>JAWLTJ010000002.1:1343186-2686373 GCA_037044235.1 Meruliopsis variegata
TCCTAAGCGAGTATGTATTGCTACTTATCTCCACACTTTTTGAATGGTTTACTGAATGCATGTTTAGGTTGGACTGGAGATTCCCATTGAAGAGATGTGGAACAGGCTGGCAAATGCCATTGGGCACATACAGAATCATAACATTGGAAGTCTGAGCTATGAAGAGCATTATCGATACGCTTACAATCTCGTGCTGGTAAGTACCCTTTATGAACAACCGATTCATATTTACTCCCCCTACAGTACAACCACGGTGATCTCCTTTACTCTGGTGTGCGAAAACTCATAGAACAGCATCTTTCCAAAAAGTGCTCAGAGGCTATTGTCGTCAGCTTCCCTCCCGGAGGTACTTCATATAATACTCCAGGAATTGTTCTTCCTGAGCAAGTCATTACTAAGAGACAACAGAGAGCCATTGTAAGGGTTAACGATGCAGCACAGCAGGACTGGCCTCCCAATTCGGACCAATCCGCAACTCACCAAGATGAAAGCACTCCTGAAGGACCGAGCATTTCCACAACACAATCTGGCGATCGAACAGATGCAGTTGCCATTGCGCAAGCAAATGAGAGGTTGTTGAAAGCCATTCGCGACACCTGGGACGACCACTGTGCTTGTATGAGTAAGCTTCGGGATATATTGAAATACGTGGTGAGTTGGGATGCGAAGTTATGATATTTTGATCTGAAGGACTTAGGATCGTGTGTATGTTGAGCAAACAAGGCATCTTCCAGTCTGGGATCTTGGTCTGGAGCTATTTAGAGATACAATTTTGCGCAGCGTTCAGTATCCAGTACATACTCATCTTTATCGTGCTATCCTTACACAAATTCAACTTGAGCGAGAAGGCTCTGTAATCAATCGGAGCACCCTTAAGTCTAACATTGAGATGCTCTCTCTCCTTACGCACGCACAACAAGGCGTATCCCTTTCAGCACGGCCGACTGTGTATCAACATGATTTTGAGCCGGCATTCTTGGCAACAAGCGAGGAATTTTACAAGGCAGAAGCAGAACGGCTTCTTGACATGCATGATGCTGCGCATTACTTGCGTCATGTCGAACGGCGTTTTGTGGAAGAAGAAACAAGGGTAACGATTTATCTGTCATCAGCCACCGATAAGCCGTTAAGCAGAATCATAGAACGAACACTGTTGACAACACATCTTCAGAGCGTCATTGATATGCCTGGAAGCAGTATTGTCACCATGTTGGATGAAGAACGTCGCGAAGACCTAGCACGATTGTATCGACTTTTCTGGCGCGTCTCGGAAGGCCCTGCTGTTCTGAAAACTGCACTGAAAAATTATATTGCCTCTCAAGGACGACAGATCAACGATGCAGTGAAAGTTGGGGCTAAGTTGCCCACACTGCAGACTGATGCGAACGGGGAATCCAACAAAAATGTATCTGCCACGGCATTATCTCCGCAAGCACAGCCAGCGTTGAAGTGGGTTGAGGATGTTCTTGCCTTCAAAACAAAATTCGATGGTATACTACACTCGAGCTTTCAGAGCGACAAAGGTTGTGAAACATCCATCAATGAGGCATTCGAAACTTTCGTGAACCTCAACCCCCGATCTCCGGAATGCATTTCTCTGTTCATAGACGAGAATTTGAAGAAAGGTCTAAAAGGGAAGACAGAAGAAGAAGTAGAAGAAGTTTTGCGACAGACTATCACAGTATTCAGGTTCTTGCACGAGAAAGATGTTTTCGAACGCTATTATAAGGGCCATCTAGCGAAGCGTCTTTTGCAAGGCAGAAGCGTTTCTGATGATGCCGAGCGGGCTATGATGGCGAAATTAAAGATCGAGTGTGGGCATGGCTATGTTCACAAGCTTCAGGGCATGTTCAACGACATGAAGACATCTGACGATACGATGTTTGCATTTCAAGAGAGTTTGGACGCTACCCAGCTGTCCATGCCATTCGAGCTCAGTACAAATGTTCTCACATCGACCTTTTGGCCTATAAGTGCGCAGGCTCCACCTTGTATCATGCCTCACAGTATGAACGAGGCTCGCTCTACGTTCGAACGCTTTTATCAGTCTAGGCACAGTGGTAGATTATTGACTTGGCACCCCAACTATGGCACAGCTGACGTACGAGTGCAGTTCCGTACACGGAAACATGAATTGAACGTCAGCACATACGCCCTTGTTGTGCTTCTCCTTTTCGAGGACTTGGCGGATGATGAGAGCTTGACATTTATAAAGATTCAGGAAATGACAAGTATATCGGATTCCGACTTGGGACGAACGCTTCAAAGTCTGGCCTGCGCCAAATACAAAATACTCCTCAAAGAACCAAAGGGACGGGACGTTCACAAAACCGATAAGTTTTCTTTCAACACGAACTTCCAGTGTAATCTCGCTCGCATCAAGATTGCGCAAGTTGCTGCACGTGTAGAAAATGCTACAGAACGCAAGGAAACGACTGAGAAGATCGAGGAAGAAAGGAAAAACCAAGTCGAAGCTTGCCTAGTTCGCATCATGAAGAATCGCAAGACCATGTCACACAACGAGTTGGTCACTGAGGTCATTCGACAACTCTCCTCTCGATTTCAACCGTCTCCGGTGTTGATCAAGCGCCGCATTGAGAGTTTAATTGATCGAGAATATCTCGAGCGCAACGATTCCTCCATGAATATTTACCACTATCAAGCATGAGCTTTCATTGTATGTATGTTGTACTGCACATAATCTCCATTTTCAAATTTCGGCACTAAGATGTCTGCCACGTGTTAGCTGCATATTTTGTACATTCCGACACGAGTCGAGCCGCGTCAAACGCGTTACAGCAGAGAGCAACACTTGCCTGTTTCCGACGCAGACTGGGGAAATTACTGAGGCAAATTTCAAAGTCAAGACCCTCCTTGCGTGCATTCCTTCAGTGTCAAGCGATTGCACACCTCTACATAGAATGCGTGCATAACCAAATACGTCACTAGCTAAACTAACTGGCGTATTAGCTGAGGCTCCGGACGGACATTGATCTGGCACCCATGCATGTACTTTGTACATTCTTGTCAATCTTGGTGTTCACTGTACACAAAACGCGTGCGCGTAAGGAGAGCGCGCACTGCCACGCGCTTACCTTTTGTTCTGTCCATCATCTTACTCTGGGATCGTTGATAAGTAGTATCACACCTCAGCGCTCATCGAGTCAGTAACATCTTCCCAAGTGGACTATTGTGGCATTGGGTTTCGTCGCTCTTCCATTGGGCACAAAGACGCTTCATAGTCGAGGAGACGCGTTTTCCCGACACGTCTTGACTGCTCAACATGAAGCAGTGCAGTAAAGAAAAACTTGACAAGAAAGATGCGGGAAGGTCGACTGATGAGGACAAATTCAACGAGAGAAGTTCCCAGAGCGAAGAGCTGAGACAGGGATCGGCCTCACCGAACAACGTACCACCAGCTTCAAGGCCCGACCAAAATGCCCCTCTCTGTTCTACATCTAACTCTTATCAAAGCGCTCCAGCTGTTTCTGTTGTGGACACTTTAAAGGAAGCCAATGACTTTCTTAGCCGTGCTAAAGCCATGGGACTTCAACTCACCATGGAAGATTACGAGCGTGCTCGCGCAGGTGTGTCAGCCTTCCTGAGAGCCGAGCGAGTCAAGGCTACCTGTTCCGAGAAATCTTCAGCACCAACACCTGATCGTACATTACAGTGTCAAAGCTCCTCATCGAAAGATTTGCTGTCTACAGCTCGCAACGAGGACAAAATGCCTCCTCCAAGCGGAAAATTCCTTCAACGACAATCTTCGCAATCCAGTACAGCAATGCTCAGCTTCTTCACAGCTGTCGTTCCTTCGCACGATGAGGAGAAGAGACGACCCAGACTTGAGGATGTTGGTAGTCTTGCCGAGCGGAGACGTAAGAGAGAAAAGCGTCGACGTCTACGTGAAAAAGCTGAAAGAGAGGCCAGTGATGCTGACTGCGAAGTTGGCTCTCACAGGCGTAAGCATTCCATGTCGGAGCCAGCAGACACCTCTCCATCTACAGCGATTGGAGGGGCGGACACACCACCTCTAGGCTCCTCAGATCATCCAGTTTCGCGCACGTCAAGTGGTGTCCATAAGACTTCATCGTCCAGCACAGTCGACTCTATGACAACTGTTGGTCTTGGGATCAACAGCAATTCTGACCAACAATCGTCACAAAATGGTGTTCCATTCAGCCCTATAAAGCTCTCACGGTCTCTAAAAACCTCGCAAAGCCCATCTTTGAAGCGATTGGGCAGTAAGGCATTCATCGATGAAGAAGGCCATCTTGCACTTTTGGCCACTCCAACATTTGTTCGTGACAAAGAAACTTCGTACAATGAACCTGTTCTAGGGTTGGGGCAGTTTGAAGATGAGTCTATCGCTGCGACTTGTACTAGTGGTGGTATGGAGACAGACGACTCCGGTGTATGTCTTGTCAGCGATGCAGTTCCTTCCAAGAAAGATGGCGATCCCTCCTCACGACGAAACCGCGTGAGCTCCTCTGATTCATCAAATGCTGTCCTTAATGAGGGGATGAGTAACTTGACTTTCTTGGACAGAGTGATGGCACAAAAAAAGAGTCCACTTCGTCTTCGAAGGGAAGCCAAGGCTAAAGAACGTAGGGAACGACTAGCAGCAGCAAATAATGATCTAATTGTTATGGCTGCCTCAACTTCAGAAGCGCAGCCAGCCTCGTCTGCACCAATTGGTGACGCCAAAAGTGTTCGTTGGGCTGGTGATTTCAGCAGTCCGCGAAAGAGGATGACTACAAAGGAATTGTACGATTTCGAGCTCTACGGTATTGCTCCGGGAAATCATTCAGCTTTACAAGGCGCTTTAGGTTCGTGGGATAATGAATTGGAGGGTGGAAGAGAGTATGATGCTCTCCCTCGCTTGCGCCATGGATCCTCTAGTGCCTTTCTTGGATCGCCTATGGCAAGTCGCAGTTCAGCTGTAGCAAGCTCGCCTAGCGTTGCCCCCCTGAGCACAGATGACAAATTTGCGGTGCCGACTCAAGTTAGGCGAGGATTGTTGTTCGGCCAAAACAACACTTTGCCTACAGCCTCTACTACTTCTTCTCTAGATGGAGCTCTGGGCGACATCAGCAACGTTTTCTCTCAAGGTCCTACTCTGGCCCGTTCCCCTGCAAGGAAAGCTCTTGATGCGACAGAAACTCCTCCAAGATTCTTACGAGCCAATACTCTGGCCACCCCAATTTCATTCTCACAGTTGCACAATGATGACAAGGACCACAGCAGTCCGGGCCGACGAACGATTCAACGCGCAAATTCGACTGGGCTGATTGATCGTTCTGTCCTGCAGCATTCTTTGATGAACGAAGCTGACAAAGAGAACACAGTACCAGCGTCACCATTCTCGTCACATCATAAAAAGGCACCGCCAGGATGGGCTCATTGTAGTCCTCCTAATAAGCACGAAACTATTAGTCCAGCAGCTATTTTTGGTATGCATCAGGCACAGCAACGTCAGCAGCGCATTCGGTTACAATCCTTTGGAAGTACAACGAGTGAGAATGAGCGAAACCAGACTGGCTTCACATTGCAGAATACTCATAGCGACAATGAAGGAGATGACGAACGCGATGATAGCCCTATCACTCGCTTTAAAAGTAGAGGCCCTCTAAAGAAAACAACCGGAGAGCAATCGGATTCCCATCATTCTCGTAACAGCTCCCAATCTGCCACAAGCGCCTTCGGTGATAGTCCACTGCTATCAAACACTCACGAACGTCAAGCCCGTATAATGTCTAATCCGTCATCTGGTTCCTCTTTGGCATGGGCAATGAATTTACCTGAAAGTAATACCAGCTGTAGCTTAGACAAGCCCGGTAGGGGGCAACATACTGACAGCTCGGTGTCTTGCACAGAATGGGACAAGCCTGACGGCAGTCGAGTTGTCAGACTTATATCAGAAGAGTTGCAGGCCGCTTTAGAAAGTGGAACACTGTCTGAAGAACTTCCAGCGCGCTATTACAAACTTCCTCCTGGATGGGGCAAATCAAGCGCGAAACCTCAATCAGTGTCTTATGCGGGTATGATTGGACAAGCTATCCTTTCTTCCTCAGACAGTCGGCTGAGCCTGAATGAAATTTACAATTGGATCTCCATGGTGTATCCTTTCTTTGAAAGAGGCGATCGCGGTTGGCAAAACAGTATTCGTCATAACTTGAGTCTCAACAAAAGCTTCATCAAGGTCGAACGTGAGCCACATATCCCTGGCAAAGGTGGTCTATGGGCCATTAAGGAAGGACATGAATCCAAATTTCATGGAGGCAACTACTATGCATCTGGTGCATCAAAAGGGCAGAAAGACATGCATCAGAAGAATTCTAAGACACTCGAAGTTACTGCCTTGGATTCTACATCTCATCAATCCCTTCGCAAACGACACGAAAAGGAGTATGGAGAAGAGACTAGCGATTCGGACAATGCAAAGGGCCGCCATTCAAATGTCGAGGAGGGAAAAGTGCGGCCAAGTAAGCATAAGAGCAAGCGTTTACGTCATTCATCGGCAGATGTAGGACATAGCGTACAGAACTCTCAAGCAGAATCCACACATGCGGGAAAAGTCATCCAGGTTGGATTGCTACAGCCAACACTTTCACAATCTACAGCTTCGACGATTTCCCACTCCCACTCTCCTCACGACTCCTCCACCATTACTCCTAGTCGACCATATTATCCTCAACAGGCAGGCACAAGCAGTAGCGAGCTAGGCAGCGCCTATGCTTCATCTGTCCTGGCAAATGTGCCCATGCTTACTGATGCCAGCAGTCCTCCGAGTAGTCCAAATGGAGTCATGCCACCCCCTGCACGAGGACTGCACGGTGCCTCAAATACGCACAGCGCACAAAAACGAAGAGAATCCAGCAATGCAGCTATGTCTTATCCTTCTCATCCCAACATCAATCTGCCTATGTACGGGTCGTACGGCGGACTCTCACAAAACATGCTACAGGCGTCTCCTTTGGCCAGTATGCGAGGCAATCACCCTGTTTCTAGTCAGGCAACTAATCGTTTGCGACCCGGAGCTGCTTCCTCTGAGAACAATGGGTCTCCACTGCGACGCTCTGTGATGACGTCTCCTTCTCGATTGATTCATCACTCACCTCCCGTATCGAGTATGCGAGGTGATCATTCGTTCTCGCAGACAAACCAAGACGAAAGTATGCGAGATGAGCTGCCTAACAACAACGGTGTTGGCCGCTCTCCGGCACGTTTCCTGAATCACAGCCCTCTACGCGGATCTCCGCTACGGCCTGGAGGGCCGATGCATCATTTATCCAGTCCAGCGGGGCTGTCTATGCAAATGGCGATAGGAAGCTCCACAGGTGTGCCAAACAGTTCATCTCACCATACACCTGCTGCACTTCTCAACTTCTCCCATCCGCCTAGTACACTGAATATCACTCCAACAAGCCAGCGCTGGAATTTCGCATCCCCGCTGAGACGGTCGGATGGCTCCTTGTGTAGTCCATTTGCCACTCCAAGCCTTCATAATCAATCATCAGCTGGTCTAGATGATCCTTTCGATTACTCAGGTAACTTGCAGCACGAACTGGATCTAGCGAGCGAGTTTGGCCACTTTGGAGCTGGTGCAGAGCAGAGCCCCATGAAGGGCTTCTACACCACCAATCAGGACGCATTATCCGCCCGTCCCGCCATGTTCCCATCGCACATGGACGTACGAGAGGGTCACCATATGGCCAATCAATCGCACGAGGTACCTAAATAATGTTTTATCTTCATTGGTCTATTGATGAGTTTTTCACTGTTGTGTATCTTTATTAAACTTTGTACCGCCATGTTTTGTAAATCTTTAACGTTCGTAATGTATTGCATATTATATACAGTAGAATGTGGGTCGACAAAAGGGTTTGCATTCGGGCTAAGAGGGCTGTTCTTGGACAGAGGGGAGATATGGAGACTTAGATGCCTCCACCGCTACGTTCTGTACGAACATTTTTGCCACCTGGTTCATTTATTCCAGACAGGGCGACTCGGCGTTGATTCAGGACGGCAAACGTAGCGGAGAGGAAAGCAGCTCTAAAAGAGAGAGCAGCGATTCATGAGCAGGCTGGGTGCAAGCTTCTCTTACTATCCAACTTACCCGAGAAACAAATTGCGTGGTCGAGCAAGGGCATTCATGATCTACAGAAATGATGATGTAATAGAGTCACAAAAGAGATCTTGTGGCCGCGAGAGATGCGGCGGAAAAATGCGGGGTAATTGCATGGCCCGAGCGGGAATTGCTACCCCAACAAGAACACCTCGGGATGGCGACGGAGTCGACCATCACAGCCTTCGGAATGGTGATGATGAAAATGTAATGAAGGCTACAGCGTACCTTGTAAATGATAAAGTAGGTGCAAAGGTTTATTACTCTTTTTGCAAGACGGCTCTTGTTGATATCTCTCCTTGCTTTGCGTGCGTAGCTGACCTGCGCCGGACGCATTCAGACGACCACTTCGCGTCATTGTTATAATTTGTGGAGGGCGAGGCGAGATTAGTCTCCGAAAATATTGATAGTCCCATTTTGCAAACGCCTACACACATTCCTCACTACATCGAAAGACAAATTCCAATGAGTCGAAGGAGGACGAGGAGCGGATTGAACCAGGGAAAAGCGATCCGCAGCCAGGAATCAAAACCTACCAGTTTTTCAAAGATTCACCTCAGTGATTTGTTTCAAAGAAGACAACGTAGCTGGGTAGGCAACCTCGCGGAGTCTGATCACGAATCAAGCGATGCTTTCTCCGCGCAAAATAGACCCGAGCATCGTGAAGGGAGAAGACGTTCTTCGTCTACTTTCTCAAGTATTTTCTCTCCTAGGGGTAAAGCAGATCTCTCTACACAGAATTTGAACCCTGGCTTGTTAGAGACTTTTCATCACCAAGAACATATCGATGCATTTAGACGTGCACTAGAAGATGATGAAGGCCAACGCGAGCCAAGTGCTTCGTCTTCCATACTTTCTTCTTTGGGAGGAACAGTAGGTAGACTGGGAGTCCCATCAGCGAAATCTTTGTCTGTTGATCAAAATGGAGATTCTACCTCGCATTTGATTTCCGATGCTCCAGTTGCCACTATCACTGAGCCAACTATGACCGCCGCGAAACACCCGAAAAAAGTAGGAAGAATCGCGGCTGCAAGCGACTTTGCTCCTGTTCATGAGCGCACCAAAGTGCGTAGACGAGGAAATGCAGTAGATACGGGTGGGCGCGAAGGAACATTATACCTCCTTCTTCGCTTCCCACTCCTAGTATGTGTTTTTGTGGTGATCGCTCTTGAGTTCGCTGCATATGTAATTATCAGGCAAATCGTGAACGTAGTCGAGTACTTTGTTGCTTGGCGAGGCTACAAAGGTACTCTACGATCCCGACTACGAAAAGCAAGTACAGCGAAGCAGTGGAAGGAAATCGCAATCGAGCTGGATGCTCATCTTGGATATGAATCTTGGAAGCAACAAGACGCATCCGGTCTTTACGATTGGATCCTGATCAAAAAAGTGCTTCAAAGTTTGCAAGAAATGCGCCGTGAAGATGATGCCGAGGGTGTAATGAGTGTTCTGGATCTTTGCTTACGCAACAATTTTGCCGGGACAGAGAATTTCCGTTTGTACAGTGAAACCTTCTTTGGAACAAAGTATGTGATCGAGAAGTATCTCACGGAAGTCGAAGAGGCCCTCAATTACGTAGCAAAGACAGACAAGATTGCGCCGTCAACCAAAAAGACGTTCTATCGAAATGTATCTAAGAATATGGGCAGAAGCGCACTCTGTCTGAGCGGTGGAGGTTGCTTCGGATACTATCATGTTGGCGTGTTGCGAGCTCTACTCGATGCCAATCTGTTACCAAACATCATCACAGGTACCTCTGCCGGGGGTCTCATCGCAGCGCTTGCGTGTACGAGGACAAATGACGAACTTGACGGATTGCTTGTCCCGGAGCTTGCTGACCGTATCACAGCATGTGAAGAACCATTCTCTACCTGGGGAAAGCGCTTATACAAGACAGGGGCCCGGTTTGACACAGTCAAATGGGCGGAGAAGGCACAATTTTTTACGATGGGTTCCATGACCTTTGCAGAGGCTTTTGCTCGGACGGGAAAAGTACTGAATATATCCGTCATCCCCTCTGACCGGCATTCCCCAGTGAAACTACTCAACTACTACACGGCACCCAATTGTATTATCTGGAGCTCCTTATTAGCTTCAGCTGCTGTGCCTGGGATTTTGAATCCTGTCTGTTTGATGCAAAAGTCAAAGTCTGGTGAGGCCATACCTTGGAATTGGGGGCATCGTTTCAAAGATGGAAGCTTGCGGGTGGACATTCCATTGCAGGATCTGCACTCACTTTTTAATGTGAACTACCCAATTGTCAGTCAAGTGAATCCCCACGTGTAAGTATCTATAACTGTATGGTTTCAATTTCTCACAAAGTTACAAGACACTTGTTCTTCTTTGCACCAAAAGGCATGCCAGGGAGACCGGTTGCTCATCGCAGAGGCAAGGGGTGGCGGGGTGGCTTTGTACTAAGTGCCAGTGAACATGTGTTGAAGCTAAATCTTAGCATGAACTTCAAGATCATCCGTGATTTGGATCTTCTTCCCTCAATCCTTGGTCAAGATTGGAGCTCAGTTTTTCTTCAACGTTTTTCTGGTGCAGTCACCATCTGGCCAAAGACCAGAGCCTGGGACTGGGTTCGGATTCTTTCAGATCCTGACCGCAAAGAACTGGCCAGAATGATGCAGGTCGGGAGCAGCGTTACCTTTCCCAAATTGGTATGTTCTGCGGATCAAACAATAAATATACGTTTCTAACATAGCTTTCTAGCATATGATCGAGAATCGCGTGCGCTTGGAACGAGCAATCCAAGAGGGAAGAACAAGCAATCGTCGTCACCTTAGAGCTTTACAACAGAAGGGTCATCTTCCAGAAGGACTTTCCTCTAACCAAGATCAAAATGCACTAACTAGTGCACCATCAGCAGGTGCTCTAACTCAGTCTGATACAGACTTGACAGGAGATGACTTTGTTGGCAAGGAGGACAATCTTGGATTGTACAAACCCATCCGATTGTCTCGAGCGCGAGGCAAAATGATTGACTACGAACATACCCGTCCACTTCCTCGCCAGTTCCTTAGCAAGCTCACTTTGCAAACTGATACACCAACTTCTGAAAATATGGCTTCATTTGAAGGGGAAGAAACGCCACTCGGCTTGAAAGACGTTGAGGAGCGGCTTCCTCGACATATCAGGGAGCGAAGTATGGGCATAGATGATGCTGATACTGCTGGAAGTGCAGATGAAGACGGTGATAGATATCAATCATTTGAATTTGCCTCTGCAGGTAGACAATCCAGCGGGCATAGACCTGGCATGGCGGACTGGACGTTGCGTAGCTCACAGCGGAACGAAAGCTCTGCGCGACGTGAAGCCGAGTCGTGGCCAAAAAATGAACAAGAGCAGGACAGTAGCAGTAGTAATACCACAAGCGAAGAAAGTCTGTAGTCTATTTAAAATATATATTCGAAGCAAGATCATACAAGTGGGTCAGGGTATGTAAAAGTGCTTTGCTCCACAAATATATTGCATCATGCTTACGAATTGATCGAATCCTGCTTCTGCCTTTGAAGAGACTCTTGATTCTTTTGTCTTTCCTTAAGTAAGAGTGTCTGCCGTAAATCATCAGGTAGGACAGAAAGAAGGCGATGTAGCTGTTCGATGAGCTTCACTTTCTTGTTGAGCAGCGCTCGTTCCCCGTGTGTAAAGGATCGAGACCAACTTGGAGCATTGATGACTTTCTGAATATACTGAGCTGAAGACAACGTCGGTCGCAGTGCTACTAATGCTCTTAACGGTGGTATGCTGATCGAGGCTTCAAGAGGGCTATGCGACAATGGCGCACTCGTGGTTGCTGCTGGGTACGTGGGCGAGGATAGCGCAGAAAAGATACTTTGCTGCGCCATATCCACCTCCCGAGATACATCCTCTGAAGACGAGGGGTTTGAAATCTTTGACATCTCTGATGCAGTCATAGGTGACTTCCACCTACTGTTAGGACCTAGCTCCCTCTCTTGTTGACCGGTAATCAGCCGGTCATTGATACCTTGTATTTCTGTCGAAAGGCGAGCGAACAGGTCCACTGTTTCAACTTCCCCATGACCAGAAACAAACTTGGCAATATCTCCAGACTCCAGCGCAGCCAACTTTCGCATATATTGCTCCTCTTGACTCTGATGGATGCGGCTATGCAGCCATGTACTGAAGTTTGGACATTGGATAAAATCAACGTATAACGATTGCCGAACCGCGGAGCCCGTAGGCAAGTTTCGGCTGCGAACCGGCAAAGGTGTGCCATGGGATTTGAGCGAGGCAAGAAATGCAGACGTATTGAATGGCTTGATTTTTGGTGTCTCGCTGGGAGAAGACAAATCAAAGTCTGCAGGAATTAAAGAGGACACATATCTGTTCAATGGAGCCAAAAATCGCTCCGTCAAGTCGGTGAAATAATGGCGAAGTAGCTCGTTTGCATTTTCATCATCGATTTTGCCATCGGCTGCTTCTGCCAATCGCTTCAGGAGAGCTCTCTCTTTGCTGACTCGTCGTTTGCGTTTACTAACAAGGCCAGGGGTATGCTCTGGGCCTCCGCCACCGGCAGAGTTGCCACCAGCGATTCCACCAATGGAAGATGGCCCATTTACTTTTTTTCCTGCTTTGTTACTAGAGTTCTTGCTCGCTGCCTTTCCGACTTTAAGAATATGAGGCCAGTGCTTGCACGCCTGTAGCATGAAGGGATTAGTGACTCCGATGATAGTTCCTGCGCTGGGTTTGTTTTTCGTCACGAATGTTTTGAAATCATGATCATGAATCGTGAAGAACGGTCGAAAGTCGCCTGCAAAAGGAATTGGTTTGATGAGATCTAGCATATGCCATACCGCTTCGGAACAAGTGGTGGGGTCAGGCCCAACAACCAAGATCGGTTCAGCCAGGATCAAGCATTCCCACAAAAGCCACATATCCGGCAAAGCCTCTCTAAACACTTCGAAGATTGGCTGGTTCGGTATAGATGCAAGGATGGGCGTGTCCTCATTGGAGCCATCCGTGGGACGTGTCAGCTTGTGTAGGCTTCCTTGCTTATCGTTGAGTCTTAAAGGAGAGTACTTTAGCTCGCTCAAAGGAGACGCTTGTGGCTGGCTATAATACGGGAGTTCCACTGACAAAACGGTACCAAGCAAGGGCAAATGATACTTTGCACCAGGTTCCGGTGGAGGCCAATTCTGTACATCCTGACAGAATGCTTCCAAAACAGGCATTCCTGACTCAAAGAAAAGGGGACCAATACGCTTCACAATCTCGCTGAAGAAAGAGACGTAAGGAAGGTGCGAGAGAATGACAACAGACTTTTGGAAATATCCTCTCCTGATAGAAGCGTCGCGTTTCTGCCGGAAATAGCAGAATCCATGAATGTAGTTCATGCTCGTGTTGTGGCTTGGTCGGCGGTCTATCTTCGTTGGTGAAGCCAATGAAAAATCTCCCAGGTCTGGTAATTGGCCATCATCTTGTGCGATTGGAAGATCGGCTGAAGTGGCAGAGGGTGATCTGGTACCGTTGGTCTGCCGTTGAGGAGTAAAGGCGACGTCAGAGTTTGACACCGGACTAAGTCCTCCTGTAGGCGAGGAGTGATGCGCACTCGGTGTTTCAGGAATAGTAGACTTTGAGCCCTGGGCAGGTGAAGCGCTCCGGCTGGTAGGCGAACTTGTCTTTTCGTCTCCTGACAGTGATCTCAAAATGCTTGGGCGCTCGATGCCCGTCAAGAATTTGAAACCCGCAGTTCCATGTCCTCTTCGCGAGAACGAATTGGGTATATCTGTCTTTTCGGAAAGTAGTGGACTGCCGTCTTTTGGGGACGGCATAGCCAATGATGAGGCTATGATGGGAGCCTCCGAGCCTGAAGAATCCAATGGTACTTCTCGGACGCGCCAAGAGAAAATCGCATGTCCATCATCAAAGATAGATGTATCTGGAAAAGAAGAAAAAGCCCTGAAAAAGCCCTTAATGTTAAGTCTCCTTCGTAACAGCATTACAACAACTTACATGCAATCTCTCTCCTCTCGACTAATACCAAGGCTGGGATACAAGAATTCTAAGTCGGGACCTCTTTCCAGATCGAAATTCACGCATCCAATACTCAAAACCCAGCGTTGCAGGGCAGCTTCATCCAGGCCGTGATCTGGTTCTGCAATTCTATGTGCTTGAGGTTGTTTTAAAGTGGTCCTTCGTCCTGTAACATGATCATTCGCTGTTTGAAGCTTGTTCTCTAGTATTGAAGAAAGATGCTTGTTCGAATTCTCATGGGGAACAAATGTCGAACCCGATGAGATAATTGGACTAGGCATGAGCTCCACAGCGTGCTTCCTGCTTTTCTCTTTTGGGCTTGTCTCCAAGAACTCAGGCTTCACTGGTGGCACTCCCTCAGGAAGCTCTTCGGGGATCCTGTCCGCTGTAGTAACGGATGCCTTGCGTGGAGAAAGAGTAGGACCAGCTTCACTTCCAGCCAGAGGTCGGTCTGCTGGAAGACCAGCAATTTCATTTCGGAAGCGCGAGAGCCGCTTGCTGGCACCTTTTGATTTCTTTCGTCGATGCCTTGTAGAAGTGTTGGAAGTATCTTCATTTAAGTCTCTTGAAGCTGATGGAGTAGCGGTAGATGCAAGCGAAGTGGTGGAATTTGACAAGGTCAAGTTTCCTGACTGATGCTCAATAGTACCGTTCTGACTATGTTCTGGAGTGATGGGGAGCTTTTGCGAAGTGGAACCAAGACCAATGGACCTTGATGCCGCTTCATCTGCTGAATGATAGTGGGAGGAAGAAGCCACACTGGAAACACTGTCATGAGCAGAATGGTTGACACCGACCGGTGAATTGATAGGCGCAGCTCCTACTACGCTTCCGATAAAGCGCCTGACTGCAGAGGAAGGGCCAGATAATGGAGAGGAAGACGGCGCCTCCTCGATTGTCAAGTCTTGAAGACCCAAATCGCCATCATCCTCTGGTTGAGTGGACATCGTTACAGACTCCGCAATATATTGTGCCAGGAGAGGTGACAGTATTAGCTGTATAGGATTCTTCCGGACGCTATGTCGTCATCTGGTAAGCAATGTTGATAGAGTGAAGGAGAGATAATACAGAGAGTAATGTGGTTGCAAGTGCAAAAATGCTCCAATTGCACTAGAATCTCCGCCTTGGGTGTTTCCCCGCCGGACTGACGCGAAATAGGTAAGTGACTAACCCTACAGTGGTATTGCGATTTGAAAGGATAAAAAATCATCGATGCATTTTCTACTATTAGTGCTGTTTCACTTTATGGGCACGGTAGGGAATTGAGAGGATTCTGCAAGCCATTGTATTAGTGCATCAATCGCTTCTAGGATTACAAGATTCGGCAGAGGAGCAGTGTTCTAAGGATTTCTGTCAATGAAAATGCCCGTTTGGAGGCAACATATTCGATACTATCACTCTAATAGCCAAGTGCTAGAGGGTATGCAATGCATTATGTCGATCCACATGTATGTAATACACCGTTAAAGGATCAAAAATTCAATTCTTCAAGGCTAATGCAAGAGTTAATTCATACTACATGCTTCTTCAAAGTGCACTTACCATCTTTGATAGTTTTTTCCATGACTTCGGCTTCATCTGTTTGTACTCGTAAGATTTCGCAGTGAAGTTCCTTTTCAATCTGATCCATGTAGCTCCAAGACTGATGATCATGAACAAAGTTGATCGAGACACCCTTACGCCCAAAGCGTCCTGTACGGCCAATTCGGTGGAGATACGTCTCTGCATCGGCTTCTCCCTTAGATGTCACAGGCATGTCATAATTAATAACAAGAGTGACTTGCATGATGTCGATCCCTCGAGCAATTACGTTGGTAGAAATGAGGACTTTAGCTTTCCCACTGCGGAACGCATCGATAGTTGCATCTCTTTCTTTCACGTCGAGCTTTCCGTGGAGTGAATCCACTTTGTGACCCTCGGCGGTCATCTTTTGAGCGATTCGATCAGCTGTTTCACGCTTGGCACAGAAGATGATACTCTGGCCGATCGTCAGAAGATTGTACAGCTCCACCAGAACCTCGTATTTGTGATCTTCGCTCTTGCAGTCCATATAGAATTGTCGGATGCCTTCCACACTCAACTCCTCTTGCTTGAGGCGAATTTCATTTGCATTTGGTGCAAGACGTGCAGCAAAGTCACGCACATTGTCCGGAAAAGTTGCTGAGAACAAAACAAGCTGACAAGTCTTGGGTACGGTGCTACACATAGGCAATATAAGATGGACGCCAGCGGCTGCAATTTGTGCACTTACTTCTTGACACGAATGCTCTGCTCGCCCAAGCTTTGCTGGTCTAACATATTGTCTGCCTCGTCCAACACAAAGACTTTCACTTGCGACGTATCCAAAGACCGTGCCTTAATAAGATCAAACATTTTTCCCGGTGTCCCCACGACGATCTGAGCCGATATCTTTTCGCCTCTCTGTACAGAACCAGGAATAGCTTCGCAAAGCTCCACTTTCGTGTGTTTTCCCATCTCCCGGACAACGTCCATGATTTGTCTAGCCAATTCTCGAGAGGCTGCATAGAAATGTGAATAGCAGCCATTGTTTTTTATGACCTTACTTACGGGCCAGAGCAATGGCTTGTGGTTTCTTCACATCAAAATCAACTCGTGAAAGCATTGTCAAGACAAAGGCAGCTGTTTTCCCAGTACCTGATTGTGATTGACCGATCATATTACGGGGGCTGGACGAGACGTTCAGTGTAAATCGAATATCGACGTGAGTTACCTACGGATTCTGCAAAAGGAGAGGTAGGGCTCTCTCTTGGATCTTGGATGGCTTTTGATATTTCATACCATAGATGCCTTTGAGGAGGTCTTCATGAAGGCCCAGATCTTCGAATGACTTTGCACTGTACAAGGGAGAATTGGGGTCTGCTTGTTGATCTGCCAATGTGACTTTGACATCATAATTTGATTCACGAAGGTTACCTTTTGATTACATCAACAAGGTTCATTCGATCGATGTGATACTCACTTTCGTCTCTTTGTTCCTTGGCTTCGCCTTCGGATCCTTTAGCACCCAAAGCCTCTCGGGGGGGATCGACTGAAGACTTCTCGGTCTTTTCTTTGCCACCACTAGACAAATTTGCTAACTTGTCTGTGATAGCATCATAGCTTGATTGTGACTTCTCGGAAGACATCTGTGTTTATTGACTCGATGTCCGAGTATTATGGGGATAAAGAACCAAGAAGGATCAGTCTCATCGCCAGCATTTCTAACACATCGCATCACACGTGCAAGTCCAGTGAAGAAGTGACACGCCTCTGTACGCGTAGACCTTTAACGCGATAGAGCAACACCTGGCATAATAGGCATACACCATGAATGACTTTATTGAACAATGGGTCATGCAGGATCACAAGCCATTGACTGCCAGGCTTCTTGCGGTGAAGAAAAGGATAAGTATTCACGAAGCGAGAAAGTGAGTCACATTGATCAGCAAATGTGCGAGATGCTTACGCCAATGGGTAGTCATCTTCAGTCTTACTTGGACTCATTTGACTCACGCAGTACTGCAAGACCATACGCTACTTTTATCGTATCTGGAAACCTTTCAAGCATTTCAGTATCGGGCAAAAATACTCCACCGGCCTCTACGGACTCTATGGACCTGGATGACAAGCACGAAAGTAGTTCGACGTTGAGACTTGCATTTCTCCTCGCCGACAACGCCTCTCTGGAAGGTAAGACGAATCGTTGAGGAACCATCAAAATCTGATGTTCAGCAGAAACAAAGGCAAAGTTTGAATCATTGCCTCGAGCTCAACTTTACTCGCTTGCGTCTGCGCTCCCGAATTCAGCGACAACAGCACAGCGTATAGCAGCAGTTTCTCAGTTGGTCACTATACCACACGAGCTCAAGAACGATCTGGAAGATCGAAAAATTTGGGAACAAGCTGTGCATAGCGGACGGTCGGGAATGATTAAACCCTCAAAAGATGTTGTTATCCAAGGCAATGTACGTTTGCGCCTACAAAAGATAATCCGTAGTACTAATGAAAGATAAAGCTCCACTCTGTTGCCCCAGCATATCCCTCCACTCTCAAAACAGAGACTGGCAAAAAGGAAAACGTTTCCAATCAGAGTACTAAACAGGGTAATGAGAGTCAAATCAAGAGCATGGCTCATAAAAAGAAAGAAGCGGCGTAAGTGTCTCAATGCAAACCCAAAGGATATCTGATCCCTGATCTCTGACCTCATCCTTAGGGTGAATAAGAGCAAGCGAAAACTAGTCGATTCAGACGATGAAATGCCTCAGAAATCCTCTGAAAGAATAGCGGAAGATTCAGAAGATGATGACGGCCCAATCGGATATTCCGATACAACCAAATCTCAGAGTGCTCAGTCCTTAGGTGGAGCGCATCCACGAGATGCGGGAGCAAGCCGTAAAAGAGCTGATGCAGGCTTGAAAGCATCTACAGACAAAGATAAGCGTCAACAATTGAGACAAGAGCTCATAGACATGATGGACGAAGATGGACAGAAAGACCCGAAAGGTAGGTAGTGAGGCTGTGTGAATCTCGTTCAGGTAATGACCCATTGCAGATGTACCAATGGCGGACTCCTCCTCCACTACAATTATGAAAGGCGGTGACGATAAAGCTACTTCTGAAACATCTAAGAACACGAAGAAAAGAGTTAGGAAGCAACGGAAAGTGATTCGCAAAGAGACAACGAAGAACGAAAAGGGGTATCGTGTAACGCGAGATGTGGAAGGATGGGAGTCTTACTCATCGGACGAGAGTGAAGGTGACGATAGAAATATTTCTGCGCCTAAAAAGAGTGAATCCTCCAAGGACGTCCAAACGAAAGGACCAAGCGCTTCAGAATCGCTCACTCAAACAGCGCAAGCTCCTAAGAAGGCCACGCCAGCTGCGACAGGCGGCCAACGGAAGCTATCAACCTTTTTTTCGAAGAAATCTTCAGGAAAGATTAGATACATGGCATCAGACGATAAGCACTAATATTTCGGTCTAAGGATCAACACAAGGCCATCCTATCCACATTAAACCCGTCTAAGCGAGAAACACTATGATTACATGTAGACTCTCAAATGAGGTGCGCGAGTGGATGGACAGGTGTCATGAGAATATGCCCTCTATGTCGTCATCCTTTTGGTCGTAAAGAAACGTGAAACGTGCTGAATGCTCTTCTCTTGTAATGCCCGATTGAAATGTATGCTTGCAATGATGATCTATGGTGGAAAATGCTTGGAGTTGTCTAATATCCGAATTGACCATCAGTGGTCGCCTGGGGGGCATTGAAAGAAAAGGACAAGAATCAACATTTTACGTGCGGAAATGGATCCGACACGACGAGAGGACGCCTTTTGATTTATAGGGAGAGATTGCTAGAGAAAGATCAAGAGAAAAGGAAAAGTGAAAGAATATTCTTATGAGTCGATGGTTTACCACCATGAAGTACCGCCGTAGTTTCCACCACTTGAGGGAGGTGGTCCACCGTATCCACCGGTCATTCCTCCGTAACCGCCTGCGTTACCTCCACCATAGCCACCTGCGCTACGTGCTCCGTTATAACCACCATAGCCTCCTCCGTAGCCACCCGAACTGGATCCGAAACCTCCGCCACCAGATACGCGTGCATCACGACCACCAAAGCCGCCACCGCGAGGTCGAGAGCCTCCTCGAGCTCCTCGACCGCCACGACCGCCACCGAACCCACCAAATGAGCTTTCACGAGCAATTCCTTCAAGCCATTGTGGTACGTCTTGGTTGGCTTCCTTGAGTAGGTCAATCAAATCCCGAACAATGTTCTTATTGCCTCGGTTGAAGAAGGCTGTGGCGTGACCAACGTTACCTGCACGGCCGGTACGTCCGATACGATGAACGTAATCGTCAATATCACTGGGAAGGTCGTAGTTGATCACATGTGTGACGTTGGGAATATCGAGACCACGCGCAGCAACAGCTGTAGCTACCATGATGGGCGTTTTTGCGGTCCGGAATAATTCCAGTGCACGTTCACGTTCACGCTGCGTTCGATCACCATGGATCGAAGTAGCGCCGACATTGCTTCGGAGCAGGAAGTCACTGAGCAAGTCGGCCATCCGCTTCGTCTCAACGAAAATTAGCGTGAGACCCCCGGTAGGCATACTTGTGAGCACGTCCAGCAAAACCGAGCGCTTGTCCTCATCTTCGACGTGAACAATTTTTTGGGTGATATTTTCGGATGTACTACCGACACGTCCAACAGAGAGGAAGACATATTCTTTCAAGAAATCTTTGGCAAGGAGCTGGATGTCACGGGGAAACGTAGCACTAAACATGAGTGTCTGTCGGTCTTGAACACTAGGCATGTCGTCTCCTTCGACAATGCGACGGATTTGAGGTTCGAAACCCATGTCAAGCATGCGATCGGCCTCATCTAAGACTAAGAAGCGAATGTTGCTTAGGCTAATGCGCCCACGTTCGAGAAGGTCAACAAGGCGACCTGGTGTTGCAGATAGCAGATCGCAACCGCGTTCAATCTGTCGAAGTTGTCCGCCAATGTCTGCACCACCATAAACAACGGCAGGCTTCACCCAAGATCGGTAGGTGAATTTTCGTGCCTCGTCATGGATCTGTGAGACTAATTCGCGAGTGGGAGCAAGGACAAGGGCGACTGGGAAAGCTTTACGACTTCGGTGAGCGCTGTTGACCATCTCTGCAGGTGGCGGTGGGGGACCGTATTTGTAGAGAGCAGACAGAATGGGGAATAAGAATCCACCTGTTTTGCCAGAACCTGTTTGAGCACAACCCATCAAATCGCGACCCATCTCGGCGATAGGAATCGAGTACTTTTGAACAGGGGTAGGAGTAGTGTAACGAGCCAACTTGATGTTATCCAGTAGGTGCTGATCGATGGGAGGAGACGTGAACTCTGTCACAGGTTCAGGCACCTGTTCACCAGATACATCGACAGGGATGTCACCGTACTTGTCGAAGTTGATACCTGTACTTTGATGCAGACCATCTTCCGGTTCTCCGAACAATTCTCTCTGTAATCTAGGATTTGGTGCACCAAGGTGATGCGCGCCATCTTTCCACGATCCAAAATTGCCTGCGGAACCTCCGTGGCCGCCACGATTGTTATACGAGGGGACATCCCAGCCACCAGCAGCGCCACGGTTGGCTAAACCGCCTCCACGGTTGCTGCTGAATGCATTGCCGTACGAAGGAGCTTGCCCACTGCTGGGAGGCAAAGCAGGACCTCGAGTTGAGTTGCTGAAGCCATTCGATCTAAAAAAGCATGAGATCACAAGCCTCGCTGACGTCTTGATTTACCTACTTGGGCGTAAATGCAGGTGCAGCAGAGGATAAGCCATTACGCAAATGAGGTGGCACGTATGCGCTTTTCTTGGCATGTCCATTTTGCTCGCCTACTTTCAAATTATCTACAAAGTCAATTGTGTCAATTGCCTGCTCGAAACCTGTAATTGCCACTCACCAAACTTGTCGTTTAGACCAGTAGCATCTGTACTAGTCCCATTCTGCTTATTCTCATAAGTCATATCAAGTGAAAACAAGATTATTTTGCGTTGGAATGAATCCAGAGAAGGTTTCACTCTTGATAAAGGTTGTCTTTTGTAGTTGTGATAGGATCGAGATCCTGGAAGTTGTTGTAGTTCAAAAGCAAAACGCTCTCACAAAAAAATTATGGGAAAATCAAAACCCCTCCTGATTCAACGCGTAGGCAGACTCGCTGTGTGATAAACAAATACAAAAATCAACGACAATTATATAAACGCCAAAAAAAGACCTCTCAAGCTTCGCCACTGGGCAGAATATCGGTGTGGAAAAGTTTGCTTCTATCGAATTTTCAAGTTCACTAAGTGAAAAAAAATCCAGCTTTTATTATGGTCGGCGTTTGGGACAATCAAAATAACTGAAAAGTCATACATTTTGTCAAGTGACTGTGCATACACTTTGTGAGTAGTGCTATGAGTAGTAATATATGATGGACACAAGAGACAATCAATGCGTATCACGGACGGACACATAAGACACATTTTGTCCGAGCAAACACCCTTTAACGAGTGATGATACCGTCGAAGCGTTGACGGAACCATGCGGCAGTCTCTTCCTTGGTAATACGGTGAGGAGCACCAGGGCGAGAAGTACGTTCCTTGCGCTTGGAGACTCGGAAACCGGGTCTTGACATGACGACAACCATGTCCATACCAAAGATACCGACGTTGGGGTCGTATTTGATACCCAAGTCAATGTGTTCTGTAATACCGAATCCGAAGTTACCTGTGTCGCTGAAGTTGCCGCGACGCAACTCGTACTCCTTGACTTTGAGACCACGTTCCAGGATCTCCTCTGCCTTGGGACCACGAACAGTGACGTGGCAGGCGATCTTTTCGTTACGACGGATACCGAATCCACGGAGGGCTGTCAGAGATATGAGAGATGCAGAGCGGATCATAACGGTTCAACGTACTGTAACGAGCCTTAGAAGTGACCGGCGTCTGACCAGTGAGTTGCTCCAGCACCTTGGTAGCACGAGTCAGTCTGTCACCTGATTCTCCTACAGAGATGTTGACGACAAGCTTCTCGACGCGAAGCTCCTACAAAGAAATGGAGACGTCAGTAAAAGGGTTCGTTCACAAGTGACATCCATAGATGACGACGAAAAAATGGAACAGTCAAATGGCATTCTTCCGTCCCCAATGTGCCGTAATCTGTCTCCCGTTAGATGGAAGAAGAAAGATTCATCACCACCAACTGTTTTACACGACCTCCCACTGCCTACTTATGCCTGCCTCAGACACTAACCTTCATGGGGTTACTAGAAAAAAAATTATAAGCAATAAGAAAGGCAACTCTTTTCATCAACTCACATCGCCTTGCCGGACTCAGCCATTTTGACAAGTTCTTGAGATGGACGAGAATGACGGTTGGGACAAAGTGTGTGCACCTTCGCGTGTCGGGTGCGGCAGCGCAGTCACTGGACTGACCAGCATTTTCAGCTGCGGCTCGTGACTTCACTGCAGTATTTAGATTAAGCATATGCAAATCACGTGCATCACCCACGCGACGCGGTAACTTCCTTCTTATCGCCACCCGGAGGTTTCTCGACTCGGTCGATCTATCATGATACAAGGCAAATGAAATGTTTCCCAATGTTCAAATATGTAACGAGAGTCAAGAAGTTGCCTGTTCACTTTTTCGAAGTAGCTTGATGCTTGACCGCTCGTTTACATTGCACATCTATTCCTCCCGGGGTGCGTAGTGAGCGAAGTCTCATGCCTCCACACACCAGAAGTCCACTAAAGCCGTACAACGATACGGACAATGTCTAGTTCATGTCTCACACTCGATATATCAATCGTTACTCGTCTATATTGCTTCATGAAATAAAGTTGCACGATAATTCGAGTTGACGAAACTCTACGGAAAGCGACGTCCAAGCCACCATCCGGATGCATTGGCTTTTTCTCTCGCTATGACCATATCTCTTACGAACGTTGCTGTGTCTACGGTGCCGACGGTCATCAAGACGTTCTTTAAACACTGCAAAACACAGATACAGAAAGACAAAGAGGATAGATGGACAGATGGTCAGTGACTGCTTTTACTCTTTTCATTTTACTGAACCGGTTTGTAGCGACCGATGAATTCATGTTTCATGAAGCATTCACCATTGTCAAGAAATTTATTGGGATTGCTACCACGGACACAGTGGAAGCGCTGCAGAGATTGTAAGTAAGAGAATCTTTATGAATTCTTCCTTACATACTCTTCTATCTGAAAGCACAAACACTCATGTTCCAGCACAGCCAAGAACTGAGGCCTTGCGAACATTGATTCCATTGTCCAGTTGCGACAAGGCAGCAGAGCTCATCATAGAGTACTTCGGCGAAGAAGACCTAAAAAAATTTGTTGGAGGTAGATGTTGGTGGCAAGTCCGAGGTCTGCGAGGTATACAGGCGGAATGGATAGCAATGCGAAAGGATTGGAGAAGGGCGGAGCAAGTAGAGAAAGGGCACCCTTCCGATCCAGCTAGCAAGGCCAAGGAACAAAGAACAAAGAGGAGCACAAAACACGAACGACGAGAAAGTCTCCGTCCCATAGTCCGGAGACAGTCGCACCGTATTCAACATGCTCAACGTCCAAAACAGAGAGGTAGGCGGAAGAAGAGTTTGGATCATACAAGGCCACCAAAAGAGCAAGACATAGACCAGACAGAGCACGCGAATTCGGAGACATTAGAAGAGTTGGACCGATTACGTCGGATTTTGTACTACATACCAGGAGGTGGATATTATTTTGGAAGTATCGACACACATCGCCTTATGATCACTCGATTTGCACGGAAGTTTGGCGGACGAGCATTTGCCATCAACTATCGGAAAGCACCTCAATACCCATGGCCGTGTGCTGTCCAAGATGTTTTGGCTGGGTATCTTTATCTCATAGATCCACCGCCAGAAGCCAAACATAAAGCAATTGATCCCTCCCAGATCGTTGTAGCCGGTGACAGCGCTGGAGGTGGCTTAAGTCTGGCCCTATTGGGTATTTTGCGTGACTTAGGACTTCCAATGCCTTCTGGTGGTGTCCTTTTAAGCCCATGGTGTGATATGACTCACTCTTTCCCTTCCATTTTACAGAACACTACCACTGACATCATTCCAAAGTACGGTTTCATTCATAAACCAAGCACGCTATGGCCTGTTCCCGATGAAGCCAATGTCGAAGTAGACGAGCGCGACAAAGCAAGTAAAAGAGCGCTGGAAAAGGAGTCCGAGGATGAAAAGCCGAATGTAGTTGATGTTCATGACAGTGTAGGACATACCGATACAGCTATTCCGCCTCCAGTCAAGCACTTAGCTACCAACCCCATTGATGTGACAGTGACAAAGAACGACGATAGAAAAGAGACGATCAGGCTCACACGTCAAATCCAGCTTTATGCAACAAATGCACAACTCTACCATCCGCTCTGTTCCTCAGTTCTGCAAGGTAGCTTGGGTGGACTACCCCCTCTGTACATATTGGCAGGTGACGCAGAAGTCCTAAGAGATGAGATTATATACCTTGCTCATCGCGCTGCTCGTCCTGAGCAGTATCCCCTCAAGAAAGACTTGCTAGATGCCAATGTACGCGCACAAGAGGCCGCAAAACGCTTCAATCATACGCCCACAAAAGTTCATCTCCAGGTCTACGATGGCCAGCCCCACGTCTTGACGCTATTTTCCTTCACTACATCCGCAAGGTACGCCTATCGAGCTATTGCGAGCTTCGTCAAACATGTGACAGGCGCACCGACGAGCGTCATTAACCCATTTCCGGACCTGAACAATGTCAGCACACTAAAAAGTGATCTGTCTGAAGCACCCAGTGAGCCACCGCTCCATCAGAGCATGAGACGACCCGCTGAATGGGGAGGTAGTGGTAATCTTGAGACGGAAGACTCTGTGAAGCCGCCTGTGGCATTGCCTCACACATCTCAAGACCATCGACAGAGGAGTCACTCAGCAGAGACCAAAGCTGTTGATGCCCCAGTCGATGCACAGGCTGCTCGTGTACGTAAGCGAAGGAATGTCACACTCGGGACAAGCAACGACTACGACGGGCAAGTTCCACTTCGCCGCCCTACGTATGTTCAAGAAATGATTCGAGAGCGGGTAGACATTCGTGGAAAAATCAGACCACTGGAACCTGATAATGAGCTACAGGCACTACAAATGCCTATCGAAGAAATCGGCGTCATCAAGGAAGGACCCGTACAAAGGTACCTCACCGGACAAGCGCTGTGGGACGAAAAATTCAAAAGGCAAAGCAAACGGGTAGCCAAGAGAAGGCATCGCAATGAAAAATATGCGAAAAGCATGCTTGAACAAGCAGCGCAGGAGGGACTGCTCGGTCGAACCTTTGAAGAGCATGAAGATGCAGATGACTATGATGAAGCTGGTAATTGGGCGGATCTATCCAGACTTGGACCATTGAATCTCGAAGGCGAGAATCCACCACCCAGCGCCATTGCAGGTAGAAGGGACACTGTGAGTAGAAAGAAAGGAGCAGATAAGTTCTTGACATCAAGGCGCTTTAGGAGGAGTCCTTGGAACTTTTGCGTCAATCCTTACACGTGCGGGCCAAACGATCAGGTGGGGGTTCTTTCGTTATTGCGAAGGCGACTTATGGCACAAAGCATCCGAGCATATCGCAACGAAGCCGTGTCATGTCGCGAGATGTAGCGGGTGGGTCATGGAGACAAAGTGCAGCCGAGAGACAAATCGAAGGAGGAAGGGCCAGGTACGGCCTGAAAGCTTGGGCGAATGCTATGACATTCTTCACAAAGAAAAAGACAGAAGAGATAAGAAAAGAGGAAAATAAAGAAAAGAAGAAATCTCGTCATTCGGGTGAGAATGGTAGCTGGGTGGACTCTCCGGTAGCCCTGGACGATGTAGAAGAGTAGACTTCTTGAACACCTGTACCTCATAGAATAATATACTGGCCGATCTTGTGTTCATCCGCGGATTTCTTTCTACGCGCGAGCCACCACGAATTTCTCTTGGCACGCGAGCACTCTGCTGGCAAAAGCGCCGCGCTACGAGATATGACGCACACCAAAGGGCACAGTGGGTCTGGTTCGCACTAAGTATGATGAGATGAGCTTTCCTCTCTGTCGCTGTTTACACCATTTTCCAGAAGAACATTGTATCGTTGGCTGCGCCTAAACCTCCGATCTTACCAAGCGGAAGCCTGGTCGTACGGCTTGAAGTGATATCCTGTTCTCCTCGGCCGTAAGAAGAGACCTTTTGTTTACTTACGTCCTCCTCCTTCCTATATACAAACCCTCCGTCAACCACCCTCCCCTGAGGAGGTGGCTGCATTCGCCATGGCTCCGAAGAGCCTAATCACTGCCACACAAGATCGTGAGTATATTCATACGTGCAGGAATATCTTTAATTCATCACTTCGTCTCAGGCTACCTCAATGCGATTCGTTCTGTACAACCACCTTCACGATGGAAGATCCTCGTTGTGGACAATTACACCAAAACACTGCTCAACAGTGTTCTGAAAATGTATGACATACTTCAACAGAACGTATCCACTGTGGAGAATGTAGATGTCCAGCGACCTCCCCAAAGCAACTTTGAAGCTGCATACTTGTTGTGCCCAACGAGCCAGAATGTTGAGAGAATTATCAAGGACTTGGCACCTGAGTCAGGCCAACCTCCTCAGTATGCTGCAGGACATATTTTCTTTGTAGATGGTGAGCACAGGAAGTTAGTGGAAAGCTCATTTGACCAACTTGCTCCGTAGCACTTTCAAATAGTCTTGTTCAACGCTTAACTAGTTCGCCAGCCGAACCAAAGCTGAGGCAACTCATTGAGCTTTATACAAATTTTTGGCGTACGTGGACACTGATGTTGTATGACAATCTGCTCATTTTTTCCTGTAGCCACCGAAGCGCAAGTATTCCTCCTCAAAACGCCGCAATCGTTTTTTACCCTTTTCCAGCCGCCTGGTGGACCATGGGGGGCTGATCCCTCTGAGGCCATGTCCCATATCGATGAAGAGCTACACTTTGCCACCCAAACTCTCTTGAATGTCTGTGTCACTCTGAATGAGTTTCCTCATATTCGGTTTTACAACCCGACGCATCCACCTTTAGGTGCAATACAAGCATCGTCCATGGCTGCTTCGACTAACAGTGCCCGAATGAACCGACTGAGGGGCCCTGACATGTCTGCAAATGATCATTTCACGAAAAGGCTTGCCACTCGTCTGCAGCTTGCTATTGATGCATATGTGCGAGACAATGAACCAAAACAAGACCCTGGTCGCCCCCGTGGAATTCTCTTCATTACAGACAGATCGATGGACACTCTGGCACCTTTCTTGCATGAGTTCAGCTATCAGGCAATGTGTCATGATTTGCTTCCGATCGTCGATGGCAACAAGTATCAATACAGGTTTTACAACAGCGACGGACAGCGCGAAGACAAGGAAGCTATCCTGAGCGACGAAGATAATGTCTGGACTGGAATTCGTCATCTTCACATCGTAGAGGCAATTGACAAACTCTCTCGCGACTTCAAGCAGCATGCAGGAGAAGCTGGACAGTTCGCTAACAATGCAAGCAGTCTCAACGATATGCGAGACATGCTTGCTAGCTTACCCCACATGCAAGAAATGAAGGAGAAGCTCAGCCTACATCTCACCATGGCACAAGCATGTATGAACCGCTTCGAGCAAAGCCGCCTTCCTGCTCAAGCCATGGTAGAGCAGAATTGTGCTACTCGTACGACACCTGAAGGCCAGAAGCCTCGAACACTTGTGGAAGAAATGGTACCTCTGCTAGATGCACAAGACGTAAGCAATGCGGATAAGGTCCGCATCATAGCTCTGTATATCATGTATTCAGATGGCGTTCCAGACGAAGATCGACGACGATTGTTCCAGCATGCCAGACTGGGCATATCGGAGATGGATGCCGTGAACAACCTCATCCATCTTGGTGCACGTGTTGTCAAGGACTCCACGAGTTCGGGATGGGATGCTTGGTTCAAGAAAGGAAAGAGAAAACAGGTGTCAGGGGAGAACGAATACGAGCTTAGCCGATACCAACCTTTAGTCAAGCTTATGGTCGAAGACCATTTTGCCGGACGACTCGATTCCTCTCTTTATCCGTACTTTCGAGACGCACCTGCTGAAGCTTTGCAGGCTACGGGCATGGGAGCCATGGTAGGAAATGCCTCAGGTCTTGTCACAAGCGCCATAGGAGGAGCACATTCTAGCCCGACTCCTGCACGACCCCAACCAAGTAGCCTTCGGAGCGCTAAGCCAACCTGGCATCAAAAAGGAAGACCAGGAGGTGGATCAGGAGGTGGGTCTAGTGGCTCTGTTACTGGAGTCCATTCAACAAGACAGCGAGTGATCGTCTTCGTTGCTGGTGGCATCACGTATAGCGAGGTGCGAAACGTCTACGAGCTGAGCAACAAGCTAAACAGAGACGTGTACATTGGCTCTTCCCACGCTTTTACGCCCATTTCGTTCATTGATGCACTCAAACATTTCGGAAAGGCAACCAATAGTCTGTCTGCGCGAGGTCAGGCAGGTGCGACCGCAATGCCCAATGGAGCTTCTCGGCTTTCAGCCCCCGAGAACGACGTAAGTGGGATTCGTGCACATGCGGCGAAAGCCAAGCACGCCTTCTCGCAAGGCCACCATGAGCCTTTCCATCAAGCCGCGATTGTGCCAGTCGACCATTCGATGCGTGGGGGCACGAGTTATGATCAGGAACTTCAAACAAAGCAAAATATATACGATCGCCGCTTTGCTGCGCCGAGTTTGGAAAGTAGACAGCCTCAATCTCAAGATTCCCTGCAGCCATCTCCACAGAAAGTGAATGGCAGGAATGGAGCGCCTTCCTATGCCTCGCATCAAGTAGGAGAGACTTCCGCTCGCACATCAAGCCCAGCTCCTTCTTCTGTGAGCGACACAAGTCGTTTGAAGGAAAAGAAGCGTATGAAAAACCCTTTCTCTTTCAAGAAAGGTTGATATCTGTTACCCCATCATGTATTTCTGCAATATACTACTATGCAACGAGATTGTCCCTCATCCATGCGATTTAGAAACACGTGAACACCTTCACGCGCGCGCACGGCCTAAAGGCGAATGCTGGTAGGACTAGGACAACCATTTCCTCACTGACGAAGGAGTCTATGACCCCTTGAGGAATTATTCTTCAAGATGTCGTTTTTCGGCTTTGATACAACGCTTCCACCGCGAGGAAAGGAAGATGAGATCGGAGATAAGACCATTGATCCTTTCGATCCTACCGCAAATGCGGATGACGACGCAGCCTTTGAAGAGAAATTGCGTGGACTTCGTACTGCAGGCCAGGAAGATGTAGAGATCTATACTTGGGGAGGCGGAGGAGATGAAGGAAATGACGGACTCGGTAATCTTCTCGAAGAAACAGGTGACGATCTCAATGATGACACTTTCGGAGTGGGAGAGGTAGGACGTGATTTCGACTTTGGAAACACTGATCCAATTAAACAATCGTCTAATATTTTCGAGTCGGCTACTGCACCAATGCCAATTTCCAACAAAAAGAACGATGCAGCATTTGCAAGTACGATGGATGATTTTTGGGCCATGCCCGATCTTCCATCTGAGCCAAGACAAATGGGGCAGGAGCCCGGTAATAAACAGCCACCTTCCCGTCAGCCGCAAACTCTGGAAGAGATCGAATCACAGCTCAGAAAAAGCCAGGGTGTCCAACAAGCAGAAGCTCTGGCTCCCCAGCGCCGTGTTCTGACAATAGAAGAAGTAGAGGCAGAGATGCTTTCGAAGCGTCATCAACACGAACAGTCACTTTCGACATTCCCCCCACTTGGGACTATTGCTGACATGCAGCAACAAAAGCCACCAGCACAGGTCCCCGGTATTCCTCCCAGTTCAGATGATCAGTCGCCGACGGCAGTTGTGGCGCGCATGCAATCGTTGCTACGTGCTTTACCTAATCCGATCCAAGCTCGAATTCTTGCGTTACCCCCGTACATGCAATTTGGGGCGACAGAGAGTGTTTCGCGTGACTTCCCTGCCCTGCTCGTGGCTGCAAATCCCGAAGTTCTTCCTCAGCAAGTGGAAAACCCTGTACAGTGGCCCCGCATCGATGGCGGCCCGGAGCAACAAAATAGAATTGGATACCTTGTGGATGCTGCAATGTCGAAGATAGATTTAGCACATCGTTACGAGGCCAAACACCAGCTTCGACTCGCAAAGATCCGCTCCATGTCCCAACGGAATAATATCATGACGCGGGGTGACAAAGACTTCATCACTCGCATACAGGTCAGTCAGCTCATTACAAACGACCCGTACACGGACGATTTCTATGCACACATCTACTTTGCTTTGCATGGAAATAAAATGCAGCCTGTGCTACCGAGCTCCGAGAAGGAAAAGGATGGCAATGATGAACAGCCCGTGCAGCGGAAGGGACGGCAGCGGAAGCAACAACCCAGCCGCCGTGAATCAGCCATGCTGCGTATGCAGCAACAGATGGAGCGAATCGTGCAAGGTCGAAAAGAACGGATTGAGAAGTCTTCCGCAAACACTGCACTGGAAGGTGCACTAGGGCGAGTGAGCTTAAGTAGCTCCAAAGCGCCACGTCAAATGCTCCAAATCAACCAGGAGAGCGATATACAAGCGGGTGACAGTGAAGGTGCTGGTCATGCACAGGATGCCGTCCAACAAGCCCTCAAGGGGGCCAGCTTAGCGCAAGGGGCTACCGGTCAGAAGAGACCTGCTCTCTCGAAGTTTGAGGTTCTATCCATCCTCGAAACTCTTTACGATACGGTGCTTGCTCTTGAGCAATCCCGACGCACTGCTCCTGCCGACGTTTCGGAGCAGAACGAGGACCCTGTTGCTGTAGAATGGCGCGACAGTCGCGATGACCTTTTGACAAAACTTTGGGCAGAGCTGCGTGTGCTGGAACCGCTTGAGGTGTCTGATCCCCACCCGTTCATCTCACTCATGTCCACAGTAAAGGGCAAGCGTCTTCTTCCTCGCGTGTTACGCCACCTTACCAACGAGCAAGCATTGACAGCCATGACCATGATCGTTGCAAGCTTTGACCGAATCGATGTCGTACGCGAGAGCGCATTGATTGATGAAACCCCTTCTGCTAGAAGTGCGGCCATCGCAGAGAGACGACAAGAGCTTCTGAGACAGACAGAAGCATTCGTTATCAGCATCGTCCCCGCTATGTTTAATCTTATTGCCACAGTCCCGATGCGTATTGTCAGTGGAATGCTCGCATTGTTTATCGAGCGAAACGATCTTATTCGCGTTGTCCAAAGCAAAGTGAGTGTCCTAATGTACTACTTCTCCCGGTCTTAACCAAAATTTCTAGCCTGGCGCTGCCTTTTTGACGATTTTCTTGTCGCGCGGTGCTACTCTGCGGCAGACTTCAAACGCGGGAGCTGGTAGTGGTGCACAGACAGAAAGCATCCCAAGCTCTGCAGAACTAGCTCAATGGAGTGAAATCTTCAATCTGCTCGTACAGCGTCTTGCTCAACCTCCTATGCAATTGACAACCCTCTTCCCATCGACGCGGGCAAAAGCCAAGCTACCTTTTGGAGCTCCTGGTCTTAGTGCACAGCGAAAAGCTGAGCTCGAAATCGAAGACCGTGACATTTGGCAACTCATGGCCACCATGGCGATTAGTGCTGATATGAATCAGCAACAAATCCTTGTGACTGGGTTGCGTGATAAGATCTTGGAGAATGTCATGGAGGCCAAACAATGGTCACAAGCCAATCCTGCTGCTGCTTCTAGTGGTGAGGGTGACATTCGTATCCGCAATGTCAACCTATTAGTACGTGCCAAAATGGAAAGTTTTGTTCGGTGCGCTCATTTTATTCTTTCAGCTTCATGCACTCAACTTGGATGCGGCACAGATCACGATTTGAGAGACCTGAGAAGCATCAGTTCTAAAAGCTCCACCGTTGTATTTACAAAACATGAGAATCAATGGCATTACAGGATATCATATAGATGTCACATTTTTCCAATTTCCACAGGAAATCATTTAAAAGATTGTTACAAGTATTTAGAGAAAATGTTAAGGCGGATATTTTCTGAACGCTGCAGAGCAGTCTAAAGACTCTCTTGGCATTTTACAGAGGACAAGGCTAGCTTGCAATTATTACCGTCCATTACGACAAGGGCGTCGATTGACCTGCTCGAGCATGCACAGCCATCTGAAGCTCCAACAGGCTGCGCTCCTTGTCTTCGACCGACATGTCTTCCAGCCCGGGGGCCCTCCCACCTTTCGGTCGGTCCCCTCTAGCTTGAGCATCAAGCTCTCGCTTGCGGCACTACAATATTTCAGCTCTGAACACTAATTGCGAGCGCATTTTCACTCACTTGTTTGGCAAAAAGAAGTCCACATGCGTTGCATAGTGTTCGAGGCCCAGTCGGACCTTTTCTCCATTCAGGCGTCTCTGTAGCTGAACAGCTCAAGCAACTCTGCTCTACCTCGTCACGGCGCTTGCGGACGCGACGCGGAATATTAGGAGCCGCTGAAGCTGAAGTACTGTTGCCTTGGTGAGGAGAATTGCCAGGTATCTACGAGATATCAGCAACCGAGACTAGTATAAAAGAAGTTGCACATACTGGAAGTGAAGAAGCATGAGACTCCGTGAAATGTCCCTCACGATGATACGGAGAATACGCGCGACGTTCAAAATCCATTTGGCCGTGTTCTACATGGTCGTAGTGTGCGGGATGATGACTTGGAGGTGTAGAAATGGTGTTGTGATGTCGGCGGTAATGGGACAGGCCGCCGTGATATAAGCCGAAGTCTTGCGAAGGACTAGTAGCGGAAAATCGTCGTAAAGAAGAACGGCCATAGCTATACCCATATGACCCTGCAACGGCACGCGGTACTGACGGAGGAAAATGCGACGATGTCAATGGTCCCCGCTTGTAACCTTGTACAATAGCTGAAGCATCCTGAGAGAGCTTGGAGGCCAAATGAGGGTCCCGCTCTTGAATTGTATCAACTTCATACCGAAGTTGCATATCGAGTAGGGGAATATCTCCTTCGCGAATCGTTGGCATTGGGCGTACGTTACCCTTAGAAGATGCCATAGCATACTCATCATTCTGACGCTTGGCGTACAAGAATAATTCGAAGAGCTAGTGAAGGTGAATTCAGTGCTTTGCCCGAGCACATGGCCTTTCCTCTTACCTTGTTAAAAGCCTCCAAATCTCCAGGGGATGTTGGCCTTTCGTAAGGTGAAGAAGCCCAGCCTCTACGTAACGAAGCGAAGCTGGAAGACCTTTGTGGACCAATATTGCTATCAATTGAAAGGGGAGGGAGCTCTGATGTCTGCGAATAAGGTGGTCCGCCCTCGCTTACGTACGAAGAACGTTGTTGAAGTTCTGGACGTGAGCCATTGAATGAGGGAGAACGATGTTTCGTGGATACTGGAGATGGAAGAGAAGGGAGCTCCGTTTGCAAAGTTCGCAGTGATGGTTGGGGAGGAGGGGATGTGCGGTGTAGGTACTTTGAGCGGTTGTGATGTAGAGCAGAGATTTGATTTCCTTCTTCGATCTCCTTGTCTGCCAAGCGTGTAGCAGAATGGGCAAAAGTAGAAACCCTTCCCGATAATGCTGTCTCATTTTCGAATGCTTTTGGATAAAAGATGTCGCGAGACCCTAGGTTCGAAGAAGATGACGTGGACCGAGGATCACTCCCGGAAGTGTGTATCGGGGACCAGGGGCGTTTTTCTGACATTGATGTCATGGAAGAAGACGCAGGAGATACATGAGGAGGTGATCTCTCCTGTTGCGATAGTGGTGAAAGCAGCGCAGATAGCGGGGGCAGGCGAGGGCGTTTCTCTGGGTCTTCGAGAGGCACAGAAACTTCTTCCTGACTACCAGCTGAATCTTTTCGATGAGCACTCATTTTTTGCTACAAGAGAAGATTAGAAACCATATCCTTACGACTAAGAGATGTACATACCTCCAAAAGTGTGCCGCTCCAGGTCGGACGAGCCTTGGCACGAAGATGTCCCACCGACCCGGGTTGTTCAATGATAATTGAAGTCACGATGAAAAGCTTCGAAAGAACAGCACGGACTCAGTGTGATATTGAGTCACACCAATCCTGAAGCAGGTGAGGTATCTAAGATTAGTTGAGTTCAGTTGCTATCAACGAAGTCCTTATTGTCGTGTGGTCCAGAACTTCTTATCTGCGAAAGGTACAAGAAGATCCAGTAAAGAGCTTCACAGGTCGGAGAAAGGAGATTTCTCAAGAACTTTATTGTAAAATCTTTTGAAGCTTTTGAACCTATAGCGTTATGCCCCGTCTTGTGAAGATCTGATTACTTGTATGTGTCTTCACAGGAAGATAAGAGGAAAGATGACCTTTTCGACCTTCCGACTCAACGTAGAATGGTAACCAATGTCTCAATTGTACGTGGGAAGGCGGAAGATCAGAGAGATTATCTCGATTCAGTAGGGAATTGCTGGGTTCAGATTTGTCAATAGCTAGGGCAGAATGGCGACTTGAGTCGAGAAAGATCACCCATGCAGCCTGGCTTACCGGCTTGTCACGCCTGTTCAGATTCAAACATGCTTTCTTCTGCATAGACGATTCCCAGTTCCCAGAGACTTTGTGCGGAGTTGTATGTATCTCACTTTCGATTTCCCGATGTCAATGGCACCACAACGCAGTCATTGTTTCATGCAAATGTTCAGAAACGCAGACTAGCTCTGCATTTTTGGTGCGAGAGCCGTCCTTCAGTGTCTTACACATACGTCAAACATACTTGGACTAAGAAAGGTGCATCTCCCCCGTCTTAATGAAAAGTAACCAAGGCGAGATGCAGATCCGAGCAAACCATGCAAGTGAACATTTTAATTGACCTTTCTTTGCATGTACTACAAGTCAGCCGATTTCAGAGATGCTGCAACTAAATACGTGCATTTGCCCCGAGAAAAAAAACACTAGCCTCTTAGTGATTTGCTTCCGTCAAAGATCCGACATTTCCAGAGTGGGCAAATCTCCTCTGTAGGTACAAGTGGCATGGGTAAAGCTGCTAGTCAATGCATTACTTCATTTCACCTGCACTTAGACCTGTATGACATCGCAATTATAAGGACCCACAAGATAAGAATTCGGGCGGAACCTTTGACCTGCAGAATGCTGCAATAAGACAATAAGACAGATATCCAAAACAATTAAACGAAAAGTAAAGCAAATGGAGCACAATGCAGAAACAATTTCGTTCTTCATTATTTTTTCCAGGCACCACAGCACACAAACACGCTGAGATCATGGAAACCGGCTATTCAACATTGTTAGATTGATATGTAAATCTTACATTCGGTCGCCACTATTTTAGGATATACGAAGCATCGGATTTTCAGACGTGTATCGGCATGCAGTTCAAAAATATAGTAATGTGTACCCATAGATTGCCGAGCCTGATTAAGCCATTCTTAACATCAATGACAAAGCGCACACACTGAGATCACGCCATTCACTCTTCGAACGCAGGTACCTTTGCTCAGTTCGATCCTTATTTGTGGTGTATAGCTCCTACGAATTCACACGCCAAAATATCCGAGATTGCCGTTAGTCGTGTGGAAGATGCAAAGTAACGGCAGCCCACACGCCAGTTGTTGGGGGAACCTCTCGGCGGTTTGACATACACTCGCTTTGGGCCGCAGCGCATGCGGCATTTGCGCAAAGCTCTTAGTTTGATCTTGAGCCTTGACGCACGCGTCGCAAAATCTGCAAGAGTTCCACTGTGCATTATGGTGTTCTGCATAAACAACGCCATCTGAGCGTATGCATATGCATGTAGCCATCATTTTGACATGTTTCGCACGAAGATTCTGCTAAATTTGTCCGAGCTGCTTTAGATCGGGGTAGCCATCTCATCACGATTGCCATGGGCCAACTATGATTCTAAATCACAAAGAATGAATATTCTATAACTGCTGCTACAGTGCCTGCCTTTGTTCTCTAATCAGCTCTAGTGCATCTAAGATAGTACTAGCACTCCATGCCTGAGTGGGACAGCTATCACTGCATTCAACTCCATCAGCATTGGTCAGTTCAGGAAGGCCAGCCCATGGCGTTTTTTCCACGTGACGACGATGTGGAATAAGAAGGCTCATTATCCTCCATACGGCACTGCGATGAGCTTCTATACTGCTTTGATCTGCGAAACCCAAAGTTGCACGAAGATGGAAACCGAGAGGGAATACCCAAGGGGGGCCATTGTGATAACACATTCCTTTCGCCATCCAAAAGTCTGACGAATCGTTACTGTTGTCGTATACTGGATGGTAGTTGCAATCAATGGGATCCAGCGTCTTCATACCTAAAACATCTCCAAGTGCATGGTGTGCAGCCTGAAGAGCAGTTTGTGCGTGCTCTTTGTCAAAGAGCTCTGGTGCGACACACATAGCGATTGCGTAGTTGGCGCGCAGTTGGTAGTCACACCATTCGCGGCCAGGACTGCTCCCATACACATCTTTGTAAATGCCACGTCTATTGATGAGAGAGGTGTTTACTGCATATTCCTTGTCCAGTAATGGATCAAGTGGAACCCAGTAGTGCTTCTCGAATGATGCTTTTATCAGATCAGCCCACTTTTGGTATGAGACAAATTGTAGCTTCTCATTGATCGTCGCTTGCACACCTTTTGCCGGCCAAATTCCCTGATTTGTCAGCTTAGCAATCCATCGAAGAGTACTCATGACAAGGCCTGTAATCTCGACAGCAGCACCTTCGCGGGAAGAACCTGGAATACCCTTGTTCCCAGCTTTTGCTGAGGATCCCATTTTGTCCTGCCATGTTCCGCAATTGTCTTCGTTTCCACCCATAACAAAGCCTGTGGTCCAGTCGACATAAATGTCTATGTTGAATCCATTATCTTTCATTTGCTCGTCTATAGCAGGGCCGGCATCGAATTCTCGAAAATGTATTCCAGTAGCATGACGTTGGAGTATCTCTTGGATGATCTCCGCAACCGTGCTGACGTGATCAAATGCTTTGGGAGAATCGACGGGCACCCATTCATCGTCTAATGGGAAGCGTCTCCTCACTTTCTCGTGTAAGATTCCCTCTCCATTTGGCACTTTATCTACGTAATCTTGGACGTTCTGCGCAAAAAACCAAGGACCGTCACGGCAATTGTATCGTGGTGCTGTAGTTGAGTTGAGCAGATTGGGAATCAGCCCATGCTTCAGGGTAGAAGCGAAAGATAAGATATGCTCGCGGGCGGCACCATGCATGGCAGTTGTCAAGTACAAACCACGCAAGCTTATGAAAACATCTCGCCCCCATAAACGGGCCCATGAGGTTGAGAAAAACGGAAGACCGGCTGCCATGGATGCACTCGGTCGATTGTGCCACAATGAAGAAGACTTCACTTGGCCGTTCATTTGTACGGCACAAAGAGCGAGACTTTTCGTGAAGTCATCCCCTTCCTGAATGAAAGGAGACATCTGACGAATTGCGCTGCGTCTTGCGGCATCATACGCTGTCTTGACAACCAAGGAAAAATATTTGGGTCGCATGAATGATGGTACACTATCTTTGATTTTATTCAAGCGCTCACGAAGCCAAGAAGCTGGTTTGGCAAGATTGGGGAACATAGCAGTCTGGCGGTCAAGTCTTTGGTGCATGTAATCAAGTGCCCATGGACCTGCACGCAAATGTGCACAAAGGGGATGCCCGAGGTCATTAAAACGCATTATGTGCTTGAGGTGTGCTATCCAGCCTTCTAAACCACAATAGACTAGCCCACCAAAGTTCGGAATAGTGTAGGTCCCATCTTGTCCATTCGTGGCGTCTCTCTCTTCAGCATCAGCGCGATAGAGAATCACATTCAGGTCGACCAGATCAAGATGAGCCATTGCCTCCTCCACGTCCCGCTGGCAGTAATTGTCGAAATCCGCATCAAGGCCATCCATCGACGTAGCGAAGAGCATGATACTTGCTGGGGGAAACTCATCAGGAACGATGATCTCTGTATAACTCCCATCTGCATCCGAATCGACATGAATTTCTGGCGGAGCAACATCTACGAGCTCGGAAGGGATGCCCCTGATCACCTTATTATCCTGTATTGGCTCTCGCTCAGTGATCTTGATCGACTTTCCCAAAATGTACTTTGCATGGGTTCTGTTAAGTCTGAAAGGGTTTATATCCCCGCGAGTATCCGATCCAGCTTGAAAAGCAGTATGTGCGACCACCAAATATCCTTTGTGAGTTTGTGGATGTGTACGGTGCATTATGATATAGTCTCCCTCTTGATGTACGTGTCCCTCGCAGTATCCATCGGCAGTCATCTCTTGATGAAGATGATTAAAAACACGTTTAATGCTGCCTATGCCCGAGCTCTGACTATCTTGAGGCAATGCATATTTGCGCTTTTCGCTTACAACATTGAGCTGGTTTGGATAAAGATCGTCAAAACCCTTATTGGATCCTATAGCGCTCCATGAAAATGCAACGAGAGCTGCCATAGTGATAGCATCCTCCGTGGTTCGTTTACGAGTTGGTGTTTCGTTATCATGCGTCAAGTCCATAAAAAGGGCATGAGGCATTGAGCCCTCTATTGGTGTAACAATGCAGTCCTGCGACGAGTTGCGCCTGTCACTGTGGAGTTTCGATGTGATGGAGAGGCAATCTGTGTCCATTGAGCCGATCGGTTTATTTACTCCAAAACGATAGAGGAGCCGGCTTTCTTCTTTCGGATCATGCCCATTCTCCATTTCTCGTATGAGGCTATTCAAACCCAACTTGCTAACGAAGAGGATATCCATTTCCTCGCTCCCCGTGAAGAGCTCTGCACACACGTACAGATTAGGATTCACCTTGCGGGCGACATCCAGCATATACTGTCCAACGTGAAGGGGTGTGGAGTGGCAGTTGTCAATGCGGAAACCATCGAATAGAGATGCCTGTAATCGGCAATACTTTTCCATATGTTCCCACAAATAGGGCGAGTCGCTAGGTCCTGAGCCATATCGCAATTTGACACAGTCGCCCCAAGAGATGACTTGACGTCGCAGATAAGCCCGAGAATTACTGGACGCGAAATCTACTAATGGATCCGCAGCCCACATCCAGCCGTTATTAGCTAACGCAAGAGCTTTGGGATCATGGGCTTTTGCTGAGGGATGGTTGGGGTCCAATCGTGTGAAGTAAGGTTCAATAAAAGGGGATTCCGCAGTAATTTCACCCATCTGTGGACCGCCTACATCGAGTCGCATGTAGTCCAGACGACCTCTTAAGTTGTCTAGAATTGCCTTGACATCGTCATCGTAAGTCGCGTATAAGGGCACATTGATACGATCGAGAGCCTTGCCAAAAATCTCGGTGAGAGTGCTGACGTCAGTTTTTCCTTGGTCAATGCCTCGGAGTATTGTTACAGCTACATTGGTGTCGACATGTGTTGCGAAACGGGAATGCAAAGTCATGCGGTTCCGCAGAGCGTGACGCTCCAAAAGAATCCAGAGGTCGTCTAATGATGCACTGCGAAGATCGTCATTGCCCAGTGTGCTGATGGAACGTAAATTGTTCATCTTGTACAGATTAGCGAACTCTTGCTTCTGGCTCGAAACATCAATTACGTAGAACTCCCACAAGCGTATTGCCTCTAGAACATTAGGCTTTATGCCTTCAACAATTTTATTTGTCTCCTCGCTCGTTTGGGGATTCGTGGGGAGATTCAGAGAAGCCAAACGATTGGAATAATCTAAAAGAGCTCGATCTAGCTCTTCGGCTGGTGTTAGGTGTGGTGAGTTCTGTGGGTTATAAGCAGCCTCAGGATGCTCATAGAGCCACTCGGAATTGTCCGCAGTGTGATTTAGGACAACATCGATCATACTCAACAAACCATATTTCTTCTTGATACCCTTCATCCACGATTGGATAGTATCGGCTCGCTCTTCTCGAGTACCTGCCTTTCCTGCCTTGGGGTCGAAGAGATCAGGAGAGAAATCTAACTGATTTGCTATCGAGTAAGGACTGTTACTAGTTCCACGAACTTGCAAAGGTAGAAAATGAAGCATGTTATATCCATTGCGGCTTGCTTCGTCCAAATGTGGCTCCCACTCTGAAAGTGATCCAGCCCACTTTGCCATGAAAGACTGTAACACGATGCCATCCTGGCTGATATTCTGAAGCTTTTCCAGCACAGAGCCTCCTTTGGTAGTCGGAAGCACGTCGAAGCTGGATGAGTCCAGCATTCGAGAACGCTGCGGCAGTTGAAGAATCGGGTCAACAGCAAAGAATCCATGCTTGCTCTGTATCCTAGAAGCGCTTCCTTCTTCATGCAGACTATCTTTCCAGACAGGATGCTCCAGCGTTGGGTACGGAATCTCACTTAAAGGGGCGGCATGTTCAATGTAGTACTCGAATGCACCAGGCACAACAATGGAAAGGTCTATGCTGACTCCTTGGCCAAATTGATCCGGAAGTCTATGCTCATAGAAGAAAGTTCGTTCAAATTTGCTCTCCTTGGGAGGTAAGTTGGTCCACAAACTTCCTTGTCGAAGCGCGAGGCTGCCTGAATCGAGGGAGATGCGTACGATGTAAGGACGAACGGGGGGTGGGAGTCGAACGTACTAAAGGTTGATTAAAGGCAGCTCTTCAAGTCGAAATGACACTTACAGATTTTGCACGGCTTGGACTGCCATCTTCTTCCAGCTTGATCTCATAAACTTGTATGGGGGGTTGCGAAGCCATTCTGGCGAGCGCAGGTGAGTTGATGACGAAGGAATAGGTTCCTGCCGCCTGTCCAAAGCTCTCCACTCCAAAGCCTAGGCACACGTATCTCTTCTCTATGCACGGATCAGAAAATGCATGCATGCTGGCCATCGAAACTTCGTGGACCCTTCCCACGCAAACTGGCGTTAGTATTTTGCACATCAAATGCTAAAATCTGCACACGGAAAAAAGTACCACAAGTATGAAAATAACAGTGTTCATTTGTCTGGAAATTTTTATGAAGACGGAAAGCATCGAGAGTCCATTTGTCTACTTGCGAGTCGGAGGTGATGCTGCTCTGTGCGAGCGGTAGGGATGTTCCGAGGGGCCCGCGGTCGATTGAGGTGGAAGTCCACCCATTTCACTTCCACTTCCGGGAGGTGCACCTATGTAAAGTTAGCAAAGAAAAAATCAGAAAACATGTTGACTCACCCCATCCTGGGAAGCCACCCATGGAAGGTGTTCCGTACATTGACATGTAGGGGTTAAATGGCATCATACCCATAGACATTGGTGGCATAGGAGGAGAAGCCGGGTGTGATGCGGTATCGCTCTGCGGGGCACCTGACCCTGACTGCTGAAGAGCCTGCATATAAGCTTGCTGAGCAGCTTGAGCCGCACGTAGCTGAGCCTGCTGTTGTTGTTGGAAGTCTACGCTTGGCGTGTGCCCATGTCCAGACTGTGACCCGACAGAATTGCCAAACATCATTGGGTTCATCATTCCCATCATCTGCATTTGCTGCCACATCATTGGATTGAACGGCATACCATTCCATCCGAGTGCTCCATTGCCCATCATTTGGGATTGTTGCTGCATGTGCAGAGCCTCATCTTCGCGCTGGCGTCTTTCTGCAAGTACACGCTCCCGTTCACGTTCTGTCAGAGTCGCACCGAGGCCTCCTTCTTTTCTGCGATCGCGTTCGTGAGCAGAAATGGCCCCTACTAGACCAGCCTGTGGTGGCGGAGGTTTGTTGTCCACATTCACCAAGCCAACACCCATAGCGCGAGCGTCAGCTTCTTGTTGTTTCGCTGAGCGCTCTACTTTTTCCTGATCACCGACTTGCAAGAGTCCGTGTGGCTGGTAGACAGAGGTCATGTGAGTTGGCTGGTCGCCTTGACCGAGATGCACGAATGTATTGGGCCGCTGAGCTGAGTCATAGCTTCCACCCGGACTACTCCCTCGTGAATCGGAGTTCGGCGCAGGACTGAGGTATGAGTTGCTTTGGCCGGAACGCACTCCAGAGTATGATTGACGCGGCACATTTTGAACTGGAACTTGTTGCTGACCGGTAGCGACATTGCCTTTGGCAGCACGCGTCTGATCAAAGCCAGAACCAGGTGGAGGAGTCTGGATGGAGGAATTTTTGTTTTCCTCATCTCCTTGATCCTCCTCGTCCTCGTCCTCGTCCTCATCCTCTTCGTCGTCCCCCCAAGCATGACGGGGTCCTTGGCTTAATCTGCTTTGCTTAGCGCCTCCAGGACGTCCAGGCCGAGCAAGGGCATCTTGATGCGCTTTGGCCTGTGCTTGTGCAGCTAATTTGCGTTCCTGTGCTTTTTTGCCTGGACCAAAGGATGAAGGGTAGCTGGAGACTGTGGAACCTGCTGGCAGGATCGAAGCATTTGCGGTACTCATACGACTGCTGTTACCACTTGACACAGGAGGTGAAGGTGGACGGTCGAGATACGAAGAAGCAGCAAAAGCATCAGAGTCCATTGTGTCACTCTGAGGTCTCTGTGCAGCCTTGGGCTTACCTACTTGTGCTGGAGCTTCTTGAGATACTTGTGTTGTAGAATGAGAGGAAGAAGAGGATTTGCTCGTCTGATGCGCAGCCAATGCACCTAGGCCAACCGCCGCAGCACCAGCACCAGCAAGAGCCCCTTCGTTTCTATAGTTTCTCGAGGGTTCGCTTGCTACTTCTTTGTGAGACACCGGCGGCAATGAATCGCCCATAGAATTGATATACCGAAGGATTCCTTCATCGTAAGATCCAATTGGATCTGAGTCTCTTCGGGCCAGAAGTTCAGGTTTGCCAAACCCGTCATTTCCTCCATTGGGAACGGGAAGAGGAGTTGCAGTCGCCTGGCCTGGAGTGGTTACTGGTTGAAGGGATTGGTAGTTATCCACTCTACTATCGCCACTTTCGTCAACCAGTGAAGAGTTCGTTTTGCTACTCGGTGCAAGTGCTCGGTTCGCATCGGATTCTCCTGGCCCCTTCACATCTCCATGAGGCGCAGCACGTGGTGAGGTTGCAGCGTCCCGGCCGTTGACTGCTTCCGTCACAGATGGTGTAACAGGAGTTGGTACAATACTGGTCATAGTGCTGCCTTCTCTGCTGCGTTCACCAATCGAGCTAAGCTGGCCTCGAGTGTGGTCACTTTCAGCAGGTAGAGAGCTGCCTGTATTTTGCCCTGTATTCAGAGGAGGCAAATCGGAAGTGCTTGGTTTTTCGCTGCGTGGAGTGTGTTGCTCTTGCTTCGGCTGTTGGTTGGGCCCATTAAGACCACGCGTACTTTCGACATTGGGTTGCGGAAGCGGAGGAAGTATAGGAGTTCGCTCTCCGCGCATTCTTGCTGCCATTATGCCATGCAAGTTTGCGCGATTGGCCAAATGACGCTCTTCTCTAATATCGAGGAATTCGGAAAGCTCGCGGTCGAGGAAAAGACGGTCTTTGTATGGTCCAATTGGATAAGCGAAAAAGGGAGAAGCAGGATTCCGCGCGTCCCACTGAAATTGAGACGGACGACCATAGAGGCGGAATGCGTCCATGAATGCTATACACCATTTCATCATCTCTGCATTTGCACCTTTTCCACCGCTTTGTTCTATTTCGGGCATTATCATGACCCAGCCTGATTGGCGAATCCGATTGGTAGCACTGACCACTCCGTTCAAAGGCAACACACCCTCCACCTTAAACAAACTGCTGCCTTCGACCAATTCAGGCCTCGAAGGATACACCGCAAAGGTATGCGCTGCGTAAGCTAACGTAGCAAAAGGCTTTTTGCTCTTCTTGTTCTCGTAGAAACAAGCAAGCCCAGGCGCATTATTGCTTCCTGGGGGGATCTCCACCTGTGCTAAGCCAGTGTCGTTGAGAGAAGGTGTGGAGGGAGAGCCAATGAGGCTGCCTCTGTCTCCTGCTTTAAGTTTGCTCCAAAAAGACGTCTTTGGACTGGTGACTGAACTGGTCTCTGATCGGTTGTCATTCGGTGCAATCGAGTCACCAGCTCCACGGTCTGATAGGACTAACCAACATTTTCTCCATTCTGTGGAGCCCATGAATCGGGCTTTGATCCAGCCTTCCATGCGACCGTTCTTGCCAAGTGGACTTTTGATGCTCATCTCAACATCACCAGGAGCTCCACCTGGACCAGATGTTGCTTGCTGTGCGCTAACTGCACCTAAGCGAGCGCGCACGAGAGACCCTGTATAAATTTCCTCCAGTCGGATCTTCTCCCAAGTTGCCAAACGGATCCCGTTGACCCATGCTTGGACGAGACGTCGGCCCACATTTCCTTCGACTCCGAATAAAATTCTATTTTGACCGGCGGTATTCAAAGCAAAGACATTTTCATAACGTCCACGCGACCCTAGGACATCTTGCGGGGATTCCGTGATAGTTCCAATAAAGTCTACGAAACTGTCTGTCACATTAATGTACATGGGAGGGACTTCGGTTCCGTGTCTTGCTGCCTCTTCCATTTGCTGTACACCCCAGACACTAAGTACCGTTCCACAAAGCTGAACGAAGCAGAGCTGCCAACGCTTCTTTGGGTCGTTGACGTGTAATGGTTTCCCATCTGGCGTGAGGTGATCTCTTTTGCTTAGATACCCTTCCATGTAAATTTTCTTGTTCTGCGCTTCTTGCAAAGTGAGAGCACTACGAAGCTCAGGTGATTTAAACGTCAGAGGGCCCGCAGCCGATCGAATGCTCCTCGACGTTGAGCCTGAAGGACTTGGAGGACGTGGCGAGCCCTGATAATCGGTATTCTCTAGGGGTTGGAATGCTGACATTGGCCGCAAAGACTGTGTACGGCGATGGGCTTGCTGTTGCTGTTGTGACGCTGACTGTGTTTGCTGCTGCTCTCCAGTGGAAGGAAAGGCTTGACCCCTGGAATCCCCCGAAACATGTTGTGGCTGTGTAGCAGATGAGAACTTGCTTGGCACCTGTCCAGGATATGCACCTGTCAGAGAGGATGATGAGGAGCCAGTAGCCGTAGAAGGTCGATTTCTTCCTTGGCTACTTGAATTTTGCTGATGATGACTTGGTTGAGACCCTTGCCATGATGATTGTTGTCTGGCCTCCATTTCGTTTACAGGAGACGCTCGAAATGATGGTGGTGGTGATTGAGAACTATTAGCAGGAAATCTCTGCATAGATTGCCAAGAAGGGATAGAGGCATTCTGATTTGCCATCTTGCAAATGATTGTCAAGAAACGATCACTCACGCGCACACACCATGTAATGTCGGTCTGGATCGAATCCGTCCTACATCTCGTGAGAGTCTAGCCTCTTAAGAGGCGGACTTCCGGCGACACGCACTTATGTAATCATGAAGCTGATCTGCAAGATTTCCGGTGCCTGCAGGCTGACCAGCTTGCGAAGCCAAAGTTTAAGTGGGGATCGAACGGGCCACATTCGTGACTGACTGTATATCGACTGATAACAGACGCACTTCTATCCAAGTTATCTTCGCCGAGTGTGATGGAAATCGCATTATATGGTCTGCATGATCTGAAGTATTGCAAGGATGAGTCGGACTTTGTGTAATGACGATGCATTTGTGAGTACTGATTGATTGTCCTTACCGTGTACATCGCTAACCACTTGAGTGTAGGGGCCGGTATCAGAGTGTCGACCGTTCGACTTCACCTTAACCTTCGAAAACGTTCTCTTAATTCTCACATCTGGCTCTTTTATCGTGTCCAGTCTGGTTCAAATCACCTACGTTCTACCTTTGCCCTCACTTGTACCATCGTTTTGGACACCCAAACTACAATGGCGGCAAGCAGATGTTGTTGGTCTTACGAGAGCATTACTTGCTCTCATCCACTCTCTTCTATCAGCCGCAATGATGGGGATCTGCTTTCGCCATGAAGATGTGCGTGATGTCCTTGTCCAAAAGACATCATTGCCTGCACTTCTGCTCGCATTCATATCCAGCATACTCTTTATTCCTCTCACCATCCTATGCAGAGCAAGATTAGCACATGGATCATATGTCCCTGCGCTGTACCTTTTCATTGTTGTTCTTGTAGACTCATGCCGCCTACGCACCTACCATCACATTCAAATACTCCGAGAGAGCGCATTCTTCGACGTTTCTGTGTCCTTGATAATTCTGAAAGGGCTCATGTTATTTGTTGAGAATACCTCTGGAGTGCAAGTGACCTCTGCCACCAAAGAGTCTCGGGCAAGCTTCTTCTCTAGGATGATTTTCTGGTGGCTGAAAGATGTACTTTGGGGAGGATTCCGTCGACCTCTAGACATGGTTAATTTGGAGCACCTTAGCCCAGACTTCGACTCTGAGATGCTGGGTGCTCAGCTTTCAAAGACGTGGCAAAAGCAGATGAAGAAAGCGGCAGAAAAAATGCTTGCAAGATCCAAGGACACCGCACTGGTCTCTCGAAGTCGACTGGATGATGTTATCGAACTGCAGGAGTTAGACCAGTTTCCTTCAAGAGATTCCTTGCCTCCCTCGACAAGAATCAATGTATCATCACAAATGGAAAGGGCTGCAGCAGAGTCTGCTGCAGCTTCAAAAACGCTACTTCTTAAATCCTGTTTCTTTGCTTTCCCTGGTACACTTATCGCACCCGTGGTTCCCCGTATGATTAACACAGGAGTTACGTTAGCTTTGCCATACCTGGCAACCCGAACAATTGCTTTTGCCGAATCCTATGCAGACTCGAATATCCCCCAGCCAGTTTCTTATGGATGGGGACTTGTCGGAGCGTATGCGCTGACTTTTCTTGTACAGGCATTCTCCAGTGGACAGTTCTATTGGATGGCAGATAAAGGTCAGGTAAAGCTGCGAGGAGCGCTGATCGATTTAATTTATCGAAAATCTCTTCGAATGCACCTGACTACTGCAAGTCGCATTGGTGATGGTGCTGTAACAAATCTCATGGCTGTTGATTTGGAACGCTTCTGCCGAGCAATTATCCCTTTCCACCTCCTCTATTCTGGTTTGATTCAAGTGGGAATTTCGTGTTTTCTTCTTTATAAAGCAATCGGATGGAGCTTCATAGCCTCTCTTGTGAGCATCACACTCTTCTTGACCTTTCCTCCGATAGTAGGTCGTGGTATCGGGGACAAGCAAGCAAATTGGAGTAAATCGACGGATCGACGTGTAAATCTCGTAAGCTCGGCTGTTTCCAATGCCAAAGGTGTTAAGTATATGGCTTACGAGAAATTTGTGGAAGATTCACTAATTGATAGTCGGAAAGAAGAGATCCATCATGGTTGGCGGTACTATAAACGGCTTCTATTAGTTTCGTCCTTCACAAACCTTGTGATGGAGGTTACTGCGTTATGTACGTTCTCAACAATGATCCTTGTCGATCACATCACGGGGTCGGACAGATTCAATCCAAGCACTGTTGTCACAGCCATGACACTAATATCACTCATGGAGACACCACTTTTGCAGATGGGACAGCAATATGGTGGGATCATTGCTGCGCTTGTCTCACTTCGTCGCATACAGAATTTCCTTGGAAAAGATGAAAAGCCGAATAACCTTGGGATTGACAACCTGCATGATAGTTTTGACAGCACAAATGGAGCTTCGATCGGAGACAAGGGATCTATTGATGGTGCTGGAGGCAATGCAATGGGTCCTCGCTTTGCTTCAGCTGCTTCGTTCCACTCTGCTACGATTGGTTGGACCGAGCGTAAGCCTGTCTTAGTCAACGTTACGCTAGACATTCCTTTGAATGAGCTTACAATGGTTTGTGGACCTCTGGGCTCTGGGAAATCAACTTTGTTGCAAGCTCTTTTGGGCGAGGTTGATGTTTTCGCCGGCTCACTTTATCTTCCCACTACGAGAAAGCCCATTGCTTATGCAGCTCAGGAGAGTTGGCTTCAAGATAATGCCTCTATACGAGATAACATCACTCTCCAAAGCGGATTTGACACTGAACTCTATCAATCCGTCCTTTTCAGCACATGTTTCCACATTGATCTTCAACAATTGCCTGAGAAAGATGATACACCTGCAAAAGCACTCTCTGGTGGTCAGCGCCAACGCGTTGCTCTGGCAAGAGCCCTCTATTCTCAAGCTGACACCTACATCCTCGATGACTTTACCAGTGCTTTAGATGCAGAAACTGCATCACATGTCTGGAAATGTCTAATGGGTCCCGTCGGTCTCTTGCGCAACAAAACAGTAATTTTCGCAACTAATGCCGTTCACCTGCTTCACCATGCTGCATTTATCGTCCGTTTGGAAGGTGGCAAAGTAGTAGAAATGGGGGCCTACAAAGATCTTTCGGACACCGCCAAAGTGGCATTATCTAGAGCATCGGTAGAAGAATCACTTAACGGAGCAGATGAGGATAAGGTACCAGATTTGGAATCAATGGTAATCAAGGGAGGTGATAATCATGAAAATGTCGAGAAAGGCTCGGTGAAGCTGTCGGTATACAAAGAATGGATTAGAGCAATCGGAATAGCGTTCGCTGTCATCACAATTCTGAGCAACATTGTTGTTATTGGGGCCAAAACAGGCTGGTCAGTCTATCTACAGTACTTCAGTCGAGCTGATGCAACCGCAGAAGGGCATGCAAATGTGTTCCGCTGGTATGGAGGCTTCGTCGGACTTATTTGCACAGCATTGATAGGCGTACCTGTCAGTGTGTACTCCGTTTGTTACGCTGCTCTTGTCGTGGCGGGTACCAAACTTCACACGCAAGAAGTCCGTGGCATATGGTCTACCGGCTTGAAGTTTTTTGAGTCCAATCCGCCGGGAATGATTATCAACCGTTTCTCCCAAGATCTGTTTGTGATTGACTGGGAACTCACTATTGCTTTATCAAATTTTATTCCATGTAGCTTGGAGGTATTGGCACAAGTATGTATCCACCACCAGCTGAGGATTTTACATTGACAGCGCTTCACAGATCTTGCTGCTCGTAATACCAGTGCCTTACCTGCTTATTGTAGTTGTCGGTGTTGGATGTGTCTATGTCCTCGTACAACGATTGTATGCACCCGTCAGTCGGCAATTGAGAAGGCTGGAGATGGCTACGAAAAGTCCATTGTACTCACTCTTCTCCGAAACGTCTAAACCTGCAGGTCTTGCAACCGTGCGTGCCCTCCGTCGTCAACAAAAATTCATCGACACCAATACTGCACGCTTGAATCGCTCCCAGCAGCCATATTATACTTTACAAGCTGTTCGTCGCTGGCTTTTGACTTCACTCAACCTTCTTGCTCTCATCATTAACGTAAGCCTGGTGGCGATTGTTGTGATTGTTCGCAAATCTAGTGCTATTGGCGTTTTGGGTGCAGGTTTAATATCCGCTTCACAGCTCAGCATCGTATTGAATCAAGTTCTCGTAGCCTTCACTGAGCTCGAGATAGCGAGTGTAGCGCTAGAACGTGTTGTAGGATTCGCATCTCTGCCTATCGAAGAAACACATGCAGTGGACGGGGTACTTCGAAAGACGCTGAAGCACACTGATGTCCGTGGAGATATTTCCCTGCAGAACGTTTCTTTGAAATATGGCGAAGAAGCCAAACCTGCCTTGAGGGACATCACGCTGACGATACGTGCAGGAGAGAGGATAGGGATTGTGAGTCATGATAACAAATTTGGAATTTCAGAAAGGATATTGATATACAGGTAGTGCGGTCGAAGTGGTTCAGGCAAAAGTACTTTACTGCTTGCTTTATTCCGTATGCTGGAGCCCAGCAACGGAACTGTACTACTCGATGGGGTTCCTCTGCAAGACTTTACTGCTCGGTCAATCCGTGATAGTATGACTATTGTCCCTCAAAATGCTCTCGTGCTTTCTGCGACAGTTCGTCAAAATCTGGATCCACTTCAGGAAAGAAGCGACGCAGATATTTGGAACGCTTTAGAGACTTGCCGATTATTGAGCGTTATTCAATCTTTTCCGCATGGCCTCGATACTCAGCTGGACTCTAATATCAATCTCAGTTCCGGACAAAGACAATTATTCAGCCTAGCACGCGCTATCCTAAGGCAACGAAAAGTTCTTGTTCTGGATGAGGCAACTAGTTCGATGGACTATGAGACAGACACAGCGGTCCAGCAAGTTCTGGTGAGTAGTGAACTTCATAAGATGGACGGCACTGATACGTTATACCATCTTCTTTTAGCGTACACAATTCCGTGATTGCACAATCGTTACGGTTGCTCACCGGATTGCCACTGTGCGGGACTATGATCGCATTGTAGTCCTGTCAGCAGGTCAGATAGTAGAAACAGATACCCCTGACAACTTGATGAGGTCCCCTGACAGCATCTTCCGTTCTCTTGCATTAGATCAAGGGGTGAATTCTTAAATCTTTTATAGCCAAAAATGATGGAATGGAAATTGTTTAATGCTCCTGTAGTGTATTTTGCTCTCCTGAAGCTCACGATGGTCCTTCGGAATTATCGGCGGCTGCGCTCGTCACCCCGCACCTTCTAGCGCGTAAATTGTTTTGCATATGGAAGATTGGTTTTTGGGTAAGAGTCATCAAAGCACGAGTAATTTACTAGTTTGTCGCCTTTGGGGAACCGGTATTTTTCTCCTACCTTCACTAGTTATGGCAAGTGATCTGGAACAGAAACAATGTTCCATCTCCAGAGACCACTCTCCTGAATCATACAGGACTATCAATGAACGAAGAAATGAAGAAGTCGGTGCAGGAATGTGTGACGATGAAATGATGGACGACTCCATCCTAAAAGGCCTCTCTGCATTCCCTGATGTTCCTGATAGTGGTTTTCAGGCATGGTTGAATTGCTGCGGATGTTCCGCTGCATTTTTTGCCTCTTTCGGCATTGTAAACTCCTTCGGTGTTTTTCAAGATTACTACAAAGCTGATCGTTTATCGCTACAAAATGACTCGGTAATCGCCTTGATCGGTGCCATTCAACTGTTTTGCCTATACGGCTTAAGTCCTGTGATCGGGAAAATATTCGATGCATTCGGCACTCTGGTATGTAGACAACTGTTGAGGCAAATACAATCAATTGAGCTTCTCCTAGATTTTATTCCCGCTTGGGAGCTTTTGCATTGTGTTTTCGCTCATGATGGTCTCTTTAGCGCAGCCTAATGCCCTCTATCAATATTTTCTAGCTCAAGCTGTTCTTTTTGGTCTAGGGTGTGCTATGGTTTTTACGCCAGGGCTTGCACTGATGGGCCATTACTTCCGCAAGAAGAGAGCTCTCGCGATTGGAGTCGTGGCTGCTGGTTCCTCTCTGGGTGGCGTTATATTCCCCATCGTTCTTCAGAGGCTGATCCCTCGCATTGGCTTTGGATGGGCAGTGAGAGTGCAAGCATTTATTGCGTTAGCATGCCTATCATTCGCGTGTATTGTATGCCGCCCACGACTTCCTTTGCGGAGAACTTCCAGGTCGGAGCTCCTCCATGCTGTTGATCTCGGCGGCTTCAAAGATCCGCGCTATTGCCTGGCTGCTCTTTCTGGATTTGTGTGAGTAAATGTCTGAAACATTTATAGAGATCACTGAGGATGATTCACTTAGTACCTTTTACGCCATCTTTATACCATATTTTGTGAGTTGAAAGAAGTCATAGCTGATGCTCGTACCAACCAAAGCTTTTGCAACAGTATATCAAGCAGTATGCTGAAGTGCGAGGTATGTCTCCACAGCTTGCTAGCTATCTTCTGCCCTTGGTCAATGCCCTTGGTATCTTCTCGCGAACAATGCCGGCCATTATTGCACCTCGTGTTGGAGTCTTGAACTTGATGATACTCTTCACGACAACAGCAGGGGTTCTGGTCTTGGCTCTCTGGCTGCCATCGAGTGGCAATCCTAGTATCATCGTCTTTTCCATCCTTTACGGCTTTTTCTCAGGCCCATTCATCTCTCTCCTACCGTCTTATATTGCCATCCTCTCACCTGTGCCCGTGCTAGGAGCCCGGCTAGGGGCCATTTATCTGATTGTTGCTGTAGCTAACCTGGTTGGCACTCCCACGGGCGGTGCTCTTGTCGGGAGCGGGTCTCTACAAAATTACCAACGCTTAATTGGATTCTCTGGTGCGCTTGTCCTATCAGGTGCCCTTCTCTTGGTCCCCATCTGGGTACTTGAGGTCCGCGCTTTGATGAAAAAACGCCACAAGCAAGAACCCGGGTCTTTCATACGGTGGTCTGACTTAAAAGTTTAGTAATGATCGCAACGCTGCATTTTGTACACTACAGACATCATGCCCAAATTCAATGTCATTTAGAGAGTATTGGAAAAGCTCACAAGCAAAATACAAAATGCCCGTCATCGGTGCAGAAGGTCACACCCACGTGCGCAGGCCGCTGGCCACTCGTCCAACAACAGAGATGCCGGAGATTTTACATTTGCTCCCTCTGAATTCAGGTAGGTATTTCGCACCTGTCAATGGATCTTCGACCGCGCCTGCACCTGCAGCCGGGATCAAAATATGACTGGCAGCGCAAATAACAAAAGCACGCTCGTGTGGGTCGTACGACGGTACAGGGACAGCGTCGCGTGGATTGCGATCTGCCAAAGCGAGAATCTGTTGCGCCTGTAAATGGATGTAAGCAATTTTTCTTTTGTATCACAATTACTTACCGTTTGTGCTGCTCGTGGAGCCGGGTTCAAATCTAACAGTCGCCTTGCAAAACCACCTGCCATCTTTGTGTTGCCGACTTTTTGTGCAGCGTTCATCGCAGTACGAAGCGCCAACTGTTGGTGAGGCGTCTGCATCTGAGCATGTGTGAAAAGTGCTGCAAGTTCGAGTTGTCGAGCAATGTTGTCAGGCTCTTCCGTCACGAGACGGCGGCGATGCAATTCAATGGCAATACCCAAAAGATATTCCCGACAAAGGGCGATCATGTCCAGGATTTCCTGCCCTTCCGCCTCGGTCGTTCCTACTGTTAAAACGAGTTTATGCAGGATAGATCGAAACAGTGTCTCTGCCTCCTCCAAACGATTTCCGTTGACTGCTCGGTATGCTTCTTGGAGGTCATTTGCACCAATTGATGCAAGTGAATGAGCATGGGCAGGGAGAACTTTGGACCTCGCAGTCTCGTCAAGGTTTCTGCGAAGAGCAATTTCAATGCTCGGCAGACCAGCAGCCCCTGGCAAGTAGGCGTGAGATGAGAGATAGCATTCCAAAAAGAGAGATTTTAGGGGCAAAAAATCGGTGACCCCTGCTTGACGAGTGAGGAGCTGCATTGCTGAGGCGAAACTGCCAGCAGCAGCATGATCGGCTGCAAGGGGTGAGTTGCGAATCCAGTGTTCTGCTTCTTTTACACCGGCGTCCATCGAGGATTGGTCCATGTCCGGAAGTGGTGCCACAACGGCCTCCTCTTTTTCTTCGATAAATTCTCCATCGGAGAGCTCCCACGCCTCATCTGCCTCGGCACTGATTACCTGTCCAACCTGTGTGGGTTGCATTGCGTCAATTCCGATTCCAATATCACCTTCATCCCCGTCGGTGGCATCTACAAAGGCATCACTATCTAGCCATTTGTTGGTATCATGGGCTTCGCCGTTCACAGCATTGTCTTTGAAGATAGTACCACCTTCCTCGGCCTGCGCTACCAATGCTCTGTCGAAAAAGCTTTCCTGGACATCCACAATCGGCCAGTCGTAACGGAAACTCTCTGTGATCACAGGAGGAGGGGTCAATGCTGCTTCGCTGTCATGAACACTATTCGACAAGTCAACGCCCGTCATGCCTGATTGTTTGCCTGACTCTGAAGCGATAGTGGCAGCTAAATCCAGTAGACCGTTGCTCTTTGCTGTTGCGTATGCCAGAGCATGCATACCTGCTTCGCGCAGCACAGTAACTCTCTGCGCCGCATCTCCAATATACAATGCATTTTGGAAACGGCTGAGAGGGTCGTCACGACGCTCAGCGATGACAGCCATTTTTGCGAGCTTTTCTTTGTTGGCCGTGATGAAATACAAGAAGGAGAGCTTATCGAAGCTTTTGGTTTTTTGATAGGCTCGTTCAACAACCTTATGGTTGCCTTGCTTTAGAGCTGCTTCACCCAACCTCTTCCATACTTCCGTAGCGTTGATTGCTTCGGCAGTCTCCAGAGCGACTTCGATATTCCCACATTCTATAGCAAGATCAAAGCGTGTACTCTTATCTTGAACGAAATGTAAAGCAATCTCTGGATAACCTTTTTTCTGAAGATAGGCAATGATTGCCTGTCCCACAAGATTGCTAGTCTTGATGATCCTCAACACTTCGTCATAATTGCCTTTGGAGAGCGCTAATTTAAAGCGATACTCAGTGGGATCAATAGCGATACTCTGAGGTTGAGCGGAACGATCCAGGATACTGATGGTTTTGCCACGTACTCGAGTCAAGTAGATAGGTGCATCGAGAGTCTTGATGATTCCACTGTCGCCCGAAGGAAGTGCATACTTGATATGGTTCAAGGTGCTGTATATGAGCACGCCAGCATCATCCCACGCAGCACTCTTTATGCGGATTGTTTCGTGGACAAGATGATTGTTAGAAAGTGTTTTGCTGCTTAACGTGATCGTATGTTTGGAGAGAAGGGCAACCATGGTTCCTTCGGTGTTCCAGACCACATATTTTACAGGTGGACTTGAGACTTCAGCCAGTACTTTTTGCTGCTGTATGTCGAAGAGAGATACACCAGTGGCCGTGCTCAGCAGAAGACTTCCGGTCCCTCCGAAGAAGATGTCGTTCACAGTTAGATTGGCTGGACAAGCGATTGTTTTAGTGACAGCATTGTTCAAGTCTCGGATCTCAATCGTCTGAGTGGCTTTTTGGAGCGCTGCAAGACGATTGCGAGCGACGAAAATGGCTGTAGTCGCTTGTTCGCGCTTTCCAACTGAGCTTGAATCTGCCAAGTCACCCTTGGACGCATCACGAGGCAGTGGTGCTAGGTCGTACAACCCATTTTCACCGCTTGTCGAAGTAACCAAAACCGACCGTTCTGCAGGGTTGTAGCTAAGGCTTCGTGGTTGTACGAATTGGTTTCCGAGCTTCTTGACACTCAGAAGTGCATGATCTTGGCCAGATTGGAAATCCAACTGGCGCACTTGTTTATCCCGGACATAGAAAAGGATGTTTTGATGAATAGAAAAGGCAGGACGTTCGCGCTCCAATTTGAACACAATGAGTCCGTTGTCATGACCGGCAGCAAACAAATTCAGATTAGGGTGTGCGGTCAGAACCCAAAATCGGTCGTGTTCACGCCGAAATGTTTGTACAGCAGTCCGCTTGCCCATATCCCAGACGCGAATTGTTTTGTCTTCTCCGTCTGATATGATCAGTTCGTGACGTGGATGGAAGAGACAGGAGGAGATGTTGTTGTAATGGCCGCGACAAGTATCAACCTCCCATGCCTTTGTCTCCGACATTCTCCATAACTTGACTTGGCGATCGTCACCACCTGACACGATAAGTGGTAGCTTGGGATGGAATGTCGCCCAATTTACGCCTCTTTCGTGTCCTTCCAACACATACTTGACCATAGCATCTGTATTTCCGAACAGGTCAGCTTGGCCACTGTTGGCCCTGGCGATTTGCTCTTCGAAGCTCATAGGTTGTGCTGATGTGTTCTTCTTACGCAACCCTGAAATATCCCATACGCGAACAGTTTGGTCCATTGAAGCGCTGACGATGAGGTCTTCGCGTGGGTGGAATTGGGCACACATGATGTAGTGATTGTGCCCTGTCAGAATAGCAATACATGATCGGCTTTGCCAATTCCAGATACGAATCGTCTGGTCATCGGAAGCAGAAAGAATCCAAGGCTGCGTGTGATGGAAGTATGTTGTCCTGACATAATCCAAGTGACCCTAATGTCATAGATCAGCGGGAGTGTAGGCCAAACATTTGACATCAACTTACATTCAGGGTGAAAAGGCACCGTCTCGTTTTGTGGTTCCATACTTTAATCCTATAGTCATCACCACCACTTACGAGAAGAGGCTGAGTCGGGTGAAAATCTACACCACGTACCGGTCCTTCATGCTCGTCCAAGCGGTCGTAAATTGTTCCCATCTGATAATTCCATAATTGAATACTGCCATTATGAAGGGCGGAAGCCAATAAAGGTAAGCGAGGGTGAAAAGCAATACCCTTGACTCGATTCGACTTTGACTCGAACTAGAAGGCGGCCGTTAGCAATACTGCACCGTAATAGGTCATGTTATTCAATCACCTTCGTGAGCATCTGCATGGTGAAGACTATTGACCACTGAAAGTTCTCTTCTGCACGTTCCCGAAGAGAAATATTACAGCGTCAAGAAGCGATGGACTACTCAGTAGTTGGATAGTCTTTATCCCAGTCGTCAGATCACCGTACTGGTAGTCCTTTGTCTTCAAGCGAAGGTTGACGAAAGACGCACGTACCGGCTCAGTTGCCCACGTAGCAAGAATGCCACGCCATCGCGCGCTACATAGTCACGTGTTTGTGGCTGTCGTGTCCAGCCGTGACATACCAGCCAGTGCTGGGGGGCGTGAAATAAGAAAGGCGTCAGGCGCAATTTTTAAAAATATGAGGAAGACGCTGGCTTCTTTTACAATCATGTCAACAAGTGGCAGGAGTGAAAGAGTTCAATGTCCAGTTATTACTGGAACTTCTATACTGCCGTTAGCAACAAAAAATAATCGCTTCGCAACCAAATGTAAAAATTGCTATCTCTATTCAATTTTGATTTCATTGACTAATCACTGCCATAGCTCTACGTAGTCAGCTACTCCACACTACTTTGCAGACTGTTGTTTCCTGATCCCTCGTAAGCACGTAAACATCGCCTTTTGATTGAAGCTTCTTTTTGCAGCATTTGTTTATTATTGCGTAGATACAAGGCTTAACATTTATGAAAATGCCTCCTTTTTTGAAGGAGAATGAGTTAACTTAATGGCTTGAATTGCCTTGCATCATAATTCCATTCAAATTCAATCTCCTGATAAATCGTGTCTATTCAAGTGAACATTCTTATGAGAGTCCCATACAGGAAGTGAAGGAATTATTAAGATTGTTTAGATTAAACTTGACCGACCCTGGAGGCCAGTTGCACAGTTAATAGTTGAACGCAGAGTATCAGTTCGAATCACACATCTCGATTAGGGAACACCTTTGGCTTTTGCGATAATCTTAGGCCAAAGCAAGCACCGTACAATGCAATAAGGAGTATTCGTACTACCGGCTAGTGCGAAAATCGCGCGATTTTGGTGAGTTAAGTGAATCACACTCATGACTCATTATAGGACGTCGAAACCAAGAACACGTTTACATCCTTCTCGCTGTGGACCACATAGTCATGCCAATATCTCCGCTTCCTGTAGGGCCGCCTGTTGAAGAGTTTCCCCTAGGAAAAGCACCGGTGGGTATCAAAGGACGATATGTAACTCTAGAGCACTTGGATGTAGCGAAACATGGTGCAGCGCTATATGAAAGTGTCGGGTGTCGTGATCAAGACCATCTATGGACATATATGCTCGAACCTCCGTATGAAGGCAAGACTCCTTTCCTCTCAGGGCTTTCTCGGAAGGCTGAGCGGTCCGACCCATATACATATGCCGTCATCGATCACGCTTCTGGAAAGGCTTTGGGATACATGGCTCTTATGCGGATGGAAGTCCAACACAGAAGTGCTGAGATAGGACATGTGATGCTCGGACCTACGCTTCAGCGAACACGAGCGGCAACCGAGGCGTTTGCACTGCTGCAAAAGGCCGCGTTTGAGGAGATGAAGGTCCGAAGACTGGAATGGAAATGCAACAGCCTACACTCTGGATCACGCCGTGCGGCTCTTCGTTTGGGATTCACATTTGAAGGTGTATTCAGGAAACATTTCATTATTAAAGGTCACAGTAGAGATACGGCTTGGTTCAGTATAGTAGATGATGAGTGGCCTGCTTTAAAAACTAGGATGGAATTATGGCTTGATCCCAGCAATTTTGACGAACATGGCTCTCAAAAGCGCAGCCTGGAGACTATAGAAAAGGAAGAACTATAGAGGAGTACTTCTACTTAGTTTACATCTGTCTGTGGCGGCCACGGCATGTATGATAATAGATTTGAATACCATACCATACACAACCCAACTAAGCTCAAGATAAATCTTGTCAGCTCCACCTGCAACGCGACAGGCGCGTAGTGTTTGTTGGGAGAAACGCTCACCTTTGGAATGTCTTCAGGCACAGCTCGTGATTGTCCTACAGTCTGCATAGCTGCTGCAGACAAAGAGCAAGCATGTTCTCTTGTATCAAGCACTCTTGAACACCTTCTCTTCGCCAAAGGTCAGATAGGGCAGCCCATGGCAGTTTTACGTCGCCGACGCTCGCAACCAGAACGTAGTGATGACTGCCGGGGGGATACCAAGCTTCCCGCCCGGATGGATAGAAAGAAGCGAGACGTTGGGAAGGTGTGTTGAAAATCTGCATGTTGCCTTTAAGGTGCTTATTTCTACCTCTCAAGATGCTGAGTAACGCAGAAAAACTCCATTTCGATGTGAAAACAGCAGTGGACCTCCTTTCCCACGAGCAACAAATGGTGTCGAGCTCATCGAAAGATGTAACGTTCTTGTTGCGTATGGGGCAATCTCCTGTCTCCCTAGCGAAACATCAGTATATAGTGCATTGTCAAGGTATTCTGGGCCTTCCGGAAGTGCAAGGTGCACCAGCACCGATACAAACGCATCGACAACCCTTTGGCAAGAAGATCGGGCACTCTAGCAAGAGCGCCGACACTGGCACAAAACAAGCGGCTCTGGAGCGCAAATTGATTCGATTTTTATTGTATGCTAGCCAAGAAGATAGTATTCACGGCAAGACGCTTTCTGCACAGTTAGGTACGTTAAAGGTAATCATGCTGTTCAATGGTGGCTCATTCACCGACGTGTACAGCTCCAACAAAGCTGCAACTTTTTCTGCTGGCACCCAGCTCATTCTCACAGAAAGAATGGGCTCCGAAGGCTCTGCGACACGTCAACAACCCCCGGGATACCAATGGGGAGGGCTCAAGCCTGAAGAAGGGTCTTGAGCAAGAGAATATGACTACCGAATGTAGCGAGCGCGGAAGTTTGCATAAGAATCAACAGCCAGACTTAGGAAATTCGGAGTACAACATTCAGTCTCTGCGTCCCACCGAGCAACAAGACATCCAACCAACCTCATCTGTGGACCACGTTGGAAAGACGTGGGAACCACACAATAATGGGAAAGACGGTGGAATGTCGCATGGGAACATGCCTCAAAACAAGCACAAGTCTTCTAGCTTTGACGATGAAAGATCTCAATGTGGACTCCGATCATCTCATGACGATAAGGCCGATATCGCAAGCAGCGTCGATGCGAAGCGTGTTGCTCGTTTGCAGTCTAGGAGCTCACAACGAGTACATATAGGAGAAAGTACGAGTACGCAAAAGGCAAAAAGTGCATCACGCAGATTGCAAACTAGCGCTCGAGGACGCTCACGTCATATGCCTCAATCAGCTACGCTCATTCTGAACTTTGTTCCAAACGCAGAGGACGGACCCAGCTCGCTACAAGAAAGAAAAAGCGGTCAAGGGGAAGATGACACTCCACTCGCGCCTCTTTTTAGCATGCAAAACCAATACCGCTGGTTCGCCAATAGAACAATCCTTCATGGGTGTCGCTTTAAATGAAAACACCTTCCCTTATGCACATTGTCTTATCATGCCCTAGCACACACGTAAGAGAGAATACAATTGCGAAGAGATAATGTTAACAGGAAGGCACTAGTCCCAAGGGTTGTCGTGATTCCATGCATGGGTGGAAGTGGGCACGGTGATTGACGGCTCGCTCTTGGCTGAATCGGGGGCGAAGCTGGAGTGTTCTTGATCCTCCTCAATTAGACCTCGTGATCCTGACCAAGGATCAGAAGATTCCCCACTGAGATTCGTTTGGGCGCGACTGCCGCCACTAAGACTTGCATTGTGATATATTGAGGTATATGTGGGGGGCGGACGTGCTCCTCCGTCTGTTATTTCGAGCGCTTCAAAGTTGTGTGCGAGACGAGAAGCGGCGTGTGCACCACTCGCGGACATGCCTGACGATTCAAACTGCATTGCCAATTCGCGCGCAGCTTCGGGAGAAAGTCCGTATTGAGAGCGTGCCGAAGAGAAATCGTGTGTTTGATATGTATTAAGTGGATCCCCATTAACGTGAGAGCTGTCAGATTGGTTGCCGGATGCACCAAGGCTGAGCTCTGCAGAGCCAGGCTCAGGCCTTCCATGGACACTTTCACCATCAAACACATCTGCTTCGTACGATTCGCCAAACGATAGATCGACATCTGTACTGGTTGTTGCTTCTGGGCAACTTGGAGGAAGCTCGTCATTATCGAAGACCGTACTTCCGAATCTCCGAGCATATGGACGCGTGGAAGATGTGGGTTGTTCCTCTTTGGTGGCTGTGGAAGTAGGAGGATAATCTACGGCATTGTTTGGAGATAATGTCGTCTGACCTACAGTGCCCGTATTGGCCTTTTCGTACATAATTGTGAGAGGGCTATCTGGTTCAGCGACTTTCTCATAATCTGTCTTGCCTTGAAATGTTGTCACGAGGGGCGGTAACGAGCTTTCAAGCTCTTTCACTTCGATACCATTTTCACGTAATTCGGCAAGAATGTCATCCATCTCATTACCCGCTCTCGGTGTTGCTACTTGTTGAGCCTGTTCAGATCCTGCTGGGGATGTAGGTGACACGTACGGACGCTCAAAATCATCTACACCGGGATCTGCTTTGTCTTGTGATTCTGACGCTTGATCGAAAGCGTCGTCCGTTTCTCTCGGCGGTAGATCGTCATCTGCTACTGATGCGGAGTGTTCCGCACTCGCAGCCGCTTTCGTCGGCGTCGTTGTGCCGGAATTTTCTGCGCTTCCTCTTCGATTCCAGATCATTCCAAATCCACCAGACGAGGTCTTGACAGATTTCATGTGGCGTTCTTCAGGATCATCATATACGACCTCTCTTTCTGGTAGAGTATTCAGATCTTCCGGCTCATCGAAATAATCTGCTGTTGTCCTAAAACCGAGCTGATCTAATACAAGGGGCATGAATGCTCGATATTGCAAGTGACCCGGCACCGTCTGTGTCACATCGACGTTTTCCACTTCTGGAACGCGTTCCACAGGGCGAAGACCTGCAATGGAACCGATGCCTGCCGTTGTTGCCCGAAACAGATAGCCAAGAATCCAATCTGTTCTTGAAAAAGCATTCACAAAGCGACCAGCAACTATGCTTCGTGCCTCCTTCCATGTCTTATCGTTCGCTGTGACAGGCGCTCCCATCAAGTAAACATTTTGCACAATACCGAACTTCTTCGTCCTCGCCAACTCAACCAACGCGTAGAATATCACCCGAGCACCCAGACTGAATCCTACTAGGGTGACTGGTCGAACACCGATCTTGCGTTTTGCTAAAACATCAGCAAGAATTAGACCACATGCGTGGGCCCGGTCTAGAGCATTCGACCAAGGGTTGTCTATGAAATATCCTAGCTTTGTCAGCCATAATGGGAATGCGAGTGCACCGACGAGACCACCAGCCACCGTTAGAGCGAGCGCTTGTTGTATACCCTGTACAATTGTTTCATTCCATAAGAGGTTCATAGCGTTTCCCATCTCATGCATCATATCTGGTTCCCAAAGAAGACTGAAGATATCTCCCATAATACTATCCACAACGGAGAAAGGAAGTCGAGGGTCATCTTGCTCTCCATTCATGAAGCCTGGTACAGTGATAATGCAATTGACACGCTTATTGTTGTGAATAGGCTTGAACTCAAATGTGCGGACGTTTCTTGTCCTCTTCGACATTCCTGTGCCACCTAATGCTGCTCCACCAATCGTACCAGTGCCTGTGATGAGTGCTGCCCCACCGACACCACCCAGAAAAGTTGAAGTACCACCAATGCCGACTGTTCCTAGAGCAGCTCCGAGACCAGCCCCAATTAGAGGAGCCATAGCTCCTGCACTTAGACCGATAACCAGACCGCCTCCAACAGTTGCCAATCCCATCATAACAAGCCTTCGTCGCCGTGCCATTTCTGCACGCTTACGGACTGCTTTCTTTCCTTTGAGGCTACCTGAGACGCCCTCCTCGATTTCAAGCGCATCCGTCACCCTCTTCTCAAACTTTGTCACGTCCATCCAGGTCAATCCCAATTCCTCCGCGACCTTTTCCAAGAGAACTCTTGAACGTGAATCGTAGACACTATCCGCAGTCAGCACGAGAAATAGATCACACAGTACCGTCCATCTGAGATCCAATGTGATCGTTTTGTCTGCACTACTCAGTTCTGTCGTCACGCCATCGAGGGCGGACGGTAACTTCTCGATCGTTTGAGGTTGATTTGTTAGGCCAAGCGGTGTGGTGTCGGTATTGTCGTTCGTTTCTATGCGCGTAGCAGTATTTGGGTCCACCTTTGTAGGTTGAGGGATATCGTCGCGTTGCTGCAACACACCCTGAACGGTGCTGTCCGGCTCTACATTTAAGCTCGATGATCTTTGAGACACAACAATATCTCCATGTAATGCTTGAACGCCTTGCGTCGCACTTTCGTCGGTGGAAACCGTTTCTTGAGCAGGCTTTAGGTGATTTTGGTTGATTCCAGGTGAGGTTTCCACATCTGTTGTGTGGGTTTCTTCACGAATGGCGCTATCTTCAGCCTCGGGCAAGCTTTCGCTCCCCTCAGTTATCGCAGAGCCAGTTATATGAGGATCAGCTTCCGTGTGAGTCTCATCCCTCTCCTGCATCTCCTTTGCCCTTTCATCTTCACGCTGCTGCTCTTCCTCGCGTTCCAAAGCAGCCTGTGGATCAAAATCTGGATTTTCCACAGTCTGTGTAGTGATAAGACTCGGTGACAAGTCTTGAGACAGAACACCATGTTCAGCAAGTGATTCGATCATAAGTTGTTCGCCCGTCTCAATATCCATATGCTGAAATATCCGAGCCATGACGCGCAGGCGCCATTCTTCGGCACTGGAAATGGCGGCTTTGAGCTCCTTTCCGGGAACCCTTTGCAACTGCCTGATGATTGATTTGGCAGAGAGACTGACGAGGCCGACGTAAGCAATCTTCTGGCCTTCTGATAGTAAACTCTTAGTCGTATTGAGTTGTGATTGCGGCGTGGCGTCTATTCGACCAAGATTGTCTGTTCCTGCACCACCTGTAAACAAATAGTCTGTGGCTGCATCCAAATTCTCCAAGTCTGGGTCATCGTCAAAACGAAGCTGGGTATAGCCTTTAATGCCACCATCATCGACTTCTTCATCGTCACTGTCTAGACTGGAACTCGAGCTGCTTTCGCTGCCTTCGGGTTTTTTTTTGCGGCCCAGAAAGCCCTTAGATGCCTTTTTTTTCGATTTTGATGCTCTTTGTTCTTCCTCTGCAGTTTTCGGTTTTGCACGCCAATCATATCCACGAGCGTCGTCAACATTTAGGTGTCTCCCTGTAGCATTTGTGGCACCAGATGCAAGTCCTGTCTTATTGCTTGCCCGCATAGATGAAGAAGATGTGCCATGCCGATAACTGTGTGCCACAGAATACTTTTTGTTCTTGCTTCTACGGGATTGGCTTGGATTACTTCCGTCGTCATCGGAAGAAGCGGAAGAGGAGGAGCCAGACTGGCGAACGACAGGCATCTCCTGCCAATCGTCCTCTTCCATGGTGTATTTCGTGGATGTCATACCTATTCGTATACACAGTGCCCCACAGCTGGCCCCTGAAAAGCCAGAAGGGGGCTTTGTAAAACAGGGTCGATGATGGTATGAGACCGAATGACATAGGAATGCCGAGCGAGCCACATTACGCATATCTCGATCGCGTGTTCTAATAGACTGTTAGCGCTGCCAAAATTCTTACGAAGCAGACAACCATCATGGGGCAAGTAACCAACGAGGAAGTGAGTGCCAAGCCCAGTTCTACGTCATCACAACTCATTGCTATTCGTAGTTCTTGAGTCGGTTGACAGCTCTTTTTGAGTCTTCGAAAGACAAACATTCCATTTATGTCAGCCACAAACGCATCACTAGAGGGTCACCTCCAGCCGAGAGCATTAGCCCAGGCGAAAATGCATATCCCATCGTAGTTCGGGCCACAGATGGTGCTGGAAAAGGAACATCACAACGCTGTAAGCTCACAACTCATGTTTGTATACTGGAATCTTCTTGAGAGCACGTACTGACTTTGCACTGCGACAGGTGGAGCCTTCTCAGCTCTCTCGATTTCAAGACGCTTACTCTGCGATTCTACGGACGTCGTTGACGACCTTTCTGAAAAAGCGGGATAAGGCCAAAGAACGAAGAATAGACAAAATGGTCAAAGATCAACGCAGAAAGATGGAAGAGACGGAGGCTACAAGACCAAAAGTATCATCTGTTGGTAGCAGTAAGTGTCCGGCCTGTAGGTCAGACGTTCACTCATGAATTGCCAGAACGGGGAGCAGGTCGACGGAAAAGGCAGCAAGCTGAGAGAAAGGCGGCCAAGCTTCGTAAAGAGCGACAACGGGTGCGTCTTCAGGCAAAGACAAACGCTTCGACGCTTCGCTCCACGTAGCTTTGTGTAACGTAACAGCAAACATACACCGCTCTTGATCTCGTCAAAAGTGGAATTCTTTCGCTCACGGAACTGTGATATCATGCCATGATGACAGCAACATCCATCACCATGTGAGGTTGATTGGTTAAACATTCAAAACAGACGGCTCAAATTCATTTCCATGGGTTTGTTTGGAAGGAACGTTGTGTCAGCACCAGCATACTATTATCTGGATACGATGGCGTTGCTGGCATCCGTCATTAAGCAATGTGTATTAATTTGAAAATCTTATCTTTGTGACTAGAAGAGTAGCGCCTCATCTGTCTCGTGTACTGCTCTTCCCATTGTGCCCAATTGTCAATACTGAGTATGAGATATTCATAAACTAAACTAGAATGTCTTTGCCAATAAGCTTAATACTTCTGACACCATATGTCGTCAACATGGAATCAAACGAAGTAAGTAGATCGTGGTATGGACTGCTCTCATCAAACTGAAATCTGCAGACAAAAGGAGAGTGTCCGGACGCAATCAAAGCAACGCAATACGTCGTCCAGCTTAGCAAGTGGACAGCCTCCTCTGCTTTTGCAGCAACACAGTCTTTTGCAGCCGGAGTCAAAAACTTGCAACAGACCCTCATCCGCCCCTCATCGCCTGAAGAAACGCCTTCCGAGCACAACATTAGTCAGCGACAGGATCAAGAAGTGCATGATGATAGGTCTCAAGTTTCCTTTGGAATCAATTCGCAGAGAAAAAGATTAGAGTCGCGTCCAGAAGAACGCGAGACCAGACACAGTGGAGAGCAATGCTTGAGGAAGGGATACGGTGACAGGAACAACACTGCATGGACCACTAGGGTAGTATGGGATTGTGTGTATCTTTGCAAGAGTACTTCATTGGTCCTAACGAAAACCCTAGATCTTGTGCGCAGATCACCTTCGACCATGCCACGAAGTCGCAAGGACGTCTAGATTGAGATGTTCTGAGGCTCAGCTCGCTTCATCTTAATAGTCTCGGATTAATATGGGAAAATGATGATAATTATGTAGATATGGCCACAACGATGTTCATCTAATGAGAGTCATGTTTGTCACCAGATGGGGTACCTTCCTGCCGAATTCCTAGCTGATCAGTGCGGAATTGCTTGGCCCACTGTTCAAGACGGTAAGCACTGAGAATGCTACTATTTGTGCAGACTCACCAGCATAGATGGAATCCATCCAGTGGGTGCACGGTGTCTGAACTATTAGTCAAAGTCAAAACGTGCATTAGTATTATTGATATTCTCTGCAATGTACCCACCTCCTTGTCAGCGCTGACTTGCCATGTGAAATAAGTAGCAACGCCAAGCAAGGCAAATTGAATGGCTGTATTGCTCTTCCAGTTCTTTGGGCTGCAAAAAAACTTGTCAGAGAGCAATAGAGAGAAGCATCGACCACGTACCGAGTCCACCAACCACCTTCATAGAGGAAAACAGGCAGTGAGCAAACATTCCTATCATGCCAGTGGCAACATACCTGCGGGACTCCAGACCTCTTTGGGATAGGGATAACGACCACCACCTCCCTACGATGAAAAGAAACATAAGCTACGACACGTCATGCCCGATTCGAACTTACCATGGCGGAAATCTGCTAGAACGTATGGTGTACGAGGATCGCATGCTTTGGTGTCGCCAATCAGCGACCGGAAGCAATGTCTATCACGTGCACAAGCCTCCGTCACATTTCGCTTGCTATTGTATTCAAAGTTGGAATTTCATATACGGCTCGGGTGCAATTGGTAATGCGCGTGCAGGCTGGCAAAAAGCGCGTTGCAGGCCTGGCAGCCTCTGCGCGCGCGCGCGTGAGCGCCAGTGATAGTATCTGCAGTTCGTCTTGCTCGTTTGACCATCATCATCACTTACGAAGCTAGGGCAGCTTGCTGGACGCAAGAGCAATCCGCTACTCCATTCCAGCTCTGTTCTTTCCTTTCGTTCACTTTTCACGCGGTCATTCTTCTGAATCGTCCTTTTGTGGCTACAGAGTCAGGGACAGGTTCGGCAATCTGATCCCCTGAGCGTACTTCAGAATCGCGATACTCCTAATCTAGAATCGTTACTCGCAAAAGCAAGTTGGGTAAGTGGAAACTACCAGTGCATATAACTAGCAACAAGGGTTCGATCCGAGAAGTGGGAATGTGCATTGAGTCGTCTTCACATCGGGCTTAAACTGACGAGCTTGTCATTTTATAGCCTTTTCCACACCAGCGGCTTGCCGAGCTACTGTCGAAATCCAACAGTGTTGGATAAGGACTTGTAGTATCAATCAAGGTTATCGGACACATATAAAATCTTTCGTCGAACGTTCAAGGTGGCAGCTTTGGGTAGGTTCATAATCTTAACAAAACATAGACACATAGTGACTTACATGATTCACAAGTTGTGCTTCCCTCTAATAGATCATCAGAATGGCAGACTCCCAAACACCCGAGGTGGATCTGGATAACGTCATTGACAGGCTTCTAGAAGGTATGGCTCTTCGATCTTCTGATTAGTCCATCTTACCTTTTTTTCGCCAGTCCGCGGTTCCAGACCGGGAAAGCCTGTTCATTTGGAGGAATACGAGATAAAGTATCTCTGTTTGAAGGCAAGAGATATATTCATCAATCAACCCATCCTCCTCGAGCTCGAAGCTCCCATTAAGATTTGCGGTGTGTACTTTCTGAGAAGAAATAAGACCAGTGTCTGACATCGTTACAGGTGATATTCACGGCCAGTACTATGATTTGTTGCGCCTCTTTGAGTATGGAGGGTTTCCTCCCGAGGCGAACTATCTGTTTCTAGGTGACTACGTTGATCGAGGAAAGCAATCACTGGAAACGATATGTCTCCTACTGGCGTACAAGATCAAATATCCTGAGAACTTCTTCATTTTACGAGGCAATCACGAATGTGCATCTATCAACCGAATCTACGGGTTCTACGATGAGTGCAAGCGGCGATTCAATATCAAGCTATGGAAGACGTTTACCGACTGCTTTAATTGCCTCCCAATCGCCGCGATTATTGACGAGAAAATCTTCACCATGCACGGCGGTCTGTCACCAGACCTGCAGAGCATGGAACAGATTCGGCGGGTTATGCGACCGACCGATGTGCCAGACACAGGTCTTCTTTGTGATCTCCTCTGGTCAGACCCAGACAAGGACATTTCCGGCTGGTCCGAAAACGATCGAGGTGTTTCATTTACGTTCGGACCGGATGTCGTATCGCGTTTCTTGCAAAAGCACGATATGGATCTCATCTGCCGAGCACATCAAGTTGTAGAAGATGGGTACGAGTTCTTTGCCAAGCGACAGTTGGTTACACTCTTCTCCGCACCAAATTACTGTGGCGAATTCGACAATGCAGGTGCAATGATGAGTGTTGATGAGACGCTTCTATGTTCATTCCAAATACTCAAACCTGCAGAAAAAAAACAGAAGTACGCATACGGAGGTATCAATATGGGTAAGCCCGTGACCCCACCACGTAAACAGAAGAAGAAAGGAGAAGGCAAAGCGTGAGCACGGGGGGCAAGGCAATCGAAGGACACTTGTACTATATGTGCGAAAGTCGCACCATGTCAGGAGGCCAAGCCTGTCCTGTACTTCGCTCAAAAGCGGAGTGTGTGGCAGTTGCTCACCATGCGCAATAGCAACGCTTCCCCTGCTTTGGTGTCTCTTCAATCCTCTTAAAGACTGTCCTTCGCTGTGCAGCCTTTGCTATCCGACTGCATTCTTCTATCTCCTTACAAATCATCCAATCTTGTCTATTACATGATGCAACTGTGTCGCTGTTACGTCTTCACCTCTCCATACTTCATCTCCTTGCCCAGTATCCTCTCTATTTGTTCCACTCCTCGCCTTTCTTGGGTGATCGTAACAATCGACGTATTTTGCCACAGAATTCGTGCTATAGTGTACAGAAGTTCGAACCAGAGTTCGCTACCGTTTACGCGGAAAGGTCTCCCGAATGTTCTTGCGTCTCTTCCTTGCTGAGTTTGGTGTGGGAGTCTTCTGGCTATCCACAACACCCCAAGTATTGGCCCATGTCTTTCGTCCCGGTGTCTCTTGCTGCATAATACCGGGAGGAGCGCGACCTGGTGTTGACGAGTGCAAGCGGCTACCCATCAGAAGCTCGGTCGCGCGTCGAGACACAGGAGACTTCGGCGCTCTTTCTGGGCCGGATTGTATAGTGGTACATATACCCCGTCCTTGTATCCGATTTTCTGTAAGGGTAGACGAACTGGGTGCACTTTGCAGCCCCGCTTGCGCCAGGTACCAGTGTCTTCTCTCATTCTCAAACTCTTTCAAGAGCGGTGCAGTTCTGCCTTTGTTCCACCAAAGGAAACAGCATGAGTCTTGCGTGGAACTCTCTGGAGTTTCATTTAGATCATTGTCATCTTCAACCCAGATTGCTGAATCTCTAGTAGCGCCTGCTGCTGGTTCGTGGGCAATGCTATGTGTGTCTTTCGTGCCTCCATCGTCGGAATCTCCGTCCAATCGGCGATCCCACTGATCCCGCCAGAGCTTCCTTTCAACTTGAGACGATACATTCTGGGACCAAACAGTGCCAGACTCGAAGGGATCGAAAGGGTTCTCATCACTCGCCAAGTCGTCCAAATTCCTTGCTTCTGACATCTCTCATGATCAAGTGTTGGTCTTATGATACACGCGTCTCGAACGTGTGTCCATGCGTGCATAGATTTCGCTGCTGCACGCCCGAATTATGCGTGAGGTAATCATCATTCCGGCAGCACCACAAAAATCTCCATGTTTAACGACGAAGCACTTTGCTCAACTTTGTCACGGTGATGAGGCGAGAATTCAATACACCGGTACTATACAAGCGTACAAGGAATCATCATGTCATGGCAGGATGCAATCGTAATTACAGCACTCCTTGTGTGGTGCTTCCTTTCATCGCCGGTGGCCTCGAAGCTGTGGCAAGCCGTGGAGAAAGTTGAAGAGGTGCACAATAAGGGTGAAGAATTTGAGGTAGACCGCGAGGCATTCGTAGTTCCAACGCAAATTCATCATGCTCGGATGTTACCTGTGGATTCCACCCATCAATTTCGGTACCCATCCTTGTACCTTGCTTTCGAGCTTCATGCATTGGAGGATGGACGCTTGGATTGTGGCCGGATATTCTCTTCAGCAGCGGAAAGAAAGAAAACTGTTCTGAAGCTGGATCCGCACGGGTTCGGTCGGAGAGTATATCCCAATATGTGCGAAGATTCAGCAAAGGCAATTTCAAGCTCGATCTTACTGAAGCTCATCTATGAGCTTCGACTGCGCAACTATCTCGCGATGGGGCCTCAGGATATAAGTGCGGACTCTCTACGTACTATGAAGCATGCGCCGTGGGTAAATGAAGTAGGCCAGATCTGGGCTATCGCTATGCCATCCATTTTTGGAATGGGCGGTTTCAACCCGCTGACCGTCTACTACGTCTACCGACCAGGAGATTCAGTCTCCACCCGAGGTGCTCTATGGCTTTGTGTACTCGAGGTCCATAATACATTCAACGAGCGTCACATTTACGTCTGTGAAACAGGCAGTAACAGTACGCCTGTACGTCAGGGTTATCAGTACGAATGGCGATTTCCTCGCGAGTTCCATGTAAGCCCCTTCAACGATCGCTCAGGCTATTATCATCTATTTCTAGAAGACCTATGGCCGGTAGACCAACACGTTTCTCCGGTGATTGATATCCGTTTACTCTTAATGGCCGACTCCAAAGACGCTACACAGAGTGGTACCCTTCAGAAAAAGCTCATGGCAACTCTCACTTCGCAGCGGGCCACCTCCATGTCGATAAAACCGAAAAGGCCTGCAAAAGTTATGACACGCTGGAATCTGATCTGGTATCTTGTTCAACAGCCATTTGATCTTTTTCTTCCTGTCATGCGTATCATGTGGGAGGCAATGAAGCTCCATTGGCAAAAGAGATTGCCAGTGTACATACGACCAGAGCCGCACGGTATCATGCCAAGCAGAAGTGAAGAATTCAACGGAATCGGTTGGCCATCCTCACACAATCCTGTAGAGTCCAAACTTGGGATCGACACAGACTCGAATTCCAAGAAGTCGTCTGGAGGAATCTTTTGGAATCCCGAATCGGCGTTAGAAAGGCCATGTCGACAATCAGTTGAGTCTTTTTTCAAGTTACGCACCAGGCAAGACCCTCACTTATCAATAAAAGTCCTTTCGACAAACCCAGAGTCACAAACATTCCTGTTTAGTGGTGGTACAAAAACCAGCGTCACGACAAAGGGTCTTACGGACGATGAAAAAACCACTTTGGTCTTCTATACATTGTCTAACGAGACACTGTTCACGGACTTATGTCTCTACTCCCCTAGTTTAGCATTCATTCTAGGGAGTCAAATGGATCGAAGTTGGGGTGTCAATTCGATAGATTCATTCCATGAAGTCTTCGCCCCTTTTTCGCGAGAATCGCCAAGCTCTTCGCGAAGAGACTGGTTAGCACACAGACTAAGGAGATACCACCTTCAATGGTCACTGACGACGGTATCTGACACTCCGCGTCAAAGCACTCGTAAGAAGCAAACTGATTTTCCCTCTTTACTAGAGATGGAGTCGGAGGACCATCCTCTCAATGCTGTTGGTCACTCCTACACGCTTCTCATCTGCCTTACGGTCCATATCCTTCTCCTTCAAATCACAGCGTTTATCTCTCAAACACTTCGCGTACTTTATATCCACACACCTTGGGCAAATGTCGGAGAAGCCGTTGACATGCTGTCGAAAGGCAAAAATGTACCACATAAGAGCACATAAATAGATATCAGTAACCAAACTGCTCGAAAACAAAACGTAGATCACGATTGCTTGCGCACGACTGTGCAAGTGAGATGTGCTATTGGTCATACAGGTGGCATAAGCATGCACGATGTAATGCATCAGGCCGATGATTTCGACATGGTGAGCCTTTTCCTAGAAAGAAGGCCTTTACTTCTTGGCCTTTTGGCTAGCCAAAACAGCCTTGACAATCTTGGCCTCTTCAACAAGGAAAGCACGGATGATTCTACGATGACGAATCAGTACACGAAAGAGAAACCCAGCTGTACTCTACATACCTTGTTCGGACGCAGTTGGCGCATCGGCTACCACCGTAAGCACGTTGAACCGTCTTCTTGGTCTTGCTAACGTTGGCGTATTCGCGGGGTCTCAAAGCCTTGACGCCTGGTAGAGCGGCATGACAGTCACCACATTTGGGCGAAGATGCTTGCTTGCCAGTGTAGTGGTATTTGAGCACACCTCCTGGTGTCTTGACAACACGGCGCTTGTTGGACTTTGTGTTGTAAGGGCTCCGCTTGGGGAGTGTAACACGGTTGGCCATCTGAAGAAGTTTTGTCAGTATTACGATCCCGAATGCATCTTCTTGCTCCAATTCTGCAAATCTCCCAGACACTGCGTGTCTCCGTGACACCAAAAAACCCTTGCAGTCTCGTCTTTCTATACTCACCTTGCTTGAATCTATTCGAGAGATGGATGCAGAAGCGCGAGAATAACCAGAAGGCGCGGCGAATTGATGGCTGGAAGTACGTGCGTATCCGCAGTGCCACGCGACAAAATTTGATCGAGCCGAGTGAAGAGCTACACACGTGACAAAAATAATTGGGGAACGAAGACTGTATGTAGTATAGTACAAGTGCGTTTTGGTACAAATCGAAATGTGTACTACTCTACCAGCACACAGGAAGGAATAGAATTTCTCCAAAGGACTCATCGTGTCTCCTTGAGCTTTGAGCGAAGTTCAACCACGAATGAGAGAGAAGATTGGATTCTCTCCAAAGCCTCTTCTCGATTCCAAGCGTCCTTGGGAGGTGCAGGTCCTAATGTGAAAGGATAATCAGGTACACCCGTAGATGTATGTGACAGAGTCTCGATCTCCAAGTCTCTTAGCGTCACCACGGTCGGCGAGTTCAGAGAGGGAACATCGGCAGATTGTGCAGAGTAAGCCTTCCCGATTCTTGCATGCTTCTTTGACGGACTATCCACGTCATTTCGACTGGTCAAAGGGGTCAACTTCCTCCGCTTGGTGGGTGTAACGTCGGGACTAGGATCGTAGATTGTTCTTTCGCGAATCGATCTTCTATCACGAAGCTTATGTGAGGATGTGCCATGGCTGGGAGACTCGTGAGGATTAGACGCGGGTGATTTTTTGAAAAGAGCCCCGCTCACGACATCCTTTGCCCGTTGGGCAAGTGCTTCTGGAGTACGCTCAGCGGGCGACGTAGTTGGAAGGGCAAACTGTGCTGTACTTTTCGTTGGCGTAGAAAATTGAATTTTCTCAAAGGTGCGACGGCGTTCCGACTGCATTGCCGGGGCCAAATCGTTACTTGATGACGTGAATTGAGATGGTGCGAGACCAGAAGCTCTCTGGAATGCACGAGCATCAGCATCTTCCGTAAGACTATGCTTCATGTATCAGCATGGTAACCATTTTCATTCGTCTCACACCTACGCTTTCATAGCGAACCAGGCACAAAGGGCAACTAGACCTGTGCCAGCTTGCCGAACTTGACGAATATTTCCGTTGGAAGCCCACACATCTACGGCAGCTAGATTAGATTCCGTGAGAGATTGGAGCGATTCTTTTGATACATCGAGAAGCTCTGTCGAAGGGATCGAGTCAATGACCGATCGCACCTGTGTTCTACGAGAAGCCATGATGGATGTCGTTATCGAAGTGGCCCGGGCATATAATACACGTGCCTGCATAAGTCCGCGCCAGCAAATGGTCCCAGCTCGAGTAGATGGTGGAAACCCGAGAATTGCTGCATCCTTGATTGTTGACATCCAATGTGGATAAAGTAGGCTGGCCGAAGCAACTGTGAGACCATTCCATATTCAACCTTGCCAGACAGCCACAAGCTTTTTTTACCATGGCGATCTCGAAGAAAGCTGGCAAAAAAGGGGCGGCCAGCGGTAAGAGTGCTGCTCCACCTCCAAAGAAAGGGGGCGTAGCCAAAGCCGATTGGCGAGAAGGCTTCAAAAAGCCCCAAGCTGGCGTTTCAGACATGACACTCCTTACAACGATCAGCAACGAAGCAGTGACGCAGAACTTGGAGAAACGGTACAAGAATGCAGAGATTTACGTGAGTACTCCCATCAGACGAATCCTTTGGCTCATCCTTGAGTAGACATACATCGGCCCAGTTCTGATTTCCGTCAACCCGTTCCGTGATCTCGGAATCTACACAGAGGAGGTCCTCAGCTCCTACCGTGGGAAAAATCGACTGGAAATGGCCCCGCATGTATTTGCGATTGCCGAAACAGCTTATTATCACATGTCGTCCTACAAGGACAACCAATGTGTTATTATCTCCGGTGAAAGCGGTGCAGGGAAAACGGAGGCTGCCAAGAGAATCATGCAGTATATTGCTGCCGTCTCGGGCGGTACAGGGTCTGAAATCCAGGATGTCAAAGATATGGTCTTGGCCACAAATCCGCTACTGGAGAGCTTTGGATGTGCCAAAACGTTGCGAAACAACAACTCTTCACGACATGGAAAGTACCTTGAGATCATGTTCAATGCGCAGGGCGAACCCATTGGTGCCAACATCACAAACTATCTTCTAGAGAAGGGCCGTGTCGTAGGTCAATTCAAAGGCGAGCGAAATTTCCACATTTTTTACCAACTCACAAAAGCCGCATCGCCTGAACAGCGTGAATACTTTGGTCTGCAAGACCCCTCAGCATACACTTATACAGCTAATTCCAAGTGCTTAGATGTTGACGGAATCAATGATGTGGCCGACTTTCAGCAGACACTCGAAGCGATGAACATTATTGGATTATCAGATGATGAACAGAATGATATCCTGAGGATGCTTGCAGCTATTCTCTGGTTGGGCAATGTCACATTTGTTGAGAACGATCAAGGTAATGCACAGGTAGCGGATCAAGGTGTTCCGGATTTTATTGCCTACCTTCTGGAAGTGGATGCTACAGCAGTTACCAAGGCACTCACAGAGCGCATTGTGGAAACGTACAGGGGAGGTCGACGAGGATCGGTTTACGAATCGCCCAACAACCCTGTTCAGGCAGCAGCAGTGCGTGATGCCCTCTCAAAAGCCATCTACAACAATCTCTTCGAGTGGATCGTGGCTCGTGTCAACAAGTCCATGGCACCTCGTCAAGCAGCGACAAACGAGATTGGTGTACTGGACATTTACGGCTTCGAGATATTTGAGAATAACTCATTCGAACAACTGTGCATCAACTACGTAAATGAAACCTTGCAACAATTGTTCATCCAGCTCACTTTAAGAGCTGAACAACAAGAATATGCTGAAGAACAGATCAAATGGACGCCCATCAAATATTTTGACAATCAGATTGTCGTAGACTGCATTGAGGCTCGAAGACCACCAGGTATCTTTGCCGCTCTCAATGATGCATGTGCTACAGCGCATGCAGATCCTGCGGCTGCAGACAATGCATTCTCGCAGCGCCTCAGTGCATTATCGTCCAATCCTCATTTTGAGCCTCGAGGGAGCAAATTTCTCGTACGCCATTATGCTGGCGATGTGATGTACGACGTGCGTGGGATGACAGACAAGAACAAAGATTCGCTGTTGAAGGATATCTTAAATCTTGTCGAGACATCCCAAAATCAATTTTTACACACGCTCTTCCCTGATCGACCCGATCCTGATAGCAAGAAGCGCCCACCTACGGCAGGAGATCGTATCAAATCCAGTGCAAACGCACTGATGGACAATTTGATGAAATCGCAGCCATCATACATTCGTACCATCAAACCGAATCAGAACAAAAGTCCTACTGAGTTTGACACGCCAGCGATCCTGAGCCAAGTCAAATATCTGAATTTGACAGAAAATATTCGTGTACGAAGAGCAGGGTTTGCATACCGTAACACATTTGAGAGGATGGTGGAACGATTCTACCTTCTATCTCCAGCGACATCCTACGCGGGAGAATATACCTGGCAGGGCGATATGCGAAGTGGCTGCGAGCGGATTCTCCATGATACAGGAATTCCCTCAGATCAGTGGCAAATGGGTGTCACAAAGGCATTCGTCAAAGATCCGGAAACGCTCTTTGCATTAGAAACAATGCGGGATCATTACTGGCACAACATGGCTCGTCGTATTCAAAGAGCTTATCGTAATTGGATGCGCTACAAGAACGAGGCGGCTCGGCGCATACAGCGGATGTGGATGAACAAGAAAGAAGGTATAATTTATGTACAATTGAGGGACTACGGACATCAAGTTCTTGCTCAGCGAAAAGAACGCCGACGCTATAGTCTGGCTAGTATGCGAAAGTTTATTGGAGATTATCTGGATGTGAATGGAAGCAGTGCCGAGGGCGAGATGTTGCGAAACGCTTCCGGCATGTCGAGTACCGAGACAGTCGCATTCAGTTCCCGATGTGAGCTCCTGGTGTCTAGACTAGGTCGTTCGAGTAAGCTGCAACCCCGCTTCCTGGTGCTCACAGACAAAGCATTATACATCATCATTACACAATTGGTCAACAAGCAGCCGCAGACAACGTGCGAACGAAAAGTGCTGTTGGGCGCTATCTCAGGAGTTGGTCTTTCGAATTTACGAGATGATTGGGTAATAGTGAATGCGTCGAACCCTCAAGAACCAGATCCGCTTCTGCACTTGCCTTTCAAGACCGAATTCGTGACACATTTGCTGCAAAGGACCAGTGGGGGGATTAATGTCAACATTTCCAACCAGCTTGAATATTCTAAAGGAAAGGACAAGAAGGGACACATTACGTTCAAGAAAGATGAGACAATCCAGAAAGGGGACGTCTACAAGAGCTCGACGGTTAGTGTTCCCTCGGGAGAGTCTGCTACATCTGTCAGTAAACCACCTGCGAGGAGGAAGCCGGGTGTCGTCAGACCAATCACGCAAGGGAAATTGCTTCGTCCTGGAGGCCCATCGAATCCAAACCGACGTCCGAAAGCGCAAGCACTTCCGCGTAGTCAACCAAAGCCGGCTGCATCCCTTCCATCGGGGAGTAATCCTGTGGCAACGCCCACTCCTAAGCGAACATCTGTTGCGCCTCCTCCTCCACGACCGCCCCCCTCGAGTGAGCCAGAGAAACCTATGTACAGAGTCTTGTACGACTTTGCCACAGAGCAAGAGGGAGAGCTGTCAGTTTCGGAAGGTGACACTGTTGAAGTAACAGCGAAGGAAGATAACGGCTGGTGGCTTGTCAAAAAAGGCGGCCGTGAAGGGTGGGCCCCATCTGACTACCTTGAGCTCATTCCTTCAGCAAAGCGTAACCCTCCAGCCACTCCAGCGCCGACAAAGCGAGCACCACCTGCAGCTCCGACAAACAAAGTATCCACTTCCATCCCGCCTCTCGCCAAGAAAACAGAGACAGTTGCTTCATCGAATGGATCTGCGACGCCGCCCCTTGCACCCAAGCCCGTTTCCTCAGCAAATACACCCAAACGGCATGACATGCCTAAGGGAGTGATTGCAGACGCTGGGGCTACTCCTGTTGCCGTTCTTCCTGGCATGGACCCTGGCGGCTTTGCGGCAGTCTTAGCAAAAAAAAAGGCAGCAAATGCAGCACAACGCGAAGGCACATCAACTAATGGAAGCAATTCTCCCTCATCGACGCCCAGTACCACAGCCAAAGCGACGTCACCTCCGCCTCCAGGGAACAAACCAAAGCCGCCCTTGGCTCCCAAGCCGGGATCGAATACCCGAGCAATGCCACCACCTCCACCTCGGCGGTAGCACATGTGTGACAAGTGCACCTGCCCTTCTACTCTTCTTGATTCTACATTGGTCGTGTAGACATACATTTTGAATGACATACGCATGTGAATTGCTATGAGATATGACAGTTGTGACTACGAAATCGATCATATGGTTTCATGGTTGTATTAAACGTAGGTATTAAACGTAGGACAATGATGACGAAGGGCGATGCAAATGACGTGCAACAGCCGGTTTGTAATTGTGTATTGTTGACACAGGTTCCTGCGACGGCTCCAAAGCTGTTGTGATTGTGCGGGGAACAGGCGGTGTGAACCCGTCTACGCGGAGCTGGTCAACGGTAACGGCAGCAGCTCCAGCACCCCATAAATCTTCCAGACGCCGTTGCACGCCATTTGTCTCCCTTCCGAAGGGCAAGAAGGAGCTTTCAGGATCGTCTTTCCTTTGGTTTTCGCTACTGACACTGTAGTCAAACTCGTCTCCCAATGTGCTTGGAGAGCCTGGGAATGCCATGAGCGGCTTGGCAGTGGGCGTGGCTGTAGGCTCCTCATTGTCATCGTGGGCTCCCGAGGCGTGTGCATCCAAGAAAAGATCACCCAGTCCATCCGGATCGTCTTCATCGTCATCGTCTCTCATCTCATCGAACGTGACAGGTACGTCGACGACGCGATTCATGTCAGCTGAAGCACGACTCGACTCAGCTTTCGAAGAACGCCGCGAATCGAGCCAAATGCTGTCTTCGGGTCGTAAAGATGAAGCTCGAGACCTCGTACGGTTTGGTGTGTCTGGTAATGGGATACTGTCAAAAGCCGCCGCTGCATCCGGTTGTAAGTCTAGCCCGAATGTCGGACGTTTTATACTGGAATTTGATCCACTTGTCTGATCTTGTACTGTACTATTCGAACGACTCATCGCTCTTTTCCCGTCGAGCAATTGCTCGTACGCAAGTAGGTCAGAAAATGATCGCGTTTGTCGACCAAAGAATTTCTCGTTCAAAGACGACTGAAGTGCAGAGGAGCCAATGTGCCATTGCGGTGTGAGAGACGTGCCTGTCGGGGGGATCGTCAGAGTAGCACTAGAACTTGCAGCTTGTGTCTCGTCACTTTTCACGAACTGAGGGGACGAGATATCCTCAGTTGAAATATTAGAATTTTTGCTTTCCACATTCTCATGGTCACATTGTTGGTCGTCTTCTGGAGGAAGGGGCAGTGGCTTATCTAAATCTAGAGGGAGTTGTGGTCGCGAAATCAAGGAACCCGCAATGGAATGCTTGCGTGAGCGTGTAAAAATGCCTCCAAGATTGGGCGTGGAGCCTCGCCCTCGAGACAAACGAGAAATCAAGTTCTGCCCTCCCTCCGCTTCCACTTGGCCTGTGTGATCATGAGTGGATGATGCATCTATACGATGGAGGTCTACAGTGTCATGGTCCATTCCACTGTGATGGCAAGTAGATGATTGATCTATGAGTCCATGTGAACTTTCCGTACCTGTCTTTGCCGAAAGCATTGACGCTTTCGATTCTCTTCTGGGACGGTTGCCAGAGAAAGGGCCCAGTGAACTGGCATTGCTCTGTCGCCGTCCCATTGCGTACGGATGAGAGATACTGGAATGGGTACTGCTTCTCCTCTCTAACTGAGATGCGTAGGTGGGGCCCAGCGAAGACCATCGCTTATCGTGAGCTAGGTTGAAAGAGCTCTCCAGCGTACTTCGGGAATACGATGGGATGCCAATACCATTGACCGTTTGGGTGTTCTGCAATTTCTCTGTATCTCTATTTGGTCTTCTGGGAGTGTAAATTGATGTATCGATAGGGCTACGAGATGGGAAAATAGAACTTCCATCGGCCCCAGAGTCATGAACTTGATCCAACGCACTTGTGCTTGCCCTCGAGAGCGAAGTGGTGGCGTGCTCTGGCCCAGGGACTTGATCATTACGATGCTGGAGATTCGAACTAAATGGTTTGCTTTGAATGTGTCCAGTACTTTTATTTTCTCCGCTATACAGACTCGGGAGCCGTGATGCAGGCCTCAAAAGTCTTCCCATCAACCCATCTTGACTTCCTTTCTGCAGTAAAGAAGAATGTCGTGTCAGTCTGTCGGTCTTCCCATCGCGAGAATCGGCACGAGTGTCTGAAAGCATTTCTTGTAACTCGCTGCTAGGTGCATCTGAGGTAGAGCTCATCGATCGAGGAGACATGTTTGCCCGCTCGTGCGAAAGAGACTTCCGAGATGATCTAGACAATGCTCGTTGTCTTTTCGCTACTTCGCTTCCGAGATACAGCCTAGTAACCTGATCATTTAGCGAAGGCGTTGTGTGGTGATCAAACACATTCACACCCGTCCTGCCATCTGGATGTCTCCCCATATCTACATCCTCGCGAGGCAAATCCGATGATTTTCGACTCATAAGCTTCTTACGGAGGCCGGCAATCAGACCAGGCGAGGGCGACGTTTTCGCCGCTCGCGTGCTGGCTTGTTCTGCGGTTCCCTGCTCCTGTATGGCTTGCATGCTAGGCATGCTTGCCAAGGCAGACTTACTTGTACCGACATTTCGCAATGGGGTTGGATGTTCTTGGTTTGCCGGCAAGGAAGACGATCTTGGCGAGACTACTACAGCAGAGCAAGGGCAATCACAGCTTGATTCCAAAGCCCATGAGCTGACATCGTCGTCGGTGAAATCCACAGCTTCTTGCGTCCAACCGCCAGACTGAATAGCATCGGCATCCAGATTTACATGTTTCAACGATGCAGGAGCAGAAGTGAGTTGTTCTTGTGAATGAACATCACTAGCCAAATAAGCACGGCCATTGAGTGCTCGCCTGCTGTTCAATTCTGTCTTGCTTGATCTAGGCGACGGATATGTCAAGGCAGTGCTCGCATCGCTACTTGAGATGGTACTGTAGCTATGATGAGTAAAGATGCTACCCGCAGTAGAGGAAGGCGGCCGACGCTCATGACGGTTCTGACGGTGGTGACGATGGACAGGGCACAACGCATTGGCGTTATTTTTGCTTAAGGATATAGAGGCTATGGAGCATGGTGTCACACTGCCTGAGGCATTGGACGTCGAAATCGTGTGAGCGCTTCGCAAGCTTGATCTCGAAGCTCTCTCGGAGTGGTCGGAGCACAGAGATCTTGAAGGAACTGTGCTTGTGTTTTGTGCGGATTCAGACATCTTGTCCTCATCATATTCATCCTAGATAACTAACTCAGTATCAACCCAACCTGTGAGTATGTCACTTACATTGATGGCAGACCACCCGCCCGGTAGAGTATACTGGACAGGCAGAAAGGCACCTTCTGAAGCAACATGCTCTTGTTCTTTGCCACAGTGGTCGACATTTTCGTTCGTATCACCCATTATCAACATTTGGGAGCTTCACGCCCCGAGGTAAGCCCCTCGGGGTCGTGAGACGATTCCTACCGAGCGAATTGTTGACGGGTGGCCCCTTGGGACGGTGCAGGTAGGCGTTGCTGGTAACAGCCAATATGACTTCAGCAAGATGCGTACGATATGGTTTTGTTGACCGAAAATACTGCTTGGTGGAAAATATGTCGTACTTGCAAGTCTCTTCTGATCTCCACTGGGAAGCTTGGGAACCGCTTACGCACGTCTCTGAAGCAATTGTCGGTGTTTGGTCTAGTTGCTATTAATCGGGTGGTAATTAGGTTTGCTTGACTGCTCATTCCGCTGCAAGATGGTTCCAGCAATTGAGTAAAAAACATTACAATTTCTCCATTTGTTTATCGCGCTTTAACATACACTGGTGTGTGTTAGTGTTCCCGCAAGTTCTTGACAGTGTAATGACGCGGAGTGCAGGCCAAACTGCGGCGCTGAATCAAGTACTATTCCGATCGATTCAATTAACAATAGTTTCTCACTCTCGAGGTACTATGCTTTTCGCAGACTTGAAGCACGATTCACATCATAGACTGCCTAATTGTATGTATCAGCACTGCGCTAGCGCTGTCTGCCCTAGCCACTCTACGTTTTACAGGAAAAGCTATCAACACTGTTCAGTCCCTGAGTCCAATAGCGTTTTTGGCGTGCATATCGAGACTGACCAAAAAGGAAGCTGCATTCCAGCGCCCATTATAGTCTTATTTCCCATGCTTGTTACTACGTCGGCAACTTGTACGGAGCGATATTGTTCGGGACATGTTTTCATAGTCTGTGTGCGAATTTACGGACATGCACTACCATGCAGTCTTTACAGTTCTTTCGATGTTGTGAAAGATTCTACCCTGGACTCATCTAGGTGTGCCGACTTCGAAAGCCATGTGCCGATTCGTGACCTCAATCGTACCTTAGGACTTACAACGGGGAAAATTGCGATACACCTAATAATTGCAGAGATCGCTTGCTCGTAAGATAGTCACATTTCTGGTCGACCGAAGGACCAAGAGGAGCATATGTATGATTGGTACAAGTCTCCTTAATTAGGACGGTGGTTCTACTACATGCGAGATAGCCGCGTCTCCTCAGAGTATCAGGAAGATATGTCCTGTAGGTAGCGCGAGTACCTTTCATTCAAGTATCAAAATTGTGGCAGCGGCGTGACGGGCATGTGGTATTGTTTTTTTCAGAGCATTAAACCCTCTTAGAGATGCACAATCGTTGCTTTAAGTTGCAGCTGAAAGATCAAAGTGACTTCCTTTTACTTCTGTTTGAAAAAGGCTGTAAGCCAATGCTATGTTAATTGAGAAGGGATCATCACAGTGGAATGGGGATGAGTGGCGTTTGCCCATCAGTGGCAACGGAAAGTCTTTATTTTCGAAAGCTACCGAGCTTCGTCAAGAAAAATAGTATTGCGATTTTTTACTGTGCTCATAACAACGACAATTTCATATCTGTCCGAGGCCTGCAGTGTGATTCCTATTCTTTCAGTTGATTGAAAATATCCTCTTATCAATCCCTTCTACTATTGTTCCGTTCTCAATACTGACACGCTTTCATTACCATGCCGAGGTTACTTTTGAAAAGTTGCATAATATACTGCTTCTCATTGTAGCAAATGGCCGCAAAAAGAAGTAGTGTTTGGTTTAGCTACACTTGCAAACTGATGAGATTACTGTGCCATTTCTTGCTTTCACGAGCCTAGAATATAAGGCGCCATGACGCTGATTATGAGCTTCGATCACAAGTATCTATCATGTAAATGACTAACCTTCATAGCAATCCATTCCTGCGCTGTCATGCGATCCTCATTTCTCTGGCCTTGTATATCGTTATCTCCATTTAATCCTCCAACAATGCCGGACATGTTGCCTGCACAACGTCCTGATTGTAGTAGACGATCCATAGTCGAATTCTTAATTGGATCCAAGTACACCTCATTAGCTGGTCGCACAAAGTTAACAATAGAATAACTTTATCTTTCAGTCAGTCGAGCTCTAACATCTTTTTTGTACTCACCGGTCTAGCTGGGCTTGTTTGCCGGGCGCATCAATAACACGATGGATGCTGCTACGTAAAACTCCGCCTGTCAGGCGTACAAGTGCATCTCCTAGATTCACGATTGCATGCTCTGGATAAGGAACAACATATCCCCAGGTCCGTAGGTCAGGCCTAAGGACCTGAAGCCCACCTAAGCGGTTGAAAAGTATCGTTACCGATCCAAAATCGGTGTGAGCACCGAGACTCAAATCAGTATTATTTGCAGAAGCCGATTGCTCTTCATGCTGGTTAGTTTTGCCTCGAGACTTCGTGAGGCGGATCTGATCACCACTTGCGGACGATCGCTTATGCAAGTTAACGAGAGCAAATCTGGGCAAGCCCAACTTGCTTTCGAGAACCTCAAGAATTAGCAGCGCAACATCATGAGACCTGATGGTAAACTCTTTTTGTGAACCAATAGTCTTGGCTAATGGCATTAGAATGTCTTCTCCGACTTTTACGGCTTCTAAATTCGAGCCACTATTCAGGATGACGTCGCGTGAAATATTGAAATGCTCAGTACGATATGTTTTTTGACCGTTCGGTAAGATCACTTCACCGATGGTACGATAACCAAAGTAGTTTCCACTACTACCCATATCATACTTGGATTTCTCTTTATCCGTTTCATCAAAAACTTCTTTAGCAAGCTGAAACATTGGTCCAGGGTCAATGGGAGGTTTAGTAAGCCGAAAAAACCCGAGATCTATGCAAGCATCAAACATGCGTGCCTCCTCCTCCGGATCTCTGCTTTTCAATTTTTCATAATCAATGGCGGGTAGGTCAAGAGTGTCCACATATTCAGGGAAAGGAGGAATATCCATTTTGCGAATGGTGTAATGCTGGAACAAAATCTCTTTAGCAATTTTCTACAAGAGCTATATATCCTTTGTGTTGAGGAGTGGAGAATGTGGGGAAATTATGCTTAGCCCGCGTGCACAGACGTCGGGCATCCACACCATTTTGCGAAACATAGGTTTTATCTCGATTTACTGCTCCAATATGAGCCATCCCGTCTCTTTCAAACCAGAGATTGATAGTCATCGCATAGAAGACCTCCGAAAGAGGTTGGATCATGCATGCGACTATGCAATACGCTATCCGGAGCCGTCATCTCCGTTTGAAATGGAAAAGTCACATTTTGGTACGAAACCATCCCGTCTTGACTTACGAGGCCACAATGATACTTTCGCCTTCTAGGTATGACACATGCAAGACATAAGAGACTTTTGTTTGCATGGAAAGAATTTTTATCCGAGGACTCACCCTCCAATGCGAAAGGTAGAAAACGGATGGGGGCGGATCATGATACATGGAAGGCGTTTGAGAAGCATCTAAATGAATTTGAGCACTTTAAAATAAAGGGTTAGTGACATGTGACCCATGGGTTGCTCTACTGATGTCCCTTTTTCAAGTTGAAGACTTAGATATCCATTTTATTCATGAGAAAGCAAGCAGACATCACGGCCGACCCATTATTCCATTGCTGCTGTTACATGGATGGCCTTCGAGTGTACATGACTTCTTTTCTGTTATCAAGCCTCTTGCACATCCTGGCCCCTCTGCACCTTTAGAGGTGCCTGCATTTGATATCGTTGTTCCATCCCAAGCCGGCTACCTATGGAGCTCTTCTCCCAAGGTAGATGCATTCGGTTATGGACAGCACAGCGGACCGCAAGGGGACCTCCTCGTCTCAGGTATGTTGTGAGCAGAGTGCTGAGAGTATATTGAATCGTGGACTTGAACAGATGAAGCACGTATCAACCATAAAATTATGCTTGCTCTTGGCTACAAGAGGTATGCTGTTCAAGGGGGAGATTTAGGAGCTGCCATAGCCCGCCATATGGCTCGTCTCTATCCTCAGCATGTTGCCGCAATACATCTGAATTTCTGTCCTGCTCCGCCACCAGCTGCCGATCCTCCGATTCTACGTGCTCTTCCTTCTTTCATTAGGAATTGGGCGTGGCGTGTCAGTCCAAGAACCATACAAGACCTTTGGTTATTCCTTATAGCCTTTCCATCTTGGCGCGACCAGTCTGCTTACCTTCGAGAGCCTACGTTTGCCTCCGCCCTTGCTCATGCGACCCTTGGTCTCCCTCCCCCTCTAAATTCTCAAGACCGTGCTAAGGTGCGACGAAGTACCACCTTCCAAGCATCAGGATCTGCGTATGCTTTCGAGCATGGCACACGTCCTTCCACCATCGGTCTAGTTCTTGAATCTGGCCCTGGTGCTCTACTTGCATGGGTCGGAGAAAAGCTGTCGGAATGGACAGATGATGAGTTCGTGTACATGTGATCATTACAAACAGATTGCTAACATATTCGTACTACAGCCCTAGTGACGCCGATGTTTGTGCTTTGCTTACGCTATGGTGGTGCACAGACACGATGTCACGATCCATATATCTTTATCGTAACCGCAACAGTAAGGCAGGACCATCTGGACCAACTGGTGACCCTGCTCTAAATATAAAACAACCCTGGGGCTTCAGTGATTTCCCATACGAGGTATGTGAAGACATACGTCGCATACCACACTCATGACTCTACTGTAGCTCTGGCCTGCTCCACTAAGCTGGATGAAGAGAACCGGAAATCTATGTTGGTACAGGCAACATACAGAGGGCGGGCATTTTGTAGCATTGGAACGCCCGATGCTTTTTATAGAAGACATGCGTGATTGCTTTTCGCAGATATACAATGAGTAAGCTCCATGTATTCCTACTTTAGACAGACAAACAATCTAGTCCTTCCAATCAGGCTGCTTCTCCAGCCCGAGAAGACTATCTAAACTCGCATCTAGAGTCTCCTTCCAATTCTTGAAAGTCATGCCCAGGTGCGTTTCAGCTGCCGTGGTATCAAGCGTGGCATAAGAGATTTTTGGGTCTTTTTTATTAGCAACAGCTTCTTCATAATTGTGTGGCAAGCGTGGGATCAATTCAGGTCTTGTGGCAGCAATATGTTCCACCGCCATGGCCCAATTGAACGCGCCTCCAAACAAAAGATACCTTTGAGAGGGGGCATTGTCGGAAACGAGCCACTTGACATGTGCGTCAGCAACATCCCTTGCATGACAAAAGAGTGGGAGTCGATCGTCAGGTACGTCGCGTAAAGAGTTGACAAGCGCATAGATGGTGGCCGATGATGTATTGAGGGTACTGAGGCGAACACCAGGTTGTAGGGTCTCTCCATAGCTTGGATCAAAGCGTGTAAGCTTTAGCAAACTGAGAAGGATCTTACTTACATCATCGGTGGGTTGAAAGCAGCAATTGTAAAGCTGGGCTTTTCGTCCTTAACAAAGTCCCAGGCTGCTTTCTCCGCCTTGTGAATTCAGACTATGCAATTACGAGCATGTTTCATCAACTCACCAACTTCTTGGATGTAGCATACGCAACGGGGCCCTTAGCGTCCGGGCGGTCAAAGGGGTTCCAATCTTGCTCAGTGTACGTGTATCCAGGTCTGTTGGGTCCTCCTTTCGTAAAATCAGTCACCGCAGCAAAACTACTTGTTATCGCGATCTTCTTGACCGATGGCTCCTTAGCGGCATAGCGCAAGATGTTTAATGTTCCTTCGATGGCAGGAACGAGAAGATCGCGTTCTGGATCCTGTACATTCAGCTGGTAAGGACTTGCAACATGTGCAATGTATGAGACCCCTCGGACGGCTTCCGAAAGGTCGCTCGACTCTGTCTTAGCTACTTGGACGATTTCGACCCGACGGGCATCCTCGGGTGCCAAACGACGAAGCAGGCCATCCTTCTTTTCGATGTTACGCACAGTTCCACGCACTCGAAACTTCTGTGGTGCTGCAAGTACTGCATCGAGAACATGTGCAGATAGAAAACCCGTGATGCCGGTAATTAGAACGATCGGTGCCTCTGATGACATGGCAACGGAATGGCAGTATGCCTGATGACAGAATGTGTGGAGAAGCACAAGATAACGAGCATTTCGCACGTGCCAATATCCCTCTCGATCCTAGGACCTAGCAACGTGCCCAGCTTGCATTTCTGCCACTGCCTAGACCGAATCTTGATATGCTTGTTTCATCAAAAAGTCAAGGAAGACTATGCATCTAGAAAAGAGGTCGTAGCTATCTGGTTCCTGACGTAGGAAGTAGGAAGATGAAGTTGTACGTATGCAATGCACTCGAAGCTCATTATTCCTGACTACGTCCACTTCGTCTATGCAGTGCTCGATATCTTGACGAGAATCGCGTTGTGGAATGGCAGAGGGCGTATATCAACTATCGAGGTCTTAAGAAAGTCATTAAGAGGGTGGATGCGCGCTACAAGGCTCGCACTTCGCTCGAGCTTTCTAGGGAGCGATCCGGGTCAAGCAGTGGCGCAGGGTCCAGCAGGCAATGGGCTAAAACGACTGTGGAAGGACTGAGAAAGAGACAAAGAAAGGCAAGCAATGAGAGCGCAGTCGCAAACAGTGAAGCAGCACTGTTCGAGAATGGCTATGCTGAGTGTCGTAACAAGCTTCCCGAAGTGACTCTGTCAGGCACAAGGCTCCATTTATATGGACATGAACAGGATGGTTCAGACTCAAAGCATGCTCCACTAGCAAAGCAGGCGGAAACAGAAGTACCTGTTGTACCTGCAGATGTTTCGCAAGAACCCGTGTCATCATCGTCCACTAATGATCAACGTCCACGTCCTGATGTAGAAGCTGGCCGCCCTACTGGCCCTGTGAAGCGAGACGGGAGTTTCATTACATTCTTCCGTAAAGGTCAGCCATCAGATACAAAGAATAGAGATTTGAAAGAAGATAGGGAATACCTGGATTCGCTGAACGAATTGATCCACTCGTCTTTCGATACCCAGGAACAAATGTTTTTCGCGGCGCTTGATGGAGAGTTAGATCGAATCGTGACATTCTACCTCGAACGCGAATCCGATATGACTAAGAGGTATGAAATGTTGGCTAGACAGTTAGAAGAATTGGCCGAGCATCGAAGAGAATACAAATTACTCCATCCGTCTAGCAATTCGAAGAATGCGAATGGCGATCTCAGCTCTCGTCTTTCGAAGCTTGTATCACCCGTAGCTCCTGCATATCACAATCGCAATGACGTGACGAGGAAGCCCTCACAAAAATTATCAAAGGCTCCCGACACTGAAAATCATGCCCAAATATCTCTTTCTGACCCAGGTGACAAACGGCGGGCGGCTGCTCTCATCAAGATGCTTAATGTAACTGGCGGCTCACCTTCCGAGGAAGAGGATGAGGAGATTCGGCAAGCTAACCGCCTTGCTGCCTTAAGCTACGATCCAGAAAGATACAAGGCTGCGCGCAAGAAGCTTAAAGTGGCAGTTTTGGAGTACTACAAGGGGTTGGAAATTCTCAAAAATTATAAAATCTTGAATAGAACAGGGTTTGCAAAAATCCTAAAGAAATTTGAGAAAACAACCCAGGTACCATGCTCAAATCCTTACTATAAGGCAAAAATTACACCGAGTGTGCTGGTGTCATCCGACACTGTTGAGAGGCTCATCAAGAGTACTGAAGAAATTTACACGGCTTACTTTGAACATGGCAATCGCAAACGCGCTCTTGAGCGCCTTCGCATTCAATCCTCTGGTATGTCAAGTCCAGACCAGGCAAGATTACATCATGCTAGCACCGCTCGAACAGGATTTTTCCTGGGGATCACCTTATGTGCCCTTGTGGGAGGACTGGTCAATATGCACCACCCGGACACGCAAGCCGCCATACCGTTATGGCAAAGCTTGATGCGGGTGTACGGCGCAGAATTCTTGCCGATCTTTTTCGCACTACTATTCGGCCTCAACCTAGCTGTATGGCATCATTCGCGCATCAACACAGTCTTCATCTTTGAATGGGATGTCCGCCATGTCTTGGACTATCATCAATTCTTTGAACTGCCAGCTTTTCTTTTGATGCTATTGGCAATCGCGTTCTGGATTTCATTCGTGAATCCTTTTCCGGACACTATCGCCCCTACGACGTGGCCTTTGGTTTGGCTGGTAGTTGTGGTAGTCATTATCCTCAATCCGTTTCCATTTTGCTATTATAGAGCGCGTCGTTGGTTGATTGTCAGCTTGGGTCGCTTACTTCATGGTGGCTTCTTCTCTCGCGTCGAATTTCGTGATTTCTTTGTGAGTCGAAAAATTCATCTCTCTCCTTCCTAATTGTAGAGCCCAACAGTTAGGTGATGAGCTAAATAGCCTCAATTGGTCAATGAGTATGCTTTGGTTCATTGGTTGCGAATACAACCATCGATGGTCGTATCCTGATCAGTGCGACCCCAATCATACATTTTGGACTGCTGCGTTGATGTCAATACCCGCTGCTTTACGATTACTCCAATGCCTTCGGCGTTATCGAGACTCTCATTATTCTGCCAATCTTCACCTCATCAATGCTGGCAAATACACTAGCTCCATCATGAATTACTGGCTATACATTAATTACAGGTATCAGGGCTCACATCATGACAAATATTTGGCATTGTGGTGGTAAGCATGGTAGCAATCGGGCAATAGAAAACTTATATACTCTTCACAGCGTCTTTGCAACTATCTACTCGCTTTATACATCTTCTTGGGACATTACTATGGACTGGAGTCTCCTGCAAAGACGCGCTAGGTATCCTTTCCTACGCAACGAATTAGTGTTTGAACATTACTGGCCGGTTTACTATTGGGCTATTATTACAAATGTAGTGATTCGTTTTGCTTGGATCATCTACTTACTTCCAGGACCGGCTACAAATTTGCTGCGGATCTTTATTATTGCTCTTCTAGAAGCATTACGAAGGTGGCAGTGGAACTTCTTTCGACTGGAGAACGAACACTTGGGCAACGTAGACATGTATAGGGTGTCTCGAGAGGTTCCCCTCCCGTACCACATATCCGCACGTCCTGGAAATGACGATGATGATGATGATGACGAAGTACCAAGTGATCGGCCGTTATATGAGCCGCGAACACTGATGAAGATGGTACGGTCACGGTATGGAACGACATTACGTAACAACAAAGGCGCCACAACAACGGCATCTCATTTTGCTGAACGTGCGGCCAGTACAGCCTCTTTGCCTCAATCCGTCCAGGCTAAAGACGTGTATAAGTCTGATGATCGATCTTCAAGCATAAATAGGGACGTGTCCCACTCCGTAGCTTCACAAACGGAAAGAGGTAAACTCATCACACACATCCATGATATTCTCGTACCGGATCGAGGTGGTTTTGCTGCCAGTGGTACTCGTCTGGGTCAGATGGGCGCAGCAAAAGGGTGTGAAGGTCGCGACTACCAACCGCGCACTTTCGAGGTAGATGGCGAATCTGTTGACAGTGAGGTGTCGGGAGAAGCAGACACCGACGGCGTGGACAAGTCTGGAAATGAGCAACGACACTACTGACAAGTCTATGTTGAACAATAAGTCTGTAAAATTACAAACATTTGAAGGGATCGCTTCTATACAGAAAACAACTTGAGTATTTGGTGAAGGGGATTCTTATATGCTATGTCAGAGTGATGAGATACGCCATTGAGTCAGGAATGTCCGAAACACGTTAATGTCGAGCTAATCTGGCTTTAGTCACGTGATGACGATCTATGAATTTTTTTGGAGACCTGCACGAAGAGGAGTCTGCAATTCCACCTTGCCTGCCCAACCTCATTGGTATTGTCAGTTAAAATGACAGCAATGGGCAACGATGAAGGAAGAAGACAGGAGTTGATGGAGTCTTTAGCAAAGATCCGCCATCATACAAACTCTAAGTTAGAAAACCAACGGGCTCCAGCACAACTACTGGTTGCCATCGAGTCTTCGCTACAAGAAAGCGTCGAGTCAGGCCAAAATGACATTTCACAATCTACTTCACCTACAGCCTACTTGTTAGCATTGACTTCTACATTAAAAAAGCTATCATTTGACGATATAGCTGTGAGTTTTTCTCTCTATTTCAACGTACTTCTTTGCTCATTAATGGCATTTGCAGATGCCCTCATCCAGTAAAAGCAACGATACCCTATTGTCTTCCACATTCTATTTGCTAACCCTAGTAGCACCGCATGTATCACCAGGGGTGCTGAGAGCCCAGCTTCCTTCGTTGATTGCCCCTCTGGGGGAAGTACTTTCCAACACCTACTCCGCGACACCTTCAACGGACAAGAATGACAATCAAGCTGCTTTACTGCGTTCTTCTATGGGTGTTTTGGAGCCATTGTTATTAGCACTTTCTTCTGATCGCGCAACTCTTAGCAGTGACTTGCAATTACGTGGCTGCTGGAACTCTACACTACGCTTGTGCTTGGACGCGAGGCCCAAAGTTCGCAAACGTGCACAAGACTTAGTTAGTCGTGTCCTACAAACGAGTAAAGAAGAAAAGGCGCATCCATTTGCTTCAAAGACAGCCGAGTGGGCCATCTCAGCGCTTGACGGCGTTGGAGCTGCAGGCAGTATTGGTGGTTCAGGACACACAAAGGCCCCAACCTTCGATATCAAGGCAGGGCGAGCTAAACAGCCTGAGGTTGCAGCCGCTGCTCGTCAGAAGCATGTGGATAGCGGTAGTGCCAATAGTGGCATATGGATTTGCGGCTTTTTAAAGCAGCTATCTTCTGTTCTGCCAAACAAATCCATACCAACACTATCTTCCAACCTTCTTCGTTTGTTGAGCCAGAAAAATCCATATCTGTCTACAGCGGCCTTCGAAGTGTTTGAGTCGCTTTTCAAGACTGCAAAACCTATCATGAGCACTGAATTTTCTTCTACCACGGATTTGAATGATTGGACTGTAGGCCCAAAGGACCAAAAATCTTTCAGATCTCTGCAAACGGATAGCCTCATCACGACATTAGATTCTCTTTGCTCGCCGTCCGTGGAACCTAAATCAAGCGACATGCAACTGATTGCCCCTTACCTGAGTGCACTGGAAAGTGGTATGGTTGCCCTGTCTCGAGCTGATCAAGGAAATGTTGCATGGAAACGTGTACCGGGTCTATGGAAGAAGGTGTTTTCCTTGTCATTCTCGTCTCAGTCTAAAGCAAGCCGCGATTCCAAGCAAGTTCGCAGTGCTGGTCGCAGCTTTTTGTCGTCTCTTGTTCGATATTGCATTCCTGACTCTATTGTGAAAGAGTCCGTGGAAGGCGGAGCGCAGGCGCCACAACCACCTCTTTTCGCCCTAATTGGTTCTTTTGATGAAGCATTTGATACCAATGCACTTCGTTATTCTCACTCGTGGCCCGAAATTATGGGTGTCCTTGCCTCTTTCATCCTTCGTCTACGTTATCGTCTGCCTGGAAACGAGCCTGCCTCTAACAAGCGCGTACGTCCAGCAGCTGTTCATCTCCTTATGCAACATGTGAAAACGGTTGGTTTCCTGCGTAGTCAGCCAAATTTCGAGCATCGCGAGCAAGCCGACACAGTAATTGGTGCAGCCATTCAGGTCTGTGGTCCGGCATCAGTTCTCGAAGTCTTGCCATTGAACTTGTTGGGAGAAGTTGAATCGCAAAATGGACGTGCTTGGCTTTTACCACTTATGCGAAGTAACATATCAAACACAGATCTGCAACATTTCGTCAACGTAATGGTTCCCCTCTCAGAGAAGCTTTTCAATAAACAAGCGGAAGCAGAAGAAATGACAGAGAACGGCAAGCCAAGAGCTCCTGTACAAGCCAAGGTATACGAAGCGCTCACTGAGCAAATATGGGCTCTGCTTCCAGGCTATTGTGATCTTCCCGTTGATCTGCCAAACGCCCTCTCTCCAAGTTTTGTGGAGCTACTTGCAAATGTTCTGTATTCCCAAAGTTCTTTGCGACCACCGATTTGTCGAGCTTTACAATTAGCTGTCGAACGCAGTCAATCTCTGGCAAAGTCTTCAGCCCCCAAAGATATCTTAGTTGACGCATTTGGATTGACCGCACAAGATGGAAAAGTTTATGTTCAACACTTAAGTGCAATTGCAACCAATCTACTTGCAGTTCTCTTTAATATCTTTTCGCAATCGCCAGGAGAAAATCGAGGCTTCCTTTCGGATTGTATGGTTGCTTATTTGAGTATAATGACGCACGTCGAGATTGCCAAGACGTACGAGAAAATCGTCAGCACACTCAACAGCTCTCTGTCCACATCGCACATTACAAGAGAAACTGGACCAAAGAGTATACCTCCCATTTCTCACACTATGCTCGATTTGTTGATTCTACTAGTGCCTTTCATGTCGCTTGACGAAGCACAAAAGCTCTACACGCTGGTAACTCAAGAAGAGTTACTGGTCAGTCGGGATTCCGGCCTTCAAAAAAAGACTTATCGCCTCTTAGCGAAGTTAATGGAAGGGCCCAAGGCAGTAGGCGTCCTTGAAGTTGGTCCTAATAATCCTGGAAAGCTTCCTGAATTACTGTCAAAGCTTCAAGAAACTACCAAGAGTGTTGTTGCTGGGGCAAAACGCGACCGAACTTCTTTGTTGACTTCTCTTGTTCCTCTTATCCCCACAACTGAATTTCACATACTGCCTTCGCTCATTCCCGAGGCAGTGCTTGCCACAAAAGAAGTCAATCAAAGTGCTCGTGACTTGGCCTATCAGTTGTTAGTTCAACTAGGTCATAGAATAGAAGCCGGTGGCCAAATAAAACGCCACCTCATCAGTGATACAATGGACCATGTTGACGAAGAGCAAATGACGGTCAAAGCTGATCTGAATGAGTACATCACTATGGTGGCAGCAGGTCTAGTAGGTTCTTCTCCTCACATGATAAGTGCAACGATCACCGCACTTGCTCGTCTGGTCTACGAGTTTCACAATTCTCTTCCAATAGACACATTGAACGAACTGGTGGCTACTGTGCAAGTATTTATGGAAAGTGCAAATCGGGAAGTCGCCAAGAGTACTATTGGCTTTGTGAAGGTCATCATCGTATCGCTACCTAGCAATGTTATAGAGGACAATCTGAAGGGGATCGTCGGATCACTACTATCGTCCAACAATCAACATCGCATCCATTTTAAAGCAAAGATCCGCCATATTTTTGAACGGTTGCTACGCAGGTTTGGTTTCGATAGAATTGAAAGTCTAGTTGATGAGGATAACAGAAAGCTAATAGTTAACATTCGAAAGCGTAAAGAGCGATCGAGACGCAAGAAAGCAAGTCTTTTGGAAGATGGAGTGGATCAGGAAGCAACGGACGACGTCACGCCCATTGGACCTGGCCAGAGAGCTGCCAAACGTATCGGAGCGGACGCCTTCGAAGAAGCAATCTACGGCTCTGATTCGGATCTATCGGATGATTCTGAATACGAAGGTGGGCCGGAAGACCGACGGCAAGGACAAGAGGCTATACAAGAATTTTTAATGCAAGATGACGATGCCCCCATAGATCTCCTTGATCGCTCAGCGGCTGCTTCAGGGCATCTAATGCATGGGGACAAGAATTTGGAAAAGAAGAAGAGGCGCCCGGGTCAAGAAGCATCGCATTTTGCGCTGGATGAGAAAACTGGTCGAATGATTATCGACGATCCTGACGAGCCAGACACAGACGAGGAGAAAGTGGATGTTGAAGGAGTCGGCCGCGCATATCTGGATCGTGAACGAGGTACTCATGGCATCGTTAGCAAAGACGGTAAAATGCGTTTGAACAAAAATAACAAGCGCAATCGTGAGGCAGATGATGATATGGAAAAGGAGCAAATGGCGTTGGAAGAGCGACTGGCTGCCATTATTGCTCAAAAGCAAGACCAAAAAGAGAAACCTGCCGTCCCCGCGAAAAAGCGCAAAGAGGACCGGAAACAGATTGGAGAGCAATTCCGTGCAAAGAAAGCAGGAGGTGACATTAAAAGAGGCTCAACAAGTCCTTTTGCTTATGTACCTTTGGGTCAAACCGGCGGTAAAAATAAGAAGGGAGGACAATCCAGCAATGTCCATTTCTTATCACGAGACAAGAAAAGGCGCTCATGATGTTTCAATATGATATACTTTCTTCATGTAGTATGATCTTATACTTGCTCTGCTTTTATCTTAATATATCAAATAGATAGAATGACACATTCCTGAGCATCTTTCGTAATGCTTCTCAGAAGAGTACAGTAAGCAAGAGCGTCTTCAAACGCCACGCTTGGGAATACATCAGCCTAGCATAAGTATACAAACGTGGGAATTGACTAGGGTGTACAAGTTGACTCATAAGTAAGTGCAGAGGTAAAAGGTCATCAATTTATGCGTCGAAGTCCGAGAGCTCAGAGTACTCTTATGTTGTCATTTACATGGCTCGAGCGTTATGTGATACAGGGGAAACGGACGCTCTGCGGAATATTGTTTGGATTGGACATAATCAGTGCGTTTTAAGACACGGATCGTCGGAACGACGTCTTAACGCGAACCACCACCATCAGGGTCGACATTTCCCAATACGAAGGCATATCGCTCGCTCCGTATTCAGGTAATAATGCGGATTTGATGTTCTGCAATTCCTAAAATGGAGCTCTCTAGGGAAAGGAGGGACTCCCTGCCAGGAGATCCACTGGATCGTATTGGCCACCGATGGTCGCCAAATTCTATACCAAGGATCACCAATCTTTTTGAAGATCCCTTTTTTCAAGTATTTCCGACTGTTCCTTCACATGATCCTTCCACAGTTCGGCTTCAGCAATCTGACGAACAACAAACCGTTCCTCTTGAAGATTCAGAAAACGCCCAACGCTCCGATGTAAAAGAGATTTTGCCTCTAATTTCTCAGTCAAGCAACACAGATATACCAAACTCTTCAGGTGCTCTCCAAGAATCGCAAGAGTCTGCCTCAATTCGCAGTGTCTTCCCACCTTTGGCGCGAAACGAAAATGTAAGAAGCGATAGCCTCCTGTCTCTATCCCGTGCATCACAACCCCCCCGATACTCCAAAGAGTTGTCTGGTACCTGGGTTGACAGTGCAGAAGGAGCGTTCTCATTCGAGGAAAATGCTAAGGACGGCTATCGGAACAGCGCATCAAGTGGCATTTCGCAAAGCCTGTCACTTTTCCCTCCTTCCTATACAAGTGATGAACAACACTCTCATACGAGTATCAAGAAAAGAAACAGCGACTCATGTGGCCACACAACGAGAGGCTATGATATATCTACGGACGATGTCAGCTCCACGTTGATGGAAAAGCAAGGAAGAGCCTCGTTCGACGATACTTTGCGGCGATCAAGAGAACTGGTATCACTACAAGAAAACATCGATAGACTATACAGTCTGACTCCTCGTCTTGATAATCAGCGAGCCGGTGCGCATACCCTCGAGCATAATGTTGCACAACGAGAAGAGGAGTTTGAGGAAATGATGAGAAAGATGGTTACGAGTGGCCGTATGAATGACCAGCGAGCTAACCCACCCCCTTCAACTTTGTCGCTGGCTTCAAATAATGCTAGTGTGCACTCAGCATCTTTTAGTTCTCCACAAACTACCAAAAAGCTCCACAAGAAAGCCCGACGCTTTCCATCAATGGGACACATGTCTCTTAGACCCTTGTCAGTTCGTAGGGCGACCAGTTTCCTTGAACGGACTCATTCAAAAGAAAAGGAAAGAGAAATAGATACAGACCTGATTGAATCATACATTCCTGCGCCTTCGGACCATGAAGCAGAAAAGCATCATTTCAGGGAAGAAAACTTGGATGCTTGTCCATCTTCAAGTGAGAATGATCCTATGTTTGACTTACTATTACATTCTAATCGGAGGATGATAAATCAAGACGCAGTCATGCAAGTTCCTGGGGGAAGGCCCGATACAAATAGTACTTCACATGATCAGAGAAGTAATGGGCAGGTGGATGGCACGAATGCAACAAAGGCAAACGCGATTCATATGCCCTCATCACACCAGCGGGCGACGTCTCTACGAAGCGTTCACGTTGACCATGAAGTCCACGTGAAAGACCACGGTACAGATTCGGATCTGACACATACCCCCCTTACACACTTCATCGCAGAGACGCAAGAACGTTTAGGTACAGTGTCAGTGACTGTATGGACGGAGAACCCAAAGCCACATTTGCTTGGCCCTTTGGAGTACCAGATTTCTGCAGAAAGCCCATTGGATTTTGTGCTAAGTTCTAACGACTTAAAGAAAGCGTTTCCTTTACCTGTCCAAGTCAACCCATCTTGTGGATTGATGTCATGCGATCAAAGCTCGAATGGTTGGTTTATTCGTCTCCCTATGGCGGCTCAAGAATCAAGAAAAGAGCCAGACATACCAATGTCGGCTTCCTGGCTTCATCTCATGAGCCCACGCGTTTTGGTCTGCCGGAATTGCAAGGCTTCTTTGTCTCTGATAGAACACAAAGCAAAATATGTTGCCCTCCCATCTCATCATTGGGAGGAATTGGTAGACGCATGGATGTGCCACACTGATTTAGAGTTGAATGAAACCATCGTAAATGCACAAAATGACATCGAACAGCATGCTGGTCTCCAAAACGGACAAATTCATGTTGCTGACAATCATCTCGTTATGCCACATAGTACTTTTTTGGACGACGCAGTCCATACACGAGAGCAGGTGAGTATGCGGTAGCTGGTTCGGAATCAGGACCGATAGAAGGTCGACGCCATTGCTGTCAAGGCACATTCACTGGTGATTCTCCTGCTTGCAGTCATTCGACTGGCAGCGGAGGAGCGAGCGTCTACTGCTTCACCGAAGAGTAGGTCTTGCATCGATCGTTACGACGAGTCCGATAGAAAAGCGTCTCTTCATTACGCCTGCTTCGCTGGCATTACAAAATGCTGCAGAAAGCTTAAACAGGAGCAGGTCACTTGCGAGAGAAACATTTTGTTGACAATTTCCATTTTCAGAACCATGTACGTTGCCGCAAGTGCAATAATCTTCTTGGATACAGCAGTGTAAATGGGGCGATCAAAGTACTCAAGACTTCCGTTGCGTTACTAGATGCAGCGTCGCAGCTGATCCCGCTGCCACCAATCAGCGCATTTGTAGCACAAGACCTTATTCATGCGTCACAAATGCACACGTGCAGGCATTTTCTATTGGAGAGTGAGCAAGAGGATGGAGCACATGGAATACGCATATGGATATGGTTATTTGTGGACATTTTCTTTGTTTCTTTCTCGCCTTTCCGTACCGCACTCCAGGTTGAGACGGAGGATGGTTCTTGCAAGGCTACCAAGGTTCTCTACCACATATCACACGATAATGCAGCCACCTCAACGCCGAACTGGTCAGCACCCGGATCTCACGAAAGACTTACGTACCCCCAAAACGTCTGCAAAATTCTTCTCGATACGCTTCAAGCAGCAAACCGAGCATACCCCCCGAATCAACGCACACTTGCGACCCACTGGCAGCAATCCTTTCTGCCTTTGCAGTCTTGAACTCGCACCTTGTAGATTACTTCAAATTTTGTCAATATTCATAGATTTACGGGCAAGAATGAAGGGTATTATGGGCACTTGGCCCAAGATTTAAAATACAGATGTGATACAATTCATGAAAAGAATAGGTGCAAACGAGAGGCATATCAGAATCGGACAATAATCTCGTCATCATCTTGAAGCCCCTCTTGGTAGAGAGCGGCGTCATTTTGTAATCGACGGAATGATTCATTTGGTGCAGTCGAAGCCGTCGTGTGTTGTGGACGCGAACCAGATGATTGTCGACTGTGACGAGAGAAAGTAGCGAAAGAACGCTTAGTGCGAGAAGGCGGAGAAGACGTCAGAGGGTGACCAGCTTGGATATCTTGATCATGATCCGGGCTCCGTGATGAAAAGACTGCCCCTCTGCTCACACTCCGAGAACAGGTTTTAGGTGAACCCAATGCAGTTGGTGAGGAGCTGAGAAGAGATGCTTGCACAACAGGTGTGTAGGGAGAAGAGGGTGCCGAGACTATATCTATGGAAAAGAGACCAAGTTGGGAGGGGGAAATGGACAAGCCATAGGATTGCAATAGCAAATTGCATATTTCTTCTTTCAATTCCAGAACTGAAATTGCCGTAGAAGCATAAATCATCTTTTCGGACGGTAAACCTGCATGCTTGGCCACGGATGTCGGCGGTAGGGTTAAATGCAAACGGACGTGACGAGCAGGCGACGGTGGGCAAATGGGAGGCAATTCACTTGCATCACGAAGAGAATAGCGAGTGTAATCATGCGAAATTGCCGACGAGGCCCATGTAGATGCCGCCGATTCTGGTGAGAGACGCTGATCTAAAGCGGGGGTCAAATTGATGGCGTCACCTTCTGGCAAAAGCAGGTCATCATCTGTGTGATTAGCGTCTGAGGTCAAGTCTGTGGCGCTGGAAAAGCGAGAGGTGAGCGGTGCATCATTCTCTATAAGTGTTTCAGAAGGACCACATCGGGTTGGGTCTGCGAGTGGTGATCCGTGCCTCGCTCGGTGACGGTCTGCAATGCTGCTTCGTCGAGGAGGTACCGCGCTGCGCACAGTGGCTGGTGGCTGGAGCTGGAGCTGAAGTGACAAAGCCCATGGTCTTCGACGCATGGATAGCGACGCCCCAGGCAGTTTGTGAGAGTCGAATGCATTGGACTGTGTAGATTCGGAGACGCTTCTAGACATGGCTGGTGTCGATTCGTCTTGATACTTGAAATGGTGAATCTCAGTGGCGGTCAAGCCTCGGCATTGGAAAGACTCATGGCTTTTCTGGCGGGGAAGTCGCTGTAAGGGAGCGCCCACACTCATCCTTCGTCTTTGGCCTGACGTAGATTTGTCTATTGAACCATCGGAACTCAAAGATGGCCGTGCAACGGTGCTCAATCCAAGACCAGTCGTGAAAGAGGTAGAACGTTGCGTAACATCATTTGTCTGGATCCCGAGGGAATTCATCCCTGTGTCCAAATCCAGAAGGGGTGCAGGTGTTCTTGGTCGACGAGGAGGGAGTGACGAGGAGTCTCGCGAGACTGGCTCATCGGAGCGTCTCACTTTTGTCTCTTCATCGTCGCCCAACGCTGGGAGTGTGAAGGGGAGAACCCGACCAGGGACGGGTGCATTCGAATAGCCATAGCGTAGTGCAGCGCGGCAGGATCCAGATCTTGGGCGTCCGGCTGGGTTGCTTCTTGATGGAGCGCCTGGTGTAGAAGGAGCAGCAGTGGAAGGCGATGACAATGATGGAGATACATTCATGCCGAGTGATGGGCTCAGAGAGGGTGAACGCAGACCTAGACTGAGTCTTCTCTTGTATCGCCGAAGTGTCGGCATGGGTGAGGCAGTAGTCGAGGTAGAGCTCGAAGGGGGAAAGGAGGGGAAGGGTGGGTGAGAGGATTGTTGAGGAGGCGTCTGGTGTTCCAGCTGTGGTGAGGTCGATCTTGCATCAAGACTTGGACGGAACAGTGTGGAGAGAGAGATCGCCTTGCGGAGAGGAGACTTGGACTTGGAGGAGACGATCTTTTGTGGAACTCCAGCTTGATCCAGCATAGTAGACATGGTGTGGACCGGTCAGTCCGGATGATGGAGACAAGTACGGAAGGGCTTTGATAGTCCTGATCACCAACGTGCCCCTTTGAGACCAGCCGATGAAGTGAGACAGTGCCCTATCTTCATGGGAAGAATATCCGTTTGACAGCCCGTTCTCTCACGGACTAGTAGATCCCACGCCACATATGTCCGTCTGCACTCTACCTCACGCCAGTACCTTTCCTCATAGCGCATCCTAGTCAGGCCACTGTGCCAAGAAGCGTGTTCAGTATTAAGCTTAGATACCAGCATTCGCCCCGCAAGTGCAACACCAAAAACGCACCCTGAGAGAAAGATACGCGGCCAAGTTGCCCGCTATGCAGATCTTTGACTAGACTGTTGCAGTGCCTTTCACGATGCATAAAATTAATGCGCCCTTAGCTTTAGTCTTGTCTTGCACTGGATTCATACACATACATATTGTGTAGATGCTCCGTAAAAGAGCGCGCACCACTCAAACATCCGCTGTATAGAAAGCTGCTTCGACTTAAATGTGTCCCACATCCTTTTTATGACAGACAATGGATGACAAGTCCGTGATTGTCGATATTGACAGGGAAGCTGCCAATAATGAACACGTTGTGACAGATCCTCAAAGTTCCGCACACGTGTTGGGGTCTAGAATGATTAATTCTCTGGAAGTTTAAGTTTTGGCTAAACTGTTCGTTTGGAGGATCCCTTGCAGAAGATTGTTTGCAATATACATACATACATTACGCGATCGGACCGAGATATCGAACCATTCAAGACTAAGCATTTACACCGACATTACATACCATTCTCGGCATTCCCGGCCGCCAATGAGAAAGCTGCTAACAATGTAAATTAATGAAGAGGAGAAGCGATGTTGATTTCTAAGAAGTGATTGTGCAATTACAAAGCATAGCTATCTACAGTTGTAAACCCTTATTATTCCAAAATGTCTTCTCGACGAGGCTTGCGCTCCGTGCGACGTTCATCGCGTAGTGCGCCGCCTTCGGCACGGATGTCTTTGATATTCTCATCGCGAACAATTCCCAGTCCGCTTTCGTGTCGTGCAAGTTCGACGACATCCTTTAAGGGAACCAACCCATCGTTATCAACATCGAGTTTGTCCACTAATCGTTCAAGAATCTCTTCATCTGGTCGATGTTTGATCAATCGTAATGCTTGCTCCAGATCATCCACACTGATCTTGCCTGTGGAGCTTGCCTCAATGATATTCATTCGACTGCCGACATCTCGATCATATTCTTCTAATTGGTGATCGATCTTTTTGAGCATAGAATTGATTCGTTTCGCGAGGCTTCTCGATCCCATCGACACATTAGCACTTGTGTTGGCACGCGATGCTGCTTCCGCGCTGTCCTCCTCTTTGCTAGATCTCTCGGACTCCGCATTGGTTCCTTGCTTTTTGTCTGCACTCTCCTCTTCCGAGCTATCTTCGCTGAATGCACTGCTCTCCTCCATTTCCTTCATAAGCTGCGCAAGATCTTCCCGTTCCTCAAGTACACTAGACTTCGCACTGAGGATGCTCAGTGCCTCGCCCAGCTCGACAAGTTGTTCATTCGTCATGCGTGCATCTTCTAGATCTGGATCTGTTTCGGTTTTAGGCAGCATAGCACGAGCTTCTTCCTCTTCTCTACTCAAACGTACGCGCTGCGCCTGTTTGCGCTCCTTGTCCAACTTTCGAGCCTCCTCTTCCGCATGTTCCTGCTCGGCTTCATCTTCAATGAGCTCTTCTTGTTGCTCCAGGACTTCTAATCGTTGTTTGTTCGTTGCTGCATCCTTGCTAACATTCAGTTCTGCCTCGCTCAGAAGATTGTCAGGCAGGCTACTGAGCGTCAACTCCAGTGCTTTTAGCTGCGTATTGCTGCCACTATCAGAAGAAGAAGGAATATAAGTGAAAGCCTTGGACAATGTGAGAAGGATACCGCTAATTCTTTGATGCAAGTGCAGGTCAATCCATTGCCGAAGTTCTTGTCGCAATCTATCTTCTGACAGATTTAGTGTAGGAATGCCGCGGCTTTGACAAGCACTTTGTAGCTCAAGCAGACTCATATTATCAACACCTTCCATAGCAATCGTGATATCGTCCGTCTTAATGCGGTTCAACTTGGTACGGATTTGATAACGCAGATAATTGTCCGTGCCGAAAGCATTGATCTGCAAGTAACGACACATGGACACTAATTGAGGTCGAGAAAGATTGTCAAGGGTCAACTCATCCTCAAACAGTTTTGCAACCCGAATGACATCATCAGGAGAAGGCTCTTCACCAGTCGAGCGCACTTTGCGGAAGAACTCTTTAAACTCATCCGACGTTCGCACTTTATCAGCAGGTGTGATCCCGCCTTCCTTGATTGTCTCTTGCAAAAACTTAGCCATTTCTAAGCGAACCTTGATAAGTCGTCTCCGTTTTTCTTCCGCAGCAAATTTGCTCTCAAAGGTACTGGGAAGCATATTGGGGAATATCTTGATAGCCACTGGTAAAAGCAGTTCCCCGAATGGGATGATGACAAAGGGAAGGAAGGGAATCAAGCGAAGAAGGTCAGCTGTTGTACGCTTCAGCTGTCGATGCTCCCTCCGAGTCAAGTTGTATCCTAACATTAGACGGCGTGTCAACCGAGCACTAATACGGGCTTCTTTCGCCAACAGTTTGCTTCCGTGCCAGTAATGGGCGGCCTCCTCTTTGACTTTAATCCAGACACGTTTCAAAAGAGGCTGTTTCTTCCATTTTTCTTCCGCTTCACGTACTTCCAAGGCCTTTGCCTCCTTCTCAATAAGAGCAGATTGAGAAGCGCTGACTTGGTTTGCATCAGAGCCGAGTTCAGAACCAGAAAGATCAGATACAGGCACTACCCTAGAGATATCTGAAGTAGGTAGATCCTCTTTTTTGCTTTTTGATCTGTCAGATACATGTTGCTTCGCTTTCTGTTCATTCTGTTGTTGCTTAAGAGGAACCTTTGGTGGGGGGAAGTCCGACAAAGGCTTACTGCTTTCTTGAGGTTGTGTGTGTTGCAGCCTTCTGTTCAACAGCGGAAATAGAGCATGGGTGCTTTTTTTCGTGTTCACAGACGTAGATGCCGAAGCTGCGAAGGTTGAATACTGATGGAAAGAGGGAGCGAAAAGGCACCGGACATCCTCACTTCGACCAAATAGTCCATTGAGCCCAACTGATGTTGCCCTTATACCATTTCCGGTACGAGCAGTAGAGAAGAGGGTTGTAACAGCAATTGAAACACCCCTGCGAGTTGAAGGTGAGGAAACTGACATGGACTGCGAGAATTTCGTGGACTACAAACGCGAGGAAGCGTAGCCAGAAAAGATGATTGCCACAGGTAGAATCTTTACCCTCAAAACTGTTACACGACTACTTCGTCTGCACAACGATCTTCTGTTCTTGGATAAGCTGCTGCACGACGCAGAGAGTGTCTTTTTGGTGGGCAAAAGCGAACCTGGAAATAGATCTAGTTCGGCCAATGACCTTCCCAAGCCGCGTGCTTCGAAATGTAGACTGACCAGATGCCCAGATGTGAACAATCCACCCTATTTTTCTGCACGTGCCAACATGACATCTAAATCCGGGCTCAGGTCGCGATTCATAAGTTGTCCTGGCATAGAAGAGCTATGGTCACGCAACCAGGCTCCAATGCAGAGCAGACAGCAAGCCTCATCAGTCATGACGAGTTGACAGACATTCGTGCCCTACAGCGTACTTTTGACGGTGCTTACACCCGCACTGCTTTGGCACAACTGAGCTACTCTATCCTTATTTTACGACTTTTTGAAAGAAAGTTCTACTGGTGCGGGTATGTTCTCCACCACTTCTGAGACTCTATATCTGAATTTCGTCTTGCAGCCTAGCGTATACTATCATGGCAGTGCAACTGATTGGTGTGGCTGTATACCGGTACAACTTAGCTGTATCGAACAATGAGAGATGGGAGAAAGTGGAGATGTCACCCCTGGGGGACATGAATGATTCGAGTGTTGCCCAGCAGGTTGCAAGCTCATCACGCCATGAGATTGAGCAGACATCTAGCCCTATGCCCAAGCCTATTTTCCGACGGACGTTCCGAACCGCTGGAACGGTGGTGGCTGTGGCCACAGCAGGTACACTCATTTTGGAGATTGCTCTGGTTGTGCTCGTATTGAATTTGTAGTAGGCATGTACATTAATTGTAAAATAAGTATTGGTATAAAGGACACATGTGCGATTACCTCGGTTTGTGAGCTGGCTCAAAGAATGTGGTTCTAGGCCTCATAAGCGACAAATAGCAACTCATCATGTATACACTCACTCTGGCCTAACTACGGTATTGCGTCCTACTGCTCCGTCTCGAACGGTTTCCCTTTTCGAATCTCTCGCCAAAGATTTACGCATATCTACAAGGGAAGTGTATGAATGTAAAGCACTACTTCTCGCCAAAGTTTCTTACCATAGCCATCTTCATCAACGCCATTCTTGCCTCCACCCTGATAGTATTCTGCCACTTTTCGGTAGACGCTATAACCAAGATTCTCATACATTCCAACGGCAATCGTATTCGTGGGACGAACAAAAAGATCCACAAAGAAAGCCTGAAGAGAATTAGAGAAATACGCAAGACAATAGAGACATACCTGATATACTTCCGCGCTTGCTTTCTCTAAAAGAGACATCAATCCTTTCGCTACACCGAGGCGGCGATACTCTGGCGCTACTGTTATCGCAGTCACATGGCCATGCCTTTCTTTCGTTTCTTTGCTTTGACGACCTGCTTTTTTGGGGCCTGGATCTTGTCCTTCCGCTTTGCCGATCACATATCCCATGATAGTTCCATTTGGAGACAGTTGTGTGTAACTGAGATCTGGCCAAGTTGCTAAGTACGAAAGATAGTATGATATCGAATATGTCTCTGTCCAATTGTCTAAGTTAACAGAATTGAAGTGAAACAAATCCGTAGCTCTGAAAGGTCGCAGATTTGCCATACTTATTCTGATCGTTCCCAACCAGGAAGTCGGAGGCAAAGGTTCGCAGACGATGGACGGAGTCACGTGATACATAATCTGCCTTTACAATCAATCCGTTCGCCAGATAAGCCTTCCTTATCATATAGTTGCTGATGCTTGCTGACAATGTCATGGCTCTAGTTGCCTGTTGCATGTAGCGGAGCATTCCCTAGGCCTACTTACTAGAAGACGATTTGTACACGCACTGTATCAGTCTTCCGAAGAGCGAGAGTGGAGAGAGCTTCTGGAAATTGCGCAATACATCTGTGCACACGACAGCGCACCCGCCGTGGCCGATGTTAGACAGAATGGTGTCATTTGGGTCTATACTTCAGGGGACGTGGTCAATAAGATGGTCTTGTTTTCCCTCTTTTCTCACCCCACCTTTCAAAGATATCCCTTTAAGCATCAACCTTAATCAGAATGGCTGCTACACAACACTACGTGGAGGCCAATGAGAAATATGCATCTCAGCGCGAACCAGTGCAGCTACCACTTCCCCCCAGCCGACATGTGGCTGTCCTTACGTGTATGGACGCAAGAATTCTCCCGGAAGGTAAGCATGGCAGTTGTGGTTACATGCGACTGACTTTTCATCAGTGGTCTTGGGCTTAAAGGAGGGCGAATCGCATGTTATTCGCAACGCAGGAGGAAGAGCACCTGAAGCGATTCGTAGCTTAGTGATTTCACAGCAGCTCTTGGGGACAAAGGAGATCCTCGTCATTCAACATACGGACTGTGGCATGCTCACATTCACCACAGAGCAAGCACGGAACCTTGTTACGACAAACCTCAGCTTGCAATCGGGATCTACATCCAAAAATTACATCGATAACCTCAACTTCTTAGATTTTTCGAATCTCGAAGCAAACATTAAAAGCGATGTAGACTTTTTGAAGTCTAATGAGTTGATTCGCGTGAGTAGTGACAGTGTCTTCTCACAAAATTCTCATAAATGCCTAGGCGGAGAAAATCACTGGATACGTCTACGACGTGAAGACAGGTGCGCTGAAACAGGTTGCTTAATTTCTCTTCTATACGGACTTGCGAAAAGGACGGGCTTGATATTGTGATTTTGTTGTTAAACGAAATGATAACTGGAATGAATGATTGCGTTAGCATAACAATACATTGTGTGTAGCGTGCAGAATAGATGTAATATTAAAGGTAAGTCAGTGATGTTTCATGCCTCTAATCCAAAAGCGAGGACAGAATCACATCGTCCGATATGTTCGCAATATTCGCTCCTCTGTAATTTTTCCTTGCAAGCACTTCGATCACTTTCTCTTGTGGAAACCCCTACAGTGCATTAGTAGCCGACCTACATATGAATTGCACACATCACGTACCATTGCTGCGAATTTCTCTACGTCTTCTCTGCGCAAACCCGCCCGTGAGACAGTATCTAACTTCTGTTGGTCTACGCTCTTCTCATCGTCTTTTGCATAGCATTCAGTCCAGAAGCGTGCAGTGGACTCGAAACCTTCTTTGTCTGCACGATAATGAGCGGCAACTTCGGCGTCCTGAGGGTCATCCGGTTCGGGGGAACAAAGTAAAGAGCGTAAGGAGACTAAGGTGGAACGAAGAGTCAAAACAGGTGTCCAAGCTTTGGGAGTCAGAATGTCGAGACAAATAGCTCCTGAAACACTCGATACATTCGGATGATAGACTTTGGTGATAAATCGCATTTTGAGTGGTTGGAATGGGTATCCCTCGGCCACTTCAATATCCACTTTGAAGAGGCCTCCTTGATACGGCGAGCCCTCTGGACCTGGAAAGGTGCCTATAAGATGTCGAATATTCCCATCTATACTTGTGACAGTCAAATTGGACTCTTTGTCCTTGTCTATATCGGCAATTTCCTTTTGAATACGTCTTGTCGGATTCATTGTAGTCGGAGGTAAGGGATTAGGCTGGGTTACATGACGTCTTCCGAATCATAGTCACGTGTGGCTGCATCGCGCACTGTCCATGCCCCGGTGCGGCGATTCACTCGCGTCTGCTGGTTCCCTGCGCGTAAGTTCGGCAGGAGAGGAGAGAAGAGAAGAGCGCATGCTCCTCGTTACGGCAACGACCTCTCTGTCCGCTGATTGCCCAAACTTTCTCGACAACGAGTTTCTTATTGCCATACAGCCCCGCACAATAGTGGAGATTATCCCTCTTTGAGCGCTACAGCGCTACCCGTTTTTGCCAAACATGGTATGTTGCCAACATATGGGCTCCGAAGACAATTTGGATCTAACATACGTCGTGTGAATGTACTAACACCTTCCATCCATTCAGGCTACGCTCAATGTAAAAGATGCTCTGTCTTATTTGGACCAGGTCAAAGTGCAATTTGCAGAGCAACCTGATGTCTACAATCGTTTTCTGGATATTATGAAAGACGTACGTCGAATCCATCCGTCCTGTCGAGGTCCGTTACTCATGCTGAATACTTGCAGTTCAAAAGTCAATCAATAGACACTCCGGGAGTGATCGAAAGAGTGTCGACTCTCTTCAGAGGCCATCCAAGCCTCATCCAAGGCTTCAACACCTTCTTACCTCCTGGCTATCGTATCGAATGCAGTTCCAACCCAAGTGAGAGCAACCTGATCACCGTCACAACTCCCACAGGGACCACGACGCAGACTTCTGGCGGCGTTGGTATTGCTGGTGCAATCAACAGACTGCAACCAAACAGTGCTGGGGCGAGCAACCTAACACGTAATGGTGGGCCTATCGGTGCGCGAGATGCTGCCGATGGTGAGCATGATTTGCATTGGTCGCCCAAGCCACATGCATCTACTGACGACCCTTACACAGCACACGGTCCTACCCCCTCGCTCCCTGCTGGGTCGCTTTCCGGTTTTCGCCCTCCTTCCCCACCTGGTGGTGCGCCACCCACGCCTGGTGCTGCCGCTGGTGCGGGTGTTTTGAGCCATGGAGGCGCTGTGGATGCTAGTGCTGGCGACGGCAAACGCCCTCCCGTCGAGTTCAATCATGCCATAAACTATGTCAATAAGATTAAGCAGCGGTTCTCGAATGATCCAGACACCTACAAACAGTTCCTCGAAATTTTGCAGACATATCAGAAGGAGCAGAGACCGATTCAAGATGTAAGTGAAATTATATCAGGAATGTGTCCGCCTAACAAGATGCATCCACAGGTATACGCGCAAGTGACGGTACTTTTCGATCATGCCAAAGACCTTTTGGAAGAGTTCAAGCAGTTCCTTCCTGATACTAGTAACGGACAACAAGGAGGTGGCTTGTTCGGTATGCTCGGACAAATGACCTCTGGATTGAGTAATACACAAGTTCCAGCCCAGAATAGCAAATTGGAACCTTCTATGAAGAAGGAGGGTACGCCTGTTCAGCAGATGGGTGCTCCTGCAAGGAAAAAGCGTCCTGCAAACACTGCAGATCACGCTGCCAGGGTTCAGCAAAAAGCGAAGAAGAATAAATTGCATCCTCGCGACCGATCCCCCATGCGCGATGTGAGTCCCTCATTCCATGGAATGCCACATGCTGGTGCCATGATGCATCCGTACGGATCAGAGGGAATGGTGCCTCATGAAGCTGCTATGATGCAACCAGGCATCATGGGTCCGGGGAGTATGCCAGGTATAGGCTCAGGTGTGCCACATGGCCACACGCCCTTAGCTTCAGTCGATGAGGTCGCTTTCTTTGAACGAGTTAAGAAGCATATCGACGATCGGCCGACGTATGTGGAATTCCTCAAGCTTCTCAATCTCTTCACGCAGGACATCATCGACATACGCACACTGATTGATCGTGCGGCCTTATTCATTGGTGGCCAACGGGACTTGTTTGCCACGTTCAAGGCACTTTGTGGCTATGACATGGGCAAGCACGGTTGGCTCGAAAACGAAGATCCCATTATTGAAAACGTACCAGCAGTACAGCGAGAACGTGTGGATCTTAGTACGTGCAAGTCTCATGGTGCTTCGTACCGTAAGCTACCTCCCTCCGAGGTTAACGTGGCTTGTTCCGGCCGTGATCCGATGTGCTGGGAGGTGCTGAACGATACTTGGGTGTGCCACCCCACCTTAGCCTCTGAAGGGGAAGGATTCAATCCCCACAAGAAGAACATCTACGAGGATGCATTGTATCGGAGCGAGGAGGAGCGCCACGAGTACGACTACCATATCGAAGCCAATCTCCGGACAATTGCCCTACTTGAGCCCGTCGCAGCACGTATCAGTATGATGGATCCCGAGGAAAGGCAAGCTTTCCGCCTCAAACCGGGTCTAGGTGGTCAGAGTAAAAGCATCTATCAGCGCGTGATTAAAAAAATCTATGGGCGTGACCATGGAGTCGAGGTAATCAACGCGCTGCACGACAACCCTTGCAATGCTGTCCCTGTGGTACTGGCACGTTTGAAGCAGAAGGATGAGGAATGGAAGCGTTGCCAAAGGGAATGGAACAAAGTGTGGCGTGAAGTTGATGCGCGAAACTACTATAAATCGCTCGATCACCAAGGTGTCAATTTCAAGTCTACAGATAAGAAAGCCATTACTTCCAAAGCGTTTGTGACAGAGATCGAGAGTCGACGTATCCAACAATTACAACGTCGATTAGCGATCGACGCCAGCCTCCCGCGCCCAAAGGTGGATTATCAACTCACCTATCACATCGAGGAACTGGACGTTTTGGTGGATGTTGTCAAACTTGCTTTCAGCTTTTTAGATCGATCCACATACAACAAAGCAGACTGTGATCGAATCGAAGTGGTTCTCAGGAGCTTCATTCCACGCATGTTTGGTATTGATGAACAAATGTTTGAGGAGCATATCAATGGTGATGTGGTCGTCGACGGTGACGAGGACGAGGTGGAGAGCGATGCCGGCACTGACGACGAACCCAGCGATGGTTCACAACCTCGACAACGAGGTCGACAGAAGAGCGACTTGCGACGGCGCGTACTGAAAACTCAAGTGGAGACAAAGGGTGCTCTAGATGGAACGGATGGCAACGCTGTTTCGCCAGAGTCCAACAAGCCCACCAGTGATGCAGGCGAACAAACCACAGATGTGTCCAAGGATATTGAGATGCAAAGTGTAGATGCTGATCAGAGCGCTACTCAGGCTACATGGGCAAACACAGATGTCAGTGTAGCATTTGACTCTGTTACAGGCAAATCACAAGCCGTCCAGTCATCGTCCGCGCCATCGAAAAAAGCAATTAACTTCTTTTGTTCCACTACACATTATACATTTTTGCGCTTACTGCAGCTGCTCTATGCACGTCTGCATAAGATGAAGAAGCTTGGCAACGATATGGCACGATCCCTCGATAAACAAGCTGGTGCATATTCTCGCGCAAACCCTATGGCACTCGCACTTGGTTTGCAAGATCCTGCCACAGGCCCTGCTGCTGTCATTGGCACTGCAGCAGCGGCAACCGCCCAGCTCGCATCAGGCACCAACGGACGAAGTACTGATGAACATGTCTCTGGAATCACGCTTCACCCTTCAAGATATTATGATACTCTGTTGGATCTAATCGAAAAGTATTTTGAAGGCGAATTGGACAGTAACACTTTTGAAGAAAGCGTCAGGTACATGTACGGTATTGAGGGATACATTGTCTTCACGATTGACAAGGTTGTCGGCTCTCTGGTCAAAGCGGCACAGGTCGTTATGACGGATGTAAAAAGCCAGGAGCTGCAAAGCGTTCTGGAGCAAGAAAGCGGAAATGAGTACAAGGACCACATAGCTCGTCGCATGAAGGCTGAATCTATCGTGGGCAAAGACGAGAATTTGTATCGAATAGAGTGGTTACCATCACACAACCCGCTCGATGGTCCTCCCCTGCATGGGGCGTTGTTCATGCAATTACTCTCTCGCGATGATTTGACGTTGGACGAAGAATTTGAGTCCGGAAATGCTCAAGATAAGTGGCTCTATTACATCAGTAGTTACGCGCTCTGGACACCTACTGAAGGTCTTGCACAAGAAGCGAAGGGCCCGTTTTTGGATCGAAGTCTCAAAGTGCGACGAGAAATCGGTGACGATCATGGCACTGGATATCGTACGCGCAGTGGTCTCGAGATTAAAGTGTGTATTTCTACCTACCGTCTATTCTTTGGCCAAGAAAGCGAAGACTATTTTGCCAGACTGCTACCAAAGAGCACTAGAGACCGAGTCGCACGCAAGATGAGCTCACTAGACAAGCAACGTGTCTCCAAGTTCAATGCATGGCTCGACCAGCAACACTCGGACAGCCAAGAGCAGCACCCAATAGAAGAGGAGCCTGCTGCGCTCGCTCAAGTGCCAAGCGAAGAGACCAAAGAATCTTGAGAAAAGGTGAAAATCCCATGGATACTTGGTTCCGGTCTCTCCACTCAATTGTTTACACTACCATGAGAATTGTTCCTTATTGCAATGTACAGAAGTGAGAAATGGTTTTGCACGCGTGTCGCTTCGCGTGCGACGCGTGCGAATTGTGAGAAGAATTGAGTGATAACCATTTGCAACGCCATGACCACGAGACGCAATCCTAGAAGGTCCTCAAGGCTCTCTGTAGCAGAGGAAAGTAAAGCAAATCAAATAAAGCTCCTAGCAGATTATAAAGCGAGGAATGTGGCATCATTAGAGCAAGCGGAAATCACGCGCAGAAAGAAAGCTAGGAAGACGCAGAGTCAAAACGTGAAGGAGGAGCACTCCTCTGACGGTGACAAACACTTGCGTTTGCAGAACGATAAAGATCATACACTGGAAATTGGATCAGAAGGGAAAGAGTCAGATGAGAAACTACCAAGCAAAACTCAAGCAAGGCGTAAGGAAGCAAAACCTGCAGCACTGAAGATAGAGAAGCAACTTACGGATACTTCAAAGGACCCAGATGCAAAAGAGGTAGAACGTTTGAAAAGCATGCTTCTGTACGAGCGTTCCATTCTTGACGAAGAAAGACAACGTCTTGAGGCTTCGGGATGTTCTGACGTCGAAGCACAAATGCAAAAGATCTCCATTATCGGTGTAGATGAAGTGGGAGTGGGACCTTTGGCCGGGCCCATTGTGAGCTGTGCTATCGTACTTCCCGTTCAAACATCTTCGACTGCATACGGATTGCAGCTTTGGCCTGGAATCAATGACTCGAAAAAACTCAAACCCTCACAGAGACAGGATCTGGCCCGCTCACTACAAAGTCACAGTATTGGTCATGCCCTGGGAATTGTTTCCTCACAGGAAGTAGATTCGTTGAATCCACGCCAGGCGTCTATGGAAGCCATGCGAAGAGCCGTCGTGAACCTTATGGATCAAATCCCCCATTTGCAGCAGCACCGAATCCATCTTCTCGTGGATTACCATACTGTTCCTAACCTCTCACCCGACCGCATCATCAAACAAACCTGTCTAGAAAAGGGAGATGCAAAGTCGCAGAGCATTGCAGCTGCGTCAATCGTGGCAAAAGTATTTCGTGATGATTATATGGCAAAGCTGCACGAGTCGCATCCACAATTTGGATTCAACCGTAATGCAGGCTACGGAACAAAAGAGCATCTTGCTGCCCTCCGAGATGGGTACATGTGCCCCGAACATCGTCTGAGCTTCGCTCCAGTACGTGCAGCACACCTAAAAACTCAAAGCGAAAATGAAAGTCCGCATAATGCTCTTCAGGGTGGCCACGCACATCCTGCCATCAAAGCTGATGCCTTCGAGGAGCCGCCAACAAAACGCCGTAGACGTTCTGCCAAACCGGTCATCACGATCGAAGCCCCCGAAAAATTCACACCTCGAGCGGCACCAAATAAGGGTCTTCTCGACCCGTCAATACCTGTCGAGCCAGAAAGGCATAACGACCAAATCAGCAAGGAGGAGACTGATACAGTCGCTGAGACTCCAGATCACACTCCATTCCTACAAAGGATAACATCTTGGTTTCCGTCTCTTGCACGCAGTAATCACAACGCAAATATGTTCTAGAATACAATGGATGATACAATGTTAGCTCATGCAGTGGGCGCAGGCTTTCCTTGCTTGCGTAACTCTTGCCGAATCTCTTCTCCTCTTTGTACAATCGCTCGTAGCTCGTCCTCACTTGCACCAGGCTCTTCAAAGCGTTCGAATGCTCCACGATCTAGGTCTTTCTGATATGCAACACCAATGGTGGTGAAAAGCGTCTCGAGATTGTCAAGTGCAGAGCGAAGAGCTGCAAGGCCCGACTTGTGATCTAAGATTGATGTGAGTACGAAGCCAACAGAGGAAAACAAAATCTTCAGTAGGAACAATTGGTACTATTTTGTTTGGTCAATCACACTGGGCGAACCAGTCTGTAAACCCTTAATAGAATCATCCTAGTATCATCTTTCACGAGACACTTACCGTACATCTGTATCCGAAGATGGATCTTTGGTTCACTAGGATGAGGGTTACTGTTTTGACAAGGTTAGAAAGATCTCGAGGACCAAGCTAAACTTACCTGTATCCACAAAATTCCACATCAGGACTATGAGAACCATATGTAAGCAAAACAGAATCCATGATATGCCTCTACACAATCCCTCAGCAACGAAGAATTCCAAAATTTTACATCGTCAAGGCTACTAAAACATCGAACGTTTGCTCTAGTTCTTTCGCTCAAGAATAATTTTGTTCATCATTGGGTGGAAGCACCAGTGAGCTCTACTTACTTCTTCATGAGCATCCATCGTAGAGCATTGCCCAGTGTATGATCTTCGTGATGTAGACAAAAGGTGGCCGCTGAAAGATCGGGCTCGTATCCCGGTAACTATTGCTAGCGTGAATGCTTATATTGAAGCCAACTGTATACTTACGATTTCCACCTTGTCATCGAATGCATCCAGATCCAGTTCCATGCCCTGACTTTCAACGTCAGCTTGAGTATCGGGAACAGGTAACTCGGCCATATTTCACAGATTGTGTAGTTGAGATGGTTCACGTCAACTAGTAAGAAGTTTGTGACTTTCTTCATTTTCTGAGCACGCACGTGAGTTATGCCATCTTCCGTTGGTACCGTCATATCTGAGCATGCCGTTGAAGGTGAGGGCGGTGCGGTGTATTATGCCTTGCCTTACGGGGAAAAGCATACCTCCAGGATCGAGAGCCCTTGGACTATGTGGCAGTTTGAGACGCACACCTTATGAGACGCACCCGAATGCCCCTAGGACTCGCTCATTTGTTTCGTTCAATGACTTTTCGAAACTATCTTTTCTCGGCTCTCGTGGGAAAGATGGCAATTCACAAGACAAATCTTCGACCAGTGAAAAATACAGAGAAGTAGCTACTTTACCCTATGGAAAGCTACACTTGTTCGATATTGTCTCCAGTGTAGAGTACTACGATCAATTCGTACCTTACTGTGTTTCCTCTCGTATCCTTCGAGGGACGAAAGACATGACAAAGACGCAATCCGAACCACAGCATCCGAACGCTTCGCAAGATTCGCAGAAGGAATTCCTCGCAGAATTAGCTGTGGGTTTCGGACATCTGCGAGAAGCTTACACAAGTCGTGTGACATTAATAGGGTCAGACAAGGTAATCGTGAGTGTTTTCTAGACAAATACCAGCTTGTACCTATGTTTTCTTCCAGGCAGAAGCGGTTCCCACACATTTGTTTGAAAAATTGAAGACATCCTGGACATTCACTTCTCTTTCGTCTTCATCGTCCCCGACAACTAAAGTTGACTTGGAGATTGAATACGCGTTTGCTAATCCAATCTACGCAGCCATCGCTCGTCAGGCGATGGAGAAGATGTCGAGTCAAATGATCAGTGCTTTCGAGAGACGGGCAAAAGAAATGCAATCATAGTGAAGGAAAGACAATCTGCAACAACCGATCAGATCACAATTGTATCATAGTCATACTACAAGACATATACATTTTATATGTATATATGTTTGAATAATCGAGACGAGAGAAAAGACACCGTGACTGTACTGCTTGAAGCTAGAGTGACAACTGCAAACAGTAACCGAACCAAAAGATACAATCGTTCAATATCGAATCTGCTCAGCAGACTCAATGAATCGCAAATCAAATTCAAAGATATGGTAGTTGCCCTTCATCTTCGTCGTCATCAAGCGATAGATGCGGAGCGGATTTCTTCTTCCCGCCATAAGTCTCCGGAAGCATGACTTCGCTCAACACAGCTGGATTCGACGAGGAACTCGCAGGATGCGAAGGATTCATCCTTGCCGGGGGCTTATACGGATCAACATTGCTTGTTGCTCCTAGTCCACCTGGGGACATATAATCGGTAGGAGATCCATGCCCTGGTGGTTTCTTACGTTGAGGCTTGCCAGCTGGCGACAAAGAAGGTGATACATTCGAAGGTGCTGGAGTATCTGCCGCACGCGTGACATCAAATTGGGCCGGGTATCTATTGCTGTCGCCACGCATAAGATTGTGGTATGAGCCAACACCAGGACCCACTACCGCAGCTGAATCATCAAATGGCGAGATGGCGCGCGAGTTTACTTGATGGCCTTCCACTTTTGAAGGAGGGGGTGGAGGGGGTGGAAACAGCGTGTCATCCGGAACAGTCGTATGGACGCCATAGCCATTCGATGCGGGAGACATCGAAAGATCTCGAGAGGAAGCAATCGTAGAGAGAGCAAAGTCATCTCGATTAGTATTGGACAAGTTCCGAAAGCTTGCCTGTTGAGTAGTTGGTTGTGATGCAGTAGTCATCGAGTCACCGCGACTATGCAGGCTTTCTGTAGGAGCCCCGCTGTTCAGAACTCTGAAACTGCTTTGTGCAGCCTGTGACGAGCGTCTCAACCATCGACTCGCACGACTATTCGTTTGAGGCTTTTCGTATGGCGATGTTGAGTATCGCCATGGAGAGATGGGGTAGCCTATACGCTCTTCTTTTTCACTATATCCTTGATTCTTTCTGCGTCGCAGCCACCAGACAAGCAGAGCAATCAACGTGAGACATGCCAGGACGCCAAATGTTGCTCCAACTGCCGTGCCAGCCTTACTTCCGCCCCCTGAGCTCTGTCCTGCAGGCGAAGAAGTAGAATCTTCGGTACTTGTCGTGCCCCTTAACGTCGACGGTCTCACAGTAGCCCCTTTACCTTTCGCAGTAGTGGATGAGGAAGCACTGGATGTGCTAGCAGCCTGTACCTGAGTAGTAGAAGATGCTGGTGGGAGTCCGTTACCAAACATACCCGAAGCTTTGCATGAGTTAGGCGCGGATTTGGGTCCTTTCGCAACGGTATATATTTTGCCAATCCCACCAGTTCCCGTCTTCCCCTCGTCATTTGCTACAACAACAAACTTTGTTCCGTTCTCGTATGGAATGGTCCATTTCATTGATCCGCCTTTGCTCTTTGTTGACCCAGCGGAAACAGTGGTCGGTTGCCCATTCTCGGGTAAGAAGGTGAAAGAAACCTGGCCTTTGATGCCACTATTTTCCTTGTCGGTTTGGTATGTAATTCCCCAACCGGTGCACTGCTGTGGGTCTTCCTTTGCATCAGTAGGATACCAAACAAAGTCTAATGCCGTAGAAGGCCCCGCGCAAGAAGCTGATCCGCTTTTAAAGTCAATTAAAGAGGAGACTCCAGTGTACTTCCCGGACGAATCAGCAACAGATACAAGTGCTTGCATCGACTTGGAGTAGTTCGGAACATTCCAGTCAAATCCAAAGCTGGATCCGTCCGCATCTGGAATCGAAAGAGTCACGGGAAGATCATTTACCGTGGCAATCAGTACGGTCCATGGTGCTTTTCCCTTCGAAGCATCCCAAGAGATATGTAACGGGGAGCCTAGAAAATTACGCTTCAATCTAAACATCAATCGAAAATCTCTTTGCTACCTACAAGTAGAGGCACTAGAATCTGTTTTTACTGTGAATTGTGCCGCTCTCTTGCGAACCTGTTTCATGACTTTACAAGGATGTTTTTGATGCTTGTAGTACAGAAACCCAAATGTTGCTAGTGAACTTGCCTGATTCAAGTGGAGCAAGCAGAGGACGGAGTGAGTAATGAAAAGTGAATGAGTGTATGTTAAAAGAGTGTGAAATTTGATGAGGAGTGCGAGATTCAGATAAGTGGAAAGAAAGAAAGAACTGGCAATGCCGATCCTGATCCAAGGCGCGTTCGAGAGACTACCTTAGGCGCAAGACCAGAACACGCCTTACACTGCTGAAGTGCATACATCACTTTTGTAGGAACGGCGCCAGTGGCCTGGTGCGATATGCAGAGAGAAAATGCGGTCTCACCTACCATAAGGAGAGAGAGAACCTGGAGAATTGAGCACGTGATTTCTCTGTCATGAGGGACACGAAGCATTACCGTCTAAAATGTTGCTTCGAGCCTGACCTTACCCCGCGCCGAGCTTACCTCTATTATTTTGTACTCCGAAACTGACGAAAGTGCTTACGCGCAGAAAGAAGCTACAAAATCACTTCTTCTCTACAACGTAAGAGACCATCAATATGTATTCGGGTGGGCAGCAACCTCCACCAGCTAGTGGACAGCAAAGTGCATTCTCGCATCCACCTCATTTTGGAGGATCAAAGCGATCAGGCACCAGCACGCCCCCTTCAAGCTACGGAGTGTCTGGTACTTCCGGTTACTACGGCGCCCCAACAATGCCTCCCTCAGCATCCTCACATTACATGTCGCGCCATGAAAGTGCTGCTAATAGTCATACATGGAGCCCCTTAGCAAATTCAAGTAAGATGAGTGGTCTGGATCAGGCGGAGGATGACGATGACGAGGATGAAGACGACGAAGATGAAGACGATGAGGATGACGACGAGGATGATGATGATAATTCACGAAGTAACGGGATGTCCAATGCAAAGAAGAGAAAGCGAAAGGACGAAGAGAGCAGGAAACCCCAGACAGGGAAGCATAACAACTCTAACACTGGCAACCAGAAGAAAGCTAAGCCCACACGCGGGGCAAAAGCATGGTGAGTGTTTTAGACGCAATCCAGAGTACTCTGATACAATTTGATAGCAAAAATTGTCGAAGACTCAAGATGCGCTGTGTTGGTGCTGAGAATGGTCCGCCCTGTGAGCGTTGTAGGAATGCAAATCACGAATGCGAATTCGAGGAATCTCATCGAGGCAAGAGATCAGGAAAGTATCAGCGTACCGAGGCCATGGCCGCAAGCCTGAAGAAAATGGAAGAGACTCTCAATTCATTGATCAATTGTAAGTCATGTGTTTTCCTCTAAAAATGTTTCTAAGCTCTGTTCACAAAGGTCTCAAGGATCCTTCGAAAGCTTTAAGCACATCAGCTGGACTGGTCACCCGAAGTCCTTCACCGGAAGACGCTCATAACCGCACGAGGTCCTCATACATTCATGACCGGGTTCAATGGATGAAGCAGAGTGCTGACGAAGAGAGAAAACGAAGGGGCTGGCCTGCCATAGATGAGGTGGACGAGCTGGGCCGAAGATTTGCCCCTATCCGCTCGAACCCAAGACACGATGCTGGTGCAAGCGATGCCACCGCGCAAGGCATGTTCGTTGGGCAGTCATTGCAGCAATTGGCGGCCGGTAGTCCAGGCGGTCGCCATGTTAATCCAAGCGCTATTGATGGTTCAGGTCCAGCTCCGGATCCTCAAGCTGTTCAACAAAAGCTCGTTGCACGATTTGCAGAGCCAGAAGTTCCCCAGCAAAAGCGCAGACAACCATCACCCAGATTACACAGTCTACCAGACAATACTCTCAACCCCTTAGGTCTACTAGCGGAAGCCAGCCTGCACAATCATCATCGAATCCGGCGTCAGTCTCGTCATAAAGGCGTGGCTGATGATAATGTAAAATCTGCGCTCCATGCCTCAAGTGCAAACTCCAATGCTGGAAGTGCTTCCAGTCCAGCCAGTAACACAACAGGTGGTGCCAAAAGTGGAGCCGATGGAAGCCCAGCAGTTGACGGTGTCAAGGTTGAAACGGATAGCTCAAGCCCAACAAAGCAACCTGAAAGAGCTGCATCCACACATCTATCAGAGACTTCGGCAGCGGGAACTGGTGGAAATACTTCCCAACAAGAGCAGCATGAGGAAACAACAAAAGCTCCGGAGAGTCAAAACATAGGCGTTGCTTCCGATATATATTTCAAGCCTGGACCCATGACCATCTTACCCTTACGCAAGATCGTTATTGAGAGAGAGCTTGCCCCAGAACTTTTGACGCAAGGTATCGTGTCATCAGAGGAAGTATTAGAGCTCTTTCGAATATTTTTTCTCTATTGTGGTCAACACGTAGTTATGTTTGACCCAGAGTGGCACACACCGACAATGATTTGCGGACGTAGTCCCTTTCTTTTCACGGTAATTTGCACCATTGCATCAAAATTCTACAAGAAGAAGCCGGAGCTACACAAAAAGTGTCTCGAAATCACACGCAAAAGTGCCTACGTCATCATGAGTAGGGGGTTCAAGAGTGTAGAAATTGTTCAAGGACTATTGCTGTTGTCACTGTGGCCGACGCCTTCACAGCGCTTTGAAGAGGATAAGACATGGCTGTACAGTGGAGTAGCGATTCGCATGGCTACAGACTTAAATCTTCATCGAAAATCTATGGCAACTCTTCCCGGCCATCATGATCCGCATGATCCAGTCGTGCTGGAGAGGGAACGAGAGATCATCAATAGAGAAAGGACATGGCTTTTATGCTTCAGTGTAGACCGGTCGATCAGCGGACAAATGGGAAAACCTTGGACCATTCGCGAAGATTGGATTATTCGAAACAGTCGCCATTGGGGCTTGCAACGACTCAGTAAACCCTGGGACTTAGGGTTGTCTGCATTGGTAGAGCTGATGCGTATCATGACCCGGCAGTTCGATTTCTTATTCTCTTCAACGACTACAGTATCAGGCTTGAATAACGACATCGACTACAATACGACATTGAGGATCTTCAACGAACAGCTGCAAGAATGGTATGACACTTGGCACGCCAGAGGATTCTTCACGACGCCATATGATAATGAGGATGAGGTAGATCCAGCATTGCGTCCTGCAACACACGAAGAAAAGAATATCTCATCGCGAATTCGTGATGCGAACTTTGGTCCTCCGCCTGACATTGATGAAGACCACAACAGAAGGACGACACACTTCATCTCGAAGCAAGCTCCTCTGCGTTACAATTATGCAGTGCTTCTTCTGAACAGCTTTGGCCTGCAGCATGCTGTAGATTTTCCCACACGTAGTGGTCTAGATAAAGGCATTTACTTCTCAAAGTGTTTCCAAGCTGCGAAGAACATGCTTCTTGCAGCTCGTGAAGGATTACTCCCCGTCCTGGCTTATAGTCCCGATACACACTACGTTCTCATCTCATATGCATGCGTCTTCCTCCTGAAGTTGACGCGACCTGTTTTTGCCGGCCTCGCGGATGAGGAAGAAATCATTTCTATTGTAAGCGAATTTGCCGACCTACTCCAAGATGTCGCCATGGACGCAACACATACGCCCGCACTTTATGCGTCCTTTCTAAGGGCCTTACTACAGGCAAGACTTGATCGCTCAACTACAAATCGAAGTGGAGCCACAACACCATACCGAAGTGGACCTGGGTCACCCATCGATCCAAACGAAGATATGGACAAGGTCAATCAACATGTGCCCAGCAAGGCAGGCATTTCCTCGGAAACGCAAACCGACTCTGCAACCAACATCAACATTCCTGCGCATCTCTATGCAGGCATGCCTGGAGCAGGAGTAACCAATTTCACAGCAGAGCATGCAGCACTCCTACATAGTTTTGGCCAAAGTCAGGAGGGGTCAGGCTCGGCAAACGGCAGTGCAACAAATCCAGCAGGCGTCCATGTTGACCACCTTCTGAACGAATCATTCTGGAGCACGCTTTTACCTCCAGGGTTTGGAGGGCCTCTGGATGGCCTTGCTACTGGAAGTGTTGAAATGTATCCAACTGAAACTCCGGCACCTAACTTGAATGAACGCACTGCACTGTCTGGAGTTTCAACGCCTCTTCGTCACGCAAGTGGGGCTAGCACCCCAAGCATGGTGAACATGTTCGGCCCTAATGTGAGTACGACAATAAATCGTGGAGGAATGTCTAAACAGATTTCAGGTGGCTTTTGATTTTACAAATGGCTCGTTATCTTGATCTCTGTATTACCTGTTTCCATCATCATAAAAGATCGACCGACTCTAATGTAATTATATCAAAGCACCGACCGCGTCGACCACCTCCACTCGACATTGTATGATATCCGATCCGACTGGTCCGATCACGGAGTTGGAAAAAAGCTTCGATTCCCTCTCGCAGACCTTTACTCTGTACTTGTACTCACACAGAACGAAACAAAATGAGCGCTGCCTTCAGATCCTCTGCCCCATTAAGGAATAGTCTGCAAGGTATCCTGAAAAAGAGCGCGGACGATGTGGTCTTCACAACTGCGCTACGAACACCCATAGCACGCTTCGGTAAGGGTTACAAGCACGCATACCCTGAAGAGCTGTTGGCCTTCGTTTTCCAAAAGACCAGAGAGCGGCTCGAAAAGAAGGGTGTCGACCCCAATCTGATTCAAGATATCTGTACAGGCACCGTTCTGATGGAGCTGGGAGGAGCCAAAAGCGGACGCTTGGCAGCTTTGCATGCCGGGATGCCCGTGGAAGCTGCGTACAACACTGTCAATCGTCAATGTGCTTCATCACTTCAATCCATCACCAACATCGCCAACTCCATCAAACTAGGCGAAATTACCTGCGGAGTAGCAGCAGGCGTGGAGTCCATGACTCGTGACTGGGGTACAAAAGCGATCCCTGTACGCCTTTCGCCTGCGATGGCCGAGTCCCCCAGTCAAGATGCGCGAGACTGTCTGATGAGTATGGGGTTGACCTCAGAGAATGTAGCAGCACAGTGGAAAATCGGACGAGCAGAGCAAGACGAGTACGCTGCAACTAGTCAGCAACGAGCTGAAGCAGCGCAAGCAGACGGACGTCTTGCTAGCGAGATTGAACCGATCAACGTCCGATGGATCGATGATGCAGGTAATGAGAGTCTACGTCTTGTCGAGAAAGACGAGGGCATCCGTCCTGGTACCACAGTTGCCTCTTTGGGCAAGTTGAAGCCAGCATTCAAATCTGATGGTACGTCCACCGCTGGCAACTCGAGTCAAGTCTCTGATGGAGCCGTCGCTTTAACGCTTGCCCGTCGCGATGTCGCCGAGAAGGCAGGTATGGATATTCTTGGGAAATGGGTGGGCACTGCGACAATCGGTGTGAAACCAAACGTAATGGGTAGGTCCTATGCATGATTTATATGTACATAATACTAATCTTGTTTGCCTTCTCGAACAGGTATTGGTCCTGCATATGCGTCACCAAAGCTCCTCGAGCGCTTCAATCTCCAACCAAAGGACATTGATCTCTGGGAGATTAACGAAGCATTTGCGTCACAGGTACTCATGACTATGGGACATCTAGGCATAGACCACAGTCAAGTGAATGTGAAGGGTGGTGCTATTGCCCTGGGACACCCTCTTGGTGCAAGTGGTGGACGTCTGGTGACAAGTCTTCTCAACGAATTGCGCCGAACTGGCAAACAGACTGGTGTCGCTACTTTGTGTTGCGGAACAGGCTATGGCAAAGCAAGTCTCATTGTCGCTGAATGATTATTGAACAATGACATGTTGTAAAAGTACATCATAATGTCGGCGTACTAGCAATACCCGACATGAATCTCTCTAGTTCTTCATTCTTTTCACAAGGCCGCGAATGCCACTTTTAGCCTTTTCTCTAGCATGTTCCAGACGGCCCTCGAGATGATCATGATGAATCCTATGATGAGAAGGGGTATAGACCCCTACATCGAATGCATTGCTCGTCCCAACCGTGTTAGCTCGCGGTATCTGAGGTGGAGGCGAGGAAGTGGCGGAGCCTGCCCCTTCACCCATTGTGCTGCGTTGTGCAAGTGGAGAGGAACGTCGTGGAGTATTGACTGACTGGGATCGCACCACGGAAGCTCGGTCCTTGCCAGGAGTAGATTGTTCAGAACTTTTGTCGGTCGTTTCAGTCTCTCCCTCTTGCCCTTTTCCTGGCTTGATTCGGCCATGAGACCCTGTTGATGTTGCCTTGGAATCGCCCAACTGTACCTCTTCGAGTTTCTTTTGAAGTGCTTGCTGTGAGGCTAAAGACTCATGAGAATTATGCCAAGAGTTTCTCGACTTTGGTGAGCTGGTATTCGACTGTACAGGGATTCCAAGCGACTTCTCTCGTTTGACTAGAGGTGAGGATGATCCTCCGTGGTTCTTGCCTTGCAAAGCTGGTTCTTTCCCTTTGTACAAACCTACTTCCTCTTTGACTGCATGCAACACTTTCTTGAGGGGAGATGGAGTTCGTGATGGATAATTTTCGATGCCCGGAGATGACGTTCTCCCATCAAAGCTCGCGGGACTGGCCAGTCTGGGTGGAGGAGAGAATGGTTTGCCAGGGGCATCCTGTACTGCACCCATAGGCCGCTCGGGCTCATTCGATGTCTCGATCTTGGGGCTCCTGGACCTCTCCACTCTAGCCCTACGCTCCGCCTGCTCTGCTTCTTCTAATTGCCTCATCATAGCACGCGCCCCACCGCTGCCAACCCGAAGCCCTGTGCCCGTATCACAACTCAGTCGGCGTATGTCTCGATTCTTCTTGTGCCGCGCTTCGTCTTCTCGTAATCTAAGTTCCTCATTCACTTCGCTCATCAATGCATCATCACTTGTTCGATCCACCAGTGGAGGCTTTTGCGATGCACTGTGCCCATCATCAGGCTTGGATACAAGTGCTATATTCCTCACTCCTTGCTTGGTGTCGACTTCATCTGCTTGAATTTTGCGGACAGAGGATGTCGAAGCCGCCCTCTCTGAGTCTTCAGCACGTAGCCAAATAGGCGGTTTGGCCTTCCTGTCTTCTAAACGCTGTTTTTCCTTGCAGTCAGCAAGATACTTTCTTCTCGCAGGGCGTGTCCAAGGCGGGGAATAATCTGGAAATAGTTCGTGTCAGTGAGGCAGTTGTAGGTGTTCTCGCACATACCTGGTGAAAGGGCGTCGAGCATTTTTTGCTCGCAATCTACACAAACACATTCACCATTCAGGTCTTCTTCGGCGAGTACGAGTTCCGATGCAGAGCCACTCTTCTCCTCGCCGCTGTCGCTATCATCGTCCTTCTCCTCTTCCCAGTTGAGAATAGTGTGAATATTGGGCTGTCCTCGATGATCTTTAAAATGGAATGCAGTCGGTCGGTAGACAATCTGTGGTACCTTCAGCGATGGTGGTGAATGGTTCTGTGTATTCTTGTCTTCTGCGTTGGATTTTGTCCCTTCTGTAATATGCTCAGAAGAAGAACCAAGGGCGAGAGGTTTCCGCACAGCAACAGGCCGAGCCAATGGTGCAACAGGCGAAGAGGTGGGTCCTTCTTCGCTCACTGGACATTGCACCGGAGATGAAGGTGTCATAGGAGAGTGTATATGATTGATGTGTGGTGCATCCAGTACTGGCGAGGTGGGATCATCTTCCAAAGCAGATTGAGGGGTTGGCGGAGGGGGAGAGATGAGTTTACGTCTTGGCGGTGGATTGTGATTGATCGGAAGCGAAGGTGACAGCGAAGAAGGCCGTTCTTGATCTTCCCAGGGACTCTGCGATGAACTGTGATTGTCGTCGACTTCTTCTCCGGCAGCCCAAGAGCGATGCTTCCGGTTCCGAAAAAGATGGAGTGGACCACGTTTTCTCTCTTGATGATCCTTTGTAGCATTCCGGGCGAAGTAATCATCCAATGGATTATCTAGTTCCGCAAACTCCTTTGTAGGTGGTCTTTATTGCGTTGACGATCAGACAAAAGGATATAGAGTCTGGAAGCACTCACATTACTTGGCATTTTCCGAAAAAAGACACACGCCTTGTGTTGTCTTTCCCCGAAAAAGACATGTTTGAAATGAGCTTACCCCGTAGGGGAAGCAATAAAACTTAAAATGTATTTTTGACCAAGCAAAAGGACATACCGACCTGATGGCGGGATGGAGGTAATGGTTGATGTGGTGAATATGAGGAAAGGTACATAATTGCAATACATGAATGCAAGTCCTCGCGCTAAATGATGTCTGTGCTCTGTGAAGTAAAGGCTATCTTCATCGCAGATCGTCAACTGTGTCATAGTATGACCCTCATTTCACAATCGGTGAGCGCCCCTCGCATATTTCCATTGAAACCTTTTCTCGAGTCTTTTTCATTTCATCGGTCTTTCTATTCTACTTCATCCAGTGTTCCACGCCATACTCGATCGATCGCTGTGATTGGCGCTGGTCTCTCCGGTCTTACAACTGCTTTGTATCTTTCCAGAGGTCTTCCGAACCATCGGATAACGCTGGTGGAAAGCTCTGGTAATGTTGGCGGATGGGTGCAAAGCTCACGTATAGGCCTGCTTTCTGGAGGATCTCGTCGCGATGCCATCGCCCTTTTGGAAGCTGGTCCGCGAAGTATTAGGCCCGCAGGACTTCCTGGTCTGACAATGTTGGATTTGGTGAGAAATTTCTCTTAATCTTTCGACAGCCGTTGACATGAAGATTACAGATTCTCTCTTTAAACCTCTCTTCGGAATTGATCAAGGTGCCCAAATCTCACCCTTCTGCAAAAAAGAGATACTTGTACTACAATGGGAAGATCCATGAGATTCCACACGAACTTCGATCGTTCTTACATTTACTCATGGATAGCAGTCATCCTATAAGAAAAGGAAAACCTATAAGTTTTATCATAGAAGACCTTAAAGATCGACGACCTGGAAGGCTTGAAGACACATGGGAAGATGAAAGTATCGAAGCTTTCCTGCGTAAAAAAATGGGAACATCCCAGACCTCTCTACCTATAGTAGACTACGTTGTTTCAGCTATTTTGCACGGTATCTATGCTGCGGATGCCTCTCAACTCAGTGTTAGAAGCATCCTGCCAGGGTTGTATTCTCTATTTCGAACTCATGGGAGCCAAATTCGCAGCATCTTGCCGTCTTACCTAAATCGCAAGTCAACTTCCGTGGAGGCGCTTGCCTCTGAGAATGAGCATTGGGCTCAAATAGAGGTAGCAAAAAAGAAAAGGCAAGACAATGAAATTGAAGACATCACCAGAAAATTAGGCAAATCAATTGTAGAAGATATGAAGTCCACCAGTATACTTAGCTTCACACAGGGCATTCAGACGTTGACCGACGCTATCTATGAAGAGTGCATTCAGCGAGGGGTCGATATCAGGCTAGGAGACGCCGTCACGCAGATCAAACCAGACAAAAACAGTGTGCTTGTTGCAACGCAAGGTGGAAAACGCGAAGAGCATTTTGACAGGGTGATCTCTGCCTTACCTTCCAAGGCTCTTGACAAGAGCATTGCAGGGCATTTGCCGGCTCTGATGGCTAATTCTTCCTCGACCGTGTGTGTGCTCAACATAGCACTGCCACCAGAATCAAATGTGCGTCTTCCACCTGGGTTTGGGTTCCTAGTCCCCCGAGCTTGTGCGAGAGAGGGCGACAACAAATTAGGAACATTGGGTGTAGTATTTGATTCCGGTGCTGTACCAGGACAAGATGACTGCACCAAGCTAACGATGATGTTTGGAGGCCCCTACTGGTGCCCTGGTTTCGGTGCTTTTGACTTGCTAACAAAAGGCCATCAAACGTCTTTTATAAGCGAAGCTTTGGAGTGGCTTGGCGGTGTGTTAGCATTGGACGTTGCACTATTGAAAAGCAATGTAGCGCTCAAACGTCTTGCTGTACAGAAAGGCTGTATCACGACATACACTCCTGGACATCTGCAGCGTATGTCACAGCTGCATGCTTGTTTGCAAGATCCCGTAGCGTTTGGAAGGGGCAGAATGACAGTGGTCGGTGCATCCTACACAGGTGTGTCGCTGAACGACTGTGTCCTGTTCGCAAGGCGAACAGCACAAAATATAATTGAAGCAGAGAAGACAAACCATCACTCAATAGTCACAGGTCTCGAAGAGCTTATACAAGGATAATGTCTCTGGGTCGCTATGTATTATATGATTTAACATCTGTGACGTACTGTACATTCATGTAATATACACATTACAGACTACTTTTCATCATCATCGTCTGTTCGATAAATTGGCTTGGGTTGCGTCTGCTTCCACACCGATGTGTATTTTGGATCCTTCTCAGCTTTATCTGCATATTTGAGAAGTGCTCTACGAAGACGATAAGAATTTTCTCTCTAGATCACTCTCTATTACTTACTCTCTCGGATCTTCACTTCTGGAATTATCGTTAAAAATGCTTTGCACCATGTATTGCGTTGCAGCTGAACCAATTCTACCCCCTTGGCCACGACCTTCAAGCGGACGTTCGGGCAGTCGACTGGCGACAGGGTCTTGCCGCACTTTTTCCATTCGGCGTTTCTTTGCCATAAAGCCAGTTCCGAGGCCGCGCTCGTCGAAGTCATCCTCATCTGGAGCGATAATGGGACCATCGATGTGGCCAAATTCTTCCTCTATACTTCTTCTACGTACACGAGACTTCTTGCTTACGCATAGTAGCGCTCCGCGAGTGGATGCAGTAGGGGAATAGTACAGATGTACAATGCCTTGAGCCGTGGAAGCGAGTAATTGGTTGATCCTTGGATGCCACTCGACCTTGATGACACTGGAGCGATCATTCTTCAAATCTATAGTCTGCAAAGTACTCAGATCGCTCCGTGATAGAACTTGGATTGTGCCCGGCTTTGTGATGGAGCCAAGGTCTCCATCAACGTCATCATGAGCGCGCTCAGATGACGTTCCGGTGAGCACAAAGTTATCATCTGGACTGAATATGATGTTGGTCTGAGCAAACGAATTTAGTAGACCTTTTCTCTCTGCCAATGGCTTTCGGAAATTTCGAACATCCCAGAGCTTTACGGTGCCATCGCAACCACGCGAAGCGAGTGTCCTTCCATCTTTTGTGAAAGAGATCGAGCTGATGTCTGAGTTCTTCTCATGTGCCCCCTCAATGGTCGCATTCGGACGACTATATGTCCCGGTGGTACTCCACAGGTGGAGAGCACCATCCAAACAACCTGCACCCAGCATCTTGCCGTCTGCACTAAAACCACTGCATGTCACCCTTGTTCTTGTGCCTCGCTCTTTACTCTTGACTACCACTACTGTCTTTTGTCGAGTTGTTTGCTCTGCATCCCATAGACGGATCGTGCTGTCTGTACTAGAAGTTGCAAAGGTATTTCGGTCCGTTGGGCTCCAAAAACTGGAAGTTAATTCGGAGACATGACCCGCAGTGTTTTTCATATCACGAATGTATACATCTCCCTTTTTGTACGTCGCCAACTCCTCTCCGTTTCGATCAAACATTTTGGGTTGTGCTGTCCCAGGAGCAACAAGAAGTTTTTCTCCATTATGAGACCATGCAAGATCCTTGATGATGTGTGATTCTTCGGGCTCGAATGTCTGAAAGGGCTGAAAGGATTGTGTCATTCCACCGAAGTCCCAGAGCTTGATATCATAATCAAATGAGCCTGTGGCCACTCTTGCCCCAGCAGGATCTACAGAGAGTGCAGATACTGCTTTCTTGTGATCTTTCAGTTCCACAGTCTCTTCAATGGGAAGGTAAGAATTGACGTCGGGTCCAGGAGGCTCCGGCCCAAGATCATCTGAATCACTGCCATCTGACGCATTTGCTTCCAAGAGCTGCTCATTTGCTTCACGCTCTGCTGCAGTGAGCCCGTTCTCATCTACGTCATCGCTTACTCTATCATCATTATCATTCGCTTCGAGCCCTACCTTTGTCTGTCGTTTCTCATTCAATCGTCGACCTTCTGAGAGATCAAAGTTGGTTGCTGCAGGACTTTCTTTCGTGTGAGCAGAGGACGCGGGATTCGAGGGTGAGTGAGTATCTGTGTTGGTCTTGACACTAGGCTTGGTGCTTCCCCCTTTCTTCCCAAAGCTCATGGGCATCATGGCCCGTAGCGTTGCTTCATCCATCGCGCATGAGGTGGAACGTACAGAAAATATACACTTGCGTGACGGGGAATGCATGTCGGATCCTTGTCAGACCTCGTGTCACGTGTACGTTTGTGATACACTCTTCTTTCTGACGAAGAAGTCAATTCAAATAGAACAAAGCTGTAATGCAAGAGTGATAATCCATTCTTCTAGATATCTTGATTTTTATTCTTTTGATAAAGGATATTGCAGGGAATTAAATTTGTCTCCGTCCACGTATAACACTGCATTGATTGGGCTTCAAATATCCTCTTTTTTTCGCAACGTCTTTTACTCGTTACGTTGTGACGCTTTGAGTACATATCAGTAGTAATTCTTTCATGTCTTCAGAGCGGAAAGTCCATCATGTCAAGGACTGCGAGACATTCAGTTGGTACGTTCTGTCTATCCTGAATTGTAGTCTACCAGTAGAAAATAAATGATATGAAATTGAGAATGGCAATTTCCGTGTTGGTTCAGAGTCAGATAACTTGACTCTACAACATCATATGCCGCACGCGGCATCAATAAGAACCCATCACATAAGGTGAAAGGTTTATAAGCACTCAACAATGTACATAGATTCCTTTTCCTTTAATACGACCTAGTCTTACTTAGCACAAAGGAGGTAGTGACCTCAGGTGCACAGGGATCGTGTTATATTTATGACCTCGCGATTTGCGATAGAAGAGCTTTTTTTATGATCGTTACGATCATTACCAAGATTTCCAATAAATACAACGATATACACTGACACAAAGAATACCGAGATAGATCACCATTTGCATGTTTAACCCTAGGAAGAGTGCTCCGTTGCCAATACTTTCCGACAATAAATTAAAGTAAGCATTGAATTCTTAACTGGGATATGCCATGTTCTTATAGTTGAGAATGGCAATCACTGTGTAAGGTTAAAAACTGATAAATAGGCGAGCATAAGAATTACGAGGCTGCCTCACCACCACGGTGGCATCACATAGATTGAAAGGATACTCAAGGTGGCTTCATGGCCATCGTGTCCTCGATTCCCCTATACAACTGAGTCTCAGTAAACGTACCGAAGAGATAGTGGTCTCTGGGGCCACCGCATTCTTATTGACTATGGAGTAGACCTGACCACCTGTAGCACCATAGGATACGCATCAACAGTAGATGTGATTTTTCCGTACGCATTCCCTGTTATGATTATTCTTTCTGTTTTGTTTAGGAATTGTGTTTTTTTATGGACGTCTTGCTGCTGCGAATATTTCCTTTCTGAATCATGTGCTTGCTATCTCCATGATTATTTGACCCGACTTTGTTCCCACGGCACATACGGCCGGCTACGAACTTCATTGAACAGTTGACCCCATTTTCAAATAGTGTCACTACACTCACTGGAAAAGCTCGGAGAAGCTGACCTTACCAAAAGTCGCACGCCTATGCCCCGTTCATCTGACAGATATGTCGGTGTCTGGTCTTTGCACTGGTTATTTACATTCAAGTTGCTGCAGGGGGCCTGTGTAATAAATGAAATGCAGAGCGATGTCAGCTTTGCAGCGTCCCCATCAAGGGATATGGTACTACCTCTTAGCGCCATTTGGAACGACCAGGCGTCAAATTTTCAGGTTCCGGACAACGGAGTTGACGCCTCTGTATGGAAAGTCCGAGCGCGGTACCTTAAAAAAAGTAGCATAATGACGTTTTAGGTAGGTTTCAAACAAAGTATTAGCGTCATAAATTCTAATGTTCCGGAAGGTCAACAAAGTTTCTGTATGCCGGCATTCGAAAGTCGCAGCGGAGCCATATTGAGCCATATTGTTCCACCTTTTGCAAAGATGGATTCTCTTCGATTGCCATGGGGATCTTGTATATCTTGGTCGCCGGGGCCCGATACAATGATGAGGACCATCAAAGCAAATGCGAAGTTCTTAAGCTAATGCACCTCAGCTGAATTGGTAGTGTTTCAGGAGTACAATGCATGAAAAGTACAGTAGAGCGGCGGCACAAGGATGGACCTGTCGAGTAGGGATACATTTAGCTTTGTCCACGAATCAAAGCAGCACATGAACTGTTTTGGTGAGGTTTCATAAATGGAGTAATATATAAAGGAAGATTTTACCACAGGTTGGGGAAAGTATCCTTTCTCGTCTTCTGACATCGCGAATTCGGAAGAAAGATTCATCAAGATGCCTACGCAAGAGTACTGGATGTCAAAGCCAGTGCTGGCCCACACTCATGAAATCGGTAACATTATTAGCTATGTGGCCATGGGTTTCTTCTTTTATGATACCATCTTATCTCTCCCTTTCGATTGGTCTATAATTTCTGGTAAAAGACAACGGCGATGGCCTCAGCTGGCATATTTTGGAGCAAAAATTTTCTATCTTGCTTATGTCGCCATAACATTCTACATCAATTATGCGATCAATGAAATCAACTGCAAAACTGCCCTGCAAATGCTGGAGATGGTCATGGGCTTTGTCACAATTACGTCTAGTATTCTCTTGGCATGCCGCACCGTGTGTGTTTTTCAAGGCTCAGCAAGAAAAGCCGTTTCAGTTATCCTAACAGTGCTTTCACTGTGTCTCATAGCAGCTTGGATGCAAGGAGTTACGGATGTAGAATCAGCCTGGGATCCAAGTGGTGCCCAACCATGGACCACGGGTGCCTGTGCTTTTGTCGACATTTCCATGACTTACTGGGTCAAATACGTGGTCACTATCATATTTGACCTTGCGGTTTTGTGTCTTACCACCTATGGTATTTTCCGCATGAACGGGTCTTCGCACATTGGCCGTGTCCTAATTCGTCAAGGTCTCGTTTATTTCATTGTAACATTGGTTGCCAACCTAGTCATTACCATTATGACCACTCTCAAGCTCTCGCCACTTATGTCACTCCTGTTTGCTGTGCCACAGTCTACGACTTGTGTTATCTGTGCTTGCCGACTGTATATCGAGCTGGCGGAAGAATCGAAGACAACCCACTTAACAAGCGGCGCTTACAACCAGAGCTCTAGTTATGGATCTGGTGAGTCGAGCAATAAAGGATTTGGCTCGAGTATGTCCGGTTTCGGCAAGCGAGGCGGATTCTTGTCTTCACATGGATCTTCAGAACACGGCAAGGGTAGTCTCACAACATCTCTCGAGAACAATGCAAGCATTCGTCCCTCCAATACAACCCTGACCGGTGGTGACCTTGAAAAACAACAAAATCTGAGTCACGATCAAGGGTACTATAGTAATCGAAGCGGCGCTACAAGCCGAGACGATTTCGTAGAGGCTAGCGAACAGCCTCGCGACTCGACAAATGGCGTTCTTGTAGAGCAAGAAAGGGCAATGGAGGTCGACTCTACTCCAGCCTATATGCATGACGTGCATCCTTTCAGTGGTCCTTTTACGGCTCGAAACAACTCTGCGAAGGATGCTCCACTAGAGACCAGTTCTGCGCGTCCCATGAGCCCATCTCAACTGGCCGCCAAACAAGATGACGAGGTTGATGCTGACCTTGCCGCAAAATACCCTCGTCTGCTTTCTCGCAAAGCTGTCAACTAAATTAAATTTCTACATTTTGTCATTCATTCCTGTAAATTCTGTAAAAAATGTTGAAAGTACAAATACGAATGCAATCTGAGATATGTCAGGACCTCTACTCCATGTGTCTGGGAACTGTTTAGGCTACGTTCTTTGCAGCCAGAGACCGGCGTAGAAGCCAATCCTGAACTTTGACGTCCAAGCCTGGCTTTTGACTCTTGACAGCTTGGAGAAGCTTGATGATCTCTTCCTGATTGAGTTCATAGTCACCTGCTGCTGGATGGCTTCCCTCTCGCATTGCTTCACATTCTGCTTCTGTAGGAAGCGCATATTGATTGTGGGAGGGCTCCCAGCGTAATGGACCGATGCCTGCCAAGGTTTTTGCTTGCTTCTCACGATCTTCCTTGTTCTGTTTACCAGGGGGTACCCTATTTAGAGTTGGCACTTCCATTTGCATACCAATTTGTTTTGCCTCATCCAACGGGCCAAAGAAGAGAGTCTCTGTTTTACGGATATCCACATCCTCTATAGATTTGGGGCTCCAGTCAGCAATTCCTTCTCGTCTTTTTCCAGTCTGGGGATCCTTTGTCAGAGTGAACGTGACTCCCTCGAAGAAATCGCGACCAATGCTCAAGTCACAAAAAGCAGTAGCGAGACGCATGTCAAAGCGGAAAGAATCTGCCTCAGAGAAGTTTCTTGCGTCATTGATTGCAACAAGAGAGACATGTAAGCTTCTCGGTGATTTCGTATCCAGTGTCTTGATTGTATCTTCTGCCCAACGCGGAATGATCTTGTCATTTGCATTTACTCCCAGTTGCTCAAGTGCTCGACCTGCAGGACTTTTCGCATCACCATTCTTCAAATCTTGCAGAGTCGCGTAGACAGATTCAGCTGTCGGGCGACCAAATGCGTAATCCATTGCGATACGGCGTGGGCCAAGGAATGGCGTTCTCTCTAAAATTTCTGGGCCTCTCGCATTCGAAGAGCGCTCGAATGGGTTGACGGAGAAGTCATCAAGGGCATCAGAAACCTGCTCAGACTTTGCGTTCGGGGGTAGAGAAGTAAGGCGATGCAGTGCGCTTTCGATTGAAGCAGAGGGAATGAAATGTGTTGCTAGACCACAGAGGTATGCTTCTTCTCCAGAAATTCGAGCACCTGTCAATCCAAGATAATGTCCAACCTTACCGTCGAGGCGACTGAGTTGACGGGTGACGCCAACATCTGGAAAGTAACCGATACCAGTCTCAGGCATGGCAAACAGGGTCTTCTCCGTAGCAATACGAATAGGGGCATGCAGACTAAGACCAACGCCACCTCCCATAGTGATGCCATCCATGATGCTTACATATGCACGAGAATGAGGTCCATTCCCTAAGGTTGCAATCCGATAGTCTAATTCAAACTCATTTTTAAAAAAGTCCAGAGCTTGTTGACGTACTTGGGGATCTGTAGAATTGGCTGCCGTAACGACCGCCATCACATCACCACCCGAGCAAAGCGCACGCCCCTTTCCCCGCAACACAATATGGGTGTGTGGAGGAGTCGAAGAGATGGCCTCGTCAATCAAATGAATCATTTCCGTGTCGAGGGCATTCAGCGCTTTGGGTCGATTCAAAAGAATGGTGGTTGTATTGCCTTCATGAAAGGTAAGGACTTTTGGTTCGTCCCCATTGTCACCACCGCCTGATCTCTTCACCGATTTCGAGGACACAGAAGCACTACGATGGACACTCGAAGAAGATAGACTTCTCGTTGCCTTGCTCATATGGTTTTCAAGCATACTGAGGCGAGTGGAAGAGGTCATGCTTTCAAAACGTGGTGGTTTTGCTATGCTAGAGACGTAACGAGGAAGTGATGAGGCCGTACGTTGTGAGAGAGTCGATCTGAAGCTTCTTGCAACGTAATTTCTGATCATTTCTCGATTTCGTCTGTAACGAAGAGCCTTGCCGGTAGTCAGGAAAGGAAAGGTCACCGCCGCGCTTTTGCCGGAATTGCGACCGAAACGCGCACTGACCTCGCTAAGATTCTTCTTTTCTCTTACAATCATGTCGGAAGATGTCCGTACTCAGGACTTGCCACCTCAGTCTGAGTTCCGCTTCGAGCTGGAACCTGGAGAGAGACTTTCCGTGAGACTAGTTGCTGGTAGTGGTGATGCAGATGTTTTCGGGGCGGAGATCATACCCGGGACTACCTCAGAGCGATGGCACACATTTGGAGACGAAGCAAAAGCTTGTATTAGCACAGTTCAAGGATGCACTCTCGAGTTGATTGGATCAGCATCAACGGAGTATGTTGCAGATGAAAGTATTCCGCCTTTTCAAAAAACGTATGCAAATCTTCATTTGTACCTCGAAGCTAAGCGTATACAAGCTCGTGATATGCTTGCTCGAGACCTTTCCAAAGAGAAATCCAAAAGCGTCATTCGTACATTAGGAGAATCATCGCTAGTCCTGAATAACGACAATGTACTACCACCTTCCGAAGAAGGTAATGTGGGAGAGAATCAGCTATTCAACTCCTTAGGCCAAGGCCCCCGTGTAATGATTTTAGGACCCGAGTCGGCTGGCAAGTCAACCCTTGTTAAATTCCTGGCCAATAGTGCTCTGAAAAGTCCTGCTGTGTGCAATCCAGCGGGAGACAAGACGGATAAGGGCGACGAGAAGCCGGACAAACCAGGAAGTGAAGCGACTGGATGGTGGCCAACAATTGTATCTATAGACCCCTCTGTAGGCACCGCTCCACTTCCCGGAACCGTATCGATTCTTCCTTTGACACCAATACCGCATGCTGCCCTTCCCTCTCCATCGCCTGCGTACCCTTATGGAACAACAACCCTTACCACCGGTGCATTCCCACCTACGTCCATGACCGTACAAGCGTCTAATACTTACTCTTTATGGATTGGCAGAGACAACGCACGAGAAAATGAGAAACATACAAAGAGGGTGGTAGAATGGTTAGCATTAGCACTGGAGAAAAGATTGGCGCGAGATTGCAGGGCACGCTGCAGTGGTGTGCTTATTGACACCCCTGGCGTAGTTGCCGGTGATGCTAAGGGCAGATATTCATTTCTACAGCATTGCATTAAAACGTTGAAAGTCGATACGATCGTAATTCTCGGGCACGAGAAACTTAACATCGAGATGACCAAGCTATTTGGTGGCGAAAACTCTGGCATTAGCATCGTACGCTTGCCTAAGTCTGGAGGCGTGGTAGAGCTCGAATCAACTTTCAAACAGCGTCTGCGTTCTTTGCAAGTACGATCTTATTTTTACGGAGGATCGCGCCAGTCTGCGGCCAAAAATGCACCCGAAGATGGTGACACACAGGGAGTAGAACAACCTTTGGGTAAGCAAGATTCCATAGTAGCAATAGCGCCGAGCCATAAAGAAGCCCTGGGAGGAGTACCACTGCTAAATCCATACTCAACCGTCATCCCGTTTGACCTCTTAGAAGTGTATAGTGTAGGACAAGAAAATATGGCACCTTCCAGTGCATTGCCAATAGGTGCATCACCCGTCGTAACATCAACGCAGCTTGTCAAATTGGACCCGGCCAACTCCACTTTGGATCAGTCGCACCTATTGAACTCTGTTCTTGCTCTCGTCCAGCCCCCTCGTGGAGGAGGAGGACCAGGCGTTCCGGACAGTAAGGTCAATCCTCCGCCATCAGATGATGAAATCCTGGGCGCACCAATACTTGGGTTCGTCTATGTAACAGACATCGATTTGGTCAGGAAGAAGATCACTGTTCTCAGTCCCAGCCAGGGCCGTTTGCCGAGTAAGACTGCTATCATAGGGGTAAGTAATATCAATAATGTTATCTATGGACTAACAAAAGCTACCAAAGACGCTCGACTGGCAAGACTCATGATCCTATCCTAATATTTCATCCTTGTAATACTATATTATCATTCCAAGTAGCGTGACCCCGTTGACGTTGAGCACGTGATTTACTGACGAAGTAACACAGATCTGTATCGCGTTGTGTAAACAACACGAAACTGCCGTATACCATTCTACAAGGTCCTCCTGGCAAGAAACAACGTCCGTCACCATAGTGATTCGAGAACAGACTTTTTGGTTGCTCTAATGATATGTGCCAAAATCTCTGTAAGTCATATGAAGAAAAGCAAACAGTGAACACAACTCAGGTGAAAACGACACAAACAAATCGCAATACAGATGGACGATCTTCCAGTCGGTGGAGGTTCGAGCGGGATGGGAGGTCCTGCTCCGACTGAAGAGGACTTTTCCAGACTACCATTAGAAGACCGCCTGTCTTCCAAGAATTGGAAGGCAAGAGTATCAGGTTATGAGGAGCTTTCCAAAGCATTCGAGAAGTCACCTTCAGAGAGTGCACCAATATTTAAACCATATACCCGCAACCCAGATCTTCTGAAGGCCATGGTCACAGACAGCAATGCAGTTGCACAGGAAAAAGCTCTCGATACTGTCAAGTCTTTTGTTCAATATGGAGGGAGGGCTGCCGGCGCAACTCGTGAAGTTGTAATCCCGCCGATGATAGATAAATGTATAGGAGCAATGCGGGCTGGGACAAAAAAGTCTGCATTTGAGATAGTTGAGCTTTATGCCGAAATGGAGGATGTCCTCGGGTGTGAAGGGATCATTCTCAACGTTCTGCAAGGTACCAATGCAAAACAACCCAAGCTCGTTGCAGGGTGTACATCAGCCCTATCTTTACTTGTGGGCGATTTCGGACCCAAGCAGTTGAATCTCAAGCCTATCCTGAAAAAACTTCCTGAATTATTTTCTCATTCTGACAAGGGGGTGAGAAGTGAAGCAAGCAACCTTGCTCTTGAGCTGTACAAATGGTTGGGTTCGGCGATCGAGCCTGTGATCGCAAGCCTGAAAGACATTCAAGCTCGGGAATTGCGAGAACAGTTTGCCAAGATGGACCAGTCAGGATCAAAAAGGATAGTCCCCAGCAGATATCTCCGGTCGCAACAACCACAGTCCGCCGATGATGGCCCAGACCCACCTATCGGCGATGATAAGCAAGTCCATGAAGTACAAGAGGTTGATCCATTAGAATTTACTGAACCATCTGATCCATTCAAAGCAAAGGAATGGCCCCGGGATTTTGAGGAACTGATTCATAGCACGAAGTGGCTGGAACGCAAGGAAGTTTTGGATCAGTGCCTTAAGGTGCTTGAAAATACACCAAAAATCGTTTACAGCCTTGCCATTGATTCGTTCATTGATGTGCTCAGCATTAAAGTAAAAAAGGATGCGAACATCAATGTTGTTCTGGTTGCTTGTCAATGCATAACTAAAGTTGCATCAGGCCTTCGAGGTGAATTTGCTAAAAACAAAGACAAAGTTTTGTCGCCCCTGCTGGAGAAATTGAAGGAGCGAAAAGAATCAACGGTCAAAGTCCTGGCAGAGACACTTGATGCTGTTTTTAGCACAATCACTTTAAGCGACATCCTTGAGCCGGTGCTTGCTGCGTCGAAGCACAAGAATCCAGCCGTCAAGACCGGTGCGATACAGTTCCTAGTGAGATGCCTCAGGAAAACAAAGATGATGCCTGCTAAAGGGGATATCAAGCCAACCGCTGATGCGCTAGTAGCGGCAATGAGCGATGGTTCAGCAGATGTTCGTGATGCAGGTGCTCAAGGACTTGGGACACTCATGAAACTGATAGGAGAACGACCCATGAATCAATATCTTGATGGATTGGACGAAATCAAGAAAGGCAAAGTTCAGGAGCAATTCAGAGAGGCAATTGTAAGTGTCCAAGGTGCAGCAGCACCCCCAAAGGCTCCTTCTGCAAAGCCCGCTACGACTTCAGAATCGAAAACAAGACCAAATGTCGGTGTGTCATCGACAAGGAAGGGCATCACCCAAGTAGCCGATAAAGAGAATGCACCACCTACCTCTCTTCCGCCTTCTTCCCGGCCATTAGCAAAGTCAGTATTGGCAGCACGAACCCCTCCTGCTAGTCTGATGGCACCAAAAAGTACCAAGGCAGGTGTGGCAACGGTGCATTCAAAGACTGCTACTTCTGCTCCAAAAGTGGCGGGAAGGGGGCCGCTTGCTGCGACAGAACCAGTCAAATTTCGCTTCCATCAAGAAGAAGCCGACGCCCAGGCTTTACAACTTGTACCTGGTCATATTGTGGAAGATTTAAGCAACAATGTCTGGAAAGAGCGACTGGCTGGGATGACGAAGTTTAACGAATGGCTTAAGATGGAAGTAGAAACAGTCGAAAGTGAATTAATTGCTCGATTTTTGTCCAAAAAGCCTGGTTGGAAGGAGAGCAACTTTCAAGTCATGGGCGAGATGTACAATGCGCTTCGAATGCTTGCACAGGACAGTGAAACCTTTGGACGACCGACGGTGGCACTTTCTGTTGCACCTCTATGCGAAAAATTGGGTGATATGAAGTTGAAGGTTCCAGCAGGTGAAACACTTTCCCTCTTTGCCGAAAAAACGTCTCTTGGCTTTGTTTTGACACAAGCAATTGCTCCGCTGGGCAATATAAAAGCACCAAAGGCCATTGCTGATTCGCTTTCATGGATCAATCAAGCCATTCTCGACTTTGGTTCATCGGGCTTGGATGTGCGCAGCCTTGTTGACCACCTATTGTCATGCCTCAAATCGGCAAATGCTGGTGTTCGAACGAATGCGACTTTAGTCATAGGGACACTAGCTCGTTTCTTGGGTCCTGCTCTCTCCACCTTTTTGTCGGATCTTAACACACAATTGCGGTCAACCGTCGAGGCAGAGATCGAGAAAGCTACGCAACAAAGTGCGCCAACACCTACACGATTCAGCAACGAGTCCAAACCCAAAGCTTCTGAAAGTAGCTCTGTTTCGGTGCCATCGGTGACGCAGGATATCGGTGCTGAGGAGGATGCTTTGGATGCTTTGATCCCTCGAGTAGACCTTGATGCGCTGGTTCCGGCCGTCTTGATTACGAGAATGAGCGATGCCAACTGGAAAGAGCGCAAAGAGGCTCTCGAAGAGTTGAATGGGATTCTTGACGCCAACACTCGTCTGAAGCCCAAGATGAACGATCTTTCAAATGCATTAAAATTGCGTTACTCGGACAGCAATATACAAATTAGAACGCTTGCCTTAGATGCTATCACCAAAATCGCGAAGGGAATGAACAAAGGCTTCGATCAGCATGTAAAAACATTCACAGCCCCTGTGACACAGATTATGGCAGATGCAAAGCTTCCCATGAGGAGTGCAGCGGCTAAGGCTTTAACAGCTATGGCTGAACACGTCAGCGTTGGTCCTATGATTTCTGGCTTTGTGTCTGTTTTGGAGAGTAAGACAGCCAATCCTATGCTTCGACAAGACTTGTTTGCATGGCTTGGAGCATGGTTTCATGACAATCCTCCAGAGAAAGGAATCGACCTTAATGGGCTTATTTTTCCTGCTATCACATGTCTTGATGATAAATTGGCAGCAGTACGTAAAGCAGCTCAATCTGTACTCCCGTACCTCATTATCCGATGTGGGTATAAAGCTGTAATGGAGCAAACAAGTAATATGAAAGCGGCCTCTCGAAACACAGTCATTCCTCTGATCGATGCAGCTAGAGCAGAAGCCACCAGTAAAGGTTCTGGTTCGGCCCCACAAGTGTCGGCTCCGGCAGCAGCCATCCGTACGCCTATGTCCAGTAGAGGAGGACAGAGCACACAAGCATCGTCGGCACCTGTTTCAGCCGCGCCGGCACCAAGAAGTCGTACTATATCACAAGACCATTCAGATGTGGGCTCAAATGCACAATCACAATCCATCGCTAGACAATCCTCTGCTGTTAGCCGGACTCTTCGTGCCCCAAGCTCTACACAGACAAGTGGAGCAACCGGCAGCACACAGACGAAGTCTGGAACAATTTCTCTGAGCTCTCAATCGAAAGCGGTCGCCTCATCTAATGCACCGGCTACTTCTCCGTCATCTCCATTCAATAGTAAAGACACGAAATTCAAAGCGATTCGTGAGAAGAAAGAAAGTAATAGAAATGCACAGTACTGGATCAGCTCAGATGGATCACCGCGTCAGGAATTAACGGATGTCTTGCATCAACAATGTGAGCCTCAAATGAGCACAGGACTTCTGGACAAGATGTTCTCGAAAGATCATAATGCCGAACGAGATTTTCTGTCCGCTCTTACATTGCTGGCTGACTATTTGTCCAATCCAGTTTCCGCTGCCGAAGAGTACTCTATGGAAGAAGGAGATATAGTCAGTAGGGCCATAGCAAATTCTGACCTAATCTTCAAATATGTCGCCCTGAGACTAACGGATAATAACACGAGTATCTCAATAAAGTGTCTAGACGTTCTGGAGAGCCTTATTGCGACGCTTCGTAATCAGGAATATCACATGAGCGATTACGAAGCCAATGCTATCCTTCCATGCATTCTGGCTAAATTTGGGGACCCAAAAGTTGCCTTTCGCGATCGTATTCGAAACGAAATCATGAGAAAACTCACCTACATCTATCCACCAAGCAAGATCCTTGGACTTTTGCTAGAAGATGGCATCACAAGCAAGAACTCACGTGTTCGGACCGAATGCCTTGACGAAATAAGACATCTCTTCCAGCGGTATGGTACGCAAATTTGCTCGTTGCCCAAAGCAATTCCTCTAATTGCTCGGCAGATTTCTGATCGAGACAATGCTGTTCGCACTGGTGCTCTACTTGCTATCGGGGAAGTGTATAAAGTAGTTGGCGAAGAAGAAATTTGGCGGTTGGTCGGGAAGCTTCCGCCAAGGGATGCCAGTCTTTTAGAAGAACGTTTGAAACGGACAACAGCACCTGCGGATTCTGCACCCCGCAAAGCTTCTCCAATTCGGCCACAGCCATCAACGAACAGCTCTCCGACACGACCTAAAGCAGCTTTGTCCTCTCCATCACCTAGTTTGAAAAGTGGTCGTGCAAGTAATGTGACCTCGACTCAGAGCCGGCTAGCTGTGCCTTCAAGACTGGCCCGTCCTGCATCTATGATCACAGGTACTACTGCTCAAGTCACTTCTGGTATTCCTACGCCCACGGGGGGCGCAGCCTTTGCTGTACGGAATAGTCGTTTACCAGCACCTCACCAGCTTGTCAACCCGTCCTCACTCTCTACGTCCAATGTGCCCACACCTGTTGTTGCACAGAATAAAGGTACACCTGAATCTGCATCACTTGGAATTGCAACGAATGCGAAAGATCGTGTGCAGACACCTCAGGCAAATAGTGAAGAAGACGCGGTAGTGGAACAGGCAATCAGTGAAATCCTGTCGAGCGACAGCGATTGTAGTGTGAATGCACTGAAGCAAATCGAGCGACAAATTCAAAGCATTGCACCTGCCTTAACTAGACATGCAGACCAGCTTGCGATTGCTTTCCAAAAGCAGTTGCACCGTGCATTCAGTGTAGAGAAAGCAAGCTTAAACAATGAGCGCCTGAAGAAACATCTCTTGATTACTGGTACAAGCATATTCGACAATACGCGTCTATGGGAAGATGCATCGGGACAGCGAACATTAGGAAGTTTTGTGTCTAAAGCAGCGCTTGTCTCACTCTTAACAGAGCTACTTCAGCAACTGATACATACTAAGGGGGCTACGGATGAAGAAACGCAAACTCATGGACGCTATCTTAACATTATCGTGCTGCGCTCATTTTCCTCGTGCAACCTAAACGCATTGTTCGGCGCATGTCTTTCCATGTTGACAGAAGCAACGGAGGATCTGGAAGATATGCAAGCACGCGATCCAGCCATTTTCGAAAGACGGATCAAGTTTGCTGATTTAATCTGCAAATGCATATGGAAAATCACTCGAAAGCTCAATGCGAGTTTGCAAGACGAACTGATCGACGCTGCACACCTACTTCAAGACCTAGAGCATTTCTTGCAAGTCATTCCACCTTCTCAGTGGAAGAAGCGCGCGGGTATGGGCATGCCTTTGGGAGAAATGCCTTTGCGTACGGTCAAAGTGATTATCACGCACATAGGAAGTGTATTTGGAGAGGAGTCCCTAGATCTTCTAGAAGGCATACCTCACCCTGAACAAAGCCACGTCTACGCACATCTTCTCAAGGTTTGTGACAGAGGTACAGAAGTGCTTTCCGCATCTGCCACTATGGAGGCCTTGGAAGACGAGATGGCTGCCGCTCCTACGTCGCCTACCCATAGACCAATTGCAGGCTCACGTCATCCCTCGTATCAAAGTTCGACGTCGCCACGTGAAACTGCAAACAACCACTCGCCCTACATTAATCAAGGACGAGAACTCGGAAAGTCCCCTTCGATCGCATCAACGGCCAGTCATGAGGATGGTGATGATGCGGCCAATGCTGAATTGCGCAACATCTTCGATCGCATTGCTAGCAAGTCTGAGTCGCGAGCTGCAATTAAAGACTTGTACCAGTACCAGCGAAAATATCCACACAAGGAACCAAGTATACGTCGTTCTCTCGAGCAGACAGGTCCGATTTTCCAGAAATTCATTCGCCGTGCACTAGCAAACCATGCTGCGGAGGAAGGCGAGCCAGCGCCTCTGGCGGCTGATGATGATTCGACAGCCCGCAGGGACAGCGTGCTCAGTAGTCCTGGCAACCTCGGCTCAGCTCGTGGCTCCACGTACGGAGATTGGCAGAGCACATCGTCGGCTGTCCAACGCAGTAGTTATATGAGCCCATCATCCTCTCGCAACTCTCATCTCAGTATAGGTAATGGAAACACCACCCACCATGGTAGCCCTGGCAGCCCATCCTCGCACAACTTACGACAAGGAACACCAGAAAGCACGACGACCGTACCCAGAGCTCCACTTCAATCTGGTGCCAATGATGATCGGCTGGCACAGTTGCGTGCTAAATTCGCTCGCAAGTCATCGAATCCGAGCGCTGCTCATTGAAGTTGTGCCTCGCTGCTTGTTCTGTACTATAGTGGAGACAGCTCCTGCAATGCAAACATTCATAATATGACATGAATAGAAGTGTTGAGAATTACAAACAGACACGCCACAAACAGCTATGCACTATCTTTCTTGACCTTCATCGTGTCCCAAGCAGTCCTCTCCTTTTCTTCGTGTTCAACCTCCTCGATGAGGGGGGTAAGATAACGAGTGTCCTGTGAAAAGATGTCAGGAGTCACCAGACCAGAAAGAAAATACACACCTCTTCTGGTTTCAGCCATAGCTCACGGGGCAGCTCACGGTGCAGAACAGAAAGTTGGGAGGCCTGCTTCATTCGGAACGCACGGTCATATGCTTCGCGGTCAGGGAGACGGCCGAGGGCCTATAAGAAAAATTTAATATTAGAAACTGAAGGCAATGTACGACGTACCTTTGCGACATTCTCTCGTTCTTCGACCACTAGATCATCGTACTTCAAACCCATTCGGCGATAACCGGCTGCGTTGGCGTAAGCATTTGCGACAGGTTTGAGCCAATTGATCAATGCAGGCGAATTTTTGATGTAGCGGACAAGAGAGATACCCTCCTGCAAAAGAAGGATGTTATGTTAATAATGTGGGAGGAAGAGGACAAATTTATGCGGGCATTGCCCATGTTCATGCAGCCATTCCTTGATCAAAACTCACAGTAAATGTACCCGCCATTGCGACCTTATTTTCCGGTAGGATTTGTCAGATGGTGGCAGTACGATGTTATTGCACGGAATCCGAACGCGAAACCAATCACATTCGACGTAGGCGGGAACCGGGCAAATACACGTGACACTAATGCTGACTTATCTCTCACGTGGAAATAATATTTGTGGCTCTCCTCTGACTTGCGATGTCACTTCATGCTACAATGATTGGATAATATATGTTCGGGTCCTCAACAGGGTACATCTTGCACTGCACAGCTCACACTATCAGAAAGCAAACATCACGCTCTCTAGATTACAGTCGAAAATATTCTGCGTTTTGCTTCTCTACGCTTCCAGAGCATCGGTACAGTTCCGAGGTCTCATCATTCGCCATGCCTAACCCAAATTTAAACAATCGCGATGATGATCCATCGATACCGTTCCCTACCATTGACACGTTCCCTGCCACTGGTACACCAATCCACCCCAAACCTTCATCTTGGGACTTCTACAAGGCAATGGGGGAACCAAAGCACATTGTCGCTCCGATGGTGGATCAGTCAGAGTTGGCATGGAGGATACTTTCTCGTAGACATGGAGCACATCTCGTATATACACCTATGATAAATTCTCGTAGATTCTTGCAAAACATTCAAAGCAATGGTCGATATGAGCAAGACGATTTCTGGATTGCGAAAGATGAACGTTACCAGGAAGAAGGCTCATCTACTTCAGTTGTGACCAGCGATATCCCAGGATCAGACAATCAATCGCAGGAGGAAAAGTCTACCTTAGAGGAACGAAACTCTGACAGACCACTTATTGTCCAATTTGCTGCAAATGATCCAGACACACTTCTTCAAGCAGCACAAGCTGTCGAAGATCATTGCGATGGTGTAGACCTCAATTTTGGGTGTCCTCAACACATTGCAAGACGTGGCCACTATGGCGCATTTCTGCAGAGTGATTGGAATCTCACTTTCCAACTTGTCAACACGCTGCATATTCATCTCAAGGTTCCAGTTACTGCCAAAATGCGTGTATTTGAATCTACTGAAAGGACTATTGCGTATGCTCTCATGCTGGAACGGGCTGGTGCACAGATCATAGCTGTTCATGGACGGACAAGGGAGATGAAAGGGCACAAAACGGGACTAGCTGATTGGGAAAAGATCAGACAGGTAAAGAATGCTGTCTCGGTCCCAGTCTTTGCAAATGGGAATATTTTGTTTCATGAGGATGTACAACGGGCCTTGAAAACAACTGGAGCGGATGGAGTAATGAGTGCAGAAGGTAACCTGTACAACCCTGCAATATTCTCCACGCCACCTGAGGTCAATACAGAGTTGTTCCCAATGGTCCACTCTTATCCCTTCCCTCGCATCATTAGACTTGCATACGAATATTTGGACATATGTGAGAAACTCCAGACTCCAACGGCTAGTAGTGCCATTAAGGCACACTTCTTCCGATTGGCAAGGCCTGCTTTAGAAGTGCATAGGGATCTCCGACCTGTCTTGGGTCAGGCTCGAATTGATAGAAATTTGAAGGGAAAGGAACGACTTCGTCCTTACCGCGATTTCCTCGACAAGTTGGCCAAGATTCTCAATCAAGACGAGATTGATGCTACATACCAGAAGCGCTTCTCATCAGAGATCCCGCGTACTGAAACTTCGTATATCCCCCATTGGTTCGCACAGCCTTATTATCGCAAGGAAATGCCTCCCGCAGACGAGGATGTTAACACAACGAAGGCGCGGTTAGAAAAGCGACAGTTGCGCCTTCAAGAAACTGCAGCTGCACATTCTCCTGCAGAGGTCGTTGCAATTGATGATGTCCAAACACGTGGTGAGGGAAAGTCACTTTTGGACGAAAGTATCGGGTCATCTAGCTTAGCAGAGACACATAACAATGTCAAGCGACTTCGAGTATGTTAAATTGTCCATGCTGCCCAATGACGGCGCTTTGCTTTATTTTAGTTGACGTGATTCTCATATAGGAATCATTGACACAAGCACAGGTGCACAAGAATCAGGCCAACGCACATTATGAGAAGCAAGGCTTCACCGAGGCCTTACTTGCTTACCAAACTGCTTTAGACTGTCTGCCACCACGCCCGCAGGAAAATAACCTGGATACCTCAGACGATGGTTCAGATGCTTCTTTGCTCGGAGGTAAAGGCAAATTGGGAGAATTGTGCTCCGACGAGCTTGAAGTTGAGAAAAATATCAAGCAGCTACGTGCTACGGTGTATGGCAATATTGCTGCATGTCATTTGAAATTGGAACAATACAAAGAGGCAGTTGTTGCCTGCACTCATGCATTGGCCGATGACCCGCTTTACCTAAAAGCTCTGCATCGAAGGGCTCAAGCTAATGAACAAATTGGAACGTGGTCAAGTTTGACATCTGCTTATGAAGGTAAGATGGATTCGTCGTGCAAAGTTGAAAATCTCAATGCGCCTTTTAGATTTACAAAGTTTGGACGCCATGCCTCATCCTGATTCATTCGAATGGACCCTGCAAGCTTCTCTACAGCGACTTCCCAAAAAAATCGAGGAAGTAAGCGCGAAAGAGAAGGAAGAGATGATGGGGAAGCTGAAGGGAATAGGCAACAATGTCTTAGGATACTTTGGACTCTCGACCGATAACTTTCAGATGCAGAAGCAAGAAGGGGGTGGCTATAGCTTAAATTTTGTAAGATAGCAGAAATTCGACATCGATGGTACAATTAACATGTGTCGTGAATACGCCTTCGGGTAGCGCGAGTATGCATGCTCTCAAGTGGCGTGAAAGTGTTCCAAGCTGGCGTAAGCATGCTTTGCACGGTCTTCGGGATTCGAAGAGCTCTCCCTTTCTGTTGGCATCATCTTTTCTATCGCCTTGCATGACTTGTTTATGCCGAATGGACTTTCTACACGTTTCCGTGCCTTGAACCACGCAGGAATTAGCAACGTGATCCACCATAAAGCCTTTTTTCACATTGAAACCACGAGCAACCTTTCTCTGGCTAATGATGCATGCCAGTGATCGAGTGGTGTGATTCCCATTAATTACGTAGAAAGTAAATTAAATGGAAGACCAGCGTGACATTTTGCATGTCCAAACGTCAACTAGTCCAATATTCCAATGTGGCCGAAAGTTGGCCGAGATCTTTTAGTGTCAATTGCTATGTCATCTTTTGCACGTGCAAAAACGATTTTTCACATCGAAGTATCCCATACTTAACGTCAACATTGCTAATAAGCACTCCCTTGCATCAATTGAATGATCTTGAAGTGTTACATGTGTAAGTTCAAATACATCATTTGATAAACCGCTGCAAGGTTACAATACATAACTTTATTGTTTGCGTGGGACGACCTAGCACACCCTGCTTTTACTCGAGCGCGTGGGAAGCAACGGAACCTCCGACGAAAGTAATTTTATAGTGTAAAAATATGCAAAGTTGCGTACAACTTGGATCTTGCCACCCCATCTAAACGCGACATATCTAATCTGGCACGTCTTCTGCAGTACTCGTAGTCTAACAGTATTGATACTTTCCAATAACGGCGCGTCAATTAGGAAAGTGGTTATTCAATCAGTACACTGCAAGGCACTAGGTCCCAGTATGCATGTCAATGCGTGTGCTAGGACGCTGAAGCTTGATCTACCCGAAAATTGTATGCTAACCAACACCTCCTTGCATCGAAAGATTAAAAACCAGCCTTCATTCTCTCACATTCCCTCGCACTCGTCTTTCTCTTTGTTGTGGCCCCTTCTTTTTCTCTGCGGTATTCTGTCTGGACAGAAACCGTGCACAATTTTATTTTCATTTTCAGTTACGTGATAAGTTCCTCGACCGGTCGAGCGTATCTTGGTCTACGGAACTAGGCAAATTGTCGGATCGGCATACGAAATTGTGCGCGAAGGCGAATTCTGCGTGCCTCTGACGAATTGTTGTTTACAGAGCGGCAACAAAGGACGCCCGACTGACAGAATTCGGTCGTTACATGGCAACATCAAGTTGCTATTTTATTGCTATTGATATCATATTGACAAGGTTTTGATTTTAAAGTGTTCGCCGGTCGACACATTTCTTCACAGGCGCATCCGGAATCTCGATCTGCGGACTTCAGAACGTAAGGGCACAGCTTTAGTGTTCCGACGCAAGGTTGAGCTGCGCGTAATTCATATTGAATCTAGACGTGCATTTCTCTCCCACGGACTTGTCAGGGTCTGTGTACACCGCAAGCCCCTTGCGCGTTTTGGGCATTCAGTGTACGTATCAGTGGAATGTGCCGTTCCTTGGCTAAGGATAATTGTTTACGGGTATTCTTGAACAGGGAACGACTGGCATTTTGACAACATTCACAAGCCAGGGGTAATTGACATTGCAGAATTTCCCTTCGGGCCTTTGCAATCTACCTTAGTGGTATCTTGTTTCCCCTCACAGCCTGATCGTGCGAAGGCTTCCGTCAACAGAGCCCCTTGCAAGAATTTGCATCAAGGGCACGGGCTTTACATTCTTTAGCAAACACATTGACACGACTTTCTCACCCATTGTATACGGTGCCTAGTGTTGATCAATTAGGCAAGTTTGCATACTCAAGTGATATAAGAGTACCTGTCAGACTTGGGTAAGTTTGACGATCCCCACTTCTTCCAGTCATCCGTAGCATTGCTAACACCCTTCATACCCTTTCCTCATTACCTTCCCTCCCCCTTCCCATCACACTTCCTGATCAACGAACCCCTTACCGTCTATCCAGTCTCATAATGTCGTACTCATCCTCCTCCAGCACCTCGATGCGGAGACACCCAGCAAGTCTGCTCCCAAAAATCGTGCACAACCCTGCGCTTCTCGACCTTGTGAAATGTCCCGTTAGCCGTGACATGATTGTATACCTTGCAAATCAGGCTGCTCACGTTATCAGCTGTGGTCCGTCAGCAGCTGTCATGACTCCGCCCACTACACCAACGAAGTCAGTAGAGGGCGCTGACGCTGATCCTGCTGGCAAGATGGTTGTAGATGGACTTCCGAGTCTCGAAGTCTTCATCGCAATTCTCGTTGACAAGAGCAATGTTCAAGTTCCAACACTGCTGTGTACCCTTGCTTATCTTGAACGCCTAAAAACGAAGCTTCCAAGAGCAGCAAAGGGAATGCAATGCACTCGTCACCGACTCTTCCTCGCTGCTCTTATTGTAGCTGCTAAATATTTGAACGACTCTTCGCCCAAGAACAAACACTGGACACGTTACGCAGCTCTATTCTCCCAGGCTGAGGTCAATTTGATGGAAAAGCAGTTGCTCTACCTACTTGACTACGATCTCAGAATCGATGAAGAAGAGCTCATGGACCACTTTGCTCCTTTCTTCCGTTTCCGTGAAGAGCGAAGCGAAGCAGGGCGCCGTGAAATGTTCCTTCGAGGAAGTGCAGCAGGGCACGAACGGGAGAGGTATGCTCGTGCTAGTGAGCTCCGTGTCTACTTGCGTAACCTTCCCGCCGATCAAGTTCCTGCCTGGAATGTTCATGCCAAACCTGAAGGCTACTCGATCAACTCAGCTGACGTACCCCCTTCACCTGTGTCCCCCTCGCCCAACACAGAACGCCAACAAGGTTCTCACTACTCTTCGAGCTCCTCAACATCTATGTATCGTCAGCACTCAGTCAGCTCCGTCAGCAGCAGTGCCGGGACATCAGAGGCTGAGCTCACAGATGACAATGGTTCGTCGTCTTCATCGGTTGATGATGGCGAGTTTGACGAGGAAACTATGCAAGAGGCAGAGTACATTCGAAGAAGCCTTTCCTCTGCACACATTGCCAAGGATCAAGCACCTACGTCTCAAGACATAGCTGTCTTGGAGGCAAGGCTCAAGTCTTCTACCAACAACGACCGCTTGTCTACATACCAACGACTGCTTCCTAGTGTCATGCAGAAGAGTCAATCAACAAATGATGCACGCATGCAAGCGCTTGCTTCTCAGCAACATCAGCAACAACCACCTCATTCGTCTCTGCGCGCAAGTCGTAGTAGTTCTAACTTGCTATCACGAATGCTATCATCTGCACATTAATCAGATTTCCAAAACCAGCTCTCAATGCTCTGTACAGAAAAAGGGATATGGTGTCTCCTGTATCAACATTTTTAGACCATCGCAATCATCAAACCAAGTCACACTCATTAGCAACTTCAATAGCACATTCATTGTATGTAATTTGTAACACCGGATAGTCCATCAAATTATTTGCCATAAGTCACGCAATAAATTTAGTTAACCGAGCTACTTCCCATTCTTCGTGGGGTTATGTTGATGTCACGTTCCTGAGCAATTGTTGTTGCACTTTGATGATGTGTCATCAGACATCCTAGTAGTTCTGCATTAGCCTGGGACTGTCCTGGGTGCGTGTCACTATTGTCCAAGCGTGGGATACCATGCCAAGAAGTTTCTGCACTAAATCGTTATAAATCGTTATAAGCGGGGGCGCTATACTTGCAGGTTATCTTGCCGACCCCGACAAGCAGCAAGCGGTGGCCAATATACATGTGAACCAATGATGCTTACGCATGTTCGCAATTGCCGATCCGAAGAAATAGATCTCGGTACAAGCGAGCTTGATACTAATCCGCCTCACCGACCGATAGATGTGAAAATCCGTGACCGTCTTTCTAAAGCTGGCGCGAGGCGCGAGTTCAGTCTAGTCAGCATTGCATTTCTAACACCTGGTAATTTCAACCATCTGAACTCACTTCCATGGTATAGTGTATTCAATGCGCCCGTCCGTGAAGAGCCAACGTGAAGCTCAATGATCTACGGGTGGAGGAATTTTTTGGTCACACAACAATGCATCTTTGTAGGGATGATGGATATCCGCCGCTCATTTCTCAGGAAGGAGATCTGCACTTTCTGAACTAGATGCAGCTCGACCTTTCAAGACATGCATTCACGGAGCTTAAAGCGTTCATGAAATAAATAGCGGAGCTTTCTTATCCTCCCGATGCTATATCATCTTTACAATATACTGTCGCCGTCATGAAGTGAAATGTACCGCTTGGTATAATCGACTGGTACGCAGCGGAATATAGAGGGTAAAACAGAATTACTTGCGCTCCTCATTCACGATCGAGAAATCTCACTTTTCTACGTGCAATTCTATATTTAAGTGACGTTTTACTTCCCACTCTTTTGTCTACTATCAATTCTCCACATGACTCGATTGCGGGCAGCCCTCTCTCGACACTACTGTGACGAGTATTTCGTGGCAAGAAGAGCACCTCTTGGACATAATCAGAGTCAATCAGAACATCCAGAAGTTCATCCATTGGAGAATAATCTTGACTCTTGCAGTGTCAAAGTCTCGTCAAATCTGTTCTTCGAGCATGCTTGTGGGCCATGTAGCTCTTGTCAGGTATATTCTCAAGATTCTCCTCATGCTCCGATGCACTTTTCCCACTATGGGGAAGGCCACGAATCTATGAAAGATAAGAAACGCCAATTGTCTCGCCCTTCTTTTGCACACATTTCTGAACTACATAACTATTGTCGAGAAGGAAAAGTGAGCAAGTTCAGTATATCTTCTGAATCATTCGTGGATTATCGTCATTCCAGTTCAGAGAAGCGACGTAAAGATAGATTTATGTCCAGCCTGATACCAAAGCAATCGCATTCTCCTCTTACGACGCAACCACCCATTCAGAACAAAGAACCACGGAACAAAGGATCTTTGCAAAGCTTGAAAAAGATAATCGGGAAGTCGTCGAGTGCTCGTAGGAGACAGAAAAAAGCAAGCCTGTGTCCCCTTATTGAAAGCCCCACTATTATTACATATACTGAGTCCAAAACATGCAAATCTGAATGCCAGGTGCCTCTCAATGGACTCATCCGAACTAACTTACCACATATGATAGCACTACCTTCGAAAGCAAAGCTACCCGGAAAGAATCACAACGTGGATGTACCGCAAGATGACGAAGAGAAATTCTCGCAAGATTCACACCCAATTCAGAGATCGCGAAAGCGTGAGACCCTTGTTATCCGAGGTAGCTGGATTGATATCGGGAAAGAGCCACACGATGTGAACAGCGAAGAAAATGGTCGCCTTTCGCAGCGCTGGTGGACACGCTTCAAACGCTCGACACTCGATAAGAGCCTATTCCCACTTGATCAACAAACGCAACTATCTCAAAGACAAAATGCGCATGGCTCATTACTGTTTCAAGATAATACTTCTATGCAAGATTCAATTCACATCGAATGCGAACACAGTAACCGACGTCACATGGCTGATACCTTTTCAGGAATATCTGCTTCACTTCGGCGCAATAGAAACTCTCAAGGAATTAATGTGAGAGAAGATAAGGTTGTTCATCATCTGTTGCCTACGAGTCCGCTCAAAGCAGCCCAGTCGTGCCAATCCTCACTACGTGACCATGCCCTCGAGATCTCGCAAACCGATCTGCAATTGACACCACCACCAAATAGACCAGTAGCATTCAAGCATACCGTTCGTAGACCTTCCTTACTAGAAGATACATTAATTCATCTTCCAAATCGGGTTGTCAGCGAAGCTCCGAAGACAATAGAATCTCCTCGTCAAAGAAATAAGTCTCTGCCATTATTGGAATATAAAGCCTGTGCAGAGGCAAAAACAGGGTATGATCGCCTAACCGTTATATCCTCAAACTGTGACGACAGTACACAAAAAACTATAGGCTCCTCAATTCTGTATCTTGATGAAGAATTAAGGCCAAGAGACAAACGAAGCACGCCTGACCTGCATGGAGTTTATTTGCACCCGCTCAGAGGATCTTTCTCACAATGTCACTTCGATCATCCATTGACGCCTAATCGGGCTACTAACGCTCTTTCGCAGCTTGTGCAGTGTTTCAGAAGCGAAAACTCATCGTCCACAAGCCATACACCTGTAACCACAGGTATCACGCCACATTCTTGCACGTCACGGTTAGAGCCATTAGGAACGACGAAGCATGTGCATAGGAGAACCTCTGATGCAAATACGACGCTGGAGACGATCATAACATTTGAAAGCAGTTCGTGGTCCAGTGGGAGTTTGAGCGAAGTACATCTTACTGAAGACAAAGATGAAACCCTGTCCCTGTTCCACAATCAACAACAGCACACCGAACAGTGTTTACAATCATTGATAGAAGGAGTGACGGGAAAAGATAGACAGCTCAGCATTCGTAAAGACAGTGGCGCCGTATCTGTACAATCTTCCTGCTCGTCGCTGTGCAGCGCGTATAGCCATTTTCAATGGCCCATCCAGTTGCAGGAAAGGCCTCATGCAGTAGTAGCAACGAAATGCAATGTTGAATCAAGCGTGGATTTATACTCTCCTAATCAAGCGTATCCTCTACCAACTGAAAGCCCTTGTCCAAGCCCTCGGCTCAATAAAACTGGCAGAGATTGTCAACGTCCAATAAGTGAACTTGACTTAACAAAATTAGACATTGGGGAAAAGATGCTGGATGTGCAAATTGGTCAAGTGCTTGTACCCTTCCCGTATTTTCCAGTACGTAGAGGAGATTCTGCGGGACTGGCTAGAGATTCTTATAGTTCGAAGATGGCGGCCTTACGTAATCACAATGACGGGCGAGATTCTCAAGAGGAAGGGACGGATGACAATTTGCATCTGGACCCAAAGGGCCGCCAAGAGAGATTTATGAAACATAAAGATGTCATCATAGAGCATGCACGAAAAATGAGGGGAAGTACTGCCTCTTTCTGTGATCGGAAGTTTATTGCAAGGAACATAAAAAGCACCCAACTTCAGACGCCAACTTCAGTGAGCGAGAAACAAAACGATCTAGGCTTTGACAAAAAAAACCATCAATCTTCTGGTAGGCAAAGCTCACAATCTCGAAACACGGATGAGAGAGATTCTCCTTGCACCTCTAGGTCTGAGATAAATTATTGCAGCGATACTGATACTTCTTTTGCTTGGAGTGATACTAGGCACGATAGTGATTGCACTTCTTTCACTATTCCAAGCCCAAAGAATGACGTTAACGAATATAGACATAGGGGCGATAGAAAGGACCTTGTTGCATATGAAGTTAGGCATCCGTTGACCAGACCGTTAAGCTTGACAAAATTCGACGCCGATTTAAAGTATCTTCCCACTTCAGATCAGCTCTGTTTGGAAGAGATACTACGCAGTCGTAAGGCTTATCACGACACAACATTTACTGAAAGTGTGATGTTTGCATTTCGGCGCCCGAAAACACTTTCGCAAGCCATGTCGTTTGTTCATGAATCGCGCCGTTCTTTTCGAAAACTAGAACAAGAATCTCCAAATTCACTTTCTCATGCAGAATCCATTTTGAAACCAGAGGATCTAATGCAATCACAAGTTGTACGCGAGCAGACTGAAATTCGTAGTTTGGGACAGACTCTTGAACTAGAGAAAGAACCTATGATCGATCGACCGAGGTGTTATTTGGGCGAGTTACCGCTACAAGTAACGTGTATAGTACGCTGCGAGGGATGTCCCGTCCTGTCAAACTCGTCGTCATCAGTAAGTGGTTCTTATGACTTTGCTGAAGTAGACTACGATTCGGCGAGCACTATGTTTTTAAAGATGGATCTTTCTGATCAAGCTACAATCTCATCCCCCCGTGTCGAGAGGAGCAACTTATCGAGTGATCACTGTGAGAAAGAAGGATGGCCGTCAGGCATCCGCATCACAATTCAGTCTCCTTCAGCAACAAGCGACTCATCAATTGAGCGGCGCAATTCTACGCAATTATGATCTCCATATCAACACTAGTTAATCTGCACATGTAATCGTCACCATCATTCTTAAATTACAATGGTATCTCTTCTGCGAAACAAATCAGTTCGGCAGCTCGCTACGCTCAGCCCGGCCACTTGCAGGATAGTAGGTGGTCCAGCAAAAGTTGCCTTCGCGAAAGCTGGAAGGGTTGAAGACATGACATCCTTCATATGTTAATTCATATCTCTGAAATTTGTCTGCTAAGCATATCTGATAGTTGGTTAGTCAAGTGCACCTTGCTTCCGCTTCTACTCACTGCTGATGGCATTGGGTAGAGACGCATAGCATGGTCGAACTCCCACACGATTGGCCTCGCCCAGGCAGGTAAAGGGCTCAAATGAGCCTGATCTAAGATAGTAGAGACGAGGTACTTCTTCAGGTCGACGACACCTTGACCAGCAACATCGTCATTGGAATCAATGTCGCCTTTCAAGCGGACTGTGTGCGCTAACAGGCGCTGAAGGGAATCTTCGCGGAACACTACTATTTCTTGGCCAAAGTAGACCAACCGACAAGGGTTACTGACGAAGTGGCACTTGGATGCGGCCTGAAGATTTCCTCCATATCCGCGAGAAAGGCGCTGTACTAGTTTGTCTGTGATAATTTTCGGGAGGCTTTTCCTCGGAAGCGTTGACGAGGAGAAAGGGTCATCTGCCGAGGGAACAAAGACAAAGTGGGACTTCTTGACGATATCGGGAAAGCCCACCAGTAGATCACCTAGAGAGATAAACGCTTCCTGATATTTCTCGATGATGCCTTTTGATGCTGTTCCGGCTGTTGCATTGGACGCTCGCTGACTAGACACAAAGCTTCCGCAGAGCACGAAAGCATACGGTATGAAATCTGCATCAACATAACCTTGAAGCATTGTTCCAAAGTTGCGAAGTGTCCTTGCATCGTCAAGATGTAACTCTGAAATAAAAACAAACGACAAAGACGAATGACGTTGTTCATGTATTCGAAGCGCTCTCTCTTCTTGACTAGTAATTGCACCAACACCGGTGAAGTCGACCGATCCTGTCATCAATTTGGCCGTTTCTCGTGACTCGGACGGAGGGTGCCCAAGTGCATGTACCCTGATTCTCTCCTCAGATGTATATTCTCCCTCCACCAGGACCATGGATCCCTCTGTGAAGATTCCTTCTCCAGGAATAGCATCTTGAAGGTCAAGTCCAACCATTCCATCGGCATCTTCGAGCGCATAGCGACCATCGCTCGATGTGCAAAGCATACCGAACAAGAGAAAGCGGTGACCTTGACGACCAAGGAGATTGGTTGTGGATGTGAGCTAGTAAATTTGAGTACAATAAAGAGATAGGTGCTATGTCTTACCCTCATAAATGTATCTCGATCCTTCCCAACTCCCGAAGCAAGCGGCGGTAAAAAATTCTCATTGCGAAGGACAACATTCTGAAGGATTTGCAGCCTTTCGCGCAAGTGCGCAGGATTTGAGCGTGGGGCAGCCAAGATATGAGGAGTTTGGGCGCTCTTCTCGAAAGTCTTTCTCCGCTCATCGAATACGACACGGGGCATTTTGAAAGCGTCAATCACATGAAAATAACGGTCTGGGTCCACCATTTCGCCATCTATGAGTGCTTCGTCTGGGTTGACTTGTGCTGTATCTTCCAGAAGGAGCTGCTGATACACCTTTTCGAGAGCAGTTCTAGTCACCATGGATGACCCTTACATGATCTGAATTGGATCCTCAAGTGACAAGAATGGACTTACCTTGATTTCCTTCTTCCTTGGAATCTATAAGACCCTTTGCCAGCCACTCAATTGCATCTGTGCTTTCACTCTCGCTGCTGACCAATCCATGTGAGACCAAGGTTTCATGAATAAACGACAAGGCGCTGGCGTGTAAAGCTAAACCATACTTCTTTGAAAAAACTCGAAGGATGGTGCGTCGCAGAGCGAGAGGAACATTCTGAGGGTTGTTCTCTATCTCCAAAGGAGCCGAACTGTCCATCGAGTCGAGAGTTCTCCCGGAAATGGCTTGATCCGTGGATTCCAACATGGTTGGTTGCCTTCAAGAAGTTCCTCGACCGCGAAGTGTTTGTTAAACGCGTCGTGTTGCACTAAGCCCCGCGTAAGCTCTGGTGTAATTATGACTCGGAAATAAGAAAGCGATCCTGGGGAAGTTACCTTTTCTTTACCGGCGGTGAAGACCAGAGATGGTCCAACATAGACAGGAAGATGATAGCGAACAGCAAATGCCCGACAAGAATAAGGTGTCTAGCTTGCCATGGCGCCAGCTCAGTATTCTTCTGCTAATGAGGCTAGCCGAACCAATTGCTTTCACCATCATCTTTCCGTTCATTGGCGACATGATCTGGGAAATCGGTGCTACCAAAGATCGAAGCCAAGTCGGTACATACGCAGGAGTAATAGAGAGTCTTTTTGCAGCTGTGCAAACGCTTACAGTCCTGCATTGGGCTCGGGCTAGCGACATTTACGGAAGAAAGCCAATTATAATCAACGGTTTAATCGGGTCTACGCTGAGCTCGCTGTTGTTTGGCTTTTCAACTTCATTTCCCATGTTAGTTGGCGCTAGATGTCTAACAGGTGCGCTGAACGGTAACGTGGCTATATACAAAGCTACTGTGGGTGAGCTTACCGACAAGACAAATGCAGCTCGTGCTTTCTCTACTTTACCGGTCGTGTGGGCGCTTGGATGTACCATCGGTCCACTGCTGGGAGGCTATTTATCCCAACCAGCCAAACGATATCCCTGGCTCTTCTCAACACATGACCATGGAATCTTGGCATTTGGAGGACTTTTTGAGAAGTATCCTTTTGCTTTGCCATGCATTGCTAGCTCCGCCGTCTCGCTTAGCAGTATTCTTCTCGGGTTTTTCCTTCTTGAGGAGACTCTGCCAAGTAAGGTAGCTCAGAAGAAACCACCTTCGATCGCCAAACGTAACAATAGTCAAGAAGCTACACGGCCACTCTTGACTACTGAAAACCATCGGTCTTATGGTTCATCCTCGCAATCTACGCATGCCACATCATCAAATGAGACTCCGCGCTTTGCTCGTGTCCAGAAGAAACGCTCACGCATGGGGTTGGGCAGAGTGCAAAGCTTCAACAGTGGCTTCACACCTACCTCGAGCCGTCCATCAAGTATTCATGAGAATCACCAAGTACAATGTGATTGTCAGTCACAGAGAAACGTGTCAAGTTCAAGGATCGCAGACGCGGAGGAGTCCCATGAAGAGGATTCATCTAGAACTGGGGTATTAAGCCTTCTGCGTATAGGGCATATCCGTAGAATTATGGTGTCTTATGCTTTCCTCTCCCTCATCTCAGTCTCTCTTGATTCGGTACAAGTTCTGTACTTTGTAAGTGTGCAACCGTATTGTTGCGGATTGCTAAAGAACCGCCTAACCATGATTGACTTCTCTAGTGGGAGCCCATTTCTTTAGGTGGACTCTCTTTCCCATCGACAATTACTGGAACAATTTTTTCCATCTCCGGAGTGATTGGGGTCGCACTTCAACTTTTTGTCTTCCCCGGACTACAAAAGCGCCTAGGAACTCTGAGGTTGTATCGCCTATCTCTGGCAGCTTTTCCGTTCGTGCCCGCCATAGCGCCACTTGCAAACATTATCGCTAAGAAAGGGCTCCAGTCCATTGAACATGAAGGAGGCTTTGTTCGAGATGTGGACGAGGTGTCAAAAGCTTTTGTCTGGGTTCTCATAGGTTTTGCGATGACGCTCAAAACGCTTGGGTCGATGGCTTTGTAAGTTTTTCATATATTGCCGTATGAGTCTTTACTAATCTTGCAAAGCTCGTGTAATATTATGCTTGTTAATCAAGCCTCTGCCCTTGCTCCAGGAGCGCAGATGGGCACACTCAACGGATTGGCGCAAATGTCGTCGTCGTTGATGAGAGCAGTAGGTCCCTATGCTGCGTCGACACTGTTCAGCATAACAATTGCAAAGCACCTACTTGGGGGATATCTAGTCTGGGTATTGCTCTTTTTCTGTGCAATTTCCAGTGTCTATTCAACGATAGGATTAATGGACATCGAAAAAATGGTGGACCGTGGCGAAATCGATGAAGATGCCGCAAACCCGCGTGGATGAACACATCCCCAACACCACCCACTATCACTTGTACTTTACAAACTAAAAAGATTGGAAATATATCATCGCATTACAGCGTCTATTTTAGAAACACTAAACATTGTATGAACATGAACTCATGACCAAGCGTGAGGTGCTGGGAACCAGATGTAGAATGATTTTTTTATAGATGGACTTATAGGTCCTCTTCATCGGTGAAGACCTCTTCACCACGCTTCCGTCTGGCCATGCGTTCCTTCTTAGCTTTGCGCTTGTCGCTCGATGACAGAGCTTTCTTCTTAGTAGCCTTTTGGACCTTGTTGCCCATAGCATCAAATTGGTCTTCCTCGTCATCTTGTTTTTGGTCAATACGAGGACCAGAGCCTTGTCCCTCAACCCAGTTAGCACCTGAAGCTTCTAGGACACCGTTAGACATCTTCCAGCGCTCCGTAGCGGCAGATTCAGCCAACTCGAGAGAGTGTGTGATGAAAGCGACACCACCTTGGAAGTCTTTGAGAGAAGCAATAAGAGCAGCCAAAGATTCACGGTCCAAGAAGTTGGTGGGCTCGTCGAGAACGATAACGTGAGGACGGCGCCATGTTGCAGCAGCCAAAACGACTTTAACCTTTTGACCACCAGAAAGACCGCGCATCTGCGAGTGAGAAGTGAACTCTGGCTCGAGACCAAGAAGAGCGAAATGGTTTTCGATTTCTTTCTTAACAAGGGGTCGGTTCATACCCAATTCTTGGGCAACCTTGGAGTCAAGAGCCATAACCTTCTTTTCGAAACCTCGGCTGATCAGCTCATCACGAGAGAGCCATTGGTTATCAGCGGAAGAGTAGTTCTTGAAAGAAACTTCATATTGGAAGGAGTTCTTAAGTTTCTTACGGCTGACAATGTCCTCGATAAGACGCTTGACGCCCTCAACGACAACGACTTCACCATTCTTCATCTTCTCTTTGTCTTCTTCGGTAAGTTGACGGGAGTTTTTCATCATCTCTTCGAGATCTTCACCGGTTTGGTAACGCCAAAGCATGTACTCAAGAGGGGTCTTGTCGAGATGTTGATCAATGTGGTGGAAAGCATGTTGAGCAACATATCCAATGACCAAGTTCGGGTGCTTCCAAACTTCACCAGACATAGGTTCAGTGTCACCAACAAGGAGCTTGACCAAAGTCGATTTTCCTGAACCATTGGGGCCCAGAACAGCAACACGTGAAGAGAGGGAGAGTTGCATTGTAACTCCCTTGAGTTGTGGCTCAGGGGTCTTGGGGTATTGGAACCAAACGTTGCGCATTTTGGCAAGAGACTTTTCCTTAGTCTTGACACCGTCCAACAGAGGAGGGTCGGGCAACTTGAATGAGTAGTCTTCACCAGAGGACAGCTCGATATACGACTTGGCCTCAGGGACACGCTTAACGAAGTTGTCAAGGGTACCAGGGTATCGCTTGATCTTGAAACGGTTCAAGTACAGGATGTCTGTGCACACGTTGTTGAGGAAGTTGGAGTCGTGAGAGACGATGATGCATGTTGCGTTTTGAGATGTAAGGTAATCGGCAATCCATTTAATGTTCACAACATCCAAGTGGTTGGTCGGCTCGTCAAGCAGAAGAATGTCAGCCTTAAACAGGACAGCACGAGCCAAGGCCAGCTTCATCTTCCAACCACCAGAAAGAGCAGCAATGGGACTAGATTGCTTTTGCTCGTCAAAGCCCATTTCAGCCAGGGTAGAGCTGGCTTCATCCTTTTCGACATTTAGACGCTTGTCAGCGACAATGAAGTCAAGAATGCCGATGTCTCCTTCGGAACCGTCCAGATCGTGCTCAACGTACCAAGTCCGAACTTCCTCTGGAGATGGGAAACCTTCGACTTGTCCGTTTTGGATGGCGCGCATCAGTGTTGATTTACCACTACCGTTACGCCCACACAGTCCGTAACGATGACCGCGCTTAAGACGGAGAGTAGCCGTGTTCAAAAGAATCTTGGCACCGTAGGCGAGGGAGAATTGACAGTTGCAAAGGTCTTCGCCCTCCTCTTCATCTTCCAAAATTTCGGCTTCATCACCTGTACTCTTAGCAAGAGCCTGAAGCATGACATTGGTGATCTTCTTGCTCTTCTCGGCGTCAGCACCTTTCAGAAGAGAAAGGTAGGGAATGAGAGTAGTGTCCCACTCAGTGCCTTCGAAGTTACGTGCGTTAGAGAGGTTGGTGATGAGTTGGGCGATATAAGCGACGATAGTCGGTGTGGCCTTCTTGATACCCTCTTTGTCGAGAGCCTCGGTGAGTTTAACAGCTGTAGACTTCAAGTCTACATCTTCCAGAGGCTTAACGGTGGACCCATCACCTTCGACTTGACCAACTTGACGCAAAGTCTTAATGGCGCGTTGGATGACAGAACGTGCTTCAGGATCAGCCATAGTGGTTTCCATCTTAATCAAACCGGGCAAAAGCTTGGGGATAAATGGACGAACTGTACGCTCGTTGTCGACAAGTTTGGACATATTGTCAACAATGACGGCTACCTTACGCTTGATGGGTGTGGCGCGCTCAGAGATACCACGGGAGAGAAGGGGTACCATGAGGGCCAAAGTAGGTGAGTCAACCTCAGAGACGAAAGTGGTTGCACCAAGAAGTTGAATGGTTTTCGGAACTTCCTCAACGGGGTTAATGAGAGAGTTGATCAAAGCGGGAATGAAGCGCTCAATATCTTTGTTGCTGATCAAGTTGCACAATTTCTTGAGACATGCGCGGGATGCCTTTTGAACATCAGACTTTGTGTCCCAGATAACTTCGGCCATAACAGGAATGATGTCGGGCATGGAAGCAGCCATGCGATCTGGTGCGGCAACAACAAGCTCTTCAATTGTAGCAATGCAGCCTGTTTTGACTTGCCATTTACCTGCAGTCCGTGCCTGTTGAAGCAGAACTTTCAGCACCTGAGGAACAGCCCAGTTAGACATAATTTGAACAAAGTTCTTGAGTGCAGCTAGAGCGGATTCGCGCACTGGCTTTTCCTTGTCGCCTAAAGTTTCGACAACGCTGTTAAGGATAGATTCAACCACAAAAGGCTCTAGTTCGTGGCCAACACCTTGCTCGCAAAGCGAGGAGATGAGCGAACAGGCACCCTCGCGGGCGGTGGCATTCTTCTTGTCATTGAGACCTTTGGAAATAACGCTGTCGATACCCAAGGTGAAAAGAGCATCGGGGCCTTCAATCTTGACCAAGTTGACAAGCTCTTGCACGGCTTCGACGTCACCCGACGACAAAAGACGGTCAGATTCCAGCTTGACCTCCTTCTTCTCGGAGGCGACATTCTGAGTGGCAGCAGCGGCAGCAGCGTCAGAAGATTTCAGTCCCTTGGCATCGGGAGCAACTTGTGCCGGGACACCGGCTGATTTAGCACCAGTAGCAGCAGGGGCCATTTTTGCTGTGTTGAGAGGTTAGTTAGGAACGATGCTGAAAAGTAACTGACGCACAAGTCATCAAGAATACTCACGTTACAGTGTACGTGAAAGCGGTACGGGAATCTCTAATTGAATTCTAGGGTGAATTGTTGTAAATCGGAGCCTGTCGCAGAGAAGTGGGATTTACGTCCCCGGTTGCGACGTCTATCACGAAGCTAAAAGGAGCCCTCGCAAACCAATGTGATGGTCTCGAGCGAAGACTTAGTCTAAGTATTAGAAAATATGTCCGCAAGTATGCTAGGACGAGTGGTAGATAAGAGGGTAGATTTAAACCTAGGTCGAGCTCTCCTTTTATGAATTTACGCCAGGTTGGTTTAGAATTTGAAAAATTTTGTCCGCAACATTTTTTGGGAGCACGCGCACGCGAATCAAAACTTTTGGGCGGACGAGCAGAGGTTTAACCAAAGTTTTCACCACGTTTCACAGGCGCACGAGGAAACACAGTGGCGACTGAAGTTTGATTCGCGGGTGGACAGTGTCTTATGTGTTCAGATGCCTTCCCCACATTCCCCGCCCCTGAGATTGGAACTCGTTGATGGATATCGTTTGAGAATTCCGGCATACCCCGCAATCGAACTTTCATCCGGATTAGCTGCCCGGAGTTCGATGACGGAGCTTAACGATGTTTAGATGGATGGGGCAAATTGTCCGAAAATACCTCGATATGAAAGAAATGCATGCCATGACTATTCTATAGTACAAAATGTCTAGTAGTTGAGATATGTTCAGTATCGCAAGCGGCCCTTGACTCGTGGAAATGTAACAACGTCTCGAATATTTTCCGTGTTGGTGATCCAGCTGAGCAATCGCTCAATTCCCAATCCAAATCCTCCGTGCGGATTGCTTCCATATTTTCGAAGATCGGCATACCATGCAAGATGATGTTCCTGGCTCTCCGAGGTCCCTGCAAAATGACCTTCTTGCATTCTGTCCAAGAGAACTTCAGGCCGGTTCTCTCGTAGCGAGCCACCTACAAGCTCCCCAATGCGGGGAACCAACAGGTCAAAACATGCCACTGTAGTTGCCTCTGATGACATATAGAATGGCTTGATAGAGGATGGGTAGTCAGTAACGAAGATTGGGCCGTCTTTAGAAAGCCACCGCTCATGTTCAGAAGCCAAGGGCTGTCCCCACGTGGGAGGGACAACAGAAAAAGAGGTCTTGACTTTCGAAAGCATATCTATAGCTTCCGTGTAGGTGATTCTTGGCCAAACATCCTTGCTTTCGGCGACTTTCCGGAGATCAGACAAGCCAGCGAGGTCTTTGAGCCATAGAAATTCGGACATGGATTGATCCGCAATCCCTGCAAGTATAGCCTGCCTTACCAAGCCTTCTACAGTGTGCATAATCTCCTCTAAAGCTAGTCTGCTATTCTGACTGGTAATTTGTTCAGCCTCACACATCCAGAATTCTGCCAAATGACGATTCGTTGCGCTACCTTCTGCACGAAATGAGGGGCCCATTGTATAAACTTTGCCGAGTCCCAGTGCAATTGCTTCCAGGTGTAGCTGTGCTGATACTGTCAGATAAGCCATGGAGTCGGACCAAAAATTTGAATGTGACGTTGGGTTACCTGTTCCTTGTGCATCTCGATCTGCTTGTACCCGAAAGACTTCACCACCACCTTCACAGTCTGAAGATGTTATAACAGGAGCGACAACACGCACGAACTCCTGTGAGTTAAAAAATTGGTCCATCCTCCGCTCCACTGCATCACGAACTCGAAGAACAGCACCATGTCGTGCATCACGAGGGCGAAGGTGAGCCATTCTACGCAACATGTCTGAAGATGATGCAGTGACCCCACTTTGTTGGTGCATAGCTGGCGCCGTATTTCGACCTAGAACGACAGGGTAGGAGGCTGCATCTATATCACCAGTGATGACCAAGTCTGAAACCTGCAGCTCGAAATCCTGGCCTCGACCTTTGCTCTGCTTGACTAGCCCTGAGGCCTCTACGGCGACACCCGGAGCCAATCGACGCAAGTTTCCCGACTGCTCCATTTTTTGAAAGAGATCACCTTGAATGACCGCTTGTAGAGTATTGTGGCCAGGCAATGATCCATCGTTAAGACCAAGAAAGACGATGTTGCGATGGGAACGTACTGTTCTAGCATGAGCGATAATCTTTTGCGTCTTAGTTTCCTTGGGCGACTCAAGGAGAGCACGGATAGACTTAGGCTTTGCAGCGACGTGGGCAGAGAAGGAGCTGAATTTATGTATCCATATTGGGCTGAGGTGCGAAAATCGACGAGCAACCCTCGAAAAGGGGATCATTTCGCTGCTATCAAGCGTAATCGTTTCGCTGGTCCAAGTAATCTTCTTGATAGCAGTCACATGCACTATAGCTAGTCCTGCACAACCGTTGACCCGCGGCTATACTTGGCCCCACGCGAGATAGGAAATCCCGCGGCTGCAGCCAAGCCACGCGAGAGCTACGGGTACCTGGAGGCTCTCTGTGCCTCATGCAGAATTACCTGTCGACAGGCGCGGCGGGTATAGCGCCTGTGTCGCGAAACAGGTTTTCGATTGACCTATGCAGACATCCTTCTCCCGAGTGAGTGAAGATATGCCTATATCTATCAGGCTGCAAGAAAGAATTATAAAGACAAAATTCCCCATACACTTCAAAATTTCTCCATCCCCTCCTCTGTAACATGGCGGAAATGTCACCTACCGCTACTGTGGAACAAGATAGCAAGAGCTCGCCAAGAAAACCCTCGATGTTTGGTAAGAAAAGTGATGATGGTACTATACAAGGCGATGCGACAAGAGTCACCGAGCGACGAGTATCAGTTAGCGCAGATGATGTCGCTCTGAACGATGATGATGCGGAGCTAGCTAGACGTACAGGTCATAAATCGGAATTTGCTCGAGAGTTCCGCAGTTTTAGTACTTTTAGTTATGCTTGCTCCATTATGGGCCTCATTTCCTCTGTTGCTACGACCTTCAATACTCCTTTCGAATTTGGTGGTCCCGCAACAACAATTTGGGCCTGGTTTTTGGGTTCTTTGATGAATATTACTCTCGGTGCAGCGATCGCCGAAATCGTTTCTGCATATCCAAGTGCTGGTGGACTCTACTCTGCCAGTGGACTGCTGGTGCCACGAAAATATCGTGCGGTATGTACGGTTTGACCGTCTGCGTTTGTGAGACTTACTTTTCCATACAGATTACCGCCTGGTTCTCTGGATGGCTCAACTTCACAGGTCAGATTGCTGGAATTGCGGGAAGTGCCTACGGCCTGGCGCAAATGATGTTGGCTTGGGCTCAAGTTCTAGTGGATAATGCCTATACTCCCACAACAGCACAGACGTTTGGTGTTTACGCAGCAATTTTGATAATCCATGGGGTTATTAATTGTTTCCCCACACGTTGGCTTGCCCGTTTTACGTCTGGATACGTCATCATTAACTTTGGCATGGTCATCATCTGCAGCATTGTCGTTTTATCGCGAACGCCATCCTCCGAAATGCTCTCGGGGGGCGCTGCATTTGGCGACATAATTAACAGATCGGGATGGTCTGATACTGCCCTAGTCTTCTTCCTCGGCCTGCAATCTGTGCAATTCGTCATGACAGATTACGATGCTACCGCTCACATTTCCGAAGAAGTATCACGTGCTGCCATTGCTGCACCTGTGGCCATCTTCACTGCCGTCATCAGCACAGGCGTCATGGGGTTCTTCCTCAACATCGCCTTCGTCTTTGCCAGTGGAAATGTGGGCGAGGGAAGCGTGGAGGAATGGATTGGTGGTCTCAGCTTTGCTCAAATTTTGTTCAACCGTGGTGGTAAGGTCGCATTCCTTGTTCTTTGGCCATTCGTCTGCTCGGTGGCATGGTTTGTCGTCTCTACTGCACTTCAGGCCAACGCTCGAAGCTTCTATGCGTTCTCTCGTGATGGTGGATTACCAGACAGGGGACTATTTGCGAAAGTAGACAAGCGTACCGGTACCACAGTCAATGCCGTGTGGCTCGTGGTAGCACTTTGCTTGCTTTTGGGATGCCTTTCTTTCATCAATTACACTGCTGTGCTGGCTATCTTCTCCCTTGCAGCCCTTGGTATGGACTTGAGCTATATTGTTCCCATTGTTGCCCGTCAGCTCTTTGCCAATCATCCCGAGGTTCAATTTGAGCGTGGTCCATTTTATATGGGTGATGGCATTTTTGGCAAGGTCGTCAATTGGGTAGCTACCTTATGGGTTCTTTTCGAATGCACTATCCTTAGCTTCCCTGTTGTGAAGGATGTCGACAAGGACTCGATGAACTGGGGCTCAATTGTAATGTTCGGCGTTCTAATCGTTGCCGCTCTATGGTATGCCCTCTTTGCACACCGTTACTACAAAGGTCCTCGCAGCACCCTTTCCAAAGATATGCTCGAGAAGTTGGGAGTTGTCGTTGAAGAAGACGCAGATCAGACGGAAAAGAAGACATCTCGCTCTTCCGATTAAGTGACCTTTATTTCTTCCGCATGTACATTTGTGTAAATATGGTTCATTCTGTCACATGTATTGCATTTTCAGCAGTATGAAATTTAATGACTAACAATAATTCTGAAAGTACATGAACAAGCCATGGCTTCGCTGCAGTGGAATAGATTCCCCTCTCTTTACGCTACTTGGTCTCTGCTTCTAAAAATTTGAAGGTCGTCCAAAAGCAGTGGAATACGCAAAAATCAGAGCAACTATAGCATAGCATGATGAAGGGTTTGTGATCATCTCACCACGGCTTGTATCCATCTCATCACCATGATTTTGATTTTTTTTCAGAGGAAGAACGAAGGCGGCAGGCGGGAGGGGCCGAATTTGTTTCCATAACCTCTGGAATGGGTCGCGAGAGGGGTCCGTAAAAGCCACCATAGCTTGGTTCTGCTGCATCAGGCTTAGCGAGTGGCGAAGCCATTTCAAGTCGAGCGCGGTCTACCTGTATATTCGTAGGTAAATATGTTTTGTAATTAGAAGGCGTGAACTTTCTCGCCAATGCATCATGCTGTTGGCTATATGGGGAATCAAACGCTCTTTGGCTCGGTGTGTGAGGGTATTTGAAGGAAAACTTTCGAGACTTCGCCATAGAGGAAAGTGTACTCGAACGATGTTCAGGTTCGTCAGAAGATCCTTGTTCGCTCTTTTTATAGGATTGATGAACCATACCTTCATGCATGACTGGTTCAGGCACATATCGACTTTCTTGTGAAGAGACATTCTCACGGACTTCACTCGTAATCTCAGACATGCCCGAAAAGTCTGCAGTGTGTGAGGATCCTTCGGTGGGCTGTTCGGATCGAAAGCACTTCATACAGCTCCCACTTCAACCACAAGCAACATGAATGGACATTTGCATTCATTCGACCTTCTACGCACCTTTTATGCGTGTTGCCTGTACTTGATAATTGCACAGTTAGCACTAGCGCGACGAGATAGAAGACAAAGTTGGTGGAGAGCATTTAGGTTGGAAATGATCTATCAAGAATCTCGTCACAAGATAGTGTCGCATTAAAGTAGTCCCTCGTAGAACAACCGAAAGCCCTCATTTGATCTCACATTGGCACTGCTTGGCGGTAAAGCGCTGGTGCTTGTCGCAAGATTTAATACCAAAACTTACCGGGAAGGTTGACAGACTTTACCGAAGCTTACACAGCAAGAAGCTTCCTTTGACCTTAATTTCTTTCCGAGATGTACCGGCATCCTACAACATTCCTTACCGTTGTTCTATCATGCACTGAAGTGTCTATGTATCCAGGGACGAATCTGCGCAGAGTGTTCGAATTCTTATGCTCGCTCGACTTGTTTCACGCACGCTCTGGCTCGTCGGTCAAACTGGTTTGCCACCAAAACGCGTGAGAAAATAAATGAGAATCACGCTCTTAGGCACCAACCTTGTCTGCAAATCAAGTCAGATAGAGCGTAGACCTGCATTCACACACTGTGCATCACTATCGTTTGGGCGCGATTTATCTTTCACACAGTTTTATAAAAGTTTGCGCCATAGCTGAGTTTGATGAGTGCTAATTATTGAGATTGTATAAAACGGGTATCGATCAACATGTAATCGCCAACTCTTTTATCCCACCAAACCTTAGCTCAGAGCCCCCTTACCATTGAAGATGTGAGTCACTTTCCCGTTGGCATGCCGTCATGGTATCAATGGATTCTGAACGGAAAAGCTAACCTCGTACTGATTAGAACAATGGCCGCCGCAACTGCATCAGCTACGCCTGCTGGCACCTCCGCGCCTTCTACATCTCATTATGGTCAGGCCTTTGACCGCATCACAAGCGTTCCTCTTGTGGCACAAAGCCTGAGTGCCGCTCACTCCACTTTGGAGTCATACCCGCTCTTGGCCCAACCTTATCATCTCGGTGGTAACGTTGTCTCTCAAAGCCTGAAGGCTGCAGAGCCAGTGGCGACACGCTTCCAACCCCAACTCGAACTGCTTGATGCCTTTGCCATCAAAGGACTCGACTTCGCAGAGAGTAAATGGTCATACCCTTTCCGTGCTACACCTGACAAATTGATCAAAGATGCTCGTTTGCCAGCAGACCAGGCTGTTGCCTTTGTTCAAGCCTACATTCAAGCAGCGCACAAGACCTACGATGAGCGAGTGTTCGCTCCTGCCAAGTCGCTCTACAACTCCCGTGTTGCACCAGCTTACGACTCAGCCAACGCCCACTTCCAAGAGCTCAAGAGCCAAAATGCTTACTTGCAGCGTGCCACTGAGGTTGTAGGCAACCTTCAAAGCAACCTGGCTAAATCCATTGAGACTATCAGTAGCCGATCGAAGGCCGAAGGCGAAGCTGCGGCTGAGCGTGCACAAGGTCTGTCCAACGCTCTGTTTACGGAACTCGAACGCCTTCGGACTTTCGCAACCGGTTTGCCTTCTGAGAGCCGCAAGCGTGTTACCCCCATCCTTGAGACATTCAACGGTACATACGAGACTCTGGTCAAAGAGGCTCGCAACAACACAGTCCCACCTACACAGCGCTTCAAGAACGTTCTTCAATTTGTCCGTGAGCAAACTTTGCCTGCTCTTCAAAAGGCAAGTGACTTGACAAAAACCTAGAAGGTCTGTTGACATATACCATCTAGGCTTTGATCAACCCTACTTCCGTGACAAGCAACAGTACTCCAGCAAGTACCAAGTGATTGAAATTTTTTGTGCTATGATATCCTCTTTCCTTTTTGTTTTTTCATAAAAGACGATAGCACAACGTAGTTCTTTTGATCTCATACCCGTATCTCAGCGAATTACTCTGTTGAGCTTTCATGTAAGATTTCCATGCTCTACCATTCATGACCGAAATACATGTTAGATTTCCCTTTTATCGGTCGAAAGGATAGTGTTCATTCACTCCACCAAGCCCACAATGGAATGTACGGCGAAGGAATTTCCACCTGCTTGTTCTATGCACTTTCCAAATGTGCTTCCACTTGTGCACTACTCCTATGCAGCTCACATGCACGCCTTTTGTCCTCGGAATGAACGAATAATAGGGAGGGACTTTTGCTAAATATAAGTGCCGATGCAGGTTCGGGAGCAGGGCGCGTACTAGCCCCCTTGTCAAACGAATCGAATATTATTTGTGATTTCAACGAAAAAAATTGTACTTCAATATGGAAGGGTGGGGCCGTACTGTTGTTAATGCTGGGCATCACAGCACCGCTTAGCGTCACTTTGTGAGGCGTTCGCGTTTCAGCAAGACCAGACTTGAGGATCCGTTGCAGATCGAACTATCCAAACGATTTGTAGAGACAGTCTCATCTCTTCATCCTTCCTCTCGATCTCGATCCATCCAAATCATCGCCAGCAGCGTACTGAAGAATCGCCAAGAACGGCCAAGAAATCACGCGTATTTTTGCTCTCCGATACTGAAAAGGTTCACCATCATCTTTCTGTCCGCACCTCTTCTACTCGTCCTATGAACTCGACCCTTTTTAGGAAACAGTAATCACACACCATCATACAACAAAATATGATGGTATGCTTGTGGATTGCTCTACTGCTGGCAGCTTGCGTTGGTGCCCAAAGCAATTTCAATTCAATCAACAATGAAACAATGCTCTCTGGTACCTGGTCATCTGGATCTGGCGCGGTGAAGACTGGCATTGTATGTGAAAGATTCGCACTCTTGCAGTGCATACGTAGCTGATCACAATACCTTTCTCGTAGGACTTTTTCAATCCTATTACCAAAGAATTCACCCTCCCAAAGACCTCTGGTGTTTCATACAGTTTCACAGAGGATGGCTTTTTTGAGACATCAACGTTTGTCTATCAAGCAAATCGTAAGTCTCGACTTGTTCTTTTGTACTTTACTGAAATCAGTCATGACTCTACAGCCCAAGTAAACCGATGCTTCAAAGCTTCCCTCACTTGGCAACATGGCACATATACCTTCAATGCTAACAATTCACTCTCGCTGAAACCTTTTCCCCCTGATGGGTACGTCCAAGTTATGGATCCATGTGCTGCGAAAACTGTACAGATTTACAATTATCAACAGTAAGGCGCTTCTATGATTGACACGGAATCAATGCTGATCGCTTTCTTAGATTTGAGCTTATCCCGCAATGGCTCACGTATCTAGACGCACATCCTGGATTCCAAGACGGAGGTGGATCAGCATGGGCATTGCAAATGTACGAGAATGGAGGTGATGGGGAAGCAGGGAAGCCTAAGGTTCGTTCTATTTCAGAAATGCAGATTGGTAAAACTAATCAGAATTACAGAGTGTGATGTGGCTCGTCTCGAGACCGCCAGTAATGCTGCCCACAGAACAGCTTTATCAAGAGGTGCTCAACGATGTCGGTAGTTAGGCTTATGCTTTACGATGATCAAGAGTATTCCACTTGTTTTGGAAGAGCTTTCTACCGCGCAAACAAGGACAATTACAAGGCATCTCATGCCTTGAATCGACAATCATTTTTTGTGCATGCAGAGATCCATCACATGCACCAGTATACGCCTACACACTCATTGCCCAAAAGCTTCGATCATACTGTGACATATATGAACAAATACTCTTCCACGAATCGAATGGATCAGGTAGTGTACTTGTTCAAACCATCTAGATTTCACCTCATGTATTTAATCCGTTTCGTCTTCATGTCTAATCTAAAAATGTTCTCACATCCATATTGATAGCAACTTTCTTCACTACGTAGTACGCCCTTTGTCTGGGAGTTAGAAAAATGGGGACTTGTCACGTACATGTCGTGTAGACAGTGGCTGTCTATAACTTCGCGCATTACCCTCACGCCCAGAATTTGCCTTGAAACATAGGCAGATTTAATGGACGATTTGTTGGACATTGGAAAGCGGCCCAACTTCCTTGCTGCACGGAAGCACGCCCAAAGCAAGCAGGCTGCTCATCATCGCCCGCTTGTCGAAGAGGTCAGCAACGGAGAGGTTGGGTCCAAGGAAGAAGCTCTGCAAGGGCAAGCAAACAGCAGGGAATCGCCTTTACCGAACACCACGCAAAGGTGCATTGTGTGTCATGAGAGGGTAGCACGATACAACTGTCCGCAATGTAACATTCCATATTGCTCGATCCAATGTTTCCGGGCGCCGCGACACTCCACATGTTCCCAAGCATTCTCGCAGCGTACCCTTGAGCAGGAGCTTGTCATTCCATCGAGAGATGACGATACGACACAAAACCCCTATAAGGCAAGCAAAGAAGAACGTAAGCAGATGATGGAAATTCTCTCTCGTCTCCGAAACCTTGGAGATGATAGTGAGGATGAACGGAAAGAGGAGGGCGAAGAAACAGCCGATGAAAATGAGATTAAGATATCTCGGACATATGATATTGGTGGGTGGATGCTTTCATGATTGTTCTTTTGCTGACTTAAGAAGATAATGCACCAGTGGAAGATCTGCTAGCGATGCTCACACCAGCACAACGCGACTACTTTCAAGTTCTGGTCTCCAATACGGACCAAGGTCACACGCGGGCTTATGTGCAGAAACTCCTTCAAGGCAGTGGATCCAAAGAGATTTCCGAATCACCTTGGTATATCGAGCATGGTGGAGAATCCCCGACTGTATCAACTTTATTTGCTGCGGAGGTGCTCAGGCTAGAGCGATCAATGAAGAACAGTACACCTGCCCTCATATGGAATATTGTGGCTGTCTAGTGAGTGTCATGTGATGATTGCCTTCTGTAGTGCTCACACGTATCTTGAAGTCTGTCATACGTATATGTGCTGCGTCATCTTGGTGTCAAACTCTTACAAGGTGCAGGGCTTGCGCAGAAGCAAGGCTCGACATTCGAGAAAGATCTTGGCGACATTGACTCTGATCTACCAGTATTGGAACCAAGTGATGGGTCTATCGCAACTGTCAAGGCATCAGACACAGGCGGGACAGTCCAGCATGAATACACAGGCGACAATATTCGACGAGCACAACAGCTCATAGGTCATCTTGTGCCTTTCCTGTACGCGAAATCGGGGAATCAAATGGCACGTACCGTACTGGGAAGCGCTGAAGACGTAACGCTGTGGATAGTATCACGCTTGGGAAATGATGTTGGGCAGAATGTACGTATTCCTTTGCTACGACGTTCAAAGAGCTGATCCGTGTATTTTAGCCCGCAAGCTTAATGCAGTTTCTGTATAAGGATTTGGAGCATCTCATTCACTCGAATCCCAGAATTACCGAGAACTCCAATTTCTCCATGGTGGATCTTGCTCTCTCTGATCTGTATGTCATCAGCCCTAAATCCGCTCAGCGCAAAATTCTTTTCTACGCTGCACTCTGGCATCATTTCCAAGACGACAAAGGTTTCTCGGACGAAATTAGAGAGGAAAAGGCCAGGCTTAAAGAGGAGATTAACAGGGTACAGGAGCAGGAAACATGGCAAGCTGCTCAGGAAACTATTTCCCAAGAGGGAGGCGTCATCTTGCCAATGTAATCCTACAAGATTGTATAGTATTTTGCATTGTACTCTACCAAGAATTTGTATTTGTTGATATCCTGCAATGTGCAATTATGTGCGGGTGCTTTGGTAATGCAGTGAAATCAGACGCATAAGATACAGCCGAGAAGAACAAGACTGTCATTTAGTTAGAACACAGGATTACAACGGAAGACTAGGAGAAGCCGTTGCAAATTTTGTGGGCACCTGCAGGCAGATACTTAAGGAAAGAGTGGTTCTAAACTTGTCACCAGCAAAACCGATGATTCATGAAGAATCATCAGGTCTTACAAAGTACCAAAGGGGCGCCAAGTCCGATTGAACTCAATCTCTAAAGCTCGACCACCATATACATATCTGCAAATTTAAGAGCTGCACTGGAAAAATGCTGAAAGTCCAACTCACCCCGAGAACTTTTGAATTGCTGTCTCAGCGTCTGAAACAACAGCAAATTGAACCACACCAACACCTTTGGATCGGCTTCCTTCAAAGAGAATCTCTGCTTCGTCTACTCTACCAATCGTCTGGAAGAGTTCAACAAGGTCTTCATTAGACGTTGACCATGGAAGCTGTTGTACACAATTTTAGAAAAGTCCAATCTCTGCTTTGTCTACTCACATTCTTGACAAATATCTGCTGGCTTGGTTCAGCCGGCGGAAGATTGCTCTGAGCCCCACTGAATCCTTGTCTTCCGCCAAATCCTCCTCCATAACCGCCACGATGGCCTCCACGACCACCAAATCCCCCATATCCACCCCGAGGTGCACCATATCCGAAACTTGCACCGTTGTACTGCGAGCCGTACCCACTGTATCCCCCGTAGCCTCCATCAGTATTTCCGGCAAAGCGGTCTTCGCGAACTTCAATTTGTCTACCGCTCCAGTCAAATCCGTTGTACTGGGCGATAGCGTTTTGTGCATCCTCAGGCGAAGCAAACACTACAATACCGCTCCCTTTCGGTCGTCCATCAGGGCCAAAGTTAAGGTCAGCCCGCACAACGTTTCCTGCAGAGCGGAACAAGTCTTTGAGATCCTGCCATCCGGCTTGGAAAGGGATATTTCCAATGTACAGCTGCGTTCCAGGAGCTCCAGTAGGAGGAGGGCCTGCAAATGATGCTCCACTTCCACCGTACCCGAATCCTCCACGACCACTGAATCCTCCACGCAATGGACCTCTCGTACTGCCGCGACTTGGAGGAGCTCCGTAGCGGGCTTCACTCTCACGGTCCTAACCAGACATGTCAACATATTTTTTGGGTTATATGTTGCTAATTGCGCTCACCTCACGAATGAAGACCGGGCGCCCCATCAAAGGGGTATCACTCAGTTGTTCAATAGCTTTTCTTGCCTCTTCTGGCTGGCTATACTCCACAATACTACGATTGTGCATTTCAGAAGGACTCTCATATGGATTCACGAACAGACTCACCCGCAACCCTTCGAGTAACCATTGGGAAGGCAGAGAACCTCGGCATAGACCACCTGTCCAGCTGTACCAAGCAAAGCAACAGTCAGCCTCATCCAGAATATATAACCAGAGACAACACATAATCACCCAAGAGCCTCCAAATGCGATACAAGCACCAGTCGCTCGCGATCTGGAATATGTACAGCTACTCCATGCATCACGAGGACTATTGCTGTTACATATGAATTCACTGAGCCTACTAGTTGCACTGCTACTGCTACTGCACTGCTATGACAGCAAGTAGTGTGGTGCATCATGTTTATCGCTCCATTCGAACCCTACATACCATCTCTCATAAAGTCGATCAGGTTCTCGGATCGAACATCATAACTCAAATTTCCAACATAGACTCGACAGTCCTTGTTGGACTGGCGAGCCATCTCGGCAGCATCGACGTTACCAGTGGAGGCGTTTGTTGCGTCCATGATCGGTGAGGACAAAGTAGAGAGATTTCTTTATCGTCGCTCTTCTCGGTGTCAAGATGGATAAGATCAAGACGCACACGCCAGCAGGAATTTCTGAAAGGCGCCAACAAGGTCCTCATATAGAGGCGCAGCGGCCTTCCGTTTTCCACGTGTTGAAATTGGAAGTAGCACCCATACGTTGTATGAACCATTATTATTATCTAGTGTACAATTTCATGAAGTGTCGTTAACAGGGTAAATGACTAGCTTTGAAGGGCACCAAAAGCAGCCAGAAGTCCAGCACCGACGGCAAAGCCTAGTGCACCTGCCAAACCCATCTCTCTCCTTCTATTCTGTATCGTATCGTGACCAGATAGTGGCTCTGAGGTCTCATCGGGGGCTGTGGGTGACTCGGTATCTGAAGTTTCGAGAGCTCGAACGCCTGTTTGCTTTAAAAGAGAATTAAGAGCACTTTCTATACTTTGATTGTGCTCCTCAAGTCTAGAGACATGTCCTTCAAATTGTTCGATTACACTGACCAATGCATTTGCATTCTGTTCCTCCCCTTGCAGTAGGCGGCCTTCAAATGTTTGTGCTAGCTTCTTTCGTTTGTATGGCTCTACCAAGAGGAATGCAAGTGTGAAGATGATGACTGAAGAAAAAGAAAGTAAGTAGCTTCACTTCAGGTAGGGATCGACTCACCGTTTATACCTGCCACAATCAGACTGCCGTATGTACTCCCAGCGCGAACACGATCGCTCCAGACTTGTTCACTGTGGTAACGTTCTAGAGTCTTGCGAACCACATCATCCCAAGCCTTATTGACACTCTGGGTAGCATTATCAAACTGCTCCGTAGCCTCACGTTCGGACCGCACCTCGTTGTGCTCTGCTTTGAGTAACTCTGTGTACTTAGACAGATCAGCCTCTGACCATTCCGCTTTGCGGACGAGAAGTTCATTTAATGTGCGTTGCGAAGCAGCTCTCCGATTCACGGCTACCATATAACTTTGTTGACATTTGTTCTGCTCCTCTCGAAGCACTTTTAGTCGTACTTCGGAGGCCAGAACTAATGCTTTAGCCTCAAGAACTTCTTCATATCCAGAATATTCGTTCCATCGTTTACCAAGCGCTTCGAGCTGTTCTTTGAGTCTTGGTTCCACATCTGAGCGCCGCGTACGAATAGCATTCCTTATATTGTCTAGTAATCCGCTTTGAGAAGTTTCGTTCGTTGTGGGGGGTAAATGAGGAGTTCCGTGGCTTGCTACATCGGCTGGCTCATGCTTTTCCCTAGCATCATTCTTGATCGTCCTGCTTGCACATTTGACCAGCTGTTGTAAGGAAGAAGGTCGTGAGCCTCTTCCGAGCACTGTAGTACTGGTTCCTCTTCCTATCCCCGTCCAGTAAACCATAAGTCGTACTGTACTACCAACGGAATAATTTGAACGAAGCTGGTTACATCTATCTTCGTCGAGTTCCTCCGTTCTTAGTCTATATTCTCGAATGCGCTCAGACCACTCAAGTTTTTTTTCTTCGTGAACTTAACTGGGGATGTTCATAATCTTCCTATGTTCCATACGCCATGCCGAAATCTCGCTTCAACGCAGTCCGCGAGAAGGCTCGTGCTTCCCGTCACAACCCGCTACAACAAAGAAATGCAAATCCTGGTAAGGATGGAGGGACACAAGAAACTGTAGTAGCTCTACAAGCTGCGAATAACACGGACATTCTTCCGGTTCTGCAGTCTCTCCCCCTCGGCTCAACGTCTATTGCACCTGGAGACATTTTGTGGGGCCTTTCCTCACTGACGAGCTTTCTTTCCGTCAAATCTCATCGAAATGACCTTCTTAGTCCAAAACATAATGTCGTGGCGAGGATTCTTGCGCAACTATCAAATGATCGTCCGCTGGAAGTGAGGGATGCGGCCAGTGGCTGCTTGCGCAACCTTTGCATAGAAGCAGGAGGCAAACCCAGAAAAGTGCTAGAGAGCCAAGGATGCGTTCCTATATGCTTGTCTCAACTCAATAGTGCTGCTCAAGACTTAGGTTTCATACTCAAAGAGGAAGGGACTCATTCAGATCTTAAACCAAAAACAGACATGTCGTTTCTGCAGAAGCCTAAAAGCGAAATGAACAGGAAAGAAAGAAGGCATGCTGCCAAAGCAGAAGCTGCAGCAGCAAAAGTGTTGAAGAATGATACTTCGATACAAGGAGAACAGACTCCACCGGCAAGGGAAAGTGTCGACTACAACCCCTTGGATGACGAACATGCAATTGTTCTTTGCAGTCATTTGAACAACCTAACAGCGGTGATCTGGTGTCTTGCAGAGCAATCTGAATTGGCGACAGAGATCTGTGAGAGGTCTGCCCCTCTGCTTTGCCGAACATTTGTGCAGGTGTTGACTCGTGCGATACAGTCTTACAAGGACCTTGTGGTAGAGGAAGAAACGGCTCAAGGTGACAATGTTCACATCAGTAAAATCGATGTCGGAAAGAAGCAAAAAAGTGAACTAAACAAGGCCTATATAGAGTTGGCTACGACTTCACTTAATGCACTTGTCACCCTCAGTGAATCAAACCCTCGCATTTGTGCAGTTCTGGTGGGCCTTTCGCAGGAGGAATTGCGACGTGAGAAAAGAGGTAAAAGCAGAAGCTTCGTACTAGAGATTGAAGACAATTTTACGAAAGGCGAAAGCAAGCAGTCTCTCTTTGCTCTGCATTCAGCCATTGATAATTTGAGCAGAATGTTTACAGACCCTAGATGGTGGCCATCTACGTCTCTTGAAAGGAGCGCTGTAAGCCTCGGCTTACTGTCCATAGCATGTTTACAAAACATTCAATACAGCCTGCCAACTTCGCTGCTACAACCAATCCATATCCCTTTTGCTTTGGAGGATCCCAAAAGCGGACATTCGATCCTACATTATGGTTTAAAATGTGCGCTTCCGGCTCTTCACAAAGTCGTTCATGTTCTGAGTCACAACTCTCTTGGGCCAATCATTGAGCAACTTACGACTCATAATAATGACCAAGCTCCAGAAGAGGCTCCGAAATCTGCTCAATTAAATGCGCAAGATAATGCGAACATCGCAAATCTTGCTCTAGAAATTTTAACAGAGCTTGTCGGTGATCGTTCAGGTTGGAGTCTTCAAGACAAAAGTAATCAAGGCAAAGGAGATAAAGAAGTAGATGATTCTGAAGAGATCGACATGGAAGGTGTTGAAGAAGACTTGGAAGAAAATTTGGGAGATGAAATGAATAGCGAAGGACGTGAAAGTACTTTTAATGAAACTAGGATCGCTACCATCTTCTCAGAGCAGTTTGTTGATGACGTTGCCAGTTTGGTCTTTCAATCTGGAGAACGTGTCACCTCTTCAAATTCGGCAATGGCGTTAAGGTATCTGCACGGGATATGTGTCCGATCACTTTCGATTCTCAACAATTCATTAATTGTACTTGCCTCCTTTGCAAGTCCACCACCTTCTCAACCAATCGGAAGCTCAGAGCAGCAAGAGCGGATCGAAGTGTTCCAGAACTGGATGAGTCAGAAATCACGAATCCAGCAATTCGCCAAACTATGGCGTTGGTGTTTCGAGTTGGCAAGCCGCATGGCTGCTTTACCTCACGTCTCTTCAGACCCTGCATCTTTGGGTGACATACCAGACAATCGACGAGTTATTGAAGGATGCTTGGGAATAATGTGGGGTGTTGCTAGATGCTTCGAAGGAACTACCAACGATCTTGCAGAAAAAGTACTTATCATTGATGCCGTACGTTTTGCCGACGATCAGTTCTGCCAAACTGCAAAGGACGGATCAGGTGTCGTCGAGAGTTTGATTGCTGCGTACAGAGGCAGTAAGAATGAAGAAAGCGTAGCCAATCACGAAAATGAGGAGGTGTCATTGAGCACGCATCTCAATAGTACCGACGATTGGGCGAGCTCAGACGGTATTAGAGCCAATTGTCTTGGTGTTCTTTCTTCAATTGCTCGACAGAACCATGTGTGGCCATCAAACATGGAGACAATTACAGAGCTACTTGTTCGTACTATCGAGGTTGTCCCTACCTCTTCGACATCGGCCGCTAAACTTGCTCAATTACAGTTGAGTGATACCACTTCCATCGACGGGATGGTCGTAGCCATCAATGGAATAGTAGATATATACGCAGATGAGACCAAGCCATGGGACTTTACATATGATCGAGTCAAGGCTCAAAGTATGTTGAAAGCAAGCATCGTTCACGTTCGAAACGCGGTAAGTACTCATCCTTCGGCGTATTGATGTAAACTAACATTGTTTGTATGAAGGCTCGTACTGTAGACAAACGCAAACAAGCCATACTTCGCGGAGCAGCCGACGATGCATGGGATATGCTGCTTAATTTCCTGAAATACCGCGATGAACTCGCTAAAAGTGCTTCGTAGTCATGCTACACCATCGCTCCATCGATCATACGGTCCAATCATGAATTAATTCAATGCAGTTTGTCATGAACAATACAGTTATTTGTAAAATGTAAGGCTGTACAAATTGTGTAAGAATTTTGTAGCCCTTGTGTGTTCAACTCACAGCTCTTCGACATCCTCCTTCGAACCCAAGAAAACAGGGCAACGCTCATGGATCGATTGAGGCTGAACGTCTAAAATGCGTTGACGGCCTGTCGTCGCGACACCACCAGCCTTTGAGGAGTTTATATCAGAGAAGATACTTTTGTTTTAGAAATGTAACTTACTTGCTCTGTTAAAAATGCCATGGGGAATGCTTCGTACAACAGGCGAAGCTTCCCGCTTTTGCTCTTCTTGTCATCAGGATAGCCAAAGATACCCCCGTACAGAAGTGTGCGGTGAACATCGGCGACCATACTTCCAATGTAGCGGGCCGAGTAAGGTTTACGATCACCCTTGGGGAATTTAACACTTTCGAGATATTTGAGCACGGGTTCGTGGTAATATGCGCTATTGCCTTCGTTAATCGAGTAAATCTTGCCTCGAGATGGCAACTTGATGTTGGGATGCGTCAAGATGAATTCACCGATGCTGTTATCAAGCGTGTATCCGTTGACACCATTACCAGTAGTCAACACAAGGTTTGCCGATGAACCATACATACAATATCCAGCAGCTACCATTTCGCGACCGGGGCGCAACACATCTTCAACGGAGCCTTTTGAACCTTCCTTTACAAGGTAAATACCGAAAATTGTCCCAATGTTGACACCAGCATCAATGTTACTTGAACCATCCAGCGGGTCGAAAACAACGCAGTATTTACCACGCTCTGTTTCGAAGGTAGCTCCTCGTTGCTTTTCTCCCACGATGATCGCTTCGTCATCTTCTTCTGAGACGAGCACTGAAACTTTTCCGCTAGCACGAAGTGCATTGATCATGATCTCGTTGGATAAAACATCGAGCTTTTTTTGGTCTTCACCTTGAACGTTTGTATTACCAGCGGCTCCAATTCTGATTTGAAGAATCTGAGTGACCTCTAATTAGACCATTGAGCCAATTAACTTACAAATTGATCAGACGGGCTTTGCGAACGTTGCTTTCAATAAATTTGCTGCAGAGTGCATCAATACAAGCCATGCAAGAATTTGTCAGCCACTCACCAAGTAGTCTGGAGGCTTGCTAGGAGAATAGTAAGATCTCCACTGGCGGCAGAGCTCTTAGCCATGTCGAAACCATCATTGAGTACATGACGAGTTAAAGTGATGAGGTCAGTACTCGGTGGTTGGTAGTCTGTTCCGTTCGACATGGTGAATGTATGAGTAGGTAGGAACTAACCTCGCTATCTATCTCGTGGAGGGAAGGTAGCGAGAAGCACACCGGCCACACGCTCAGTCTCCGGCCCACACCGGGATCGGGCTCTTGCGCACGGGTCACAAATACTTTAGTTCCGCTTCTTCCGGTACAGAGGTATAAGTACCTCATCAAAGCGAGAAACTAAGTAAGATATAAAGACCAATATCTCTGTTTTACGTTTCAGAATGTCCTTGAAATGCGTTGCGACATAGCTACAACAAAGATTTTGATATTTGACAATCAAATCGATTCGGATCTTTTCGTTGTGTGGTAAGTCCACGGTGCTTGACTACATCTTTTGAGTTGAGAATTCACACGACAATGTCTCTGCCCGTACTTTCATTTGCCATCATTTTTATACTCAAGCAAGTTTATCATTCCCAGAAAATCCATGTTTATAAGCATCTCAATTTCTCCATTGTACATGTCTTTTTCTCTACAATCTGGCTCAGTTCTGAATGGGATTGTTTGACACGTGACACACCAGGATTTTCGCATTTTAGAAGATTATCTTGCCAATCTAAAAATTGGCTTAGTACTTACTTACACCGCCTTAGTCTATCATGGTAATGAAAGGAGGCGATAAAAGAGGAGGCAGAGGAGGCAGAGGAGGCAGAGGAGGTCGAGGAGGTCGAGGAGGTCGAGGAGGTCGAGGAGGTCGAGGAGGCAGAGGTGCTGGAAAGCAACGTCAAGACATCCGTGGACGTTCGCGCCCGTCTGGTGTTGCTCAAGGAGGCAATGGACGTAATAACGGATGGGGAGCAGCTGTGGAAGATCTACAACACAATGAATTATTTGAGGCATATTATATCGACCAAGAAATAATGCCATTTGAACAGTGGCAGTCATTTCTAGACCACATGCGTGCCCCATTGCCGACATCTTTCCGCTTCACATCTGGTAAACCAGTGACAGATATCCTTTTGAAACAAATGGAAGACTTTTATCTTCCATATCTTTCGAACATTGAGTTCGAAGGCCAACCAATTCCTTCACCTAAGTCACTACCGTGGTATCCAGGGCACATGGCTTGGCAAATCGATGTGAAAAAGAACGCCTTGCGTAAAACCGAACAGTTCAAGAAATTTCAGCAATTTCTCGTCCATGAAACAGAAGTTGGAAACATATCGAGGCAAGAGACTGTATCTATGGTACCACCTCTCTTTTTAGGTGTCGAGCCACATCATATCGTGTTAGACATGTGTGCAGCTCCTGGAAGCAAGACAGCACAATTGATTGAAGCTTTGCACAGCCCCCTTACCACTTCGTCGGAAACGTACGATCCATGCCCTGCTGGCATTGTTGTTGCGAATGATTCAGAAGCAAAACGAGCTCATATGCTTGTGCATCAGTCATCTCGACTCCCCTCACCAAATCTGGTTGTGACAAACTGTGATGCCACTCGATGGCCCACAGTAAAAGTTCCTTGGATGGCTGAAGGTACCGACAAAGTCGTCGAGAAGCCGATGAAGTATGATCGTATCCTCGCCGACGTTCCTTGCAGTGGTGACGGAACCATCCGCAAGAACTTGATGATTTGGCAAGATTGGCATCCTCTCAATGGTGCTGCCCTTCATCCTCTGCAGGTGCGCATTCTGATGAAAGGATTATCAAACCTTCGAAATGGAGGAAGATTGGTCTACTCTACTTGCAGTTTGAATCCTGTTGAGGATGAGGCAGTCATTGCTGCAGCTCTTAGGGAATGTAAAGGGACTGTGCAGTTAGTAGACCAGACTGACATTCACCCTGAACTGATTCGAGAGAAGGGCAAAACGACATGGAAAGTTCTACCTACTCGTGGCAAGCAGAAATTCACCAACACTTCGATACAAAAAGATGAATCGAAAGAAGATGTTAATCCTGATGAACCATTCCGTCATGCCGCTCCCGGCTCTGTTAGTAAGGAAGAGTACCGGAATCGCCTTCCAGCACTTCCTTGGGCATCTACATTCGACGAACTTGATGACGATTTAAAGGAAAAAGTTCCGCAGTCACTGTTTCCTCAAGGTGATGAGGAGGATCTGAGATTGGATCGTTGCATGAGAATTCTGCCACAAGCACAAAATACTGGAGGGTTCTTCGTCGCCGTCCTAGAAAAGTTTGACGAGAACGAAGAAAAGCTTGACGAAGGCATGGCAATGGGCATGATTCGTGCGATGGAAAAGCGCCAGACCGACGAAAACCTGAAAGCCAACGAAAGTGCTATACTGGAATCATCAAAGAAGCGTTCTAGCAGCCCTCAACCACAAGAAGGATCATCTAAACGCCTGAAATTGGATAAGCAAGGGGGTGGCGATGACCAGGCTGAGGTTGACACAAAAACTGCAGATATTGGTTTACCTGGTGGAACTTCTTTCCGCGAAGATCCAATGTACTACGTTGATATATACAACGAGCAAAGTCAGCGCATTGTAGACTTCTTCAAATTAAGTCAATCTTTCGACCCTCGTAATCTCCTTGTTCGAAACAGAGATGCAAACCCACTTCGATCTGTCTATCTAACCAGCACATCGTCTCGCGCTTTGATCAGTGGTGGAGGGCCCGGAAAAGGCGATCATCCGTACGGAAACGCACTGCGCATGCGAATGATCAATTGTGGAGTGAGAGCTTTTGCGAGACAGGATTCTGGGAAAGATGCCTCTCTGAAGTGCAAATGGCGAATGACCTCAGATGCTGTTCCGCCTCTTCGTCCTCTCATGGGCGACGATAAGGTTCTTAATGGAACACTCGAAGACTTTGCTTTTTTGACCTCCAATCACTATCCTAAGCTTAGTGACCTACCCCAGGGACCTTTCCGTCAAGCCTTGGAGGCTGCAGAGATGGGCAGTTATTTGATGGACGTGCAGCCAGGCAATTGGGGAGATCATGTTCTTCAACGTGTCATGTCAGTGCCCCTGTGGAGAGCTGCTGCTAGCGTCAATCTTATGCTGGACCGTCAGGAGAAGAGTGCTCTGTCTTGTCGCTTGTTTGGCAAAGATCTTTCAAATCCTTCTGGTGCTCGTCAAATTGGAAAAACAACAGCATCTAAAGCTAAAGAATCTTCAAAGCCTCAAACAATTACTGAAGAAATTGATGAAGATGAGATGCAAGCGCTAGAAAACTCTACCGCTGTTGGAGTCAATGAAAAACCTGTGGAAGCTGAAGCACCAGAAGCTAAGGCGGCCATAGAGGAAGAAGGTCAAGAAGTTCCCCTGGAAGAGGATGATAAAACCTGATATTTTATGACGTAGTATCACCTTCATCGTCAACTTGTAAAGGTAAGAAGTAAAATGATGATTTGTACGCTTCTAGTTTGAGAAAATGGATTTAAAATGGTGTGTTCAAAAGTCCGGCATCACATATCAGACCCTCTTATATTCCCCATCATTATGTAAGACTACCCATGTAAAGTCAATGCTCTTCGCACAAAGATGGCGATTGTTTTCGTTTTATTTCGATGAATCTGTCCATTGCGTCATGCCTTTCATTGCTGATTGTCTTTACCATAGAGGAATATATTAAATATTCGCATAAAGCTGCACATTTAAGGTTGACGAGAAAGAGTACGTTCGATACAAGTGGAATCTATGGGAACAAACTCGAACTGGGCAGACGATCGATGTAATAACTTCGAATAAAACATATACATTCATTGCATGTCTAATGAGTTCGTGACGACGCTGCTGCTAATGCAGCTGAAATATCCAGATGGAAGAAAGGAGTTAAGTCGTGATTCCAAATAATTGGAACAGAAATTGAGTCATCCGATCCATTGTCCTCAGCATCGGCCTCGCTGCTAACAGTCTCACCATCGGGTTGGATTCCATATGATGGTAATCTTGCAACACTGACTCTGCGACTCTCATGGTTATGACTGCTTTCGCTACCTTCGATCACTTTGTCTGTACTTGAGGCACCACCTGATTCTGCCCGATTGAGACCAGCCTCGACATCTTTTGGTCTTGGTCTCTCTACTCGAGAATGATGGTCGTGAATGCGATCACGAGGACTTACGACTGGAGCGATTTCGCTAATATGAGAACTGGTATGACCTGTGCCGAAGCCAGCAGCCAATAAAGCGCGGCGAATCCAAGGACTTGTTATACTAGCAAAGTAAAAGTCCACTCGGTCACCAGAGTATCTCTCTACGCTTTGACGAACATCTGCGAGACTTTGGACTGAAGTGGTGTCGACATTAGAAACACTGCTAAAATCAAAAATGATTGCTCGTAACTGAGGGCGTGTGTCGTTTGCATCTCCACAAGATGATTCGTTTTCTGCCTTCGTGTCTGCTTTACGCCCCAGTAAGCCGCAGGTTAGCCATTTACCAGCCTTAATCACTTTCGGATTGGGTGGCCCAGGGTCGTTCCATGGACGATCACCAGGGCGATTGTACTGTAATCTGCTCGCAGGTCGAGTTTCTGACTTGACTTTATCGAGAAACACGTCGGCGAGATGTGAAGCATTAGGGTATGTGAATGCTTCTTCAAATCGGTAAATCAGAATACCTGGAGGGGGAGGTTCCACATGGATGGATGGGTCTCGAAGGCCGTCACGGTCATCGAGAGGGACAAAAACGTCACGATGTGCAATGTCCTCAGCAGACTGACGATTTGAAGCGCCATAATGTATACGCACTAGCCCTAGCCATCTACCGCGAGGATGGGCGATCCGTATAAGTAGTAAAGCCAAAGAAGCTGCGATGGATGTGTAGACGCCGTATTCGACCGTGGTGAAAATTGTGACCAAAACAGCAGCGACCCAGATGAAGAATTCAAAAGGGCTGACCAGCCAGAATCTGTATAAAAGCGAGGGAGGAGCAATCAAATCACCAACAGCATGAATGATGACAGCGGATAAAACCGCATTGGGAATCCAGTAGAAAGCACCTGTAACACCGTAAAGGGCAACTACAACCACAATTGCAGTGACCCAACCAGCCAGAGGTGTACGCACCCCACTCTTGTTTTTAATAGCTGACCGACTGAAACTACCTGTGGCAGCATATCCACCGAATGTTGGACCCACAAGATTGGTGACACCAATTGCGATGAGCTCTTGATTTGGATTGATCTTGTAGTTATTTAGGCGTCCAAAAGATTTGCTAATAGCAATGTGTTCTAAAAGAAGGACGATAACCGATACTGGGATTTGTCCGGCCATGTCGCTGAACAACTCATTGCTGAGGTAGGGCTGTCCTATGTGACGGAAGCCAGCGGGCACCTTTCCAATGAGACTGATCGGGTGATCGCTCTTTGGTTTGTTCTTCAACCATCCATAAACGGCGGCTGTAAGTATAATGATAATGAACGCATTCCTAAACACGGAAACAAAAAAGGCTGGTCTCGAAAGGCGAGGATAGCGTCGAGGAATCCAGTTGCACAAGCTGCGGACAGAATATAAGAAAACGAGAGTACCTAATCCGAACGCTGCATCTACTTTCGTTCTCGGTAGCCCTTTCAGAGTGTTGATGATGACTTTATAGGTTGGATCACCATTAGTACTCACACCCTTGATACCCATGAGTTTCGGAACTTGACCCGCAGCGATAGTAAAAGCAGAGCCAGTCATGAATCCAGAAACAGCAGGAGCAGGAATGAATTCTACCAACCATCCTAGGCGCAAAAGCCCAATACCTATCGTGACAACACCGCAGATGAAGGCCAAGGCCGAAGCAATGACCTCGGGCCTGTATAGATCGGGACCAACCTTATCTTGCACAGCTCGAATGACGTTGGCTGTTTGAAGAGACATGACCGCGACGGGACCAATAGTGACGTCCTTCGATGTAGCAAACAAGACATATATCACCACACCGACGAATGAAGAGTAAAGACCGAATTCAAGAGGAATCTTAGCTACTTGAGCATAAGATAAAGACTGAGGAACAACAACAAGACCGACCGTGAGGCCGGCGATCACATCACCAATGAGCCATTGCGTATTGTAGGATAGGATCCATTTTGTGAAAGGAAAGAGTGAATCGAGATAATTGAAGAATTTCTGCTGCGGATGGGAGAAAACTTCTTTGAGCCAATCCTTGCTGCTGACGTACGGAACACCAAGTCTGTTGGCCTCTGTGTCATTGTACTTAATAGCCCCCTTCCATGCCCTGTTGCCGAGATTACGGAAATTGTGGCCGGAGCCACCAACATTGTCTCCGTGTTCTGCATCATCCTTGGCAGGATTGAGACGTTTTTTGAGAAACGCCATGGTAGGGTGAGACGAAGGCTCCTGTTGAGAAGACTTGTTTTTGCTTATGTTGCCCTTATATCATAGACCAGGTCGAAATTCTTACAGTGGTACGGTGCTTCAGTGGAAAACTATTTGCTTTTGCTGTTAACCGCTCTCTTGACTACAACGTCCCTGGTTCCTGGGAAAGAGTCTTTTTCTTTGCTTTGGCGGGTCTGGGCAAAATGTCGTTTGAGCAGACACATCTTTGTCACCTAATTAATGAGTAAATCCTGAATGGTTAAGTATGGTGTCATTGAACTTTCTTCCCAATACAATTTTTAACCCTGATTATAATAAATTTTTAAAGTATAAGTTACAAATTCTGTGTCTCCACACTGACAACAGCCGGCGTCCCAAGCACGCAATTGCCACAAATGGTTACTGGGGCAGATAGCGAGCGCCACAACTCAGTTACCCGACGCGTATGCGAACACGTCTAGCTCCAGAGAGTGCTCTACAGCATCATGGTCCACAGAGTCGCCATATGCATATGTGCTTTCATATACATGCAGACTGATACTGGCAAAGAAGTGTTGAAGGCTCTCAATTTTATCTACTTGCCAACCAGGTGCAGAAGCCAGCAATGGACGTCTTTTAGTGGCTTGGCCTGCAGTCAAATCTGACGGAATTGTTGGTGAAGGTCGCGATAGTCTGGAACGATCATCCTTTCGTGACGAGAATGAATGACTAGTCCTTCACAGCTTTTGCTTACACTCACATGTCTTTCCATTTGCCGCTCTCCAATTGCGCTAGCCAGACGATCCAGAAGCGAGTCCGATATCCAGTCATCAGGAGGGTATATGATGTCAACTGTGTCTGTGATGAACAGCCATTGATGACTACGTAATAGATGAGAGGTGTTACAAAATTGCGTGCTGTCAAACTTACATCTGGAATTCATCTGTTTCGAGTGTAAGAAGTAAGTCCAAGAATTTACTTGCAGCAAAGAGGAGCATCAACTTGTCAGAGTTGTCCGCAGGTAATTCGTTAAGGTTGTCTTCAAATATTCGCATCTAAAAAAGTTTTAACAATTTTATGATTTGCTTGTATTCCACGTACCAATTCTGTGATGATCACAGGCCAGAAGGCGTTGAGATGTTGAGATGAGAAGCGTACCAGCATCACGCGAAGACAAAGGAAAACCTCGCTGATCACTGGATCTACCCCTGTATTGCGAAGTAGATCAACGAGCTTCTCTTGAATTAGAGGCAGTTGTGGTAGCCAATAGTCTCGCTGACCCGAGAAGATGACAAATGACATGCGTCTGACATTCGTAGACCGCAGCGTCATTTCTGCTTCTCTATTGGTAAATATGTTAGTAGAAGGGGTTGAAACGCGACCTATTCAAAGCGATGAGTGGAACTGACTATTATTTTCTTCAAACTTACCGATCACTTCAACAAAACGATCCTTGTCAAAGTTCATTAATGCGAAGATAATAGACCGCCAGTTATTGCCTGCTTCTTGTCCTATTTCAAAAAAATGACTGTCCCAAAAAAATTCCGCCACAGGGGCTCGCCATGCTTTAAATGTACCCGGCTGTTTTGTGACTTCTTGAAGAAGACGTAGAACAGGAATGCTTACTTCAGAAGCTCTATATAGACAATTTAGTTAAGATAACGTTGCTACACAGCATACACGTACCTTTTGCGCTGCTTCAATGCTGGGGATATTACATAATAAACAATGTTAGAAGCAAGACCTGCCACCTTGTCTGTGTCCCCAGCAGATTTACGTAGGAACGGAAGGACACTGTCGGCTAGATACATTTGCAGTGCTTCCACAAATCCCACATTGCTCATTGAGACATCGCCGACGGACATGCTCCATTTCTCATCTTTAGTCAAATCCTTGTTCTCATCAGTGTCATCGATCTGGACAGTTCTGCGGCCAATCCAGGTATTCTGTTCGAAACTCCTTCCCGCAAGAAGAACCGCAAGATCAGCGAGCCGCACATAAGATTCTGTGAGATCGCGCTTTGCTTTTCGATCATCATTTGTCACACTCTCGTCCATGATCTTGTCTGCTATTACTGTGAAGCATTTCAACGCAGGAAAGATTTCTGCTTTGTGCTGGGTGCTACTTGCTAGAATATCTTTGATGAGTATTATGAAGACAGGCCATACTTGTAAAGAAATCGATCCATCAAGACGTGTCAAATATGCTTCCAAAAACGAAAACAATGTCACATTTGTGACCACAGAGCTTGCTGAATTCTTTGACGTTTTTTCAGTGACCGGAGTTGGGTTTGTGCGAGTTGAAATGACATCACAAAGGAAAGTGACAACTATTTGTGCACTAGGCGCTAGTAAGGACAACATTTCAAATACTGCCTCCTGAGTCTTTACAGGAGGCACGGGGTTTTGCCAGCAGGTGATGAGAGCTTCAACAACTTCTCCTGAATGATGACGATAGAGCTTTTCAAGATACCTGCGACATCGTGAGTGAATCTTCGCTTTGTTGTAGGCTAGGGTGTCCACCCGTGAATCTGGAACATTGCTCGAAGGAATACTTGAGATGAATTCATTTGGCGTTGTATTCAGCCAGACTTGATGAAGTGTCCGCACAGTATGGTGTAAGGATTTCCAAACAGCATGCGAAGATGCCTGATCTGCACTTTTCGACACAGGAGCTTCTGCAGAAAAAACGTTAGTTAAAGCACCAACAATCCCGAAAGGATCTCGCCCTTCGTTACCCTCGGTAAGAGGTGTATCTACTGCTCTGACTCGGTCCTGCAACTCCAAGCTTTGAATCAAGACTTTCTCGCTGATGGTCATAAACATAATGATATCTGTTTCCATGCAGGTACTTGTCATCTTTGTATCAGCATCAGAATAAGTATCACTCAATGCTTGCACGGAATCTCTTGTGAGAGCGCATAGTCCTTGGTTGAGCGGTATGAGCAGGTTGGTTATTGAGCGTTGATACAGGGTTGAAATGTTGAGAGCAAAATTTGTCCAATGCTGCAAAACTTTCCGATTAGGAATTGAAGAGAGTCCAGCTTTGAGTGCAGGTAAGAGAAAATCGTGAGGGCGTTTGTTCTTAGACTGCTGCGTTGCCATTTGAACATTAAGTATGGAATGAAGTGCTTGAAGAAGTGTCCCTTGGACATGTAGAGTTTGATGATGCACACTGAGCAGTAGTCTCTGAAGGATGGAAGTTTCAGCTTCGTTGCTTGTGGCGTCTTGTAATTGCATGCGATTTACAATGCTATGAAGCAAGGAAGCGGACAGAGCGTGAATACTTTCATACTGTGAAAGATAGGGCGAATTCTCAGGAGCATCACAGTCCAGAAGCGTAGTAAGTTGGTCGATCAAGAGCTGACCATACGTCGTCCCTTTGATGTCGCCCTCCACTTTGTTAGGTGATCTCTTCGCTTCCTTGTTCCATGATTGGTGTTCCGTGCTGATCCGTAACGCGCGAGATAAAGGCGCACTTCCTAACTTGGTGATTTGCAAAAGCGATGACAATGCGTATTGGATTCTTGTATGGTCAATGTCCTCTTTGTAGTTATAATGCAAAATAGAAAGACCGTCAAGATCAAATTCTCTCTGTATCTTACTTGCTCCATCAACGTTGATAATTTGAAGCAGCGGATTTAGTAGCGCTGTGAATGGCCGGTTCTGGTTTCGAATCCAAGTTTCTGATAGCTGTCTTTCCATCCAGATGGGGGATTTTAATCCGTCTAATACAGCAAATAGAGGTCCAACTAAGGCAGGATGAGCAAGACGAGAGTCATCTGAATGTTTCCATAAAGTGGCAAAAGTTTCGAAAGCATCTTCATATTCTTCAGAGTTTCCAGTCGCCAAACTGAGGCATAAGACGGGTTTAATTTGATTCTCACCAACCAGGTCGAAAATACTCCAAAATAGCTCAGCTGTCCGCACATGGAATGGACTCATTCCTGGGTGCAAGAATCTCAGCAGCGCTTCTACAATGATGGTCGGAGCGTTTGAGCTGGTCAAAGGTCCTTTGCTCGCCAGTGCTTTGCACTTTTGCTTCGCTATCAGAATCTCTACGTACGCTTCAACTTCGGCAAAAGAAGTGGATGAGCTTAACGATGTAATAATTTGTTTTTCCCATGACTCGCCATCGAATGGGACCGACACCGTATCTTTTTCTTTATTAGCACTAGCATCGATCATGTTCAATAATCGACACAAGATGGATGACACATCGACGATTATACTTTTGTCCTTCGAGAGAGCAGCACCTACCATGTGTATGAGGGCTTGAATCGTTTCAGGATGCTGGAATCCAATGTATTTTTTGGCAGCTTCATCGGCATTCAGCGTCTTCTCATCGTAAAGTTGTGCTGCATGTTGCACAAAGCTCTGAGTTTTAGCGTTGCTGAGTGTAGATCGTCCTGCAAATACCCGTTTTGGAATCAAGACGAGAATTTCACTAGCGAGCTGTACAGCCTCAGCGATCCAGATAGGGCTGTGCGACTGATTTACCAGTTCCATCACGACTGCAAACAGTGTAGGGAGGTGTACAATCCTACTCTCTTCATCATGTACGCGGAACGAGGCGAATATAAAGCGTAGCAACGAGACGATCTCCACCTTAGAGTCCAAGTTTGGACTTTTACTTTCTTTGCAAAGTGCATAGTAAAATTGGCGGTACATAGCGAAAGGGTCAACTGCTTCAAAGAGCATTTTCGCCGTGGTAGATATATCAGTAGCAGGTGCACTTGTTCCTAATCCAACGGGATTAAGCTGCACCTTCAACGTCTTGAACGTTTCAACTATTATCGCATTTGTCATCGGAGATCCAATGCTCCATTTGTCTAAGAGTGTGACCAAGATTCTATAAGGGCGCTGTCTTTCAGAGGACGAAAGTTGCTTTCCTTGATCCTGCGCATCAAGCTTCTCAGGCGATGCATCTTTCCACATCTGTTCCATCAAAGAGTCCTTTGCCCACTGTAATGCGTAGGTCTCGAAGTAAGATTGCTGGATTTCCTGTTCATCTGACGAGCCAAGAAGCCAAGAATACAATCTGCGATTGAGGCTCAGGTCTCTCCGTAGCACGATAGATAATGCGCCTTGAAACAGCAATATGCGATCTCCAGGTCGAATGCTTTTCAAAAAGGTGGGAGAATCTAAACGAAGATGTGTGATGAGGATGTCCAAGGTGGCCCTCTGCACCAGAAGCGAAGAATCGTCTTGCAAAGCCGCTGAAAATGCGCGAACCGTCAATCCGAGATCAGGGCCAACCACTGAGCTCACTTCTGGATCCCCATCATCGCCGTTGAGATGCGGAAGTCTTCTAGAAATATAGTGCAATGTAGGCATTCGAACTGCACCTGTTGTAATGAGCAGAAGCCATAGATTTTGAATGAAGTATTGTTGTCCGATGGTATTTTGCACTTGATCCAGAACTTTGAGAGTGCGTTCAAACAATTCAGTCGCCTCTTCTTCCAGACCGGGTAGTAGCGACAGCTGCATTGGTTTTGCAAGTGGGCGTAAATCCTGCGAAAGAGACATGTAATACCGTTCCACGAGACTTAGAATAATAGGCTTGACGCTCGTTGATGCGTATTGGAAGAAGGGCAATAGACCCGGCGTCCAAATTGTGAGATCACGTCGCAAGCCCTCTGTACCAATAGTGCTGAGGATATATTCATAGACTTCCAAAGCCCGTTGGTGAACCCCAGAAGGCAGAGCTGGATTTAGACACTGTGATAGCCGCTTAGCAACAGTGAGTTTGCGAGGTACCGCATTAAATTGAGGAAATGTTTGTAAAACTTTAAGCAATCTACCTAGAAAAGCAATGAAATCTGCCCATTCCGAGACGCTCTCGAATGTTAACAAACATTTGTCCACGGCAGCTGCATACTTTTTGAAGCGTGAGTCTGATTGCAAAGTTTTTTCTGATTCGATGGCCCATGCCTTTTCTGCCCTTCTTGCTGCCACGCTTTTCCAAACATCGCCATGGGCAATCTTGTCGGAATCAATTGCAATGGCTGATGCTTTACCACTCCGTACAAAGTTCCCCGAAAGCAGAGTAGGTGCCTCCGAGACGCGAGTTGGGGAATTGCCTTCGATCTGTTGTTCATGAGCGGCTGAAAAGGTTGGCTTCGACAAGTGTGCTGCCAAGCTTGCAGAAAGCACAGTAGATGGTGCTGACCTCAATGGCGTGGAGCTTCTGCTCGGACCAGCATCATTCTCTCCATTAGCAGACATCTCACTAAAAATCGAATGATTGTTGTTCGCATGATGCTACCTTAAAATGCAGCGATACTTAAGCGCACGGGCCCCACGTGTTAGCATCCCTGCGTCTTACGTTCCTAGCACGACCTGTAACAGTCTTGACATCTAGGTCTATTCTTGCGCTTTCACCTTCTACACATCTTCCAGAATGTCGAAGTCACTCCGTACACGCCCTATGACGCTGTACCAGTCTCGGGACAGCCTTCAACCTGCTGTCCCTCCTGTACCAAACGATCTGTCTGCATCCCAAGAGCTCAGTGTCCCGCACACAGACAAGAGAAAGTCTGGCCGACCAACCGGTAAGAATCGAGCTCTGTCAAAGGCATCAGAGGTAGGATCAAATCTCAAAAAGAGGCTTAGCCTGCGGTATGCCGAACCAACTGAACTCGATGCCGGGGGTTTCAGCGCCATTCCTCAGGTACCAGCTTTACCTACTGTTTATCCCGGTGCTCCAGATCTTCCTCCTCTTGCAACTGCACCAGCCCAATACCAAAGCCATAGTCAGCTGGAGCGAGGTACAAATGGAAGGGTTTTGCCAATTTTGGGTGAAGGGTTTGAAGATGCTGATATGAATGCTGAGCCGACAGGAGTAGAGGATGGATTGAATGAGGACCAGAGTCACTCCGGTCCTCAACCATCGTTGCATGGACGAACAAGTTTAGACGGTAGAAAATTGTCCAGAGGGCCTTTGCAGCTTCAAAATCATGCATCTGATCCAGCAGTAGATCTCGAAATGTTGAGTGCTGAGAAATTCGATCCGGAGTTCTGTAAGTATTTTTTTCCAAGAGTAAAGTCACAGCTTAGAAATGCGATCAGACCTTAAAATGAAACTTGCACATTCTTCTGAAGACTTTTTGCGGCAATTTCAAGACTCTCTACGTGCTGTCAAGGACTCTGCATCCTCTGATCTCAAGAGACAGGTCTTTCGCAATTATCAAGAGTTTATTACTATTTCCAAAGAAATTGCGACACTCGAGAACGATATGATTGAACTCAAGGAGTTGCTCAGTGAATGGAAAACTTTGCCACAAACACTAGAACTGGAAGAAGCGGAAATAAATGGCCTTGGATGTGAGTGAAAGCTAAAGCATACATCCAATGAGAGAGTTGATATTCTTTTGAAGCCTTGACAGATTCAGCACTACGAGGGAGGTCATTACGTGGTAATCGAAGTAGCATGGTGGATCTCCACCAGATCTACAAAGCTCAAATTCAATCTCTCTGGGAAGGAATCGAAGGCTCACAAAAGTTTCTTCCGATGACGCCCGGGCGTCACCTGATCGCTGAAGCGTCTTCTTTCACCGAACTGAATGCTGCAACTTATAAGCCTAGACAGCAAGTAGCCCTTTTCCTTCTAAATGATCTGATCCTTGTAGCTGTGCGGAAAAAGCGGCAGATGAGTTCTCGAGTTCGCCTCGTTGCTGAAAGGTGCTTTACCTTAGAAGAGGTTATCGTCATTGACCTTAAAGATGGTGGTGATCTGACTAATGCAATTAAAATCAAACAAGGCAAGGAGAACTTTGTGTATCGTACAGAAAGAAGCGAAGACAAACGGGCTTTACTGAATGCCTTTCGCCGTGTAGCTGAAGAGCTTGCGAACAAAAGGCGAAAGAAAAACTTAGCCGAAGCGGAAGCACGGAAAAGGGAATCAACCTATGAGGGCAATGATGCTCTGGGCGTGGAGCGGGTCAATTCTGGTAATTTGCAAGGAACCCTCGATGTATCCATGACGAGCAACGATAAAGATACATCAAGGATGCAAGCAGAGTTTACCGATCGAATAGCTGTTGCGATCGCCTTACGAGAGTGGGGAGAAGCAGTTTCTTTGATTGAACAAGGACAAAGCAAGCTCTCAGCGCAGGACAACATTGATCTGAGCAACCGAGAATTGAGCTTCAAGCTTCGCACATTGACATCTCAGTTGGTGGAAGCTGTTTGCAACGATTTATCTTCGCCTTTGTTGAAGAAATCGTCTGTTGTGCGTAATGTAGGATACCTTTTGCGGCTGGATCGAGGTGAACGAGCTCGTGAAATCTTCCTCAACTCTCGAAGCGAGCTCTTAAAACGAAGAAGCCGGCAAATTAAATTTGAAGGCGATGTCAGCCTTTATGTGAGCGAGCTTGCTCTTGTTCATTTCACGTTGATAAAGAACACGAGTGAATGGTACATGAGCGCATTCAAGGACAATCATATGGCGAGTGGTAAGGCATAATTCTCGTGAGAAGTCTTGTATCTTGACACGCATTCTTGTTCAACAGGGTTTGTACGGTGGGCAGCCATCCAAATAGAGTCTTATGCAGAAATTTTCCGACGGCAAGTGTATGGAATGGTAAACCAAGACCCCAAAGTGGTCGCGGAAGCTATTGATATCACAATGAGCAGTGCCTCTCAACTTAAGGAGGTCGGTCTGGACTTGATCTTTTATCTAAAGGAGCTACTTCAGAAACCCGGCCGAAAGGATGGATTCAGTGCGTTGCTAGAGTGAATTTATGGCTTAGCTAATATGTTTTTTTGCAAGACACTGTTCCCTCCTTGACCGTGACATTAGCTGACGATCCAGAAGCGATTGCAAAGCGTCTGTCTGCCATCGAGATAAGGCAGCAAAATATGACAGAAAAATAGGCGTTTGAGCTGACAATCATGATGTATATCCACAATATAATATATGTATATTACTGTTCAGATATCTTATTAATAGACTATGTTTTGTAGATCCCATAAAGCACGTAAGCAGTGTACCCAAAAATGAGAAGAAATGGAAGGAGACTCTCGATTGGAACTTGACCAAATGTGCCTCTAGTGGCTGTAGAGCCATGTGTGCCTCCTGCAATACTTTGACCTGCTCCTGGAAAAGTAGAGGCGCTTCCACCTGCAATGTATTGCTTCGTTAATTGTGTCAGCCGCGATGGGTTGGCTCCACGTAGCGTCTCAAGAACACCACCTTTGCGAAGGAAGGTGAAAGTAGGCATGGCACGGACGCCATAACGCTGCGCGATGGCAGCCTGTTCGTCTACATCTACCTTGAGGAAGTGCGCTGTCTGCGCATGTTCTTTGGCCAGAGCCTCGAATGTCGGGGAGATAGCCTTGCAGGGACCACACCCTGTTGTAGATGAGCAAAGGGGAACTATGATTGGGTTGGAGACTCACAGGAAGCTGTAAAATCGATGACAACAAGCTTGTCCTCAGCTGCTTTTAGAATCGATTCAAGCTCTAGGGTCACAAAGTTAGACGACCAGTAGTCAATATACATGTATACCTACCCGCCGACGAAGCAATATGCTTGGACATTCTGGATGATGGCTGATTCGAAAGAGAGACACGCGTCAACGCACGGCCCTGAAAGGTGGGACAGGAACGGTCTTTTGCCAATCAATGAGCGGTAAGTCTGGGTTCGAATGGTCATGCCATTATGATTTTGCAATGTACGATTGTGGACAAAGCTGCTCAGCAATACTACATATAGATGAAAGGGGAATCACGAACAACCATACGTAACACGAACACGAACACGATCGTGAAAGCGAGGAGCTACAGAACACTTAATCCAGCTTTTCTACCTCAGGTTCGTCGTTCTTGCCCTCTGCTTCGTCGAAATTCTCAGCCTGGTTTACGAAGACGTTAGTGTGGAAATAGATTAAAAGCCTCGGTCACGTACCACATCAGGTACATCGTCGTCGTCCTCTTTCGCGCCGGCGGCTTGCTGAGCGGCGTTCATGGCTTGATAACTCTCTGCAAGCTTTCGCAAGCTCGCCAGAGAATCCGGTCCTAGCTGATTGATGATACCAGGTACAAGGTCTGTGAGTTCTTTGTCAGCCCCGTGGCCATAGACGGCATGTACATTGGATGATGCGAGTCCGGCAACTAGAAGGAACAAGTAGGATTAGCTAAATGCTCAAATTAACGTCAAATCGGTTCGGGAATCTCCAAAACCATTCGGATCTCCAAGCCATCTTGGCTGGGATAATGAATGTGCTGTGCTCTAAAATATGATACCTACTTCGAGGCTGCTGGAAGTGAAGCACGTTTCCGTTGTCCTGGAACATGTTGACTTCCTCAATGCCTGTCAAAGGCTGGACATTCAGCTTCTTAAGGGCATTCTGCAACTTCTTGTCTGCATCAGCACCACCCGGACCTTTGGGTTTGCGGACGACCTTTCTTCTAGGTGTGCCTTTACCTCCTGAATGACGAAGTGAGTTAAAGAAAGTGTGCTAAAACTCTTACTTACCGATACGGCTAGCAGATTGTAGCTTAGCGAGCTTTTCTTGGTCAATGACCATATTGGCGTAATCAATGGCAAGAGTCCAAGATGTCGTTGGAATCAAGAAGGTGCGCGCATCTCCTACTAAATCGTTCTCGTGCGCGTGTCAACTCGCTTGGATAAGGCAGGCCTTCCGAGCACGCTCACACACACAAACACACACACACATATATATATATATCAATGAAGTCTAGTACATATTAACCTAGCATGCGACACATGCATGTAATTCACACTCCTGATGTTCTCTTCTACGGTTGGTAGGGTGAAGAAAGTGCTGATTTCATATTAAATCCTTGGCTTATAGCGAGATCTTTGTCCCAATTGGCTGTAAAATAGCCTCCACTGTGACGCGAATACAGAAATAACGGCACTGAATACAATATCGATAGGGCACTAAAGCTGCGGTCTCGGCCGACACCCTTCTGCAGAATTGTTGCTATTTCACGGCATATATATGAAATGAAGATGAAAAGTGTAAGAATGATGTTATATTTCCCGGCTTGTGATGCGAGTCTGCCTTTGCTCTCTCCGCTGAGAGAGTACATCCTCGTCATGATGTTCTTTTCCTCCGCCTTTATGCTCTGTGCCTACCGTGCCCCACCCCGGCGCTCCTTTGGCTGCGTTGGCTTGCCATTGATTAATTAAGCTACTTACACCGCGAAATCGCTCTTGAGCTTCCGAAGGTGGTTTTGTTTCCCCACCGGTCTTAGAGGGGGAGGATGCGCGCAGTGCACCATATTTTTCTACCCGCTGTTTTTCTTCCTCCTCGCGCTCCCACGGTTTCATATCCTCACGGCGGGAATGGATACCCAAAGGCTTAGCAGCCACAACTGGCGCTTTCCGTTTGGTTTGTTGCGGTAGCTCTGTGCTCGCAGCATATTCTCTTGATATAGATGGTGCCTCCTGTGACTGTCCGTGAATTACTGGTATCTCACTTTCAAACGTTCTTTGACGACCCCGGATGCTTCCTGGTTTGATTGGAGGGGTAGGCTTTGCAATCCTACCTTGACGCAAATTCACGCCTCCAAAGCTGCTGACCAGATTTTCAACCTCCCTCGTGTGGTTTTCTTGCATTGCCTTTGGAGGGACGATGGGGCGTGAGTCATTCTGTGACGACGATTGGGATGAAGCTTGTTTGTCCTCAACAGCCTCTTGCGCTTCCGGTGTCATCTGTCTCGGTGATGTTGCTGCATCGGCATACTGTTTCCTAATTTGTAAGACTGTTGGCATGTCCGTAGCATTATCATGCTCTTGCAGATTGGCCGATGCGCCTCTCGCTGTAAGATCGTTCTTATCCACACCAATAGTGGGCTGAGGAAGGAAATGCATTTCCTCATCATCTTCGTCCCATGCCGGTGGTGTAGCTTTCTGCATGTTGTCAAGAGTTCTCTCCAAAGGATCTGCCTCAGAAGACTTGGGTGCACTGGTCAGGCCTGGATCGACATCTAAAAGATTGACATCTTTACTTGTGTTACCGTGTGGAGTTTCAACTTTACTAGTGATAGAAGAATCTGAGGTTTGGATTGTACTAACATGCTCCTCTTCTGCTTCATTTGACTGATTCCAGGGTGGGATTTTGATCTTTCCGGGGCGAACCGTATCTTTAGTACTCTCAGTTGTTCCCGCTGTAGCACGTAATTTTTCCTCGTAAGAAGCAGCTATGTTCATAGTGACAGGTCGTCTGCGTCGGGTTGCATCTAAATCCTCAGGGGGGACAACATCATCATCACTAGAATCGACTTCACTCTTGTCAGTTTTTTCCAATTGAGTTGTATCTGTTTGACGCGAATATTTGTCGGTCGCTTTGAGAGGTACTGTGCGATCAATAACGTTAGGAGGGAGCCAATCCTTGTGCATCTGCTTTCGAGAAGGCAAGGATGGACGTTCGAATGGCTTGGCCACAAGTTGCGGGTCTGCATGGTTATGTGGGGAACTACTCCCTTGTGCAGTAGACCCAGACATAGTTGTAGATGTAAGCGAACGCTTGTCTCTCTTTCCCTGATCTGATCCTGTGTTACTAGCAGATGACATCCCACTAAATTTGCCTGCCATCGCACTGACGGAGCTTCGATTAGACAATCCAGGGATGTTGGATACAGGTGAGCGAACAGGCTGACTGTCGCTCTTTGGAGGTACGGAAAGTGGTGAACGATTCCGGTCATTTGAGTAATGGCGGTCGATTTCGTCAATACTTGGAAAACGCGATGACGAATATTGATTGCTTTCCTTCTGCACTTCATGACTTGATCTGTTTGTCTCGGGCAAAGTCTTTCCAAGAGCTGACGGTGACGGAATTAGTCTTTGAGGGAGAGGGGATGCACCCCTACTTGCGAGCGCTGAATCGAACCCGGGCAGACTGGGACTGTGTTGTAGTGTGGATGGCGGCCTAGAGGCTGGGAGACTATCTGCCGTACTACCATTTGAATGTGGTGAAAAAGAGTCTGCAAAATCTAGCTTGTCTGATGTATTTCCCTTGCTGTGAAGTTGACTATCAGACTCTACAATAGATGAGCTGACATCCGGCTTCGCTTCTGGCAATGTCTTTCCGGGCACGGTACTCTTATTGGGTCTTCCTCTTCGCATCGGAGTGATATTTTCGTTTCGTCTTCGCATCTCTTCAGACTCTACCTTTTTTCTCTCTTCCTCAGTAGGTCCGATAGCAATCAAGTCATTATTTACTCCGGCTGCAGCTCCATTGCTTCCTTCCGAGGTCTGAACAGTTGAGCTGCTGGAAGCGAATGAATCTGTCGTATTTTTATTTCCCTGCACAGAGTGCAAGGAGCTGGAAGGTGGCTCCGATCCTAGTATGCGATGAAGACGGACGATTACTTCATCAATGTTTGGTCGCAAATGGGAATGCTCCTGTAGCATGGATGCTAATAGCGAGATATTGATAAGTCATTAGCTATTTTCAGCCTTATAACTTACATATGAGGTCTTTGAGACGCTGCGAGTAAGGTGGCATCTGCGGGAAACGATAACGTGCATTAAGAATGGCCAATGGACCTCCCCCATTCTCCTCAAAAGGGGTTGTGTAATAGCACAGTTTGTACAAAAGAACACCCATAGCCCAAATGTCTGCTTTTTCGTCAATAGGGCGACGTTGGTAAACATCAACCATTTCGGGGGCTCTATACTGCAGTGTGGTGTGCTTATTAAGGTCGGCTTCTAGACGTTTGACCTCCTCAAGTGAGCGAGGTGCCCTTCTAGTCAATAGTGCTTTGGAGCTCCCAAAATCGCACAACTTGTACGTGGGACCAATTCTAGGATTGGATGGGGGTGGTGGAGATAACAAAATGTTCTCTACCTTAAGATCACGATGCATGATCGGAGGATCCATAGAGTGCATCACTTTGAGGCCTGCAGCCACGTCGCCAAAAATCTTGAGCACCTCTGCTTCGCTCAACCTTGTCCGAAGCCGGGAGTTCATAAGGTCGATGATGCCTCCCCCAGAGCAATACTCCATCAAAATGAAAATTTCGTAACCACCTCCTTGTAATGCAGAAGCACTAGCCTCTACAAAGTGCACAATGTTGGGGTGTGCTCGAATAGATTTCTGTATTCATTTGGAATTTAAGTCAAAGATCATTCTCGTCACTTCCGAGCACGTACATGAATTTCAACTTCGTTACGTACGGAGGCCAGAGACTCTTTATCTGGGACCGCCATGCGTTTTAGGACGTGTAGTGTCTCTCCTCGCGTCGTCACCGCGGTTCCTCCTGGAATAGTAGTAGCTGACACTGGTACAGAGATGGGTTTGTCCGTTGTCACCAAATAAACATGAGCAAAGCCACCTATATGAGGCACACAGTGTGAATCGTGAAAATCTCTTTTTTCCCACTGACGCACCTTGAGACAAATAACGCTGCACTGTTACGACGACAGGTCCTACAAAGACTTTCGTTCCGGGTGAAAGCGTTCCCATCGGTTGTCTTGTATGCTGTGCGCTAGAGAAAGGCATACCTTGCGAATGCTGCGCAGCTTTAGGCGCTGCACCATGACGAGTAGTTGACATGCTGGTGAAAGGCGCTGTCGACATGGTCTCCAAAGAGCTGCGGCACCCCGCTGAAGGTAGAGCGGGGCCCAATAAGACAGTGAATTACGTGGCTATCTTTGCAGCATTCGCAAGGCGAATCAGAAAGCTTTCACAATTCTCAGAAAGCTGAGGTTGAGATCTTCACGTATTGGTCCGAGCCAGAAAGTTATTTCTCATCTCCTGCTTCGCACAAAGCGTGCACGAACCCCTGTGCCAGCAGTGGACGTGCATCGCGCCGCATCTCCGCCATTCGCGAGATTTATCGAACAATTATGGAAGGGCATCACCGTGGTATTTAAAATCTTGACGTGTAAACGACTTTCAAATGCGACCGCCAGTCTGATTCAAAACTTCTCTCCGAGATCATTTAGCCTTCTGCAACGGGAGACAAATCTGGTATGGACATGGCTAAGCTCTGTGACGATTACTGGGGCGCATCCGAATTTGAAAGAATACGTTCACAAATGTAGAATGACTTGTAGATTTGTTGCTAGAGTAGTATACCAATTTTAGCACTTTTCCTTCTTCGACTAAACAAGAGCTTCTCTAGGCTTAATATTGAGCGGAAGAACGGGGAATTCAGATGTCTTCACATTCCGCATAGAGCACTATCTCCACATTTAGATTAATCTCCATACATGTCCGAGGACGTAAAAGTTTTGACTTGTCTATGATCTGCAAGCACAGTAATCATTACCACAGCGGCCCGCATACCCACGGAAGACGTTAAGGGCTCTCTTATTCATTATCTAGATAGATGACTCTTTCCGGATTGCCCCCGGCAAAAAGAACGCGCCGGGCCAAATTTTCGCGCCGGGCTCTCCTGAACGCTCGGGTGTACTTGCTTATATCCGGAACGTGCTTCAAAGCAGCTACAATAAGCACGAAATGCTGACAGCTGCCGGGCATAACGTAACTTTTCTAAAAGTTTTGCTGACCTTTCACCATCGCAAATGTCGCTACCTGAAACTGTGAAATTCATAAATAACCAGAGGTCTCCAGATGAGTGCCATCTCTGTATATATTTACTTTTGGTAGTACTCTCAACAATTGACGTGAGGACAAAATGACGACTGTGTACGAGCCGCCTCACTCTCGCTCCTCCTCTGAGCATGGGACATCAAATGGTGGACAGGATACCACGGTACCAAGCCTAACAGAACACAAGGTATCCCACGAGCTCACGGAGAAGGACATTGAACAAGCAGAGGTTCCCGTTATCCACGCATCCAATGAAAAAGAAGGAAATGAAGAAAACTATATCACTGGTGTGCGTCTTGCCTTAGTCGCCGTATCTATCAACCTGTTTGTTTTCCTAGTGGCTCTAGATCAGACAATTGTTTCAACAGCTATCCCCGATGTGACCAACCAGTTCAACTCATTCAGCGACGTAGGCTGGTATGGTTCAGCATATCTGCTTACTTCAACCGCTTTTCAGCCATTATTTGGACGGCTTTATTCATCGTTTAACATCAAGTACATTTATTTGCTTGCTTTATTTATCTTTGAAATCGGTTCCTTAATCTGCGGTGTAGCAAACGACTCTCCCACGTTCATTGTGGGCCGAGCTATAGCAGGACTTGGCCTTGCAGGTGGTTATGCTGGAAGTATGATCATCGTCAACGTCGTTGCTCCACTCTCGCAACGTCCTCTTCTGACCAGTCTCATGGGAGCTACCTATGGGGTCGGAGGTACCATAGGTCCTTTGATTGGCGGTGCCTTCACTTCACACACTACGTGGCGTTGGTGTTTCTACCTCAACCTGGTTTTCTACGCATTAGTGGGGCCGGCAATTCTTTTCTTCTTGAACATGCCGAAGGTCAAGCACGAGAAAACAGTCTGGAAACGATTGGTTATCATAGATTGGCTTGGTAGTATATTAATCCTTTGCAGCTTGATATCCCTCCTTCTTGTGTTGCAATGGGGTGGTCTCAAGTACAAATGGAGCGACTCGAAAATTATTGGTCTCATTGTTGGTTTCTTCATTATTGGCGTCGCTTTTATCGTCGATCAATACTTCATGGGAGAAAACGCAACAATACCATTTAGGATGTTTAAGCAACGCACCGTTGCTTTCGGTACCATGGTCAACTTTGGGGTTGCTGGGGCATATTTCACCATGCTATACTTCCTTCCAATCTATTTCCAATCCGTTCTAGGAAGCAGTGCAATTCGCTCGGGTGTTCAAACTCTACCTTTCATTGTAGCTGTGATCTTCACGGTGACAATTACTGGCGGTATTGTCAACAAAACGGGTGTCTATATCCCTATGCTTCTCATAGGCACGTTCCTTACAGCTATAGGGGGAGGCATGCTTTACTTCCTTGAACCAGATTCAAGTCAGGCACGCTGGGCAGGCCTACAGTTCTTTGCTGGATTTGGACCGGGTATGGCATGGATGTTGCCTTTCATTGCATCATCTGCTGCTCTTCCTCCTGCAGATATTGCATTGGGGAGTGCAGTAGTTATTTTTTTCCAAACATTGGGGGGTACAATCTTCGTTTCCGTTGCACAAAGCGTTTTTCAAAACAAATTCGTCATTAATCTGGAAAGAATTCCTGGCGTTGATGCTCAGCAAATCGTCGCAAAAGGTGTCAGCGCTTTCCGGGCCTTCACTCCTCCCGAACTTCTACCAGCTGTCGTTGACGCTGCCAATAGAGCGCTACAGAAGAACTACATCATTGTCGGGGCTCTAGGTGCTCTCGCATTCGTCAGTGTCTTTGGAATGGAGTTGAATCGCCGGATTCCTATTGGAACAGCTGCACCAGCAGCTGCATAGACCTGTCTCGTATTGATTTATATATACCATATTTACGCGAATTCATGTTCTTCTAAAACGTACATTGCTTTCTATGCTTCCTAGAAGCTCGAGAGCCACGAGTGCGAAATCGAGTGCAAGAGTAGATACCACCTATCATGGTGCTTTAGTCGGATCCCTATTAGTATGATAAGCTTAGAAAATGCCCGACTATTATATTTCTCGAGGCACATACCATGTGATCCCACTACCTGTCTCCATGGCATTCAATGCCTTCATATCTTCGTCTTTCAGGTCGAAATCAAAAACATCTGCATTGGACTCGATTCTGGAAGGGGTCGAAGATTTGGGTAGTACGATAAAACCCGATTGTAAGCTCCAGCGTATTAAAACATGGGCTGGAGTTTTGTTGTACTTCTAGAAAGAATCAAACATCAGAAGTTGTCTCAATATCAAGAATACAATCTCACTTTTGATATTTCTTGAAGTTCAGGTAGGTCTGTAAACTTTCCTTTCCCAAGAGGCGAATAAGCCTGAATGGCAATGCTATGCTTTTGACATTCTTTCACGATTTCTGACCGTTGAAAGAATGGGGAGATTTCAATCTGGTTGATACTTGGAGGTGATTCAGGAAACTTTGCTAACAGTTCTTGAATGTGATGCACTCCGTAGTTGCTTTGCAAAAATGAGTCGAAAAATGGGTGAACAGAAAGGTATTTAATCTTACCTTACGCCGATGCTACGAACTTTTCCGGATTTCTTGGCATCAATGAGGGCTCTCCATGTATCTAAACGCTTTGCGGTCCCCGGATTGGGTGAATGAATGAGTACACAGTCAAAATAGGAAAGAGCAGATGCTTTGAGAGATTGGTCTAACGATTTGAGAGCTTGTTCGTATCCATGATTGGAATCCCAAATCTAGACATTGTTAGCGTACGTGTTGAACAATTTGTTGAATGTTCTTACCTTAGTAGTGACCCAGATATCTTCACGTTTTACTGAGCTGCTACAATCTTGAATAGCTTGGCCTACTTCTTTCTCATTTTTGTATAGCTGCGCTGTATCAATGTGACGGTACCCAACTTTGATTGCGTGTTTGATAGCATCGGGTGACTGGGTCATATACACACCTAAGCCGAGGCGAGGTATGGAAAGACCATCATTCAACCTCACAGTAGAGTCTAGGCGAAGAGCATTCATTTTGGAATGGTGTTTGTGGTGGCAGCGAAAGAAGTGTGCGAAGCATGACCTCAAAAGAATCCGTGCACAGTGTTGCCGAAGTGGAGGAAGGGTGCACATTCGCTTGCCCAATTTTTCCTGTACGCTTAAATTCTAGCGGTAAACCAATGTCATTTTTAGATGCCATGACATCCACTTTGACCCCATCTTTCAAGGTTTCACAGACATTCAGCAAAGTTCAGATATCGGTGGATTTACCTTCATCGTGTCCCTCATCTTGTGTACTCAGAGTCGTGGTTGATGGCGGGAACGTTTTTGGATTAGCATGTCCCCATATACATTTGCCTCTGGTCTTTCCGCCAGGAACGTTACGAGATGGATCGTCGCAAATGTCACATTCCGGTGATAAGTCAAAACTTACAGTCAAGCGGGTGGGGACTCAAGCATTTGTAGATCTCGATAAAGTTAAAGTTGGTGACCAAATAGAAAATCTTGACCGCTTGAAGCCAAGCATCTTTCCCCCAAGTGGCTTAGGTGGTACTGACGAAGACGACGACGATGAAGAAGAAGAAGAAGAAGAACGCCTTATGGGGCTTGAAATCCTACAGCGTGGTATATATGCAGTCAGATCAAATGGAGAAGGCAGAGACATGCATTCACAAAACGACACTCTTCCACATCTGTCTGTCATAGATGCAAACGTCAAGACACAGATGCATGAGCAAACACATGTTTCGAAGCACAACATCTCACAACACGAGAAAGAAGAGCTACGTAGACTTGCTTGCAAGGCCGAAGAAGCTAAGTGGGATGAAGGCATGTACTTGGACAGTTTTATCGACGAAGGGAAAGAGATACAATATCTAGTCTGTGCAAAGTTACAAGACTCGACACGTCTGGCCGATCATAGCGAACATCAACCTCCTCTCGCAACTAAAATCTCGCAGGATGAAGTGAAGGAGATGCATCTGCTTCTCCTGGAAATCCTGTTGGCATATGCGTATGACCATCGAACCACACTGGGCGAGCCCACCGTAGAGACTCCTTGGACGATAAGCAAGCTCTGCCGATCGATGGTCGCAAGCTCATTCCCTTCCATTTCGCTAAATGATTGTGCAACTTCGGTTCTCACGGGATCTTTTCGCAGGCAACTCACATATCCTCTCTATCGAAACTGGGCTCTGTCGAGTAAAGTTGCCCAAGACGTCATTCACGGTAGCGCACTGCAGCGGCCTGATGCTGCAGTGAATGTTCTACGTGAAATCCAAGCTCAATTCGAAACAAGTGAGGATGAGGCTGCTCAATCGTACTCAAAAGATATTTTGCTGCCACTAATTCATTGGCTTCCGGATGTAACGACGTAAGTGCGAGCAAAAGATGAGCCAGAGCGATTCTCATGTCAGTGTAGTCCGGCTTCTCTTCAAAGCCTTTCATCGGAGCTTCAACAAGCATTTCTTACTTTGCGTAAGGATACAGTCGGTCCATCATGGTACCTGAAGGAGCTTGAAGAGGCAGCACTAGAGGCCGTCGCACACGGCGAAGGAGGGTTTATCTAATTACTTTATGTTCAGCTTGCCTTCGTATGTAATGTATTCTACGTTTATACCAGTGCCCAAACACGTGACAAACATGGTTTTTCTCATGTGCGCGAGTGGAATATGGGTGTGTCATGGGGGATGGTGCTGCAGGTTCGATGATGTGAAACCATTCTACACATCTTACCATCACATTCCGTTGACTGATTGGCAATCATGCCGAAAGTAAGTAACACAAGGCGCACTGCGTCCACTCGTCTAAGTATTCGTATTCTAGAATAAAGGCAAGGGCGGGAAAAATCGCAGACGTGGAAAGAATGAGAATGAGAGTGACAAACGTGAACTTGTCTTCAAAGAAGAGGGCCAGGGTATGTGTTTTGGAAGCCATCGTGGATATTGACTGATATAGAAACAAATAGAGTATGCTCAAGTGTTGAAGATGCTTGGTAATGGGCGACTGGAAGCACAGTGCTTCGATGGAGAGAAACGTCTAGCTCACATCCGCGGCAAGCTCCGAAAGAAGGTCTGGATCAATACCGGTGATATTATCCTCCTTTCCCTGCGAGAGTTCCAAGACGAAAAAGCTGATGTCATTCAGAAGTACACACCAGACGAAGCTAGGTAGGTATTATCTCTTGTCTTTTCACCCTTCATTCACACTGCTTGACAGGTCATTACAGAAGTATGGTCAGCTGCCAGAAAACGCAAAGATCAACGAGGGAGACGCCGCGGGCGATGACGCTGATGGGGCTGGTGTCGAGTTTGCCGAAGGATCGGACAGCGAAGAGAGCGAAGACGATCTTGATGATCTCTAGACTTTTTCGAAGCTTTTCTCATCTTGGCATGTAGCGTTACATTTTGGTAAATCTTTGACCAAAAACACTGCAGAAACAAATCTGGCTGTGTTACTTCTCGCGTCTCGTTATGCATTGGAAGTATGATTACATTGGAGTAGGTATTGTTACAAAAGTATTCTAAGCGTCGATGATCTCAGCATGGTCATACGTCTCCATATGAGCAATCAGGTCCTGTTCATTTCCAAAAGCGTGATCAAATTCATCATCACCATCCACTTGCATGTTGGTATCGTCATTCGCATTGATCTCCTGTATCTTGTCTGCACCTTCCATTAGGCGGGCGAAGTGTTCTGCTTCCTTTGCTTGGCGAGCTTCAATGTCCTGCACATCCCAAAGACTCACGCCGTTCTTTCCATCGCTCGGCATGTCTTGCGCCATTTGCTTGAGGAACCGTAAGCTTTCCACAATTGCCATGTCCGAACTGAGATTGGAATGAGCATCGTTGATTTGAGCAGCAATCCATCTGGGTAATTTTTCTCTCTTGTCGGCCCGGGCGAAGCGTTTGTCTGCAAAGATCATTAGGCCGTAATCCGTCTTTCCTCGTAGCACACGTCCGACACATTGCGCTGCATGTCTCATAGCATCGAAAGTCAAGAAAGCTGCTTCCTTTATACGAAAATTGTCACGCAAGAATTCGAGTCGCGCTTTGAGAATGCGCGACTCCGTGTACTGGTACGGGACGCCAAACATAATAACCGCTCTGCCGTAGTGATGGTCGAAGTCTATTCCCTCAGACACCTTACCACGAGCCACAGAGAGGAGGATAGCACCACGCCCATTATCGCATGCCCTGCGGTAGTTTTCCAGCGCAATACTTGTCTCAGGAGCGTCCGGAGTTTCGATGAAAACAAGCTTGTGCTTCCACACATCGTCCAAGATACCCATGTCATGCCAGGCAGCAACGATGCTCTCCATGTAAAGGTAGGATGGAAAGAATGCTACAATTCCATCAGGAACTATTTTTGCGTAGTCCACGAGAATGTTACCATAATTGCGCACCACGGCAAGATCATTGCGGACCTCAAAGCGTGAAGAAATCGCCACTTGATCAGACCCCCGTGTAATAACAAGAGGTAAGAAGCATTGCCTCGTCAGCGTCATAGGATAGCTGTCTTGCACTACTGTCTCGAACTTGAGCATCTTGGGGTACATGTCCAAGGGAGAAATCGTACCCGATGTGATAATCACAGAACTGAAACGCTCGAAGACAGGAGCGATAGCGATGCTAGCATCCAGACAAGTCAAGTGGAAGATGGGGTTCGGCACAGTGGCATGTTCCGTCTCGAAAGGCTCGAGAATCAAGAGGAAACCTTTGTCATATGTTGCAACAAGAGTAGCGAACGCAGCGACTTTTTGCAGACTGGCAAACTCGTCTAAGCGCGTCAGTTCAAGTGTGGAGACAAGCATCCTCAGCCGTTCTGCGCAGAATCGCAGTGGTTTTCGTTCGATGTAAGTAATATCCCGAAGGTGCTGGAGAAAACTAGCTGGTGTTTCGGCAACGACATGTAACACCCGCATGCGAGTCTTGATATACTCGACGAAGCGCTTCAAGAATGCAACGAAGTGCTCAGCCCGTCTAATGTTGCCCGGAACAGCCTCCTGTAAGAGGTCTTCCGGAAGAACAGGGTTAGACATGAAAGTCTCTGCCTCATGATCGTGCGATCGCTCTTGTAATCCTTCGACCAGCCTAGCGTACTCATCTTGAAGCTTGTTCGAATCCGTCTTTTTCACTTCTTCGATCCGTTCCGAAAGTTGACCTACGCTTCTGTAGGCGCTGTCAAGCATAGGTCTTGTGAGGTCGATACTCAAAGACTCAATACAGACATTATCAATATTATGCGCTTCATCGAAAACCACGATTGCATCTTTGCTCATCTCCTTCGAAACTTGTTCAGCGACTTTAGGATCCAGCAAGTAATGGAATGAATAAATGATAATGTCCACAAAAGGTATCTGTCATCGAGTAAGCCCAGTTCGGATGAGTGCATCATTCAGCTTACCATCCTTCGTACTGCAAAGTACGGACAAACACCCTTGTCATGGCCGTACTGTTTCACATCTTCTAATGTCCACACCCCAGATGGAACGAGATGACCAGGCTCCATCTTGCCCAGCTCTTCATGGAAGTCGCACAGCTCCACACTTCCTGGTTCTTTGCGGCCTCGCTCACACGCCCATGCACTTGTCATGTCTCGGCAACGGGCATCCACAACTTTTCCTTTACGCTCTTTGCCTACGCTTGGATGGATACATAGATTTTTTCTTGAGCTAAGTCCCAATGCTAATATCTCTTCTGCTTCGCCTTCTCCCTTGGGAAGAGGTGTATCTCGTTGACATGGCGAGCTAGAGCCTGGCTCGTTGTACCTAGCTCTGTATTCCATTAAGCGTTGCAATTCTGTCAATGCTTTCTCGATTTCGGGCACGGTACGAGAGCAGTAGATGAGCTTGCGTTTGGCAGGGTAATGCTTTACAAAGCGTTGTCAATGAGAATAGTCTTGGTAAATGTGTAGTACGTACCCGTTGGTAGGAGACAATAAGACTTAGCAGAGACACAGTCTTTCCTGTTCCAGAAGGCATTTCCAGCACACAGTGACCATTGCTGTCTAATGTCCGTTTCAAGTCTGTCATGTAAGCATATTGTTCTGGATAGATCTTGGGGTACGGGAACAGAATCGGCAGGTCGTCTATGTAAAACTGTTATAAAGAGTCAGAAAAATCGCAAGATAAGTTCGAGAGGCATACCTTCATGATGAATGATGTCTTGCGAAGAAGGACAAGTCTTCCTCTTTCTTTGAGCTTGTGGCTAGAATCTAGGCCGCTTTGGCATCGCGTTGCTGACAATTAACGAGGCATCCGTGCGTCAGACACTTTCTTCGCGTTATGTGCTGCTATCCATTTCATTATTGTCAAGTTCCGTCAGGTACTCTAACGAAGTATATACAAGTATAGTTTTTTTACAAGCCGGCTTCGTCATCTGAGAAAACCGGTGTATGAAATTTAGATTACCTTCTGAATACCTACTCAACCTTGAACGATTGGTCCCAAAATAATTGCTTCGATCAGGTGCCCAGAAGGAAGCATTGAGTTGCCCTGTGTTTGAGTTGGCACACAAACGAGACCATTAGCGGTAGCCATAGAATGCATACCACTAGAACAAGTAATGCTTTAATAATCAAAGAATGACAATTGTTAAACTGACCTGCTGCGTTGGCTTCCTGTACTGGAAGCCCATAGTTCTCCATTTTGTGATGAAATAATGACTCGATGAAATTCGGGTCGAGGATCGCAGCGCATTGCATCTTGTAGGCGAACACGAACACGGGATAATGGACACTGCTCTTCAGGGTATCCGGAAATCTTGCGCAGAGCGGGAAGAACAAAAACGTAGAAGCACACTAATGCTGAGGCCGGGTTGCCAGGTAGAGCAAATAAAATACGTTCTTCACCCGAACTGGATAGTGCAGAAGCGAACGTGGTCGGCTTGAGTAGAGAAGTGATCAGTCTGTCTGTTCGTTTCGCCTTTCTCAGATTGCTTACCTTCCCTGGCTTCATTGCAACACGACCAAAGTGAATTTTGCCTTCATTTAATCTTCTCTCAATAATGGGCTTGAGCAGGTCGCTCTCTCCCATGGAGGTTCCACCTGTACTGATAACCACGTCTGCTTCTTCAAGCCCCCTATTCAAAAGGGAGACAGTCCTCTCCATATTATCATCTACGATTCCTAAGTCAACCACATCAAACCCTGCCCCCCTTAGCGCTGCATTGAGACTTGGTCGATTTGCATCATAGACGCGGAAACCCCAAGAGGTAGCTGAGGACTCTGGGCTCTTTTCAATATCGAACAGCTCATTTCCTGTCGAAATGATAGCAATGCGAGGCTTTCGTACAACTCGAACATTTTGTATTCCTAGAAAAGCTAAAGTCCCAATTTCTCCACCAAGTTCACTGATTTTGGTGCCCTTTCGTAGAACAAGCTGATTCTCTTCCACGTCACTTCCAGGCTGTCTCACATTCTCCCCAGAGTCTACTTGTGCTTTCACTGAAATTAGTGTCTCTTCACCATCACACTCTTCGAGAAGGTCACTGTCCTCCACCATCAAAACAGCATCTGTGTCAGTTGGAATGGCTTGACCAGTATTCACGCGAAAGACTGAGTTCGGTTGGAATTCTTCACCACTTTTTAGGACACGATATGCTCCAGGAGGTGTGGAGGATGATCTGACTGCATAACCATCTACATTGGTCGTTGCTCGAGGTGGAAGCTTCCTAGGCGCTCTGATATCCCCTGCGAGGATGTAACCTCCAAGGTTTGCAGACGTTGGTAGTTTCTCCGCAGGATTCGGTCTTGTAAATCGCATGATAAGAGACGAAGCATCTTCCATGGTGATTATCGGATAAGGCGAAATTCTCTTTCGAAGCGATACCGCTTGCGAGGGGTCATGAGTGTAGAACCCTCCATCTTGCAAGGTCCTTGGCTTTGGAGCATGATGACCGTGATTGTGGTGGTGATTGTGGTGGTGGTGGTGGTGGTGCTGGTTATGATGATGATGCGTTTCATTTTGATCCTTATCTTTCTCCGATCCTTTAGCAGCACCACTATCAGTTTCTGTTCCCGTCAATTTGAGATGCATTGCTGCATGGGTAGCCCCTCCAGAGTGACCTTGAAGTAATTCCAGAGCATGCGGAAGGACACCAGAAGGACCAATAAGGACTTCGAGACACTCTTGAACTGCTCTAGAGCTTCCCGGAAGAGCCAAAATTAGACAGCTTCCATCGGAAGGGAGATCTGCTGCGCTACACAGAGTCGAAGGGTTGCTACGCCGGTGACGAATGCCACTTGTCATACGGGACAACGCTGCCATAGGAGTCTTACCCAAAGAATGTTGAATAAGTGCGTGGGTCAGACCGCCTGTATGTTTGTCAATGAGAGGAATCACAGCCTGAAAAAAATGATGAGCGCATGAGATTCCAAGAGCTCTTCAACGAACCTCAGGTGTGACGTCCCGCACACCGAAACCAGTGCCTCCAGTACATAAGACAAGGTCCACTCGAGAAGACGAGCCGTCTATCCAAGATCTGAGAGTTTTCTGAATGGTATCAGCATCATCTGGTACGATTGCTTTGGAAGTGACTTCATAAAGGCCTTGAGAACGCACTCCTACTATCTCCGAGGAGAGTATAGATCCAGATTTGTCCTTGGAAGCATCATGCGAGCAAGTATCGGAGACTAGTATCAGTACGACGGGGTCAGCTTCACAGCTAGTAAGTGATCTTGGTGTGTCTCACTTGTCAAGATCCCTACTTTGTATGGCATGGCTGCCTTGAGCACGTCGAGGAGAATGGATTCTTTGCCTGTGGAGCTTGTCACACGCTTTTTGCACAGTTTAGCGCGAACATTTTGTTCAGATCTTGAACACCACCATCGATCAAAAGTCATGCAGGCGACGGGGCGACTGATACTTGGAAGAGGTGTACTTCACAAAGCTCTTACACAGTACCAACAGAACCATTTCAGGTTACAAAGCGTTTCCCCGTCACTTTCTTGCCGCTCAGTGTCGTCAGGATCACCCACACCAATCGTCAACCCTGCATCGAGACCATACGCACGTCACCGTCCGACGTTACCAAAACCTAAGTCTTACAAGCTTCCTGGTGCTCTTTTGGTGCTTTTCAGTGTAGCCACATGGTCAGCCTTCACACTCCATGCCACAAATCGCGAACGTCTGTCTTCTAGTGTGCTGAAAAATGTGCTGGATCGAATAGAGACTAGTCCCCAAGTACAGAGGGCAATGGGTGACGACGTAAGCCTGAAGAAAGAAACGTTTCTCGCAGGAGATGCCTGGATACGAGGAAGCGTGAGCAATTAGTGTCTGCCATGATCAAATACTGACCTTCTTCCCCTAAGGTCAATATGATGCAAGGTCGCGTAGACATGTCTTTCAAGCTCAAAGGCAGTAAAGGTAATGACAGTGCATTGTTGATGTAACATGGACGCTTACACGTACATCTAGATTCAGGCACAGCATATTTCAGTGCTATACGGAGAAAGCCTGGAGAGCCCTATGAGACTTTACGTTTCCTGATCGTTCTCGATTCCGCCCAAGAGACCCTCTCACTTCTCGATGCGCCTTAGATCGCATTTCATATGTATTTTACTATTACCCATGCTAATGAATAGTATGAAATTGAACATACAAGTGCAAGAGAGTCAAGTATACATTTAGTTCCATATGCCTATGATTAGAAGCCATCCAAATACGCTTTGTGCCACAGCAATAGAGAACAGGAATTGTATTCGCCTACTCCGTTGAGCATGCGTGATTGTAACGCTTGATGTGGAAGACGGGTCTGGGAGAACAACGTAGCGTAAGGAGCGTAACTAGGAATTGAAAGTCAGTGTCTTACGCAGAAGGATGTATGCCAACTTACGAGGAAGAAGGAATTGGCAGCAGTGGTATAAGCCCAAACAAGCCAATATGCCATTCGACCTAAATGGGCCAATCCGACCAATAGGGTGATGATGACGCCGAGGAATTTGTATCCGCTGTAGGCAAGTAGATCAACGATTGTATGCTCGCCTTGAATGTTGAGCAGGTAGCATCCCAACTTGACCAATACAAACTCGCAAAAGACAATTCCGAGCGCTTTGCTCAGGCTCACGCCTAGTTCTTCCGGATGGAAGCGTGATTCCAAACCCCGGATCACTGACACAAGTAAGACATATGTAACAACAGACATAGCTGAAGCGTAGAAATGAGCAAATGGTCAGCACGAAAACACATAGGATGGTCGTACATACAGGGAATATAAAGGTCGGGCGAGTTGACGTCTTCCCGGGGTGGAGCAAAGCCTTCCGAAAATCTTCCAACACCCCCATTGATTGTGGCAGACTCTGTCATGCCGGGGTATGCCGCGCCTTCCACCCCTATTTTTGATCCTCCAGGGGCGAGGCCACCTGAAGATTGGCCGCCACCATGACGGTGCGCTCGACTCCATGGTTTGTGTCTCCAAGGAAACAGCACAAGCCTTAGTTTGTGAAGCACATAAGAGTTCGAAACGTTGAAGTAATGCTTCAAGACAGGAACAGGGAGGAACCGGTTGAACTGATTTCCACAATGATTAGTTTCACATCATATATCAGTACATAAACTCACATTCTTATTCATATATTCCCCTCCAACCTGTGCCATCTGCCTTCCAAAATGCATTCCCATTTGAGCTGTGTGATCATTTAAGGGAAAACCCCCTGCATTGCCAAAGGATGAAAAATTGGGCATGGGGCCAGCATTTTGGTTTCCGCTGGGACCAGATTGGCTTCCTATATTTCCAGAGGGTGTCTGATAGGGATCTGATGAAAACGATTGGTATCCAGCTGTAGAGGGAGGTACTCCAGAAGCATTATTAATTGGCGGTGAAGAATATCTTGTATACCCCGTGCTTGATGGTCCCGCTGCACCTCTAGGCCGCGCCGAGGTCATGTGGGGGTCAGAAGGAGTAGCCTCAGCACTTGGCTGAGCTCCAGTGGGGTTAGGTGTGATAGGAGGATCGGGAACTTGAAAGGGGGGGTGCGTTGGTTTTGGGTGTTGAAGAGGGGGCTGGAAGAACACGTCTCAGATATGTCAGCACACTTCCCTTTAAACTCACAGGAGAACGGCTTGAACCGTATGCCTGATACATCGTCACGACTTCACAACGTCTCTAGAGCAGGACAGGAAGGAAGATGAGGTTGGACACGCCACGTACATTAGATCTGACACGTGAATATGAGAGAAGCACTAAGACATGGGGATGTGCGCTTCGCATTTTATTTTTAAGGCTGAACTACACATGCCGAGAAGAGGATACAAAGGTGTTCAATCAATTGTGGTTGATCGCCTCAGTAGCTACATTATAGATATCATGTTTGACTTCCAAGTTGCAAATTGCACTGAGAATGGCTTTGAGACCCGAGGCAGTAATATCGACGTCCACGCCAACACCCCACCAACCTTGTCTTCGGGCAGTACCTCCTTGGCTATTAAGCTTGTTGTCGTCCTTAGAGTTGACAAGCTCCACATATGTAGCAGCTTGGCTTCGAGTACGTTCAGGTTTACCTCCTTGCTCCGGCGCCAAAATTCCAGCACGATCAATAACGTGTTCGGAGTATTCCCGAATGTCCCCAGAGAGTTGGAATTCAGACTCGATAGCATCGAGCATTGCACTGAGCGGACCATTCCCTCGCCCTTCCACCTCATGAGGTTTGCCATTGCGAAGAATGACAGCATTCAAGCGCACGTATCTTGGTGTCTCTGAAATGCTGCTAGTGCTGTCACTAAGAGATTTAGCCCCATTGGGAAGCTCATCTGAGATGCGGAAAGACTTGAGAACGAGACTGCCTTCATTCTTGCCAGTAGTAAGACTGGGGATGTGGTAGGTTTTTGTGAAGATAGCGGTGATGTCATCTGTCGTCATCTCCTTTCCAGAACGATCAGCTACTTCTTGTATGATCTGGTAGAACGCGATCTGCATCCGGCGTGGCAAGTCCAATCCAAGACTTTGAGCGACAAGGTAGGCAACACCACCCTTTCCACTTTGACTGTTAACACGGATGACAGCTTCATACGATTGACCAAGGTCAGCAGGATCAACAGGAAGGTAAGGAATGCTCCAATGAGCATCACCCTTTGCTCTCCGTTCCTCTTGCTTGGCGAATCCTTTCTTGATGGCGTCCTGGTGCGATCCACTGAAGGCAGTATGAACAAGCTCGCCTGCATAGGGGTGTCGCGGGTTCACAGGGATGTCATTACAACTGGTGACGACATCAATGATCGATTGCAGATCACGGAAGTCTAGGGAACCAGGCTGTATACCCTGTGAATACAAGTTCAAGGCTAGAACAACTAGATCCACATTTCCAGTCCGTTCCCCATTACCAAGGACACATCCTTCTACACGATCTGCACCAGCCAGGAGACCCATTTCAGCAGCAGCCACGGCACAACCTCGGTCATTATGAGGATGGAGAGAAATAATCATTTCCTCTCGTTTGGTGATGTGGGTGCAAAAGTATTCAATTTGATCAGCATAGTGATTCGGAGGACCAATTTCGACCGTGGCGGGGAGGTTGAAGATAATTGGGTGCTCCGGTGTGGCCTTGCCCCATGCTTTTCGAACTTCTTCACAAATCTCTACAGCGAAGTCCATTTCCGTTTGTGTAAATGTCTCTGGGCTGAATTCATATTTGAAGTTTGTACCTCCATTCTCTGGCTTGCTATAGTGATCCACGAGCTCGGCAACCAATTTGGTGTGCCGAACAGAGAGTTCGACGGTTTTTTCCTTGGAATTACCGAATACTACCTCTCGGAACAAGGGTGACGTTGCATTGTACATGTGCATAATCACATTCTTTGCTCCTTTGACGGCTTCGAATGTCTTTCGGACAAGCTCTTCCCGAGCGGGTGTGAGAACTTGAATGTAGACATCATCTGGGATCATTTTCTTCTCGATAATGGTTCGCACAAAGCTGAAATCCGTATCACTTGCGCTTGGAAATGCTACTTCAATTTCTTTGAAGCCAATCTCCACCAATTTGGAGAAGAAACGAAGTTTCTGTTGCTGCGACATAGGATTGATGAGCGCTTGGTTTCCATCACGCAAATCGACTGAAGTCCAGATAGGCGCTGACTTTTGCACTTGAGCAGGCCAATTTCTTTTTGCCAGGATCAAAGGTTCATAAGGTTTATATTTCGATCCTGGGTTCATACCCAACACGCAAGACGTCATGGCGAATAATACGTAGAGATATTATCGTATCGAAGGATCTGACGAGTCATGTTCCACATATTACATTTTCCATTGCACATTATGGTACACGTGATTTATCTCACAAGACCACGCTCGAGCCACCAGGTTGATCCTACTTTTGCTCTCTTACTCTAGATAGAGAAGATGGCTGCTGCAACGCCTGCATCACTTCTGAAGACAATTGTGGTACCTCCTTCTTCGGGAACTGCCCCGACAGCCACTCTAATCTTTGCCCATGGTTTGGGTGATAGCGGTGAGTATTCCCTAGATGTACTTTCCATTTCTAATTTACAATGTTGTTCAGGCATGGGATGGTATGACGTAGCTCAGATGCTTAGCAGTAGACCCGCCCTTCGACATGTTCGTTTTGTTCTTCCGAATGCTCCAGTTCAGCCAGTCTCATTGAATATGGGTATGAAGGTTAGTACTGGTCGAGATGCGTTTGGGAATGTGGTTTACTAACATCTTGTGCAGATGCCATCATGGTTTGACAGTAGGTCTTCCGCCTCTTGTGTGCATTGATCAGGTAGATATGAGCTTACACTGAGATGTGGTCTTTTAGTCTATTCGTTGGAGGATGTCAGTGGAAATGAAGACGAAGCTGGCTTGAATAAGTCAGCTGATGCACTCAAAGCCCTTATTGATGCAGAGGCCGATGGAACAGGAAATGGTCTCAATGGACAACACATCAACCCAGACCGTATTGTTGTGGGAGGGTTCAGCCAGGTGTGTATTGTGCACGATCTGCTCAAGTAAGCTAATCATTCCTCTAAGGGAGGTGCCATTGCCCTTTTAGCAGGTCTAACAAAGACACCTGCTGTGGGCGGCGTAATTGCTTTGAGCACCTGGCTACCACTCAGAGCCAAACTAATAGCACCTTATCTTGCTGCACATGCTGACACCTTACCTGTATTTATGGGGCATGGGACTGCTGACCCTGTGGTACGATTCGAATATGGCGAACGCAGTGCGAAATTCCTACGAGCTGGAGACGGAGGAGGTCAAGGGCTTGGCCTTGGAAAATTCCGCCAGATGGATGACCAGAAATGGCGCGGTGTGTGGAACGAAGCTTATCCAGGTATGCCTCATTCTGCATGTCCGGAGGAGGTTCGTACAAATCGAATCAATCAAAAGGAAAACTGATGCCTTGAACAGATCGAACATCTTGGCCAATTTTTGGAGAAAATAGTACCTTCCGTGTGATCACGTTGACTTCCGGCACTATTTTTGTCGTTTCATTTGTAGCCAGTCGTCAGGACTAGTAAATAGATGTCAGTGAGCAATGTTCCCGAAGACGTGTGCTATCTCCGAAGAATCTCCGCGCGGCTCCACACAAAACGGGCCATGCAGAAACAAGTAAAAGTTGGGCACCTTTCATGAACTTGGGCCTTCCATCACTTTGGGATAAATAAGAATGCAAGCTTTCCAAAGCTGAAAAGTATCTGATGTCCCATAAGAAGATATGGTACAACGTTCGTGCAATGCAACGAGCGGGCAATTCGGACGATAGCATGAAAGCCAAGCGTCGCCGTACAACGTTGGAGGGTATGATATGGTTTCGGGAACACAGTTGTGCTGCTCTGGATGCTGTATCCTATATAATCAGTTTGTATATCGTTGACATACTAATGTTTGGGAGACCTGTCCTTTCTGACGGTCAACATGCTGAACAATCTCAGCATATTCCTCGCTCCCTTTCAATGGGAGAAGAGCGGGAAAATAAAAGATCTTCGATAAATTACCCGCGAAGAACAGCAAGTGACCCTGGTACTGTCGGCCTGCGATACTACCCAGACAGCTCGGCAGCTTTCATGGGCACTGTTCCCATACCGCACAAGATATCACGAACAGAAGACGACAGACACCGCTTTGTAACTAAACCCGATGGCTTGATTCATCACAATCAGCTTAAATTGTTCGATCGGCAGGTGAGCTATTATCAATGTTAAAGCTATTTAAAGTTGATTTTGTGATAAAGGTCGAACGAACTGTTCGACTTCAGCCTTACGTTCGCAGTACTATCATAATTTTGCTCCTGATAAGCTGGTTGGCCACTGTCATCCTTCTCCTCAATGGCTTCTCTTCTTTCTGCACAATGTTCGGAAATCGTCTTTCACACATGTTTCTTTGACGAACTGTCCGGTACCTTTTGTTCAGAACGCAAACTAATCCATCGATTGAATTACATGTGTTGCGAGTAGAAGGAAGCCTCTCCTTAGTTCATTGGGAGTTGGCTGAAAACTGTATTAAACTCTAATGGTCCGTGCGCGCCTGCCACGCGCAACAACGAATGTCAGATGTAGGAGGCCTCTCCCATTATCAGCTCGACGGCCACTCAAGAGCCTCTGAAGACCGTACAGGTTCGCATACTTTTTGTGCAGGGCCGGAAAAGCATACTTAAAGGCATGCAACTGGATTCGCTGATTTGATAGCATGTCGACAATTGCACATTCGTTACGCGATTACCGCGAACCAACCAAAACCCAGCAAGTTACACATTCTTTCGGATTACCTTCCTCGGAAGTCCCTCAAGATGAGATACCTGCAGTCCTCTCCTTGTCCAATCCTGTTAGCACCAAAACTAATGTGTCCGACGCAGTCGACCAAGCAGAGCAAGAGGATCAAGTGTACGCAGGAAGACTCGTTCTAACTCAATCTTTTTTGTGCTTTGCAAGTTTGGACCGCCGCAGCTGTCGACTCTCGTTGCCACTCTATTGCGTTCGAAGGGTAGAGCGGCTCAATGTCAACAGAGGTGGTGTGTTTGCATTGGCAGTTGTGGTTTGGCATGGCATGCGGATAGTAAGTTTTAAAATCACATTAAGAAGGATGGGACTAAATTGCTTTAGATTTTACAATTGAATGCACTCAGACCTCAGTGCGAAGCCTTCTGCTCCGTATTGAGAGACAACCTGAGAGCTCAACTCAGTCAAATGAAATCTCTCAAAGGATTTGCTGCGGGATGTTTCAGTGAGGTACTCCTCCGAGATTCGCTAGACCCAACTTCCAAAACAGAAAGCACCTTTCACGATGATTCTGTCACTCAAGAAATCAAAAGCGTCGACGAGAAAGATCAGAAGGAATTGATCGAAGCCCCACCTCCACCGCCAGAATATCATGCAGGGCTTGGTGCAAGGTTCAAATATCCTGGCGACCCCCGAAAGCTGCGAGAGAAATCGAAGATAAAGCTTTGGAGAGATTACTTGAGGGTACATGGACGTAACCTTACATTAGTTCGATATCCCCAATTTGTCCGACTAGTACAAGTTGGTCTGCCAAACCGCCTTCGAGGCGAGATATGGGAACTGACTTCTGGTAGCATCTACATGCGGTTTTCGAATCAAGGTATCTATGAAAACATCCTCAAGTCTCATGAAGGCCAAATTAGTACAAGCACAGAAGAAATTGAAAAAGATCTCAACCGAAGTCTGCCAGAGTATGCTGGATATCAGACTGCAGAAGGAATTGAGACCCTGCGCCGAGTTTTGACAGCTTACAGTTGGAAGAACCCTGAACTTGGGTACTGCCAAGCAATGAACATTGTCGTCGCCGCAATTTTGATATACACATCCGAGGAGCAGTGCTTCTGGCTCTTAGACATGTTATGTGATCGCCTAGTTCCCGGATATTACACACAATCAATGTCTGGCACCATTCTCGATCAAAAGGTGTTTGAACACTTGGTCCAGCGTTCTCTTCCAATGATTCATGATCATTTCGTAGAGAAAGACATTCAACTATCAGTTGCATCATTGCCGTGGTTCTTATCTCTGTACATCAACTCGATGCCCATGGTTTTTGCATTCAGGATCGTCGACTGCTTCATGGCAATGGGCCCGAAGGTTCTTTTTCAGGTCGGACTTGCTATTCTCAAAATTAATGGCGAAGAACTTCTGTCTGGCCATGTGTCAGATGATGGTGCTTTCATCAATATGATAAAAAATTACTTCAAAACGCTGGGAGATTCAGCCCACCCAGAAAGTACCAATCCTCGACATCGACAGATCACCAATTTTCAGGAGCTTTTGGTGGTTGCTTTTAGGGAATTCGGTGTTGTGACAGATGAGACAATCGCGAGTGAACGAAGACGATTCCGTCAAGAGATTGTCGAAGAGATAGAACTCTTTGCGAAAAGAAGCGCCGTGAGGAATCTTAGGACTATGGGTAGATTCAATAAAGAGCAAGTTGGGTTCATATATGATCAGATGGTCGAAGCGATTTATCGCACGCGACATGCTCCGTCCAATCTTGTGGATGAGCAGGCTCCTCACCATGACAGGAATGCTCCTGTAGTGGGGGCTCAAGACTACAAAGAGATGCGCATAGATATGCCCACTTTCACTTATTTCCTTGCAGAGGTCGCGACATGGGCTCGTGATGAGTATGTGATTTCGAACGGGTTCAACGAACGTATCGAGCGCAAGATTCCAGAGAACTCAGACATGGCAAGACGTCTATTTCACTTTTGGGATTCAGAGCAGCGGGGTACGCTTAGCCTTCAGGATATAGTTTCAGGACTAGACTCGATCATATTTGCGAGAGGTGATGCCGATGCCAGTGTAGAATGGCTATTCCAGCTCCATTCTAGAGGCAAAAATGCTTTGACGAAAGACGAAGTTCTCAGGCTTAGCGAGTCACTGTTGTTCAGTAAGTTATAGATGTCAGCCATTCTGCAAATCTCACGAAATGCTCAAATTCTAGTGTTCCGCAATGAGAATAGCGATGGGCACTTAGGAGCAGTCAGTCAGTTCATCACTCAATCGTTTGGTAATACGACTTCTGTATGAAAATAATTTTCAATTATCTAATATTGCTACTGCGTGAGGAAAAAGGCATTCGTTCACCGTAATGCAACATAAGGGTATTGTTAATTGGCAAACGCTTCAGATTTCAAGCAATTCCACAAACCGCGAAAAGATGAAGGGAATTGCGTCTGCAGCGGCAGATTAGAGATTAGTATTTGAATCGGAGCCTTTCTTGTGTAGCATGCTCAGACGGGTTACAACGACATCTGCCCTACTTTGGGTAAGACAGAGGATTTGATTCCCAACATGCTTGGGCTACTTTTGAGCGGGCTTGCTGCACTTCTTTCAATTGATGATCGACCTTTCGATACGTTCGTTCTTTGTTGACGTAGTGTGGTAAGTTAACTAACCTGGATTAAAAGGCACCTAATCCTGTACAGAATGTTCACTGTCCAAGGCATCCTCAAATGGCCCGTTTTCATACAAAGCACGATAATCATCAAAGTTGAAATCCGTATAGTGGTCTCCAATGCTGCTTTCATTCCAAGCTGATTGGTTGTCATGTACCAGAGAAGAATTATGACTAATGGTATCGGAAATGTCGTCCCCTCTGGGTTGCATGTTTGCATCAAGCGCGCTGTTCACCAAATCATCCATGAAATTGATGCTGTCTCTTGCATAATGAGAGTGTCTTCTCGTATTTAACTCGCTCTTATTTGAATTAGCTGGAGTCCGAAGCGGAGCTCTACTTTGAGAGGAAGACTGTTCTTCATTTTCGTCTTCTACTTCTGGACGGAAAAATAGTGTATGGAAAGCATCATCCCCTTGCTGGTCAGTGTTCCATAGCTCTCGGGTAGCAATACTCTTATTTGAGCACTGTGATAACGAACCTTCCTCTGATACTTGACGGGAGCTCTTATGATGAGATTGAGAATTCTTGGACGATGGATCAACTGAGCGAGAAACAGTGCCAGGAGATTCTAATAGTTCACTACTACAAGCAGCACGAGGCACATCCTCAAAGAAATTTTGTGGCGTATTAGAAAGTGGCGGAGTCCGGAATGGCCCTGCTTTTCCTTCATCTTTTAGAAATGGTAGTGTGAATGAAAGTAACGCAAAATCACTTGTCTCTGCAAACGAGTTTGGAGACATTGCTTGAAAGGTAGGCACTGTCACTGAGCTATCTTTACGACGACGCGGAGGAACTGGAAGAGAATTCGTTTGATGTGAATCTCTTTGTGCTACGTGACAATCGCTATCGTGGTGATCCGGAAGTTCTTTCGGGTCGTAATACTGGCTCATTCCCAGGCTTACTCGTCTAGAGTCTTGATCTGCACGGTAAGGCACTTTAATCTCGACTATATCATCCCTTTGAAGGGTTGAGAATGTCGTCTGTGGTGCAATAGCAAGTATTTCGTGGGACGTACTAGATTCTTTTTGGGCCCATTTAATATTCAATCCCTGAGTATGCTTGCCTCCTTTTATTTCCGATATGGGATTGTCAGTATTTGCACCCGAGATTTTCCCTGCTCGGTCCATATTATTTTGAGGTCTCCGATTCTGAATCAAGCGTAGTTGTGGTGAAATCTCGTAGCCCCTTTTTAGACTATCATGGTGTATATCAACATCACGCTGGTTTCTTGGGAGAATACTACTTTCGTTCTGCCTCCGCCTAAAAGAAAGATTTCCAACACTTCTAGAGTCTATACGACTGATCCGGTGCTTATGATCATCGTAGTTATATGGATGGCCAAACTCTAGACAATTACGTGGCACAGATCGACTGGACATTCGTTTAATATGATGTAGGTCTTCAGCAGTGCTCTTCAGACTTGGAGAGCTTTTATATGATCGTATGCGGCCAGAAGGCCTTACCTCTGACGTTTTCTGATGGGGTTTCAAGATCGAACGTGAGGCCCTTGTTTTCGGTGAATCATAATGAGAAAATCTCGGATGACTCGAAGGAAGACAAGCTTTAATTGTACCTACACCCAGGCTTCGCCGATATTCTTCCCTCCATCTTTCACGATCCTCATCGAGCTGACGGCCTTGAGCAATGACGGTCTCAATAGAATCACTATCATTGTCAGAGGATGACTCATGTCCAAAATCAGGAGTCCGTGTATTCTCTTGTTGAGAACCGGGTAACTTCATATTCTCACGTCTTGAGGAAAGATTCGATCCGAAGTCAGTATGGTCATTTTTGTTGCGGTCACCTGGTATGACTGGTATGGGTGGGGGCATGCGGTGATGAAAGAAAGAATGCGCATTTGTATCTTTAGGCTCCAACTGCTTATTTCTGATCTTCTCTTGGGCTTCATATTGAGATTCTGCGTTCCATAATCCAGAGGGAACCCCTCGGTGACGCTCATACGACAAATTGGTTTGATATGTCGAGACATTATGATGGTTACTTCTGTGGCCATCTTCACTATCTTTACGATCGTGCTCGTGATTTTTCAGGACTGGTTTTGGCATAAGAATACGCTCGCATCCATTTTTGGGCTCCAGCCATCCTCCAAATTCTGGTGCGTGACAAATAGTTTCAGCATCATGTAATTGTTGTAGATGAAAGTACCGCTTGTGTGGTTCCTCGTGAGCATCTGACGGAAAGTTCGGTGTGCTGTTGAAACGTCTTGGTTTGCTGCGCCTCTTGTCCATCATACTCACATTTGGGACAATGGAAGGTGAAATCTCGCAGGAAATGCCTTGCTCTATAGGTGGAGAAGGTGCTAATGGAGAAAGTTGCCCTATTATACGAACGTTATCCTGTGTTCTAGGTAGACCGACTGTACCCGTTGATAGCATGTTTCTTTTGCCGTCTTTTCGCATGTATGGCTTCTGCTTCACGATTTCAGATTTTATTTCCCCAGAAATTCTTTCAGGCCATATTACTTTGAGAGGCTTAAGATCCCCCAAGGACCTTCCAGTCTGTTGATGTTGACTACTGACAGATTCGTTCCCATTCCTCATATCGCTTTCGCCTTTAGCAAACGGAGTGACATGAATCTGTCTTCTGGACTCTTCTGTGGAAATATACTGTAGGGGATCATGCTTAAGTATATGTTGCTCTTGGGAAGATTTCAGACGGTGTATAGAGGCAGTATCCGCGCGAAGGCTCGTCATACTGGTGGAGGAGCTGGTACCTTGACCTAACTGCTTATAAGAAATAGACGATGAGTCATGCTCGTCTGAAGAATCCGCAGAATCTGCCTTCGTTCGCTGATGGAAGCGAGTTGCAATATGACTCGGCTGTGTCAAAGTTGAGGGAGTGATCTTTGGGCTAGCGGAATGAGAGGAACCATGGACGCTGCTTGAAGGCTCATACACCATGTGCCCTTCCAGGGCTCCGTATCGGTTCCCAAGGGGGATAGTAAAAGTTCGGTTCCCAATAAATGGTGAGTACTCTTTACGTGCAGCCCACCTAGGGGTGTGTGTTCCAGGTTCACTCTCTTCTTCTTTATCAAATCTCATTAGAGCTGGTAGCTGTGAAGCTAAAGCAAGGGTGCGAGGGGGGAAAGAGCTTTGAGATTGAGACGAATTACCTCCATGAGTATATGCAGATGGAAGACCAGATCCCAAAATCTTATTCCAATTGAGTTCTGGGTGCATTGATTCTGATTCAGGGGGAGGGGACAGTGGGCCTGCGAGATATACTCGCTCTCGCTCTTGAAAATTTTCTTCATGATTCGCTTTGGACGAGGCAGTGTCTACGTGAGCAGAGTACGATGTGGAAATTGGAACATTGGGCTTCGCGATAGAATCTTTCTCATATCCGCTGTCCTCAAGTCCCAGTCCCATCAATAATGACCTATGATATCTATGAGGTTGGGGACTATACGAGCGCCTCACCATGAAATCGTCCCTTTCAAATACTGGCGAGCCAATACGTGGATAAGGAAGGACTTCAAGAGGACCACTTTTTGACGTCAGTTGCTTCTTTTCTGAATGACCCCCATTCTTTACGATTGGAAAATTTGCTTTATTAAATGGTCGTACTTCGTCCGCCTCCGGAGGAAGAGGATACTTTCCATCTATTCTAGGCCTTATTCCTTGCCTCGATGCTATCGTGTCACTACGGCCCTTGCTCATTAAATTTGCTAGGTTCAGCGATTTGTTACTTGACGATAGACTTGGCTCAAAAATGCTTGACTGCTGTTGAGAAGATTGCATACTTGATATCTCTATGAAAAGTCGTATTTTGCCGTCTCAACCTGTTTTTTGATTCATGATTTCCAGTGGCTGTATTTTGCGATATCACTCGAGACTCATGGGTGACAGCTGCCTAATAATAAACAATAAAACGTCAGAATGCTCCGGAATTGCCACACGCGGGATCACGGCAAATATGCTCTTGTCTTAAGAATTTGGACTAAGTATTTGCTCCTTCCAGTCACCCTGCATTGCCCTGCTCCGACATGAGCGGAGTTTGGAAGATATTCTTTACGTGATCTGCCTCACTCACTTTCTACAGATAGACTAGAATACTTTTATCTACGAAGCAGCTTTGAAAGGCGAGGAAGTTGGTTATGATCTATGGAGAAGGAGAAAGTGATGGTTCCAAGTGTTAACTGCACTTTACCCTCGCCGTGCTTGAGTTGTCAACCTACAGACAAGAACTAAAAGGTCCAATCTCACTACAACTTGAGTACATGCTGCTGTACTTTGAGGCACTAGGGGTTAAAACAAACAAACTGCATGATGGCGCGCTAAACAATTGGCGCTAGATCTAGCACAACGACTAACGTCGCCGGGGTGCGTAGAAAATCAGACCTAATTTCCCATTGTAAACTTGGCGTAATCATCTGCACAGAAGATACTAAGAACCCAAATGGTGACTAATGCCAAAGCCAAGTTGAAGGGCGTAATGCACCAGGTAGAATTTCGATCAAGATACATCTGTTACGGCCTCGTGCGTGTTTCGCTTTCGTACAGTCTGGCAATGATATGTCCATCATAACCATGGTTCTTTTGTTTGCTATCAGCATTCAGCAGAGCACTTGTTAATTTTGCACCACTGACAGCAGAGATTGTGCCCACCAACCATGCAGTAAGGCTTGCTCGTTTCATTGGACGAGCCCAATAGTTTGCCAGGTGTCTTTGATTATTTGCAAGTTCTTTTGTGGTAACCCTTCTATGAACGAAGTGGTACACTTCATCGAGAATCCGAGCTCGAGACTCGCTAGTAGACCGAAATTTAAGAGTCTCTTTACCGACTCGTCCCCGTATTTCAAGCTTTGATTGTGAAGGAGAATGATAATTTTGAAACATTAGTCGTGAGGGATATGTAACTCTGCTCCCAAATGATATGGGAAGTTTGCTTTCGTGAAATCCAGCAGATAGTTCTAAGTCGCCTGAAGCTACCATTGGAGAAATGTTTAGCATTACCAGTGTGAAAAAGGTTGGGAGTAGCGATAAGGATAAAGAACGTGCGAAAGAGTTGACATTCAAAACATCAGTTCTACTTATCTTCGTGATGTTGTTGCGTGGCCGAAGTAAAGTGTAACGACTTGCGTAAATGGTGGCCAATATACTGCACAAAAGTAACAATTCTAGAAGGAGAGCAATTGAATGAAACCGGCCTTCTCCACTTTGCTTCACGACAATTCCAAGAGCATTCCCCATTTGCTTGACTTTCAAAGTAAGTCCTGTAAAGGTAGACGACGATACGTTGCTCGATGATGTAAAGTGCAGGTGACGTCTGAATAAGTCTGAGTTAGTGGACGTGTCGATTGATGCTGCCATATTCTTCAACACAATTCCTGTCAGCGTGAGGCCGATGATAGAACCAGCTATTGCGTTCGCCCTGTGCTCAAGTGTTTCTCTCGTCGAGATCTGATCGAAAGTAAGATTGCGCCGATGAAAACGTTTTACATGCTTTTGTATATTACTTTGAGTTTTATGGATACCACCATGCAACTCTTGTTGAGAAATACAAAATGAGGTATTTGGCGGCTGGTGAAGCTTTCCCCTGAAACTGGGATTCAAATTGAGAACATTTGAGTCACTACGTCTCCCCACAGGGTACCAACGATTTTGGACAGTATAACGTTTACCAAGGACATGAGGATCAAGTGCACCTTTGGAGTGATTCTTGTGAAAATGCTTGTAGGTGCCATATGCTGTTGACAAAACTCCCACTCCAACAGAGACTTCACCCCATGGTATTGCTCTTTTGCTTTTTGAGGGTTCTTTCGTGAGTTGTTCAATGCTTTTTCCCGTGTCTTGTACAATTTGATTATCTCTTTGTCGGTCTGGGGCAGTCAAAATCATCTCTTTGATAGAAGTTCTCCAAGTGTTTGGCAATGTGCTTAAGTGAGCAGCGTGCCGGAACTGTACCCACGACCATAAACTCACACCTGCAAGTGCTGATGCACCTAAAGCATTCCGTGCAATAGGATGTTTTGATAACCAAGATCTCTTGCGAAGCGTCCTTTGTAGATGGCATTGCGGTCCGAAATATCTGGGGCGGTTCTCGTCTATATTTTGCTCGAGAGCATTTCTAATTTCACTTTCTACATCGCTTTCATAATTGAAATGGTTCAAACCAGGCGCAAGTACTAAGCCTAGATCTTGATTTTTTTTGATGTATCCGAAAAGATTTCCTATCTTGGGCAAAACTTGTCAATACAAGAGAATCAGACCAAATTAATGATACTTGGAAAATAATCTACTTTTTGCAGTCCTACATCTTTTACATTCACAACAGGAGCAGGACCAATTTCTATTGCTTGCTTCAAATCACTTCAGATCCTCAAATACCTATTAAACCAAGAAAGAACTTACTAGGATCTTAATTTCAGCAATCGAGCTTAAGAAAAAGATGCAAAATAACATAGCAGGAAGATGAGACACTCCCACCATTGACAGCAAGGTTGTCCCTGTTGTTTCTCGAATTCAGAAACACGTTAACTCACTATTAAGAGGATATATATACTTGGCTTTCCACGTTACCCATCATTCACATTGTTTAGAACATCGCATTTGGATTAAATGAAGGCTGTACCCGTGGCGCATAAGTTGGAGACCTAGGCTGTGTGGAGTTTGCAAAGAACTATTTTCCCCACGTGTTTCAAATGCAAACACCTAGTGTCCAAGGTGCGTTCGTTTAACCCTGGCAGAGGAAGAGTGTGACCGAGCGCAAATTTTCCATGCCCGGAATCGACTCGAGGCAGCAGTCTGCATGAGATGTTGAGAGGATACCGACCTTCTTCCTTCATCGACTTCCACATTTGAGAGGTAAAAATGTCGTCTCATCTTAAGGTTTGTACTTGGATACATTGTATCATGATAGCTTACACAATTCTTTACACAGTATGCTGACAAGAAGTATGTCTTCTTGACAGATTTCGATGGTACCATTACCCAGCTTGATTCTAATGACCACATGGTCGACACCGTGGGCATGGGATACACGGAACGACGTAAAATCAACGAGGAAATCATCCATGAGCGCGTATCGTATCGTGAGGGCTTCCGCACAATGATTGAGAGTGTGCACCACCCTTTCAAGGAAATGGAGGCGCTAGTTCGTCGTGGTAAGTCTCGTTTCAAAGTCATTTACCTCTAACTAATCAGCGGATTAGACGTTACCCTCGATCCTGGCTTCAAAGACTTTCACGTCTACGCGAAAGAGCATGATATCCCCATCATTGTTGTCTCGAGCGGCATGGAGCCTATCTTGCGAAGCATTTTCGCCAATTTGATTGGCGACGAAGAAGCAAACAAAATTGATGTCGTTGCCAACGATGTCAAGTTCACTGATCCTGAGCAAGTTGGAAATACATGGGAGCTTGTCTACAGACATCCCGACAAGTGAGTTATCTTGGCAGTACATATTGAAGTTTTTTACATATTTTTGTAGCCATTACGGCCACGACAAGAGCTTGAGTATCCTTCCCTACCGCGAATTGCCTAACCCACCCCTTCTCTTCTTTGCCGGAGATGGAATGTGAGTTTTCAGAGTTAGATCAGTGGCTGTCAGCTCACATCTCATTAGTTCCGACATGTCAGCGGCCAACCATGCTGATGTCTTGTTCGTGAAAGACAAGAAGGACAACGATCTCAAGACGTACTGTGACAAGTACAACATCAAGTACACGCTCTTCAAGGACTGGTCTGTCGTGAAAGACATGGTCGAGAAGGTGGGTGGCGTATTTCTTTTCGAGTTACACAACTGACAACTATTCTAGATTGTCAGCGGGGAGATTCCCTTGGAATCAGTACGCAAACCGAAGGCATAATGTTTCGCTTATTTGCCCCAAATATGCAATGCTTATTCGTACAATTCATAAAAGTACACTTTGATTGCCCAGTATCGAATAGACAAACAAATTCAAGTAAGATCAATAATGTCTTGTACAACGTTTGCAGATGATTTCCTTGAGTTTTTCGACGGTGGAAAGTGGCCGGTTAGATCTTTTTTGAGAGGATTTGTCCATTCACTGGTTGCTGTACCAATATTATGCGCATTGCCAACATTGGCGCGGCTTGATGGAACATTTCGAAGCGGCTTTGGCGTCCAGTTGGATGGCAAGCTACGCTTACTTGTGTTTAGACTGGAGTCTACGGAGCGTCTATCATCTTTGTTCGGTTCGATCTCATCCAAAGACTGTAAGAGACTCTTGTTCTCGCTGAAGCTGAATGAGGGATTTTCCCGGACCGTAATGTCCGATTCTTGCTCTCGGAGACTCTTAGATGCACGACTAGCGGGTCCAGAGCGTTTTCTGTGTGATTGTATTGATACTTTTGCTTTCTTCAATTGTTCTTTCTGTTTTGTTTCGAATGCATGGATGACACGATCTCGACGGCGGAAGGTGCTACGCACGACGTCATTCCATGTAGAAGGCAACAATGTTTGTGCTGAAGGATCGATATCTCGTGTGCAAATTGGGCAGAATCCATGTGTAGGAAGGGCAAAGTGGCCAACTTGGCCTTGCTGCAGAAGAAAGTCATGAGCAAGACATTTGAGATGGAAGATAGATTGACAAGGGTTCTTCATGACTCCGCATTTCTCCTTATTAGAAGTTGTGTGCTCAATAAAATTGGATGCCCGGAGTCCATACGCATCTAAATTCCCATCTGAGCCTATACTTCTTTTCCATGAGCTAGGCGTCAATTCCAATGCCATTGAGGGGCACATCACATATTTTAAGTGATCCCGAAGGTCGACTTGAGTTGTGCACAAAGCACATTCACTGTGTGACCCCAAGGAGCAATCAATGCTGTTCTGCTGTACGTTACTATTTTGCAGAGGCCGAACCTCCTCTATGGACAAGTGACGAGAGTTCAAAAGGTGCACGAACCTCTGCCAGGCTATACTGGCCAGAGTATCGTCGTTCAACAAAGAGTTTCTGGCATAATGATCATCACCTTTGTGTGTTGAGATATCATTTGCCAAAGGGGCCATTGGCGCTAGTTCTAAATCGCTCCAATTCCCCTCCACAGCTTTGACATTGAGTGTGCGTGGTAGCTTCTCTGGCCACAAACCAGGACATCGTCCCATTGACATCGTCTTTGTCTTTTTTTCCAGCTTCATTGCAGCCTTTTCGTCTTTGCTCAATGTTAATAGGTTTACCTTCTTGCCATCCACACCACAGAAGTCGCAAAGAATTGAAGGAGACAATGCAGAGGGTGGGAGTGGTCGCTGCAATCGGGTTTGTAGATTCCTCGGATAGATTCCTGCTTTTTCAATCTCAGGAGTGAGAATCTTTCCGTTTTTATTTTGTCGATCCAGGTAAAGCCAAGAGGCCCAGAGAGATTCATCGAAAAACAAGATCTTCAATCCCCACCCGGCAAATGGCTCACTCCACAAGAGGGCGCGGACCACTAGAAGGCTGGTTTGAAGGGAGTGATATGGAAGTGGTCGGCTTCCATCACTCCAATGTGGGACCTGGTTCAGAGGCGTATCTGTAAAAAGTGGTATCTGAAGACTGTGAGACAGCTGCGACGAGTTAGGTAGATCAGACTCTCCTCCCTCAACAGGATGCGTGCGCAAGTGACGAGACAGATGAGGTTTTTGCCAAGCCCACTCGAATTGCAATGCGGCGATCTTGCTTGGGAAGTTGTAAACGAGCATTTGCATTTCCCAGGGTCGCCCACGTTTTGTTTTGTGTGCACCTTGAGCCAAAAGACCATTGTGTTGTTTCTTCCGTCGAGCAGGGTCTGGAGTCGAGCCGATGTACGTTCTCGAGGATGAGGAAGTAGCACAAGATTTGAGCAAGTAGCATGCATAGAAATTAGGGATGGAATGTCCATCCACTGAGGACGAAGCCATCCTCAATGGCGTCCACAAAGTGTTGGTTGGCAGAATGAAAGTGTGAATTGGCGCGTAAAGAGCCACACGCGACGTGCACGTGAACGCCGCCCATTCAGACCAGCAACATCTAGATCAATGTGTATTAAGATTGCAATTCCTTACAGCAGCATGGGTATTACAAATTGGTGCGCAAAAAAGTATGTGTGAAATTACGTATTATTTGGTTTCCTGTACATAGGATTACCTGCTTGGCCAAGAAAAGAATTGCTCTGTTGCAGGAATTGGGGGTAAGTAGCGGAATGACCAGCACTGCTGTCCATGGCACCAAGGTGCTGTGCATTCAGCATAGCGGGCACAAATTGCTCCGAGGAATTGTACGCTGCCGAAAGACCTTCTGACTGTCCGAACGAGGGCATGGCTGCGACAGACCCTGACATGTGAGGATGAAAGTGGGAGGGATGTACCCGTTGAAGGTTGTGTTGTGTCAATTTGGGTGGGCCTTTTGGGCCTGCATTGCTTGTGTCCGTAGTTTCTCGCTTCAATTTCTTAGCCCATCGAAGACCGCAAGCATTACAGAGTGTCTTCGGACCTAGCGGTCCCTTTCGCCATTCTGGGGAATCTACGCGCCCACAGTCAGTGCATACGTAATCTCCTTCGTCTTGTTTCGGCTTTTTCTTCCTACGCTTGCCGGCCTCATCAGTGGCCAAAGCTAAGCTTGTTTCGTCGTCTGATTCATCACCTCCATTCTGAGAAGCGATGCCAGCTGTGTTGCTCGTAAGACTTCTCTCCAGTGGCACGTTCTGCGGGCTTGTGGCTGGATTGGATACTGCACCGGTAAGTGATGCTTTACGTGAAGACTGTGGCGTAGTTCGAGGATCGGTCATTTCGTTTGCGGAATTGGGTGGTTTGATACTGCGAAGCGAGTCTTCCTGAGAATGAGAGTAGTCGGGATGATATCCAAGATGCGCCTCGTCCAGACTTCTACGCCCATCGCTGCTGCCTTCACCTTGGCCAGTTGAGTCGTCATTGAGGTTCAGGTCTCCAAGAACATTTCTTAGTCTCTCATTCTCCAATTTGAGCTCTAAAAAACTATCGAGCATTCCTACATTTTTCGTAGGATATACACGTCCAGAGCAAAAAAAGCACTGGATCCCAGGCACACTGCCTCGATTTTGTGTACCATTTGTTATGCCTTGCTCCGTAATGAGTTCCGAATCATACGAGTCACCTTCTAATAACTCTTTTGGCATATCCTCTTTTGGCCAAAAATATGGGTGTCCCGAGACCTCTAATACGACATACTTGGTGTATGAATCATCCATCACTTCAACATCCTCATCATTCGCAGAGCTACCACGAGTTACGGAATTGATGTCCTCAAACTTGGTCACTCCCCTCTTTGAGTCTTGATTAGTAGACGACAAATCGGTATCTGACACAGAGTCTGAGCTTTGCCCTGACGCCTTCACTTCCCTATGATCCTGAAGTCGACGTTTGTCTGCAGCAGTTAGAGGCTTTTTCCGTAATCGATAATAAAAGGTCAATTCGCAGCGTTCCTGAAAGCACCGATCCAACTCTTTCCAGAAAAGAGGCGCATCATCAGGATGAATGAACTAAGGACATATCAAATGTTAGGCGAATACGAGGAGAGATCATTAGTACGTACCTCCTGAATGTCTTGGCCTTGTAAATCTTCAGACTTCCATCCGGTGAGTGTGCCTGCACTTGATGCTGCATACAGAATGCGCCCATTTCTGTTAAGGACATGAATGAAATCAAGTAGTTCATCCACTATCCGGGTGTGCCAGCCCTTCCGCTTTGTAAAATCGGAAGCGGCATTGATACTACTTTGATGACTATCTATATTACGAAAGATTTGATTGCCAAGGCCGGGTGGATGGCTCGCTGCATGACCCATTGGTATAGCACTTGATGATGGCGTCATGAGATTCGTCTGAGATGGTCCTGAAAGTCGCTTGGTGATCTGAGACATTCTCTCCGCCCGAGAATGAATGGCCTGCGATCCACTATGCGATCTTCGATGGCGATTGTGAGGGCGCTGCGATCGGAGGATATCCTGGTTCGCTCGTCGCTCTCTTGCCTCGATTAGCTCAGATTCAAATTGCGAAAATTGCGATGCAGAATGAGGCGCAGACTGTCGACTTTGTTTGGATGGGTCTATTCTTAGGTTTTCACGAGGCTGCTGCGTTCCTTGTGCAGAGATAAAATCACTTTCATCGCTACTCACCCCAGGTGTTTGGGTGGAAGCGCTATTTGATCCATCCCCATCATAGCCAGCCACAGTAGCAGATCCAGGCAGCTTCGTTTTTGGATCTGATGAGACAAGTGGTTGTCCTGTGAAGGACTGTGGCATAGACATGGTATTCCAATTCGAATTAGCAGAAGGAGGGAAGTTAGCAAGCATGGAAGCAGTTAGCGGATTCTGTTGTGTCGATGTTCGGCGATCGTTTTGTTCATGCGTATATCCTAAATGGCTGTATGCAGCGGCGGCGGCCACAGCAGTGGCCGAGTCCAATTGACGCATGCCGGGGTCTCCAGCTCGGGAAGTATAGCTGAAATGCCCTGTAGATAGGGCGCTATCAATGTTTCCAGGCTGGTAGTTGGACAAAATTGCATTGATTTCCGCATCGCTTGGTTTATTGGAGATGAAAGCTTCTGGAGGACGTAGTGGAGGCATCTGAGCAGAATTAGTGGCTGCAGGGGTATGCTGTGGATAGAAATGATTGCTTTGCACGCCAAAATTCTGTTGGGTTGACTGTTGCTGTTGAAGAAATGCCTGCATTTGGTCTGGAGGCCATTGAGAGAAGCTCATATTTCGCTGTCCCGAAGCATCCCCCTGCTGATTTGAAGAGAATTGTGAAGATGAACTCTGTTGATTCATGACTGGAAATAATTTGGGTCGATCCTGATATCAAAAATTTAGCAGCTTTGATTTTTTGATGTCAAGGAGAAGAAGAACCCAAAATATCTCCGTAATTCTTGACTCGTAGAATGTCGTAATAGTAGGTTCATGTGTATATAAACGCTGTGGGGAAAAGTGCTGTGTACAACTACTCGATCGGGACACAGTTAGGAAACACAGCCCTCAATGCTGCTTGTTGAGACCCCTGGTCGCTTCGTGCTCCTTTGCTATGGTATGGAGGACAGATGGTGGCAGCTTGCACGCGCCTTCGGGTGAATATTCATTCAGCTCGTCACTGGGCAGTTGACAAATATCAATATTTTTGTCAATTGCTATGCAGGCGGAAGACCCTGGGGTTCTTTTTGGAGTTACGCGCTACTGCCCTGACAGAATCTAAGACCTAGGACCCCGCTGGCAATACGAAATAGAATTCGAGCAGTATTATTGTATTGCATGAAATGATATAAATAAAGGCGCGCAAAATGCTGCTCGCTTGAAAGAAATATAGAATCATGGCCGGAAGGTGATTTATGGATCTGGAATAAGGATATGCTAGAAAAGCAATTGGGTATATAACTCAACGCCTCCTTGACGATGAATATACAGTCGTGACACTGGCCCATCCTGGCTCAAAATCGTCATCATCAGCATCCATTTCTGCAACACTCATCATACCGCCCGGCGGAGGACGTTTGATGCGCTGAGATCTTGTGCGAGCAACTGAGATGGCTTGCTTTGCTTGCATGGCTGCTTCGGAGGTGGAATATTCATCGACTGTTGATGTATCAGGTGGAGGCGTTGTTCTAATGATCGGATTTCCTTGGACAGGTTCTTGCAGACTGTCCAAGGGATGATTTGTAGCCGTGTTCGTATCTAGTGGTCCTGGTTTCTCCACGTCTAGATCTTGTTTTGGAGTGTCAAGAGGAGACGTAGCTTCCTCTGAAAAGCCCTTAACATCCTCCTGGGAAATAAAAGAGCGTGTCGAATCGTGCTGTTCGTGCAAATCTTTGTTGGTAGCGGAATGAGCAGATTCAATTTTTCCTTGCAATTGAGAACCAACGTCTGTGGGAGAAAGCTGATTGTAACCTGAGCCGCTTTCTGTCCCATCGTCTGTGCCGGTTGAGTGAAGCGCCAACCTGCCCAGGTCAGAAGCTCCACAATCTGTCGAAGGACAATCTTCATTTGGCTTCTTAGCGTCAAGCTGCTGTTCCCCTCGAGCACGAATGTCCGCGAGAAAAGGGGCTGGTGGCGGATCAGTGACAAGGTCATTGCTATCCTTGCTATCATATGACCCGCTCAGAGTGCGACGAAGCTGTGCTATCTTTTCAGGGCTTGCTCCGGCCACGCCGATCTCTACGTCATCTGTTGTAGAATCGCGTCTGGGCAACGAAGACTTTCTCGGAGTGGGTCCTTCGGAAGGAGGAGAAGGAAGAGGCGGCATCTCCTGGTGTTTCTGTTAGGCGGCGCATTTATTTCAAGGGGTATACTCACCTTTTCATTGGCCTCTCTGTGTTCCAACTCAGAAGAGACTCCAGTTGAAGGGCTTGGGCCGCTAATCTCCTTTGTGGGAGCTGCAGGGAGGTCTGGAAGTGTCGTCGCATTGGACTCTATGTCTTCCTGGTGATCGGTCAGGGTCGAAGAAGCACCAACGGATTCCGCTGTCCCATCTGTGCTTGCTGCACGGGAAGATCTAGACAACCCCATTGAAGCTGCCGCCATTTGAGCTTCTGTGAAGCTAGAATCTCTTCGGAGTGGCTTCCTTTTTTGCGGAGAGCCTAAAAGAAGGGGGTCGTCCTCCAGATCAAGAAATGCATCTCTTTGTCGCATTGGTGAACGAGACAAACTTCCGTTGGGAGACGAGTTGCCACGAAGACTTGATGCCCCTGACGCACCAGCTACCTGACCAGCTCCTAGCCATGCACCTCCTGTAAGCTGAGGCTTGAGGTTTCCAGTTTCGAACGCCCTACCATCACTTGTCCATGCACCACCTGTTACTTGGGGACGCAAGACACCTTCACCCCAGGATCCACTCCCTTGCCCAGAAGCATTCGCTCCCGGATAAGGCCGGACGACGTGCTGATTTCGATCAGCGTGCATAGGTGCTGGAGACCCAAAGCTGCTTTTCGGAATGAGAGGCTTGTCCGAATTTTGAAATTTAGCAATGCGTTCCCGGACATTTGCAGGATTCTTGCCCCCCAGTGTACTCCCGCCCTTGTATCCTCCCGCGGAGAAGCTTCGGTCAAGGGCGATACTTGATGGCGAAGCACTCGCGTTGCTGGCGCTAGAAGAACGACCAGTCTGCGAAGAGCTCTTTTGAAGAGCAGCTATTCGCTCGGAGAGGGAAGCACCAGCCGGAAGGTTGGAAGGCTTGCGGGGCGCTTGTTGGTGAGGATCAACCACCTGTTTGGTCTTCTCATCGTTCGACCTTCAATAGTGTCAGAAAGGTGGGTATTGATGCGATGGCAACAACGCTGGCTACTCACATTGTTTGTCGTCGTGTATGTAGTAGATGAAGGATGGGCAACGCAGAGCAACACTGGCAACCTCAAATGCTAAACGCAATCCTTTTCAGCGCTTATTCTGATGCGATGAGCAGGTGCTGTGTGCGTGTCAGAGCGCTTACTTGGCGGTGATCGCCTTGAAGACGGATTCGCTCCATAACTGCGTGGGCCAGCATGCATACACAGCGTCTTAGCTTAGATGCCTAATCTGCGCCTCTTGGCCTTTATTTTAGACTTGGGCGTGTGTGAAGCAAAGCTAAATGTTTTCCACGCACAATGTGGCAACGGACATTGTGACTTTACTGGGAATTAACAATCTAGGCACTCCAATGTGTGCGTATGTACATGATGATTAATTATGACCTTTCCAAGCATCTGTGCCTTCGTCTTCTTCATCAGCTATGCTGAATAATTGACTGTTATGTTGTACATCTAGCTGCTGTGACCGAACCTCATCCTGTACATTTACAGCAGCCGTTCGCCATGCGTCATTTGTGTCCATGTTTGAATCAACATCGTCATCGTGATCTCCAAAGAGCTCTTGATCCAAAGGTTCGTACAATCGCTCAATCTCCCTTCTTGTTCTATATTTGCGTTCTGCATGGTACGAAAGAAAAAGTCCCAACCCAGAGCCGACAAAGTTGGCAAGTACATCGCCCCATTGGAAGGTCTTATACTTGATAGGAATCAGAAAGGCGTCTATGAGAACACTGTATGACTCACAGGTAGCAAAGATTGCACGATTTCGGATCCAAGTCCCCCCGCAGCAAAGCAGATAAACCACGTTAGCAAGAGGGGCATATGCCGCCAGACCCACACTCTACGCGCAGGCTCGTCGACATCCCAGATGCAATAAAATAGACCAGTTGCCTGAAAGTGGTAATGAGAATCCGCTCACCCTCTGATACGAGCTCTCACCAGAAAAAAGCATAAAAAGTGTATAACTTTGTCATTGAGAGGAACAAATGATTGTCCTCGGGGATGAAAGCTGTACAGGGTTTGAGCATTTCCAAAGAGAGCGGGTCGCGATGAACTCACCCCAATATCCCTAGAAGTACTAGACAAACGGCGTTCAGTACCACAAGAGCTGGTCTTATTCGGAGGGGTAGAATGCCTTCTCGCATCCCATCTAGTTGATCCTCTTCATTGACATTCGTTCTCCTTCCCAGATGGATACGGACAGAGCGAAGCAAGACCGTTTTAGCGATATGCTTGCGTGACTCTTCTGGGTGCACCGAGAAGAGCTGAGCGACATTTGCAAAATAGCTCTGGGGAGGGCCACTGCCCAGACGCAGTGGCATGTTGAGATCTATTATGAGCCCGGCAGATACAACGAATGGTACAAACCCTTGTGCCGATGTGGGAAGAAGACCCGCGTTCTTTGGTTCTGGAGTTCTCCGTGCATGGACCAAGCGCAAATATCCCATTGTCTTCTGCTGCAATGTTGGATTTGCCTCCTGCCATGCAATGACGATGTCGACGGTATTCGATGCAAAATCATCGATTTGGCAAGATGTGGTCCCCATACCACAGGATGATGGGCCATCTCCCCTATGTCCAATCCTTTACGACCCTTCTTGTTGGTATTCATATGCGATTCCTGATTAGAAGTTACTTATATCCTCTTCAGACTCCCAGGCAATGGATCTAATACGAGCTCTTCTCCCGAGGGATGAGCTTTCCTACAGAGCACTTCTTCTAACGGAGCATTTGGTCAAAATTGCTCCCTCAAGCTATACAATCTGGTACTATCGAGCAAGAATACTGATACATGGTCCTGAGAATAAGGATCTCGGGCCTAAAGAGACCCGCCTGCATAAAGAGTTGGACTTTCTAGATGAATTAGCTGCAACAAATATGAAAAATTATCAAGTATGGTAAGTAGCTTCTTGTTCTGTTTCATTGCACTAAGCGATATTATGCAGGCAACATCGAAAGCTAATCGTCACAGCACTGCATGACCCTTCAAAAGAGCTGTCGTTTGTCGCCCGTATTTTGGAGAAAGACAGCAAAAATTATCACACCTGGGTATACAGAGAATGGGTTTTGTCTTATTTTGGTGGATTTTTAGAGAATGAATCGAGAGGGGAAGATGCTCAGCTGCAGCTTTGGCAAGGTGAACTGGATTTCGTGGAGCAATTACTACAGGATGATGCTCGAAATAATTCAGCCTGGAATCATCGATTCTTTTGCATTTTCTCCAGTGGCTTTGCAAAGAATGGCGATACAAATGCAAAAGCACAGGAACTATGTTTAGGACAATGGAAACTGGGCAAATCTTTTGGAGAATGTATTGAACATGAGATCGAGTAAGTCGGTTAAGCTACTTTACGAAGAATAGCTGAACACCATGGAAATAGATATACAAAGAATCATATTCTGCTGCTTCCACACAATGCAAGTGCGTGGAACTATTTACGAGGGTGAGCTATGATCGATAGGGTAGATGACTGCTGATGCTTTCTAGCGTCGCAAAACTCGGATTAAGCACTTCAAATCCTTACGAAAGTGCAAGAGATCTTGCGCTGAGTCTTGTTCCTTCATCTGAGGAGCTCCAAGCGTGTACTTTGATAGACAATCCCCCTCGTTCGCCTCCTCAAGCACTGGAATGGCTTCTAGACGACACTGAATGTCGCCTTCGGAACACAAGAGATGGTCAAGAGCGATCATCACTCTTGCAGCTTGCGAAATCACTTGCAGAGCGATTGATAGTCGCCGATATGATTAGGCACCGCTTCTGGCACTATCGACTATGTATGATTGAACGGAAATTTTAGGGGTAAACAATGTACGAAAGCGAATTAACGTAAAATCTTTTCTCACTAAGGTGTAAGTTTCAAAATGCGTGGATGTATTGCAATGTACAGCATGGTCGTTTGAAAGAGAGAGGAATAGAAGAGATAAACCTGGCTTCCATCCCAGGAAGTTCGCAACTTGCGAGAGAGTAAGACAAAATTGTACATAAGCGTCCGTTGTCACAAAGAATGAGTGATGCTGCCGTCAGCAACTGAGAGCGATCATTGATCTTCATTGTTTACTTGGCCGAATACCTAAAAAGGACTCAGCACATAAGCTAGCAGTGAAAGCCATACTTACCTCCTGTTTCAGTTGTTGAGTCGGTAACATTTGGGGAGGCTTGTATGTAAGCCAGAGCCAGGGCTTTGGTGTCCCATCAAATTCATACATTTGCAGATAATAGCCACCAGCTCCGAAATGCCATTCTTGGCGGATATAGAAGCCCGTCATGTATTCCTGTTGGCTATACGGCTGAATGGAGCTTGAGACTTGTTTACAGCCATTTTGAATCATTTGTCTTCCATCGCTGGGGAAGGGTGTTAATGTCAGGGATCCGTTCCGATTCATAGTGAAGTTTCCGTGCTGCCAAACAAGCTGTGCTTGTGCACAGTTGGGGCTTCCAGCTTATGTGGGGAACCTATCAGCAACTTTGTGTGAGAAGAAATATATCACGCACCATCTGAAGTGAATATAAACAGAGACTGCTCCCAAAAGCCATCTTCTGTGAAACTATACGATTGTCCTCCAACTTTAGGGACATTGAAGGTCTGGTTCAGAGGGTTGAAAAAGTTCTGTGAAAATACAGCTGGAGGTTAACATATTTGTAAATAACACATAGTTGTACGCACAAGGCCAGTTTCGACTGCACCAGAGCCCGATGACCACGTCCCCACTATATTGATCGGGTCGTCATCCTGAGTATAGACCTCCTGAGCATTGCAAACAGACACCAATGCTGATAGAGCGTGAAATAGAGCGGCAATAAACATGCCGCGCATCAGCGGTGGCTGAAGGTACATGATGTGAGAGTTATTTGATGTGCGACGTTCCAGACCTTTCCTACAAGTAGCCCACAGTAATGAGATTGTGCCTCCTCAGAATCGTCCTTCAGCACAACAAATCAGGTGAAGAATGTGAGGAAAAGTAATATGGTCAAACTGTGTCGACAAGCTAGAGATGTGAGATGATGATCTAAACAAAGTGTGCGCGCACCAAAGTTCTTTCTATTTACATATCAAACGGCTTGGCGTGGCACAGGGGCGGCTTCGGGATAGTAATGTATGCTTGGCACAATAGAAACATTATTCAACGCGTTGTACTTCATGATCTGCAACTGCAGTTTATTGTAGGATAAAGTGCATAATCTCAGTATACTTCCCAGGAAAACCTCAGGAAGCACTAGCGTCAGGCGGAAGACCGGCATCCCATTTTTTGCCAGTGCCTCTCCATGGATAAGCGGGAGGTGGATATCTTACTGCTGGGATCCGGATGGATATCGCAATTTGTCATTCCGCTTCTCATTGAAGAGAAGATTTCGTGTGTTTATACACGGCGAAGTATCCCATCTGTGGAAAGGGTTGACAATTTTGTTAAATTCAGCTTTGAGCCTCAAGAACAGGATGTGAGACAACAAATGTGCAATCTTCCGGCTGCCTCTTTGGTTGTTATTGTTTTTCCTTTACGGTCAATAAAAGACTTGCAGCTCCTTGTTGACTCATACGAGGTTTGCACGGGTTGCTCACCAGCATGGTTAGCTCTTGGCTCGACAGGTTTGTGGGGAAAGGGACACTGCAATGCTAGCTCGCCCATAATTCCGTCGAACGAACGTGGTGTTGCAGAGTCCCGTCTTCTGGAGATGAATCAGGAAAATCGACCTACTGCAGTGTTGAATCTCGCAGGGTTGTATGGAAATCAACGAAATCCGGTGAATTTTGTCAAGAAGGTAGCAGAAACAAAGGAGAAGCTTGCCAATAAGACCAGTGTACACTTTGTTCATGGCAAAGATGTTTCTCGTGCCATAGTTGGAATGTATCGATCTCTCTCGGATCCTGAAAAGAAAAGGACGTTATGGGGTCGCAGGTGGATAGTGACTGGTATGTAGCCACAGCTTCTGGATACTGGCAAAACATCTGACGAAGTTGGACTGTAGATACATATGTCTATGATTGGTGGCATTTGCTCACTACGTTTAAACCGCCCGTAGAGGATCATGTCATTCTCTGGTCCAATGAACTTCGACAAGAGCATCAGATTGACGTGCTTCCACGCCCACTGAGCTCGAATAGTGATAGTGACAGTACAAAGATACAAAATCGTGCCCCTTACGTGCTTGATCGCATTTTGGACGGCCAGGAATTCTGGGACGCTCTAAAGACAAGGCCTAGCATTGGTCGCTGCGATGACTACAATGCTGATGGTGGGGGAATCTCACCAAATTTTTTACATCACTAGAGAGACACGACAATCTTACAATAATAATGATGATCTAAGTACTTCTACCATTTTGCCTTTTTTGCTATGACTTGTGTGTGGCCTAAGGGGCTACTCTACGTACTGCGAGGCTTTGTACGTCTGTGACGCCAAACTCTGAAGTAGTCTGAAGAATTATGGAAGTGCGCTTACGTGTTTCCTTGTTCCTCCCATGTTGCATCTGCATGAACACGCCATTGGTACCGTACGGTGACTCTGATGATGACGAGCAATACTCTACCCAGAAGTCCGTACATGAAGGGAGGCCCAAGAGCGTTTTTACTTCACTGAATGTCTCACGTTCGACACCGCTTCCGGGAGATTGGTTGTGCAATGTCTTCGTGCCTGGTGAGAGAAGAGAATCCCCGATACAACATGGGTAACTTATTGAGACGACCATGACAGTGAAGCAAAATGACGAGCTTATAAAAGTGCTCAAGGACTCGTTTATCTTTCTTAATGACCAGAGAGAATACACGCTGCCTGATTTGACGGGGATTTCAAACGTGCACATCTCTCTTACACGACCAATTGTGGTTCGCAAGCCTGAAATACAGCTGCTTCTGGATGGAGTAAAGGAAGCTGTGAACCAATTTTCGGATCAATCGAGCCTACGAGAACGGTGAGAAGGCTCAGTGTGATGAAATTGGTTTATTTATCGAATCCGCCAGCTTGATGATAGCCTTTGCTTCTTTTTCGATTTTCCCAAGCGAGGACGGTAGTCGAATGTTCTGGGCTGCTGAAGTCAGTCAAGGATGGGTACAGCTTCAAACTCTTTCACAGCTTCTTAATGATATACTGGCAAGGAAAATACTCGCCAGGCCTTATCACTCGGACGCACGCTTTCACTGTTCCTTCGCCCATTGTTCTCTACAAGTATCGCAACGCACAATCACTCCAGATATCATACAGCACCTGGAAACGAAATTTGGCCCCTCTTTGCGAGCGTGTCTTGCAACACATATAGACCAGATAGGTATTACAGCGGGAAACAAAACATACTTTCTCGATTTTTGACCATGTCAGAGCGCTGTATAATAGTTTGCATTGATGATAGACTACATGTGTGGATTATGAAGACTGTTGTTCTGCTCGCTCGCTGGAAGCATTCTTAATGGCGCCCCACAAATACAACATTAGGTGCATGTTGTCATCTGCGACACGAGTCACATTGGCGGAGAGTTCTTGAAGTATACCTGCGGCATGACGAAGCAAAGGTCCAAATTGACCAGATGTGCTCATTTTTCGCAACGAAGAGCCATGAATTCCAAAAATAGAGGCCAGCCACAGAAGATGAAATTCAACGTGTGGCGACCCTCCCGATCGTGGCATGAAATTCGAGTCGTTGCTCGAAGACTGGTTAGTAGCAGGGGCCATACGACTCGTTATTAGCCGTAGGACGCCTGGAATATGCACAATGGGTAGTTGCGATACAATTAGATGTACGTCTTTAGGCTTGATATGCTCATAGATCTCAGCAAGCAAATTGCTATCACCTAGGCGCAAAGCTCCTACCAAAGCTGCGAAACCCTGCCCATCTTCCAAAGCATAGCGAACATTTTGAGGGGTGAGGTCCATATCAAGGTCGATAGGATCAAATGCGTCTGCGCCACCACCCATACCGCTAGCATTATGAGCATCGAGACTATAGATAAGAAGCCCCAATGTGCTTGCAGCGGACCAGCTCGTACCGGAAGGGCTGAATTGCAATGCCTTACATCTTGCTACAGCTCGTGTGGAACGTCCTGTAAGGTCCATCTTTTTACCACCAGGCAAGTTGCGATCTGCTCTTTCGGCGGCTGTTAGGTCTTCATCATCAAGATCGTCGATCAGGTCGATGTGCTGGCCATCCTCCGTGAGTTGACGCGAGTCTAAGCGCTCCTGGGTGCCATCCAAAGTTATGTCATTTGATAGAGCCCAGCGTCGAAGGAGAACTTTTTCACTGACATTATATAGACAAACCCAGTTGCTGTTACCTCCAGCGAGTACACATGATCCATCAGCACTGTAAGCTAGAGTAGTAAAGGCACTCCCACCCGCAGAGGCACGAGCGCTCACTTTGTCATCCAACTTTCTGCCTGACGCAATGTCACGACGACACTCCAATACTCCGATCTGTTTGGCACCCTGGCGTGGATCGAAGAATGCTAATTGTCCATCCAAAGTTGATACACAAATTTCTGCTCCATCAAACCGAAAAGCAACAGCGAGGCCATCTGCATTCAGCTCTAAAGAATCGACGGCAGCTTTGCCTTTGAAGCATTCCCATAGCTTGACAGTCTTATCCCAACTAGTGCTTGCCAGCAATCCAGTTCCAGTTGGACTAAATGCCAAATCAGAAACGGGACCTTCATGTCCGCTGAGAACGTCCAATAATCTCCCGCTTTGCACACTCCACATGTAAATGTCAAAGGAGTCGGCACCACTTCCACTGCCAGCACAGACAATTTCTCCGCTTCCCTCAGCTGCGATGCATCCAAATTGGACTGGACGAGGACTAGTAAAGGTACGGAAATTTCGATAACGCACCAAGTCCCATGCCCGCACAGTGCCATCCATGCTTGCCGTAAAAAGCACTTTGCCACGCTTGGAGAACTCGATTGCGGTAATCGGAGCTGTATGTTCACTAAGTGTAGCTATGCAGAATCCACTTGTCACGTTCCAAAGCTTGATTTTTCCGTCATCTCCTCCGGTAACAATTGTTTGTCCATCCGGAGAATATGCGAGCGTATTCATGTCAAGATAGTGTCCTTGTTGTTTTAGAATGTAAGATTCTGATGCCCATTCCCAAACTAGTAGTTGGCCTAAATTGGCACAGCCGAATGCGAGCCAAGCACCATCGGCAGACATGGAAACAGAAGTGATCTTCTCTGACGAAATGCTAAGAGTATGCAGAGATGAAACATCAGGAAGTGTATAAAGACCAAAAACACCAGTGGAAAATCCGACGACGAGCAAAGAAGTTGGTGAGTGGAAAGCTGTACATGCAACAGTTGTGGATGTCGTATTAAAGTAATTGCGCTCCGATAAGCCCCATCGAGTGGAAGCAATCGCTGGAATTTCATCAACGTTACGCATGGTAGAGTTGTGCTTCATGGATTTATCTTCGTCGTCGTCATCGTCGTCGTCCTCTTCTTCTTGTTCTTCCTTGTTTCTCCACGAGAAGCAAGAGCCGTCACGGCCAATAGTATAGATTTCGCTTTCATCTTCACTCCAATAAGCTGCAAGAACAGCATCACGATGTCCTGCAAGTGTCTTGGGACGATATCTTCCGGATGTCGTCCCGGTCATTTGAATAGGATGGAGGGAATAGATTCGAGCTGTCATATCTTTAGACGTTGTCACGAAGAACCTGGAAAGATTGTCAGTCACAATGATGAGAAAGCGAAAGCGAGACGAAACTTCAGGATGTTTGGCAAAATCTCCGCTAGTCAGCGGCCTCATTAAATCAGTTTTTTGGACATCATTAGACGTATGCGTCCTTTCGGAACATTTCGATAGGTGCTTCACACATCCACTTACTTTCCATCTTTACACCAACTTATACTAAGAACATCGGCAAAATGACCTGTATAGGTTTGATGTAACACGAAAGGTGAGAAGTCTCTTGCGAGAGCATTCGGGGTTCTCCAGACCTGAACTTTATTACCATGAGTAATGGCAATGAACTTTCCATTAGGACTAAACTGAGCGTCCCGCACAGGAGCTTTGAAATTAATATGTGCCAGAGTCACTCTCGCTCGAATATTTGCGAGTAAAGCATGACCATCCTCATCCACCGCAAGAACTATATCACCATGCTTCGGATCGAGGGCTATACGACGGATTGGCTTGCGCATTTGAAAGGGCAAAGTTGTCGCATGATTGGTGGATAGGTTGAATACGCTTAATCGATTGCCAACAGGAGAAAGTAGAAGTGTTCCCTCGGCTGCATCGCTAAGGATGACGTTACCTTGGCGATAGACTGTTCCGCACAGGTTGGAAAAGGCGAAAGACGCCTTCATGACAAGAGAAGAATTTTCATGTGCTGGTGAAATCGTAGGAGGAAGCGTAAGAAGAGACGCGAGGATTAAGCAAAATTTTAATCCGACTTCCGCGTGACTGGCTGTAACTCCACTCGATACTAACCTAACGATGGCATTGCAAGGAAGTAGTGTCAATTGGCTAGCAATTGATGTGTTAATTGTGAGCAAGTTCAATGTTTGATGAAATGTTATAGATCATCCTAGTCTAGTGCATGACATAACCTCCAGATTGAATCATCAAGTGACTGCGCGGAAAGTGCGCGGAACTGTCCGGAAATTTTAGCGCTTGCCAAGTGCTAAGATTGGCACTGAACTTTTGCGTGGTGACAATTCTTACAGTCGATCTGACCGAGTCGAGATGGATATGTATCTTATAAAAGGCCCGTGTTTGATCTCTCATCGGTAGTGTTCAAAGACCATTTAACATTCTCACAGATGCATCTAGCTGTATCCACAATACTCTGCTCCTCTTTCGTAGCCCTACACTGCCTCTGTGCCCCCTTACCTTCAAGGCAAAAAGCGCAAAGCGGAAGCAGGCACACTACGGTCAAAATTCCATCGGGCCAGTACGTAATATACCTTTCTCATGTTCTGAATTTCATTTAACGTTTTGTTAGATACCGCGGATTGTACGATGAAGAAACTTCCACCACTGTCTATTATGGAATCCCATATGCTGTTGCTGGCCGCTTCGACCCCCCCGAAATGATCAATGTAAGCATTGAAGCCATCAACCAGACCATTGATGCTACTTCCCATGGACCTTCTTGCATAAATTTTGAGATTCCTCCACCCTACGATATTGGGTTCGCCACTTTAAAAGGAAACAAGGCTATCGAACCACAGTCGGAGGATTGCTTGACTATGGATATATATGTCCCTAAGCAAGAACCTCTTCAAAGTCTTCCTGTATTGTTCTTCACCCCGGGTGGAGGACTATTACTGGGGGCAAGTTTTTCATATGACATGCGCCCATTGGTCAAAAGATCGATAGAAATTGACAAACCTTTCATTGGTGTTGTTATCAATTATAGGCTTGGACCTCTTGGCTTTTTGAATCCTTCAACTAGTGAGAATACCAATCTTGGTTTCAGCGATCAGAGTATTGCGCTCAGATTCGTAAACGAGAACATCAAATATTTCGGAGGGGACGCTGATAAAGTGACAATAAGTAAGTGTCAATACTTCTATCGTAGATTGGCTGAAAATCAAGTATAGTGGGTCAGTCCGCAGGAGCTGAATCCATGATGCATCAACGTTTGTTTGGAGATACTACTAACTTCAGAGGTGCATGGCTAGCAAGTGTCCCATCATCGTAAGTGAAAAGGTCTTTATTATAAAGAATTATCTGATTTTCTACAGTGGAGCTCCATTTCTACAGAAAGAACCACACTACAAAGACGAATTGATCTATACGTATTCTAAAGCATGTGGTTGCAACAACGAAACATTAACGGAGAGGGTGGAATGCTTGCGCAAGGCTGATATAAATACGCTTGTCAATGCATCCATTGCTTACCAGGGAAGCGGATCAAGTCTGGACGGACGCTTCATTCGGGAAAATGTATTCTCTGCTCTACGTGACCACAAAAAGCTTGCGAAAATTCCAACAGTAATCACTTCGTGCCGTGACGAAGGCACAAGTGCAGCCATTGGCTTCAAGGCAGATTCAGATCAAGTAACCGACACTGCTAACCAAAGTAAGTTCTCTTGACCAAATTTGGCTATATCAAATGACAAAATATTGCAGTATTGATTAACACCTCGAAAAATTTTAATCGAGAACGAGGAGCTTCATTCAGCGATCAAATGTTGAAAGCTTATCCTGACGTACTTGAAAAAGGTTGTCCATTTGATGGCAAGAACATCTCATATGGTGAGCCGTCCCAATACAAGCGTATGGCTGCAATTATGACCGATTCTCAATACGTTGGTGCCTGGATGGAATACCTGCATCAGTTTGCGAAATCTGGCGCACCAACTTGGGGGCTGTCTTTTGAGGAACCTATTCCAGGCCTTGAAGAAGGTGAGACTTTCGGCGTACAACATGGGTCAGACCTTGTTTTCTATTTTCCGAACATTCTCGGGCATAAGTCAGACCCAAGAAGGTGTGACAAAACAGCTAGGCTCGCGAATCACCTTCAGACAGCATTGATACATTTCGTGGTAGAATCTAATCCAACCACAGAAGACAATCACTGGCCACAATATGACCACAAAGATCATCACTCCAAAGTTTTAGCTTTGAGCACGGAGGACAGAAAAGGCATTGTAGGCCTTCCATATCGAGCAGGATTCAAAATCCTCCACGAATTTTTGTGGTCTACTTAGGTTCGAATATTTCTACCTTCCGGCCACTTCAAACATTTCTCAATTTGGAGTAGCTTCTTCATTCCTTGAAACTATAATGTGTCGATGAATCATAGCTTGTAGGATAATTGGACTCTGTTTGACATTGATTAACTGAGAAAGAATACACGTATTTCAGCTTCCATACTGTTGCGGAACCGCATTTCTATAGAGATAACTGCCATCTAAGCAAGCTAGTTACACCGGAAGATGCAATGCCCGGTTAGCGACTTCGGCACATGTATGAAAGAAAAAAACGCGTGGGGAAGCTAACAAAGCTGGAGATGCATCGTCACTCTCCTCATCGCAATCATGGCATCTAAGGAGAAGGCACAAGTAGATCCGACTGAAGATGTCGATGATCTAGATGATATCCTGGATGAGTTCAATGAAAATAAAGGAGGGCAGACTTCGCTGGAGAAGAAGGCTGAGGGAAAGATTCATCCAGCAGCAGATGCAGTTCAAGATAGTCACCTTCCCAAAGACGAAAATTTGAATGAAGATGAGCTCAATGAGCGTTTCGCAAAGGAATTAGCACAAGGGATGGAGTCCCTCATGAAAGGTATGGAACCTGATTCGGTAGCTTCTTCGGAAGATCAGGCTTCGAGGGGTGTAAATGAAGGTGGTCAAGAGAATCTCTTTGACGAGCAAGAGATGATGAAACAATTTGAACAAATGATGGCAGACATGGGTCTGAGCTCCGGCTCACAAGATGGTGCACAGCCAGCGTCTGTGCCTTCAGCTTCTGCTCAGCAGGGACAAGCCCCTCCAGCTAACTTTCAAGATGCCATTCGGAATACCATGTCGCGTCTACGTGAATCCGATGCAACGGCAACTTCTAATGCTGGACAAACGGATGAGATGGACTTTGAGAAACTCTTGGCTGCCATGAGCAACGCTGAGGGGGGCGACAGCGAAGAAGGCATCGCAAATATGTTGGAAAGCATGATGAAAGAGTTGATGAGTAAGGAGGTTCTGTACGATCCCTTGAAAGAGTTGCGCGACAAGGTGCGTGTCCAGATTGAAAACAAAGAGTGTTGTTGACTGAGATGTATCGGACAGTATCCTAGCTATTTAGCTGATCCCCCTGCGGCTCTATCTTCAGAAGATCGAGCGCGCTATGAGAAGCAGTACAGTATAGTAGAACGAGTGGTTAAGCTGTTCGAGGATCCCAAATTCGATAACGGTACAGAAAATGAGAAGCAAGCACTTAAGACTCAGGTGCAAGATTTAATGAATGAGGTATGTGATGAGATAGCTATGGAATTTGTGCTTATTTCTTTCAAAGATGCAAGATAGTGGTTCACCGCCGCCTGAAATCGTTGGCGACCTGTAGGTATTTTTCGATCGTTGGATTGCGTTGACTGAAATTTTTGAATAGGCCCCCAGAACTTGAAGGGATGCCAGGGCTGGGGAGTGGCGAAAATTGTACAGTCATGTAATAAGCTGTATCGGAATAGATGCCTACTAGGCTTTTTATAGTAAAAGTAGTATGTGCTCAGTCATACTTAATGTGCATTTGCATTCTGGTTCAAGGTTGCATCAAATACAAATATGACCAATACATGTGTGTCTACACTTTACAAGCTACCCTATAGCGTAGCGAATTTGTCATTGATCTCTTGGATCAGAGTCTTGATACGTGGTTCGCCAAAAAGCCGAGAGCAGGATTCTGCTGCAGCCTTGGAGGTCTGAACATCCGCGATAGGCAGAGATCCAGAGCTAGATGATATTAGCTAGACAAGGGGTCAACAACTATGCTCAAAATGTACATCTGCACGTACGATGTTGCCCAGAGCCACAATAGCCCTGTATGTTGATTCAGCATCCCTTTCTGAGGAAATGGCTTCATGTTGAAGCGACTGCTCTATGTCAGGCCACATTCATAAACGAAGAAATAAAAAGCTTACCTGCGTAACTAATTTAAGGAGGGATGCAGCAAAGGGCGAAGAGCTTGATCTGCTAGCTAGTTGAACAGAGATACTGCAACAAAAGTTAATTCTCGTCGTCAAATCGGAGGCGACCACTCACTTCAGCAATACTGTTACATAAGCTGTGCGTGCCAACTTGGTTAGTTTACCGTAATGTTGTGCTTTGGCAAGCAAGGAGCATGCTTCCGAGAAGGCGGGTTCTGTCGCCTTGGAGAGTGCATTGGCTGAAGCGCGGAAAGCTAGCATGGACAGGGTTATTCGTGTCTTTGCCTCGTCTACTGAGCCTGGCCAAGCATCATCCCACGCTGCTGCATCGAATGCATACCGAATCATTTGCGCGTGATCGAGGCCTTCACTTAGACAAACGACTCGGAAGGCATCCATTAATGGAAATCGCTGTGCGATTGGCCACCGCTTTAAAATCTCCACTATCATAGTGAGACCTTGTCCGTCCAAAGAGTGGATACGGTTTTCAGCTAGTTGTGCTAGCTTAGGTAGAAATGCTTGTAGAGTAGCCAATTCCTGCTCTGAGAGGGATGCGGGACTAGAAAGATGACTGCTAATGTCCTCAATTTTTGCTCCGGCTCCCTGTGCATTGAACTGTGTAAATGTTAAGCTCTTTTTCTGAGGTAGCACGGAGGGCGAGGCATTCTGATGGTGACTGACTTCAGATGCTGCGGATGATGCCCCGGGACGATAGCTTGAACCACCAGTATAGGGGTCCACAAAGTTACTGGAGCCAATGTTGACAGCGCCTGTATTCTTTTCGATGAATGATACCACTTGATCAAGATACGTCAAAGGTAATTCATTTTTTTCTAGAAATCGCTGTGCAACCACGTATGGGTTTTCAGAAGCATTGTAAGGTAATTTGAGTGGAGGTACACCATCCGCTATGTCGACATCAAAGACATAGTCATATTCTTTACCATCATGCAGCTTCTTTTGCGATGAACCAACCCCTCCCACTACTTCACCAATCTTCTCCCACCTTCCTGAGGCCACACTGTACTGATGTGCTTCTACCAAATCCCCATTTCGAATCATTTTCACTTGCCCTTCCTTTCCATTTGCGCCTAATGCGTCTGCACCAGGGAGGTCTTCTTTCTTCACGTCTCCCACCTGCGTACTGTTGAGAGCTTGCGAAGAGACTGCAGTCTCATACGCCTGCAGAATGTCAGGATCTGCAAACCGTTGCGGTGTCCTTGTGAATAATCGGACAAAACCATCGCTGCTTGCGCAAGCCAGATCCCCATTTGGTAGCGATGTGACAGACCATACTGATATAGCGGGAATGGTAATAGTCTGGCTGAGCTGTCCGTCTCTCCAAATCCGAACGCTTCGATCCTCTCCTGAACTTGCAATTTCATTGCTACTTAACATCGCTAAGGAGTAAACGAAACTTGTATGTCCCGAGAGCGTTTGCAAAGGTGAGATTTCAGCAATAGAGTCTGGAGACAAACTGCCACCTATTGGGTACACATAAATGTTTCTATCCAATACTTTCAGCAATGCCCCAAAATGTAAACTATAGGCTTACCCATCGTTCCCGCACGCTGCAAAGCGGTCTTCACTGATACGCACAAGGCCACGTACTGCATCATTGCTGCCAGTAAAAGTGGCAATAGGAGAGCCGTGGCCACCTTCCTTGACCGCATTGCTTATGGAATAAAGTCGAATGAGCTTGTCTGCAGATGCTGCGAAGAAAGTTAGGATTTTCTATGCTTGTTCTTTTGTAAAAAAGGAAGCTTACCTGTAAGGACATGATCGTTATCCAGAGCCAATACGGCCCAAACGGCTTGATCGTGCCCTGAAAGAGTCGCAATACATTCCCATTTCCGCCATACTTTGGCAGTTTTATCCCAACTTCCAGTCACGATATATTCATCTCGTCCTGGAAACACATCGAGTGCACACACATTGCCCTCGTGACCAACCAAAGTGTACTCTGGAGTGAGAGATGACACATCGTTGGTATCTGCTGACGGAAGAGGATATGCGTTTACCAAATGATCTTGCCCCCCCGCCAGTGCTATGGCTGAGAAGTAAGTAATTTCAGTGAAAGGAGCAGTAGTAATAGATGCGGACGTACCTTGGTGTCCTGAGTCTAACCATGCGCAACTGTTGACAAATCCAGCTTGTCCTTCTAATATGTACTTGCAAATCAACTCTTTCTTATCTTTCGAGCCTATAGGACGCTTCCATACCCGAGCCGTACCGTCTCTTGATCCAGAGAGTAAAACGGAAGACAAAGGACTTGCAGACCGTAAAGCGGATACACTTCGGACCTTAACAAATATGTCAGAAGACGCTACTTCCGTCTTATTCACCGAGACTCACATCAGCCGTATGTCCTTCCAGCTGCAGTGAGAGTCTGAAGGGAGCAATATCGGACATGTCAGTCAGTAAGAATTGTGAAATGGCAAGTGACGTGGCCTCTGGTAGTTGATCTTTCCTGGTAATGCTAGCTGGCCTGTGCATCTTGCATCGCCTGCTGACGCGCTGAAGAGAGACTTTCCAATATGATGCATGGACCACTCCTTCACTATTCTCACCCATCCTGTTTAGTGCTTCTTTCCTATCGGGTCTCTTGAAAGTTCGTCAAGGTGGCAAGCAAGAGCTCTTTTGCTCAGTTAGAGCTCTCTTCTAGAGGGCCTACGAGCCTTCTGGGCTACCCTAAGACCATAGATGGTGCGGAGAAAATCCCTCTTAGTTGGGCATTCGCGCGACGCATTGCAAGCAATCGTAAGTGTGATCGTTACGTCCATCTGAGATTCGCTAAAGTTCCTAGATGGTGATATTACACCACTCTCAAAGAACATTCGAATAGGTAGTCCTAGTGGTTTGGGCGAAGCGTTTATAGGAGAAGACAATTCCTCTTTCTCTGCATCTCAAATCCTTAGCAGAGAGTTGAAGATAGCAAAAAGCGATTTGCATGCCTCGCTTGAGCCTGCTGGATTCAGAATGGAGGATCATGTGCTTGAGAATTATGATAAACTTCTAGCTCAAGTGCCTTTAGGAGATCAATCGGACAATGTTGGAGAGCAAGAATCCATCTCGCCTCTTCTATTTCTCCACGTATCTGGTACACATGGCAGTCAATTATGTGAGTTGTGTATTCGGAAAGAAACAAATCTTTAACAAAGTAAAGCCGCTTCCTTTGTATCCCCCAAGCCACCAAGAAGGTCAAGGCACCATGCTGCCTTCGATAATTATGAGTACTATGAACACCGCAGTGAAAGCCATGCTTCTGCAAGTGCAACGCAGCTACGGGAGCATGCAGCCCTTGCAGATAATGAGCAAGAATCTTGTAATTTGATGTGGACTGCTTCGCAAAAAGTTCTACATGGTTTTCCCACCAAGATATGCTCGATACATGTTACCAGGCTACGGCAGCATACCGGCGCCAGACATTCTAATATCTGGGTCTGTGTCCGTACTCTTTCTTCCACAGTATTCGCCAGTCTTAAAATCCCGCGACGGACTACATCCCAACAAGAAATTTCTTCTTTACGTCTGACTGGAGCTCTAGAAATACTTCACGGTGAAAGCGTTCTGGAGTCTGGGATCGAAGGTGTCAGGGATCCAAGTACGGGTTTTCATCACGGTATCAAGACTGTGCGTTCGAACCATCCAATCATGGATGTGGCTTTCAATCCTCACACGAGCTATATGGCTCTCACTGTTGATACCAGGGGAGCGCTTGGCAAATTTGATTGTGACTTGACGGCGTTGGGTGCCATGCCCTGGTCTGGAGTTACTGAGTGGGTAGAGATCCCAGGCACCGCTCACTACAACACAAATTCTGTCTGGAGAATTGCATGGTCAGATGATGAGGCACTGTGCGTGACGGCTTCATCTGAGGCTGTTTGGATCACAGACGTGGCGACTGGATATCGAACTGAAATGTTTGCTCCTTCAGATGCTGATATTCTTTCAATCAGTGCGGATAGAAGCCCGATCCCTCTTCTCTGGGTAGCAACCACAAACGGTGTGTCATTGTTTGACCTTAGGATGGAGAGAGTGGGTATAAGTCTTTTGTCCATTCCGCATAATCGAAACTCCGCTCGCGAATTACGCTTATCTGTTCTCAACAAAGAAAGTAAAACCATCGCAGTTCTCTCCAGCGGATCCGATGGACTCATGGTATCTTACACCATTTTCATCGAAGCAACTACAGGAAAAGCTATAATGGAAGGAGAGCCTCGCTCGATTGCTACTGTCAACCACTTGTGTGCACCAATCTTTCAGTGTGTCGACGTGCTAAACCATAGATGGAAAGAGTGGATGCGGTCCAAACTTTCTGTTAACCTGTGGTTGTCCAGGGTTTTTATAGAAGTGGACATGGATGCGGATGGTGCTCTTTGGCTACGACTCATACAATTGTCGCCACGAGATATGATCACATCTGCAAGACTTTGTCAGCAACATGAGATAGACATAGTGAATCCCTCTAATGAAGTACAGAAGACAGATGCACCAAAGTTAGGGCATTCGCTTCATGGTCTGTATCAAGGTAAGTCGACACCTACCATGATGAGCGTGCCTCAATTCCTTCTAGCTTTATTTTGGAACGGGCAAAGGGATATCAAGGTACAGAAATCTCTTGGAACAAATTTGCGATCAGCGGAAATCGCCAGATCCAGACTTGCTCAATGCGATGGCTCGTCCGATATGATGATTTTGCCGTGAGTGATCCGATAAGTCCTTCACGCCAACATTGATCTCTCTTCACTCAGTATAGAAGCATTGTCGCAATTGTCCCGTTCTTCTCCTTTCACACTCCCGATCGTAGCTGATTCGTTCGCACCCTACATAAGAGAAGGCGCTGAGAGAGCTCTTCAGGAACTACTTCAAAGGCCGGATGACGAACGTAATGTTGTCATTCTTCCTCACATTTTTTCGCAAAGTACAATGCTTCAAGTGGATGCAACTTTTAGTGTCAATGTTGAAAGAATTCGTGAGGTATACGCATCCATTCCAAATCGCCTGATGAATTCCTCAGAGGAGAGTCGCTTACAATCTCTTGAGTGTAACATTCTGTCAGCCGCAAGGGAGCTCGCATCAGATATTGTTCTTTCGTCTGGATTCGTGGCCCCTATAACATTCTTCTGTTTGCCTCAACCCAAACAGAAAGATGCAGGTGGAACTGACAACGGCCTTTCAAGTATCACAAAAGCTGCAGAAATGCTCCTGTCTGAATGGGAATTGGGTGAAGATCCAAATTTTCGCTTGCATCATGGGATTCCGTCGCATATTAACCAAGCGGTAGGTTTGCAAGGGAGTCTACCAGCTTCTGGACACACTTCTCCAGTTGCAAAGGAAAGCCATAGATATCCATCAGAAAGCACTTCCGAGGCAAAAAGTCTTCCACAGCAAACCTTTGCTCCGCCAATATTGTCACAATCTCAGCATAATTTCAGTCAGTCTTCGATGTATCTACCATCGCGTAACTTGCAAACATCACAACCACAGTCACAGTCACAAAGCCAGCGTCCACGCAAGAAAAAGAGAAAAGGTGGTTTCTAGCCAACGTGGAACTTGGTGTATTGTACGATCTCATGAATGAAATTGCAAATCATACTGCAATCTAGCCAATTGCGAGATTAACATTTTTTGAACACATGTAGGCAAAGTACAGGATGGTTGGTGGGGTGAAATCAATAGCTAAATAGAAGATTAGCAATATTAGGGTTACGAAATCATTTTCACGTACAAGTAGCCCAAGATTTTACCACCGGCGTGCTTTCTACGAGCCTCATGGTGATCAAGAATACCGGCAGAGGTTGTACTAAAGGACAAGGGTCAATAAGGGGAGGATGATGGGAAAGAAGTAACTCACAGGACAATCACACCGAAAGAGCGAGCGGGAAGCAGTTGCTCAACCCATGTCTCAATGCGACCCAAGGGGACGTTGAAGCGTGGAGAGATAACACCGCATTTGTTGATACGTCCGAGGAGTTGCACAACGACTGAAATGATCGATCAGCCTTTCGACTGTGCAAATAAGGCAATACGCACTCTTTCCACTTCGGTGATCATCCACGACTTCGTATTCGCCAATGTAACCTATAAAAAGAATCATCAGCATTAGTCCGAGTCGAGCGGATGTAGCCATGGTTCTGCTAGATACTGTACTGCATACAGTATCATAAGGCTAGAACGAAGGCAAGTGTTCTCTCGGACCCTTAAAGATGAGCAATGGTGGACATTGAGGCCATTTGCCCAACAGTTATAGATCCGAGTTGCCCATATTTTGATAGAAATCAATACTCACCATGCTTTTGCATGACACCAAGGAACTTCAAGATGACCTTGGAGCTGGGCCGGATGAGGACCTGTCTCTTGCCCTTGCGCTCGGCATTGACGATCGAATTTAGAGCATCGTTCTACTTGAACTATGAGTATGTGATGGTACTGATTGCTCGCTACTTACAAGAACGGAAACGCGAACCATACTGCTTAATGATTGTAAGAAAAACTAGATGAACACCCTACTGGACGGGTACAGACGCTCGAATCAGCTACCTGTTCCGACCAGCTAACTTGACGAAGAAGAGAACTCCTACCCCAAAAACACCACACCATGTTAATCCCAATCTACTGACGGAATAACTCCTACTGTATATACACCCTCCTTCTCACCCTTGGACAAACCATACTGCTACTCTGTTCCCTTTAGCGACACTCACCTTGCGTTTAGGAGATTGACGTTTGTGACAAAAAGACTGTATGAATTCCCGTTTCACTAACCTTCGCACTGCTTGCGCGTGCGTAGGCAAAAGAACCACGAGCAGGCACTTATACACGTGCGCCGCAGTAAATGAAGGTCGACCGCGGTTTTTTGCTCGTGCGGCCTAGAAGCAAAGCGCGCGTGCTTAATGCTGTAAGGGAAGTGGAAACGATCAAGACTTCTCAACAACTCCATCATCAAACAATATGGGTCGTGTTCGTACCAAGACGACGAAGCGTGCTTCTCGCGGTAAGTGTTGGGACAATATGATGTTCGAAGAAGGAAGGGGTCTGTGTTTCGTTCAGAGGACTGATTGACCATTTGTAGTGATCATCGAGCGTTACTACCCTCGTCTCTCGGCTGCCGACTTCCATACCAACAAGCGGACTATTGATGAGATTGCCATCATCCCCAGCAAGCGTCTCCGTAACAAGGTTAGTTGATTCGAGATGTGTATGTCTATCGCTCATGCAACTTCTGCCATAGATCGCTGGATATGTCACCTACCTTATGAAGCGTATCCAAAAGGGACCTGTCCGCGGCATCAGCTTCAAGTTGCAAGAAGAAGAGCGTGAACGTAAGGATCAATACGTCCCCGAAGTGTCTGCTCTGGACATTCAAGCCATGGGTGGCTTGGAGGTGGATGCTGACACCAAGGAGATGCTCAACGCTGTTGGGTTCGATCGTATCCCAGTGACTGTCTCTGGTCCCGTTGCTGCCTTCCAACAACCCGAGAGACGCCGTAATGTCCCTGGGGCTGGTCGTCGCTAATCACCTTCGATCGGTTTCCTCATGGTGAATCGTACTTCTGCGACTATGGCGCTTGTCCCAGTGTACTCACTCCACCGGGTTCACATATGCATGTATGATAACAAGCCCTTGCATTCTAGTCATCTGTCTATCGGCACGATGTCATTTCTCAATCCATAAAATTATTCCGCATATCTTGCATATGTTTATGAATGAAATACAACGTCTCTAAAAGGTGTTTCGCTTTACAAGATTTCTTTAGAATCCTTGGCTCCAGAGGTGGCGGCAAATGGCAATCCAGAAGAGCTCCAGGTCCGCATTCGTGGAAGAGTCCTTGCCGTCCCTTTGTTTTACGTGAGCATCCCATTCTAGTTCACGATTCGAAGGCCGAGCGCGAGCTGATCCCTGCAATGTTACATCAGCCATGTGTGCGGAAGTAGAAACGTGTCGATCTCGCTCGGCACGATGCCAAGCGAGCTCACGACGTAATTCTCTGGCTACATGGTCGTGGCCAAGTTCTTCTTGCCATGCAGCCTCGCGACGTAATTTTACTTGTGTTTGCATTGCCGTCAATTCAGACATAGACTGCTTAGAGGGAGTCAAGCTTTGTCGAATGTCGAGGTTCGGGTTTTGCGCTGTCTCACTGGCGGTTGGAGGAGTCTGAATAATATACCCCGCATCTGCAGCTCGTTCTGCCTCTGCACGCCGCTCTTTGTCACCTTGTGGAAGACGACTGGAGATCCAAGTAGCTACTTCATCGATCATACCTTGATTGTCACCAGGGTGGTCGGATGAAAAAGATCCTTGCTGCGAACGATTGGGCGCTGATGTGGAATCTTGTGACTTGCTTTCTTTCTTACCATTTGCGCTTAGCAAATTCCCGATGAGACGGTTGATGTCATTCCAAGTGTTTTCTTTCTTCTCCGCAGCAGGCTTAGGCAAGTCCTTGCCCCTATCGGAGGCGGGCGCATCACCACTTGTGTGCTCCTTGTTGGAGCTGCTCTTGCCTGCCCACCGAGGCGCACCACCACCTCGAAGGTCCCAATGGTCGCAGCCATCGACAACGCCCAAAAAAGTGCCCCATTTGGCGCTTTCTACACTGACAAGTCCATCATTGCCTTGCAATCGGCTTCCTAACGCGTCTGCGCTGCCGTCACGCTCTCCTCCCGCACTTCGGCTTTCTGCAGCGGCGTCTAGAATGAGCTTCGGAAGCCAAAGGGGATGGTAAATGGGGAGACTCCTTTTGCGTGACGCAACACTGAAGTACGATACGTTCGGGGAATCCTGTACGGCTGGGTTAAAGACGTACGCCATGTACCGCGTAGATAGCATTGCGTATGCTGGCTGATCCAGGACGGATAACATGTACGAGGAAAATGAGCCCCCAATCGATGAAAGAGCTCTTGTAAATGTTGTGAAGTTCAACAAGGAGGCTGTACTACTCTTTTTGGCCTTGGCCGTATCGCCAGAGGATGGCGAAGCAGCTGCCTGGACTATTTTGGATGTGACATCTCTTACTGAATCCTCCTTACTCTTGGAATCCCGTGCTTCTGCCTCTGCTTTGGAAGGTCGCACAAACAAGGGGCTTTTTAGGCTGAAGGGAGGCTTGGATACAACAAATTTGGTTGCCTCTTCGCCTTTATAAGGTTCACCATCCTTCTGATCCTTGTGCAGAACTGAAGCAGTGTGTTCATGGGACGACCTCTGCCTTTCACGGGCCTCACGAAGTTCAGCCTCGACACGCTCATTACCTGTTCCAACATTAGCATTGCACCAGTCCATGAAAGGGCTTCCCCTGTGTGGCGTGTTCACTGTTGTCAAGCTGATCGGGATGTACTCCTCAGGTGCTGGCTTGATGACACTGATGAGGTAACGTGCATCGAGGCCACCCATACTGTGACCTACAAAATTCAAAGGAGCTCCACGAATCCCTGCATCCGGTGAGGTCAGATAAGTATGAAGTGCACGAGCCCTGTCAGCGATAGCGCCTGTTCCCGGAACACCTCGGACAATCACATCGACTCCAATTTTCTTTCGGAGGATGTCAAGAACATTCGCCCAATAGTGGATTTCCAAGCCCCAGAAAGGGCCACGAACATCGAATCCGTACAATCCGTGACACAGTACAATAGGATGACGCGGCGCTTTGACGTGATCTGGGAGTAGTGGGTGTTTCATGAGAGCATTGATGTCGCGAGCGTTGGTCAGCTCGGCAGCTGTTCCATGGTCATGACTTGCATGAACGGAGCTACCTGAGTCTGGCATACGATGTTGTTTTGTATCACTAGCTGTGCTCTTCGTGCTATTGTGCCTTCGGACAATATGAAGCCTCCGTGTCGATGTTGGCTTTACTGTTAGAGACGCTGGACGTAGTAAGGTGCGACGAGCATGTGAGTCTATGAGGAGATTTCCTGAATGTGTAGTTTGGGTGGTGCTTTTATTGTTTGCCAATTCGATCCATGCAGCTACCAGAGAAGTTGCTAACACCCAGCGTAGACCTCTTCCAGAAAGTGAACGTGGTGAGGGCGCATTTGAAGAACAGCCTGTGAGTAGTTTCTCCAGTGAATGATTAGGCTGTTGCAAAAGCATTGAGGCGTCATGTAATGACATGTTGTGTGAGCTTTACAAAAGCTTCAGTGAGTGTATGACATGTCAGGCTAAGTAGTCGCGGGTATGAGTATGATGCCTTGGGGGTGTGCCACGCTCACATAGGATCGTGAAACGTTTGGGGCAAGAATAGGGTTCTTCCATAGGTGGAGAAGCGCGCACGTGACAGTCTCCTAAGAGGCTTATCAGCAAGATCACATCCTGACATGCGAGCGAAATATGAAAATGAGCTGACGGTTAAATCAATATCTGTTTGCATTATACCTGCTTTCTAAAAGGGTTCTGTATGGTCGATGAGAAGGCTCATATACGACCATTTACACCCCTCTCAGCTGTTTGCTAAGGAAGGCGTTGGTGCCGGGACAGATGCGCTTCACTTTTGACGATCATGCTGACAACAACGTTTATTCTTAGACTCTGTAGCTCGAATCTAGAGGTGGTGGACCTTTCTACATGTCGGCTCCCGTTGTGAGAAAAACAGCATATGCATTGACTCTGTGAACACTTGGGACTTTGCTTGTCATGTACGGCCGGAAGGATTTTTCTCATTCGGGGGACGTGCGCGGTGACGAGTTTTCCTCTCTGGCTTCCAATCCATCTCTGTCAAGCCCAATAGCAAGGACAGTACAAGGAGAGACAATGGAAGACGACATCCCAGACGACAGGCAGGGGCACATTGATTCTAACAACACAAATGAATTTATTGAAGCAGAAGTAGATGATCACGGTGCCCCTATGGACGAAGATGATTCCGATGGTGGCGAGGATGACCAACAATTTACCGATACAAGTATAGCGGCATTCTATGATCACCGTGACTCTATCTTTTCAATCAAGTTGCACCCGAGCTTTCCAGAAGTTCCTTTGGCGTTTACTGGTGGTGCTGATGACCGTGGCAGACTTTGGGATACTCGTACAGGTGGAAGTTTGGTGGAACTTGGTGGTCACACGGACAGTGTGGTTGCTGGTGGATTCAGTTCAGCAGGTGACTATGTAGCCACTGGTGGCCTCGATGGCTTAGTACGAGTATGGAAACTTCATCCTCCCCCTTCTGGACACTTCGCGCCAGTAGACTCAGGACATGGTGGCGCTGCCCCACATGAGTGGGGTCAGTGTGAGTTCATTACAAGCTTGGAGGGACCAGACGAAGTAGTCTGGATCCGATGGCATCCCAAGGGGAGCGTTCTAGCTGCCGGAGCGTCGGACTCGACAGTTTGGATGTGGAAGCTTCCCGAAGGAAAGGTCATGCACGTCTTCTCTGGTCATACCGGCGCGGTTACATGCGGGGACTTTACTGCAGATGGGCGACGGCTTGTGACAGCCTCAGACGATGGTTCGCTGATTGTTTGGGACCCAAAAGATGCTACTGCCTTGTCAAAGCTTCAGCCTACGGATGCACGTTTCAGCCTCGCAACTGGAATCACCTCTCTAGCATTAAGTGCTGATAGCAAGCTTGCCGTCGTTGGAGGGGCAGCAGGCGCTATCCGTGTAGTCAACTTATCCAACATTGATGAAGGAGGTGCAGCTTTGGTGGTCAGCCAGCTAGAGGGGCATACAGATGGAGAGTCGATTGAGTGTATCAGCTTCGTCGATCTTCTAGGCAGCCCCAGCGGAAAGGCTACATTGCCGACCCCGCGAGTAACTACTTCGGCGAATGTAATCACAGCTGGCACTGATGGCAAGGCTATTGTTTGGGATTTGTCTAATGCAAAGATCCGCTGCGAAGCTGTTCAAGACGAGCCCATTACGGATCTCACAATTCACGGCTCCGGACCTCTCTTCTCAACTTCGTCCGCTGACGGAAAGATAGTTACTTGGGATGCTCGATCTGCCACTTGCATTGCCGTTCACACCGGCTTTACAGACGCTGTTCTTAACGTCGTTGTTGGTGCTGATGATGGTTACACACAAGGATCAGAGACAGGAGGCGTAGGTGCATATGTCAATCTTGACAATTCTCGAGGATGGAAAGTAATTGGAACCGGTGACGAGGGAGTTGCACTTGTTTTCCGGGTCTAATGGCATGGCTATATAGAAAAATTACAAATGTCTCATTTTCAAGAATCATATACACATCATTTTGCATTAGTCCTTATCGTCCTCGACCTCTACCACGACCGCGGGCTCGACCACGTTCCATACCGCGTCCCCTCACCGCGCTCGTATCCTTGCGTTTGCCTTTTGGCTTCGGAGCATCATCAACAAGTAGCATGTCGAGAGGAAGGGCGTCTGGCAGAATCCAGTATCGGATGTTGTTTCCACGAATGCTGAGAGTATCGAGAGATAAGGGCTCACGGTCTTTTACTGTCATCTTCACCGTCTTAAGATGGGTATTCATTTGAACATCGACACCTGATCGTCCCATCAGCACGCTGGCAACAGACAGCTAGTACAGATACTCACCAGTTACAGTCCCGTGCACGATAGTCCCATTCTTCAGCTCAATGGTCACGCTCTCATTCTGGAGCTTCATCAAGAAACTGTAAATTGAAGAAGTCAGCCGATCGTTCTTGCCAGTGTAAAGAAACGCACCGTACTAGCTTCATGTTGCCAGTGATATATGGCCTTGACCCCTTCTTGAAAGCTGGATGCGGAAGAAGACGTGTAGTGTCTTTCTACCTATTTCCTGCAGTGGATGGGGAGTCTGGCAGATGGTGTTGAGAAGGTAAGAATATGCTCCGGAGCGTCGAGCCTGACGACAGCATCACGTGTTTTTGTTCCCTTTACGCGTCGGGCTGTTGTTTTAAGGCGATGGTGGAGACCAACACGGAGTATGTATTATAAACTTTCTACGCTGCTCCATCTGAAGTTCTCAGCATTTTCAGACATTAGACTATGGTCGCTGACTTCCCGCCTTTGGGGGATGTAACTAACCATGAACTAAAACCTATCAGGTGTCTGAACACTGGCTCACCCTCGAAAGAAGGTCGTGATAGAAAATTTGATGGTCTAGCAGGCGAATGGAGCTTCGATGAAGGCGGCATGACAACTGTATCAGAATCCGACCTGTTGACAGATGACGATGCAGGTTCATCATGGTGCTCAATGTCCTCCTCTCCTCAGAAAGAGGCATACGTCACTGTCCGCCATCGAAGTGAGCAAGTTCCTCCGTCAATATTTTTTGGAACACCGTCAAGAGCGGAAGAGGAGCGACGGGTCAAGTATCAGACCAGAATCCGAACACGGCGCCTCTTGCGAAAGGATAGTATTGAACTAGCCCGACGAAAAAGCGGTGGGAGGAGCAGTACGAGTACCGTCGTTCCAGAAGAGGTGACCAACAGTGACAAAACTTTAGACAATGAGAGGAGAGAAGATTCCCTCCAATCAGCATCAACGGATGACGTGCAAGGAGGAATAGGAGAAGAAAGGGACCCTGATGAAACAGAAGAGGCTGATTGGTTTGGAAATGTATCACATCCTCTCCAAGAGGAAGAGTGCCTACCATCCACCCCCACCCAACAAGTTTTGGAGGCACATCCTTTGCACGTATCGAACACTACCCCAGATGTTTCTGATGCAGATAGTTCACCAGGCGTTGCACTTTCTTCTCGCAAAAATGGCTATTATCCATCCCCTCTTGTATCGCAGGAAGTCAAACTTACCTCTCCATTCGCTCGATCTCCACTGGGCCTTCAAAATCGCAGCATCCAGATCACAAGTATAGATGAAAATGAAAAAGAGAACAAGGTACCAACACTTAAGACATACCACCCCTCCGAGATCCCTGACTCAATCGAGGAAAGCAAGCAAGGGGTAACATCTTGGCATAAACCCTCTCCCGTCAAACAGCAGGTCAGACAAACATTGACGGCGTGGGCTAATGCCAAGCTACAAACTCCACAAAGTCCAGAGAAAAGGGAATGGAACTTATTACGAGATAGTCAATTACATTCACTGAGCCCAAGCAAGCAACGGAAAACCACAAAAGATCTTGCGCTGACGTCCAACAAAGCTGACCCGGCTTCGGAGAGGGTGAGCAGGACATCAAAGAAAAATGCCGAGAGAACACCATCTCATCAAAGCGAGGAAAGGAAACATTTGCCATGTTCCACATCCCCTAAAGTTCACACGAGTGTATCTCGTTCTTCCAGGCTTCCAGTACCGCTGTCTAAGGCGTCCAGACCACTCAAAACAAGTGCAGGTTTTTCTACTCAATCCACAAGCAGGAAAGTTGCCACTGCGGGTCATCCATCCTCATCTGCTTCAACATGTCCTGCAAACATTAGGAGGAAGGCTTCACCACAGGTGATGAGATCATCTCTTGTGAAAAAGGATCTAGCACCGCCCAATCCATCAGGTATGCGAGATGGACAAGATAAGCACCAAGTATTGCGCAATGGGCGGAGGGAACAACATCGATCAATTTCATCCACACCAGCTAAGCCAGTAATCATACGATCTGCAAAAGCTCTCTGCGACTCGAACCCAAATTCTCGACAGGATGACGACGACCTCAAAGCAAGAATCGTGCGCGATGCCAGACTGATTGCAGCGAAGAAGATGGAGAGCTCTGAGGTCTCAAGTGTGCCCTTCTCACCTCAGAATAACGAAGACAAGGGAATGACACCCTTGCAGAGAGATACCCCAAGCGCTGGAGTAGGAAGCGCGCGTCGTATTCTACTAGGTTCTGCTCCTGTCCGTCATGGAGAGGAGACAGGCCTGTTCTCTAAGAACACTGCAGCTATGCACCATGCCCATCCGAAACACTCTAGCGTTCGCGATGTGTATGGGGGTAAACCGCGTCCCATGCGTAAGATCGGCGATTACATCGACACAGGAATGCAGAGAGGCAGCGAAGATGGCACCACAAAGAGTGAACCAAATCTATTGACCGATGAAAGACAGAGCGGACATGCGACAACGGCAGAAGAAGCACAAAGGGGGGAAGATGTGTCTAAGCCGCCCAAAAAACGTGAAGCAAAGAGCGAAGCAAATGCTAGGATACTCAGCTCTACCAAGGCAATCCATACTAAGAAACCTCGTGCGGTGCACGTTACTCTTCCGCTTTCTGGGGCAGAGCTATCAAAGTTGACGTCTCAAAACACAAGACTGAATGAGTCTAGCTCCACAGATAAAGAGATCACTATCATTCGGAAGGAGGGTCTGACGAGGCCGCCTAGTCCAAGTAGCAAATTCAGAAAAACCCACATGGGCACTACTGTGGTGAGGACATCGGCCCGATCTCGCGATCTCGGTCCATTATACATTGACCATGATACTAGCAAGAATAAGCACCTCGCGGGAGCAGGTGACGATGAGCCGTATACTTCTCCAGTGCGCCGGATCTCTCTAAAGAAGTTTGTGCGCTGGCACCCTTTGCTCTTCGACGGTGCTAGCGACATGAATTTGGATGAGAACTTGGAACAAGGGTTGAAAGAGCCCAAACACGCTTTAATGACTGCTCTCCCACCTTCTCTTAAATGCACAGTGAGTACACATTAGGTTCTATCAGTGATACCCTCATCGCGCTTTTCTTTCACAGGCAAATGAACTTGACCAATGCGGGAACCTTGCAAAGGCAGAGAAGAAGAATTCCGGAGTGCCCCGCCACAAAGTTCAGGTCACAAAGGTTATCTACGATGATGACGAAGACGCCTGGAGCGACCATTGATGGTTTCAATTCGTCTTGTACACTATTTACTATGTGCCATGTATTCTTTATACCATGCATTGCTCTTTTTTGATCGCTGAGCGAGCAATAATCTTTGCGAAGAAATGAAAGACAATGATAAAAGGCAAAGGAGTTAAGATTAAATGTCCAAAGAAAGTGATATGTAAGATGTGATCGCGCTTATGAGCGCCAGGTGTTCCCTTGATTCTCGCTAGCTTGTCGGCTGCCCGCTGGTGTATGGTACACATCCGGCTCGCTCTCTGTTGCTGTTCCAAATGACACATCTTGTTGTCTATCAAAAAACCGTGTCGAGTCATCTGCTGCCTCTTGTTGGAATCGCATGTGATACTTTTGAAGAGGTGAGAGAATCGCTTGATCGTGGTGCTCATCTTGGTGAGCCAGCTTCGAATTCTGGTCTGATTCGTGTGCATCTCTTGGCTGGAATGCATTTTGAAATTGTTGCTCGAATGAATCGACGCTGGTAGCAGCAGCTAATGCGGTTCGGCTATTCAGACTTTCAGGGTCAAGATGAGCAGGATAAGGGTTCAGAGAATGCCGATTATCCGTGCTACTAACCAACGATGCACGATTGACCGTTATACGTGGCAAGTGATCATCGTTCTCGTCATCCGAGTCCTCTCCCTGTTGTGAATAGCTGAAGGGAGGGCTTCTCATTCTGCCCTGTGAAAGGTTCGGTTCCGGAGTGTAAGAAGTTGGCAGAAGCGCCGGATCATAGTAGCTAAATGAAGACTCCGCACCGGGCCTTCTATCTTTAGGTAACAAAAAGCTTTCACGAACTTGCGTGTCTTTCTGCAGATTGGAATGAGATGTAAAACTTTCTCTCTGGCGAGGTGTTCCGTTCGAACTACCAGGCTGCCGTTGGGAAAGAGAATCGTCATAGGGCCCATATGGTGCGACTGAGTCTGCAGCACTTTTCATGCCGCTTTCCAAGATGCTTGGACTTTTCTCACTGCGGTCAGGGCGTAAGCCAAGAGTCTGCTTCAATTCGCCTTTAATCCATGCTTGGCGTACTAAATCCACGTAAGATGGTTTGAAAGAGCATCTCCATGCATTATAAGTATACCTGGGCAACAGCGAGGCGCAAACGCATACGAATAGTATGACCCAGAATTGAAGTGTGCCGAACAATACGTATGCTGTACTAGAGAATGTTGACGCGAAAAGTGGTGCACTGTAAATCAAGATCCATACGAAGTAGGAGAGGTTGCTAATGATGATCACGACCCATATGATCACAGACCAATTTTGAAGCATAAGGCCGCAGTAAAGGTTTGCACAGAGAATACATGCCGCTCCTACTGTTGTACCCATCGCTGTCAATGGGTCCAGACTGAGTCCATCAGAAGTGACCATAGGGAAAAAGTACCACGTGGCTGCCGGAATAGCAAAACAGACAATGCTCTGGTAAACACCGTCGACAATGGCAAACCAAAATTGAGATCTAGTGTATAGCTTTCCTTCGCGTCCATCTGTGTATGTTTGAGGAAAGGCAAGTAAGCCTGGGGCACGAACATCTTGATCCAAGGAGCCTAGCATGATGACAGGAAGACTTGTAAAGACTAGATTATATAGAAGCACCAGGCTGTAATCGAAAAGATACGTGGCATTTGCCTCGCAGAATATTTGAAAGAGGAGAAGCGAAAATGTCCAAATAAGGTTCTTGTAAAAGAAAACCTGATGAAGAACGCCGATGCGATATGCATTCCAATGCCCATGTACGAGGAGAAGTTTGACAAGGTAACGGAATTGGCCGATGGCATAATCAGCGCTCATGGATGCTTGAGCGCCTTCCAGCCCGGCAATACCCACACCAACATGTGCCTCCTGGATCATGCTGACATCATTGGCGCCATCCCCAATAGACAGTGTCATAGCTTTGATTCCTTCTTTGACCAGACGCACAGTCAGTGCTTTCTGTGCTGGACTCACACGACAACACACGACAGTCTCACACTGTGTTGTCAATGCAAGAAAAAGTGGTTTAAGGCTTTTGTCTAAACAGAATTTGAGAGTCTCCCCATCGACAACGACAGCGAAGCCAGATTTATCCGTTTGGTCCGTACCTCGACCATCAAAATGTTTTTCGCCTTCTCGTCTTTTGAAAACATTGCGGTTTTGCGGACGAACAACGACGGGTCGTCCAGATGCTGCTATCTTGTTACAAGCTGCCTCCAACTGTGCGCGTGCACCTTGCTCGTGGTCAGCACTGATGATCATAGTTTCCATGTCGGAGGAGAGAAGGTTGCAACTGAATCCGATTTCAATGGCAGTTTGCAACTTGTCGCCCGTCAAGACCCAGATTTTGATTCCTGCGTGGTGAAGCTTTTCAATGGCCTCTGGCACACCGACTTGAAGCTTGTCTTCGAGAGCGGTCGCTCCGATGAGAGTCAAATCTGTTTCAATCTTTTCACACGCCTCGTCTATGTTGTCTTCTCGGTCAGTCAAACTTGCAGCAGCTTCATCGTAGACCCTAGACCATTCTAAATATTCTGCCTCCTCCAAATACTTATATGCGACGCAAAGTGTACGAAGACCTGCATTAGCAAAGTCCTCTAGATCTTTTTGTGTCTTTTCTTTGAGTGCAGAAGGGTGATGTTTTGTGAGCCGCTGGTAAATGACGGAATCTGCACCTTTACATAGAAGGAGTATGCGCCCATCTGAATCACGTACAATGACACTCATGCGTTTACGCGTACTGTTGAATTCCAAGACGTTGAGTGGCGTCAGTCTCTCTGGCTTGCCTAATACTTCAATATCAATCGTCTGGTTGTTCTTGTTGAGAAATACAGCGCCGACATCACGCGCTGCGCTGACGAGGGCAGCCTCATCTGGGCTTTGTGCTTTGTATTCCAAACAAAAAGGGTCGCCGCTATCTGTTCGATCTGCCAGAGCGGTATGACATAGAGCTAAAGCACGAAAAAAGGTGACAATATTCCTTCTCTGTTCTATCGTGCTAGTCGATGCGATCGCGTCTGCAAGATCGGGCGAGATCAGCGTTAGTTGGTCTTGTCGGATGTATCGATTCTTGAATGTTCGGTTCAGCTTGTTTACCATCTCTTCCTTTTGTTCCATAAGATTCGCCTCTTGTGCCTCCGTGCTGTAGCCGGAAATGTCTTTACCTTCTCGTTTCATTGCCCCCAACATGGCTTCTGTAACGCCCTCCCCGTATTGGACGCCATTGATTGAACACTTCTTGAACTCCATGACATTCTGGGTCAATGTACCTGTCTTATCGGAGAAGATATACTCGATTTGCCCTAGATCATCGACAATACCCCATGTTTTTGGTACACAAGGATGATCGAGCGGTTCGTAATACATGTCGATATCTTGATAGATAAAAAACGCAGCTATAGTCTTTAGGATAGATGGGTTAGTATCCCGTACATACGTTCGAAACGTCAGCTTACCTTGGTCAACTCAATACTGATGTAAAGGGAGATAGGAACGATATTCTGATACAAGACCAAGCACGAACCGAATATGTACAGCGCGTTGACGATGTTAGAGGAGCTGTCAGTTGAATTGGGCTCGTAGAAGTCGCGGCTTGTATCAGTCTTGTTCAGTGCAAACCCCCCAGCTACAGCACATGCGACGCACATGGCCAAAAGGATAAGAAACATGACTGCAACATTGACGTTGGTTTCCTTTTCAATTTTGGACCTTTTGGAAGGTGTCTTTCCACCATTTAACATGATCTTTGTATCCTTTCCGGTAAAGACCACGATACCAATGATCCACTCTGTATTACGAAGGATACATCCACGCAGGAGCAGCTCGTTGGAAGTAATAGGCTCCACTTTGCTTGTCATGTGCTGAGCTGCGCTATATGCACTACTGTTGTGCGGCGCATCTTGGTCATCTTCGTTTTTGAGAGGTGAATTGTACTTCAAGAGGGCGTTGTACGCGTACAGATTGGCATGGGGAGGCTCACTGTCGATAACAAACCTTGCGTGCTCGATGTCCTCCTCATTTTGTATACCTGCAGTGGCTTTCAGACACTTGCGTACCTTGAGGTTTGTTTCTCCATCAAGATTCTTTGTCTCAACAAAAGCGTTCCCATCTGGGTCTGAGGAATTGAGCAGTACTACATCTGCAGGAACTTGATCATTTTCACGGAGCAAAACGATGTCTCCAACCTCGAGCTTCTTCCATAAGGTGCGCTCCCACCGACCAGTGCCAGGGGTCTGTCGAGAATAATCGACGACCCCTTCGGGGTCTGGCAGACTGACACGAGACGAAGGTGTCAAGTCGACGTTGCTTTGGCTGGGGGCCAGTGCGCTTGAGCTTCCGCTTTGACTGATTCCCTTAAAGTACGAGCTATTGTTTGGTCCTGCCTCGCTTTCGGAAGCAATTGTGTCCAGCCCAGGGGTATACCCACTATTGAGACTATCGCTTCGAGCTGTTCTGCTCGTTGATGACGGCACCATCGTGGCACCTCCTTGATAGGGACCAGGATTCCGACTCTGCGCTGCGCTACGGACTACACTCATACCTATAGCATCTTCCTTTTCTCGCAATTTGCGAACACCCTTAGATACCTTTTGGGACTTTCCAAGTCCAAATATTCTCTGAAATAATGGCCGCGCATCACGAGGAAGATTAACGTTGCGCCAATTGCCTAGTCGCGTTACAGCTGAATTGTTCACTTGGTTGTCAAGGACATGCCGGCGATAGTCTTCAATGCCATCTTTGATGGCAGTGATACCAAGAATGGCAACAAGGGGGAGCATCGCGATTTGGGGAAGCGTAGCACCAAATTTGTCCGACGTTTGCAAAAGTACGAGCATTAAGAAGTAGCAATTAGCAAGACGGCGGAATTGTTCCGCCAGAAAACGAGGTAAGAACGTCACAAGCGTGTACTTGGATGTCCGAACTTTATTGCGAGGATATCGTGCTTTCGGTTCACCTTTGCGATCGACTTCATCACTGCTTTGTGGGGCTATGTTCAGGTATACATTACGACGTTTGGCAAGTTTGGACTTTTTGCCTTTTTGCAAGTCGATTGCTCCTCCGGCAGGCTGTTGCGGAGCGGGAGTGATCTGATCTTTCTCACTTTGAGCTTCTGCTTCTGCCATTTGCTGAGCATCAGCAGACGGTGCCAATGGTGTTTCATGCTGCTGGGCTGATTCGAAAGGGACTCCCACGCCAGGCCCCCCAGATCCAGATGCTCCAGTATCATTGCCATGTCTGATCCTATTTAGCTCTTCTTCCACTGCACTGACAATTCCAGCAGCTTCTGGTGCCCTTTTCCTCTGGTTTTCATTTTGTCTACGAAGCAAAGTCCTTCCTCTTCCCAACTTGTTCAGGATACTCCCTTTACGTTTGGCTTTGAGCCGCGCTTCACGCCGCGCTTCGCTTCTATGACTCTCGGCTATACTCTCCGCCGCTGTGCGCACGCTGCGTAGCTGGAGGTTAGGATCGATGGCTGGGTCATATTCGGGATCGGCAGGATCTGAAATATAGGAGCGTTGCGAAGGTCCAACCTCGTAGGGACCTGGCATATTTGGATCAAAAAAGTGATCATAATCGTCAAGATGAGGAGGCTGCTTTCCGCTGTGTATTCCGAAGACCATTTTGCATGAAATGAAAGCTTGAACAATGTCCAGAAAGTGCCAGCACGAGTAAGTCTTGAGATGGGCGTGTGATTCCGATCGCGTAAGACTTGTTTCTTACGACGCCTGTACTTAGCGATGGAACCCACAGCTTGGCTTGTTGAGCTCTTATTCGAGCCTATAGACTCTCAGCTTATAAAAGAAGCCTTAGAGATTCCAGAGATTGAAGTTGATCTTTAAAGGGGCTCAGCGGATCATCGAATCTTGGTGCCAAGCGCGCGTTGAGCCTGAATTAAGGTATCCTTGCACTAAGGGCCCCCCTGTTTTCTTACACGCGATGTGCACGGACCCATCTATTTGTAGAGTAAGACTTAGGTGCAGATTCTGGAACGGTATTAACCGTGTTTGGAAACGAACGACTGTAGAGTAGTAAAATCGGGTTGCGCATGCTAAGCATGCTCAATTCTGTAGACTTTTAATGCACTGGTAGTATTGTACAAGATGATTGATCATTTGGACATGCTTTTGACTTTATGAAGGGGCGCTACAGGCTGTTCTGACGATCCACGTCTTAAGAATGATTTCGATTCTATAAGAGCGGAGCTAATCCTGCGCGTGCGACGGGTCGAGCCCCATGACTGGCGGTCCACACTCTTGGAACGAGAATGGCCCGCGAAGTGTTCAGTTGATTGATTCTTTGTCTCATCTACTTGTGAAGCTCCATTTGCTGGTGAAACGTGTTTTTCCGCCTCACTTACGGTTCCTGTGACTCCTACGCCAAGGCGCAAGGGGTGAGTACGTAGATGAGCACGCAGTTTTGAAAGTGCTTTAGAACGATGAGAGATTGCAGCCTTTTCGACCTCTGACATCTCCCCAAGTGTTTTGTGGGAACAATTGGGCTGAAAAATGCTGTCCCATTCAGATGTGAACTTTCCGCGAGGCTCAACGATTGTTCCTTCGATGATGCCTTGGAAAACCATAGGTTCCTCGCGACCATTTACCGCATATCCGAGTGTACAGATTACTTGGGCAGAATGATTTTCTGAAAAGTTGTGCAAAAGTTTAACAAGCCCCCATACGCCCAAAGAAGAGGCAAATTGCTTGATATAAGGACCAGGAAGGTCTCCCAAAGCATTGTAAACCAAAGCAGTGTCTTCTGTCAGGCAAGGACCGTTAAGCTTTTGAACAGCAGCTTTGCACTTTGCACGAGCTACCATGATTGGAGCGCCTTGAATCTCGGGGAGATCAAGTTGACTATGTGTGAGAAAAAGACCCAAGCGGCTCCCTTGAGGTACAAGGACAGATTTAACTTCGCGCAATACGTTTAAGTCGCCCGTCACAAACGTCAGCAACGGGGGGATCTGAGTGATGGGAAGTGGAGGGACGGGCTCGCGAGATTGTGAAGCAGCCCATGAAGTGCCCGAACGCCTTCGCGACGAAACACTGTGAGGGCTTTGCGCTGAAAAACTTTTGCTTCGAACATGACCCTTCATGCGCTCTTGGGGATAGATTGAATCATCCACGGAAGAGGAGAAGAGCCCTTTGGGCTGTATCATCGCTTCTGGAGGGATAGTTCCGGTCATGAGGCGTAGATACTCCGTAAGAGCAAATTCTGCTGCCTTGCGGTGTTGCTCAAAAATGCTGTGTTGTTGTATTGCTGAGAGGCGTGAGTAGTAGCTCGGTTCAATGCATGGTGGAGTAGGCCATGCAATGCGAGAGGTATGTGCGGTTCCCAATTCTGACCGAGAATGGGCTGCAGAAAGAGAAGGAGCATGTTGCTCGTGGAAAGCGAGGAGTTCTTCGTTTTTTGTGCGGGCAGACATTGAAGACGATGGTCCCCACGGATTCTTTCCGCCTGACCCGATACTTGTCGTCCTCTCAACAGGGACAAAATTATCCCCTTCTCTTCTCTGATGTGAGTGATCAGCAGGAATGGAAATTGAAGACCGATGTGGTAAGGATTCATCATTGGCCAAAACGCTTGCATCTGTATTTGTTCTCGTGAGATTCTTCTCATCCAGCCTTGTCGTGATTTCTTCCGCCGATGCTTTTGCAGCATCACTACGAGGGTCTTGTGCACAATGATCTGGTGTAACGCTAAATACATGGGGATCTACAAGGCTGTCCTCAATTTGCTGAATGTATGAAGGGGATTCTTTCCCATCACATTGTACATATGAGAGAGTCGTTTCTTTGGGACAGGCTGCTCCATCACTAGAAGTTGAGATGGGACGAGGATAGTGCGCATTGTCCATGACTTGACGCTCAAGCCTTTGATTCGATTCACAATTGGAATGCTCCATTTCTGGTTTCCGAAGGTGTTCCTCCGATGCGTCGATGATACCGCTGGCATCCATCCATGGGCGTATGGGAGGGATGATTTGTTGTTGACATTGTCTTTCAAGTTGCGTCAGACGATCCATCAAAGTTTCTGATTCTGGTTTCTGCGTGGCTCTTGAGGAACGCCAGGTGGAAATTGAGGGAAAGTAACCGGTCTCTTTTCGTTTGAAAGGCGCTACACTTTGTGGATCAACGCTATCTGAAAGACCAAGAGCGCCCACCGGATTCTTACGCTGAAGATCTTCGGATGAGTCGTTGAGCACGATTGAACTCGCACGTTGTCTCGCTACGTCCGCTTCCAGAACAGCGAGCTCTTCCTGAGGGCTCCGTGCTCCTGAACCCGAAGGCGTCAATGGACGATAGATAGGGACGGATGTTGTACGCTTGTGAGATTGTTCATTATTAACGACTGACTTTCTTTCACGTCCAAAATTTTCACTCTGCTCCATCTCACTCTTCTCTAAATCATGCCGAGAACGTGCAGCGGAACGAAGGAAATTTCCCACAGAAATTGAACCTGAAGGGGTACGCCTTCCTTCTCCAGATGCATTGCTGACTCTTCTGGGTGATGCAGTCTTGAATGTAGGACTAGATGCTGAGAGAGTTGGACTCTCACTAAGAACCGAAATGGATTCAAGTGGCGATCTTGGTAGGGCTTCGGCAGAGTAGAAGCTTTGCGACGTAGAATGACCGCTTTCTTGCCTCGAACGCATATCCTGTGGAGCACTGTGGCTGTCCTGTCTGATGTTGCGGAAAGATTTAAGGCTGAATGAAGAACTGTCCTCTTGTTCATTGGCGCCATCGAAAAAATACATTGTACTAGGAGATGTAGAATCGTTCGGGCTATTCTTGGACAAGCGACGTGAGTTCGTTGTTGTGGGTCTCAGATGTGGCCGTACATGTTGTATAGCCTCACTCTGTGTGTTGTTGGGTCGATAGGCTGCTGCGGAACTTGAGAAAGAGCGCTTTGGGGTGTCCGACTCCCACGGCGAAATATCCTCTGTTTGTGCCATACCTTGGGGATAAATTTCATATTCTGAGCGCCCGCCTTGATGCTTCTCCAAAGAGGAAGATGCCGATGAAGGAGGATTGCGAGACGAAGCTCGACTCATAAGATTGCCGAGAAGTTTGGAGCTCCTGCGCTTTTTCTTGTCTGATGCATAAGAGTCCAAGGTCGGTATGGCTTTCTGCATAGGGCTTTTCGTGTCTGTCCCAGCGATAGAGCTCCGATTCCCAGAAGAAATGCGATCTTCTGCTGGGTGGTCTGTCTTGATGTTTCCTGATAGTGACCTCATTTTTGCTCCAAAAGCCTGTAGGCTTGCTCTCCTTGGATTGAGATGGCTCTCCTTGTTTTTCTGTGCATCTTCTATAGGGAGGTCCATAATGTGTTGGGCACCTGACAGGACAGCATGCCCCTGTTGAGAACGTATTTAAACTATTCAACTGCCAATTGTCGGACCATTGAAGAAGGTGGGCTGTACTTTATCCCTTGTTGTGAAGCTTGGCCTGCAGAACGCGGGTGATTTGCGGGCCATATCATCTATGGGCTCACGCGTGGTAGGCAATAGGTGGCCTAAGCGCCATCTATTACGAAGTACACGTAGAAGAAAGGCGAAACAAATGCTTCTGGTCATTTCTACCGACGAAACGATGTGGCTCGGTGGATTGCCGCTTCTGGGCCTTGTGCTCAGCCTTGTGATACCTGCCACTAAAGCACAACAAGTATCTATTGAAACTGGCAAGTTTGTCATTTCCTCAATTGACGGCTCAGCACGAGTGAGCGAAAGGTGAGCACTTACTGGTAATGTAAAGAGTATGAGACTTACGCATCTCGTTGCAGTTTTTCTCAAATTAAGTCACCAAGAGTAGATGATCCTTTAGCTGTAGACTCGGACGAAGTACTCAAACTTACATTTGCCCTCCGTGATGGTGCTGGAGAAAAATTACCCGCATCCAAGTTGCCTCATCAAGTCGTTGTTTCTTTTGAAGATGCACATGACCCTGCAAATGCTTTCACCAGCGTTGCGTCAGTAAAGTCGAGCTCGGGAAAAGTGTCTTGGACTCAGGTGAGAATCATCATTATATGCTCTTAGAAGCTAACCTCGAAGCATTCAGAGAGTCGATCGGATTCGATCTTCGCTTCATGTTGGCGAAGGAAGACTTGTGAAGCTGTCATTGATTGTTGCAAGTTTTGGCGATGTTTCACCGGTGAACTTGCCACTTGCCTCCATTGAGCTGCCTCCATCACTGCCGCAGGCTGACGTTTCCAGGGGTCTACGAGAGAAAAGCGAACATCAGCAGGGATTCCATCGGTACGAAGAACGACGACATACCTTCTCCATTCCCCCAGCAGACCAGATGCCTCCTATGGCATTTTGCTTGCTTATAGCCGCTGCAACATTTGTCGTACCATGGGTAGTTTTTGCTTTCTTGGTGCGTTTCTCTTCTTGCAATCCTTGCCGTATTCTGACATACCTTTCAGACTTCGTCCATCGCCCCCTCGCTCTCTTTTCGAGCACCGACTTCATCAACAGCAAGCTTCCTTGCTTCCATCATCGCATTGGAGGTTTTAGCACTTCTGTATTGGAACGGAAGCGGTCTCACTCTTTTCAGGATGCTTCCTTGGCTCCTGGCATTGGGTGTCGTGGCTATCCTGTTGGGACGCAATGCGCTCACTGAACTGCGACGAGTTCGACTGGGTAAGAAGGTGTAAATCGATGCATCTATGTAAACCATGTAGGAGTCATTGCTATAATACACGAGAAGATGAATGTACAAAAAGTATGTTTTGGATAGTCGCAGAGCAGTCTATAGTTTCGAATTTGTCCCCTTTGCAACGGATGCCACAGATGTGGAATCTGTTTTTGAGATGAGTCTCATGGGTTCTAATCGGAATTGGACTGTACGAAATATAAGAGATACGACAAGCAAAAGGGAAATTAACCCACCATCTTTCAGAGTCTTCGTAACAGGCATCCATTCGTTGTAGTCATGAACAAGCTTGCTTATGTCTCGGGCAAAATACCTTCGTACGTGTTCATCTTCCACCAATCCTCGAAGACTCCACGGAAGCGCGTACGGATTGCTGTTCCACTTCATGTTGCGCGCAACAGTGAATTCCGAATCCAGATTGAGACTTGGGATACCAGAAGCTCTGTAAGGACCAGATCGGGTGTTACTCGACATACGCGGGTTTTGTTGTGCATCACTGGTGGGAGGCTGAGAGGGAGAGGTCACCTCAAAAAGATAACGAACAGCTAGTGTGTAGACTTGAGGTTCCTCGTAGATAAGAGAGTGCCCCGCTCCTCCATATAGGCTTCCAGCAACAGACGAGGAGAGCAACGTGACTAAATTGTGATCCCAAAGACCAGCATTGCGTACGTTAACACAAAATGACAGTAGATTGGTCAAAAAATCGATCCGTGGAAATGCAGATCCGTCACAGAAGATTGCGCGAAGAATGCTTGGGTGTGAAGCAGGTGTGTGAAGTGCGCTGTAAAGAGGAACTACCTGGTCATCCAAAGACGCAACGTAGACCGTCTTCACACCTGCATTTAGTATTATTCGCAAAGAGGCAGCGTAAAGCATGGAAGACGATGATTGTCCGCTTTGGTAGTCAAACAATTCTTTCGCTGCTGGAGTTTCAAAGGTGTTCAGATAATACCCAGTGACGTTTCCCCGCAAGTGAGCAAATGGGCCATTATGTATGCCACACATACACAAAAGGACAATCTTGGAGTATTGCGGATCAATATGATGCTGCTCGATAAGACGTGCCAATAAATGTGTTGCGACAATACTCCCTTGAGAATGTGCAGCAACAAAGACAGCATCTGAAGACAATATACTGGCGACCCACTCAGGATTGCTGATCAATGTAGCAAACGATTTATCCACACGCTCGGATACTTTCCCTGGGGTCTCGATGGCAATACTGGTAACTTGCTCTTCTGTTAAGGGATATCCAGCGTCCTCAAAATGCTCAAACACAGCACGCCTCATCATTGTTGAGAATTTAGATGACGTTCCTGTTGGTTCTCCGAAGATATTCCGCAGCGGCCCTTGACTAAACCATCCGTGAATACCGATGACAGTCACCTTTTGCACGTTCTTGCATCCCTTTGATGCAGCTTGTTGATGGTTTCCAATGGTTTTCCAATGTCGTGGAAGTTTATACTGTGCGTCTTCCAGTGTCCCGGAGCGACTGCTTCCTTGTGCACTTGCTGAGATCGTCCGATCCGAGAAGAGGTATGATAAAGTCTTCTCCAGCATGCCTTTTCTCGGAGCGATGTCCCGGGGTTCTCTTTCGAATACGTCCTCAAAAGACGGTAATAACAAATTAGGCGCGGGGGGTACATGGGTTCCTCGCTTTTTGCCTTTTGTTTTATCTTTCTCCGGTTGTTGTTGGACAATCCTATTAGCTAAATCTTTATCAGATGTTAAGGGCGTCATGGGCCGGCTAGTAGGAGGTGCTGGATCTGCTTTTAGTCTCATATTGTCACTTTCCCCTGACTCCTCCTTCTGTTTATTCGAAATGTTTGTCACTTCACTGCTTTTGCCAGCAAGATCCAGTTTCATTACTTCTGGCTCGCCATTGTCTCTCATTTTTGCACTTGGCACGAAGGACGAGCGTGTACCAAAGTAACTTACCCAAGCAGAGCGTGTTGCTGGATTCAATACCGCCTCCTTGGCACCAAGTCGGGCTAGACTTTCAGCTTTGTATTTTTCCGCCGGTGTTGGTGGCTCAGTGTGGCGTTCTGGCTCGCTGATACGTTCTGCTTGCTCTTGTCCAGAGTGTTCTCTAATATGTTCGCCTTGTGAATCATTTCGTGACCAGGGTAACCAACGAGAAATAAACGAGCCTTGTACAGGAGCTGGTGGATCTACAACGCCGATTTCATTATTGACCATGGGTTGTAATGTTTGCCCTCCCTCAGACGGTATAGCATTTACAGCAGAAGCTTGAACTGTGGGGGACGTATCATTTTGTGCACTAGATTCTACATCTGTAGATCGCCAGTTAGCCCAACCCCATCCACGACTGAAAGATACATTAGGTATATTGTGTGCCTGTCCCCAAGATACGCACCTTTGCACACTGTCACGGTAGGTCATTGACTTTCCCATTGATGGTTCGGGTGCAGCATTCTTCCATGGAATCCAAGACCTTGACTCCAGTTGAGCGGATTGAGTATTCTTGTTTTGGCAAATTTGCTCTTGGCTGTTTTGGCCTTGTGAGACAATGTTCTCTTGAGGAGGACAATCTTCTTGGGCTAAGCTTTGCCGATTATCACTTCCCTTCTGGTCCGTACTAGTGAGGTGGTATTGGTCCCCTTTGTCACCCATCGAGCTTTCTTGTGCGCGATCGGCGACAGGTGGCAAATTCTGTGCATTTTCACCACCCTTGAAACCAAACCACGTTCGCCTCTTCGTGTGAGCCTCTTCTGCTTTGCGAGCTTCGAGAGCAGGATCAGCTTTCCAATCCAGACCTTTCCTTCCTACATCAGAAGGAATGTTGTTCTTTTGCGTTGCATTCATGTCTTCATTAGACGTACCCCCTAATTCAAATGTATTGTCTGGGACTAATTCCGTATGCTTTTTGTCCTCTGCATTGGAGTCGGTTGTATTTTCCGTTGCCATCATTTTTGTATTTGAAGCACTATTGATTGTTGCACTGCTAGCCACTCTCCGAAGCACATTCAAAGACCCTACAGGTTTAAAGCGGCTGGAGTTGGCTCCTTGAACTGTGGCGTTGTTGGTGCTTCCATCTGGTGTGGACGCATTTCCTCCTATAGGACTGAAACCAGACACAGATCGCATTGATGGACTGACAGAAAGTAGACTCGCTGGTCTTCCTACATGGGATCTAGAGGCAGGTATGTTGTTCGATGAGGATGGTGTAGACGCAGGATCTACTTCGTTATTGGCTGTGGAGCGGTGAGGCCGTGATAACGACAAGCCAGAAGGAGCAGCTAGCTTGGTGCTAGGATTCCTATCGTTGGGTATGTCATTCATCCCTTTTCTCGATGAGGATGGTGCCATTTTTATGCCAATAGCCTTACTGACATGGAAGAACAGTATCGGGACGTTTCAGCACTGACTCACGCTTGTGGAGATACTGTGATGGAGTGTTAGAAACGCGTAGTGGAACGGAAGCGATTATAGTGTAATTGCGCTAGTATCTGTGAAACATGCTATATAGTACAGGTACAGGTACAGGTGGATACAGGTGCGATGATAATAGTTATAGGAAGCGACGACAACCTGGACTGCCGCAAAGGCAAGCGATAGCATCTTCTTCGTTGCCAGTTGCTTGGAACTTGTAGTCATATGTCAATTCCTGACCGGGTAAGATGGGCTCTTTTGCATATAAAACGATGCGCTTTTCTCCGTTAAGGGTCAAGATCTTCGCATTACAATTGGGTGTGCAGCAGTGGTTCATCAACCTAGCGATGTTTCCCTTCTTTGTGGCGTCAACAACTATATCGTCATCCACACGGAATAAATACGTGCTGAAGTTTCCCTGGCGTTCATACATCTTCTCCCTCTCATCGGCGATTTGCTGTCGGACGATTTCGCCCACATACTCGATTACCATGTCACCGGTTGGAATCAATTCCATCGCGTATAAGCCCCAATCATGTATAGGCGATTTCGCAAATTTCAGCTGCTTCTTACGGCTACGCAATTGGTTGAACTTAAGGATATCTGTATCGGTTGCCATTTCTTTTTTATGTTGTTCAATACCTTGCACAAATCGACGACTGTCTGCGCGGTTGTCCCGGGCAGAAGCCAATCCGGCTGAGGAGTTCAGATCGACCACGGCCCGGTTACGGTCAGGAAGATGTAAAGCCTTTTCTGCAGGAGGAATTCGATAGAAACCTTCCGTCTTTGCTGCTCCTGAGGAATGTGCGCTCAAATCACTCTCTTCCTGTTTTTCCTTCAATACGTCATAGCGGCTGGCAGCATGAGAGTCGCCTTTTTGCATGGCCTCTAAAGCGAGGCGGGCAAAGTACAAATCTTCCTCATCTTGAGTGAGGCCAATGGCAAAAGGATCTGGTTGTGGACTGGCAGGACGCGTCTTCTTGAGCTTGCCTAGTTTGCTATCAAGTTCATCCCTGACTAACTCTTTCGATTTCCTACTCTTCAGTCCGGAATGTTTTGCGCCTCCATCAACAAGCTTTACTCTACTTTCCTCCTCCTCAGGTTGCTTGTAGCCCTCCCTGACACGCAATTCTGCTAATTCGCGCTCCTTTTCCATCTCGAGTCGTTTGCGACGCTCTTCTTCGCGTGCTGCACGGTTGAATGTCTTAGGTCGGTCTACGTCTACCCTCAAATCCAAATCCTCCAAGTCTTCCTCCCTGGACTTTATGGAGTCATGCAAAATACTTCCACCAGTTTTGTCAGATTGAAGGAACTCAGAAAGAAAAGGTTTTATGACACGAGTGCGCAAGTCCCTCATAAAGATTGGTCCAAGCTCTCTCAGCAGAAGCGTCCGGCAGTCATCCAAAAGCTCTGCTTCGGTCCAGTCATTCTTTTCGGAGACTACACGCTTTGGACTCCTTTCAATGCTTCCTTCATCATGTGAGGTCTCTGAAGTGCGATCTTCCGGTTTCAGTGCTTGTTTGGCATCGTGAATAGAGCGAAGCTCGATTTTGAGACGGAATCCATGAAGGCTTTTATCTCTGAGGACCATCTGACATCGACTTGCGGCATCTTGGCTGCGGAAAGCAACATACCAGCCGAGCGTGTCACATTTGACAAATTCTGGGTCAAACTCTTCGAAAAATAGCCCTACATCAGTTGACGTAATGGAGCTGGACTTGAGGTACGACACAAATAAGTAGGGTCTTCCCAGGCTAATGAGTTCCCGCAAGACGTCGTGAGTCTCCTCCTGCTTCTCGTCCGCACGTCTCATGGAAACACTCCGATGCGGATGTCTGTGAGACTGGGATGTACCGTAGAATACCCTACTGGAGAGTGAGCGGCGTCTATTGAAGTCTTCTTCATCAGATGAACCATCTATGTCTTCCTCATCTGTCCGGTGATGCCGTCGATTTCGATCGCGACGATCATAGTCGCTAGGAGTTTCCCGATACGGTGGGGTTCCAGGAGAGTGATGCCGAAACGGTGATCGGCCCTGTAATGAAGAAATGCGCGGGTGAGGGGTAGTCAGGCTGGCAGAGCCTTTTGATACAACAGACGCATGCATCCTATCAGGCAAAACGTCGTCATGGCGAGCAGACTTTTGAGCGGCTTCCGCCTTTTGTTTACCAAGCCGCTGCTTTTCCAATTCGTCTCGATATGTTTTGATAAAGTTTGTCCGATCAGCATCATCGAGAATAACATTCACATTCTGTGTTCCAACTCTTTGACCGTCTGTTTTAGCTTTTGCCTCTTTGACGACCAAGTCGGCTCTTTGCGCCCTCGACTGCGAGGCGTCAGGAAGCAGATGCATATCCTCATCGTAATCATGGGCAAATCGAATGTAAAAGATGCCTAAGCTGGCCCCGCTCGATGGATTCATCTTGAGTTCCGTTTCTTCTATACGGCCAAATACGCGAAAATGCTGAATGAGTTGCTGAGAAGTCGTCAGAGTAGAGAGCCCAGATATCACAAGCGCTTTTGGGGGAGGTGGTGGCTTGGGTTTGGTAGAGTTCTCATCCCATTTCCAATTTAGAAGGTGAAAGCGCGAGCGTGGCTTTCGTTTGGTAACTTTTGTTCGAGGGTCAGACACCGCTTTCGTGTTGAGGAACTTGATCATCTCTCCTTTTGTCTTGGTTTTATCGAGGACTGGATCACACGCAAGCCGAAAAGGTAGGATTGTCTTACCGTTTGTGGCTTTGGGTAACTTTGCCTCATTCTCTGGAAGCATAAGTTGATGAGGGAGGAGTATTTCATCATCACCATGTGGATCTGTCAAAGGTGCAGATTTCTTATTTGCGTCGGGTGGAAAAGTTAGTGGCTCGGCTGGAGATTTTGCTCTGGGAGGCGAATGACTGCTTGGTGCTCCTTGGTTCTCAAGATGATGCAAATTACGGTTCTCTGGCGAAGTGTTGGGCGAAACGAGAGCCTTTGATGAGGCGATACCCACATGTTCCTTGACATCTTTCTCCATGTCTTGGGAGGCATTAACAGCGTGAGTAGCGCTTTTATCATTTGCTCTTATACTGCCGTCATCGGAAGGGCGCTTTTTTCTTTCTTTCTCCTGTCGCCAAAGTCGTTGCATAGCATCATCGTCGTCATCGTCGTCCGCATTGACTTTAAGTCGAGATAACCCGGTATCGTAGTGTCTTCCATCACCATTCGTCGCACGTGCAGAAGAGCTAACATGACTTTCAGTACCCTTTCGAAATCTTTGTAGGTCATAATTGTCTGAGTACCGATTTCTCGGGTAGTCCGCCTCAGGGCCTGTGGGTCTATCTGCTTTGTATGCTTTGTCTTCAAATCGATGATCATACCTGCTACTTCGCGAATTCCGCTCATCACGATATCGTCGATCCTCGTCATAGTGACGGGCTTCGCTTTTTGCATAATCTTTCTCATATTTCTTTTCAAGAGAAAGCGAACCATTATCGCCATCATCATGTTCGTCGCGACGGTGCCTCATTCGTCGTTCCACATAGCCAAAACCATTCTGTTCGTTCTCATGGCGGTGCCGGTCATATGGCACATCTTTTCTTTCCTTGTCAGAATCCCATGGTGAAGCTTTATGCGAAGACCATCGCTTCTCGTCATGGTCATGTCCATTAAGAAAATGTCTAGAGGAGGAAGAGCCGTTCGAATAGTCTGATCGATCTACACTTGCCACTGGCCTTTGGAACGATCTGTCATCACGGACGCTAGGCATCCTTAATCGATGTACACGGCCTGAAATTCATCAAGTCGCAGCAATAGTGCTTCGGACAAGCTATAAAGATGCCTTGGTATAGAAAGATCGCTTGGTTGGTCGTTGTCTTGAGGACAAAGTTTATTGGATGTCACGCTTTTACGCGCGCTCCCTTCCGAATCGCGTCCTTGGTTGCTTGGACTAGAGCAAAATGTCCAGGCATATGCTTCCCATAACGCACAGACCCACAAAGCCAGTAAATCATTGGTGGCGGTGCGCTTCATTGCCACCGTTGCTTCACCACCACTAGCTAGCAATGGGATCCATTGCGAAGGTGAGACCCCTCCTGAAGGCTCTGAGGAGTCATGTAGGGGAGGTTTGGTTAGGGAAGAAACCTCCACCGAACTTGCTAGACTGTGGTAAATCGGTTGCCCGACCCAATCTTCGCATCCAATCTGACTACAGCGTCCGCGGGAATCATTTTCAAAGTACAAACAGATCATTGACTAAATGGCACAATGGGAATTGGGTTCAGCTGAAATGTGTGATGGAAGATGCGTTCCGCCTCGTCTTCCAAGGAGTCAGAAGACAAGGCAACTTAGACTACGCCACACATGTCCGGAATGTAGCTTCAATGTCGAGACGACCTCCTATTGGGAGCGATCGTATCTTTCATATTGCCAACCTTACCAAAGGACCCACCAGACCAAATGCATCATTGTCAATAAGGCAGAGCTTTGGCAATGGCCCAGGCTTGCAACTTGCTCGACAGTTCAGGTAGGCTACGCGAAATCCTACAATTCTGTATTTCTAACATCCCTTTCAGCCATGCATCTCCAAGTTTTATCAAAAGTGTTCCTCTCGCACTTCGTGCTGTCATAGACCAGCTGGATGATGAGATTGTTAATCAGAAGGACTCCTCGAGAATCGGTGAATTTGCAACTTTGGGATATAAAAACAGAAGCGCTCAATGTAGCATAATGGACCGCTTGGAAGCACAGAAACTTTCCAAATTTGCTGTCAGTCCAAAATATGAAATGTGGAGAAAGAGCATGACAAACCAAGCGAAAGGTGTTAGGACTAGAGCTACTGTTATGGAACGTGTAAGGTCGGACAGTTTCAAAGGTCATATACACTCTATTCCTGAGACCAGCACCATAGATGAAGAATTCAATCGTGAAGACTTTGCGTTCTACTTTTCATCTCCACCATCAAGCGCAGAACGTGATGCGAATTGTGTCAGTATGCTTCGTGTTCCCCTCGATCCTGACTTAACAGCTGTCATGGCCTCGACACAAGAACAGATGGAGGCATTGACTTCGTCCTTCGAATCACGTCTCATTGATTCCAATTTCCTGGAGTGTCAATTGGAAACCCACGAAGCATATCGTCTTCATTCTCTCAAGTACATTGTCCCATTGGAACGTGCATTGCAATCAGAATCTTGGCGAGATTTGCTCCCATCAGGATGGTGCATGGAAACTCTAACATTGAGTGCTATCGAGGGAGTGCTCCGTGGTGATCACTGCCTTGAGATCCGATTTATCGGTACGCCTGCATCACAAATTCAAGACTTGTTGTTTGCGACAATGACATCCGAACGGGCACGGTGGTACTCCAATTTTCTGAGCGAAGAGGTGGAAGGAGAAACAGATCAGTCATCCGAATTGGAACTTCCACCCTCTGAAGAGAATAGTACAGCTATCGTGAGCTTATCAAGCAGTGATTGCGCTCATGATTTGCGTAGCGATATTGACGCCATGGGACCCGCTAGCCTCGTTAGTCTTGACGATTACCGTCATGGACCAGACTCTGCAACATTTACATTGGAAGTTCCTCAAATCACACTTCCCAATGTGCACACATGATACTCTATCACGAGAAATTACCATACACGGCTTTCGACTCTCGTTTTTTTGTTCTCGTAGCAGCAATCATATTCCTTGCTATACTTTTTATCCTTTTTTCATCAATGCTCGTAAAGACATAGATTCCACATAATTCGGTAGGTAATGCAAGGATACAGATCGATTCAAACAGCATTTGTTGAGGAAAAAGAGGGACGGTAGTTGTCCATTTCAACCGAACTTTAGCTGGTCGCCGGCGATAGAAAAAGAAATGAGATGTTTGTAAGATTACTCGCTAACTTTATTGAAGACGCATCCACCTCTCTGGCAGTTGTTACCACCAGCTTGGCGTTCCTGCAAATCGACAGGGGCGGCGGTTGCAGTGGCAATGAAGACGGCAGCGACGGCGAAGATGGCGGCGGTGAAACGCATGACTACTGCTACATTGATTGTTAGAATATGCGCGGAAACCACCAATCATTTGTTCACTTACATATGTCTTCACAAGGAGAATGGTGAATTGTAGGTGGACGTTAGGGCGGGAGTTGATGTTGCCTTTTTAAGAGACCCAGTGGAGCAGTACACAAGCTTCTATCGATCATCTGTCCTGCTGTGCATGCAATCTAACACAGCGTTTGTGCTTCAATTTAGTTCCGAGTACAACGCTTCTTCGGCACATCACGGCGGTTCACCCTGTTTCCTGCAAAGTCTGAACTTGTGCCTAGTTTACCTTGCAAATTATTAAATACCGCTGAACCAATGCAGGCACATCTTCTGAGTGTGAAACCAGCAAAGAGAATGGATTCAAGCGGCCAAAACACCCCACTGCATCAATTAGCGCTCTTTACGAAGGACGACGCGAGGGCTCCGGTATGCTGCTGTGTTGCCTTGATTCATTACTTGGCCGATCGACCTAAAATAATTCTATCCCCTTCCAATTCATAATTGTCATGAGAGGAGATAGAGTGGAGCGGATTCAAAAAGAGGGGTCTATTTCACACACATAGTAGCTGTTTTCCCATGCTTAGTGGTATCTAGTAGTGGACATACCTAAGGGGTGGTGCAGTCTTTGGCCGATGCTAAAGCCTCTTGGCAGTCAAGATCCTTCCAAACAGATTAGAGTTTATCATTCAACGGTGTTCCTCGCAGATACTGTGGCTCTTCGCTCCACAAGGAACAGAAATGTGGCCCAGCCACGTTTATGAAGCTCAGATTTGAGATTGCTCCGATCGAGGACCGCTGACGAGTCGAAACTTTACAAGCGCATTGTGTATCTGATCTCTGGGAGGACAAAATCTTACCATGGATGATTCGTCAATAATTGTCTTTCGAGAATCTAAAAAGCACTGTATTGAGACGAAGAACCACTCCAGCACATAGTTTAATATCCATGAGGTATAGCTCATGTGGTTGATTGCACCTGGGAGAACGTTGACATACTCATCGCTCCCCGAAGCTGCATCCCTGTCGATGGCTTGGCTTTCCTCCCACCGACGTTAACTTCCGCCGCTCAGAAGGGAGTGCAGGCAGACACGTGCATAACCACCGACACGCGTATTCTTTCGTGAAGCCCAACACGATAAAGCGCGTATCTGGTGGAGCTCCGCTTATACTCTATTTTGTTTTCACTCTTTCTGGTGTTGCTCCGACAAGATGTCGGCCCACTTCATGAGCAGCTATGAAAGCAGAAGGGAGACTTTCTATGCCACAGATGGATCAAAGCCTCCAACAGGAAAGAGGAGAGCAACTCACATCCCAAAGCAACCTTGCTGGCCTCACCCGACCTCTGCAACGAATGTCAAGGGTAAATCATACCCTTTGCCGAACGAAATGGCCAACCTTGGTCTCTATTTCGATTCTACAAAAGCAGCAGCATCCTCCGTATCAGGTTCTGATGATGTTTGTACCTTGTATCCCGAAGGAGTCACGATCAGTCAATGGAAGGGCGGTGATGACCCACGTAGTCGAATTCGAGATGTGCTACCGGATGCTGCTTTGCTCCTCATCATGGAGAGCAAGGATGCACTAGTCGAATCCCGGGTAGGATCTGAAGCATCCTGGACATGCTCCAATGAAGCGCTTCTCCCAAATAGTGCAACCATGTCCGATGCTAGGCTAAGAACTTTTGGGTCACTCTGGCCTTGTGATGGGAAGAAAGGGTGGAAACCAACAAGTAAAAAGGTGAGTATATTTTGTCATCAGTACAAGATCTGATAATATTGGTAAAGGTGTCACAAGCAGGCTTCCACTTCACTCCAAACGAAGAGGAAAAAGATTGTGCTACTTGCAACTATTGTGACTGTTCCCTTGGAGGATGGGAAAAGTCTGATGATCCGGTCCAAGAACACCAGAGACGTCGACCTGAGTGCCCTTTCTTCAATGCTCGTTTAGAAACAGAAGGAGGATCTAGATTCGCCTCAGCATCCACCTCTAAGAAGAGACGGGTCGCCTCCAAACGCAAGGTTGTGGGTGAAGAAGAAAAGGAAGTTGAAGAAGATGAGAGCAATGCCACCAGAAAGATGTCTATACAAGAGAAGGAATTCAAGAAGCAGGAGGAGGCCGTCGATATAGTCCCACCAAAGCGAACGTCCAGTCGGAAGAAAGCAAAGAAAGGAGACGAGACAGAGAAAGTGCAGCACCAGCCTGATCCATCAGACGGCACACCTCCTGGTAAAACCACTACCGCTGCTGAAGAGAAAGCACCTTCAGCAGAGTCTGCCATTCATTCTAGCGAGGCTCTTCGAGAAGCCGACAACAACATTCTAAAAGATACACTTGCTCACGCGGTAAAGCAAGACCTCAAAACTTCCGACTGGGACGAGAATGTCCCGCACAACAACATGCACAAAGGGAGCAAAGAAGGTCAGGAGGAGGCACCGAATTCGGATGGTCACTCCTCATCTGCCGCAAAGAAAGACGAGAAAACAAAGGTAGGCCCGGCTCCTATAGAAGTTTTGTCTAGCGAAAATGTCGAGACAGAAGAAAAGCAGATGCAATCACCGGCAGGGACGAATGATTCACGTCCTGTGTCTTCAGCAGATACCAATATCGCTGTTCCACCTCTCCATCAGCTCACCGCCGAGCTAGCCACGGATGAGAACATTACTGTGGAAGCATGGCTGAAACGGCAAGTGAGCCAGGCATGCGAAGAGATGGAACGCGAAGGCAAGCAACGCATAGAAAAATTACGAGCAGAAATGACCAGAAGCCGAGTGGAAATCGAGGCGATTCTTCGTGGAGAGCATCAGACGAGCGATCGACAGGGTTCTCTTCCTAACACGCCTATCGCTATATCATAATATGATTGCCATTGTATTCATACTGTTTGCAGACATACATTCACTTTATCAAGCTTGCAAAGTGCTATTGGCCGCATAGCGGCGTGCAAACTCGATAAGCGAACGAACCGGGCGTCCAGTCATCCGTCCCTTGTCTTGGTAGGCAGAGGGGATAATGGACTCCATCGAGCCGGCAATGTCGATGTGTGCATAACTAACAGTAGCTGGAGTCCCTTTCGTGCGATCTTCGAGACCGTCAACGAATTGCTTGAGGAAGATGGCAGCAGTGCATGAGCCAGCTGGCAATCCGCGATTGACCAGGTCTGCATAACTGCCGTCAATGGACTTGAGATAACGGTCATCCAAAGGCATGCGCCAGAAAGGATCAGCCTCCGCTTCGCCCGCCACCTTGAGAGCCTGCCAGAGCGCTTCATCCTCAACGAATACTCCTGAGTATACCTCACCCAATGCGGTCACCATAGCACCAGTCAACGTTGCTACATCAACGAGCACAGCAGGTTTGAATTCTCTCGAGACATACGTAAGCGCATCGGCGAGTACCAGGCGACCCTCTGCATCTAGACGAAGAGATGAGATCCATGTAAAGAGACGTGTGTATAGAATACATACCAGTGTTGTCGATATCAATCGTGAGCCCGTTCATGGCTTTGACCAAATCGCCAGGTTTAGTAGCATGGCCACTCGGCATATTCTCGGTCAACGGAGTGACACAGACAATATTGACGGGCACTTGCAGCTTCGCAAGGGCATACACCGTCGAGACAACAGCCGCTGCGCCCCCCATATCGGCGCGCATTGCTTTCATACCAGCACCAGGCTTAATGCTGATGCCACCAGAATCAAAAGTGATACCTTTTCCTACTAAACCGACAGTGGGTGCGTCTTTGGGACCTCCTTTATATTGTATTTCGAGCATCTTGGCAGGCTCTTCTGTTCCCTGTGTCACAGAGATAAAGGAGCCCATGCTTTTGGACCGAGCCCAGGCCTCATCATGTGCCACCAAGGAGACGTTGTGAAGCCCTTTGAACTTTTCCTCCACCAGCTTACAGAAGATGGTGGGGGTGAGAAGGTTGGCAGGTGTTTCTTTGAGTTCGCGGGCCCAGTTCTGCGCCTCAGCATACACCTTTCCTGTCTGCCAGCTGAGAGGGATCGTTTTGCCCTTAACTTCGTCACCCTGGTCTAACAAGGCGGCAGGGTCTTCTCCTTGGAGCGGCACCACATCAATGTCGCGGCCTCCTTGCAAGTCGTACTCTTTGTCGAAGGCTGCGCCATCACCTCTCGTCTTGAAATGATTCAACTTCCAGAGCGCAAGACCAGCGCCTGTGGCAGCTGCATGAGGGCTTTGCAATTGGTCCACAGCAAATGCTCGGCGCTGCTTCTCGTTCGACTGTCCATTGTTGGGTGACGCAGCTGGGACACCTCGAAGAGCACGGACACCTTTGGCGGCTGCTGTGCGCGTGTGCTCCAGTTGTTCATTGCGCAGGAACGTGGTTGCACTGGCGATCTTGTCCGGACCGTTGGCTGGGGCAGGCTTGGTATTGCTCGGGAGAGACACTGCAGCCACAACAGACTCTTGAGAGGAAGGTGGATAGAATACGCGCACCTGCCCAGCTACCTCATCGCCGGAGGTTCGAGCGGAAGCCCATTGGTTGGGCACGTTGACTGAAGTAAACTTCTGAATCACATCGGAGCTTGCACTTGTCTTGGCTGCTTGCACGCCGACGACGATTCCGTCGATAGGAGCTGTTGTCGACATCGTTCTGAGTGACAAGGAGTGTGGTATATTGGAAGGCACAAGAAAGCTAGAGAAAAGGCGTGGGAGGGGGCCACGGGCCATCCACATTAAGGTCTAAGGAAAGCAACGGCAAAATCGGCGTCGTGTCCGAGAGAGTCTGGTCTGTGCAAACAAGTCACGAGGTTGTTTGAAGAAGGATTGCTACATACATTACAGTGCGGAATGACGTGGTCACAGAGATAGGAAGTATAAGAAGGGGGTAATGGAGCGTTATGAGGGAAGGGTAGATCATACACTTTCTTGCGGCAATTATTCCTTTTTCTTGTCCATCTCGCTCGTGCTGTCCATCTCGGGCATCTGCTGGACCTGCGTAGCAGAGGGAGGCAGCTTATCCAGTTCACTGAGGAACCTGGTGTGCCCAGTCTTAAGATCCACCTGCTTATCTCTTCTGTACAAGTCACTTACCATCGAATAGAAAAGAAGAGACCAACCGAGAGGCATAGTAATGCAATAACGTGAACGTTCCCACTTGTCAAGAACACTAAGATAGAAAGCACAACGAACAGGGCATAAAAGCTAATGTCCATGGCTCTCCGCATAGGTGTATTGAGTCCCGGCTGCCATAACGAATCCAAGATCGCCTCAACGAAAGAGCCCATGGCGTGTCGTATCAATTGACAATGCAAGTATGGACGAACAAGTGGCTCGCAAAAAAGCGCGTTATCCATGCATAATAAGTAAGAATCTATATTGCGGATAGAACATGCACAAATTGAGGACACAAGAAAGGACATTTTACAGAACAAATATCCAGCGTACAATCTTACAAAACTTTGTCCACCTCTGTGGAGAGAGTGGAGTCACCGTTGGGGCTCGTTCCAGATGGAATATCTGAATCGCGACGTCCAAAGGTTCCCAGACTACGTGTACTTCCGTTCAGTGAGGAACGATCCTCGTCCCCGTGTGATGCCAAGAATGACTGACTCGAAGGTGATGCAAACGTCGGCCGTGCAGTGGAAGGCGGCGTCACAGCATTGTGCGTAGTGGGTGCTATGCTTGCCGTAGACATTCCATTCGCTGTGGTAGAGGGTGTGTTAGACATGTCAAGTGTGTTGGCCGCGTCTTCTTTCGGAACAGGAGGTGTCTCCTTTGAATCAGATAGCGCACTGTCAGAATTTGTAGAAGAAACAGGAAGCTTCGAGATATCCGGAGCCATTGTTGCTTCCCACTGCGGTGGAGAATCCGTATAGACTTTGGGAACTTGCTTGCGCCGTACCATCCGTGCTGGAACCTTTGCCACGACTGTCCTTGGTGGGTTGGCTGCATCTGATTTCCGCGAATCGAATGATTTATCGGAGGCGCTGGATGATAATCTTGGCCGTCCATTCGCGCTCTGTGAGCTAGATGGCCGTGCTGAGCGAGGGCGAGGAGAAAGACTTTTGTGGTATTCGAACGCACTGCTAGTAGAGTCCTCCAATGTGAGTGTGCCAAAGCGTAAGGCATTCTCTCCTATAGAAGCACTTCGGCTTTGACTGAGTCGCGATGTCTGTGGACCAAATTGCTTCTTCAGCTCCGATACGTTACTCAATTGATCCAGAGCTCCAACCTGTGCCAATGCTCTTCCATGGGCTGGGCCTACAGTTGTAGACGAACTGGGTCTTGTTAGCGAAGAGGATGATGAGCCCAAATGTCTCTCTGATGTGGCTTGCAGCAGAGGGTTCGAGGAAGAACTCTCTCCAGAGTACGTAGAAGAGCCCCGACTGACAAGCTCGCCCCGAACGCGGTCATCGTCGTCATCTCTTTCGTCTCGGGGGACATCGCTAGGGAGATCATTGGATCTCGCGGAAAAAGACTGTCTGCTACTACTCCGAGGGGGTCGAGTGGGAGAAGTAGAGGGCTTTGTCGGACTGCTCATGGACGAGCGTCTTGGAGGAGGTTTAGACAACACACCTTTTACAGGCACAGGTCGGAGAGCCTGACCAGGCTGGAAATTGGGTACGTCTGCTGCCATGAGGACTTCTGTGGTAATTGGGCTTTTCGTCGCATGAAGCGCAACACTACTAGGGCTTGATACTCGTCGCATATGAGAGACGGCCCCGAAGCTGGTTGCTGCCGTAGAAACCTGACTAGACATGGAGTCTTGTGTGTCCATGGAAGACACCTCTTTATCTGAGCTTTCCGACTCGATAATCTTTCTATGATGAGAACGAATTCCATTGGGAGCATCAACTTTTTGCGTGGCAGAAGAATAGGTACGAGACTGTAGCCCATGAAGGTTGCCAAGGGTAGGGAGAGGAGGAGGTGCCTCCTGCGTTTTCGTTTTGTCTGAACTCCGCAGGCCCCTCTGTGCCAATTCTCTGGCCTTGGAAAAGCTTCGCGAGCGGCGCAACGAAGGTGTTTTGCCCTGTGAGACCGATTGCTCAGAACCTGACTTGTCCCGACCAATGTCACCCACACTGGACGCGTGTGTTGCATGTGGTTGTAGCGCAATGTCACTGTAGTTTTCGTGAATGGGATGAGAGAAAGCGGCTTTCCAATGTTTCCAAACATTACGATCTCGAGATGCTTTTGCATGCAACTTTGGTGCTGTGACACCAGCTCCATGACGCGGCGCCATATTAATCCCTCCGTAAGCAGCACTACCACTTTCTCCGTATACGACTTGCACGTCGTCGTGACCCTGCCCAGCAATTAGGTCACCAGCTTTGGACTGGAAGGCCGTCACATGCTTTGCACGTTGGGATAATTCGTGCTCCAAGCGTACAAGCCACCTTTCAGCAAAACGAATGTGGCTCGCCGCACTTAGCATCTCGATCAGCGCGTTCATACGAAGCACCATTACTATACTCACTCCCAAACGCCTTCCATCATTGCACGAACCTTCCCACTTGGGTCGATGATAAAAGTGCACCGTTGATCAATAAGCCCAAGCATGGTTCTGGACACACCATAAGCATCCATGGCGCTTCGGTTCTCATCATGCAGGATTCGATAACCAAGATGATGTTCATCGACAAAGCGCTTCGATCTTTCTACAGGATCTTGACTGATGTGTAGAAATGGTGAGTGAGAATCGCCTCCTTTCTTTGTCTAGAGACACACCTAATCCCAATTACAATCGCTTGAAGTTCGGAGAAGACTGGCGTGAGACCCAAAGCATCACGGAACAGACATGATTCTTTTGTACAGTGCGGAGAGCCTGCCAATGGGAAGAAGCTAGCGAGGAAAGGGGGTTGATAAGGAGACAATGTAGTTTAGTCATGAGACGTACAACAAAATGATCGGGCGTCCTAGACGGATCGTCGCATGCAGAGACTGTGGAAACTATCAGAAAGCACACGACGAAGGGTTTCTGCTTACACATGGTTGTCCCAGGTGATCTGACAAATTGATTTCGGGTGCCATCTGCCCTATGAGCGGACACGAGTTTCTTTCGGAGGCAGGAATAATTAAGCCGTTTCCGAGAATCGTAATAGCATTCTTTTCCCCGACAATGGGAAATCTAGGAAGTCGGGGGAGGTAATAGGGTGGCATGTTGGGCACGGTCCCAGTGACCTATGGCGGAGAAATTGTCAAGAGTTAATGTGCCATTGAATCGTGAGCAAATGTCTAAATTCGCGGAGCTTTGCGTGAGTTTGAAGAAGCTGATGAGAGAAAGAAAGAGAGAGTGGGCTGCTCGAGAGACCGTTTGCTACAGTGTGTGGAGATACAAGTGAGGACAGAAGAGGCTGATACTATTAGATGGGAGTTAGGAAATGCCCCGCGCTAGGATGGATCGGATGGTAGAATTACCCTGCATCGGCAGTCAGGCACGCCAAGCAGAAATAAAATGGTCTAGATACTTGAATTCACTATGCAGAAGAATTTACCTGCAAACACCGGCGGAGTGAAGGAGTCTTTCCCACGAACCAACCGTATGCAGAAAATGCAAAAATCTTTGTGGTACAACCATAGGAAAAAATGAATTTAGTAAAGTACAAAAAGATGATTTCTATGGATGACGGCCTGCAGAAGCTGCTGCTGCCACAGCTGCCCATCCACCGCTGGCTGGCTTGTGATTGAGAGTAGAAGCATAATGAGAGTTGGGTAGAGCTTGTTCTCGCGTGCGATCGGTGCGAAGCACTTTGCCGTGTTCATCACAGAGACATACAGTTACCTCATTGGCAAGGCGTCCATAGCCATCATGAACAAAACCTGCATTCATGATGTCATTGCGCAGACTATGGAGCTTCGCTGTGGATGTATTTCCAATGATCACGACGACATCGTCGCTGTTGATCCACCGGACGTGCGTTGGAGCTGAGGAGATGCTTGGAAGTCTCCGAAGAGAGTCGGTTAGTGTTTGTTCATCTACTCCAAATACCCCATGAAGAAGTAAGGCATTCATTTGTAGTTCGACGGAGGGTGTAGAACTTCGACTTGATCCCGGGCTGAGACCATTTGCTTGCCTCGTCGAAGTCAAGGCAGTAGGCCGAAGTCTGCTTAGCACTTCATGATTCTGTCGATGTGCTTCGGCCAAGGATGGACTTGGTGGTTGAGCAAATTGTGTCCGCCGTATAGCAATGGTTCTGCGAGACTCCTCGTCTATGTCCTCCGATTGAAGACGAAACACGCCGGCCAGGCCGTGAATAAATTGACGTTGATTGGGTGACGATGCGCTCAGCAACATTGCATGCTTGTACGAATGTATAAAATCTTTCAAAGTACTTTCAAGTTCTTCACCAAAGCGTCTGTTATTCCCATAATAGCTTAAAACGCTGATAGGATATTCTCGTGGTAATGATCGCATATGTTGCTCTGCGGAGCTTAGTCCAAGAGCATCTGCTAGCTTTGCATTCCTTTGAGCAAGGAGGCAAGAGTCGTTGCAACGTACTGTACGATTCGTACCGGCGGGATTGTCAATCGAAGATCCACATCGAACACGTTGCTGAATATTGCCACATGAACAGAGCAACGTCACCCACGCTTGACATGCTTCTTTCTGCGAACAGGCAGAGGGCGCATGACATGCCTCCGGGCTGTAAAGAAGATATGTAAATGACACATGCAGAAATCGTACGAGCTACTCACCAAGGATGACCACATTTGCGGGGTTTCATACATGTTTGTGTGCATGGTCCACATTGACCAGGTTCATGACAGCTTTGCTGGCAGCGGTGATATCCACATGACAAAGTTGCATTACATACTTGGCCACAGGACACCCTTGAACGGTGACATGGGACACTGGAAACGACGCTCTTCTCACACATGCAGCGTTTGTCCACGAGATACGTGCAAGGTGGGCAGGAATCGTCGTCGCCATGGCAATCATGTTGAAGCTTGGGATGTCCGCACGAAGCGGGCGGTCGAATGCAGGGGAAATGACATGTAATAGATGTTCCGCAGGGAACAGGTGGCTCCATTACACTCCTACAGGGAAGTTTGCGGGATGAGTGAAGTCAAGAGAGACATTTGTGTACCTACTTTCCACAGTGGCACGACAGCTCCTCAAATGATGCTTGTAGGCAGGGTGGACAGGGTCCACGATGACATTGCTCTACACATTCATGAAGACCACATCGAAGCCGCTTTCCGCAGGTCTTATCACACAGGTGCAGCCCGGCAGGATCTTGCTCCAAGAGCTCACCGTATGTTGGTCTTCTCTTGCTCTTGTTTTTTGCTTGGAAATACAACGGGCAGCACATGCGTCCGCATTCATGTTTGCCGCACAGGCGTTGCGACCGACACACAGTTTGGCAAAGTATTTCCTGAGTGCCCTCCAGTTCTTCACGTTGGCGCTGATGGCAAGAAAGCCTCTTCTTTGTTTCCCCACACCTGCACGGTGATGTGACTTCCACTGTACACGGTGGACAGTCGTCAAGGTGACAAAGCGATTGGCATGTATGGCCGCAAGACAACTGCCGCTCACATACCCGATCGCAAGTGCGGATAGGGTCCGTGCAATGTTCACGACTGGCGTTCAAAGGTTCTGCACCGCAAGGGCAACGTTGCATGACACCCGAAGACATTGGGCATGAAGAGGTTTGTTTGTCTATTGCGTGGCAAGGGCGACGACAAAAGTGTTTGCCGCACTGAAGAAGCGTTGAGTTCATACCAGAAAAAATGTCCGAATTACTTACGTCAAAAGCTCGACCACAGGGACTCTCGCAACTCCATTTACCGATCCAATCTTCTTGAGATAAAGGATCCAAGCTCTGTTTAGGCGCACCGGTCCCACAGGCCATGCTTTTCTCCTGCCGTCCGCAGTAACATTTTGCCTGAACAGTCTCGAGACATTTGCCACACTCCCCATCGTGACAAACTTTAGAACAGGTGTGTGTGCCGCATGATAGTACTTTTCCGCATTCTCCGCCACATGATACACTTGACTGCGAGCCGCGTGAAGCGGAAGCGTTCATCTGAGAACATCGCAAAGACACCTGCTGTGCTCCGCAGAAGCATGCCTTCACGATCGTTATTGGGCAAGGGGGGCATGGACCTTGGAAAGAGACGTCAGTTACGCAGATATGGATCGGCAGAACACTCACCGGGATGACATATACCAGCCGCACATCCATGGATACAACCTTTTCGAGCGCAGGATTTTCCACAAGAGTGTGGCGGAGCACCTTTGACGTTGGAAGGATTCTGAACCCTACCGTCCCAGCAGTAATACTTTTGTGGGACTTCCTCTCTGGCATATTGACATCCAGGGCATCGCCACGATCCACGGCGGGATCGAATGGTAGCATCTTCTTGCATCGCATTCTGCTCTTCTACTTTCGCAACACTTGCTTTGGCCCACGTTCGAATGCAGTTCAGGTGCAACACGGTGTAGCACTGTGAACAAGACCACACAGAGTCCTTGGTTGATACACAGGCATAGCAAATAGAGCAATCATAGGCACCGGTTGATAACTCCGCCACTAATCGAGAGCGCAAGTCGGAAAAGTCAGAAGGCGCATGTGATGCTTTTGAGACTGCATTGACACCGTTCTGGCCATGAGCACTTTCACTTTTAGCAGTAAGCTTGGTGGCAAACTTGTTTTGACGCTTTCCACGCTGCGCAACTGCTGGTGACGAAGAACTCTCCCCTTGGTTGTCTGGAGGATTTTGCCCCTTCGGCAAGTGACTGCTCTTTTTAGGTCTGCTTCGTGTCCTTGCGTTGTTATGCAGACTCTCTTGCTGCTCATTCCCATTCGCAGTATTGTTTCTGTCGTAACTTGTACCACTGAAGTGGAGTCCGTTCTCCGATTGGGAACCATCTGTCGTGCTCTGTACGCTTCGGTTGCCACCTCTACCCATGTTGTGACCGCCTCGACGGCCTCGGCCTCTATGACTTCTTTTCCCCCTATCTGTACCTTCCTTCCGCCCATCCTGGCTACGTTGTGTATGTTCCACCGATGACTGTGGCGCCTCTGTCTCAACCATGCTCTGCTACTTTTGCGTGATGGTGTCTGCGAAGAAATTCTTGTCGTGTGCCACAAAGTGGAGCCATATGAATCATCGACACGCCTGGAAATAATAAGTTCCATGACTCGAAGAAAGGGTCCGCGGATCATTGCCACGGAGAAGCTTTCGTGTTTATAGTCGATTATTCCACTATGACTGACTTCACAGGAATGGAGGAAAAGTTCATACAGAGGGTTAGTCGTGCAGAAAAAAGGAAAATGATGCAAAATTCATCTCATTTGAGCAATTGTAGTAGCGAAGCAGGAAGAGACAGAGTGCAATGTCCATAGAAAGACTGACGTGTAATGTTCAGGCAGAGGCTGGCAGGATGAGGATTAATTCAACAAGCTCTTGTCAATACGATACGCAGGGAAAGAAGTCCGGCCACCGTGTGCGCCCTCACCAAAGTAGGCTCCAGTGCCATAGATGCCTCTGGCTTTGGTCGTACCATACTCTACAATAGAAGTCAAGCTATTGCTCTTGAATTCGTTGCGAGTGGCTGTCTTAAACGATGCCGAGCTCCAGTTGTCGGAGCTTGTGAAGCTGTACACAAGCGGTGCTTTGGCGCCTAGAAGACGTGTTGGTTGGTTTCCACGTCCAGGAATCGCCTTGATCTTTTCCGTGCCGTCCAAAGATCCGAAATCGCCGTTAATCTTCACGACGTGTGCGGTCGGTTTTGCATCGCTCAGGCGGAAGAGAGTCAAAGGCCGAGGGCCACCGAAAGCAACAATACCATCGACTTCTGGGACGTAGGCTACACCCGTGTATCCAGGGCGTTGGCTACCATTGCTTTCCTCTTGGAACCAAGCTTCCACCTTTTTGCCGTCGGCGCTGACTTTGGCAATTGCCGGAGCTCCGAGGGCGAAAATTACGTACGAATTTCCTTTGCTGTCTTGCGCTGAAGCAACATTGCCGTAAGGACGCTTGCCATACTTTTTCTCGAAATCGGCTTGAACGTTTTTGATGTTGACCGACCAAGCCGGTTTGGAGGATGAGGTCAGAGGAAGATTGAACATGTGGAATGAGCAGGGTCCCTGATCGTGGACAGCATCAAAGCGGAATGCATCGGACGGCTTGGCAACAGCGTACAACTTTGTGGGATTTGTGCGGGAATCTAACGAGAGTCCAGCCATCTGCTGGTCGCCATTTCCCGACGAGGACACTCCGTCGATACGAACATTGATATGAGACTGATCCGACGGCTTGAATGTAGAAATGAGCCCCTTCCATAGATTAGACTGGTACAGTGTTTGGCGTTGAAAATCCCATACGCCGTCTTCTGGATACAGGTTTTTGACTTTCACATCGACCTGGTCAGGAAGGCTCTGGCGCTCCAAAAGCTCTGCCCGTCGTTCATGCTTCTCGGACATGGAGAGCACCGGCGAAGCGGCTGCCGCAACCAGCGTCAGGAGCACAGACAGTCTCATTATTAATAGAAAGGAGTGTGGGATGGGAAAGTGACGATGGGTGAAAGAGGAAACACAATTTTGACGTGTGTAACGCGAAATGAGCCCGTCGATGGGGACCCCCTTCTAGGCGCGCTCCATGCATATCCAACACGCGCCAAGGCGCTTGAAAAGCCAGATGTGAAGGAAACATGCATGATTTCTTGTTTATATTAGTACTACATGGTTTTACATTCTATGTGTACATCCAAACAGATGGGTCATACCATATTACCATTTGCCTGGAGACTCTAGACAAAACTATAATTAGCGAGAGGTGTCGAGCGTTGGAGATTGTTTGCTGATCCAGCGAACGTTGTGGGACTGATGATGATCTGGAATAGCATGGGAGGTAGTGCTGCTGCTTGATACTTTTCGTTCATCCCGATATGTATTAAAGTTAAAGGAAGACATCTTCGATGGATCATTATTGTGAGAATGATACAGATGATGAGGTGTTTGTGGTGATATTGGTGGCAGGGACATTATTCCATCGGCGGTACTCCAAGGCGGCAAAACGGGATCACGGACAAGAGGAGATTGCGTCCGAGGTGGGTCTTCTCGCTCCTTGAAGTGATGAAGTGCATTCAGAACGCGCCTCGGGAGCCGTGCACCCACTAACCAGCTTCCATCGTACGAGCGATCACGAAGCTGGGTAGGGTCCTTCCTCATCGGCCATGGATCAGATAAGGACGTCCGCTTGGCATTGACGTCCATCTCGGGTAAGTGCGTACGACCATATGATTCAGAATGATGCTTCGAGACAATATTCTGGCGCTCTTGCTGTGCATGAAAGAGAGGTTGCGCTGAAGATAGATGCATAAATTGATCTTGCTCATTAGGCGTAATAGGGTGGTGAGTGGACCGGTTGATATCCTCTTCTCTACTAGACACACCATAGTCGGGAAAGTCAGGTGGGAATGGGACGGGAAGCAGCATCCTCGCGCTTCTCTCATCAGGGTGAGCCCCTCGCTGTGGGCCCTCATCGTGTTGAGCCGTAAGCGTACGCATTGGTGCATCCGTCTCAATCTTCCTAAGTCTTTTGTTGGATGGCTGCGTAGACGGATTGACGACCTTGATCCGTAGCCCTCGTCGAGCAATAGCGCGAATCAACTCTGTGGACGGCTGCAGACCTGGAAACTGTTTCTTGTTTACGACCGTGAAAGGATGACTATATACGGCAAGAAGATGCTGAAATTTGGTTCCACATCGGTCAAGCAGGTCGAAACGCAGTCGAAAGCGTCCAGGATTCCGTACGCTGAGATCAGCAAAGATAAAGTAGCATTCATCTACACACGTTAGTCAATTTGGGAAGCGCTGACGAGAAGGTAACACCCACCGCGCTCCAAGGTTACTGGACCAATGAAGGCCGTTTGTTGCTGTCCAGATACAATGGGATATGAATTGCGCTCGTGACAGCGTACCTGTTCATATGGAGAGTCGGGATGCACCAGAGACGCTCGCACACTAAGTTCCGGCGCCGAAAGGAATTGGCTGAAACAAAGAATAAGTGACCAGTGTAATCCATGTCCATTTCCCATACCTGTCCCACTCTGATTCGGGAATCAATTCGCATATCGGTGGTGGATCTAAAGGGTTAACACGAGCTTATGCAAAGACATTAGAGGAAATCCGCATAATGCCCACATACTTACAAGTCTTTAGCACATTGTTATTTTGTCCCGCTGCGGCACCAGCCGTGGGATGTTGGCGAACACAGAATCGAAACGTTGGGCCTCTCGACAGGCTCCTCAACTTATGACTATGGAGAAGTCTAGATCAGCTTTCGTAGAAGATGGAATTCCTGTCTTACCTGCTCAAAATGTATTCTGTACTGGGACACGTGAATGGCCTGGACTGACAAAGATCCATTTCCTCATCGGGATCAAGCTCCTGGCTGGTCGCCTCGGAGCCAGCGGCGCTCATCACGTCCTACACCGATTCTACACGTTTGGGCTTGCCGGTCGGATCACGAGAAACGTGCGACAAACAACGATGGAGGTTCTACAAGAGAGAGGTGGCCTCTAAGGAAGTCTGGGTACACCGGCACATGAGCGTTTATGTCTTGGAAAGATAGCCGTGTCTGATGAATGTTGGCAGTGACATTTCAACACTTTATGGTACGCTCGTCGCGCCGAATAACAATCCTCCGACGCACAGTCGAGCGCCCGCTGTTGTGGAACCGCATCCTGGAGAGCACTGAGTCTTATGCAATATATTTTGCTCGTGCATATAGGCCTAGACTAAGAACACTCACACACACCGTCAAACGCGCCGGAACAAGCGCCGGCCTGCTAGATGCCCAAAATACACGGAGTAAACAATACAGATTTACATACATACGTACAATTAGAACTCATTGAGTTTGATGGACATATTGGGGCGCGGCACGGTGTGTCGCGGAGCATCGACGACGGGCGGAAGTGGGCTGTATGTACCATACCTGTTCGATGTAACTAGATTAAATGCCTTATCGTCGAAGTTTGGTTTGCATATGAGCGGCAAGATGCTGAAAAAAGCAAGAACAAAGAGAAGGGAGCCGCCGAGCAAGGCAGACGCAAGCACCTCGTTGCCATGCGTGGCATATGCTTTGGGTGTTGGGGACGGGTTAGGGCCTTTCGACTTATGCGTCTTGTCGCCTGGATTGTGTGGGACGATGTCGGGGTACCGTACGCCGTAATCATTGACAAAGAGCCAGTGTAACGACTGATTTGCCGAGATCATGGCAAAGTCTTGATGGGAAGTGCCACCGATGAAGTCGACAGTCTGCGAGGAAGGAAAAGTGCCTCCATTGACCTTGGCAAGATGAAGAACATATTGAGATCCTCTGTCTAAGTGGTTTCCGCCTTGGTCTCGTGCTTCGCAGTGTGTGTCACCAGGCCCATTGTCCCTAAACACAAACAGTTTAGCATCATGAGCGTTTAAGTCCTTCAACTTACAGCAATCCTAAAGCCATGTGAATCTTTCGCTGCAAATAGCGTGTGACCACGGCACTTGAGTTCGCTTGTACATCTTTGCGAGCATATTTTGGGACTTTGGTGATGTTCTGACCAATACCATAGTGCCATGCGTTGAATGTGTTTGTGCACGAAGCGTTGTTGTAAGGACGGTCGGAACTCAGATATGTCCAGGACCTACGACAGGGATAAGAATGTGCCATATGTGTCGACACTTTACTTACCCGGGGTTTCCTACCCAGAATGACATATTCGGGTCGTACGCCTTCTGCTTCTTAAGAATCGCATATCGATGAGACGCTTGTCCTCCCATAGAGTGACCAGCAATAACAACTTGATTCAAGCTCGGATACAGAGCTTTATTGAAAAAACTGTCGGTAAAGTTGTCTAAGACCGAGTAGGTAGTCAGAGACCTGTTCAACTTAGGACCTCGTGAGGCACCTCCAGCTTCCCATTCACTTCCGTGGAAATACAGTTCGTTGCCTTGCACCGCACCAGCCTGCTGGTCAAGCTCATTCATCCATATAGGAGAGACGATCATTACTGTCCCGTTTGCCACGCCGGATGTTTCATTTGCGTAAACGACCGAAAGTGCATTTCGGTACAAGTTCGCATATTTCCATGCATCACGGGGCTTTCCTGGAAACGTCACCACCACTCTCTTGATGTTCGCCGGGTCCAAGTCTGCCGTCTGATAAAAAGGCATCACAGCGCCAGGTACAATCTCCCATGTACGATTTAGTGTGAATCCTTCAACGTCAGGAAGTGCTTCCCATCCACCTGCTGTGCTGATATTCGTATTCGCCGTTTGGATGAATGGCACTGCGGAATTTTGTGGAAGCTGGGCCTCGTCGGAGTCTCCTTGGACTATTTGGGAGGCAGTGTCGGTAACGCCGGACGCCTTTCAGAGACAATAAGCAACTGTTCGTCTCAGAACCCCTTCTACTTACATTGTTGGCCAGATAGGGAATGGCTTGTACATCTTTAGCAGCCTGGATGGGGTTGGTTGAATCTTCATTGGTAATATAGTCCTGTCGTTTGCGGTATGCGAATGGGTTGGCCTTCAAAAAGAAACGGGAAGCTAACTGCTGGTTATGATAGTCCGAACGTGTCCAGTGAGAGTCCCGCTCATTCAATGTATGAGGACCCCTCTCACGTACTGCATGCACCACTACAAGGGGAGAGAGGGCAGCCAACAACGTGGAAAGACGCATTGCCTATGCTGACCTTGTGATACTGGTATACAAAAGGAACCGCCACTCATGATTTGCTCACAGTACCTAAGTTTCAGCGGGGCGCAAAATTGCTTTGCCTTATCTGGCCGCCGGCATCTCTCTAGCAGTATTTCAATTAGGGACCTACTCTGATTTTATTTTGTCCGCATCTGACCTGCAGCTTTTTCGAGTTAGTGCCAGGAATGTCATTCCGGCCGGCGGTTCGGCACACTTGTATTGCGCTATACATAGATGCATAAATTACGTGTGACAAGCAAATGCAAAATCATGGAAGGTATCTGGAGCAGTTAAAGCGAAGCTTCAATCTATGGTGGTGTAAATCTGAGGAATCCCAGACATTGTTTAAGGAAAAAGTGCATGAAATGCGAAACAGACTGGCTCGCCACCGTACAGCTCTGCAAGGCTTTCATAAACAGTAATGTGAAGCTACTGATTGGTGCTCATAGGTCCATTCATCTGCTCTTGTACGGGAGGAAGAACAACTTCGCTGATCGGCTCAGGTGCTTCTTCATCCTCTTCTTCTGGACCAGGATCGAGTTGATGGTTCTGTTGGTCATCAGCAATTTGTCCAAACTCTTCCACTTGTTCATCTTCGTGGCCGGCATCACTGTGCCGAATTGTAGACAAACGCCTATTCTTCCGCTTTGTCAGCGTACGACGGATCCCTCCGGGGAGCAATCTGTCGCGCAGTGTCCCTCGTCGCTTTACACGTCCGTTGGTGGGTTCGTCTGAGCTAAAGGTGTATCCACGACTAGGTGTCCTCTGACCCGTGAGCATGTCGTGGTGAATACTACTCGCCCTACTCTGCACGGGTTGCAATGGCGACATGGGATAGCTGTGATTCGGATTCTCGTGATCGCGAGACTCCTTGTGCGTGGTGGATGGCTCAGTCGCCACAGGTATCCCATAGGTCTCCGCCGCACGAAGAGTAGGCATATTCGGATCATGGATGAAGTCATGATTGGGGTCCATCTTGACCACCTGTCGGATTACCTCGACGTCGTCAGGGAAATACGTAGACCGTATTAAGCGCCAGACAATCTTGGGCAGGAGCGCGACAAATGTGACCAGCACACCGGAAAGCCAGTAGATGGCACTGTAGTACAAAAATCGATTGTTTCCGTTGCTGTACGTCCAAATGAGAGTGGGTGGGAACGCAGCTAAAAAGCACAGATTAGATCAATGATGACAATCTGTACAACGGTATCCTTACCATAAATAGGAGCAAACACAAAAATTAAAAAGGGTCCAAGCCAAACGCCGGCAAAAATCCACCAGTTCCAAGCTCGCATATCCAAGCCGACAAATAAGTTAGCGATCAGGACGGATGCCATGGCGAGTGTCGTAGACCATTCCCACAGCGCAACATCGTATCCGTCATCACGCGCTGTGGTCATATCGTAGGCATATTGTATCAGGCTATCACCGCGTCAATGCTGAGCAATTCTTTTTCCGTTGCACTCACAAGTAACAAACCGCTGCTTGCCAGATGGCATCAACTAAATAGACGAGGAACAAACGAAGTCCAAAGTATGTGCCCTTGCGGCTTCTTGCATACAGCTCTGGAATTTGCATTAAAACATGATCAGGAAGAATCCGGTCGAAGATCCCCATGGCAATTACTGCTGCTACGGTCCAAAAGGCATTCCAAAACAACAAGTAGACGTAGTCCATAACCTGTGTACTGGACCATCCACAATAAATCTGGAAGAAAAAGAGTGTGAAGATGTTGATTTGGTTCTTGTAGAAAAAGTTGACGATCATCGTACCGTTACGATGGAATGACCAATGTCCATGGACAAGGAGAAGTCGTTTCAGAAAGCGGAATTGTGCAATGGCATAATCAGAGCTATTCACAGCTTGCAGCCCTTCTTCTCCGGCAATGCCTACACCTACGTGCGCAGCCTGGATCATTGAAACATCATTTGCACCGTCCCCAATGGCTAGCGTCATCACACCAAGTCCATCTTTGATCAGTTTGACAATCAGTGCTTTCTGTAAGGGGGAAACACGGCAGCAGATGACAGCCTTACACTGCGTAGAGATTTCCAAGAGTAACTCTCGACTAAATTCCTCATGCAAAGCATGATCCAGCGCGGCACCATCGATTACTAGAGCATAGCCACCCAGTCGGCGTCCGTTGTCCTCTCCAACTAGAGATGCAGCGCTGGCCGTGCTTCTCCTGCTCTCACGTATCGACGGACGGCTTGGGACCTCGTCACCTTCGATCTCTGGTGGCTTATTGACCATTGTTTCTAGTACCTGTGAGCCGCCAAAAAATTGCTCGATAGCACGCTTAAGCTGATTGTAAGCTGAGTTTGGCTGTCCGTACTCGCCACCTCGGACAACAATCAAATTCATATCCTGGGCCAACAGCATTGTACTGTATCCGATCGCAATCGCAGTTTCTAGCTTGTCGCCGGTAGCAACCCAGACGTTAATGCCAGCTCGCTTGAGGTCCGCAATCGTCTCAGGCACCCCATCCTGCAAACGATCTTCGATACCAGTTGCACCTAGCAGGACAAGGTCTCGTTCCATGGCGCTCGCTACGTCTTGCATACGCTCCTCACGATGCTCTAAGGCCACACTTGCCTCATGGTATTGCTGTGCGAAATTTTCGTATTCTTCATCGCTCAGCTCTTTGTAGCCCAAACACAATGTTCGTAGACCTTTATTGGCGAATTCTTCCAAAGCTTCATCTGTGGTTGCCTTGAACTCGTCTTGTCCAGCAGCACTTCGCTCAAAAATGACACTGTCAGCGCCTTTAGTCAATAGGAAGATGCGGCCATCTGTTGCCCTTTTAACAACAACGCTCATACGCTTCCGAACTGAAGAGAACTCCAAAACTGTGAGCAATTCATACTCTTCTTCATTGCTGTCCGGATTCTGAATTTTGAGTGTATTGCGCTCTTTTCCACAAAAGGTGAACCCGACGTCAGCAGCGGCCTGTACCAGAGCTTCTTCATCAGGACTTTGCGCTTTGAATTCAAGCGCTCCTGTCTCCTCGTCCTCACCAGTCACCACACTATGACATAGCGCAAGGAGACGCCAAAACCAGCCCAATGCGTCATCTTGCGAAGATTCTCCAGAGGTTGTTTTCAGCGCTTCAGATAATTTCTTATCTTGGAATGGAGCCACTTCCGGATGCGCTGGTTTGACTCGCTTGCGTCCGTTTTTGGCGTCAAGACCATCAGAATGTGATGCACTGGATCCCGTCTCGTCGGAGAAGCCTCCTTTTTCTGAATCTTGGTGTATGTTGGGAGATTCTTGATCTTGGCCTCGATATATTGTACCACCAATTGAGCACTCTCTAAAGATCATAAGGTTTTGTGTAAGAGTTCCTGTCTTGTCGGAGAAAACATAATCTATCTGTCCCAGATCGTCGGCTAAGTTCCATGAGCGAGCAATTGTTCTTCTATGCGTTTTCTCGTAGTAGATGTCGTAGTCATCAAAGATGAAGTAGGCTTGAATCGTGCGAACTACTTCAATAGAGATGTACAGCGAGATAGGCACAATGTTTTGGAACGTGATGAGCGAATTGCCGAAAGTCACCAGCCCGTTTAGGTTCGGGTTGTCATCCTTCTGTGTGGCGAGGAACTCCCAATAGGCACCAAGATCGAAGAAGTGTTGCTCAATACGTGCGTCAGCTATGGCACATCCAACTGCCATGGCAGCCAAGATTAGAAGATTGACATAGACCATAGGGTTCATTTGGCGTTCCACTTGACCACGCTTTGTGGGTGTGTTTCCCGAGTTGGCAATGATCTTTGTGTCGATGCCAGTCATTAGCACAATACCAATGACCCAGCGCGTATTACGCAGATTACACCCACGGAGAAGGACCTGATTAATCGTGACTGGACAACGAAGAGGTTGCCCATCTTTATCGTAACGATCTCCCAGTACGACACTTGCGTTCAATCTATACATGTTTGTGTCTTGGGGCTCCGCATCCACCCGGAAAAGTGCCTGAGAACAATCATTGGCCGAACGAACAGTTTGCCCAAGCTCCGGAACGGCATGTCGAACCTTGAGATTTGTTTCACCATCAAGATTCTTTGTCTCGATGAAGCAGCTGTCTTCTTCTTCAGATGTTGCGCACACCACAATGTCGGCTGGGATTGCATCGTTGTTCTTCAAAAGGACAAAGTCGCCCACGCACAGATCCTCCCAGTTCCTTTTCTTCCAGCGTGGAGCCTTGCGCGCCCAGTACTTTGCCTCTTCTTCCTCATTGAGAATACGACCCTTGTACCGAATGCGGCCATCCTCCAAATGTTCATGTTCACTCATGCCCATTGTTGATGCACGGCGGGGGAGGGTGGATCTCATTGAGCTCATCGATGTCCGCGACCTGGTCACGTCACGCCCCTCTGTCACACCTCTGCTGCTTGCATGTGAGACGATCCTAGCGGGGGGAGCTGAGCCGCCACCAGGTGCATCAGCAGAGGGTTCCATGGGAGATTGGCCTGACAAGTGGGATCGTTGCTCAGAAAGCTCTAGGGCATGTTGGCTCACTTCCTTTTGTTGACGCTTCTTTCCTCCCAAAATATTCTGCCAGAAGCCACGGAAGACAGCCTGCACAGACCGTCCTTTGGGCTCAGTGTAATTAGGATTCACCCAACCACCACCAATCAAAACACGCACTTTGGCGTTGTTAATGCTTCGATCGCTAATGTGTCTTCGCCAGTCTTCATACCCATCTTTGATCATCGTGACAGCCAACACTACAAGCAAAGGAAGCATGGCCAGACCCGGTGAGATTGTGGCAAATTTGGGAAAGAATTGAAGAACCACAATAAGGGTAAAGAACATGTTTGCGACACGGTGGTATTGTTCCCATAGATTCTTAAAAAAGAAGTTCCATACAGTGTATCTTGCGGTCAATAATTGATTTGTTGCAAATTGCCAATTCCTGTGAGGCTTGCCTTTCTTATCGAATGCAGAGGATGGCAATGGCTCGTTGACGTACACGGATCGGGGTGCAGGTGGCGGTCTCTTTTTTGTGAATAGCTTTTCAGGGTCCAGATTCTTGACCTTTTCCGCAAATGACGTCCACCACAAAGGCATCTGCGAAGGCTGTTTGCGCTTGCGCATAGCACGGCGATGCACACTTGTGCTAGTTTTTGTCCGAGTAAGAACACCCATCGTCGATCTCAATCGAAGTGTATAACCGAAACAGAAGATCGACTTGATCCGGATCAACAAGACAATATTGAGTGCTTCAAGTCGTCCTGTGGACACCGCACGTCACAAGGCGCTCGGTCAACACGAGAAGCTGGACGAGCTACGATGATCGTGCACCTATCCGTAGTGCAAACTTAATTGCGATGTCGATCGTCCTTCTGGAAGAAACGACTCAATGAAAAGAAGTGCGGTGTAAAGGAAAGAGAGGAGTGGCATTGATGCGCGTCTGCCCAACACTCGCTCTAGGTAACAATTTCACAATGCATTACAAGATTTTCTGTTTTTGGTTGGCGCGTTCAACACATACGGATTTAATGACCCGAACCGTGAATACAACAAGATTGGAACGTATTTTAAAATAATTCGACGGGCCTCCTCGGACATGTTTACGTGGAGAAGATTACAAGATTACAGTCCTGTGCGCGATGAGAGTAAGAAATTCCTCGCACTTTCGGACTAAGTCCGTGGCACCTCAAAGGCATAGACAGTCAATGAGGTTTGCAGTTGACAGGTGAAACACCTTCATATCAGGTGAATCCAGCTTGAAAATATCCACTCTTTTCAAAGCCAAATGCACACTCAGTGCCACCTTCTTTCCCATGTATGCAGCGTAATTTTGTGTGTCACTTTTCATCTTGTTCATCACTATGTAAGTATCCCAGGATTGTCCCGGAAGATTGTCCCGTTCCATCACTCGTCCGTCCCTTTTGATATCCAAGAATAGCATGAAGGTCCACCAGCCAGCCATGTGGGGAATAGCGCGCGCTTTCGAACGCGACGTAGAATATTACTTGAATGGGAAAGTGTATGTTATGTAGAAAGGTACATCGCTAGCGTCTCGGCTACTTTGCGAAGTATTGAGAAAGTGGAGCACATGCCGCCTTTGGCAGTCTTTGCAAGGAAGTGACCGGCTTGTTTTAGCTCCTTGAAGATTGCATAAAGACACCACAGAGCAACACTTCGTTCCTTTCGCTCGCTATTCATCCAAAAGATTGTGGGATCGGACGTTTTTTCACTTGTCTTCTCTCCTCCGCTCTCCTTTCGCGCATCGGCTCTGCAGAGTGTGTCATTGCACGTCATCTTTTGAGCTTCTTTTGAAGACGCAAATTAGCTGCCGGTCAGCTCACCCCCTTTTTTTGGTGCTACACACGTACCTAATTATCCACATTTGTGGTATTCAGGCTTTTCGAGTAGACATTCTTCCATCATATGGCCCTTTGGCGATATTGCAGCTCTCATCATAGTACTGCTCAATAGACCTTTCGTCATAGCATCGATCATTACGCTTCAGTTCTGTACGTCATGAGGGCAATCAAGTATCTCTCGACCCTATCATTCGTGGCAACGCTTTTCCCTTCTTCTTTTGCTTCCCTCAAGCATACAAACTCAGAAGCTTTTGTACAGCTTGCGGACTTAACAAGGCCATCTAATGAGCGTCAAGCTCACAAGAATCACCCTCATGATTTTCGACATAAGAGTAGCAAGTCTCTGTCCTACCAAGAAGAGGGTGTGGACTGGCGCTTGACACCCAATGGCCAAAGCAGATTTCTTTCTACGGGACAGCATAATTCTGCTGCGTTCAACATTGCTCCAATCGATGACACTCAGCATGAATCCGACGCTTCCCTCTATCCTTCTGATCAGGAAGTGGATTCGGAGGCTCGTCATAGCTTGCACCACGACGAAGATTCAACTAGCAAGACTTTCGCGGTGAATACGTCGCCTTTGAATCCCCCTAGTATCCCACTGGCTGTGAAAAGTCCTTGTAGGTTGCCTGATGTACGGTGTTTCGCGACCTGATGACTTGTCTCTTAACAGATCTCAATATTTGGTCTCCTTCCGGAAGTCTTTTATCTGCCACACCTCCAAATCATGCAGGTAATGGTGGATACTTGGCCGGACAATTCCCTTCCTTCTGGACTTCTGGTTATGGCGCCGATGGTGAATATCGTGTCGGTTGGGGAGGCTTCATTCGAGTCGACAACATTACATATCAGTGGATGGGAGACAATTTTGGTAGTGTTGTTCGTGCTGGAAAGAACGCGCAACAGCTTGGAGTTTCTTACACTGCAACCCGATCCATTTTTCAATTTGAAGCAGATGGTGTCCGCTTCAATGTTACGTTCATGACCCCCGTCTGGCCCCATGACTACTTACGCCAAAGTGAGTGTAAGACTACCCAACCTTAGCTATCTAATCCAACTTTCCAGGTATACCCATGAGTTACCTACACTTCGAATTGGACCGTACTTCAGCAGGCGGCCGAAGTGTGCAGCTTTTCACGGACATTGACGAACGTTGGAGCACTGCACACGACTACGACTATCAAGAATTCCCTTCGAATATGCAATGGGTTGACAACGTTCGGAGCAACGGAAAGAACAGTTCTATCTATTTCGTTCAAAGAACCAATCCTCAGGTATATACCGAGTTTCGACAGCGTGCAGAATGGGGTAGTGCAACATATGCGATGAGAAAGAGACCAGGGATGTCTTCGCGTAACAACAACAATGTTGTGGCACAACTAGAGTTTCTGAATCACGGTTCTGTGTCATATGATCATAACCCTGTTGCCGGCCCAGACAACTCGTTTAGCTACTCCGTCAATTTCGATGGCAAAGGAGGCGATGATGCATTGTTTGGGATTGGTCATATTCGCTCTCCATACGTGAATTATATCAAGGCTTCGAACAAAACAAGGAACGGGACGGATGTTCCTACCTCTTATTTGCAAGACAGATACGGTTATTGGATGAGCAAATATCCAAATTTCTCTGACCTAGTTGCCTTCTTTATGAGTGACTTCGAGAACGCTTTATCTCACTGCAAGAAGCTTGATGCGCAAATTGATCGTGACAGCCGTGCCGCGGTGGGCGGTGGGCAAATTGGTGAGAAGTATTCGGCAATTACTCAATTGAGTGTTCGCCAATCTTTTGCAACCCTGGAAATCACCGTATCGTATGATGAAAAAGCAAAAAAGTACAATACGTCGGATGCCATTATATTCCTGAAAGAAATAAGCTCCAACGGGGACATGCAAACGGTTGATGTTTTTGCTCCTCAATTTCCGCTTTTGACATACTTGAACCCGGATCTATTGCGAGATATCATGAAACCTATCTTTGAATATACGGAATCCGGACTGTATCCCAACAAATGGTGTGTTCATGACTTGGGCGTCTACCCTTCGGCTTTTGGACACAACGATGGAAAGGATGAGCCTATGCAGGTGGAAGAGAGCGGAAATATGATCCTCTTGGCTCTTCATTATGCGCAGCTAGTGGGCAAAGAGAAAGCTCTGAAGTTCCTTAAACCACATTACAAGATCATGCAACAATGGACAGAATTTTTGATCTCCGATTCGTTGATTCCAGCGTTACAGCTCAGCACAGATGATTTTGCCGGAACGCTTGCCAATCAGTCCAACCTTGCCATTAAGGGGATTCAAGGCATTGCCGCCATGGGGGAAATCGCCACATATCTGGGACATGATAAACAAGCTGCCAATTATCGTAATGTTTCACAAACGTACATTCAGGCGTTCTATGGATACGCAATCAATCAAAACAATACCCATGTCAAGCTTGCCTACCAGAACGAGAACAGTTGGGGTACCTTGTACAACCTTGTCTTTGATCGTCTCCTAAATCTCCGCTTAGTAGCGGAAGAAATTTACCAGAAACAAGACGCATTTTATCCTACGAAGGCGAACAAATACGGAACGCCGCTCGATTCGCGATTTTCGTGGGCAAAAAGTGACTGGCAAATGTGGGCTTCAGCAACAGCAGCTAATCGGACCACTCGGGATTTCTGGATAGAACATTTGTACCGCTTTCTTTCCGACCGCAAAACGGACGCCCCCTTCACGGACCTGTTTGAAACATTCACAGGCGATTTCCCAAAATTGCCACGTACGCCGCAAATCTACTTCATTGCACGCCCTGTGGTAGGGGGACATCTAATGCATTTGGCTATGGAGAAAGCAAACAAGGCAAACAATGTGACTCAATACACGTACGGCCCACCCATCAGCAGCCGTAAGCATATAGCTCAACAGGATGCTCTACACCGCATTATTTCCAGCCAAGATACAGAAACATTCGTTGCCGAAGCAAATGAGATACAGAGTTCCTTCTCCGTCAACGATATGGAGAACCTGAGTGACACGTCCGTCGAGTCGACCAATGATGGTATCTCGAATGTTGCTATGGCTAAAGATGACTCATTGCCGTCGCAGCACCTCTTCCGTACAGTCAAGATCCATGCGCAGCGCTTTTGAACATATGTAGGTTGCAATTTACAAGAACAATGATTTTCTGTCCAATATTGTAACGTCAAAGTCATGTCAATGAATGTGCTGAAAGGGCACGCTACGATTCATTTTATGTGTACGTGTGATGTGGAGTTTTTCATTCCTTCACCCACTTCTCGATTGAGAGCATGAAGGAAATGTTCTGAAAATGCACGGAGAAAGGAATGTTTTGGATCCTGCTCCGGCTACCAATAGCAAACATCTGAGCGAAATACACTACAATTTACCCTCTCTAGGTGTGTACTGTGACCACATGTTAAGTTACGCTTACACGGCTAAGGCACTCGCTTGAAGATCACACAGGCGCCAAGTGACAGCCGCACGACAGGATCTACGCTCTGGCTTTCGTCGCAGATCCTATCCTGCTACTTACAGACTCATTACAAGCGCCAGACATCATTTCGCAGACCACTTGCTTTGGAAGTTGGCGCAGGGGTTGGATTAACATCGCTGATTCTTGAGCAACTCGGTTGGAATGTTCTCAGTACTGATATTGAGCCCCCTCTGAATACAGTACTTCGTCCAAATATAGAGAGAAATAGCACTGGAAATATCCAAGTAGAAAGGCTGGACGTGACACAAGCTCGGAGTACATTATCTGCAAGAATCCAGGAAGTTATCCAGTCGAACCCTCGTACAAGTGCATCTGAGATCGAGTTGATCGTATCAGCTGACACAGTTTACGAGACTGCCATGGTGGAAGGTCTACTTGATACAATTGCAACTTTTCTCCAAAAGAGTAAGAAATGCCACGCACTACTTGCACTGGAACGAAGAGACCCCCTTCAGATTGACACGGCACTCCACTCTGCTCGCATTGAGCACAACTTGCACTTGCGGCAAATACCCCACCGACGGATTCGCAAGGCAATCGGAACCCATTTCGTCACCCCGTGGCCACTAGAAGAGTGGTCAGATGTAGAAATTTGGCATATTTCCTTAAATGAGTGCGTGATAGAATTAGGAGGCGACAGAGCTGAAGGACATCATAGAACCATGTAGTGTAGAATGACTGACGCGCGTACAATCATGATCATGTACGTATGTATATAGGGTATCTATCGGTCACGCTTAAAATCATTCACTTTGGATATAAGATCCAAGGCGATACTGCCGCAACTCTATAGATGAATTGTTGAAGCCATGAATGACACAATCAGACTCCTACAGTGTGCAACAGAGATATCATAATTATTTCCAATTTCATTGCCCTCTTTTTCTCTCCTGAGGATATCTGTTCGGCAGTGTACAACAAATCAGAGTGGAATTTTTCTTTCTTCCCATCAAAGCCGAAAACGCCTTCGATATGAGTGCGAAGAAATTTCAGTATCTACTTAGGTACTTTTAAGTGAATTTGCTTCTGATCACAGGAAATGGTGAAAAAATAATATCGCCTACATCTGGATGAATATATGGAATGTGTGAGAACTTGTATCTTCTGAGGTGTGTACTTGTGATAAACCAGCGAGAGCCCTTGGCAATCAGATTATACTTCAATTCGATCTGGATAGGTGTGACATGCTCCTACAAGATTAAAGACTGAAAATTGCAGCTTGGCCTATTATTAATGTTCGGGTTTGCACACATGGAGCTAGTATATACTACGTGCGCATCGGCTAGTTGAGAGAAGCTGTAAATTTCGTACGTACTACTTCAAACAATTCTTCCAAAAATCTGCAGATATCCGTGAGTCTGTAGACTGCTTCAAAAAAGCTTAGAAAGAAAGCAAGTTTTATCACACCCTTCTCAATGTTCTCATTGGCATTCAAGTATGCCGATCACCACAAAAGTTCGAGGTCAGGCTCACTGAGTGAAAACAATAACGTAGCTTTCTTGTCACTCCACTGGTGTAAAAGATAGAACGATAGAAATTTACGCTGCTCACACACATGTCTTCCCATACATGCGAGATGAGGGTGAACACTCAAGAAACGAGTACTCCACGTGTGCACAATCGCTGAGTTCAAAAAAGTTCAACACAGACATCGCACAACTCAGAAAAAAAGTTTGCATAAATTACGCGGGTGATATCCCGCTTGCGTGCATGTACACCCACATAATCGGAAAATGCCAAGAAGCAAACGTGAAACGCCGCCGGTTTTCAAGTCTGCGTTGTTTGCTAAACATCATCCTCCTGTTCGGACGAGTGTGCATTACACTGAAGTGCGCCCACCCACAGAGTCAGTATCAATGCGTCTGTGAAGGCTTGGATGCCTCAGCAACGATCTTTGGCCGTTGCGAGAGGAGTCAGGTCACCCACTTCCTTAGTGATCGGCTGCTACTATTTCTAGGTGTAGCGGCCCTACACGATCCTCGTTTGACAGGATGCAAGGCTTACACCACATAACAATACAATCGATCAAGAAAGTGTCTTTAACATTGTTTCCAGGCCACGCACTTAACAAAACACTTCCAGTCCCCAAGACGAAGCTGCGGACCTCACTCTCGCCAGTCACTCTCTCGTCATGGGCAGCGGATTCTCTACGGCATATCCGGTCGACTAAATCGAGACGGAAAGGCAAACTTTCCCCTCAAGACCTCCATCGCTTTTTTGTAGCTGGCCTACACTGTATCTCACAACTCAAGGATCATCTTGTATCTTGCGCGCAAGAATTACGTGACAATACAAACCTGACATCGACTTGGTGGAAACTTTCTCTGACTATTTTGATTGGTGCATTGATATGCTTAATATTCCTCTGTTTTTCTGGACGAAATCGTCGGGTAAAAAGCACGAGTCCTTTGCAGATTCTCAAGAACATCTTGGACAATGAAAATCTCATAGAAGTGGAGCCCATCGATTCAGATGAGTTCGAATTCGAGGAAGATATAGATGCAGAAAGCATGGATGGTACGGGAAGTGCTTGGCATCTGTCACAGGGACATAGAGCTGGTCTCAGTAAGGAGCAAGCTGCGAGAAGACCAGGTACAATTATTCGCATAACTAGCTCGGACCCATTATCGCAGCTTTCGCAGCAAGCGTTTCAGATGGACTTGGATCACAAAAGACGACTGGAGCCTTGTGGACCTCACGGAAGTCCCCATTATACCACGATAAATGGGCGTCGGCGAAAGGAGAGCGGACGTCTGCAGTTTAGTATCCAGGACACATCCGGGGCAATCTCCAAGGCTTCGGGTGTGAGACCATCTACGCCTAGCCGAGTGTACAAGCAACGCAAAGTAGGTTCTCGGGGGACGGGCTCTGGATCACCATTGCTGAAGGAGCGTCGTTTCGCTGATCAAAAGAGAAATGGAAGGTTTCCCTCTTCTGACCAAGAGGAAGACATGCTCGAGGCACTTAGCTGCTCTCCAGTTGAACTGTCGCCTGACTTAGCTGGCGTGTCGAGTCTAGATAGTCCGCGTTTAGCTTCCATACTACGACGAGAACCAAAGCGGTATGCTAGTCTACCAAGCGTCGCACAATCGGCCGATGGTAGTGGGTCTTCTTCGTCTCATCCTTCCTCTACATCATCGTGGACTGATGGAGTGACGTCGTCCTCACCAGTTTCTTCACTCCCACCGGGTGCTGCACATGCGAAAGATTCACCCTTTGCATTACCTCCGCCCCCTCCCTTCCCCAGGCTGGGCACGCTTACTGTGGAGCAAGCGAGAGCTATGTGGCCGGAAAAAAACGTACGACTTCTCAGACTAAAGGAGCCTGACTGGACACCCTACGTGGCGCAACACATAAGAGCACGCGAAAGATTACAAGCAGCGGCAGACGCTGTTGGTGCCTACGATGGTGGTCGGAGTATTTCCCCCCTGCCGCCGGCGCCGCGTGCATGGGACGATGATTTGTCCCTACAGAGAGAAAGAGACTTTTGGTTTGAACGCTTTACCCCATCTACGGCAGCAGCCGGGCGAGATTGGGATTGGAGGAAGCGAAGAGCACGCGAAGCAGCATCCAAAAAGAAAGCCCTTCATGATGCGTCGTCACTGACTGCCTTGTCTTCGGAACCAGTGGTCAAGCGACCAAGCGCCACCCCAATTTCAAGTCCTTTAGCCTCTTCTCCAGACAAGTCTAGAACTTCAAACTTAGGAAGGGCGTTGAATAGCATTCGCACTTCGAGCCTACCCTCCCTGCCGCCTCCGAATATGCCTTCCTCAGTGCAGAAAACTAATGGCAATGGAGGACCCCCACCTTCCGTCCATCTACAGATGCACCACCATCCATCGCTGCCGGACTTCTCATCAAAAGAAGCGGAAGCGGATGGACAAGGCCGTCGCCTCGGTAGCTTGAAGCCCGATGTGGTGAAGCGAATACGGAGCCGGCGTGAGAAAGAAGCTGCGCTTACTGCTCAATTGCTCAAGCAAGCTGAGAACATAGACACAGATGAGGATGAGGAAGATGTAGATGAAAGAGAGGCATGCACAAATATACCAGCTTCCAGTCACCGCCTTGCACCCCTAGACGCGTTGCCTAGAAGTCACTCCTCGCCGTCGGTGGCGACCCTCGATGCCGCATCTCGGACTACAACTCCACATAGCAGTGCCGATGTCTGGCACACCCGGGATGGGCACAATGGTGCTTGGAGCAGCGCGGATGCATATGGAAGCATGTCGATCTCAAACGACAAGCAAGGCACCAGCCTCTTTGCACGACCGACAACCCTTTCCCAGGAAACACAAGGAGACAATCTTGTCCCGCCCGAACTCGCTTTGCTGTATTCCGATATGTTCTCGGACCAGCAGGTGTCATCCACATCTCCAAGATGAGATCTTTTGTTCAAAAATGGAGCAGACATTCTGTATGTAAGCATTTTCACACGTTCTCCACTATACCTGCGACAGACAATTGATCGTTGCCGAAAAGTTGTTTTAATACAAGAGGTGTGACATGCAAACAATATTGTTCGACTAGGCTAGGTTCTTTAGTTTGAAGTCCTGACCCAATCTGCGCAACTGATTGATCCGATCACAGTTGGGTTCTTGTACACAAATGTGACCTCCATTATCGAACGTTCCGGATTCCCCGTCGGGATACGAACACCGTATCTGTTCATATGATGAGTTGCGATGTTTCTAAGCACCAAGAAGCTTACCTGTTGAGGAAATGGACAGGGACAGTTGGCGGGTGAAGATACACACGAAAGAGTTCGAGGACAGAGAAAGTCTTTGCAAGTAGCTGGGGGGTCATGTAAGGTGAGAGTGTGTGTGGGGCATGGACCACATACCTGCATTAACCCGGTCCTCAAACCATCTTGAATCGCCAGAAGGAGGGGCTTCTTGCTCTTGTTGCTGGAATTGCGTATTGCCGCCTCCAAAGAAATGTTGGAAGATCTGTGCAGAGGACATTTGCACTGCACATAGCGACAGAAGCACAATCGACCCGGCCAGCTTCATGGTTGTGGTTTGGATCGACCAGATTGGTGCCTTCCACGTCAAGTAGCACTTCCGCGCATGGTCTGTGCCCGCTTCTACCTGATTTGCAAAATTACCCTGCATGGCACACTTCTCTTTACACAAGCACAATGGCTACACCCCTTAGTAGTCATCGTCGTCGCTTGGCAAACAACTCCGCCTCCACGCCTGCCCGAAGTTCTCCCTTGGCAAAGTCGCCTTCCACTCCCTACGATGTCTTCCGGCTGCAGCACAACATTCCATTCACCAGCACCGCGGACCACACATATTCCTCTTCCCCCTCTTCCTCTTCTCCTTCTGCTTTCCTGCATCCTTCTAGCCCAAATGCATATGCCCCATACCGCCGAAATGTGGGTTTTGGAAGCCCCGGTTCTGCTGGTCGTTCTCCCCGTACGAGTCAAGGGCCCTCGTCCTCTCATGTAAGTCCATCTCCTGGATATGATCGACTTTCGAGCGACGGCCGAGGCTCGAAGTCTTCAAGATTCATTAGAAGAAAGAGTATGAAGCAGAAGTGAGTAATTTTTTACTTCGGAACCTTCTGCTGATACACTCGCTACCTCAGGCTACTCGAAGCACCGCAAAGTATATATGACCGTATCGTATTCTCGGAATTTTTGGATCTGGGCGACCCAGCACTCGGCTATCCATTAGGAGTTGCACTGCATGTTGTGAGCTTCTTTATGCTGATGTTGCATCCGAATGGTGCTCTGCATTACGATAGGAAAGGAAAACGATCGTCTCGAGGAAACGCCACCTTGTTCTCAGATCAAACTAGTCTCGCATCGAGGCGACAGCAGCATCAAAGTGCTGCATGGAAATGGACAGCCATCATGATTGGGTATATTCTTCTTACCATTGCCATCGCCAACGCGGTACATCTCTTCACTGCCACTCGTCGCTACCAACTTTGGCTGAAACGAACAGACGAGCCGGTACCAAGTGAAAACGCCAGTCTGGTCGACATCCCTGATCAAAATGCGTTTTCAAAGGATAAGCGCCTCTCACAGTACATATATGACGCTTGCATTCTTTATTTTAGGAGGGCTTGGCGTGCCACCTGGTGGCTCACGAAAAAAATCCTGTGGCGAATGCGCTCACTTAGCTATATTGGCGTCCTAATTCGTATCTTATTTCCTTTAGCATCGGCCATCAATTCTGCTCGTCATTCCTCCCATCAGGAGGGCCCAAAGATGCATGCAATTGATATGTGGCAAGCGCCCGAGGTCCCTCTACGCATATTCTGCCTCTATTCGCCGCTCCATGCCATCATCTATCTGACCAACATGAACGCCATTCCGCTTGTGTTACACGCTCCTGCACCGCGTGTCTCAACATTCTTTGCTGGTCTCATATTCATGGCAGCTCTCTCTGCACAAACATCACTAGTGGTGTATTTCTTCAGAAACTTGATTAGAGATAAGGCTGTCATTGCCGGTGAAGTGATGAATGAATACAATGAAAAGGTAAGAAATTTTCGTTGCCTTCTTCTGCGTAGACTCACTCCTGGTCTGTTCTAGTTTGTCCTGCCGCGCGCAATGCCTGCGTGCCGCGACGCTTCGACGATGACAATGCAGTCGGAAATTATAGGTCCAGACGACTTGCAAACACTGCCGCACCGTCATTCGACCTGGAACGAACCATTGAGAAACGCCAGACACAGTTCATCTTCCTCGCACGCCCGCCATCCAAAGAAGGGTCGGTCCACTATCGGCGTGTAGACAGATATGATTGTATTTATACAATTCGCGCAAATAAAAGTACATGTTACTGCACAGACTGTGATACGCTGTAATGGTATGAGATGCGGAATGATGCTTATCATTGCTGCGACCATGGGTACGAATATGAAAGACTAGGTTGGGTTGGATCGTATCCTTCGCTATTTGCGAGTGGAACTTGTGTCGGGTAATTGTGCGCCACAGCGGCTGCATAATTCGCATTCCATCCTGCCTGGGACGGTTGCCCGCCATGATAGGGCGGCAGAGGCTGCATTGTGTGCTGCATTCCTTGTCCATATACTTGAGGTGAACTCGTCGCCGTTCCAAGGTGAGCAGCACTATAAGCGTAAGATGCATGATTCATGGCCACTCCACGTCCGCGTCCACGTCCACGTCCCCGCCCTTGCTGTCCAGGTCTGTGAAGCTGGCCATGTGCTCCATGAAGCAGAGATGTATCGAAACTATGGTTGTCTCTTGCTTCTTCTTCGTATGGCAAAGGATAGGTACGAGAAGGTTGCATGCCGCTTACACGAATATCGCCATGAATTGGCGCAAAGCTCTCAGATGCTTTCATTTGACAGTTGAGCTTGTCTGCATCATGCACAGCTCGTTTCTTGTTCTTGTTCTTCGACCCTTTCAATGCACGTTTGTGTGTAGCTTCCTGTTCATCATCGCTGAAATCTTGCTCTTCCGCGGCCACTTCTTCATCCCAGATATTACTCGCATCGCTTCCTTTGCCCATTGCTCGTAATGCCCGCGTTAACACATATGTACTATGACTTGGAACATACCACACCTCCTTCCCCACAACGATCTGGTCTTGATTCACATGCTGTGCAGAAGGATAGCGAAGTGCGTACAGTGGAGTGAGCACCGATCCGAATGTTTCGTACACGACTCCCAGCACATTTCTGTCGGGAAATGCAAGAAGACTACCCGTGTCCAGAACACTATATTCGCCGTGTTGTTCGCCACTCTTTCCGGTGCGGTCGATAGGGGCAGGAAGTGGTTGTGATGAGGAACCAGGTGCAGAGCCAGTGTTCTGGCTTACTACCACGACACAATCCACAATGGAGTGAACCTTCCCTAACGGACGGATTTCCAGCTCCAAAGGTACAATAGGGAAGGGGGGCGGGTCGACTGTTGGTTCTAATACCTCATTCTTTGTCATTGGTCCGCGCCCATTGGCACTGCTACCAAAACCTTCATCGTCGTCAGAGTGATCACCACTTATTTCTGCAGGTGCTTTGTCTGCATCATCGCTGGAGGATGAGACCTCACTGCTAGAGTCATCGGAGTCCGATGATCCCTCGGAACTCAAAAGTTCGGCACCCACGTTTTCGACAGCCCGGCCTACTATTGGATCTAGATCGGAATCTCGGGAAGATTGTGCGGATGCTGAAGCGACATTGTCCCCAGAGTCCTCAAGGGGCGCATCTTCCCATCCGGCTGGGAGCTGACTCTTTGAGCCTCTGGATTGGAATACGAGCTCTCTAAGACGCTGCAACTCGTTGTTGGAGTGCACTGAATCGCACGGCTGCACTTGATTCCCACCGTCCTGCACCCCCTCTGGTACAGTGGGATGAGTGTCAGGTTCCACTATGCCTTGCGTTTGCCCATTGAGACCCTGAACATCTCCTGTATTAACCATCGACACTGACGACCCATTGAGACCGGATGAAGGAGAATAAGCAGCCGTTTCGACATGTGTATTCTCTTCTGCCGACTCTGAAGTTATCGAAAGATGGCTTTGCTCATCATTGCCATGCATCCTGACAACCTTTCGGTAGAGATTCAACCTACGTAGCTTGACGTTCGCAAGATGCCTTTCCAACTTTTTTTTATATAGCACGTGTAGAATACATGAATCCGTATACCTTACAGATTCTCTAGATAGTACATATTGGAAATAGGAAGAGCTCGAACTTTTATGGCTTTTGTTGTTGTCTTTGTTGACGGAAAAATTCTCTGACTGATTCTTCATCTACCACCCTTCCCTGGTCTGCAAAGGGGCGTAAATGTTCGAAAAGTGCATCACGCATCCTGTTATACGCTTGAAGGGACTCCAGCATTCTCTCGCGAGGGAGACGGTTGAGAGCTGCAAGACCGAGATCATAAGTAGAAGATGTCTGAGAAGCACCTCCATCGCTACCATTGTCACCACTGATCTGTGAGGCCTGTGACCGCGGGGGTGAATACGTTTCTTCAGGCTCAAGAATGAAAGGTAGATGGCTTTGGGTTTTCATGCACTAATGAGAAATATTCGTTAGTCGTAATCCATGCTCAACCTTCTACGCACACTGCTGCATCGGCACACACGATCTCGAAAGTTTTGTGTGAGAAAGACGTCTAAACGAGGCATCGAAGCGAAGCTTTCTTCTGCAAAAAGCGGAATAGGCCCTTGGATACAGATCTCGGCGGCGGACGAATCAGGAACTACGGGTGCGTCGATACCATCATCTTGACTCGATTCTGAGAAATCGTCCATAACAACAAGGCCCCCCAGTGATCGCATCCGCTTTGCGTTTGTCTTTTCTTCTTTGCCGTCTTGGGTATCGATCTCTAAAACCCTCTTCCTATTCTTCTCAGCACCGTCATCGTCACTTGCCGTGACGAACTCATCCTTCTTTTCTTGCGCTGGTAGTCGCCCTACTTCTTTACTTTTATTGATGACACTTGTCTCCAGTCCATACACCCTCCACTCACGAACCCATCCCTCTCCGCTTGCAGTCACTTTTACGCCTACAATATCGTCCACAGCATCTGGAAGAAATTGTCCTGCAAGCTCCGGCATGCAAGCGATCCAGCCCTTTGACCCAACGTAGTAACGGAGGACCTCGTTACCAGGTTGTCTGACACATTCGTTGCAGATGAAAAGATCAAAGTAACTGTAATCTACGAGAGGCGCATTGCTGACCAGACGTTTCGCGCCGTTGACATCGCTAATCTCTTTACTCGGTCGAATCGAGCTACACGATTCGTGGATCCAATCCTCGCAAACCAGGCACTGAAACATGGTCTGAAGCAGGCTGTGAGTAAATCTCATCACACCTTTGCCCCCTTACCTCTTCTTCTGTTTCTGGATTGTAAGACCTTCCTCTTTCACACCGACAGAAGATCCCATCAAAATTATGGTTGTACTTGTTCTCATCATTTTGCGGTGCAAAACTTAGTTGCTTCGACCGTAATTGACAAGGAGAGAGCTTCTCTTCCAAATCTGATTTTCCACGGCACAACGAAAGCGTTCCACAGTCGCACCGGAACGACCTTTTGGCAAACAATTCTACAAGGTCATGATCTGGACATCATTTGTTGAGATAGTGCTACTACACAAGAACCTATTGCTTACCGGCATGACATCCTACTGAACATCCAGCACATACTCCACCACCCCCACACGTTCGGCAAGCATACACCGGCTGCCGGATATAACCTTTGTCGTACGTACACAAGCCTTTCATAAAATCGAAAGGAATGGCCTCTCGAGCCTGTTCCTCCAACTCAGCTTGCTTGTTGATTAGCTGCTCGGCAGTGAAGCCTTGATGATCGTCATGCAAAGGTGGTGCTGGAAGCGCTGGGTCAGGGAGATCGCCTTCACTTGTGCTCTTATTGACGGAAGGTGATTCTGGCATATTGGCCGGATCGATGCTTATGTTCCCCTCTAGAAAGAAGTCCCAGTTGAATTGTGCGAAATTCGGTGCGATATGTGACGATCAGGGAGCGATAATCGAGTCATCGTGTCACTTCTACACGCGTTTGACGCGTAGAGTTCATGACACTTTCTTGTAACTTTTGCATGATCCTCATCCTACTTCGCATTGGTTAGACATCGAATTGTTCAACACATTAGTAGCTATCATTCTCGCAAACATCACAAATTTTGACGTAAATTTCCACCATGAAAACATGGCATCTCGCTTACCAAAAATTTGGAATAAAGTGGTTTGATTAGATTCACGTGATATTTCCAAGTCGATGTGATATGCACGTATATCGACATGAGAATCGGCGAACACGTCGCGGAGTGTGGCAAGGCACCAGACCCTAGGGTCTCTCCAAAGGGTCCATCCGTAACATTTCTTTACAAATACGTGCAGCCCTTATTTTACGCCGGTGTGGCGCCCGTAGCATGGGGCGCTAAAGAGATTTTTGTATTGTAATAGACAGCAGTGTAGCCCCAAGGCTGCAGGCCAATCCGCGTAATCACAGGAGAGTGAGGATGCGTGCGCGCGCAAGACCTGGTATGTCAACGCTCATCATTATCATTCTCTCAACTACGATCAAGAAGATTTCACGACATTCACTCTGTCTAACAAAGAATTGCCAGCATTCCGCATTTCTATCCCTTTGAGACATAGAAAATACTGTTTTCTTTCAGCTCTCAACAGTACAAAGTTTCAACGCATTTCATCGGCAGGTCAATTCTCGCTTGAAGTGTCTTTGGGGTGGCGTCATTGTTGACTGAAAGGCTGATTAGGGACAGATTGCATTTTTGTCTTGGAAGTGGTGCTGCATTTCGTTTTCATTACTCTTTTCGCATTATTACTTTAGGCAGCCGAAATCGCTCTGTCATCAATTTTTTGCGAAACGAGAAGAAAACGTGTAGCTTCAACTTCGTCTCACAAAAAGCGTCTTATTCCTCAGCTGATTCATCACAATTGACAGCACCCCAAAATATTTACATCGTTACAATATATGACGTCTGACTAGTTCAATTATACTCAGTACATCATTCTGAAGGTATCGCTGCTTCAACAAAGAGGCGCAGAACTTGATTGATCAGGAGACCACAAATATTAATCTTGTTTGCAACACAAGAAAATCTCATCACTTTGTTATATTCCTTAGGCGTCCGATTACGCTACGCCACATACTGAATTGAGTCCCACCCGACTACTACAGTTATTCAAATGACTTCCCCATTCGATTTTTCCGCTTTTCTTCATTCTCCTTCGATGGGAAATGACGGGTCATCAATTCCAATTCCCCCACTCACCACCTCGCTGAGCGATGATCTTATTACCTCTTTTGATGGAATTCAGCCACAGGTCGACGACTCAGAAAAGAATTCCACAGATTTTGTTACCGACTGGGCAGCCCCTCAACCGCAGGCTTCGGCACGTTCGATGGAGAGTTCACTTCTTGACGATCAAGCAAGCAAGCAAGCTTGTATGAATGACAACTCCGGGACTTTCACCAACCAGCACTATCGTCACAAGTTAAATGCACATCACTCTGCTCTGTTGCAGCATTGGCTTCCTCAAATAGGTGGCGGTGCTGGCGGTGCCCCAGCAGGTTTAGGTGGTCCAGGGCAACGTAGTTCAGGTGGGAGTCATAGCTCGCCCACTGTCCCTCTGAGTCAAGCTTCCCGAAGCGGTCCGACAAAGAGGCCTTCTGAACTTACTATTCAAGAGCGACGAAGACTTTCACGGAGAGCTCATGCTACAGGGGAAGGGTTGAAACCTATGTCAAGTTTAACAGATATTGTTACAACCCAAGAAGGTGTTTCAAGCACAAGCTCTGATTCTGACAATGTTCCTGGTTCGAGTATCAGCAACCCTACGCCAGATGCCAACACCATTTCAAGTGACTTTGTCAAAAGGGCCTATTCGTCTACCGGTTTTGACCTTCTGGGTGTTTTATTGAAGGTCATGACGCGACCAAAACCAAAAATAGAGATTGGCCCTGTCGACTTGTCGTGTTCCTTCACGGTATCCGATGCCCGACACCCAGATCAACCTATCGTGCATTGCAGTGATACGTTCTGCCAATTGACAGGATATGACCGCTCAGAGGTGTTAGGTCGTAATTGTCGTTTTCTTCAATCACCCACAGGGCATGTGGAAGCGGGAAGTGAACGTCATGAAACTGACAATGGTGCAGTGCAGCATATCAAAAAGAACCTTTCCCGTAACAAAGAATGCCAAGTCAGTCTCATCAATTACAAGAAGAACGGGTTTCCATTTATCAATCTTGTGACGATCGTTCCAATCACTTGGGCCGATAGCCCCGAAACCGTATTTTTTGTAGGCTTTCAAGTCGATTTGGTAGAACAACCAGGTGCCATTGTCCAGCGCAAACCGAGCGGTTTGTACGTCGTGAACTACAGTCAACCCAACGTGATGCCTTCTCTACATGTCTTGAATAATACCACTCATGACCAACATGCACCACTACCTCTTTCCGACCCTGGCGAGTCTCAAGCATCTAAGGAGGCTATTCTGGCGTCCGAATTGGCTGACATGATTTCGAACGATTCTGACGACTCCAGTCGATGGGCTCGCATGCTTCTCGATCATAGTCACGACTTAATTCACGTCCTTTCCCTCAAGGGTACATTCTTGTACGTCTCGCCATCTGTGGAACGAATCCTTGGGTACAAACCAGATGAACTTGTGGGCAAAAGTATCAGTGAATTCTGCCATCCATCCGATGTTGTGCCTGTGTTTCGTGAATTAAAAGATTCGACAAGCAATGCAAGTATTGCTGCCTCTGTCCGCCACTGGGCGCGTGTGGATGGCACGGCCAATCCACCCACCAAGGGTGGTGCAGGACAAACAGGCCCACAAGTGAATCTGATCATGCGGATGAAACACAAAAATCACGGCTATGAATGGATAGAGAATGTGGGTAAGCTTCATTTGGAGCAAGGAAAGGGACGAAAAGTTGTTATTTCTACCGGACGCAAGCGCCCTATCTACAATCTTCCATGGATGCAAGCTCGGAGATCTTTGAACAGTCACGCCCCTGGATTCTGGAGCAAAGTCTCGACGTCCGGTTTGATCTTGGCTACATCTGGCATGGCAAGCGATGTTCTGGAACCCAACACACAGACACATCCACTAGCACCTTTGGTTGGTAGTCATCTGAAAGACTGGATGAACAGCGAGGCTCTCGGTGCTTTTTTGAGCGCCTTGCGCAGTCTACAAGTGTCTGCAATTCCCCACATGATGTCTCATGGAATGCAATCTGAGCCTCAAGCGGTCATTTCCACGGTCATTCCATCCTCTGCTGGAGGTGCTGGTCTTCCGACTGTGTTTATGTACACGCAGCGAGCTGAACCCCATGACTTTATCAATCTCCATCAGAATGCGGTGTATAGTCAAGAAGCAGCTACCGCCACGCAGGCATCAGCACAAGCATCCGCATTGCTGCCTGGCGAACCTGCACCTGGATCAGTATTTGGTGAATTGTCAACATTCCGTTCCAGCAGTTGGGTATTTGAGCTTCATCAGCTTAAGAATGCAAACAGACGACTCCATGAAGAAATTCGCTCTCAGAAACGCCGAGCATCAGCTGGGCGGAATGCATCACAAACTCAGCATCTGTCAGACTCGAAACATAGCGCTCAAACGAAGCCAGCATCAGGACCAGCACCCAAATTCCTCAGTGCGACAAAACAATCGAACAGTCATGGAAGCAGTGGCACTGATCCCAGCTTGAGTCCTACACCTTTTTCGGGGGTGGAAGGCAATGGATCAAGCTCCGAAGCTACTTCAGTCGAGGCTGGGTCAGAGAATGTGGCAGCAGGCGTCAAACGTTCGCGATCATGAAAAGAAAAAAGGGGAAAGAGATAATAGTTGTCTCACGTCTTTGGCGCTTAAGGCTAGAGGCATCATGTCTTCTTTCGGTTGGACGGCAGCCCTCCGGGGCCACCGCCTTTCATTTGAACGAGTTTTCCAATTGGGATACGTACGTACTACTTGCACAAGGTCAGAATTAAAAATCCCACTTAACTCTTCTGTACATTATAATTATTTCTATGACTACTCAAATTTATGCATTCTCTTCTGAAAATAAACAACACTTTTCTTGAAATTCTACAACGCGTGCGCTCTATTGCATATGAGCGAACGTATTAGTAGTGTCGTTTCGTAACAGGTCATGTGCAGAATCGTTATACTTCAATGTTGCTATTAAGACATCTTGATGGATTCGTGAGCTCAGCATATCATGTCGAAAGGAAGCATCCCTCAACTTCCTATTGGGTTTGCAAATGACTCGCCATTTCCTCCCATGACACCGAGGATCCCCTCTGGAAACCACGACCACCCACAAAACAACACTCCACCTCCTTTGCCTCCCTTGCGCTCAGAGGCATTACAACGAGAGCAACAAATCCGCCAACACCAGCCTCGTATCAGTTCCCACAGAGGCAGAGATTCGGGCTTTGTACCTGGCACACTCATAAATGGCCCTTCGGTGTATCCCCAGCCTCCGCAGTCGCCCCGTTCCCCAGTTCCGTCCCACTATCCTCCGGCCGGCCTTCCTATAGCGTCACCCCCTCCTATGCCATTAACTACCAGACAAGGAGCATCGTCTGGTCCATCCATACAGAGACATCACTCTCCTATGCCAATGCCAGCCGTCGGTCCGATGACTTTGGCCACTTCAATGGATGACATGCGTATCCAGTCTCAGGCGCCTCAATCCAGACACACCAGCGACCATCCTCGACGAGCTAGTGCACAGGAAGTGGCCATATCCGGTGCAGACTCTAGTTCATCATCATCTTCGTCTCAGTCCCTTTGCATTACTATGCCTGATTTGGAAGAGTTGCTCAACATGCGCGAAAAAGCATTTGCCAGTCAGGATGACCAACGCAAGTCACACTGGTGCAAAGAAGTCCTGCGTTATGTGGAACAGAAGCTCGATGAGAACAAGATCAGCGACCCTACTCTCGTCTCTCTTATTGATCAGGTGATGGCCACCATAGACCGCCTCGCTTCCACACCCAATCCACAGCCGCAAGCTTTATACTTGCGTGGAGATCTTCGCGCTTCGGGCTCGTTCCCCTCATACCACCGGAAGGATCTGAAATCTGCTTTCAACGACTTTGAGCTTTCCGCTCGTATGGGGTATTCGCCCAGCTGGTTTCGCATAGGCCGTGACTATGAGGTACTTGGCGACATGAGTCGCGCACGAGATGCTTATGAACGTGGGTGCAGTGTGCAAGATGTTGGCTGCATCTACCGAATGGGAATGGCGAATCTTTTGGGGCAGTTAGAACTTGGTAAAAACCATGAGGTAGCCATACCTCTTCTGAAGGAATCCGCTGATCTCTCCAACATCGATACTCCACAGCCCAGTTACGTATACGGTATGCTGTTAGCAGGTGAATTTAGCCATGTAGAAGTCTCTACACATCTTTTTGTACCCGCCCCGGACCCCCAACGCCCTCAGGCTACTCCATCTCTCGAATCAGATGCACGTCGACGGATCCAGCGCGCGGCGTATTTGAATTTTGCCCCTGCTCAGTATCGCTGTGGCTGGCTTCACGAACATGCTATGCTGGAATGCACTTTCGACCCTCTTCTCTCGGTGCAATACTATAGCTTGGCATCCCAAGGAGGCGAGATTGAGGCAGATCTTGCGCTGAGCAAATGGTTCCTTTGTGGTGCGGAAGGCTGTTTCGACAAGAATGAATGTCTGGCTTTCACATTCGCCGACAAGGCTGCTGCAAAGGGACTTCCAAGCGCAGAATTTGCCATGGGCTACTACTTTGAAGTCGGAGTGGGATGCGAGCAGGACTTGGAGATTGCAAAGAAGTGGTATCGACGCGCGGCGGGGCGCGGCAACAACGATGCTCAAGAAAGACTCAATGCTCTTGCGGGACCAGAGCCCGCAGGATTATCTCGACAACAGCACGAGGTACATGTGGATACACAGCTGCAACGAAAGAGAACGGAAGCCAAGATGCTCTCCGATAAGCGGACAAAGCAGTTTAATCCCAAGGCTCCCAACGGGAAAGCAATGGCTACTCCACCTGTCAAAAGCCCCCCTTCTGCGCCTACCAGAGCAGATGGTGGTCCGTCTTCCGCTGCACAAAACATCAGCTCAGATCTTCGTCGCAAGAATACAATGCGTATGGTGGAAGAGGTGGCAGGGCCACCGAGGCGCGGAGCTCCTCCCAATAGCCAATTTGTCCGCCCAAATAGACCACCCGCAGCACCACCCATGCCTGTTCCTTCGACAAGACCAATGCCTCCGGCACAACCTCCAACACAGCGACCCATTGCTCGGCCTGCACCCGCGGTGAGTGCACGCCCGCCACCGCCCCCTTCCCCTCGACCAGTACCCAGGCCTCGTCCCCCTCCAACAGACAATAAGCCCAAGAAAGATATTCCAGTCAAGTCATCTGCCTCGATGGGAGCAGACGACAAGGTGTATGAGACTTTTGGAGAGATGGGATTTGCCTCCGCAAAAGCCAAGGTAAGTGTACAATGGTCCATTATGTGTTTATTGTCTCACACCCGTGTAGGACGATAAGGATTGCACGATTATGTAAAATCGACATTGCCCCATCTTTTACCCTGGATTGGTGGAATAGCTCTAGATGTAGCAGTCTTCCTCCTCACTGGATGCCTATAGTGGAAATGCGATGCGACATTGATAATGTACAATATATGATGTGCCTATCCTGGTTTAACTATTTACACTCCAGCGATTTGCAAATGATGCTCGTATCTCCGTGACAATATCTTGACTCGCGCTTCGACAGAGGGCGAGACACTTTAGGTATTCAGAAGGAGAATAAGACCCTTGACTCTCATTATACACAAGCTGAATTTGATACTCTTGGCCAGAGTCTGTATCCATGGCACTTTTGTTTAATTGGCGCTTTTCAAAGGCAAACGCAAACACATGGATGCTAGTTGCAATACTTTCTTCGTAAGCAGAGGGGTCTAAGATAATTTCCCATCTACGAGAGGGAAATGGTCAGACAAAATTTCAGGTAACGTGGTGCACATACTCTTTCTCGCTACTCTCCTTCGATGTTGGAGCTATGTCGCCGGCCAGCCAGCCTTTTCGAAGATTTTGTCGGAGTCCTGCGGGAACAATGGCTGCTGATGAACCAGCGACCAAAGCGCGCATCCCCAGAGATCCACCTGCATCTAGGCATGCACAGGTGAAGGCATTCACATAGGCGGCCTTCAAAGACACAGAAATCGGCGCGTCAGGATGTGGTGTCTGCGTCGCAAGAGAAGTCGGGTACGGTTCGCCTGGCCGAAGAGGTCTTGGTACATAGGAAGAAGGCGAGCTAAATGCTTGAAGATGGATTTGCACAAGGCTACGTGGAAATTGGTGAAGCAAAAGAACAGACCGTGCCATCTTTTCCATGCAGCTCTCCCAATTGACGGATGATGTACCACTTGCTACTCCCTGTAAGGGAGTGCAATATACTTGCAAAGCCGCTTCGTTTGTTCTCTCGTCGCGAATGCGCACCTCGCTTGGCCCACTTATAGCAGCGAGGGCCTTCACTGGGCCAAAGCTGAAAATGCAGCTTCCATCATGGCCACCCTGTAGAACATTGGACTCGATGGTAATCGGCCGAAGCTCCAAAGCCTGTCTTGTCGTCATGGTTGCTTGGACGAGGCGAGTCTTCCCAAAATGTTCACACACGTGTTGGTCCCAGATTTATGCTGATAGCGCGCTTTGGCCACGTAGAGTAGAGGGGTTGTCATGATCACGGATCCCCTGCTCGCGGCCACAACAATGAGGGGACCACCAGAATGCCAGCCCCATCACTCCACAATAGAGACTTCGATTGCGTTGTTCCTTTGTTTTGGTCTTGTGGTGTCTTATCTGCCTCAAATTGTTCGCATCATACTCAAGCGGTCTTCCCTCGGCTTCTCACCCTGGTTCTTGTTCCTCGGCGCGACTTCAAGTGCGAGTAGTTTCTTGAATGTTGTGAGCCTTCAATGGTCGATTATTTCCTGTTGCAAATGGATGGTGAGCAGGGATTCCGTGGAACGTGATGTACGTAAGCTCACTTTCTTGCGCAGTCCACGGGAGCATGTGCAGAATCGCTCCTTGGGGTTGTCCAGGTTGGCCTTCAGTGGCTTCTCTTCATTATAGTGTAAGTGTCTGCCCCTGAAGCTTTCATAGCATGATTTTGATGCATCTCAAGGCTACTACTTTTCCTTATTTACTATCCGCAAGAGCTACGCTACGAAAGATCAATCGTGCTTCAGGGAGACGACAATCAGCTTTTAGCATATAACGATGACAGCTCTGATAGCTCCGGGGACCTTGACTCTATCGACTCCCACATTGCCGAGAACTATAGTGGGGTCATTCCTAGTGCTGCTGTTGAGGGTGCAGCCACATCTGGTGTGACGTCGAATGGAAACGAAGAAAGCCCCGGGACCAGTGGACTGGCTAGTCGTGTGACGATCGATGAAGGAGACGAAAGAAGCAGCTCTGCTTTCAGTCGACTTGTCCCAACCTTTTGGCCCGTGTGGAAGGCGCCAAAAAAGTACTCACCTTCTCCATTGAGTAAAGTCTCTGGCGATGGTGAGCGACACTCTGCGGAGGATACGGAAGAATTTCCTTCAGCTACAGATGACCAAGGCCCCTTGTCTCCGAGTGGAGACGTCTCAGAGGACAGGGATACTTCTCACCGACCTGAGCAGCACGTCCGTCTAGACATCCCAGCCGGTCTACGACGCAGACGCAAAGTTAAAAGGCAAAGTGCTGAATGGAGCTTGGCTCTCTCTCTAGCTTGGCTTGTAGCTTTTCATTTGTGAGGTGCTTTGTCGACCCGACCAGACAATCACTGACTCCCATTGGTAGTGTGTTTATCCTATCTGTCACCCTTCTTCTAGTTTTCTCTTTGCCTCCTTCTTCCTTTCCTGACCCACCGCACGAATGGGTCGCCCTGGGGCCGTCGTCGAGACTTCTTGTCACTCGTTGGGCCACATTTTTAGGATGGTCCGCCATGATCTTGGCAGCACTACAGTATCTTCCTCAAATCGTACACACTGCTAAGAAGCGCCTTGTAGGGAGTCTCAGCATACCCATGATGTGTCTGCAGGTCCCAGGCAGCGCTCTCTTTGTCTATTCTCTGTCCCTACGACCAGGCGTCAACTATACATCGCTAGCGGCATACGCCTGTACAGGTGTATTACAAGCCATTCTTCTGGGACTTTGCATCTCGTGGCGAATTCGTGAACATAGATTGGGCATCGATGATTTTGGTCGTCCATTACAAGAAGATGGTCGCAGAACCATCGATCAAGATGCATAAAGGAGGAGGCTATATTTGCAAATGTGATGGTACTCTTCTAGACTACGAATTTATGTGCAATGTGGTGCTACCGACATGGAAGGCATTTTTGTAACCAGTGCCGTGATTCGAATGTAATATTTAATCGAGGGTCTAATGCTCGCGGCAAACCAGTAAGGAGACTGGCAGGTAGTGCGTCACGGGGAGGCAACATTCCACGCAAGTGGTTCTCATCCATGTGTCCTTCGTGCACATGCATAGCGAGCGCTGCCAGGCCTAGATAGGCATGCATAGCATCCGGATGCTCATCTGGAGTTTTCGAAATACCGCCTATGCCAGACTGGCATTGCAGCAACCAAAGTATGTCAGCTTGTACGTCGAGCATACTGTGATGTCCGAGTATCTATATTGAAAGGTGTGTAAGTAGAATGGTCTTTGCTTCTGTGATTGGAAATGCTTACAGTCAATGATGCACCACACCAAAATGAGTAGCAAGCATCTTCGACTTTTTCTATTCGACCGTTAAATCCACCTTGTGCACTCTGTTGACGTGAACAAAGCCACGTCACAAGCCCCGAAAGATCATTTATGTCTTGTAAACGCCCAGCAAGCGATAAAGCAGAAATAACACAGTAGGTCGAACCACTATGTGACTCTTGGTGCGGGCCTTGACCAAACGCACAGTCGTATGATTGGCTGGACAATAGGAACTTTATCGCCTTCTCAACATCGATGGCGGACCATGCGTCGAGTACATGGCATACGGCAAAGGCGCAAAACACAAAGCGACAGTCACATTCTTCCTGTCCAAGGCTAGGTGCAAAGCTGTGTCGATCATCAGTCCGTGATTGTCATGAATAGAATGCTCATACCTCCCATCATTTTGTTGAAGTGTGTGCAAATGCCGATACAAGGCTGATTTGTTGAGGCGTGAGAAATCATCTTTCAGTATGGCAAGGCTCATGATGGCCGTGTACGTCATCGCAAGGTTGCCTTGCCGTCGTGAGCCAGGAGTTGCCTCTCCACTCAGCGTTTCCGTGTTCGCCTTAGGCAGATACGGTCCGGGAGCAAATCCACCACCTTCTGCTTCATTGAGCTGTTGGTCGTAAATCCAATCAATATACCCCAACCTTTCTTCGTTTTCCACTTTGCTGTCCAGCTGGTTCAGCAGATCCAATGCGCTTAGGGCAAAATATGCGATCGTCATTCTGCATGAGAATATGTCAAATACGTCTCCACGCCAGTCAAACAGGCTCACCGCTGTAGATCGGCACTCTGGTACGCCCCAGGAAGCATTCTCAGATGCCTTAGCCAAAACGATGTATGCTTTTTGCCCTCAAAGCTGAGTGGACACTCTTGCTCATCTACACTCTCCACCATGACACCAGCGTTGTGCACCAGGTATGTCCGCGACCTTCTAAGTCGTAAAAATAAAGCACACGCTTGGACCAGCCAGAGAAGCTTGCGCGTCTTCCCAACACCAACACACTCACTCCATCATGGATTTGGATCCAACGAGTCGAGAAGCGCCTCCAGCCAGACACATCCTGGAATCTGACAGCGAAGATTCCGGAGATGAGATCCCTTCAAAGACCACCGATGATTCATCATCAAGTGCTACATACGTGCCCCCAACTGTCACAATGCAAGACGGCGAGCATATAGTGAAGCCAACGAAAACCGATCTTCTGCTCATTCTCTTTGGTTCCATTGGCGAAGCATACTTGCGATCTTTTTTTGGCAAAGGAACAGAAGCATCTTCCTTCATAGTCCCAGAACATACAGCGATCTTTGTGTCGGAAGAACAGGTACGTTCGATCATGAGAGAACCCTAACAGCTAAAACCATCTTTGTAGCAAGGTTCTGTGCACTATTATGAGAGCGATGGCCAATCATATACTATTGCACTTCTCCATCCAAATTCGACACTCAGTAGTCGTCCTACAGACTTAGGATTTTTGGCGAGTAGATTCATCCGTGCGTTCGTCCCATCTAGGTGCGTATGCCGTTCATATCCTCGATCAAGAACACTTACCAAATATACAGAGTCCTTCTCCTCGACGAATACTTCCCTGCCTTGTATTTGTCTGGCGAAAAGACAAACAAATCTGGGGATGAGCTTACGCTTCGCTATCTACATGCCGATGCTGCCGCCTTACAACTTTCTAAAGACATTCAGTTATACGAACCACCCAATTTTTGCACTGGGGCATCTGCATCTTTCTTGGCTGAGGTAATGTGAATGGAAAAGAATGTAGAACACACTCTAACAGCGTCTATAGATGAATAGTCACAAAATTCCCGCAACCCTACTACTTGTCCCACAGGTTCAAAGTGCTGTTAATCCTCATCTTCAGAATCTTCAAATTGTCAATCAAACCACCCACTCTTCCCATCTTGCTACAAGACACGAAGCGCTTGACACGAATGTAGCCAAGGTAATTTCCAATTTGCTTCCTTTCTCCGTCACTGCATTGCCGAGTTCAGGACATCACATATCTCTGACTTCTTTCTTGGATGGAAGAAGAGCAGCGGTCCGTAAGAATATATCAAAAGATATATCAGCCATGTACATGTAAAAATAAGGAATAATATTGTATAGTGTACATGTGCATGGAGCTTACAAAGGCCTCCAGGATGATGAAATTTGTCCACGGTTCGAGGGGATGCCTTCGTTGTGGATGTGTAGTGATAAGCACATATGGCAAATCAAGCACTAATATTCTGGCCGTACGCTTGAGAATACCACATCTTAGCATTGGTCTAAGAGACGGTTGGGAGGGCTGCGAAAGTATGATGAGAAAAAAAGAAAGAAAGGGGACAAGAACTCACTGTTCCTGGCCGAACCCTCCCACACTACGATCGCCTTCCCAAATCGTCAGATTGGGATTAGTGTATGCTTCGATATGTCTCTCTATGTATTCCGCTGTTGGAAAGTCGGGTGCTGCGTGGTTTGGTAAGAATTGCAAGCTGTCTCATCTCTTTACTCACGATCGCACCCAACATTCTCTTCGCCTTCCGGCTGCCAAATGCGAACGTAGTCCACAAAGTATTTTGCAGGGAAATGAAGTTCGTCGAAGTTGACTGTACCGAAGGGTAAGGAATTCGTACAATTTCCACAAACCCCCACTCACCGTACGTGAAGCCAGAAGAAAGCCCCAAATTCAGAAGGACATACATGGGCTCGGGGGGCACCAGTCTTTGTCCAATTTCGGTACGAGGATTCGGTCCGATAGCAGCAGCATTCATCCTCCACATGTTCTTATCTCCTTGTGTCCATGTTACATAGCCATCTGGTCCCGAACCTGGCTTGTATTCGAAGCCCCAAGTGTCGTAACGGGCATCTGTGTCCTCGTAAGCACTGTCTGGCGTCGTAACGAGTCCACTGGCGGCTTGCTGGTACACAGAGCCTGTATATGAATTGAGCTCGGCTTCCTCGTCGTTGTAGAAAATATAGGCTCCCTCCGCAGTGGACATGTTGTAGCCGTCATCGAACGGAGCGACTTGCATAGACATCGAGACATGGCCGTGACCTCCCGAACGAGTAGCCGCTTGTGCTTCGATTATGTCAATCTCCGGAGCGGCCCTTCCTACGTAACTTCCGTCTTTACGCTTCGGTCCAGGATGGTCATCAAAGTCGGGGCAAGTACAAGCACTAAGGCGTTGACCGGGTAAATAGCTCAATCCAGGTCCGTACTGATCGACAAATACCCCGGTCGTTTCGGCAGCAAGCGGTCCTCCGCCTTTGCTTTCCGGCCATGTCTGATTCGCAAGTGTTCCTACGTCACAAGAGTCGTACGAATATGGCCTTCGTAGAGACAATTAGTATGTACACTTTGCGGCTCGAAGCTCTACTTTACTCACCACATTCCATCTGTCGTAGCTCCATAGCCAGCACGGCCCAGATTGCCCATTGTCCATGCCGCTGGCCACAGCCCCGAGATGTCAGGAGATCCTGGAAGAATGGCACGTACTTCAATATAGCTGTGACACGGACTTAGAACAGTATCACAAGGATCTCAGCATACGTACCCCCCTGTAAAACACATCTTATTCCATGTTGAAACCATCCCGCCACGAAAATTGAGATTGTGATTTGCCATTTCTTCCAACGTAATGACAAGATTTCCATCCTTGGTTGTCACTGCAGCAGGGTCATACCATTCGTAGTTCTCCGTTCCCCAGTAGTGAAGATTAACCGCTTCCCAGAACGGATCATCCCCCGGATAAAAACTTCGACCGTCAGTATTGAATTCATCGCTGAAGACCAGCTTCATATCTTTGGACCCATCCAGACTTTTTCGTGTGTGTGCCTCTTCTGGGGTGTCAGGATCGATGAGAGAACGAAGGCCCATCAATTGTGGTACCTGTCCAGAGGCATTACTTCCGCCCAAATTGAATCCACCTTTTAAACTCTCCGGATTGTGGAGAAAATACGTGAGGATGGGGTAGCCCGCAAACAGCATAACCAAAGCTAGTCCAAGAATGAAAAGACTTCCTAGATTGATGAAACCACGCCAAGTGAATATACTGCCAGAGCTATCCACACTCTTGCGGCCACCCGGACCCAAGTCGTGCAGGTAGTCATCCTCCTCCGGTCCCTCTTGAAAAGCAAAAGTATTCAGCAAATGGTGTTGTTGTTCTTTCGATGAAAAGCCGGATGAATTTGAGGAGACTTTTTCCGACGATGATGATTGAGGTGCCAAATGGTTTCCAGTCGTAGCGAACGGCCCGCCCTTCGATGTGGTTCCGGGTCCTCCTCGCGACCGAGTAGACCGATGATGAAAATTTGGACTCTGTGGTTGTGTCTGGCTCCACTGGGAGTTTGTGAATACGTACGGCTGTTGACGAATAGGAGTGTAATTAGGAGAATTCATCATTCAATGCCATACAGTGGGTCATTGGAGATCGACATCAACTATCGATTCCCTTAAAAGATTTGACATCTGCTCGACACATTGTTTATGCCAAGAATTATCCCTGTACATGGATTATGTCTCACATCTCTGCCAATATCCTTTGAGCAGTACTTCACTCCTGGCATGAACACTATATTGACAAGCAGTTTCATTGTAGATGTCGGATCTGAAGAATTTCTTGGCGAAAAAGACCTCCAGATTACCAAAACAACTACTACCAAACCCTCGCCAGCGTTCAAAAGTCTTTTTGCCTTGGCGCATAGGCGTGCACGGCAGACCCCGGCGTTTTGGCAACAGAGGTTGTCATAGGAAACGCTAAAGTGAAGCGACGCCGCCACCATATTCCATGGAGGAACACGACGCGAATAGCCAGCCCAGAGCCAAGCAACAGCCAAGGACAATGCCAAGCAATACAAAAAATAGAACTTCAAAAAGGGCATGGTGGGCAGACATACCCACGACCATTTGTTCTCTGCGTTCACTTACTTTATGATCTATACTATCACAAACTTGTTCCAGGGAACGCGGAAATGTATGTTGAAGTTGAAGCGGGGGACTTCTTTCTACATCCCAAGCAGCCGGAACGCTTCCATACGATTTGGACTTTTGATGGGAACTCAACAGCAGTGCTCTAGGTTGATCTCCGAAAGTATTGCTTCTGCACACCGACGTAATGGCTTTGCGTGATGCTATGCTTTCATCATGAAGATAAGAATATACGTATTCTCTTGTGTCTGAGCCGACTGAAGGCCATGGTGTAAGATGATTGATGTCGATTAATGATGAGAGTGAGACGTTTGTCGTTGCCTCCTTGGGTGGCATCTCAATAGTGCAAACTGCTTATAGTCATGGTCGGAGAAGCATCATGCAAATTCATTGCAGGACGAGTCCAATTGTGCTCCACATCGTTCCATGCAACCTACGGAAACAATCTGGACTGACTTTGTAATCCACATAATGTATCAGGTCATAAGAATGTTTGCCATGCATATTCTAGCCAACCGATAGACACTAGCTTTGGTGGTTTCATTGCTCTTTCTACTTTCTTGATTCTCCTTGGATCCTGCACTAGCTCGCTCGGCACGCGACTCGCACAGGATCCAAGCGTGTCAATCAAACGATTACCAGAAGTCAACAAACACCAGCCACTTCCATCAATCGAAGCTACATGCGACTCTGTCTATAAAGACAGCGATATGTCAACTCTTAGAAGCACGCGGAAACTTCTGTGTGCGCTTGCCCTACTCGTTTGTTTCGCTGTTCAAGTAGCTTCTGCCAGTCATACCCCCTTGTCTGTACACCAACATGGAAGAGATATTCAACATGCTACCCGCCCTCCACCAACGTCACCATCCGACACAGATAGCTTTTCGACTCTCTCGCGAGACAAGTGGATTGGCCTCGGCTTAGCAATCAGCAGTAGCCTGGCAATAGGAACAAGCTTCATCATCACAAAAAAGGTATGACTTCCTTTCCGACGTCCCCTAATTCAATACCTAACTTTCTCTTTTTTTAGGGTCTTATGGATGCAGCGGACAGAGGGCATGGTGCCTCAGACGGGCATGCATATCTGGGTAACCCCATATGGTGGGCTGGTATGTCCACGATGATTGTTGGCGAAGTAGCCAACTTTGCTGCTTATACATTCGCACCTCCCATCCTGGTTACGCCTCTTGGAGCTTTGAGCGTGCTGATTGGTGCTGTTCTCGCTTCCTTCATTTTGAAAGAAGAGCTTGGACGATTGGGAAGGGTTGGCTGCACATTGTGTCTCGTGGGAACAGTGATCATTATCATGAATGCTCCAGAGGACAAGGAAATTAGAACAGTAGATGAAATGTTGAACTATGCTATTCAAATGCGTAAGTAAATCAATGAAGTGGATGTAAAAGCTCATGAGATATGCCTGCAGCTTTCTTGACGTACTGTATCTTTGTCACTGGATTCGCCATTTTCATGATATGGCGAATGGTCCCTCGTTACGGAAAGCGTACCCCCCTGGTCTATATATCAATCTGCAGTCTTGTGGGATCTATCTCTGTGATGAGCGTTAAAGGATTCGGTGTAGCTCTAAAACTGACTTTAGATGGAAACAATCAGTTTACCCACCCGTCAACATATTGCTTCGCTATCGTTGTAGCAGTGTGCATCCTGGTCCAGATGAATTACTTTAACAAAGCGCTTGATCAATTTTCTACAAACATGTAAGTGTTTAGACCCGCATATTAGGAGAAGAACCCAATAAACTTTCCTCTAGAGTTAACCCCATATATTATGTGATGTTCACCACATCGACAATCTTTGCGTCTTTTCTCCTTTTCCGTGGATTTAATACGGAAGGTGCTGGACCGGCCATATCTCTCATTGGTGGATTTGTTGTGATTTTCATGGGAGTATACCTTCTGAACCTGAATAGGTAAGCAATAGAAACATTGCCGTCTGATAACACTCAGCTCAACTGTTCTGCCAAATAGAATTATCGACCCTGTGACACAGCAACCTCGCGTGTCCTTCATGACCGGCGAAGGCCTTGCAGGTACCGGAAGACTTTCTGAACACCACGAACGGCTGATGGGTGATGGGTACCACCGACGGCATGGTAGCCTTGGTGGCAGAGGGAGTATGGGTCAATATCATCCGGCAAGAAGGGATAGCGCGACGAGCAGTATTCTATTTGGAGCATATGATGATAATGAGGAAGCCGTAGGACTAACTCAGCTTAACGAAACTGAGGAAGAGGCACAAAGTGATGGCGATGCTTTCCATGCTGCCAAATATCGGCACAGCAAGCCATCACATTTACAGAGCCCTAACGACAGTTATAGTGGTCCCACAGCAATTGACATGCCCCTTGATAACGACACCATCCCAGACTCTGCTAGTCATTTCCGACGATAATGTGGTAGTCAAAGGCTGGCCCTCATAAGACATTTCTTTCCAGCTTCATGTAGAACCTTACATTTTCACTCATCGCCTCACACGATCTCTGTAGCCTTACTCGTGCTATTTACTCATTGAACATTATGATTTGTGTGTGTGGAACAAGGTATATACAATGATGTTTAGGTGTCCCTTCGGAGATTGTTGCGATCATGTTCCCTTGGAAGAAGTACTGGCCAAGGAAAGGATTCGCCCATCTTGTGAACCGTCAATGGTGATTAAATTAAGCAATGAGAGTGAATGACCCGGTTGTGGGCCGTGAACTTGGAGAAAGTGATTGTACATCAAGAGGGTAGCTCAAGATAACTCATGTTGTCCTATGCATTTTTCGAGCATCTTGTCATCTTGAATAAGATACTCATCCAGGGTGGCACACGCTGCTTCAGCATTCACTTGAGTGGGACCTCCTTTCCCATTGGATTCATTATCTGGCATGAAACATTTGTCCTTGCAAGCAGATGTACAGCTTATCTTAACGATGGACTGTGGACCACAGAAGACTTCCAAAGAATCAGATTCTTCCTCAGTCTGTTCATTGACAACAAGGTTGTTACCAATCTCAGAGGCAGAACTTCCGCTGGATTTCGATTCGTCGCACAACTCTGCATTCTTAAACTGATGTGAGATCAGACGATTAATACGAAGATCCTGGTCCTTGGAACTCTTCTGACTATCTTTTGGATAGCACGAAGCATCTGAATCTCTGCTGGATGGAGATGGTTCAACCCTAGATTCCAGTGGCGGTACAGAAGCTTGGTTCTTTTCATCGGCTTCCTGTCGTCTATTGGGCCGCATAGGCGAACTTGATAATGGTGCGAGCTTGGAAGGTCTGCTATGGCTTCTGAGACGAAGCCCATTGTCATGTCGAGTACTAGGATTGGTCTTGCAGTCAATAGAATCTTGAATGCTTGTGCTACATAGAAGTTCTAGTAAATATGCTGTCTTGTCACTAGCTTCTTTGTTCCCGATCTTGAATCTCTTCTCAGTGCAAGAGATGTAGCGTCCATGACAAGATTTGGATGTACAGTACTGTTTTGGTGTGCTTGCTGTGTGTGAGCATAGTAACGAAGATGGCACATTAGCAGACGTCAAATCCGCCGTGATCCGCTTTAGATTTGCGTCGAGGGCAGGCCCAAAAGCGGGTCTTCCCGAATGTTTGCAAGTATCCCTTGTTGAAAGCGAGTGCAGATTGTGTGTTTTCAATGCCAAAGATGCTGAATAATAGTCCTGACTACATGTGGACGTGTGATGCAAAGTCTGTGGCCTATAATTTGAAAACTCTAAAAAGTTACGAGCTTGATTGTGTGACGTATCAAGATTTTCTTTGTCTTCAGCTGAAGTGAGCGTATTGATAGCCTGTAAAGAGCGCATTTTCTCTTGCAGATGAGGGCCTTGCCCATCTGCAAGAACATTATGTGCTGAATCGTTATAGTTTCTTTCAGAGCGAACTCTTTGTTTGATTGCCTTTTGAGCCTCACTGTCGGAAAATCTTGCATGAATCGTGACATTGTGATACGGAAGAAGCTATATATATGAGACTTTAAACCACTCATTCTTCCATACTCACCTTTCCATTGAGCTTGTCGATGCATTTCTGAGCAGTTATGCGGTCATCTAGACGTACAAATCCAACTCCTCGGGGTTTACCAGTAACCGGATTTGTCAGGAGGCGCAGGCTCACGACATGATAGGGAGCAAACAGTTCCTCGAGCTGTGCGACTGTGAACGACAAAGGCAAGTTGCTTAAGTAAACATTGCTTGACTTAGTGTCCGCCATGCGCCTCAATTTGGACGACAACGATTCCTTAGTATCGTTAGTAATATTGTACTGCTAATTGCTTAATCCCTTACTTTGGCCCATGATACAGACAGCCCGAGCAATCGAAGCTGCTGAAGAGCAACCTCTGCATCTCCTCCATTTTCATACATGATGAAACCATAACTGCTTCTATATGTGAAAAAGGAATACGAAAACTTGATACTAAACATACCCCTTACAGGCACCTGTGCTCTGATTAATAATCGCTTTGTGATTTCGCAATGGCCCATAAATCGATCCAAGTTTCTGAAGGTCATCATCAGTTGTCCTGTGATGTCGGTAAAGTTAGCGTGATATGTCCAAGGAAATCAAACTTACTGAGGCGGAAGATTTACTATGTACAAATTGTTTGTCAGGTTTTGTTGATCCTGAAGGCTATCATATCCAGTGACTTTCTCTTTCAGACGATTAGAGTCGGGTGAAATGCAATTGACTTTTAGCTCACTTCTCAAAAGCTCACCCAGTGCAAGAGCCGCCTGGAGCTCCTCAATGATCTGTGACGAAAGCTCTTTTGCTTTGACATCTTGCAAAGAAGCCAACTGTGCTTTCGAAAGACTACAGGATTCATTGCATTTGCTAACTTGCGAGCCTTCGTTGTCTCTCAATGTGAATTCTGCATCATCATCATACTGGGTCTACTAAGTAGGCCGTTATCGTGTTTTGATCAATAATACTTACACTGTACTCAGTGGAGTGAGCTGCTGGGGTGGACATCTTATTCTGTCTCCATGGAAGCTCGTTCCTACTCCAGTATCGTTTTTCCTTCATGACTTTGCATTCATAATCTTGTGTTTTCTTCGACAAACATTTGTTCAGGTGAAGGGGTAACTCGACTAGATGCTTCTTCATTGCAAAAAATATTATTCAAGGCATCAATAATTAATCCGAACCTCTGTGGAATTTGACCCAAACTAACCTCTTCGTGCATGTCAATCCTCTCTCCTTTGCATATAGCCTTTGCTTGCTTTTGGATCGGGTAGGTGATGGAGGACTTCATTGTAGACATCTTTAGCTCTACAATGGAGGACTTTGTTTAAATTAGAAATTAACCGAGGGAAAAATCCATGTGATACCTGATCTTTTCAAGGGGCAAAAGATCAGGTGAAGTGTAAAAGGCCAAATCGTTTCTGTAAAATTTAAGGAGACGAAAGAATGACGGTATTTAATGGAAACGAAGGTACAAGGAAGATACTGATGAGATAGGATGATAGCTCTGAAATAAGAAAGAAAAGACATCTCTTTTTGCACTTCCAATCTGATTTATGCTGTGTACTCGTCTATCTGTCCACTTTTTCGCCTCATCTACCTATAGAATAAGCTTCCTCATTCTGGTCAATTCCACATCGTGAGAAGTTGGCCGTGCGTAAATCCAGACTAAAATTCGTCGCGTGTGTTGTTGTACTCTAGAGGGTCGAGCCTTGAACCGTCACCAGGTGAATGAATGATCGCCTACAATGCACGACAATCGTCAGCACAAAAGACAATGGCTCAGATTGGTAGGAATATTGGATGCTGGCCAGCCTTCAACGCCTCAAGGTCTCATATCGCGCGACACAGTCTTGTCAGGAGAAGTTATCCACTCCACACTGGGAAGAATACAGGATGACGACTTTTGGATTGCGAATGCATGTCTAGACATTGTACAAAACTCGTCTTTAGCAGATGCAAGCGGTCAACTAGCACCTATTCGATCAAACTCCAAGCTGATACGACAAATCCTGCATATAGGACTGCGTGCTACTGAGAAAGTTGCACAATCCTGCAAAGTCCAACTGCCTCCATCAACTTCTGAAGAGACATACGATTTGCTAGCTATACGTCGGAGGCTTTTATCATACAATCGAAAGCTTGATATGTGGGAAAAAGTGTATGGACTAAAAGCTGACGCAAATTTTTCCGTATCGGAAAGTAGCATGGAACTACAGGGTGCACAAAAGACAGGGTTAGAAGACAAAGATGATGAGGTTTTCGATGCATGGAAAGATGCCGCAGACACAACTCCATCACCAGTACCGCAAGCACCCTCTCGCCCTTTGCCTATCGACTTCTTAAATACTTCCCTCCTCGAGCATATCACACAATTAGCTCTCACCTATCAACCTCAGTTGGTATCATCACTGATGAAAGTCTGCTCACCAGTCATGGCATTCAATGAGATCTTTCCATACAGGATAAGTCTAGTTAAAACTTTGGTCCATGCCTGTGGAGCAGCTAACTTGGAGTTGAGCCAGATGGCTGCTGAGGATCTCTTCCCTCGATATGAGAATCATATAGAGACAGGATTGTGGGCCCAAGCTCTTCAGCATAATTCATCAAATGTTGATTCTGATATCACAGATGAAAACGGTATTCAGGAGCAGCTCAAAATGTCGAGCTACAATCATGACCTACCGCATTCGTACGAATTCAAGTCGAAGCAAATCGACCCACTTACCCCATCGGACTTGGCATGTGTGTATCGGAGTCTGATTCATGATCTTGACTCAAACTTTGGGGCAACACATGTTGCTCTTCAGCTGGCCCTTTTGGCAACTTCCGAGGAATTTGGAATCGGTACGCAGAAAGACTTGGTGCACATAGCGAAAGATCTGCGCCTCTTTGCACGGCTCATCTACAGTCTCTCATCCTCCCAAAAGGTACGATCTTGGACACTTGAAGAGTTTCAACAAGAATGTGTAGAATGTGATTCCTCAAAGCGATTGGCGAAGCTGTCAGCCAAATTCCTGGAAACTGCACATAGTGAACGTGAAACGCTCGAATCATTTTTTCATGGCTCAATTCCTCTAATAGAGAGTATTCGAGGGAGAACTACACGAGAAACTCTAGCTTTCCAGTTCAATGAGACTCCAGAAGGAGATATCGTGGATATGCTTTTAGAACTTGCATCTCAAGGTCGTTATCAAGTTCTCAGATACTTACTGTCCATGAAAGATAAAGATCAGCAGGTTCTTTGTCTAGACAGAGTCAAAAGGATAGCTCTGGCAGCCATGCTCGGCTCCCCAAATACGGACAATTTGGGCAAAAAGGAAATAGGGGAGCTGTTTGTGGCCTCTAAGGATAGTGCTATCCCCATTCCAGCAAAGCATCCAGATTCTCTACATTCAGTTCTGGGTGCTATTTTGTCTAGTTCTGCGTCCTCCATCTCTCCAAATAGCATCTACAAGCTTTTGCTGAATGTCCCTGAACATGTCTTGCCAACTTACTTTACTAGATGTCAAGCATTATTGGAAGCATCGCAACGACTATTAGGCTATGCCCAGTTTGCATCTGTATCATGGCTTATTGGGCTTGAAGATGATCGTGACAAGCAACTTGCTGGTGTCACTCGGATAATAAACAACTGCGCTACTTCTGCTCGAAGTACCGAACGGTACTCTAACCTATCTATGATTCTGATGGATAGTGTGAGCACCAATCAAGCACTGGACAAATTGGATCAGAAAGACATCGCTCGTCTAATCGTCGACGGTGCATCGCAGTCCGGTGATGTGCAACTTTTTGATAACATTCTCCATGAAGAGGGCGACGGCATTCTCAGTAGTGAAGAGCGTGAAGAAGTCTTGTTCAAGGCAGTCAGACGACTATACGATAATTCTCAGTCGGCAAACTTACATCAAGGTAATTTAAAAGTGGCGTATGACATTCTACAAAAGCTTCCAGTACCTCTATCTCCCCGTCTTCTTCGTGAAAAGGAATTTATTGAAGCTACCTCACGCTTATGCTCTTACCGTCTTCAGTCTATCAAGACTCCTGGCAAACATCTCACACCATTTGAAATACGGCATTGCAAAGATCGACTTGCTCTCATTCAGCAACTTCTCTCTTCTAAAGAAGATGCTTACAAAATGCCCGACCTCGTGATGGACCTAGCTCAAAAGCTGTGTGCGCCTGGGGCTTCGGAGGGGGTCTTGTCAGAGCCCAAGGAAGACCAAGGCTTTCAACGCGTTCGCACAGAGACTCACGTTCTAGGATTATTGTGTGAAGCTGCCATGGCTCAAGGAGATTATACACAAGCGCAACGAATTTGCGAGAGTCTAGTCTCTACAGTGGCAAAGTTTGCAAAGCGCGCAGAGCAAGTAAAGGCCAGTGCTAATGTAGAACCACCAAATGTGACCCTACAAGCTTATGCAGATTCTCGGGACGTGGCCCACAGAACCTGTCACCAATTAGCTAAGCAACCTGATTGGGATGATTTGGCTGGGCGGCTACGCTGGGCTGCCTATGCTTTGGCCTACTGTCCTCAAGATCAAGTCGGTCGTTATTTAACAATCTGGCGTGATCTGGCAAAACAACTCGAAGAAGCCTTTCAGGCCAATCCACCTGGCAGCTTATTAGATGAGCTCGATCGAAACACCCGCTCAGACGTCGCCTCCTTGGGTCTAAGGGATGGTCTTAGTGCTACTCTTCACAGCGCCGCTCTCGGCGGAACAAATGCCGGTAATCTAGGAATGAGTGGGCTCGCTGCTTTGAGCCAATTCGGAGGAAGCCTGGAATCGTATACGAACCCGCTCGGAGCACTCTTTTCAAGAGCGCCATCCGCTCTCCGTCCTTTGGCAACATCTAATCAATCCTCCAATACTAAATCACCCTCCCACATAGCCATCCCGGAAGAACAAAATAGCCCCACTGGGCGAGCAGCGCGTCTATTTGACGGGATTGGGAGCACTCATGCCTCTCAGGACGCACCTTCCTATCTTGATCCTGCTGAGCGTGCGGCACGTGCTGCTCGTCGCTTCTTCGGTGGACTTTCTTAATGGCATACTCCTTGTATCTTAGCAATGGTAACATGGTAAACATTCATATTCCGTACATGTGTCTTGCACTCTAGAAAGTCATTCTAAACACAGATCTAGGTGAGCATTACAACGTCCAAGTAAATAAAGGGAATATGTACGGAAGAGTATTTCTCGAGATTTTGTTCAGGCACGCAGACGTCTTTCTGCGTTGCGGCGACCGTTGACGACTATGGACATAAGACGGTCAGTATGCTCCAGAATGATTACCAAGACACGTACAATCGGGTGATTCGAGCGTCATTTCCGGAGATCCATATAGTGCCTTGTCGACAGCTTCAACACCAAGCATGAATGAGTGATCCTGGTTGCCAACTTCATACCTGCGCAAAGGAAAGTCAGTGAAGATTACAAAAAAACGTGAACGAGCACACGTACTTCCAGCTGCCGAAACGACCGCGACTCAAAATGCTGTACTTGTTCTCCAGGACAGGAAGAATGTTGGCCAGCGCAGCATCACGACCTAGACTAGGGGTAGGATAACCGGGGGTGAACTTGCGATGGTACAAAGAAACAATCTCATCGTCTGGTGCGCACAGTTGAGTGTTCACACATCCTTGAATTGTCTCGGCTAAGATTGTGTCGAGGTTAACTGGCTTCAAGTGTGACTCTGAGACCTCCATCATCAGCGACCAGTAGGGACCTCCGCGTGGCGAGCTTTCCGGCTTGCCTTTGCTCGCATCAGCATATTGCAATGTGGGCAGTTTCACGTCCTCTTGAGGGCAATTGTTTGGCGAATAATTGGAGAATATAGTGGCACGATAGAAAGGGCAGTCGTCCTCAGGGAAGTACAACCAGCACTTGTCACCGATGCGTGGCGGAAGCTTTCCACGGATACCAATACCGATGACATGTGTCGAAGAGGACACTAATCCTTCTGTGGCAGCCTTGAGAAGCTTCACATCACCTGCATCGGCATTTTCAAGGTTGTTGATAAGGAAATCGACGCCCATAGTGCTAACAAGCTTTTTGTAAGCAATTGTCGACCCATCATCAAGATGAACTTTTTGGCCTTTGCCATCGACCTTAGTGACCCTCCGCTTGAAGTTGAGCTTATCCTGCGGTAACGTTTTGGCTACAGCTTTCCAGATGCCACCAGTCCCATCACGTGCAGGGAACTTGAATGTGGCATTCGGTCCCCATCCGCCGGCAACCTTTTGATGCAAGGTGTTGGAGACAGCAAGCTTGAGCGAGGGCGCAGCAACCCGTTCGCCGAGCCACTTGCATTGCATCTGTGTTGTTGGTACAGCCCAGACCTTGAAGTTGTACGGCCTCATGAACACATCCGCTAGACCTTGGCCCATCATGCGCAAGATCCATTCGTCAAAGGTGCTTGGAGGCTCCTTTGCGCGAATTCGGGTCTCAAGAGCATCTACCATGCCGTTGATACACTCAACCTGATCTTCCTTGGGGAGACAAGAAATATTGTTTTGGAGAGGGTCTAAATTGCATGATCAGCTGCGCTGTCAAGACGAGTAGGTCACTTACAAGGAACCCAGACGCCCTTAGTTCGAACATAGCTAACACGTTGATGCTCATACCAGTCTTCTTCCTTGGGCAGAGCTTCCGCAATACAGTCATCGAAGTAGGAATAGTGTGAGAAGATTACGTGTCCACCAACATCGAAGAGGAAACCCTCTTTAGTGGTGTCGGTACTTGCAAGACCACCAGCTTCTTCGCTAGCATCGATTAGGGTCCATGTTCCCTGATTCAATTGATTTAAGCGCTTGGCCGCACCGAGCCCAGTAGGTCCGGCACCAATAACTAAAGTATCAACTGAAGTAGAAGACATTATAGAGAATAAGAAAGAGGTGACAGCGATTGGCAGTCAACGCGTAAACCGTGATGTCAGAGCAGGGAAAGCAACACGAGCTTCTCTTTGCCCAAATGCATGCATTGAATCGCAGCCGAATTTGGTCCTGCAACGCGTTTGCCTAACTCACCAAATTTTGAATCCTCTGGCAAAGTGCTTAAAATATGAATAACAGTTTGCGTTTCAGTTCACGCCTGCCGCCTAACGCTAGAATTTGGCGAACACAAGCTTTTCGCCGACAGTGTCTTCTAAATTTGGATTGACATGATCAAGTCCCTCTGACACGCTTCTTGCTGATTTGAATACATGATCTATTAAACCATTTGCATATCACTGAGATAGGAAAAAGGTACTCTATGGCATGACTATTACATTGCGGAATTTTGGCTTGCCTTTCATGGTGTCTTCGAACTGCAAATGATGTCAGATCCATGCTTAATATAAACACGTGCAGAATAATACTCACAGCTTCGAAAGCCTGTTCGAGTGGCCATTCTTTGACCATAGATTTGACGCCGAACAGGTCACACCATTCGCAGAAACTATCATTGTCGGAAGCTGAGCCACAAGTAAGGCCCCGCACATTGAGAGCCTTTGTGATGAGAGATAATGTATTGACTCCCAACTCTTTGCCATCGTTAGGTGTGCCGACAATAGCAAGGGTCCCATATCGATCCAAAACGGGAATTAAAGCCTGAGGAGCGTCACCGCTTGGCGCTGTTGCAAGTGCGATTTTTGCTGAGCCGATTTTCTGCATTTCTTTGGCAAGCTGGGGCAAAACGTTAGCAATGTCGCACGAATCCAAATATCGTTCACTCACATCATCCTGTGCTGAGAAGTAATAATGAGCTCCAAGTTCCAGGGCAAGCTCCTTTTTGTCTGGTGAACCAGACACAACCACAACCTTGCAACCCGCCTTGCGAGCAACTTGGATCGCTAAGTGGCCCAATCCTCCAAGCCCCTGGATCAAAATCGTGTCACCGGCCTGCATTCCTGACTTTTTCAAGGCTTCATAGACAGTGTTTCCAGCACAGAGAAGAGGCGCAAGCTCTGCATCTTTCATGTGCAACGATTCTGGTAGATGAACAACTGCGCTCTTGTCGGCAATTAAATATTCTTGATGACCCCCATCTCTTGTAACTCCAGTGACCTTCACATTTTCACAATGGATGCTGTAGAGAGACAATATAAGAGATACCAATACAAGGCTGCTTAATACTCACAAATCGCCTTCTCGGCACGGTGTACATTGAGAGCAGTAGCCTCCATTCCAGCCGAGTCCGACTCGAGCGCCAACTTTGAAGCGCTGTGAATCGACACCATCACCCACGGCGACAATTTTTCCAACGACTTCATGCCCTGCAGAAAGAGGGTAAGGACTTCCCATCATACCCTGGTGTGTGAAATGGTCCGAGGCACAGATCCCACTTGCGGTGACCTTGATGAGGACTTCCCCTCCAACCGGGCGGGGGGTCTCTTTTGTTCTAACCTCCCATTTCGTTTCAGCCGCAGGAATTATAGCTGCTTTGTGTTGCTTTGGAATAGTAGACATCGTCTAGACAATATTTGAGGATGAAGAGTTTAGATGGTTCACCCATTATATAGTTTTCGCCGGCACACGACATCATTCTGCGACTGAGAGTGGAGTGAAAAATGAAGGGTCTTCAGATCTTCGCGCGTAGCCAAAGAGCGGAAATACATGGAAATTCTCGGACATAAAATTCTCAAACTTGGTGACACATCGTGGTCCACTGCTAACATCACACATTCGATCTCTCCAAAGCCCGCATGGAAATTTAAGCGGCATCAAATTTTACGCAAGTAAAAAATATTCAGTGAACGTCTTACGAAATCTAACATTCACTTTCCGGCTTTGCTGCCCCACTCCGACCGAGCTTTGCGCACGAGCCAGCATGGCAGGGTCGAAATGGTGCTTTGGCCACCATCAACCTCCAGATTAAGCCAGCTACTGATACTTGATTCAATCATAAACAAATATTATGGCGTGGCGCTGCTCTGGGTCAACTAATCATGAGCTTCTTAATAACATGCGCAATGCTAGCTTGATACAATCCTCGCTTGTTTGGAAAGCAATGACCCAGGTAGACCGAGCTTGTTACGTGCCATCGTCCAAACGAAAAGATGCTTACGTTGATGCACCGCAGTCCATTGGATATGGAGCAACAATCAGCGCACCCCACATGCATGCACATGCTGTCGAATCACTTTTGCCATTCCTCATTACAGGCAGTAAAGTGTTAGACATCGGGAGTGGGAGCGGATATACCATGGCAATATTTTGGCATCTAGTCCGTGAATCGAATAACCATGAAAACCAAACACCTGGCCAAGTGACAGGCATTGATCACATTCCAGAACTTGTAGACCTGGCCCGCAACAACCTGAAAGACGATGGGCTGGGAGATGCTCTCCAAAAGGGCTGGATCGACGTCGTAACCGGAGACGGTAGAAAAGGGTACCCACCACGTGGTCCATATAATGCGATTCATGTGGGTGCAGCGGCCAAATCTATCCCAGAGGAATTAGTCGGTCAATTAGCCAGTCCTGGTCGAATGTTCATTCCTGTCGAAGGAGCGGGTGGCTATGGACAGTGAGTTGAAACGCCTTCGAAGCGCTTTGGTCAGGCTGATTGATGTACTATCAAAGAGACATTTGGGAAGTTGATAAAGACAAGAATGGTGTTGTCACAAAGGAAAAAAAATTTGGAGTAATGTATGTGCCTTTGACCGATCAGAAATCTCAGTGGCCGGGTAACCCACGACACTAAATATGTTGCCTGTGTATACAAAACTCTATGTACCGACCTCATTTCTCATGTAGAATATTGCCCACAGACAATATGACATTTCTCAGCCCGTTATTCCAATTAGGAGGGTACGTCTTAGAGCTCCACTTTCGTACAAATCCGACATCTGCACGTGAGCAAAATAAGTTTTGATCGTGAAGAAAGTAGCAAGTGAGCGTCCCAGGCAAGCCTTTGCCCCAAATTCAAAGCTATGGAGGAAGGAAAGAGAAAGCGAGTGAGAAAGGTGAGAGCTACCGAGGATACAAATACCAGCGCTTATTTTTCTTTGAATGCTCAGAGACATCGACATGGCAGTTCTGCAAAAGAAGTAGAAAATGCAAAGCCAGGTGCAATACCCTATGTTCAGTCGACAGAGACAAGGAAGGAACAACAAAGCAAACATCATGAAGAAAAATTGGTGCCTACTCTCTCATTTTATGATAGAACTAATCCACACAAGCCAAGTGCCCTTCCTTCCCTGACAGCAAGTCAACCGCGGCAATACACTATAAGCATTGCATTGCCTGGAAGTATCATACTCAATGCTCAGACGCCAGAGCTTCAAAGTCGACTCGCCGGCCATATTGCTCGCAGCTGTGCGATATTCAATGTAGATGAGATCATTGTATTCGATGACCACCAACAGCAAACAGAAGAATCACATGGTAGGGGCAAGAAGCAGCGATTTAACGAGGACGGATCAGAGCAGCCTGAAGAGTCACACAAAGGTCACTTTGACCCGAATGCTTTCCTTGCCCGGATTCTTCAATATGTAGAGACGCCTCAGTGAGTCAATTGATGCAAGCAATGTGAAATCAACTGAAAAAGGGATCCAGGTACCTGCGCAAAGCTCTTTTCCCAATGCATCGCGATCTACGTCTTGCTGGTCTCCTTGCACCGCTGGATTGCCCGCATCACTTACGCTATGAAGATCAGTCACCTTTTCGTGAAGGCATTTGCGTGGATGCCCCGCATTGGGCACATGATCAGGCATTGTGTTGGGTAAACGTAGGGCTACGAGACCCCATAGGATGCTTTGTGAAATCGACAAACGATCACATCGGTCGTAACGTTCCTAAGGGTGCTAGGGTCACTGTCAAAATGCCTCGTTCGGGGAAGCAACAAGGTAAAGTAACTCAATCCTTTCGGCGTTCAGTATTAATAATTATCATCAGGAGAACTCGTCTCTCCTCGCGCCCCCGTGGAGGAAAGGGGGATATATTGGGGATACACTGTTCGTCTGTGCGACTCGCTCGCGAATGCCATCGGAAAAAGTGGATGGAATGAGCAGTACGATTTAGTCATTGGTACATCGGAACGGGGGCAATCACTGTCGGATGTGTTGCATGCGACAATGCTTGCACAGGTCCAACAAGCTCCAAGCTCCAGCGTCAAAGCCTTACCGCCCTTCAAACATGCCTTGATTGTACTGGGAGGTTTAAGCGGTCTGGAAGTGGCCATAGAAAGAGATGAAGACATTCCTCTTGCTGCTGATAATGCCCATCAACTATTTGATGCATGGGTCAACATTGTAGAAGGGCAAGGTAGTCGCACCATCAGAACAGAGGTTTGTAATGCTTCCTGTGGTAGTGCACTACTTACGGGATCTCTTTTAGGAGGCTTTGCTCATCACACTGTCCCGAATCACACCATCTTTGGAGGCGCTTGGTGTACGCTGATGCTGCCCTGAATATATATGAAATGAAAAAGGTAACACGACAGCTCCTATTGTAACATAGACTCATCAACTTGCTTAATTTGCCGTTTTTTCTTTCGACCCACGCTCTTGCGTAGCACTTGCTCTTTGTCTGTCTCTTTTCTCGACTCGTTTCCAAGCTGTTGGTCAGGGGCTGAGAAAACCTTCTTTGACCCTACAATATCTTTTGATGTGTCTTCCGCAGACTTTTCATCTATGACTGAGCCTGTGTCTAGCTCAAGCGGGACGACCGGTATTGCATCAATTTGTCTCTCGTCTTCCTCAATAGCGCTTGTCTGCATGGGCTTTTTCTCCTTCTGTTTGAGATGACTTCCAAGATAAAAAGGAGACTCTCGTTGCCGCTTCTCTCTCTCTACGCGGAGACGTGCTTTCTCTTTCTTCTCAAGAAGTCGCTGTTCTACAGCCGAATCATTTGTTATGGTTGATTCGCTTCTTTTCTTGCTCCTTTTCGATGAATCTTTGCCTTTCAGTGTCTCATCACCCCAATTATCCACGATTTCCATCTTTTCGGGGTTGGGAACCCATTGTTCAATGTTGAGATTCTCGGGCACAGATACTTTAGACTGGGCTTTTTTAGAGACAGGGCCGAGGGTGTGCTCAAAGAATAAGGGTGAAAGCAGCTGAAGACTTTTTGGTACACTTGTTTCTTTGAGCAAAGATGAGTCTTGAACTTTTGGGTCGTCACTGCTCTGTTTGCTAATGGATGACAGCTTGTCATATTTGTTTTCGAGATCGATCTCTATAAGGTGGAGGAGCAAGGCAAATTCTGCCGCTCTTTCGTGTATCTCGACGTTATGAGAGGACGAAAGAACTTTCATGACCTGCGATACTTCCTTCACAACCGACTTTATTGTCGTAAGATGTTCTGATTTCCAGTCTCTACTGGCCTGTAAAAGCCACCAAGCAAGTAGCTTGACTGCATTGTGAGCCATTGCAGTGACGACAGCGTCGCTACACAACTGCAGAGTTTCAAGTCGAAGCAAAAGATTGATGATGGCCGGTGGGTAGGGCACATCCTGACAATATTCTCCACAGATCCAAGCAGCTGAACCAAGAATTGAAAGTCTCTGCGGAGATTTCGCTTGGTCGAGAAAAGTGAAGTCCTCCAGAACTTGTTTTACCTTATAGACCGCATGTGGTCGTATTGCACGAATACGAGTAGAGACATCTATGAGCTGCGAAGCAATTTGAAACCCAAATGAGTCACCTGCAACGTAATTGAGCTTCACTAGTACATCTATATACCACTCGAAATCCGCTACATTCGTATATGTATCTCTGCTTCCAGAATCAAGTATCCGCCGAATAATTTCCCATTGGTATGATGCTGTGATCCATGAATTATCTGTGCCAACTGCTGCAGGTGCTCCGGCCGTAATCATGGCCTGGCGCAGCGCCTGGGCTGCAGATGATGAGGAGATGTTTTCTGATTGCTGCTCGGGCTCAAGGTATTTGAATTGTTGTTCCACAATTCTTACGAAATTTTCTCTTGTAATCATACCAGAGACGAGCTCCAGTGCGCGCATCCTTATGCTCAGGTCTTCGTCGTCCATTAACATTAAAATCTTCTCTTGATGCAGGCCAAGCAAGTGTGCGTGCGTGGGGAGAATTTTTATTAATCCAAGTAAGGCAATGTACCGTAGATTCTGGTCATCTTCATCAAGAAATGCTCCTAGTTTTTCTGTACATGTCGTTGCTAAGTCATCGCCCTCTGCGCTTTGAAGCATCCCTCCAATTATGACGGTGTGGATACACTCGTAGAGCAGACTCATTGCAGGTGTAGTCTGTATTAAAGATGATATCGGTGGTAGTAGCCTCCTAGTGAGCCGAGGTTCCAGAGGCGTCAAAACACCAAACAGTTTTACAATTTTGATGAGCATCCAATTATTTGTCGTTGTCGTTAGCAGCTCAAAGAGCTGTGGAGAGAGCGGTAGGAGTCCCCTGGCTACTTCTGTGTCGCGCCTGGCTAGCTCACATAGGATATTTACTGTGGCAGATACTACACCTATGTCTGAATCTTGTAATTTATCGCTGAGCCGTGGGAGGGCCTGGTCCAAGATAGGGGGATAATAGTTAATTACTGCAAGGAGCGCTAGAATTGCTTTCTTTCGCACTGAAGCCTGAGTATGCGATAGAAGGGTGACAATGTCAGGACCCAGATGTTGCGCCAGATCTGGAGTGATAATGTGTGACAAGCCATTCAGGGCAACGGATATATCAAGGTATTGTGGTGATCGAAGATCCTTCTTGATCAAATTTGTAGCGAGGATAAGTACTTCTGTGTCTTGGCTGAAGCACTGCGATGCAGCTAAATATCCTATGCTTTTAATGTGGAATTGGGGAGACGCCATAACCTCAAGCATATGAAATGAAGCATTGGAAGCTGAATAGCCAAGCATTTGGAGATACGTAAGCTTTAAGACTGCCTCAGCTTTAACGTGCATATCACCGCTTCGAATTTCGTGCTTGATTTCTTCCATCAATGCCGCTACATACTTGGCTTCATCCTTCCCTCGATGCGACCGAAGTCCTTTGATCAAGGAGCTCAACGATCTTTCAAACATACCGCACTACGTTTGCAATAGTAACCTATTCCTATAGGAAATGGATTGCAAAGTCTAATACCTCCTCCGAGCAGGCCATTAAAACATGTTGATGGTTGGCAACTTAGATACAGAAGCCTCTCCACCTATCTCTTCACGTGTTGTGGTGGCTCAAATTCGACTCCCCCTCCGACCAGTAAAAGCATTTCGCCCCCACCATGGCGCGAAGAAAGCGCGGTCATATGGATGAGGGTTACTCGTCAGACTCCGATCCAGATGTGGGCATGGAAGAGCATGCCCAAAGCAAAGGTCCATATTGGGCACCGAATCGATCGAAACATAATACTCAAGGCTCATCTGCATCAGAAGACGAAAACCAATCTTCAAAACAGAGGGTGAAAAGGACAAACTACTTTCGACCCCAGTCGTTCGTGCCCGCAACTTCCCAAGAGCTCGGTAGCAATGATCAAGAGCACTATGAATCATCTGATAGTAGTGGCGAAGAGAGCAGTGATGATCCAATGAGTGATGTCGAGGGCGGGGGCCCGCTCCATCAAAATAACCCCGAAGGAGCACCCTCTATCCATCTCAATAACGTCACATCTGCAGCGACTCGAACAGACAGTGAAGAAGCTGAAGAACCCATCCCCTCAAGAGGAGGTATCGGCTCGAAGCCAGGTCGAGATTCTCACCATGATATGTTCAACATGAAACGTATCCCCGACTTTACAAAAGAAGGGATTGGTGCAAAGCAATCACCATTCATCAAAGGTTCAGCCGGTGATACCAATGATAAATTAAGCGAAGGTGCTGTCACAAACATTCGATCATTTAATGCCCATGGGCTTCCTTCAAGTTTTGGTCAATCATCTGCATTTACTCAAAAGGTCTCTCAGACACAGCTAGAGACACGTCATCATTCTTCAACTAAGATGCCAAAGGTTTCCTTCAATACAGGTTCTGGCCTTGGAGGTGGATTTAATCCTTCATCCTATCTTGCGTCTATGGGCTGGACAGGCGGAGGATTAGGAAAACAAGGTGAAGGGATCGTCAATCCAATCGAAGTTAAACAAAGACCCGAGAGAGCAGGTATCGCCTTCGGAGGATTGAAGGAAAAGACGAAGCAAGCAAAAATCGAGGCAAGGCGCCGTGGAGAACAAGTGAGCTCCGATGAAGACGAACACCGGAATCGACATAAAACTGGACAGAAGCGAAACAAGCTGCAAAGTAAAACAATGGCTTCTGAATCTCATGCCTGGACCAAGGCCGAGCGCAAGCCCAGGAAACCAAAGATCGAACATCGTACCTACGAACAGATCCTTGCGGAACATGGACATTCATCCTTGCCACAAGCTGGAGTAGGCCCTATCGTGGATGCGAGCGGGAAAGAGTATACCTCCATTTCAGCTGCGTTGGCAAAGCATGCTGTCCCCACTTCCGACACATCGCAGTTGGTGGAGATCAGGCACAATCTGCAGCTTATCTGCGACGCAAACGTTCGCGATCTGAGAACGCTTGCGGACGAAGGATCAGCCATTGTTGAACGTCACAAGTGGTTGGAACGAGATCGCGACGAGTCCAATCGCCGCAAAGCTCTCAACCAAAAGCTGTTGGAAAGGGTAAATAATGTGACAAAAGTCGTACGTGAATTAGAGAGCATTGGCAAGAGGTGCCAGGGGGATAATACCGCAAACCTAGACGTCTTCAGCGAACCCATACATCTTATCATCAAAAGTTTCAATGATGCCATTGAAGAATTCTCATTAGACGAGGCTATTGTCGGAAGCATTATTCCGGTCTTCCGCAGAATTATTGCTCAATGGGACCCCCTTCAAGATCCCACATTGATGACTGCTTCTTTACAGAAATTTAGACCTGCTTTGAGATGTGATGTAACGTTGGACGTCATGTCACCTTACAGCTCTCTGCTTTGGAACATATGGATGCCTCATATGAGATCTTCACTTAACAACAACTGGGACGTTTGGCAGCCCGACAAGGCTGTCTGTCTGTACCGAGCTTGGAGCCCTTTGCTGCCACGTTTCATCAACGACAACATAACGCAACAGATAGTACTTCCGAAAATCCGTTCTGCTATTGCCGATTGGGATGGAAAGCGGCCTCTTTTCCCTCTGATCTTTCCGTGGATGCCTGTCCTCAACGAGCAGTTGGGTGACGTCATTGCAGAAGCTAAGCGACAAGTAAGAAGCTCTTTGAAAGGCTGGAAAATCTCGAACGGCGTGCCTTCTGAACTCCTTCATTGGAAAGAATTCTACAATGCAAATGAATGGAATTCAATGCTCCTACATCATATTGTGGACAAATTATCAAACCACTTGGAAAAGAACTTCATTATAGACCCTCAAGCTCAAGACATCAAGGCTTTGGAGGATGTCATAGTTTGGGAGCCTCATTTGCCAGCAAAGGTCATGTCCAAGCTCCTCCTGGCACGCTTTGTCTCACCTTGGCTCAGAGCTCTACATTCCTGGCTCGTTAGCAGCGCTGTTAATTTCGACCAAGTGGCACAGTGGTACGAACACTGGAAGAGTTGGTTCCAAGATCACAAGCTCTTCGAGCTGCATGGAATTCAAGTAGGATTTAATGGTGCAATTCAATTAATGGATGCTGCGATTGAAATGGGCGATCAAAGGGACAAATTACCCATGCCTGATATCAAGGATTTGTTGCATGAGCATATTCGTACCTCTGACACGCAGAAAGTATCCAGAAACTCAAATCAGCATGGTGAAAGAACCGTGACTGATGATACAACTTTCCGTCAGGTCGTAGAAGATGCAGCTTCAGAGGCAGATCTGTTGGTTTTGCCGCTGAATCGAACGGAGATGAAAAACGGAAGACCATTATATCGTCTATCGCGCACAATCGATGGGAAGAAAGGGACAACGTTCTATTTGGAGGAAGATGTTGTTTGGGCGGAAAGACGTGACGATTCTGCAGGCGTGTCCTACGAACCACAAAGTATCAGCGACATGATAAAAACCGTTACTTGAAAAAAAAACATTGATTCATTCCATGATATTGTATTTCATACTCAATGTATTTGTATGCTTACACTGTCTTATGGCGGAGAGCTTTGGTAGGTAACACAGCCACCGTTTGGAGCATGTGGCTGTTCGCGATCATCTTCGTACGAACAAATATAAGTTGTGCAAATGATGACTTCAACCACGCAGTAGGATCAAATGTGGTTCAGAGTCTTGCGGGTCATTTCTACAGTAAATATTCTGACTGTTCTGCTAAGAAGTTACCCTACTGTATGGTGCATGCCTTCGTGCAATCCAACTGTATTCAATGCTGATTATGTGGCGAAAGTTCCATTTGGCTATCAGGTTAGTGGAAGGGTGCCAACCTTATCACTCCTTTCTAGCAACAATAACATTTTTCGCCGCCCTATGCTGAAGAGGACCAGTAATCCTCCAAGTGGTAAGATCCAGATAGCAGTTTGAAATGGTATTGAAATGCATTGCAGGGTATATAGAAGACTTTCTTGGGTCCTCGTTTTTGGACAGATTTTTGAGGTTTCTAGCAAAGGCCCCGAGCACAGTTTGGCAATCAATCCCGGTGACTGTACGAAGCAAACTCGCTCGCGATATGGATGTAACGCGGCAATTTTATGCTAATCATGTGCCTAAAACCATTCGAAAGGTTGCGGCTCATGTCGCATATACTGGGGCAAAACATCTCAGTTCCATTTTTAAAGTTCTCAAAGAGGAAATACGCAATCAGCAAGCTCGAAAGAATCTTCGCGAAGGATTGGCAAAAACCTAGGTTTCCTCGCCGAGAGACCCCGAGGTTGTGTCACCCAATTTGTGATGTCACGAAATTACACTTAAGGGATATGTGAGCAATGTACATGATTGTTTCAAAACAACTTTGGATAAGTTTACAAGCATTCCAAGACTTTTCGAGCCCAAGCATTACCATGCACGAGATCTTTGTATTTGTTTACCAGTGAAGATACGTCGTCAATATCCTCGCCCGTGTCTCTGCGTTTGGAAGGTGGAGTCTGTGTTCGTTTGGAAAAATCTCTTAAGAAGTCTTCTACAATGCTCATTCCTTTTGCCGTTGTTTCGGCATCAAGAGTGAGTAGAGGAGGCATTTCTCCATCTTCCATATCCTCCATTTCCTCTGCTTTCCGCTTGGCAAGCTTAATTACCGTTGGAGGAAATCCCGCGAGTTCTGCAACCTGAATACCGTAGCTTCTGTCACACGTACCAGGTTCTACACGGTACAATAAAGTGATTTCGCTTTCCTGACGACTAGAATCTTCTTGTGGGTTGCCAGAGTGTGGAGTGACAAGCGCCTTGCAATGTAAATTTTTAACATGTGGGATCTGGTTAGCTAGCTCAACTATTTCTGCGAAGTGACTGGCAAAGAGACATTTACTACGGACATTGGTCGCTATGTGCTCAGAGATGCTCCATGCCAGTCCGAACCCATCGTACGTTGAGGTACCCCGGCCCAATTCATCAATAATAATTAGTGAATCTTCTGTTGCAAGTCGAAGGATTGTTGAGGTCTCAAGCATTTCGGACATGAAAGTAGATACGCCTTTTACTTGATTGTCGCCCGCCCCGACTCGAGCAAGAACAGAATCGAAGATGGGCAACTTTGCACCTGTGGCGGCAGGTACAAAGCAACCAGCTTGTGACATTAATGCGAGAACGCCTACGGACCGAATATATGTGCTTTTGCCGCCCATGTTTGGTCCAGTGATGACAAGGAACTCACTTGAATCCGGTCTCATCGTAATGTCATTTGGAATAAAACTGAGGTCATCCTGAACCTCTAGGCACGGATGTCGAGCGTCTCGAACTTCGACGGATCCTTTCATGCCCATACTAATTATTTCAGGACGTACATAGGGGAGAGGCGCATTCATGGCAACATGCGAAAAGCACACGAGAACGTCGAGATTGGCCAATATCACATTTAGTTGCTCGAGAGGCGGACAGTAACCTGCTGCAATAGCAACAACCTGCTTGACGAGGCCACTTTGGTGAGAGCTGTACTGATGTTGAAGATCGATAAACTTATTTGAAAGCTCTTTCACAGCTCTAGTGGTGAAGTAGACACCAGCTTTAGCCGTTCCCAATTCTATGTACCTGTCCTTTTTACCGTTGAGAACTTTCGAATCAATCCGTGTCACGCGAAAGCAGTAGCCATATTGCTGTGTGTCTTCAAGTCTGACTTTTTCATCGATCTGCAGATCTTTTTTTGCGGAGATATGATGGTGGTGCAAATCTTCGACGACCCGATCTTTTGCATCGCGTATCTCCATGAGCTGTTCATCGTATTCGGGCTTGATTACATATCGATGCCGATCAAGTTCTTCAAGGTCGATTGTTGTCTCGACCATCTCAATTAATTTCTGCAGCAAAGACTGTGCCTCGGTAAGAGGTTCGATAAACGTTGCTTGGAGGAGTCTTTTGTACTCAATATTTGCCACATTGATATCTTCCAAACTGCTAACAAGATTATGTAGTCGTACTACCGCTTGGTATGCCACCACCACGTCTTCAAGGTTTGCCACACCTCTCTGGAAGCGTTTACTGTGTCGTAGAAGGTCTGGCATGTACCGCAAGATGTCCATTTGGATTATCTGGCGGGCAGTAGAATCGTCAACAAATACCTCTACTAGACTGTGGCGCTTGCGTATTTCGTGAGTATTCACTAGCGGTTGTTTGAGCCATTGACTTAAGAGTCGTTGTCCCTGGGGTGTTTTGCATTGGTTCAGCAGTCCAAAAAGGCTCGCGCTTTTATGTACACCAGTTTGTCCAGCTTCAGGGAATACACTCAGAGCCCGTAAAGCTGAATGGTCTAGACGCATGTATTGCGACAAATCATGCCCTCTAATGGAAAACTGCCCAAAGTTTTTATCGTCGTTGGTCAAAGATAGGTAATTCAGAAGAGCTTGCATGGCTCCCATAGCTATTGTCAGACTGTATTCAGCTAAAATGAATAGACAAATTAGGAAAAAAAAATTGGGTTATCTCAAATGCCTACTTACCCAAATTGTCTCCTGCATAGTCCGCCTTGAGTAGACGATTAACGTCCGCTTCAACAGATTTCGGAATAAAAGTACTTTTCTTCGAGGTTGTAGTTACACACTCGCATTTATCAACCACATCTTTGAGCTTCGATAGCTCGAAACTTGCGTTAGTCTCGTCTTCAGGAACAAGACATTCTTTGGCGCCAAGCTGAATGAGAAGAGACTAAATACGAATGAGAAAACTCTCAATTCTCAAGATCCAAGGCAATACTCACTTCAGTGTTGCTAAATAGGTCGTTCTCCACAAATTGGGCAACGCCAAGACTTTTGTTAGACGCATCAGCGAACGCAGCACCAACGATCTTGGTACCATCCTTCACTTGAACACGAAGGGATACTACTAGAGGAGAGCTTTCGAGATCGGCAGAAGCGAACAAAAGGTCCTCGAGCTCTTGAAGATTCCCTGGGGTGGCCTGTTTTTCCAGTTGCCACGAGTTCTTCTTCGTCGATCCGCCACCCCATATCTCTACTTTCAACTGCCTTGCAGTGAGAGCATCACGAAGGAACGACTTTGCTGTATTAGTATTCAGCGTTATAGATGCAAGACCATCAGATTTATTTCCTAGGGTCTTGATGACCGACTGTGTTTTGTACACGATTGATGCGACCAGAAGAGCATCTTGGCCATGTACACTGTAAAATTCACCGCGATCGAAGAGGCGAACAGTATCTTCTCCTTTCGGTGGCATTCGATTATACCACGAAATAAAGCTCGTCTCCGAAGCTAAGTCGAGTCCTAGATCTGGCTTGTCGGTGCTTGTCCCATACATTAGATCTCCCATGGTCGTCAACCCCAGATGTTGGCGAATGTGGTGTAAGACAAAAAGCAAGAAGTATGAAATACGCGGCTGCCACAAGCGCGTCTTGCAACGCGTCTTTCTGTGCGAGGACGGTCGTGTTAAGTGTATACAACCCAACACTGTTAGAGCAACGCTCACTTACGCACAGATCAACTGCTAGAACAGAGTGAACAGCCATCAAGCAGCAAGCACAATAACGCCATATGTGTCTGACAATTGTCTCCAGCTGAAAATAGTAAAGAGTGTAAGTTGCAATTCACATGAAAATCAAGCACATCCATTTAATATATTACAGAACACAGCGCAAGTAAGTGTGTGCAGGTGGTCGGCAAGCGAAAAGAAAGGTCATATAGCATCGGCCCTATGGAGCGAGAGAGTCTGCTATCTGAGCTGGATCCAAGAGAGGAGGGGGAGGACCCTCCACACCGCACTGAGTTGCGCCACCTGCGTCACATACATCTGTTGAAAAATTCAGCATTGCTCCAAATGTCATTCATGATACACTCACATTGCTTGAGAGCAGGTTCTCCCATCGTGAATGCACCACCACTATCCACGATTGTAGTACCAACTCCAGCAAGATACCGGATACTTGCTCCAATATCATTCAAATTCAGATCGGATTCGGTGATGTTAAAGCAATCCGTTGATGGATTGAATTTTGAAAGATCGGCTTTCCCAGTAGGCGACTTGAATGCATTGAGGGTCACTGCATATGCGGCAGGGTTTGCAATTATTGATAGATGATCCGAAAGCTCTAACACTGAGCAATGGTCTTGCAGAGGGAATTGAACCGAGCCTGGTAACCTTGAGGATGGCTTGGGACCAAATTCCGGTATTACAATCTCGTCTGTTCGCGTAAATATTGAGGTTGTGGGAACGATTTCCTCCGTGAGAAATGTTAGTTGAGCTTTGAGATACATACTACCGTATTCTTGTTGAAGAATCGCTGGAGAGCAACCTACACCAAGCGAAGCAAGCTTTTCGACCGCACAAGCAGGATAAGGCAGTATAGTTGTACCATGAAAGTCGGGCGCCTGTCCGACAAACGCTTCTACAAGATTACGTGCCGAAGGATAGAAGATAGTGGCCCATGGGATATTAAGGCCACCGCCTTGAGAGTGGCCCATAACTTTTATTTTTTTCGTGGAGCTTTGCGGAGCGAGGTGCATAATAGCATTTGCAACGTACTCTCCAGCTACCTGTGCATCCGCCATTCCGCGCTTAGGGGTATCAACCCAGCAAACATCAAATCCCTCCCGGGGAAGAAGACTAACATAGGGGCCTTCTTCATATGAGTCCCGACCATTGAGTGCTGTACCAGGCACAAGAAGGACTATACCATTGGGTGCATTGTTAAGGCCTTTGGGACAAGTGATTGCTGCATTCATTTCGCCAACATCTTCGGTGAAAGGGGCATCTTCTGCGGGAAGAGATGGTCGTGTAGGAGCTGCACTTGTCAAAAGAGCCAGTAAGTTTATACAAACAGACAAATGTAGAAAGACATGGTAGCGGTGAAACATTGGAGAAGCGTAAGAAATGAGAAGATAGAGTTCGGAGGGAGGAAATTTATATACTCGACATGTTGGGTGTTTATTTTTCTCAGATCGACACCAATAAATGTGTGGAGCCGAACGAATATTTCTTATACACACCACCCGCCCGCATCGAGAATCGTCGTTGGCGTATGTCGGATGTGCTTATAGCGTGTCAGAGCAGAGGCCCAGACAAAGAGCCTTAGCGTAAGTAAAAGAACCGGGATTTGGATCCACCTGCTAATTGGCCCGCATTTAAACACCGAAGCCAGTCTCAACTATGTTGAACAATGGTGTGCATGATTTATTGAGGATTTACTAATACACTACAATGAACTTAATTACTTCTGCCAAGTAATGTTGGAAACTAGACCACGTCCAATGCGGTCTATCTCTTCGATGATGGATCTGCGATTGAGCACCACATTTCTAGAATCCACGCCAGAACTATTAGCCGCTGGTTGTGAATTGAATCCTAACCCGACACGGAATGGTTTGGGAGAGCTCGTGAGACTCGGATTGAAGCTTCCCCCGATCACTGTTCCTCCTAATTCATCATAATACAGCCGAAACGAGTCCAGATACAGGGATTCGAGAATCCTTACTAAGTCTTTCCCTGTATTGAGTCCTGGACTTACATCGAGTCTTGCGCTCAGATTACGAAAGGTGCTACCACCATCGAATTGATTTTGCGAAGAAATGAGCTCGTTCTCTTCGATACTGACCGCATCAACCAATCGATTGACGCTTGCAGGATGAAGGTGAATAAGGAAGTCAAAATGAGAAAGTGAGGGAACGAACAAGCCCTAAAGAAAAATATTGAGACAAGCCTTCAATAATAAAAAGCTCACACACCTTGACAGATTTCGCAGAAAGTGGACCTCCTTGAACAAACTGAATGGCACCCTTTGCCAAACGTTGCAAAGCATCTGCTGACCCTGCAGAGGGCTCATCGCGAGCCCAAGAGACGCCCTTGATCTCATCCTCAGTAGCAATGAACCATGCATAGTGATGTAATTCGGGATCCAAGCGTCGAGTGTTGGCAAAATTCTTCTCGACATCCCGAATATTATGCATTGTGTTTCTACCTTCTGGTACTGCAGATGTTGCATCTGCTATCTCTATGCTCAATGGCTCTTCTCGCCAGTTCCATTGACTTAAAAATTTTACAATTTGAAGAAAACCAGCATGTCCTGTACTTGGTATAGAGTCGTTTGTGCTTCGCTGAATATAAACCTTAGATGCAATTAATTCTATCAACTCTTCGGGTACGTGCAGACCGAGCAATTGACTACTAATCCAACGCTTGCTCAGTCGGATTGCGTGTGCGAATGAAGGAAAACGATGTGTTAGAGCGTTGATATGATTATGGTGTCTTGCAGAGTGCACAAATAGTGTTTGAAAGCGAAACAGAGCTGCCTTGGCTTGGTCCCGATTCAATTTACCTTGTTCCTTGTCATCTATCAGACGCTGGAGCAATACTTGTTCACGATCATGGTGGATTCTCCCGCGATATGAGAAACCAGTCGGTAGTAGAATCTCCAAAGAGGAGGCAGAGGCATTCCAAGATCCAATGTCATCCTTATCCGCATCCAAAACAACATTTGCCTTACTGGATGGAATGGATTCCATAATTTTACTCGCCAGGATTTCATAGAAAGCCAGCTTCATTGCTTGTATCGCTTCAAGATCATCTGGCCATTGGCCAGAAGACTCAAAAGTCAAAACGAAGTTTAAGTTAGGGAGGTATGAAGCAGCAAATGTGTTGCATGCAGACAAGTTCAACGGTGAAGGAATTATTGTGCTTGTTCCACGTAAACCAGCATCGGTAGGCGTAATGCTGATCAAAGATAGCGGAAGGCCTTCTACTTCTCGCAACTTGTTAGCTAACTCGTTGAATTGAGTGAGAGCTGATTGAAATCCAATCTCATCAGGGTTGGCCAGGTAAACATTCTCGGCCAGTTGCATCTGGGGTTCAAGAAGACCGCAAAAAGAATCTGACTGGAAATTTTTATCAGGTAAGCGAATAGAAAGGTGTTTCTCAAGTAAATATTGAACAATGCGACGCGGGATACCGAGCCGTTCTTGCAGTCCCTTGGCATTCCAGACTACACTTTCCACAATTCGGCCATCCCGGAAACGTCGTAACTCAGACATCGAACCCCAAAATGCCTTGAAAGAAGCTGCCGCTTCAACATCCTCCGGACGAGGACCGTGATCGACAAGGCGGAAAGCTTGCGCTGGGTCAATTCGTAGCCCAACTTCCACAATTTTGGTAGGCTCTGGCGTAGGTTGGCCAATGGACCAGATCAAGTCACTCGATGTAAACATCGTGATGTACTTACACCGATCAGTGAGGCCTCTTGAAATCACTTGCGACAGCTTTGAGATACTAGCTGCAAATGAAGAGCCGTAGTCAGTCCGCGCTGCTGCATCTACTGACTTTAAGTTGCCATCAAACTGGAAGAAGAAAAAGTCGTCGAAGATTAGAGCGGGTTTCGATTGATCAAGCATGAATATTTCGTCGAAATGATCTTGATATGCATCATTTAATAAAAAGGTTGTTGATGCAGCTTCTCTTTGCAAAAATTGAAGAGTTCCTGGTAGGAGCGATCCAAGGAGATTGACACTACCTGTCGGATCAACAAATACATATTCATACTCTTCAATAAACTCTTGGCGAGGGATCTTACGCGAATGCGACGTAATGCCTGAAGTGGCTCTCATGAAAACAGGTGATGCTCGGAAGTCATTTGATGCGAGAAATTCCAATGTACCTCGAAATAGCTGGAAACTACTAAATCCCGGAGAAAGCTTTGTGGTAGTTCGAACCGCCGTTTTCTCACTGGACGACGTGTCAGGTCCATTTAGAAGGTGTGCTAAGAGCATGGTCAGGAAAAATCGTGCACGGCCACTGCCGAATGCTATCCTACGCCGTTCTCGAGAATCTGTTTTCCCTTTTGTTTCCGATCTGCTCGGCCCAGATCCGAATGTCCGCTGAGATGCCCAAGTTTTGAGGAGTAGAAGCGCTGACGCGAATTCAGGACATTTAGCTTGCACATTATTTAAGAAGAGGAGATGAGGTGCGAATAAAGCATCTTCAAGGATGGATGCATTGTAACGCGGAGTGGCCGCTAATGTTTGGTTTTTGTCCATCAAATCACTTCGGATATTATTACGTGAGGGTGACAACTTGGAGAGAGGAAAGAGATTCTCTTCATGCGCTAAGTGCACCTTGATAACAGCTTTTATATTGGAGAAGTCAGACTCAGAAGAATTTTTGTTAGGCTTAAGAACCAATATGGGCTTGCGCGGATCTTCAATGACCGAGTAAAAGCAATTCACTCCAATGTTCGCTTGTTCGATTGCCCCCGCTAGTGCTGCCAAATAGAAGGCACGTTTATGGATATACCGCATATTCAGATGGTCCTTTTCTTGAAACATAGTTGATCTCATGACAACAAACATATCCACGTCAACGCCTCCGGGTCGTAACGAAGCTGTTCGCAAAATCCAGCTTCCACCCACCTGTATCTTACTTGGCTTCTCTACCGAGTACTTGAGAAGTGAGTCTTCCTTCGGCATCGGATGAGGAAAGGGGATATTAATATTCGTGTAAAATCCCCTGAGAGACTCTGTAGCAGGCACAAGCGTCTGAGAGGGGATTTCAGGAACAGCTTCTAGGGTGCTCTTGACCTTCCTGAGGACGTAATCGAGTGCTTGTGATTTCTCGTAGCGGGGTCGCACCTCCTTCAACATCTCCTCAATTTTCAGTTTGAAGACGTTGCTTTTAAAAAGCTCACTCGTGTTTTTCAGGGTACTTATTTCATCTCGAGAAGGAATTGCATAGAGAGATTGCTTTTGCGGAGGTTGCAAATCACTTCCGTCACTAGGCTTTTGCGTGGATTCATTTTCGTTCACGTCCTCAAATCCACCTTCTAGGTCTTCGTCCGAGTACATATCTACAGTTTCTTCGGCTTCAAATCGACTGCTCTCATGTTGACTATCGTCATCGACTTCAGCGAGAAGATCAACATCATTATCGAAATTGCTCTCCTCTCCTTCCACGTCGTTCGGTGAAGAGGATATATGGTGTCGACTTATCGACCCCTTGCTTATCCTTTTATGTCCATCACCTCTCTTTTTCACAGCTTGGCTGCCTATCGTGGCATCCACTCTCCTTTTGATCCCTGGCATGCTTGTCCACAGATGGATAGTCCGCAAAGTTCGTACCTTCCATCCTGGAATATTTCACAAAATTTTGAGGCGCTCCGTGCGCAATTGAATCACGTGTACAAGATTCATGCTCAGGTATTAGAGATCGCGCGACGCTCTCTTGAAATAAGAACATTGCCCCCTGGCATGGCTTCACCTAGCCAAGAGAATGGCAAAGTCGCAAATGGGACAAATGGCGAAACTTTACCAAGTCTGGAAGCCTCCAATTCACCAAGAAATCCCGATGGATGCAAGAAGGATGACACGATGAATGACAGATTCAATAATACCTCCTTGCTCTCTCACGTTGAGCCTTATTCTTACAAAGGCACAGAGGCCGAGGCCGCAAGATGGCAGTGGTTATTTTCTCCTAGTGATATGGCTTTCACTCCCAGTGTTATTCAATCAAGTCTCACTGAGGACCGTGAACAATACAATCGGTGGAAGGGTGTTCAACTCATTCTCCGGATCGGCGATTACATGAGAATGTTAGTATAGTGGTGTTTATTTCACCAAACGGTAACGCTTACGATACATTTAGAGGAAATCATGTTATGGCGACTGCCTCAATCTTCTTTCACCGTTTCTACATGCGTAAGGCAATGCCTCGTGATGCAAAGGAGCGTAGTCACGATACGTTTGCGTTCCAGGTATGTCCTTTTGCCCGAAGCCTACCTGCTTTAATTTAATGACACACCGGGTAGGAGATAGCACCTACTTGCGTTTTTTTGGCGTGCAAGGTAGAAGAAACACATCGTAAGCTACACAGCGTGATAGAAGCAACAAAGGCTGTCCTGGATCAATCTCCTGAAGGTGTAGCGCGAGCGGAAGCGCGAATGTATAAGGTTGATGTGAATTCCAGAGTGGGTGCTTTGGTGTTGTAAGAATTCCGATACTGAAATTGTTCAGGAATACCGGAGATGGAAAGATGTCATTTTGCTCAACGAAGAAAGGCTCCTTGAAACAATATGTTTCGACCTAATCATCGACCAGCCCCACTCCACTGCCATTAAAGCTTGTCAACGTCTACAAACGGATCGCGAAATGGCCAGGCTCACTATTCTGATCCTCAATTCATTGTAAGTATATCGGCCCTGCTGAAGCACCCCACTGAAACTAAATAGGTTGCACGGCGCCGTCAGCATCTTTTACGATGCTGAAACTCTCGCAGCTGCTGCGTTCCTCAAAGCATGTCAATACGTGGATCGGGATCCGGGCTCATTTGTCGTGGATCACGAAACGGGAAGAAAATGGACCGATGCATTTGACGTGGATCAAGAGGAAGTTGATGATGCCATGCCACAAGTCGCTGAATTCCTTGCATTTCACAATGAGCGAATTAAACAGCAACATAACGCATCCAGTGCAAAGTCTTCCGTGCCTGCTACACCGAATCACCAGCAAATCCTATCTGTGAGAGGGGATGGTAATCACTTGAATGGTTCCGATCCCGAAGAACGATCAGAGTCTAGGCCAATAAGCAGGCACGGAAGTCGTGGCTTCGGAGAGCCTCCACCTCCTCCGATGAGTCGTGCTGACAATCAGCCAGAGCAAGCAACTGTCCCCGCAACGACATCCCCTGCAAATGATGTCGCTAGAGACCTGCATAATCAGGCAGCTATGGAGAAAATCACACACGAACAGAGCAAAATGGATCGTGCGAATTTTGCCCAAATTCCTCGAGAACCTCCGCCGCTTCTCTCACCCAAAATTCAACCTGATGAATCGGAAAGTGAGGAAGAAGGTGCCCTATAGAGGGCAGTTGTATCCAAGCGTTATGATTTCTGAGCTTTGTACTTTATACCTTGTACCCCTACTGCAATAACTAAGCTACTAATATTGACACAAAAGCTAGTGATACAAAAGATGCATTAATCGTAGTCTTCGTCTTCGTCGAGCGTGCGTTTTGTTCCCCTCTGTGTAGCCTGCTGTTCGTCAGGTGTTTGCGTCTCACTTGCCATGGTGGTGTCTATCAAATCATCACCATCCGCTTCTTCGTCTACAACAGCTTGAGTGTCACTTGAAACCTTCGCCTCCAATTCATCTTCACCTGCGAAGTTGCCATCAGAAGCGTCTTTTGGAGGGGGTTTGGGAACAATAGTAAAGTTCACGTTGGTCAAACAGTGCTGTGTAGGGGGTAGCTTAACGCCATATCGATCCATTATCGGTGGAAGAGGAACGCTATTTATGGATGAGGCCAAAGACAGCAGTAACTACAAGGTGTCAGTTCATGCATCGAGACTTCATTATGTGAGCACTCACGTCTTTGTTGGGCGGCTTCGTGTAGCTATGGTTGACCTTACTCTGGATAGCCAACTGGATGTCATCAAGCGACAGATTGGAAACACCAGCAGCAGACGTCCTTCCACTGCTTGCATGGTCGGCGTATACAATAGCGTCCTGGAGTATTTCGTAGAGGTATCCTAGAGGCAAAGGTGTGAGACTATGTGGAAAGCAGACGGATTAATACGTACTATGTGCGAACTCTAGTAGCATCATCAAAGCAGGTGGTTGAACATCTTGTATTCCCATACTCTGAAGGATGAGAGCCATGAGTCTGGCATCTCGAGGGACGTGAGGGAGTCTCGAGCTAGGTGCTCGTGTATCCGTCGGAAGAATGGTGGAGTTGTCTATGTTTGCACCCCTGGATGTTGTTGACGGACCAGCATCATCAGTTGCTGTTCCATTTGCTTTTGCTTCTGCTTCTAGCGCACCGTTGTTATTTGTGTGAGCTTCTTCAGCAGCTGTACTCGCCATTGTAGACAAGGTGTGTTGATGTGAGCGTACTTGGGAGCGATGGATGTGCATGACGCTGATGGGGAACACGTCACGTGCTATACCTACACTCCGCCTTTCAATGTTTCCGAGCAAAAAAATAGGAACAATTCACCAATATGGTACATCACATACGGGGCTTGTCTTATAATGACAAAGTGTATTGTATACCATTGTTGAGAGGTGTGCTAATTGCTATGGCAACTGCCATCGTTAGAGAATATGAAATATATCTATGCTAAAGAGTGATTTCTCATGTCTATCTAAAGATCTATTGAGGATTGAGTCGTACTGATCGGTAATTGCGGCTCTGCCGTGCTTTATGGACCGCCATGCTCGGAAGGCTTCGTAGGTTTAATAGATCGCGCAGGTCTAGGTTTCGTTCTACGCTTGCTTTTTTAAGGCTGTCCACTCGAAATAGAAGTTCCGCCAGTCCTCAAATCATAGAAAACATCTGTCAACAAAGGGTCCTTGATAGTAACGCTTCCGTGGCTTCCAGAATGAGAAGATAGTACGGCCGATGCTCTTCTACATTCCTCTTGAATAAGACAGCACACTGTGATATCAATAGCACCCGACGTGTTGCGATCTATTATGAACGGGTCTTGACAGAGCAGAGGCTCATTTGGCCATCTAGGATTCAAAGAGGGCAACGTTGGATACACCTCGTTCTTATCTTTTTGTCTGTTGAACAAACAGCCCATACGAAGGCTGAAACCGCACTTGACGGGGTCAATTTCGGAGAGCCAAGAGAAGAATCGCGTAAATAAGTATCCTAGTCTCTGGTCCTTTACACTTCTCTTGTTCGATGTGTTTTCAGCTTCAAGATTCTTCTTAAGTCCCGTTCGGGCTATTTTGGCGGCTATTTCTCGATCGCTAGCATTTGAAAGAGTGGCAAACGTCGTGTCATACTTCGATGCATTTGAGTGGGGATCGACATAGACACGAGCTACCATCACGTCAGTTTCCACGACATGACTGACAGCTTTGCTTTTACTGATGCGTTTACGCCACAAAGCAGTTTCTTTTGTCTGAAGCTGTCTGAGCAGTGAAGGTGCCTGTAAATTCGGCACAATTCCTTCCGCCTGGAGAAACTGTAGTACGCTAATTTGATTGAGAAGCTCAGCATTCGTAACAAAAGCTGATGATTGACTCACATGAGACAGATTGTGTATGAGTTCAAGCTTGGAAAACCATTTTCCCCAGAAGGATCATTTAGCTGGCGACGTGAGGCCCATTTCTTTACAATGAACAGCAGTGGTCTGACGATTTCGGGCGCCAGATCGCAGTAGGCAGCTATCATCTTCGAATTGTGCAAACCAAACATATCATTGATGTTCAAATCACAAGCAAGCCCAGTGGTCTTGTGAATGAATTTTACTACCAGCACAAAATCAGAATGTATCTTTGTTGTATGCCGTACTCACCAATAGGCACCTGGGCACCTCTTACGGGAAACACTTTTGCAAATTTGCCTCCACCGTATCTCTCGAGAGATCTTGCAACACTCCTCACGCTATAGTAGTCAGGTAAGGTGACATTACAATCTTTCTCTTGGAATTGCCCGGTTTGAAGCCCTTCAGGAAATGGGATCACCTCGCCTTCCGGCTTCAGAAACGTATAAGAACAGTAAAGATGACAGAATGAACTCACAGTACCAGCACCAAGAGGCCTATATGGATCCAGTATACATAGATCCAGATCCGACGTAGCTTCTGAAAGTCCAGTAAGGGTAGACCCAAAAGGTACAACTTTCAGGCCAAAGCCTGGCCAACGAGCACTAAGAGCTTGCTCAACGTCTGCTATGATGCTTTGTCTACCTTGTGTTGACCTTGAGCGGGTGCTCTCCCAATGTATTCTGATCTGTCTGCCAATTGCTTCTTCGCTGCATGTTGGTCTAGGATTACGCTCGACCCAAGTCTGATATTTTTGACGTTCTTTTTCTATTTGTAGCGACTTGCATTCTTTTTGCAATGCATTTGCGTGTTTGAGCCGTATGCTCTTTTCCTTCTTTTGTTTCCCTACTCTTGGTCTTGCTTTCTTCTGTAATTCGGATGCGTTCATCTTAAGTTGGCTGACTTGTTGTGCAGTGGGAAGAGCCTGCTGTTTCTTCGAAGGTTCACTGGACGATGGAGAACCTGTTATAGAAAGCCGTGCTGCAGTGTTTTCCAGAGCCTGCACCACGACATCTGTGTGTAGATCTTCTGTCATCGCTTTTGTCCAATTAACATGGGTGTGTGATCCTTTGTGCACGTTGAAGTGGGGAGGATAAGATAACGCGTTTAGTGTTGCTCTCTTGTTGGTCTTGTTGGAAGAACACGACCAAGCACAATGGCTATTGAGGATATTCTTTTGAGCGCCTTGAACGCTCCATTGTCATCCCAAGAAGCACAAGATGTATGGGAAATGCTACCAGAGACCACACATCCCTACATTAAAGAGTTCTCATCAATACTGTACCAATCAGCTGAGATGCAGGGACTGTCAATGCAGTACGAACAGCCTAAAGATGTGAATACACACAGCAAGCATGACTGGATATGCAAAGCAGTCGATGTATACAACGAGAACGGTGTAAAAGGCTGGCGCATGTTTCCGAGTCTACCTTTAACACTCTCACTCCAAATAGGGGAAAAAGCTGTTATTCTGCAACTTTCATCAGAGACATCTGGGATAGATCTTGTCTCATGTCTCGGCGAGCCGAGTCGCAAAGGTGGGGGCGAGCCACTTCAAGGCGGGGGAGCAAGTGGACTAGGGCCTCCGGCTTGGATGGAATGGAGAGTCAAGCTCTGCTACCTCAGAGCGGATCATCCAACGCAACAAGATGCTAATATTATGGTCCAGCTTGCTGGCCTAGAAGCTCGCGGCCCTCATCGATGGGAGAGAAGCAAAGGAGGAACAGCGCGATGGGCTTTGTTCACAATTTACTTGGCAGACTAACTTCCGAGCGCTACTCTATTCATCTGTGATTTCTTCTTGGGTTACAACTCTTCTTGAGGAAATGAGTCAGCCGGATGCAATTGAGGCTCATCGCATATCTTTGTCACTCATACAGTTATCTTACATGAATCACATTGTACACTGCATGACGCAAATGTCATTGGGGTTTTAGTCAAAAGGTCCATGGCATTCGGGTCATGGTTTATGCATCCTCGCCGTTGGTACGAAGGGTGTACATTGCGAATAGGGTGATTCTATAATACAAGTTCTAAATGTTGTGTATACCAGGACGCATCATGATCCTTTTTTCTTTATTTGGCAGCACTGTCGGCCATCTTACATGCTACAATCCGAGCACGTTCCACGGGGAGCATCTCGCCGTTGTCAAGTTTCAAATGAGCATCTTTGACAATAAATGTCCAAACCTCATCACATTGACGATAGGTATGTAGATGGCCCTGGATGGAAAATATGAGCAGTGTAAAAGAAAAAAAGCTCGAATGCTAACCTTCAAATTACTCTTGGCTTTCACACTTTTATTAAGCGTTTCAGCGACGGAGCGATCAAATTGTGTCAAAACCTTCATCGCTAAGACGGGATTGATGTGACCCGATTGGATCAGTTCATCTAGTGCATCTGTTAGCTGCATCCCGATACTAAGCAAAGGATAGAGATGTGAGTACTAAATAGAACACAAACGATTGGACAAGCTACACATGGCAACATATCTGTGTGCCGGTGCTCTCATCATGCTCATGATGCTCACCTACTACGACGATAAAGTTCATAGTATTGAGTGTTTCGAGGTGCCGACATCTTTTGGTATTCTTTTGTATGATAGTTGCCACCCAAGCGTCTCTTGGTGCACAAAAAGGACACTGGCCGTCTAGGTCTCCGACTTTGGTCAAATTATGGATTGTTTGGATGCTCTTTTCCAACAATTAAGTTAATTTTACCACTCAAGCAGGGAGAAAGCGGCTATGAGATGGTGGGTGGCGTTGCGAAAGGAACTGTGTTGTGCTGCGCCGAGCCTTTATATATCCCGCGCACGTGGAAAGAGGAATCATTTCAACAATGTCTCCGTCATCGAAAAATGCGTATATGGCGACGATAGAAATGACATTGGTTAAGGAAAATTCTTAACAGTCAGTATGGATGTGCTTGCAAGCGCCATGGAAGGAGCTCAATTTGAGGTACTGTGGGGTATGTGAACTAAAAGAGCACACACACGCCTTGCGACCAAAATACTAGGGGTCATGCTCGTAGAACGAACCTATTGCAATATGAAATTGTGTAAAACTTTACGGCACCTCCTCCCCAAAAGATTGCACTTTTTGAGACAGCACTTGAATTTGCTTGTCCTTTGCACGAATAGTGCGCGATCTTAGAAGATGAAGCAGTTGGTTCAGCCTCTTTCACGTGGTAATGATCACCCCCCACAGCGTTGTTAGTTTATTGGTACACGACACGCTCCAAGCAATAATAACAGCCTTGACTCTTGTTCGCATTTTGCTTGCTTTCCTTGTAGGATAGTAAGAGCAAAGAATTAGGCTTTTCACTGCCATCTTGTCTACCCCGTGCTGTGTTCAGCCCTCACACCTACACGACGGCTTCCTCTTATCCATACGCTCCATTTCGCATACGCTCACGAAGTCTCCACCCCTAGGGTAGGCTCAAGCACTTCGATTTTGACTCGTGAACATGACATCTGCACTAACGGAAGGGCAACGTGAAGAGCTGTATGTGCTTTGCAGAAGGTAGAATTTCCCCTGACTCCTCTCATAGGCACAAGTCGATGCTGGAGTACTTCCAGAGAAATGGACTTTCTGAATGCTTCGAGGCCCTAAAGCGGGAAGCAAATCAAGACGGATTTGTTGTAGATCAGAAAGCCAGATATGTTGGTCTCCTTGAAAAAAAGTGGACTGGCGTCGTTCGACTACAGAAACGTGTCATGGAGTTAGAGCAAAGGAATCAGCAGCTTCAGGAAGAACTAGCCTCTGCGCCAACTTCAAGAAGAGCAGCAGCTCTCACAGATTGGGTACCGAGGAACCCTGCTCGATTCGTGCTACAAGGCCATAGATCACAAGTATCTCGAGCTACATTTCATCCTGTGTTTAGCCAAGTGGTCAGTGCTAGTGATGATTCTACCCTCAAAGTGTGGGATTGGGAAACGGGCGAGTTTGAGAGGACACTTAAGGCTCATACTAAAGCTGTTCATGATGCTGACTTCGACTCTAAGGGGAACTTATTAGGTAAGTGCATCCTATTCTTTCTCACTCAATCTCACGACTTTGAACAAAAGTCTCTTGTTCTTCTGACATGACCATAAAGCTTTGGGACAGCAATGACGACTGGAAGAACACGAAAACGCTTTATGGACATGATCACACAGTGTCTGCAGTGAAGTTTATACCGGGCGATGATTTTGTCGTATCAGCGGGGCGGGATCGAACTATCCGTATTTGGGATATCAAGACTGGTTTTTGCACTCGGACTCTATCTGGTCACACCGACTGGGTCCGGTGGGTTACGCCTTCGGAAGATGGTAAGCTCCTAGCTTCGTGTAGCAACGATCAGACCGCACGGATTTGGGACTATACTTCGGGAGATACCAAGGTTGAGCTACGAGGCCATGATCACGTAGTCGAAATTATCGTATTTGCTCCCATTGCTGCGTATCCTGCCCTTCGCGAAATTGGCGGTATTCCCCCTAGTACTTCGCAAATCCCTGGACAATTTGCTGCAACGGGGGGGCGTGACAAGGTTATTAAGATTTGGGACACTAGCAGTGGCCAATGCCTAAAAACACTGACTGGGCATGACAATTGGATACGTGGGCTCTGTTGGGCACCAAGCGGTGCGTCTTTAATATCATGTTCTGATGACAAGACGATCAAAATTTGGGATTTGAAAGCGGGAGGACGATGTAGCAAGACTGTTGATGCTCATGAGCACTTTGTCACCAGCATTGCATGGGCGCGTGCAAGGACGGAGGTCGGTCCAAGACCTGACGGCCCTTCAGCAGTAAATGGCAGTGCATCAAAGAACGAAGTCAAGACCATTAATGCTGTTGTCACTACGAGCGTGGACTTGTCAGTGAAAATATGGACACCATAAGCGCTTTCCACAACAAAGGCTCCTTCACCACCATCTGCTCTCCCAGTTTCTCCCGATCGTTTTGGCACATCACCCATACGTATACCACTCTCGCCACGATAGACATGCCTTTTCGTGCTGGACTTCGTCTAGATCGAATAGTCCTCTTGAAATTCACACACTCTTTCTCAGAACCCTTTAGGGATGTAGGATATATTTCTAAGAATACAATACAATGCTAATTACAGAATGTTAAATATTAGCGAAACCACGCATTGACGCTTGCCGACACACTCGTGCTTCCCATGCAATGAAACCATCCCTGTGGAATGTAAAGGGCATCTCCAGGTCGTAGTATTGCGTGGCATGAATCGGGATGGGAAAGCGCATGCTGAAGCGTTGAAGACGGAGTCTCATCGTTTTCCAGCAAAGGGGCTTCTGACGTGATCATAGACGTGTTGGGCTGCATACTGAGTGAGTCAAACATTTGAAGGTGAGGACGTGTGCATGGAGGGAAGAGATGGACTCGTTTGGTACCTGCTACCTGGACAAAAATGTTCTCATATGGATCACAATGTATTGGAGTAAATGTGCCTTCGCCTCCGAGCCACATGTTTCTCCTCCACTGCTCTTTATCTCCTCGACTTCCAGCTAAAGTATGGGGAAGAGGAGGGCATTGTCGAGATAATGTCTGTGAAACTTGGAATAGGTCTTGCTGAGCAACGTATCCCACCAGACTTTTATCATGGAATTCCCAAGGAATTCGACCGTCAATGAAACCGTCTAGGAAAATGGAGAAAGGCATTTCAACCTGTGTCCATGATGCAGAGTGAGCTTGGTGTATGGCAGAGTGTCTATCCTGTTTGACGCCGTCTCCGTATCCATGACCATACTCCGCAACTTCTACGGTAACCGTGTGTTCCTGCAATTCTGGAATGCAACGCAGACCAGCTAAGGGCTCCGCAGACTTTCCTGGCCACTCCGCACAAGCAGACCAGTAGTAGGGTGAATGAATCACATTTACTAAATTGGCAAAATGCCCAGGTCGAGCCTTTTTCAAATATGTTTCGTGGAACTTTGAAGGCTCCAAGAAACCAGAGACATTCTCGGATTTCAGGCTCGGGAGCCTTGATTTACTTTCCCGTAGAATACTTCTCAGTGATATTACCGCCGCATTACGACTCATTTTCTATCGAATCATCGCTGAAGCGGCTCGATCTCTTATTACACGATCTGTCCATTCTCACTCCCAAGAGCCAATCCGAGCCTTCACCACGTGGCATCTATCTAGTAGATTGCGCGCGAGCACGTGGCGAATCATTAATACAGTTTGCGCGTCCGCAGCCCATGTGTAACGAGGTATAGCCTTGAGAAGACGCGGTACACTTTCATCCCCACCACTTATCGATTTACCGTCAAGAGGAAGGTGAGTTGATGCAACAAAGAGAGGAGGGTGATGAGCGAATCAAGGAGAAAGATGGATGATCATCCAGCTATTATCATAAGCATTACGAAAAGGATGGAACTCGCTGCGAGAGCGAGAAAGGATTCGTTTATTAGAAGTATTTACTAACCTTGCTCCCTCCAGTCAGGCACCATGGGTCAACCTTCAGGTCTTTACACAGCTCGTAAGCTGCGGTCCGATCGCCGCAACAACAAATGGGCAGACGCTCAATACAACAAGCGTATGCTTGGTAACTTCTACAAGTCTTCACCTACCGGAGGTTCTTCGCAAGCAAAAGGCATTGTTTTGGAGAAGATTGGTGTTGAGGCCAAGCAACCTAACTCGGCCATTCGTAAATGTGTCCGTGTCCAACTCATCAAAAACGGTAAGAAGGTCGCTGCCTTCGTTCCCAATGACGGTTGCTTGAACTTTGTCGATGAAAACGATGAAGTCCTCATCAGCGGTTTCGGTCGTAAGGGTAAGGCAAAGGGGTAAGTATTATTGTCGTTGTCCAGTATCACTTTTAATATTTCCAACCTCATCCAGTGATATTCCCGGTGTCCGTTTCAAGGTCGTCAAGGTCTCTGGTGTATCTCTGCTAGCTCTCTTCAAGGGTAAGTCTTACTTTGTATCGTCAGACATCTTTTACTGAACATACTTGTTTCAGGCAAGCGTGAAAAGCCTCGTTCTTAAGCAAACGTCTAAGGACGTATGCAGTGACTTCGCTCGTATCGCCCCTGTAGCACGCTTGTTAAGTCCGTGCCTCTCAGTGGTCGTTGGCATCACCATGTTTCACTATCATGATTGCAACCATATTATTACGCATACATATTCATCGAGTGGAGTGTCATAGAGCGTGATGAGACCATATAGAAGGTATAGGTGCACTACGATCTGTGCCGTGGAATGTTGCGAAATGAGGGCGATCTTGAAGCATTATGTTTTGTACTTTTGGGGTCGATCCATTCTAGGATAATTCACAGTTCTCTTGTAAATGTTAGCCATTTCGTGTCTACACAGATCCTTGTACCTCCCACCAAAATTGAAGTCACGTACATGCACTCTAACAAAGTCAGCACGCGTTCAGAGCAAATGTTCTCTTGCCACAAGATCCTACATTAGTTTAGCTGTATCTTCATCATAAACTACATACATAATCAGCGTATCGTAGATCTTGGAATAATGTCGTCTGTAGGCAAACTGTCTCGCGAAGAGTTTCGCAGACAGAAAGACCTGGACGCTGCTCGGAAAGCAGGAACTGCGCCAGCTGAAGTGGATGAAGAAGGCAATGCGATCAATCCTCATATTCCCAATTTTATGGCCAAAGCGCCCTGGTATCTAGACTCTGGTCAACCGTCGTTGAAACACCAAAGGAAGCCAGATGATACAAGAGACCATTTGAAGTTCGGCGAATGGTACCAGCGGGGGCAGCGCGAATCGAAATCGGCCACAAAGTACCGGAAAGGCGCCTGCGAAAACTGTGGTGCGATGACACACAAGGCGAAAGATTGCTTGGAAAGGCCTAGAAAGAAGGGTGCCAAGTGGACAAACAAGAACATCGCTGCCGATGAGATCGTGACAGATCTTAAGGGTGTCGATACGGACTTCCAAGCGAAGCGTGATCGATGGAACGGCTACGATCCTTCTGAACATAAGCGTGTCATTGAAGAATATGAGGCTGTTGAAGAGATGAGACGGAAAATGCGTGAAGAAGAGGTAGATCGGCAAACAAGCACAGATATGTCCACCGCCAAAAAGCTTGCCAAAAAGCAGAAAAAGGCAAAAGACAGTGGTCCCACTTCTGATGGTGACTTTGGTAGTAGCGACTCGGACGAGGAAGATGAAGACAAATACGCAGAAAAAGCTGATATGGTTGGGCAAAAGGTCGATACTGAAAAGCGTATTTCAGTTCGAAACCTTCGTATCAGAGAGGATCGTGCGAAATACTTGTACAACTTGGACCTAGATTCAGCCTATTATGATCCCAAATCAAGGTCGATGCGTGAAGCCCCGAACCCCAGTCTTCGCCCAGAAGATGCACCTTATGCTGGAGACAACTTCGAACGTTCACGTGGTGAGGTGCAAAAGATGCAAGAGCTACAAGCATTTGCTTTGCAATCCGAAGACCGCGGCGAAGACATTCATTTGCAAGCCAATCCAACAATCAATGAGCTACAACACCGCGAGTATCAACAAAAGAGAGAGAAGCTTAATGCGCAAATCAAGGGGAGCATACTGGAGCGATATGGAGGTGCTGAACATTTCGACAACGTCCCCCGCGAGCTACTTGCTGGGCAAACAGAGAAGTATGTCGAATATACGCCTGCAGGCCAACCCATCTACAATGCTCTTAGATCTGTCGGTGGCTCTGTAAATGGTGCCCAGCAGGAGAAGGTGTTGTATGATGGCAACCACAAGGCACCGTTCGGTTCTTGGATGGATTCAACCTCTGGAAAACCAGGATACAATTGCTGTCACAGCACAATAAAGAATAGCTATTGTACTGGCGAAGCTGGAAAAAGGGCTGCAGATGAAAGCAACCTGCTCATTGAGCCAAAAGATTCACAACATGTGGCGGAGAACAACAATGCTTTAGGAAAGCGTAATCCTCGACGTAGCCGCTCAGATTCGTCCGCATCAAGTGTTACTGGATCATATAGTGATAGCGAGAGCCATTCTTCCTTTTCGTCTCAGGATTCTAGACATAGGCGTCGCAAGCGTAGTCGCCAAGAAGTAAAAGGGTACACGAGCCGTAAAAACCTAGGCGAAGGCGATGTAATGGAGAGGTTGGATAAGCGTAAACTCAAAGAGGCACTCAAGGAAGAAGATAAGCGATTGCGACGCGGAAAACAGTCAACTCGAGACCACAAGCCAGAGTGGTTGAAGGAAGCAGAAGCTGTAAACGCCAGGAGCAAAAAATACGGCATGGATGCGTCTGACGCCGACGTCACGGAGGAGCAATTGGAAGCCTATCGAATGAAGAACAGAAATAGGACAGAGGATCCCATGGCGAACTATCGTGACGAAGAGAGTTGATTTGCATGATTGTACATTTATGGCATTTTGTAATTTAATCTACAAAGAATGATGTCTACGTTTCAATGTGTTGGGGTCGAAGGTGGAGGCGCTTGTATATGAGAGCCATTTTCAACTCGCTTGAAGCAACAAACGGAAGCTTATCAGAACCGTCATTATCAGCACTATTTTCTTGTATTGAGCTTTGCCTCAATTTTCGATTATGACGTACTTGGTCAACAGAGAGACCACGGATTAGCGTTATTACAAAACCGGGCGGGCGCGTGTGTGGCGACGGATTTGCATTGACGCGAGTAGGATGAATAGATTGCTCGTCATCCTCGTTGGGCCTCATCATACTATCGACAGGTATTCGATTGACATCTTCAGACATTTGCTGTCCAATTCTTGCAGCCCGACCGGCAAGATGTGTGTACATTGTAGAGTCGCGAACACTGTCTAGTCCAACGTTGAAGACATGAGAGACTCCACCTGGAATGTCGAGCCCCCTCGCGTTTGTTGAATGTAATAAAAAGAGGACTTCTTGTGGAAGTCCCTGTTGGTTATCATTTGCATCATGAATCTCTCTCACAGGCACATCAAGAGAGCTCAGAAAAGACTTAGTTTGTTTCAGGGACCACGTAGGTGGAATCAATGCCAGTCCACGTTGAATGCTTTGGGACGCAAAAAAGTAAGCCAACATTGTCAACAGTAAAGGATCGATCGTTCCATTTGCCAAGGTAGTAGGCGATACTACGTGTGTATTGCGAGCTTTGTCTGTTCGATCCATCTCTTTGCCATGGGTTTTCGTTGAGTTGGAAGCTTCGCCACGAGCTACCGCTGTATTAAGGTTTCGCCAGGGTGGTTGAGACTGGCCATCAGATTCACGAGGCACCTCATCAACCACAACACATCCGTGGAGCAGCTCACGGGGAAGCTGTAAAGGAAACCTTCCAACCTCTTGGCTAATATCTCCAGGCATTCTTTCAATTTCATCTGCTTTCTTGATGCGACGGCTGAGACCAGTGATATCAAGCCACTTTCCAGTTTCCTCTCCACGCTCATTACGGAGCCCAGTTCGAAGCCATCCAGTTCTTCCTCCCAGAAAATGACGCAATACTGCATTGGCTGTTGCACTGATCACAACCAACTGAAGACTTCGATCCTCAACCATTTGTAAGCGTGGTGCCGCAAGATTGAACTTGCCAGAAACTTTCTTGTTTTTTCCAGCAAGCCTTCGATTTTGCAGCTCATCATTTCCTTGATGTACTTTCATTCGTATTTCTGCATTGACATCAGAGGTACCGCGTGGGCGTTTCGACGACTCTAAGCCAGCGTTGGGCATTGGGGCACCACCTGAATACGTGCTGCGATAACGCATAAAGTGGTTCAGTACGGCAAGGCCAGCAGATGGGTGTTTCATGTGATTCCAAATCTGCTTGTGCGACGGAAATCGGCTGGGAAGATCCAACAAATAATCTGCCTCATCTAGAACTAATGTTCGAAGAGTCGCAATGCCAAGTATAGGAGACCCTCTTGGCTTTTGAATAAGGTCTTGAAGGAGATTTGCTGTAATAACAAGAACGTGTGGTGGGTCATTTTTCAGTTGGTCCAAGTGTTCTTCTATGCCTATGTCGGAAGTACGAAACCGGGTTTGGATGACTGAAGACAATTCGGGATGGAAGTGTTTGGGAAAGAGCTGATGAGCCCAATACTGATATTGTAAAGCTAACTCCTTTGAAGGGACAACAACAATGGAAGAGATAGCCCGAACTCTTTTTTCAGAATTCCTCGACTGTAGAATGATCCGTGGAAAGTTCAGAAGGCCTAGTAATAGTCCGAAAGACTTCCCCGTTCCAGTATGTGCTCTGATGATCACATCGTTTAGTTTTTGCAATATAGGTATTAGTGCTGTCTGGGCTGTAGTTGGTCGTATGATATTAGGGATAGCAGAAATGACTTGACGACTTAAGGTCTGGTTAAGTCCCAAGTTCTCAAATTGGACGGAAGCATCATGAACATTTTTCGTCGTGTTGTCCGATTTTGTCGAGATAGACGGCAAAGCATCATGAGGAGGAGATGCGGCTGATGTTGAAAGAAATCTATGTAGCTTGAATGGCCTTTTGAGTCGCGTAGATATATCCCAATAATGTCTTTGCCTCAGTGAGGTGGACACCAGACGATGACACACTTGTGTCCGCCACATCCTGAGCAAGGATAGCCAATGGAGGTATGCGTCTGCAATTAAATCTTCTGAGAAATTTTTCACGTGTACGCGATCCAAAAAAGTGCTATGGCCATCCTTGAATCTTCGAGCGTAATCGAGTCTATTTTGGAGTGTCGGAATGGGACGAGGTGAAGATGAGCCTCGCAATGAAGAATTTCAGACAAAGGTTTGTCGAATGCCTGATGCAGTATTAGACTGAAACAATCTGACAGGAATATTGGGACAAGCGCTATACAATGGAGGCACCAGAGGAGGATTTTGACTGGTTTAAGTCATATAAAGAGCTCAAGTAAGTATTGATGAGCTGACCAGCATAAGGCAAACTTACATTTTTTGTCTTACGTAAGGCCTACTATAAATGAACTTGTTCCTGACAAAAATGCCAGGATTCTGATGCTCGGCTGTGGAAACAGCACCCTTACTGCCGACATGGCGGCGGACGGATACATGAGCATCACAAGTAAGTGAAAGGTATACTCCCCGATAATTTCTGATCGTGCAAACGAAAGGCATCGATTATTCGGATGTACTCATAGAGAAAATGCACAAACGATACCCTACCATGGATTGGCGAGTCATGGATGTCCGACACCTAATGGAAAACGCGGAATCTTTGGGGGGTGCGCAAACTTGGGATGTCGTGCTTGATAAAGGCACTATGGATGCTTTAATGGCGGAAAAAGGCTCGGTATGGGATCCATCGGAGACGGTACGGGAAAATGTCCGCCAAGAGGTTGATGGAATCACTGCGTTAGTGTGACTGTGCTTGATCATTTACAGAATTGACACCTGATTCATATTGAAGCCTTTTAAAACCCAAATCAGGTGTATTTATCTATCTGACCTGGATGCAACCACATTTCCGGGAACCATACATTCAGCGGAGCTGTTGGTCCATTGAGACACAAACGATGGGTGATGCGTTTCATTACTTTTTGTACATTGCACGAATGCATTGAGCTATTTATTTTTTGAGCTTTGCTCTAGCTCACTCAAAGCCTGTGCAGCTCGAGATCGAGCCTCTCGCATGCCATAGAGATCGGAGCGTACATAAGCCTTTTGGAAGAACTCACGCGCTTTGCAGTCGTTCTTCTTGATACGAGAAAGCTCGCCCAAATTGATGAGCAGAGCAACTTCCGCTGTATAGCAGAGAGCTTTGACTTCGTTGGTACGACGTTCGTCATCGCCTTGCACGTTCTTGATCCCCTGTCCTCCTTTTTGATCCCATCCGGTCCCTCGCAGCGTAAATGCAACAATATCAAGACCCCGCAATGCCCAGGCTAATGAGTCATCAATTTTACCATGCACATCTCGTGCATCTATTATCAATTGTGCTATGTTATTCATCAAGATTCCTGTTCTGCACCGCTCCGCCACCGTGGGATTTTTAGGTTTCTGATCAGCGGAAGATTTGGGTGGCATCAAAAGATTGATGGCTTGAATGTATAGAGGAATAGCAAGAGCACTGCGCCTCTGCGAAGCATACAATTGACCCAAAGCTTCTAAAGATGCGCCCAAAGATACACTATCCAGCCAAGGAGGAAGGTCCAGCTCAGCCAAGACAACAGGTTGGGAGTCACCATTGCCTTCTAGCACCTTGGATCTCGTCTCTGGAGGAATAGCAAGTCGTAGCAATTCTTCGACACTCCATCGAAGATGTTGCTCCGCGTGAGACGTGATGGTACCATTCTCATCCCTTCCACTCGGCAAGGGTGGCAAGAGCGTAGCCACCTCTGGAATCTTTGCCAAGTCACCACTTTTCTGTGCAAGAGCAACAGCTCGTAGTCGTTCTTCAGCTGTAGTGGCATGGATGCGGACCCAGTTGAGTGAGTCTGTGTATGCCTCGTAAGCGCTCAGATAGTCCCCGCTGTTTTCGAGACAAGAAGCTAATGCTATGGAAATACCTGATACTTTGAGCAGAGCATCATCTCCGAACCTTTCTTCCGGTAGGCTTTGCGCAACTTCCAAGGCCCTAGACTATGTCAGAACAGCTATGTTAGGCGAAATAACACTCACCTTTTGAATGCTGCCTTTGCCTTTCGGTGTTCTCCTGCTCGCTGCGCTTTTATCGCAGCTCGAAGGTCATCGCGTAATTCTGGTGGCCATGTGTTGAACGAATCATAATAGATATAAAGACCTGTAGCCGTAGCTAATGCACCCATAAGTATCAATGTGAAGAATGTGGTACGAATCTTGGGATTGCCACGATTTGTTGGCTCTTCACGTAATCCAGAGAATGAGGTTGATGTGGTTGTTTCCGAGCTGGAAAGGCAACCAGAAGTGTTGGAGACTTGTCGCAAGCTTATTGGTGCCACATATTGAAAGTTGATACAATTTCTTGGTTTTACTCTTGTAATCGTACGGATACCTGCGAAATTCAAAGAAGTTGTCCGTAGGATAGACATTCTTGTGGTGATGGCAAGAAGAAAGTCCATGCATTGTGGAGGGACGAAGCGCCTGTGAGGCGTAATAAACGCAAGCGCTGCCGCTAATCCTTTTGCCTAAAGAAGGACAGTTTTGTACTGTACTCCATCTTTCTTTATTGGTCATTACCCTATGAGTGCAATGAATGGAACAACGCCTGCAGCATTTTATGCGAGTGAAGTATTGGCAGGCGTTGGAAGCGCTGTAGGGGCAGCATCTATAGTTCCAGTTCACCATTACGTAGGTATCACGCTTCATGCCTTTTCGTCCTGACACTTCTTTGTAGATCCCCATTCCACCACTGACCCTCATACATGCCTTGTTTGTTTCTCATAACACTCTGTTAATCTCTAAGTATTATTCGACAAATTTCAAGAAAGTGAACTTTGCTACATCACTTGCACTAAACCAACTGCTTCTCTTTGGGCCACTCTCTGTCATTGCAGCGATGCTATCACAGCCTAACCCTTTACTTGCGGCTCCTGAGATCATATTTACCTACGGAGGTGTGCACTTCCTCAATACCGTTAGTGGTTTCGCCGATCTTCTCATCAAATTATGCTCTGTCTCTGGTGTAGGCCTTTTGTAAGTGGAGCCCGTTCCGTCCACGGAAACGTCCGCTTACGTTTTTCTGTGAAGGCTCGACACTGCATTTCTTTTCGTTGATGCTTTTGCCCGTAGCGATGGGATAGCGATGTTAGGTGTGGAGGCAGTAAGTTCCATCTGAAAAAGAGCTTTTCACTTAAAATTTCACAAGGTCCGTGGACATCCTAATCCAATTATCTCATCCTCAACGTGGGCAACGTTGCTTGTTGGTTGGCTTGTTGGTGTCGGAAGTAAGTGTTTATTATGAGTTTTACGTCCATAGAGCTGAATGATTTAGGCATTCTGATGCTAGGCCTGATATCATTTGAAGAACCTAATTGGACCTTGCGGACTCCTTTATGGCTGATGGAACCATCGATATTACTGTCTTCAGATATAATCAGTTCATTTCTTGCTGCTTGGTCTTATACTGCGTCCACATCTCCAAATGGACCAGAACGTTGGTCCGAAGCAATTAAGGGTGTGACTGCCAAGTCACCTTTCCTATCTCCTCTCCGTCCGTTGGTGCTGCCTCTGGTCTCTGGTCTGCTCCCGGTGTCTGCCTATCTCCTGTCCACTCTGAAAATACAGAAAAACGTCTACGCAACACCACACTCCCGGCTTCTCTCATCCGTAGAAGCACGAACTCTGAGCGCCGTAATCATCTTTTCGTTTTCCATAGGCAAAAGGACTCAGAAGGCCATTCTGACCACGATTCCGACAAGATCGGCCAGTGATCGAGTCCTCACGGTGGAAAATAGGAAGCGTACTCAAGGACGTTCTATAAATGAACGTCATACAGCGAGTAACATCAAGCGAAAGTAGGTAATTGAGAAACTGTATCACACCGAGTTACGCACGGATATCCAAATTGTACTCAGTACGTGTACAAAATCTTCATAGAACTGATCAATGATTTGATGGTGCTTAATCCATTCACCAAAGTCGACTTCGAACCATGGTATATCTGCTCACATCCATCAGAGAGGTATTGCTCTTCTCTTTGCCTCGATACGATTGACGGGGAGCTGCAGTGTGTTGCCCAGAAAGACCTATGCGTGTGGCATCATCTTCGTGTCGATCGACCAATTGTGCAACTTTTGCGTCGTAAGCCTAATAATAGAGGATTCAGTAACAAAAAGACTGCAGCAGACCAGCAGAAACGCACAGCTTCGTCTTTGTCCACACCAATAGGAGGTCTATCCCTTGCATTCAGCTCTTCTTCTTTCTCTCGCTTAGCCATTGTTGCGTAGCGTTTAGACGCAAAATGTACCAAATTCGTTCCGAGCAATAATTTTAGAGCGATCAACCTATCATTTCAAGCTGTTAGCACATCGAACCTCCGCAACCGAAAATAATACTTACGAGACCCAAGCGATTGTGACTGTCAGTATCCAAGCGGCAATGCTCCAAACATACATCAATATGACGTCGAGCTGGGCGGCAGCATTGGGTATCATTGGTTGGGCAATCGCTATTAGGGGGCGTCGTAAGATATGCCAGACAGTAATAATTGTGGAGTTGTCTTCCACTGGAGAATGTGAAGAACTAAAGCTGGGAGAAGCGCATTCATCAAAGTGACTGTCGTCCTCCAACATGCCCATAATTTGACTTGTCATTCGTACAAGCAAACAGACCAAAGGCACAGCAGCAAATCCAAGGCGACGACTGACGATTGGGCTTTGGTCAACAAAAGAATGTCGACGATTGGAGGAAGCCGAGCGCATGGATGGACCAGCAATAATTAGATCACGACACAGCACATCCATAAAACGATCATAAACGGAAGGCCTTATGTGGTTGAATTTTGTGATAAAGGCGTGTTTGAGCCAGTCAACGAGACACTCGCTTGCCATGACGATACAGACGGGAGTCAGAATAGTCTCCAGCAGCGTAAAACTTGGAAAGACCGTAAAGCTTGTGGGTAGCGGGCCCAGCAATGCCAATGCAGATAGCGAAGACGATGCTATTGAATTCGTGTTACCGGATTGGTTCGAAGAAGAGATGCCATGTTGCTCAGGCAGTGTAGATGATGAAGCTGCTGCGACTGAATTTCCCGCCGCACCTGACATTTCGACTAGATTACGCATCCCAATGGCGAACAACATCAACGTTAATTGGAATCGCTCGACGATGTCGGCACACGTCAATTGGAATAAGTTCTCCTTCTCGAACTTTTTAAACACACTGCCCTTGATCTCGACAAACTGATTCGAGATGAGGAGGGTCAAAAGCGCGTTGTCGTATGAGTTGATTGCCACATTTAGTGTGACTAACTGATAGAGCAGCACAAGGGTATGCGCAAATACGTACAGTAAGCTCAATGAGAAAAAGCCTATTGGACGAAGATAAGGTTGTCTGCCATCCTTCCTTCTGGCTAAGGTGTTTCGGGAAAAAAGAGAGTCAAGAAGGTCTTGGCCGAAAGAGCAGCAAAGACGATCAGCGATCTCCAAAACATTGAAAATCACGTAAAGCTTGATTACATCCTGCCCTCGTACGGAATGATACATCTTGCTAGCATCGGTCACGCGCGATAGAACATAACAGCTTGAGACGATGAGGCACCCCTTGAGCAGATCACACTTGTGAGAAGAGTGAAGGTAGCGCTTCTGTCCTCCAGCAAGCCAAACGAGAGAATTTCGGATCCAAAGATAGAGCGCCACGCCGAAGCGTAATGGCAAAATGGTGAATGTGTATAGAAAAGAATCAAGACACACAAAGAATCCGAACAGCATCGTTTTCTCCATGTGAAAGGGAATCGCGATGAAATTTGTGACTCGTTCCCATTTCATCTCCTGCGTGCTGTCAAAGTCAGTAGCAAGGATCTCTTCTTTCAAATAGTCCCAAAGGCTGAATGGAGGCGCTGCATCTGACAGCTGGTCAAGATGTGTCATGATGGTTTCAGGTCGTGCCCGAGAAATGGAAGAATGCTCGACATGACTAGGTTTGCGCGACATGTTGAGCTTCTCTTCTTCTTTTGAAGGAGCTTTGGCAACACCCGTATCTAAACCTAAGCCCTGATTGTTTGTACAATTTGGAGGAGAAATGTTTGATTGTAGGTGTCCTGAAATTTGCGAATTTTCTGTAGCATCGGGTTGCACCATCCGCCAGCTTTGGTTTGGAGGGTTTTCCACAGTTGGCGTAGATTGCTCGGAAGCGAATCGTTCGACTACCGACTCTGCGGTGTCAGGTTTGTGTTGATAGAGCCTAGCACTGGCCAGCAACGCTGGCGAATGTGCAGGTGAAGATGCTTGCCGATCTGATGCAAATCCAGGTGAGAGCATGGTTATATCTTTGGGTACAGTGCTCTCTGTGGCAATGGAAGGAGACGCCCATGGTTGGCCTCCAGAGAAACTGATTTCCTGAGCTCGATTTGCACCTTCAGCATCATCAACAGCTTCGGTTGTATGAGCAGCAGTAAAGGGTTCGATGTTCTCCAGTCGATCGGCAGTATCTGTTCGTTTCATCTCTCGACCTCCTGGAATGCTAATTGCAGTGGGATCTCCGCCAATCCCCATCAATTGTTTGTATCGCGAAACATTGTCGTTCTGTGTACTCATAAGGGCGAGCTTACTCTTTTTGTAGTCATGCATTGCTCGCTGTGAGCTGGACATTCGTGACAGCTTTTTCCCTGTTGAATTACCGTTTGATGTTGACCTTATTGTTTGTTGATCGGAACGACGTTCGTACTCCGTGGAAGGTCCCTCTGTTGCGCTTGAATCCGTACTGCCCACGTCAGAGTCTGAAGAATCCTCATCCTCCCATTGATCATCTGTAGTGATTGATGATTTCTTGAACCCATCAACCACTTCGCTCATAGGTGAAAGTGATTTCGTATTTTGTGTGCGGTTCAGATCGCTTTCTTCGTCTGAGGTGATATCTTCCCAACTCCCTTCAGAGCGCTCTAATCTAGTTTGAGCCACCTTCTTCCACCCTTGTATTTCCGCTGCAAATTCTCCATCTTTTGGACTATACCTTTCTGTATGTTCAGCGTGGTCTGCTTTGGGGAGAAGTTCGGATGATTCGTTGTTTTGTTTGGTTGGCATGCTGTGAGGCATTGTCGCGCTCTGGTTCTGGTCTTCTAGATTGTTTGGTGGAAGGAGAGACGTCACATCATGCGATACTTCATTTTTGCCTGTATCACTTCTCCTTTCCTCTTTACTTTCGCTCTGTACTCCGGCAGCACTCATCGCCAAAAGTAATGTGCAGCATCCGAGCTTCTGAGTTGATGATCGTATGAGCAGAAACGGGTGTTAATCTCGCATGGGCCAGTTACAATCTCGTGTCGATCACATTGGGTATTCTAATTGTATCCAGCCATACATTCCCTCTCCGCTATGGTAGAGCGAGACCATATAGTGATCGTAGGTGGCGGTGTTATTGGAATCAGCACTGCTATTGCTCTGTTGGACCATCCTGTGTCTCCTTGCGATGTCACTATTGTTGCTGCGGATCTTCCGCCACTCGACTCGAAAGCATATTCTCCCAAAGCGATCAGTGGGTCATCGTCTCCTCCACCATCCTATGCAAGTGCCTGGGCTGGTGCTCACCATGTGAGTGATGCAAGCACACCAAGACAGCTGGAAAGGGATAAAATTACCTTTCAAGTATTACAAAAAATCGAGGAAGCTATTGTGAAAGGAGGCGCTGCGCCGTGGGCAAGAGATCCAGGTAGGAGACCAGTATTCTGGGTAGACCAGACCGAGTATTGGAGTAACGGTGCAGGGTGCATCAAAACCTCGGTAGAATGGTACCCCGGGTACAAGATTCTCTCAACATCTGATCTTCCGCTTAAGGTTGATTTTGGATGTACTTTCTCTACTTTTGACATCGTTGTTCCCAACTACTTGTCATTGCTTTTTTCGTACATGCTGTCGCTAGGCGGGCGGGCCATTAAGCAAAAAGTTGGCAGAATTGATGAAGCCATAGGACTAGCTACGGGTCCTCAGCACAATTCAACAATTGTACAAGGCCATAGCCAACCTACCGCACCACCTAAACTTGTTATTGCCGCACCCGGATTAGGTGCGAAAGAACTATTACAAGACTTGGGCGTCCACCCTGTACGTGGGCAAACACTCCTCCTTCGAGCACCATGGTGTGCTTCGACTAAACCAAATGAAGCTTCTAGTGATGCTGTTTTTTGGAGAGGTATGAGCCGCGTAACAGCAGAGCAAGGCGGTTACCGGGACACGTACGTAATACCACGAGGAGATGGCACGATAATTGTGGGAGGAACACGATTACCGAACGATTTTGATGAGGATCCTCGATCAGAAACAACAGAGGAAATCCTGAAAAGGGTGCTCCCTTTGATGCCCACGCTTAAGAATCCAGAAAAGAAAAACGTGGATGGCAAGTTCAGTGATCAAGTCGACATTCTAGCCGTGAATGTTGGCCTCCGTCCTGCTCGGCAAGGGGGCATTCGGATCGAGAGAGCCAATGAGCATGACGAAGCTACCTTCTCACGTTCTTTGCCTATGATTTATACCTATGGATTTGGTGGGATAGGCTACCAAAGCTCGTGGGGTGCTGCCTTTGAGGCTAGAAGGTTGGTCGACGAGGCACTCAACAAAAATCCCGCTCCTCTTCACAGTACTATATCACAGCTTGACGCAGGATGTGTGCACTTTCCTGATCCTCTCACGTTCATGTGATTCTGTCTCATTTGTCTATGCTTACATGAACAGCACGTAAAATCTACTATCTTTTGTGGTGTTGCATGCTTCGCAATCTATGTTATACACAATATTAGACTCTTGGTTAAGTAGCGATGTGGTGTACATTTTGAAATGTTGGCAGTCAAAGGTTGGCAGTCACTTTGTTCCTAGCGTGCTCCTCAGCAGCGTGACCTTCGTTCGGGTTTGCTTCTGTGGAGTACTCAGCCCAGCTTTTCACAGGGATTGCCGCCTTGCTTGGCGTGAGGCTCGATTTGAAATTGGCAGGATTATCAACGAGGATCTCCCTCTCTTGAGGATTGCGACGAACAAGTTTGGACTCATCTACTTCTTGTTGTGCTGCTGGATATTTGGAGGCCAAGTTGTCTATCAAAGCAAGAAGCTGCTCAGCTTGCTGCACATTTTCGTCGTCAACTATGCTGGATTTGACAATCTCAACATGAGGTTGTTGAGATCGAAGCATTTCCAAGGTCTCTTGCGTCACTAGATCACCCCATCCCCTCTCACTACATTCTTTGACCAAGTGTTCTGCAGCTTGCGCCGAAAATCGAACGGGCTTGACTTGACTTTGCACATGCACAGTCAGTTTTGCTCGGCCTACAGGACTATCAGGAGAAATTGTATCGGTGAAGAGACGCACGACATCCTCCTTGGTGACATGGCGCAAAGCTTCGATGTCCACATCCCGCTGTAGGAAGTCAAAGTATCCACTGTGGATATGGAACCAGTATCGACCGCTTTCATCAAAAAGGTTCTTGACAGTTTCCATTTTCTTGCGGATCAGACTGTCCCGATGTGCCTCGAACTCATCTGCTGTCATTCGTTGCAGGACCTGAGTAAGAGTAGTCGAATAAAATTCATCTATACGACTTTCCAAATAGTCGGAGCTACGTTCACTCTGAACAATTATTCGGAAGCCCATGGCTCCCACGGTCTTGCGTAAGCCGCTGAAAACCAAGTATCCCAATTGCTCCTTAGTGCGCAACTGGTCAAATGCAGGCTCATGCGCAATTTGGGAAAAGAGGGCCAAGGTAGCGCGTTGCTTGATATCGGTGGAGTCGCCTACCTGGGTGTAATATTCGATACTGGAGTTAACATTCTTGTCATTCGGAACAGCAACAACATATCGGTAACTGGTCTTGGGATCCAAAATAAGGCTCCGTGCACCAATCAGCTCTGTTGACGTAAGAGGAGTAGATTGAAGAATCGACTCTGCTTTTTGCAACAGATCTTTTGACTCATTTTTATCAATGTTCCCATGAGCCAGCATCTCCAGATGCAGCCTACCGCGAACATCATCCAAGAAGCGCTGCACATCTTGAGGCTTGATATGATCAATTTCCTGCAACTTGTCCTCGGCAGTCCACAACTTCTCGATAGTTAAGTAGGTCGTATAGTAGTTGGCATGCTGGTATGGTGCCTCGAGACGGAAATTAAGGTAGGCCCGACGAACTTGATCTTTAATGATTTCAAAGCGATCATCCTTTACTTTGAAATTGCGGACTTGTTCCAGAATATAGCCTAACAGAACAGGCAACTTATCATTGTATCCATCCACAGAGATACCAATAGCATCACCCTGTGATTCGATATTGTAGGCAAGACCCGCCAACTCGGCGTCGTAGGAATACTCTGTAAGCGCGTCTTTGAGAAGTTCGACAAGCATGCGACACTTCACGGAGTTGTTGGGCGTAGCATCAACCAGTGGGCTTCGAATGAGCAAGTACACATTCGCCTTAGGCAGGAAGAAGCGATCATCTTTTTTGTGCCATAGACGCGACAATGGTCCGTGATCAATCAATACAGGCCTTTTGGTTGGCTTGGGTTTCGTAACTCCTTCTTGCGGGGCGCCTGGAACATCAAATGACGTGGGAATGAACGAATTTGGTTTGGGAAGATACATGTCATTTGCCCCTCCTGTAAGATTTTTTTGCGTTGCAAAATCTAGCACATGTGATGGAAGAGGGGTGACTTTGTATTCTGTCCCATACCAACGCTCTTTGAGGTCCCAGTGTTTGGTGCCGTCAGGAAGTGATTGCGCAGCTACTGAAACGCGACAGTTGGAAGGCGAGAGGCAGTTCGCTACATCCTGGATCTTGGCACGGTCAAATTCTCTGGTAAGGAAAGGTCCAGACATGATCCATTCGCGAGGGTAAGGAAGTTGCATCTGTGATGAGACACCGGATGTATAGCTGCTCGGTGGGGTCTTTTCACGAAAGCGGAAGGAGAGGTCACACAGTTGCTGAACCTCCTTGAAAGACCATTCGGGGATGCTCGAATTCTTGAGAAGATCAATGTATCGGAAAATGGAAGAGACAACTTGGTCGTAGTGTTGCAGGCCATCCGCAGTGAGATCTATGGATATTTTGAAGAACTCAAAGCCATCTGCCCCATTCATGGCACCCGCACTAAGGTGGTTGGCCCATCCATTTGATTTAAGGAAAGACAAGATGGAGCCTTGCCCTTCGTGCCCAATGAAATGGGAGATGAATTGACCAGGTTTCGATCGAAAGAGTGGACTTTGATCGGGAATGGGAAAGGTCAAGTCAAGCATGCGTATATCTTTGACGCTACGGAAGAACACTTGCGTCTGAAGTTGATTAGGGCCAAGGGGGGAAGATGGAAACGTTGGCGCTGCAAGACCCTTATTACGCACACCAGAAAATTTGTCCACAGCCCATTGCGTGAGCTCATCTAACGATTCCCGCCCTAGGATGACAAGCTTCATTACGTTGGCACTGTAATAACGATCGTGAAACTTCAAAAGCTCATCACGAACATCCACACCATGGCTGCGAGGGTCGTCCCAAAGAGTCTTGGCATTCCCCGTTCCAAAATGGCTGTAGGGATGGTTCGGATCGCTAAGGCTCTTCTCCAACTGGAATGCACGCCACGCATCGGATTGTAAATTTTTCTTATGTTCACTGTCCACAGCACGTATCTCGCGTTCCGTGCAGCTAGGATCGAATAAGGGCTTCAAAAAAAATTGGGCAAATCGGTCGAGTGCACCTTCGAGATGGGGATGGCCAACATCAAAGAAATAGTTTGTGTTTTCCATACCAGTATAGGCATTGGAACTTCCCGAATGATTGGTGAGGTATTCGCTGTATTCATTCTCCCTAGGGTACTTTTCCGTGCCCATGAAAAGCAGATGCTCGCAGAAGTGAGCAAGGCCTTGCAATTCTATGGGATCAGATAGATGACCAACTCGGATATCCATGGCTGCACTTGATTTGTCCGTTTCCGAATCATGTATCAATAAAACCTCCAATCCGTTCTGCAGGCGGAGCAAACGATACTTTCGGTCATCCAAGGTTGGGACTTCAAGAGGGCGCATGAATTGCGCATATGGAGAAGATGAAGAAGCATTTCCAATCGTGGAACGGATCTCATATCCTTCTGGAAGAGAATCCAAGGGTGCTAAGGTACCCCCTGCATGGGTCTGGGTTGGTTGATTTGAAGCTACAGTGGCAAGAGAACGAGAGGACGGAGTTGTGCTTACCGGCATAGTTCTAATTTGAGGATCAAATTTGCAAGTTCGTAAGGCAGAAGGAGTAAATAAGCGGGCACTTTGAGTAGAAGGCCGTAATGTTGAAGCACCGAACTTTGGATGTGGAACTTTTCGCGCCACAGCTCGACTAATTGCAACGAGCATTAGGCAGGTTCGTGCCAGATATATCTTTGACTATCGAAATGAGTCGATCACAAGGAATCCAGACCTACTGGATATTGCGTACAAAGAATGTTACTGGACTTGTTGTAAACTCTTGACAAAGATCTCGGCGAACGAAGGATCGTCGTCACCGACCATTATACACGTGTGTATGATTTGAGGTCCGTGCGATTTACAACAACCAACACAACTAGATCTGCTTTACAGGACGTTCTCATTTATGGATCAGCGGGAAATGGGCCCAACTGGCGAAGGTTCCGACGATGGTGGTAAAGTAAGTGTAGAGTATGAGCCAGTATCATGTCTAATCTCAGTGGCTGTAGACGCATGCCAGGAACAACTCCAAAACAAGCGATGGATTCGGAGACTTTCAAGAAGCTAATGAGGCCGAGGTGAACAGCTTTGAAGAGCCCTTACATGGTAACGGTGATACGTTCATAGAGGAGGAAGAAAACTTTCCCATCAATTTCCAACATCCACTTGGCACGAAGTATGACTCGCAAGGAAGTAGTTCAAAACCAGCCAGAGAATTTGATAGTAGAAAAGGTGCAAACACCTGGATGTCCGCTCCACTCGAAGGCGATCTCGATTGGGATGCCTGGGATACACCTCGCGAACCCACACCAGGTCCTGGTCAATCTTCTAGTCAGTGTATTGGCTCAAGCAACGAGGAGGACTTTCTGGCCGCCTTTAAGCGAGCAACCATTCATCAGCAACAACGACATGATCGTAGTCATTCACCTCCTATAATTGACCTACGCAATGTAGGCAAAGAACAACATCCAAACTCTGAGAAAACGGTTCAAAACACTCTCCAGCCTTCTGATTTGGATTTCTTCGAGGCATTTGAGAAGAGTCCGCGAGACTTAATGGCGAACAGCCGGGCTGATTCCAATGAGCGTGCACAACTTCGGGGAGGCTCTCTTAAGGATATGGAAGAGGCACAAAACAGCCCAATGGGAATGCAGGAATTGTCAAAAGGCAATAAAGAAAGCCAGGCCGACTATTTTGAGATACTAGATCCTGTGAAGGGTCGCATCTCGTCAAGTCCAATCAACATGCCAGGATCTACTCAGGAATCTTCTTCGTCTTCGTCGCCTTACGACGACAAGCAGAGTCGGCATGGAAGCTGGTCAGAGACAGCAGGAGCATGGGCAGGATCATTCCGTCGTACGCTTGGATCAATACGCGGACATCTTCCAAGCACGAAAGACTTTTACGTGCCAGATGAGGAAAGTCATCATGATGATGCCGCCGATGGGAAAGCACCTATTCTTGATACTAGCCTCTCCAAAGGAGCGACCAGAAGCAGTGATACGAGCTTCTCGGATCCGCTTCATCATGACCCGCACTCCAGAAAAATAGCCCATTTGAATGACTATTCGCAAGGGACACCTTTTGGTGCTCATGACGGTTTCTCGCCTCCTCAGGCGAGCCCTGTACAACGTCGAGCCGATCATACGATGTATATGGGACCGCACCATGCACCGACAGCTCCGATTAGTGGTGCGCCTGGTTTCAACCCAGGTACAGAGCGCAATTGGAATACTGGGTCGTGGTCTCTTTCTGCGCGAGAGGAAAACGAGAGAGCCAAAAATCCGATTCCTGTCGAACTCCATGGACGACGTGAGGAAACACAAGAGGTCGTGCAGTCTTCAGTAGCAGCCGTTCTCACCGCATACCTTCCTCGACGTCTCCAATTGGGCAAGTCATGGAAGTTACTATACTCAAGTGATCAGCATGGCATAAGCATTGGTACATTGTATCACAAAGTCGCTACTGGTCTTGAAATCAGCCGAGCGCAAGGGAGGAAGGCCAGCACTGGCGGTATCGCCGATGCCGAGGGCTGGCTTCGTGGAGCAAGTGAGAATACACGAGCTGCTGTCACAGGCATCCAACGCGTGGGGGGTGGACTCAATATAAGAGAGGCAGGTCTAGTCTTGGCCATTCGTGACAGTGAAGACCATCTGTTCGGAGCTTTTGTCAACGAGCGCATCCGAGCTCAGAGTAGCTATTACGGAAGCGGTGAATGGTAAGTTACTCATCTCGTTTAATTAGTCATTCGTCTAATATAGAATACGGTAGCTTCCTTTGGAAGCAACTAGACAATGGGAAGTTGAAAACATACAAGTGGACTGGACGTAATGATTACATGGTCCTCACAGAACCTCACTACTTGTCATTCGGGGGAGGTGATGGCAAGTATGGACTTTGGCTCGATGGACAATTGGAAAAGGGGGTGTCGACCAGGTGTCCTGCCTTTGATAACGATGTTCTCTGTGACGGAAGGGACCACGTCAGTGACAGCGACGCAGAAGGTCATTTCGAATGTATCACACTAGAGATCTGGGCGTGTGGCATCGACTGAGACTCGTTCCATTCTCCTTTCGACTGTCCAGTCGCCATAGATATTTTTTGTGAATCCTTCGATAGCAAAATGTCATTATCAATACATGGTTCCGCCACCCTTTGTGGCCTGCCTCTAGTTGCCAAAATAAAATGGGTCTGACAGGCCTTCGCCGTGTAAATGTTTTCCTCTTTGATCGCTGGCAAGAGCTCAGGTCGCCAAAGTCTCTGGTCGAGAATTGTTGAGTTGCGGACGTCCATAAATGGGGAAGTTGCGTCTACGAACGACAACATTAGTATACTTTCCATAATCTCAAGCTGACGCACCTGCTCAATAATAGTCCCTTTAGACTTCGAATTTCCGCACGGACTTGAGCCACGTCGCCCACCTTGCTGTTGGAAGCAGATCCCCCGGAGCTTCCTGCTCCCAGCGTTCCGAACGATGCCCCCCCACTACCCAAGGATCTTGCTCCAGCCATGTAAGTCTGTGTATTCAGGTAGGCATTCATACCATTCAAAGACGATTTCAGCGAAGTAGCGGCTGCCACAGACGCGCTTGTCTGTGAGCTTATTGTTGAAGGCTGCCCAAGGGCGCTCTTAGGACTGTGCTTGTGTTTAGATGGAGGCGGGTGTGAAGCAAATGGATCGAACTCTAACTCTTCACTATCATCCTCGCTTATCCAGGACTCTGCATCACTCTCTTCCTCTACCGTTGTTGCTGGAACAGAGCTTTTCCCGGTGCTTCTTAAATCTGGCCTGACGATGTCTGTGCCAATTGCGCTGGCAGATGTATCTGCCTTTAAAGTCTGGTTCAGACGTGTGAGGCTAGTCCTCCATGAATCCAAAATGTCAACTGATGGCAAAGCTGAGACCTTATCAGAAGCTTCTTGAGATTCCGGTGCGTCAGTTTGTCCTTGTGCGGACTCCCGCTCCGAGTCAGGATCCGCTATAGCCTTTTTTTCACCCGATTCTTTCTTATCTTCATCGTCTGTGTTTGCTATTATTTCTCCCGACATGTTCAATTTTTCATGGTCGACTTGATCGGCAAATTGAACCTTCTTTAGAACACCCTTTCGAGCAGAGGAAGTATCGAGTTTTTCTCCTTTCAACAAAGCTAAACTTGACACTCGCAGCCCATTTACCGACCGTGATAAAGACTCGTACAGCTCTCTATGGTGCTTCAGGATAGTGGAACGGGCATCTAGGGTTGCTACAAGACGAGGAATAACGTAGGCTCTATATAATGCAACCACGACGCTGGCCACGCCACCACCAAGCACGAGTCCGTAGCACAAAGACCGAAAGAAACGCAAAAGAACGTGATATCGAGTCAAAGGATTATCTATCGAGGAGGGTTGCACTTGCGTTTGGGCCTGATACAGCGCTAGAGGAGACCTTGGATATGTTTTTGGTGGTACAGAAGGAGAAGTTTCATGTTGCTCAACATGGAGAGGATCATCAAACATTCTTGCTGCTGTATCAAAAGCGTCTTGGTCAGACAGGCCTTCAAGAGCTTTGTTGTTGGTGTCATGTGAAATATGTGAGCGCTTTGATTGAAGGGTCTCCGGCCGCTTCGATTCCTCGAATGCCTTGGTGATTTCGTCATCTGTGAGACCTTTTGACTCGAGGAATCGCCGCTGAGCATCTCGATCTTGATTCTGCTGCGAATGAAGCGCAACTAGAAAACGGAGTGCTTGCTCATAGCGATGTTCCCCTTCCTTTTGCCTACTTGGGTGGTCTTCAGACATTTTGACATGGACGGGTGAAGTATGCGGGGACGTATGGATGCGTGTGATAACCGGACCCGGTCTTATCACGTGTGTGTTGTCTCCACTAGGGCCACTACTGGCACGTCGATCCAAGAGCGAACTCGCATCACATACGTGTCACGAACACACCAGGTATTGACTACCAGATCATTCGCAACGCTCGATGCCAAGCGCATTCAACTCACTATTCAAATCTAGTGGTAGTTCATCGCGCCGCGGGTCGGTAGCGTCAGGTCAATCACCGCCTTCTGGAGCTCGGGATTCACTGCCGCAAGCAGGTTCCCCAATTCAACCAAGCCGTAGTCTGTCTCCCTCGGTCTCCCCTCGTCCCCCTCTTCAAGAAGTACCCCCTTCAAAAGCACAGCGTAGCCTACCTCCTCTTGTAACTAGACGGGACATATTGCAAGATCCTCCTGAGAAGTCACATACAGTACCCACAATCGAACTTGTCTCTCCATCCGGAAATAGCCCGAAACCAATTTTCGGTCCAGGAGATAGTCAAAGCAATTCCGAACAAAGGAGAGGGTCGCCCTCGCTAGGAGAAATTGGAGAGCAGTCACGTAGACTTCAGCAGCAAGCTTCCTCTCCGCTGTTCTTTGACGAACAAAGTCCACCCAGTGAGGAGCCTACGCCCATCGCAAAGCAACTTCCACTGCCAGATCGTAGTGAAGGTATCACTAGCGATTCAGATCAAGAAGACCCTCTATTTTCTGTGAAAAAACTTCCGCGAAAAATGCCTGCTAATACTGGTAGCAGATCGGGGACTGGCTCGGGAAAGAAAGGGAAAAATGACATCCCAGATCGACACGATATTATGCGACGAGCCATGGTGGACGCAACTTCTTCCGACATAGCTGGACACCCCAACCCAAACACAGCGACGAGCGATCCGTCTAGAAGCTTGCCCAACACAGAAAGAGGCACGAATGCTCCTAGCCGGAGTACGACAGGAGAGTCTCTGGCCACAGGTCAGAGCCATGGGTCTATTGATAAACCAGGCCTAGGATCTTTATCCATCGATCAATTTTCTGTACGACCGGGAAATGAGGAGATTGTTCTTGCTGATGGAAGCATCGTCTCTGCTACAAATGAGAATGGGACTGGAATTCCATCGTCCGCCACACCCGAAAAAGCGAGCCGAGCACGAAAATTTCCCCACAGACCCAAATTAGGAAGTCGTAACAACTCCTTCCACAGCGATATGAGTGGAGAAGCCTCTCCTGATCATTCTATTTCGGGGCATGGGTCATCCTCAAATATTTCACCGACGAAAACCCGCGCCTTTGGACACGGCAAATATGCAACAACAGGATCTGCAGCTGATCCAATTCGATCAAAACAGACTTCTCTCGCTGTACCTGGTACGAATGGTACTCTTGATGCTGCATCAGACGAGCGCCATCACATGCACGAATCTGCTTCTACAGGATCTTTGTTACATGCGCCACTCAATCGCATTCGCCGGCTTAGTGATTCGAGCTCTGGTGGTGGAAAAAAAAATACAGCATCGTCTGGTGGTATTGCTAGTGCTCTTGCAGCTAGCGGCGTTGCGGGTATGGGAGTAGGTCATGCTGATTTACTGCGACGTAGCCAGGCCAACCTTGAGAGTGAAGCGCAAGAGATGCGAAGAGGTGGTAGTCGTTCTCGCACATCCTCCGTTGGTCGTGATTTTGTAGGTGCAAGTCAAGGCGGGACTTACCGTGATCCAAAAACAGGGAAATTGACAGAACGTGGTCCAGACGAAACCACAGACCCTTTCAACGATCCACGATTACAGATGCTGCGTAGCCGTAGTGGAACAGCAAACAGTAGTTTCAGTTTTGATGGGTCTGACGTCTCTGCTGCAAGTGGTCTGAATGCAGCTGCAGACTTTGCTCGGGGTTTACATCATGACGAACATTTGTTTCCACCAGACTCACGCATCATGGATAGTAACGCTGGGCAGCCCGAACTCACGCCAAACGGCATTGGTGCCGTAGGTGGCTTGAGCCCAAGTGGCCTTGGAGAAAGAGTCGCACTTGGTGAGGAGAATGAGAACTGGCACTCAGAAATGGACACGCAAATCACTGGATTCGCCGTTGCAAGCTCTAAGAGAAATGCTGATTTTCATGCACTCTTTCCCAATGTCCTAGAAGATGACTACCTCATAGAAGATTATGGATGCGCATTGGTGCGTGAAATTTTGATCCAGGGAAGACTTTATGTTTCGGAGAATCATGTCTGCTTCTATGCTAATATCTTTGGTTGGGTCACCAACATTGTCCTACCATTTTCCGAGATTGTATCTGTGGAAAAGCGTATGACAGCATATGTGATTCCCAATGCAATTCAGGTCGCGACGCTGCATTCGAAACATACATTCGCCTCTTTCCTATCGAGAGACACGACGTACGATCTCGTCGTTAACATATGGAAGCTATCTCACCCAGCACTTCCTTCGGTTGATTCCGCTTTCGAGATGGCTAGTGATGAAGAATCTGTCGATGTGAGCGAGCAACACGTCGATGAAAAGACAAAGAATTTGGACGGAGGTGTAGGTAATATCCCTCATGCACCTACCAAAATTTCGAAAAGGAAGATGCTCAAGAAGAAGCTTGGCATCAAAGGTGGCGAGGACAGCTCGGCTTTGGTGGTAAATGCCCCAGAGCTTGCTGCAGCTATCAATCGCGGAAAAAGTCCAGCGCCCGCGGGAACAAAGCGTTCGCCTCATCGCAGGACAACGTGTATTTGTGATCGAGAAAAAGCTCATCTGGCCACGCTCGTTCTCGATACTACATATCCGACAGTCCCAGAAAAGTTGTACAATCTTATTTTTACGAGTGGATTTATGAAGGGGTTCTGGAGCGACAATCAGAAATTAATGGAGCTGCAAATGTCAGACTGGGCACCGAGCCCAAACAACAACAACATGTTATCCCGAGACATCTCATACATTAAGCCTCTAGCGGGTGGATTCGGGCCAAAGCAGACAAAGTGTCTGCTAACTGATGATAATGTTCACGTAGATTTCGACGAATACGTTACGACTATGACTACGACAAGGACTCCCGAGGTACCAAGCGGGAATAGCTTTTCTGTCAAAACCAGGACTTGCATCACATGGGCAGGAGGAAATGTGTCACGGATGTACGTGACGTGCAATGTGGATTGGACAGGGAGAAGTATGGTCAAGGGCATCATTGACCGTGCCTCTATCGATGGGCAGAAGCAATATTACAAGGACTTGGATCAGGCCATTCGAGGCTATATCAAGGAACATGCTTCTGAATTCCGCGAGGAGGGAGATGACGCGGAAGCTGAAGTAGCTGCTATTGAAGACCTGGTAGACAAAGGAAGTGTAGAAGGCTCGACACAAGATTTGCGGAGTGCATCGCAAAGTGCAGAGTCTAAAGACGGATTCGCGAAATTGCTCCGCACATTCCAGAATGCAGGGTCCGGTGCACTTGATCTTGTCTCAGGTGCCTTCGGTACCTTGAACGACATGCTTGGAGGTATAAGCATCAATGTGATCATATTGGGGAGTGTTGTGGTTTTGCTCATCCTCTCCAATCTCTGGGCCTATTCATCTGGAGCGAGTCGCGATCCATTGGACCCTCACCGACTCCGTGCAGCAAGCTCACCAAAAGGATGGCGCTCTGCATCCCATCACGATACAACTCACACCGCTTCTTCAGCAGAAGGAGTTGCATTTGCGGTGCGCGATGCCCTGCGTGAATACTTTGAGCCACATGTCCTACATCATATCCGGCAAGGAAATTCTGACTCTTTACCTGGTAGTTTGAGCCAGAACAAGGACCCATCATCAGAAATCAAGGCCCTTCTTGGAGTTTTGGATGATATGGAGAAGCGGACGAAAGCTCTGCGCGACCAGCTCAAGGTTCTTGAATCTCAACATGTTCCGGATGATTATTAGCGCCTCGTTACAGTGCTCGATGTGCGAGTCCCGCCAATTCACGAATTCGCCTAGCTGCTTCGAAGAGTAGTGATTCTAAGAAAGGATGTTCAAGAAAGGGCGCAAGTACACACAATGTCTTCTCTGGTTTCCCCCACGGAGTGAATTTAATGTATCATGACTGAATCATTCTACTGCAATGATAATAAACACACTTAGACTGACGTCTTGTCACTAAGCAAGGATTATTTGTAAAAGTACAGAACATTTTGATGTGGTAAAGGGGTTTGCTCAGAGAGAATTGATAAGCCAATGGAAGAGTTTTGTTGATCATGCCGTCCAAAATTTGCCCTCCTAGTGTTGTCTGGAGTGACGAGATACACAAAATTCATCAAATTCGCCTAAATTGTGCGTAACCAGGATGATGTTGAGGTACTATATGGAAGCGCCATCAGTAGTGTCTTGTTTCAGGAATAGGATCAGCATGGATGCTCTGTAAATCTTGCTTCTTGTCGAGCTCAATATCCATATCACCAATTAAAGATCTGTAGATCAGATGCGTCAATTCCGCAAGAGGCACGAGTCTTTTACGTACATGGCATCACCACGAACTATGTATAGACCTAAAGGAATTTCTTCCACTCCACTGTCGGCGCTATATATTCGTTCTACACATCCACTCAGAATGACACTGCCGACATTGTCCACACCCCGGAGTAGGCCTATGATGATGCGACCATCTTGAGTAACAGTTAACACTTGCTCTACAAGTCCAAACCATGAGCGATAGGAATATCTGCCTTACTAGACTACTCACGTTCCAGATAGCCATTCAAGGCTGACATCTCGTAGGCGTCAACGCGATGTGGGTGTAGATGATGGCGAAGAAGCAAAAGGCCTGTGCGGGCAGAATCTCGTGACAGGCGCCACGTCGGAATTCGTCCGCCATTTCTTCCCAACGTGTGTGCTCATTTCTGCAACAAGATGGTCATAGGAGACTTGCGAAGGCTTCTGGCGGGGACGTTTTCTCTTCTAGTTTCTGTGTTGCTGCTATCATCGAGTATTCTGCATGTTGGAGGGATTAAATTCGACATCGAAGCAAAACACTCACCAGACGTTAAGTGCATTTGGAACTATGCCCTTAGTGACACTCTCGTTATTGTCACTCTCAACACGGCTGTTCCACCTTCACCAAAAAGCACTGGACCTAATGACCAGCGCATAGATGTCGAGGTAATTGACGGGTCAAAGCACAACAATATCTACCTCTCCAAGAAGAATATCAAGTCAGAGACGCGAATGGCGATTAACACTCATTCACATGCCGATCTTGGTGTTTGTGTCAAGAACACTCTTGCAAAAGGTATGAAAGTAGCACACGTCTGTATTTTACTCACTCTGTACAAGGTGTCAATGTCAAGGGCCTCAAGACGACTATTGACTTGGACGTCGACATTGGGGCTGATGCTGTCGACTACAATGCGGTCGCCAATCAGGAGTCTCTGTCCGGCTTGGAAACAGAGATGCGGAAACTGGAGGCCATTGCCGGAGAGATTGTGAATGAAATGGACTATCTACAAAAACGGGAATCAAAGTTCCGTGATACGAACGGTATGCCTATTCTTGTTTCCCTTATTCATCATCTTACCTCGTGTTCTACAGAGTCAACCAACGCCCGTGTTGAATTTTCCGCCTGGCTGTCGGGAATCGCTCTCATTGTATTGGGAGTCTGGCAGGTCATACATCTGCGGGGCTTCTTCCAGAAGCGGTATCTTATTGACAGCTAGTAAAAGACGCACAAATTGCATGAATTTGTCCTAGTAAATGTCGCGGCTCGTGGGGAGATATATACAGATTCCACAGAATGGATCGCCGACTTTGACGTTTTAGTGTGTAAGATTACAGAGGGTGAGCAGCGCCTATGCCAAGTTCCGAGCACCTTTGCGGCTCAAAGCAGCAAGTGCATCATCATTGAAGCCCTTGGCTTGATCATGACTTGGACCCTTTCCATTCACAGAGTGACCCACGTTAATACCATGCACACCCGATGCTCCGTTTCGAGTGCGTCCAGGTGCATTGGCGCGACGGGCCCTGACGGCTTCACGGAGTTTGTCTAGAGCAACCACCGTTGTTTCCCAGCTGATGCATGCATCTGTGACGCTCTGACCACGGACCAAATCTTGTGGGCCGCTGGGTGGAATAGATTGCTTGCCTATGGCAGGGTCAATTTTGTGAAGAGGAGCTGAATATGAACATACCTTCTAATAAGTTGCTCTCCAACATGCAACCTACTATATGGTTGGCTTGCGGAACGCCTGAGCTCAATTGCTCCTTGATACTGTCAACAACCTTCATTTGGTTCTCATGACGCTTCTCGGAATTGCCATGACTACAGTCGATCATGATGCGAGGCGGCAAACTGCCCTTTTGTAAATCTGCAGAGACTTTCGAGACATTTTCACCAGAATAGTTTGGTCCCGAATTGGCGCCACGGAGAATGACATGACAGGCCTCATTCCCACTGGTTTCGACAATGGCAGAGAGGCCATGCTTTGTCACAGAAAGAAATACGTGGCTGCTGCTTGCACTTTTAATAGCGTCCACTGCAATACTAATTGATCCATCCGTACCATTCTTGAAGCCAATAGGCATACTCAGACCTGACGAGAGCTCTCGATGGACTTGTGATTCTGTCGTACGAGCGCCAATAGCGCCCCAACTAATGAGATCGGCTGTGTACTGAGGACTGATTGTGTCTAAGAATTCTGTGCCCGCTGGCAATCCGATTTCAGCAATTTCCAGGAGTAGCCCACGAGCCAAGCGGAGGCCCTTGTTGATCTGGAAGGTCCCATTCAGATTCGGATCATTGATCAGACCCTTCCAGCCAACAGTCGTGCGTGGTTTTTCGAAATAGACACTGGTAGCCAAACATAAGATACAGACTTGGACACAAAACAACACATTACCGCATGACTATGCAAAGCTCTTCACTAGCTTGATCGGCATATGCTTTCAATTTGTGTGCATATTCGAGCCCAGCATCAACATCGTGCACTGAACAGGGGCCCACAATGACAAGGAGGCGGTCATCTTCCCCTTTGACAATAGCTTCTGCTTGCTTGCGACCTGTGACAACAGTGCTTGCAGCCTGCATAGACAAGGGGAAGTCCTCGATTAGGATTTGTGGTGGAATGACTTGTGACATTTTGTCAGTGAACGTGGGAGCGGACGTGATTCCAACTCACCTGGACGAATGCTTTTAATTCGACGGTCGTCGAGCTCATTTAGAGCATCCTTGAAAGAAATCGGAGTTCCTGCCATGGTAGTGGGACGAGAAATGTGTCTGAGAAAGCGAGGAGCTCCGGGGCGGTGGTGGTGTCAGAAGTAGGGCAAAGGAATTTCACTTCTGCCTACTAAAAAATTTTGGGACGTGCATCATTGGTCAACGGTGACTAGGATTACAATAAGTGGATACCTCTGGCCATGATTGAAACACGTAGTGGCATGGCAAAGTGAGGCTAGCCACCATCAAGGTACCATCCGTGCTTCGGAAGCTACATGTCAGAATATGTTGCTGCACGAAATAGTGGACAATTATTATCAACATACATTCACAGAGACGGTTGCATGAGATTCTTGTGCGCGTGCCTTGTTCTTCTCAACCTTCTCTCACACCTAGCATAAATCTAAATCATGAACACAAGTGGTAAAACGCAGATATAAGGAAACTGCCATGACACCGTCCTCCACTTCCACTCGTTATGGGAAAAACGTAGTTCTCACAGAAGCTGGGCGATCCCCTTGGTATGATGCCAACGGCGTACCGCAACATGCTTACATTGTTGGCGTAGCGGGCGGGAGTGCAAGTGGAAAAACATCAGTCGCCCGTGCTATCCTTCAAAACCTTCAGCATATTCCATGGGTGGGAATCATTTCGCAAGATTCGTTTTACAAGGAGTTGACAAAGGAGCAAAGCCGTTTAGCCTTTGAGAACAACTATGACTTTGATCATCCGGGCGCATTTGATTATGACTTGTTACAGGAATGCATTCGCGAGTAAGTTCGAATCGCAAGCGTCATCTCACGTCACCACTAACAAAGACATCAGCTTGAAACATTCCCGAGCTGTAGAGATACCCGTGTACAGCTTCGTTTTACATCAGCGAACGCACGAGAAAAAGTATATGTATGGCCCGGCGATCGTTATCGTGGAAGGGATATTCGTCTTACACGACCCTGCCACACGGGATTTGCTTGATCTCAAAATCTTTGTGCAAGCGGACTCGGACTTGATGCTGGCACGAAGGATCAAGAGAGATATCCTGGAAAGGGGTAGAGACATTACCGGCATTCTCGATCAGTACCTTCGTTTTGTCAAACCGAGCATGGATAATTTTGTGCAGATGACCTCAAAGTACGCTGACATCATCGTTCCTGGACAAAATAATGCTGTAGCCATTGATGTAATTTGTCAACAAATCCGTAGACAACTCGAGCTACGAGATGATGTTCGCTTACGTCACACGTTGTCTAAAACACCAGCATGGCCTCGGAAAGAAGACAAATCTCCTTTACCAGAGCAAAGAGTTGACACGAAGAACGCACCAACTTTACTAACCCGTGACCCACATCCTCCTCACCATCAGCTAAGCACAGACTTTGTACATCCTCTCGAGTCTCAATTGCCCCCAAATGTTCATGTGCTGCCCCAAACTCCTCAGCTACGAACGCTTTTAACGATCATGCACGACATTACAGTGGCGGGAGAAGACTTCGTCTTCACCATTGATCGGTTGTCGAATCTCGTCATGGAGGAGAGCATGAAATTTCTTCCACATCGAGAGCGCCGAGTCGAGATCAGCTCAGGACAGCAGACTTTCCATCACGTCGGCACAGAGTTGGCCGTCAAAGACATCTGTTCGGTCTCCATTCTTCGTTCAGGAACAGTTCTGGAAGCCTCTGCTAGACGTGTCCTACCTGCACTCACTCGTGGAACGGTGCTGATACAGTCCGCAGCAGATGGAGAAGCTCGTCTCTATACCCTTGATCTCCCACCATTTCTCAAAAATCGCAAACGTGCGGAGTCTGCTTGGGTCATGGTTCTTGACAGTCAAATAGGAACAGGTGCAGCGGCTCTAATGTGCATCCGCGTCATGTTGGACCACGGAGTCCCCGAGGAGAACATCATTTTCTGCTGTCTCCTAGCGAGTGTAAAGGGTGGCGTTCACGTCCTACATCGCGCCTTTCCCAAGGTACGAATAGTTGTTGCAGGTGTCAATCCTGACTTGAAACGACGAATTGTATGGGAACCCGTACCAGAAACAAGGTCACCTGGAAACACAGGACACCACATTGATGCAGCCATGGCCAGCAAAGCCGCGTACCATGGACAACGCCGCGACAGCATTGAGGAAGACCAGATGCAAGCCAGTCGTGTATGCTTTGCCATCTGCCCAGGAGCTGGAAACATTGGTGACCGCTATTTTGGAACGACAGCTCGACCAAGAACCACAAATGAAGACGCCATAACGCCTCAATAAGTCATCGTAATCTACATTATCAATCAATATAGCATTGTTGTGAACTCTGTGAAATGTACATATGAATTGTCGAAAGGGGTATAGGTTTGCATGCCGTGGGACACCACCAAAAGTTAAGCGCACTTCACCGGTGCAGTACGTGTCCGTAGTGTCCTGGAACTGTGGAGTAATGATGAGAGACGTCACTAGTATTTCAGACTATTCACCTTTGTCTCTGCATAGTTGACAATCATCACGGAAGCCCATAGTATATCGGAGCATTTGTTTCGCGCCAGGGAATTGCGGGGAAGGACTTAGACCAGGAGAGAATTGAGCTGGTCGGCTCCAAGTCTGATTCGCTTCTCCATCTTCGGACAAGCGTGGGCTAGGTGACGGCGTGCGCTGTATAGTATGAGAAGATGAATACTGGTGTGGGCCCGAATGGCTCCTTCGAAGAGGTCTCCCTTCTAGACGATTTGAGTCCGGAGGGGGTGTGCTAGATTGTAAAAACTCTTGGTGATGCTCACTAACAAAGTCGCTCATAGTTGACATTCCGCTGCGGGGTGAGGAGGAAGACGAACCCTCTTCAAATTGTTGAGAGCGAGCTAAAGGAGATGGGCGGTGTGGCGCATTCAATATAGAAGATTTGTGTTGAACGTCTGCGACACTTTGCTGGGCACTTCTGATTTGTCGTGGTAGGAACGGAGGCAAGCCTCGGTGGTCCTCTACCGTAGCGTCAGTAGGTAGTTCATGTTTCTTCTCAAACAAATCGGGAGGTGATTTGCTCACTAGACGGAGACCGTGCATGGTTTCGTCGACACTTCCTTCCTCGCTTCCATCCCTGCCGTAACGACTCGATTCTTGTTCCATGGACACCTCCTCGGAGATGTCATCAGGAAGGACTTTGGAGCCAAGTGATGCATAGTGGTGCTCTTGTAAATGGAGCGAAGTATTGTCGGGTGTGATATATCTCCTCTTTTCTACTCTAGTACTTACATCTCCTTCTTCTGCCCTCTCGACTATGAAACCTTCATCAAGTATACTCCGTCTGCGCTTGCAACCAGCAGTTCCAGCAGCCACAAAGGGCATTGAGGAACTTGTGCTGCCAACAACCCCACTTGTTACGACGGGCCGAACGAGCGGTGATGCATGACGACTACCAACAGGAGATGGAGATGGGTCGAGTTCCACCTCCATCATCCTTTGATGTTCGCGTGGCGGGTCTACAAGCTCAACAAGGTTGGTTGTCTTGGGAGGAGATTGTGGAGATAATTTCTCAGGTAGAAACGCGATCAGTGGAGCAAATCGCAGGCATTGTATTCTTGTTCAGCGAAGGTAAGATTGTCAAAGATATACTGGATAACGGCAATGAAATTCAAAAGACTCGAAATACATAGTGCTAGATATGACTTGCATTGGCACACGCAGGTGAGTACAATCGAAACGATTGTCATAAAAGATTTTGTACGTAGACCTCAAAAAAGGACATTGTAGCTCCATCAATTCAATGAAGAAAAGTACATCGTTCGGCCTAGCAATTACGTGTTGACCTCCTCTGTAGCATCAACCCATTCACTATACACGTCGATAGGCGCCATGAGAGCATGCGTACGACAAGAGAACTTTTGTCCACAAATCTTGCACTCTAGATTTGCTTGACCATCAGCACTACACAGCGAGACAATGAGCGAATGCCACAAGAGATGCATGACACCTACATCTTACAGTTGACAGCATTGTCATGCTTGCAGAATAAACATTTAAATACTGATGTTGAGCAAGAAAACAATGGTCAATACTGTCCAAAATCTACGACAGTCTCCTGCTCACCGGTGTCGAGCGGTACAATCCTTTTTTGTCCACCTGGTTTACGGGTCGTTTTCTTTCGTTTACCCATCACTACACAAGAGTGTCCCTGGAGTGATGGTTGTCATGAGAAACTTGGACCTTCTTTCTGTCGCGTGTGCCCAAAACCTGTCAATTTCTTGACTTGCCTAGCTCGCTGAGCACTCAGTCTATGACGACGACGCGCCACGCACGACGATTTAGTCTGTGCACACACTAGTACAGCACCACGTCCTCCTCGCCTTTCGTCGTTGTGAAGCATTAGCCACGCCGATGTTGTGGACAGTAGTAGACGATGGAGAAGGAGGACAGATTCCAAATGATCCAAGGTATAAGCGCTACGACGGTCCTTGGCTGCAGCAGCAGCTCATACTATCCCTGAGCATCGGTATCACATCATTTCTTCTTTTTAGCTTGATTCGACGTCGATCGCCAGCTCTTTTTGCCCCTCGTACAAAGCTCAAGGGATTTGCACATCATGCGAAAGGAATCGACGATGGTGCTTTCAGCTGGATCCGACCTACTCTCCGCGCTGATGAAATCAAGGTTTTGCACATCGTCGGTTTGGATGCTGCTGTTCTTCTCAGTTTTTTTAAGATGGGGTTCTGGGTGTTTTTCACCCTGAGTCTATGGTAAGAAGCGACAAATAACATCATCTAAGATAGCTCATGCACTCATCGCTACAGGTCATGCGCCGTCTTAATGCCTGTCAATTATCATAATCATGGCAGTATCGATGGCGTAGCTCCCTCAGAAGAGCCAAAGTTGCCTCCAAAAGACCCACAGGTAGACTCGTGGAACTTCTTTCCCGATACCCCGTGGAGCTGGCATGTACCAGCTCCATCGCTATATCACATGACCCACCTTATATCAACATATGTGTTCACGGCATTCATTTTGCGAGCTCTTTACAAAGGCTTCAACAAGTTCGTCCGACTCAGGCAGCTATACGCTCTGGATCTTTTACAGAGCATTCCTGCAAGAACAGTGCAAATTCGCAACCTTCCCGACCATCTGCAAAAAGAAAGAGATCTGGCAGAATACTTTGAGAGCATGGGCTTCACAGTTGAAAGTACGGTAGTTGTACGGCAAGTGCGCGGTCTGAAACATCTCCTTGCACAAAGAGCGAATGCACTCTTTGCGTTAGAAAGGGCGTGGTGCAAATGGCTAGGAAACCCCACTACAGCAGAAAATTATGAGCCGGATGCCGTCGTTCAAGTGTCAGAAGAGCGAGCCGAAAGTCTTGCTAATGGTGGTGAGCGCCTTCTTGTGTCGCAGTCTGTTTCCTCTTATGATGAAGAGCGACAGGCACTAATGAGAAGTGTGGATAGACTCCCGGATCCTGCTGCAAATATTCGTGCCCCTGAAGATCGTCCGCGACCAAAGTTGCGAATAAACAGATGGAACCCATTTTCACCATCAGTAGACGCCATTACACTCTTGGAGACACGTTATCGTACTTTAGACGCCGCCGTGCAAAAGATCCGGGCCAAAGCATGTCCACCATCCTCAGTAGGGTTTGTTACCTTCGTGGATGCTATGAGTGCACAAATTGCCTCCGAAGCTGTGCATTACCCATTACCAGCCCTTTGCAAAACAAGCCTAGCACCAGAACCGCGCGATATAATCTGGAGCAATGTGTCCATCCCATCAAACGAGCGTAGAGTGCGGCAACTACTCGTATCAGCCTTTACTTTTGCACTGTTTGTCTTCTATATCCCTCCGCTTGCTTTTTTGGCTTCGTTGCTCAGCTCGGACACTATAAAAAAATACCTGCCTGGATTATACAGCCTTATCAAGCGGGATCAACGCTTGATGGCGTTCGTGAATACCAGTCTTCCCTCGGTTGCAGTGACTGGTTTCAATGCGTTGCTTCCTCTGATATTGGAATGGACTGCATATTTGCAAGGTCTCAAAGCTCGGAGTCTAGTCGAATTCAGTGTTTTAAAGCGTTACCACCTATTTCTACTGACGTCAGTTATCTTTATCTTCCTCATTACTCGCACAGCCCTGGGTGTGCTAACAGATCTCGCCACCAAACCAATGAAGATCATAGACAAGCTTTCACAATCGCTTCCTCTTGCACGTCATTTCAGTCTATCTTACGTGGTTTTCCAATCAGTAGCAGTCGTACCTCTTCAACTCCTCCAATTACCTATCACGTTAGGGCGAGCATTTGGAAGGCTCTCTGCACTCACACCCCGTGAACATGCAGAGCTCAATGCCCCGCCACAACTGTATGCGGGGAGCGTGTATCCTGCAGCACTCATTGTGTTCACTTTGTGCATTGTGTACAGTATCGTTTCGCCTCTCATCACCCTCTTTGGTGCGCTCTACTTTGCAGTTGCATATCTGGTCTATAAGTACAAGCTTCTCTTCGTCTTCTACCGATCCTATGAATCTCGAGGTCAGGCCTGGCCCCTGTGCACGACAAGGATTGTTTGGGCTTTGTGTCTTTTCCAGATTTTTCAATTTTCTCTCTTTTCTTTCCGCAAACAATTCTTCTTATCGACAATGATGATCCCCTTGATCGTCTTCACAGCATGGTTTAATGTGTTTCTATCTCGAACATTCGGACATCTCAGCGAGTACGTCAATTTGAGTAGCATAGCGGAGATCAATAAGCCTTTGCTCTCGGCAACAGTTGACCAAAATTCAACGAGAGATGCGGCCTCTTCGGTTAGAAGTGATAGACAAGCGCCCCCGAGAGGTGATCGCAACAAAAACCCAATCGTTGACCTCCGTATCCGCGCACTAGATTCCCTGGATCCTAGTGAAACAGTTCTCGCCCGGAAAAGATATTCATCCAAAGATGAGACCCTTTTTGTTGCCCAGAAGGATAAGCATACCGATTACCGTGAGCCACCTGCGGGGGGATACTATTTTGGCACCTTGAATACTGGTCGCAGGCAGTATGGACATCCAGCAATGACAGGTATCCTGCCCGAGCTTTGGCCCCCGGTTCGCTTGGAGGTTGAAGAGGAAAAGTCTCAAGAGCAGGACGGTGAGAATCCTCCTAACGACAATATTGTTGAGACAACGTCCTTAGATCCGGAGTCGGAACGTCGGCGTGTCGCAAGTATTCCTCGCATACGTAGATCAAGTAAGCAGAAGGAAGCGGTAGTCTTATCACTACGACGCCGCAAGTCCTCGCTTGTCCCGGCCACTGGAAGCCACGTTTCTTCTGACTTGCGTAGTCCAAGCAGGAGATCACGAAAACGATCTGCTTTTGGTTCTACTCTGGAGACAAGCAGTACACCTCACGATGCTGTTAGCGATTCTCCTCACAAGTCCTCGTCAGCAATATCATCACTCGCTTTCCCAAGCACAAGCAATGAAATTCCCGAAGGTGAGGCCTGCGAGGAACCTGGTCATCAACATGAGGACGTGCGAGATGTTTGGGGACCATCAGCATCTTCCAAAACAGCATTGTCTTCTGAACGTCCTCAAGATGGCAGTCGTCTCCTTCCTAGTATTAATCGCGTGGAGGAAGAAACAGGTTCGGGTGAGGAAAGTGATGGTGGCAGCGAGGATGAGTACGCAGGAGTTTATATTCATCGAAACGCCCGGAACGATAGGGTCCCTGGTTCTTTCCCTGGCTTGCATGACTAGCAGCCTAGTTCTTTGTGTACAGTATCTACATTTTACGAATCCCTATGCTTTTCATGTCAACTACTACGCGTGGCAGGTGGAGGCCCTCCTCCCAGTTTGTAATTGAAACCTCCATCGTGGAAACATGGTCCCAGAGCCAATTCGTGTGGGAATTATTGGGGCTGGAGAAGTGTCCCAAGTCATTCATCTTCCAACCTTGAGCCTACTCAGCAATATCTATCAAGTGATAGCTATCTGTGATGTTTCACATGAGGCAGTTGAACATGCAAAAAAGAAGTTCCACATTCCGCATGGATATCAAGACAGTAAAGAATTGTGCACAAGGTCGGATATTGATCTGGTGGTAGTGGCCAGCGCAGACGAGTTTCATACCATGCATGCTACTCAGGCTGCTGATAGTGGCAAGCATGTCCTAATTGAGAAGCCTATGGCTCTGACACGAGATGAGGCGAATGCCATAGAAGACGCCAGACTGCGCAACAACGTCCACATTTTTGTCGCCTACATGAGGAGGTATACCCCCGTCTGGGGCATTTTCCTTCAAGAACTTCAGAAGGCTGGACCTATCAATTTTGCTCGCGTCTTTGACTACTCGGGACCAAATAGTATATTTGTAGGACAGTCGTCCACCGACCCTCAAGTGTTCGCAAAGGACATCTCAGAGGAAGTGCGCCACGACAAGATCCAGAGAAGTAAGTCTATTGCGGCGGATGCTCTAGGAAAGAAGGCTGCAGACCCCCGTCTTGTCAAAGTTTTTCGTCTACTAGGATCCCTTGGCAGTCACGATATCAGTTGCATGCGACATGCCTTTGGGGGTGTGCCCGACCGTTGCACCTCTGCATTTGCTTCACCGAGTGGAGACTTCGTAGGAGCTACATTCCAGTACGATGCTAGTCCTCCAAACAATTCCAACCTACCTTTCCAAGTCAGCTATGAGACTGGGATTCATAATATTGGGACTTTTGATGCTTACATAGAAGCATACTGTCAAGACGCTGTAGTGCGAATTGACTATGACACGCCGTATGTCAAAGGACTTCCGATCACTGTCACTGTGCGACAGAATGTTGGTCCTGATGGCCAAGAGTACGAGGAGAGAGTATTGCGCCCCACTTTCACCGACGCTTATACTTCCGAGTTTTTACGCCTAGAGAAGGCTCTTAAAGGATCACCATCACCGTCGCACGGACAGGCGCTCAATAGACTGGAATGGAACGAAACCTCAGAAATGTGCACTCCGACAGATGCTGTGCGCGATTTGGACATTTTCGACATGATTATGCAGCATTTGTAGTAGAGACACTTGTATAGTACAGATGACTTATTATACATGAATGGTCTTCACGGTTGCTTCTCTCCGGCCAGTCGCCAGCGAGCGAACTCTGCTTCGCCAAAGCGCAACAAACTTGTGGTGCCACAGTCATTAACCGCTACAATTACATTGCGCCGTCCATTCTTTAAGGGCCCATATATATTCACGCTGCGACGATTCCTGGGCGTAAAAGAAGTTCTGGTACATCCGGGCGGAAGATGTGCACAGAGCCTTGCAACCCAGTTCAACAGAAGCATGAGCCGCCGGAGAGGTGCGAGCAGACGAGAGTGGCTTTTATCAAGGGTACGCTCTTGCGAGTTCCCTTCTTTTAATGTTTTGGCTGCCTTGAGTTTTCGCACTGCGCCCTTGCCGTAGCTTTCATCATTTCTTTTTCTTTCTTCTTCAGATCTTTGCCAAGCTCTCAAATCCGCCTCGTCCATTGTATCAAAGTCTTCCTGACTCAACGGAAGCGGAACGTTTTCAAACAGGGTTTCAAAGCTGTACGCATTGGGAAGTGTGGTCTTTCGGGCATCCATGACGGCTATTTGAAATTCAGGAAGTGGAGGATCAGTCTTCTTGAATCTTGTTGCAGGTCGCCAAGCATAATAGAATATTTCTGGTGTAGCTCCCAGACTGGCAACAGGTCTGTTCAGCTTGACACTGTGTCCAGTAGGCACAATACGCAAGCGATCAAAAACGTCGTCGTAGGTCTTCCAGGTACCTTCACCTATACCAAGTAGACTTCTTCTTGTCCTATTTTCTCGTTTGCAGCTACGGTAGAGGCCATGGATCCATCTTAATATTGACCAGAGTACGGTGTGAATTTGGTGAACGCCTGATCCGCACACCTGCAAAATGCGTCGAGGAAAATAAAATAGCACATCGACAATTGTCACAAGGCGCAGAGGATGTTGAGGGTCTGCAACAATTCCACTGGAAGTATAATCGTCGTTGGATGAAACTGAAGCATTCCCCTTCAGCGTAGAATTTCGTAAATGGTCTATCAATGTTTTTCGTTGAACAATGTAGCCAAGACGCCGGAGATATGCATATAGCTTTTGGAATTTACAAGTTAGACAACACTAGAGCATAATCTTGTCAAAACATACCTGGTATCTTTCTCTAGTGAGACCATCAGCGAAAAGCATTGTCGCATATGCCTCTTCAACACTTAGAGAAACCCATTGAGGCTCCGAATGATCATCGTAGTCCTTCATAGAGGGAACGGGAGAAGTTCCACTCTGTGTATTTAGCTGTATCCTGCATTCTAAGGATCCTCGTTCGATAAGAAATAAGGCTTCCTCCGGATACAATTCCAGTCTACTTTGCGTCTTTGGCCAAAATCTCCCCTCTTTCACAACACCGGCTGCACGTGGCAACGAATCGGTCGGATTGTAATGCCTGGCCAGATCCTCGTACTGTCCATCCTCGAGAATAGTGACTTTTCTAGTATGCCCCATGGACATAAAAGTCTGTCCTCTGTAAAGTTGTACGACAGCTCGATTAAGAAAAGGCTCCCAGGTAGCTACAGATATACTCTTGCTGTTGATCGAACGATCAAATTTGATTACATCGAACATGGCCTTGCGGCTCTTCTCCAATGCCTTATTCTGCCCAGAGAACCCTGTTGGCTCAAAGTCTTTTTCACCTCTCTTGGGGATAAAGGGCGTCTTCAAAGTTGTACCATCCTCCCCATGTCCTTCCTGTTGGAGAGCAGCGGCTCTTGCTGCGAGCCCAGCAAGCTCAGTATAGTCTGGAGCAGCATCATCCTCTGAATCGCTATTGTTGCCCTTGACGGAAGCTGTTTCAGCAGAGATTTGTTCCATGTCACCCATGACCCTGGCTGGCTGGATACAAAGTTGAGAAGCAACTCTCCATGCCAAAACGCAGAAGCTCACGTGTTCTAGAAAGACGCGCCTGAATACTTGCTCGTTCTTTCCAACTGCACAGACAGGACTTTCATCCCTGAGCAGTTGTACATACTTTACTCTCTTCACTGCAGCAGAAATGTCACAAGATGTTCGTGTTCCTCGCATCAAGAATCGGGCACCGGCTCCAATACAGATCTCTGCGGAGCAAATTCTAAGAGAGGCGCAAGAGCGTCAAGAAGCACCCACAAAACAGGTCAAGCAACGAGTGGAAGATTATGAAGAACTTGAAGAGTACAGAAGCAGAAAGCGAACAGATTTCGAGAATCGGGTGCGACGTGTGAAGCAAAATGTTCACAATTGGATTCAATATGCTGTATGGGAAGCATCGCAAGGCGAGATGGCAAGAGCTCGCTCGGTATTTGAAAGAGGCTTGGACGTGGATGCTCACCATCTACAATTGTGGATGCGTTACATCGAAACAGAGCTAAAACATCGAAACATAAATCATGCTCGTAATCTTCTAGACAGAGCTGTCTCGATCTTGCCGCGTCAAGATGCCCTCTGGTACAAATATGTACATCTCGAAGAGTTGCTTGGGAACGTTGGAGGTACCCGTCAAGTATTCGAAAGATGGATGGCGTGGGAACCGGAAGAGCGCGCTTGGGACGCCTACATCGGATTGGAAGTACGTTACAAAGAGCTGGAACGAGCCAGTGAGATTTGGAAGAGGAAGGTGAATGTACACTCAGAACCTAAACAATTCATACGATGGGCAAAGTTCGAGGAGGATCGCGGAGCTACTGACCAAGCACGTACAGTCTTTGCTCAAGCCATGGAGTTTTTCGGAGAGGAGGAGGATCGCATGCAATACGCACAATCAGTATACACAGCCTTTGCCAAGCTTGAAACTCGATTGCGAGAGTACGATCGAGCTCGAGTGATCTACAAGTACGCCCTAGAAAGACTCCCTCGAAGCAAGTCCGCGGGTGTATTTTCTAGTTATACTCGATTCGAAAAGCAACATGGGTCAAGACAAGGTATTGAAGACACCGTTCTGGGAAAGAGGCGAATACAATACGAAGACGAGCTTGGAAGTAGCCCAGATGCCAAACGCAATTATGATACGTGGTTCGATTACACTCGCCTCGAGGAAGACGCATACCGCACATTAGTATCGTCTGGTGTTGCCTTGGATAGCGACGAAGCGCATGCTGCACGGAGTCGAGTGCGAGACGTGTATGAACGAGCCGTTGCAAACATCCCCCCTACGGATGAAAAGCGTCACTGGCGGAGATATGTGTTTTTGTGGCTGAATTACGCTTTATTTGAAGAGATCGATATCGGCGATTTTGAACGTGTACGCGAGGTGTTTAAAACCGCCCTCAGTATTGTACCGCACAAATCGTTTACTTTCGCCAAGCTCTGGCTCAACTATGCACACTTTGAAGTACGACGGTTGGAATTGCAGGCCGCAAGAAAAGTCTTGGGAACAGCAATCGGAATGTGTGCAAAAGAAAAAATCTTCCGAGGTTACATCGATCTGGAACTTAGTCTCAAGGAATTCGACAGAGCTCGCAAGTTATACGAGCGGTCACTTGAATGGGATTCTTCTAACTCAAAATTATGGGTGCGGTATGCTGATTTGGAAAGGAATCTCTTTGATGTGGAGAGAGCCCGAGCTATCTACGAACTTGCTATCCAACAAAGCGCAATCAGTGGAGGATTAGATATGCCCGAGATTGTCTGGAAAGCTTACATAGACTTTGAGTTCGAAGAACGCGAATGGGAGAACATGCGCCAGCTCTATGAACGCCTCTTGGAGCGCGCTGGTCATGTCAAGGTATGGATCAGCTATGCGCAAAGCTTCATGTCTAGCGTCATTGCAGAAGAAGAGGATGAAGACGAAGTGGATGAAGAGGAGGAACCAAAATCACTTTCGGAGGAAGAGATCAGGTCTCGAGAGGTGCGTCGTGCGGATGCTTGTAAGCAAGCACGGCAAATTTTTGAGCGAGCCTACCAGTCACTGAAGATGCGAGATCTCAAGGAGGAGCGTGTGGTTCTCCTAGAAACATGGAAGGAATTCGAGATTACATATGGTCAGAAGGCAGATGAGCTTTTCCCAGATTCAGACAAAAATCATCTGCAACAAGTAGAAGCTCGCATGCCACGTGTGGTCAAGAAGAGAAGACCCATCGAGGGAGCTGATGGTGCCATGGAAGAATATTATGATCTCTTGTTCCCTGATGATGAAGATGCACAGGCCAAGCCTTCTTTTGCTCTCTTACAAGCGGCGCATGCCTGGAGGCAAAGGCAGCAAGAAGCAAGCGAATCTCCTGTCTCTTGAGATCAGGTTGTGGAACGGACAATCTAAGCAACGGCAGAGAACAAAATATATTGGCTTAAAACACTGTCATCTGTATAGAGTAGTTCCAATCAAAATTTTGTAGCAAAACGTGAAAGATCGTGGAAAGGCGAATCGCCAAGGCAAATGATTGCCAGCATTTTTGAAAGTGAGAATCGTGGGAAAAAACAGAAGCCTGGAATCTCTACTCGCGTCACCATGTGTTGAGTGCTGTCAAGTCAAATGGTGGCAGACGGCCCAGAGACTGCAATGCCTCTTCTGTGTCAGAGAGAAAGCGCTTATAACCATCTTCCGCGCTTGCAGAGTGGCTTTTGGACGCATGCTTGAGTGTACTCTGACTCAGCCGGGCATTTTGATTGCTTCTTGTATCAGAGGAGCGACCCAAAGGAACTTGGAAACGCTTCGCCGTACCGAGAGAAGCGTTGAGGTTTCCTTCGGTGCGCAACTTGATGCTCTCGAGGAATGCAGTCCAGGTGCTGATAGGTACATTAATTTCGTAGCTGCATCTCTCCAAATACCATCGCTCCATGCGATTCAGCTCGGGAAGAGAGATGCCTGTGACCTCGTGCCACGTTTTGTTGAGAAAAGTATTATCGTCTAGATGCTTATTGGCGATCATCAGTCCTAAAGTAAAGAGCTTGAAAGGCGCTGCCGAAGGCGGTTGAGCAAACACCTCCACCACTTCAGGATCTAATTGGACTTCATTGCTGGCTGAATGGATCACACCAATCTGTAGAACTCGTAGCGAGTACATCAAACCAAGCAAGAATGCCGTAGGTGAGACAAGAGTCTGAGCCAAAACTTGATGCGCAAATCGGCGAAACGCCGGACTAGGCTCCGTGCCGGAAATAGGGATTGTGGTCGAAGTCGGAAGTTTATTGGCTTCATCTCCATTTCCTATTCGTTGCTGCTCGCATGTGGGCGTCCAACTTGGCAACTTCAAATCGTTTTGGTTAACGCGTCCAAAATGAGCAAGCGATTCAAGCTTGTCTTCATAATTAGACCATCTCCACTCTGCACATGACAGCTCGGAGATGCTGTAGACAGCATCCTTAGCACGATCATGTGAAGCGCTTCTGTAGAATGGCCGAGGTCGCAATTCCTTGGTTCCATTTAGCTTGCCCGGACTTAATGACGCATTATTTTCCACTTCGACACCAATTGGCATAGGATCATCCAGTGTCCCAAAGGACGGCTTTTGTCGCACACCATGTCGTATTCCAGTAGCTGGAGGCGTACTTGGCTCAGAACTGCTAGCACTGCTATCCTCCATCACATCTGAACGTTGTTCGTGGACATCTCCAATCTTCCCTTGACAAGACGTTGTAATTGCTGGTGAAGCTGTTCCTCGTGATCCTGGACTGGATGGACAACTTCTCGGGAACGCACTCTCAACGTGAGCACGCTGGTGGAAAATTTGCAGCAGACTACGATCTAGTAGAGCGGCAGCTGCTATCCAGACAATCTCAGCACCTTGAGCAGAAGTGGGTACGGCCGACTTATCTAGTGTACCTGGAGAAGGAGGCGCAGGCGCAGGTGGCTTCTGCACATGAACTCCATCTGCGTGACCATCCTTGTCAGGTAACATTTGAGGAGCATGGCCATTTGGCTGTTGCTGATGATTCCATATAGAGCATTTGGACGCTTCACGAGGATCGTACTGTTGACCGGGCGGCATATTTGCACCAAGCACATATGGCGGAGGGGCATGCCACCCAAGTGCTTGAGGAGCTCCTGGGTATCTTGGAGCTTGATCGCTCCAATTTGGGCAAGAGTTTTGGGAAACCCAAGTATTTTCCGCTTGCGATGCGCTCCATGGCCATGGTGCTCTTTGGTCAACCGCATGCTGAGCGTCCTGCACATTCCAGCCATGGAATGGCTGGGCACCATTTTCATAATGCCATGCTTGCATAGGAAGGGCAGAACCAGCACTGCTACGCACAAGAACCTCGTCAGCTGTGGAGTAGTTCGGATTCGTCTGCGGAAATGTTCTGTAGTCGCTTGGGGTATTGGGTTGTGTAGCTGCAACCGGATGATATGGCTGATGTCGCTGAATCGGCCAATGTTGCGACCATTGATCCGGTACGTACGGTTGATGCCCTTGAGGAGGTAGCACAGGGCCTCCCACCGCATGAGGGTCTTCTGAACCAGTACGTTGAGACCCATTCTCGGGATAATAATGACCGCCACCATTCTGGTTGATACGAGAAAGTTGATTCTGTCGGATAAGATGCTGTTCTAGATGATGGTGATGATACGGAGCGCCTGGACCATATTCATTACCCACATAAGACGTCATCCATGGGTAGGGTTGGGAAGTGTTGCTGTTGTATATGTGCTGCGGATGCAATGTAGGATCATAATACATTGCAGCGAAGGACGATGCTCGAGCAGCAGCCGCAGTCAATCGAGGAGCTTGTGGTGGCGGATAGTAGACATTAGGAGCGGGACCGAATTCATGGACATCTGACATCGGTTGCCCCAAGGGTTCATTATAGAGATGATCTGCGCCCATGTTGATCGGTCCTCCCATCCCACCTGAGATCATGGGCTCCTGCGGATGGTATTGAGCACGATGCGACACTTCATCATGTGGAGCGGAAGCAGCAGCCACCGGATTGTAAGGCGGGTTTCCCATGTATGCCGCCATGCTTGTTGCAGCTTAATGCACTAACTGCGATGCAGTTGTGTTTGTAAACCACCGAGACACCCAAGGGTGTAAAGCAGAGATCAGCCTAACGGCCGTCTGGAATAATGAGGACGGGGTGTATAAGTTGGTGCCGGATGATGCAAATTCTTATCAAATGTGATAGCGAGATTTTTGACCTGTTGACTATTCGTCAAGTTTGAGTGAGACAAAACGAAACCGATGTTCCGAAAAAAAACTTTGAGGTCTTCAAAGTGAAACAAGAAAAAATCCAAAAACGGACAGCGAGACTAGGAGAACGAGCCAGAAAACAACCTAGAGAACTGCGCAACGAAGGCGTCCCTGTGATTGAGAATGATGTATGCAATATGAATGCAGGTAGGATATATCAGCGCCAAAGGGCGAGCCTGTCCGGCCTGATTTCGTGTGAGATATAACAAGAATATCTCAGCACCACATATGTCGTCGTCTGGAGACCAATGAGAACCGTCGGTGATGGAGAAACCTTTCTCCAAAGCCTTTTTATGCCTTCTACAAGACAGCGAAGTAGTACAACGTATTGGACAGAACCGTCTTGGATTCAATCACAACTACGTAGTCTTTACCTGTAGTACGGTTGCCAGAGATGCGACCCAAGGACAGGTGCTATACTCTGGTGGGGAGAGAACAAGCGAACGAGCGATACACGATGCTCCTGGTGCGCGCAAAGTTTGAAATTACAAATTGCACTACAAAAACTTTGAAAGTCCACGCGTCATAGGCTGGGCGGGACGCAGAAAGCCATTGCCGATTGTACTCCAATGAAAGTAACGGTTCCTTCTCAAGAAAGACACCCACATTGTATTACCATACAAAGGCTAGGTTGCCCGATAATAAAACTCCTAGGTATCAGCAAGACCACATCAAACGTTGTACAGTCCGCAGTCCGTTTAGTTGGTCTGGCACGCCTACATTGTTCGACTCAATCGATAAGGGTCACGCGTGCCTTACTCATCACGTGGAGGCGTGTAGAGTGGCGAGTACGGTCATGCATACATTTATTGCTGCTTGCATTTCTAGTTGCGTCATTTTAAGGAAGCAGGAAATATCTCTTGGCATTCAATGAAACTCAGACACCAAACGTGCTGTAGCGCGTGCTGAGTAATGTTTACCCAAAGTATCCATCTGGTTCTCCCGGATGCGGTCTTGTTTCTCGGATGCTCTATCTGGGTATAATCTGCACTTAATCTCGCCAATCGATCGTTTCTTTGGTATGGAACTCAAATATTGTATGTTTACAAGGATGACGACATGGGAAGGTCCCTTGCATTTCGCATCCGTTGACTTTTTTCTCGATCCAAACCAGTGGGACTACCGTTACAACCATTACCATAACGATGTGAAGCCTTCTGTTTGCGGGTTCCTTACGTGAGAGCTCCCTCCACATATTGGTGTAGTGGTGGTGAAACGCCAAAAGTGATTTGAGCAGTACTTGTCCATCTGTTGGACAAATATTATTAGGGCGAAAAGAGTTACAAAACCTCGATATATATTAAGAGAGAGTAGAATCATCTCTCTTCCGTTTCTTGACTTCTCTCTTCACTATGAATAGGCTCAAAAAAGTGCTCCGGAAACGAGGTTCCATAAGCTCCGCCTCTAGTGCAAGCAATAGTCTTACAATTACTTCTTCACCACGGTCCACCACTTCGTCCTCAGAGGATGGCACTTCAGTTGAATCGTGTGAGCCTGAGAAACGCAAAAGTAGGGGCGATTATGTAGGCGCCGAAAATGTGAAACCTCTAAATTCCAGTATAACTACAAACATAAGTACATCTACCGAAGAATTCACGGTAGATAGCAATTCCAACAAATCGATTAAAGACATAAAAGATGAGCCAGTGGAAGCATGTGCAAACCGATCCAATGGAGAAACTGACTTGAGGTCTATGAGAGGTTCTCACCGTCGAAACTCAAGCCATAACGACTTCACTAAGGGCAAATTACTTCAAAGTGTTCAGCATTTAGCTAGCGTGACAAACAAGACTTATTTTCGTCACAACATTGAAGAAGTTGAACGGCATAGGAACCTCGAACGGCATCACCATCACTTCCAGGTTCACCATCAACCAGTACATTATGCAGAGCACGCCCCCGAGCAAAGTCACCTTAAAGCACATCCTCTAACCAACATTGTGGAAAAGCATGCTTCCTCTGAAAAAGAAGAAAAGTTGCTATCAACTATTGCTCATGATCATGGTCACAAGAGCACGGTCACTTACGCTCCTGTCGATCATCAGATTGTTGACCGTGGCGAAAAGGTCAGGGAGACGGTGCATCATCACATTCATAACATCGTGATCCCACTTCTTGAGCATGATGTACATGAGTATCACCGTATCCGTACTTGCATTCCTACGAATCACGTCGTTCACGAAGCTCCAATCATCCACCAAGCGAGAACATTGGAACCAATTAGCCGTGAAGAATTTCTCAGACGCGGTGGCAAACTGGACTCGGATAGCAAGAATATGCAGGATTTGGGTTTATTCCAACAGAAGAAATGCGAACGTGATGTCGAAGGTATTGCAGAACAACTCATCGAGCAATTAAGGTTGGATCGAGCGGACAAAGAAGTGACCAAGGCCGTATGATAACCCTCACAACCTATGTATGATCCATCTAGACAGTAACTTCACGGCATCTTTCCCGTGCCATTGTATCATTTAGTTTAATTCTGTCTATAAAGACAGTATATTCATCTCTGTCTGACTGCAGTAATACCATTCATGGACGATGAAGTTATGCGACAAGGATATAATAGTATTATGAGGAAGGAGGGCTGTTCACCCCATTTCGGGATGGTTCCGTGCTCCTCTTGACAGGAGAGTCATCAGAAAAAGATTTCCTCCCAATATTTGCCAAGCTTCCTAAGTTGAAACTCGGCCTGTTAGCCTTTCCAGGTGTTTGAGGTGTCTCAGGCGACCCAGGTGGACTAGATACAGAAGGTTTGCGAGCTTGCTCTGCCTCCGAGAGCAAGAACTCGACAAAAAGATTGGAAAACGACTGCAAATATCAGATTATTTGCTAGATATGACATAAGACTTACCTCTTCACCAGCCCCATCGCTCGAACCCACACCTGCGCCCTGTCTTTTGTGACCACCACCATTTCGAATAGCTGAGACGCCCAGCTTGCGATCAATGCTGGAGCCAGTCCCTTTTGGTTGTAAGCCGGCTTTCTCCTTCTCTTCTGCACCCCAGTTCAAAACACTGGCGATAAGCGCAAGCATTTCGAAACGCTTTGAATCGCTTCGTGGAGTGTTCAAAAATTGAAGCAGGAGATTCGTTATCAGTCGGCCATCTACATTCGATTCGGAAGTATTCGCTCGCAATCGTCTGAGCGATTCTGTCAAATGTTCGTTGAGTATGACAGCCTCATGCCGCAGTTTGCCAATCAGCAAGTTCTTCTCCTTCACCTCCTTCTCTAAAGTCTGGCACCGTTCGGCTGCCCCTTTATAGTCTGATGCAAGCGCCTCTGCTCTACTAGTTCGATCACTCTTCTCTTCCAAAAGAGCAGAGAGCCGTGCGACCTTCTCCTCGTGGTCTCCCAAGGCTCGCTGCAGTTCACTCTCTTGTGCTGCTTGAAACTCTTCCAAGACTTGTTGAAGGCCTCGTGAGGTTTCCGATTCTTGGGCAGCCAATTGAGTCTTCTCTTCTTCTCTAGCACGCGCTTCTTCACACTCGCGCCGAGCTTCACGCACTTGCAGATCCATATCCTCTTTTGCAGCTCGCTCCTCCATGCAAGCACTCTCCCAACTCTCTGCATCAATACGATATCTCTCACTCAGCTCCTGTAGTTCGCGAAGTCTTGCCTCTGAGCCTTTTCGGTCCGAAGATGCCGAATCGTTTTGCTGTTGATGGAGTGAACGAGCGGCATCCAACTCTTTCGAGATGCGTTCTACATCTTCGTGTGACCCTACTAATTCATCCTTTAGCGTTTGCACAGTGGCGGATAAGTCTTCCACATGAGTATTCAAAGATTCAATTTGTTGCTCTCGCCTGTCCAACTCTTCAGCATCCTGTCGAAGTCGATCTCCCAGAGTGCTCCGCATCTGCCCTAGCTTTCCTAGAAGCCCTCTATATTGACCTTCAAAAGAATTGCGCTCCTCCTTCACTCTTTCTAATTCGTCCCTCAGCTCCTGTTCCGACATTTTCTTGCTACTTCCATCTTGTAGACTATTATGGTTTTGCTCTTGTCCCTCCTTGTGCATCTCGTCTGCTTGTGTTGGCACTTGGTTGAACGTTTCCTCTTCATTAAGCCCAAGCTTCATCTCCTGAACGGAGCCGTGAAGAGCCTCTTCTATGGCCTGGTCAGAAGTAGAAGTCATACCTGACACAAATCATCAAGATACGACAGCAGATTGCAGTCGTCTCTTTGATACTGACTTTATCATACAATGCTTGCTGTTGTCGCACTATTGCAAAATGGTGTGGAACATGCTATTCGCGCGACGCCTCTTTCAGTCTGTGCGTGCATGAAAAAAAGCTCTCAGGCCACAAGCTTTCTCACAGGGAAACAAACAATACAGTTCAATGAATGGCATTGTGAAAACAAACTATGAAAACATGTTGTCACCTGCGTTACTCCCACCAGAAGATTGGTTAGAATTGCCACCGCCAGGCGCACCGCCGCCCATATTGCCCATGAAGCTTCGAGCCATCTCGCGCATCTGAGGGTCTTGCATCATTGCGTTGATATCTGGCATTCCACCGCCTCCACCAAATCGTGACATCATTTGTTGGATCATAGGATTGCTACAGGAAAATTCCCTACGTTAGATACACGCAGAAGCACATTTGCACGTTACTCACTTCATCATACCCTCCATCCCGCCATTCGACATCAAATTTTGCGCCATTTGCGCAATCATTGGATTGTTCATAAGTGAAGACAAATCCGGCATACCGTTTCCGCCTCCCGACCCTGGGATAGGGGAGGAGTCTGAGCCTCCATTGGACGAAGTGTCGACTGCGCGGCTGCTGTTCCCTTGCTTGGCATGTTGCTTGGCAGTTTCCAAACCAGACTTCATGAGAGCGTTGCTCGGGTCAACTTCCACTCCCTTTTCATAAGCCTCAACGGCCTCTTGATACCTTCCTGCAGAGAAAAGTGCGTGCCTGATAGGATACTATCTTAGAAGTGGCCCAGATAGATCTTTGCGACTCACCCTAGACGACTGTACGCCTTTCCAAACTTCGGATCGACCCGACTGGCCTCGCGAGCGTCTTCAATCGCTTTGTCATACTGCCCTACCTGTGCATAAGCTGCGCTTCTGTTGCTGAAATAGACAGGGTTCGTTGCATGCAGCTCAATAGCCTTGGAATAGGAAGCGATGGCAGCTTCGTAATCTTTTGCTGACATGAATTTGTTGCCCTCTCCCTTCAAAGCCTCGGCTTTCTCCTTGTCTTGTGGAGAAGCTTGCGCCGAGGATGTAGCATTGCTGCCAGAGACTTTGGCTTGTGTCTTCATGAAGACATCCCAGACGTTCTTCAAACCAGGGCCATTGCCATACTGATTCTTTTGAGTAGCATCATCGATATCGATAGCGAACGCCTCGCTTATCAGTTTACTGGCATCTTGAAGCTTCTTAGCCTCTGTGTGATCGGATTGCGAATGGAGCCATTTGGCCACGGCGAATGCCAGGTGCTTTTGCTCAGTGTCAGACATTTAATGTGATGGACTGGGGGAAAGAAAGTTGCCGTGCAAAGTGACGCGTACTTTCTGGGCTTCTTCTTGCGTCTTTCAACATCTGTCCGGTATCCATCACTCCTGCGTGAAGCATGGTCAGACTTTCACCGCGATGTCCTTGGCCAGATGAACAGGATGCCTCTTTGGAGAGAAGGACACGTAAACGGTATCGACCTGCTCAAATTCCTCTCCGTGAACGGCGATTTCACGGATGCTCGTCCATAGATCAGTATGTTGTCGGAAACAAATTGGGCCAAGGAACATTCGGTGAGGTGAAGAAGGCGAAACACTTTCTCACAGGAGAAGAGGTCGCCCTGAAGAAAGTCACCATTCATGAGGAGAAAGACGGTATGCCGATCACCGCGATCCGAGAGATCAAATTACTCAAGAGATTAAAGCACCCAGCCATTGTATCCATTATTGATATGGCCTACAAACCTCCAACTGAACGAGGTCAACTGGGTGAAGTGTATATGGTAGAACCTTATATGGACCATGATCTCAACGGGATGCTAGAAAATCCAGCGATCACATTCACGACGGCACAGATTAAGCTATACATGAAGCAGCTACTCGAAGGAACTCTCTATCTGCATCAGGTGAGTTTCATCCGCTTCTGGTGGTAACGACGATGGCTTACTCCATCTGCTCGTAGAATAAGATTCTCCATCGTGATATGAAGGCAGCTAACCTCCTCATCAACAATCATGGCCAGCTGCAAATAGCCGATTTCGGTCTTGCGCGACCCTATCACGACCCTGGGAGAGCATGGGATGACGGTGGATGGAGAGGCGGAACACACTCCTATACGAGCATGGTTGTTACAAGATGGTATCGTCCCCCAGAGCTACTGGCTGGTGATCGCAAGTATGGCCCACCAATTGACATGTGGGGCCTCGGGTGTATCCTGGCGGAGATGATCAATCGGAAACCAATCTTTAAGGGTGTCTCCGAAATTCATCAGCTCGAACTCATTTCTGGAATCTGCGGGTCGCCATCTGAAGGCTGTTATGCAGGATGGACCTCCCTTCCTGGTGTAAAGAATGCTGATCCGCAAGGGCGACCAGATCAAGAGCCAGATATTCCTGGCCGTCATGACTTCGGTCGACAGCCTCGTCGCGTCATCGAATACTTTACGCAGCACCCCTTCTCTGTGCGGAAAGAATTGGCAGATCTTATTGATAAACTTTTGGTACTCGATCCAACCAAACGACTGACTGCCAAAGAAGCTTTGGAGCACGACTGGTTTTGGCAGCCACCCTACCCTGCAGATCCGCAGTCTCTCCCGAAATATCAGCCGTCCAAAGAACTCGATCGCCAACGCCGAGAGCAGCAAAAGCAGCAATCTTTGGCAATGCAATATTCTAGACAACCACATCATCATGCCAATGCGCCTCGGTACCCAAATGAAGCTCATGATCACAGGGGACCTGGTAGGCTGCAAAGTCGGAACTCCTACGGGGGACAGGGTCCGTATGTGGATCCGCGACCTACTTATCATAACCAAAGGGCATACCCTGCGCCACGCCCATCACATCCTTCCAGTTCTAGTGGTATGAGAGATGCTCACCCAGGAAGCAGTCATCCCTACAATAAAGCATCCGCCAGTCCTGCCAATCCTTACATGGACTTGTAATGTCGATTTTCCGAACTGTACTTGTACGCGTACTGTACTTTGTTACTAATTCTGAGGACTATTCTCCCGAACCGACTCGACGACTGCTTGTCCGTCCGGCTTTGTTAGCACCGGCGAATGTTTCACATAATTTGGCGCGTGCTTTTCGCTCTAGATACCCCACCCACTACTAAGTAAGAGCTCCTCTTGCCAGCATCCATCAAGTGCTTTTCTCAAACTTGTGTCGCGAGGTGACCAAGGCAATATGCCTGGTACCGCGCCGTCAACCTCAGCGTCTATAATTGCCAGCAAGTTCCAAGACATCTCGGAGAAGCACAATGCTCACCTTGAGAACGTCACCCAGCTTGGCGAGATCGCTGCAGATGAGGTATTACCCACTGTTCTGCAAAGCGTCGGTTTGGACGATGACCCAGAGGCAGCAGAGAGTGTTCGAAGATTCTTGAGCGATCGAGGTGTGTGAGATTTCCGATGTCTTTGTGTAGTGTTTGACGGCCTTTTCCCAGCTACCTTATTTCGGTTCCTTCGCCGTTCACGCTACTCTATACCAGGAGCCCTAGACATGCTCACATCCACATTAACGTGGCGATTGAGGACAGACTTAGATTCTCTATCACTTTCTTCACTACATCCTCTCTACTGCTCACCAGTAGGGAAACCACCACTGTTCTGGTGCAATACAAATTGCTACGATCGGTATGGAAGACCTATAGGCGTAATCAATCTGCAGAGTCTGGAGAGGGTGGTCCATGATGATGGACAATCCGGGCTCGAAGAATGTCGTGAATACATTGTTGCATGTATGGAGACGCTTCGAAGGTATCTGGATCTGCAGTACGGCAAGAGCATGATGAATGGCCCTCAACCAATTGACATTGAGGGCATTAAAGAGCAATGCTTTGACGAGCATTCCAAGTTCACAAAACCGAAGAAACCTCTTCAAATGGTCATAGTCTTTTCTCTTGCTTCGTCTGGCATGGCGAATTTGGAATTGGAACTCTTGCCTTTTCTCCTCGACCTGCTCAAGAATCACTTTCCCGGCATGGTGGGCGCCGCATATGTTCTTCACTTTGGATGGGTACACTCAGGGATGTGGGCTTTGGCCAAGCGGATTCTTCCAGAGCAGGCGCTTGCACGTATCTTCTTTCCCACCGGCAAAGACCTATACGAGCACTTCCCCCTCGAACATCTACCCATTCCACTAGGTGGCGAGATGGAGATTGAGATGAACGAGAACACAAATGATGTCATGAGAAAGTTTGCACAGCCTCGTTGGAATCGATATAGGGGCACCACAGATCAAGACTCAGAAGAAGCGTCGGCTCTCCATAACGTATCTAGTGCACCGCCTAGCCCTCGTCTGTCAGGCGCATCCACGCCTGTGGAAACGAGGCCATCTATGCGTACACCTAGGCTTCTGAGCCGGACAGGCAGCTTTGACAGCCTGGTCGATGACTTCTATAGTGTGGAGAATTCTCCTCGCGCATCGAAAAGTGTTACGCCTCGTGTTTCTCGTCCTTCCACTCCTCACATCGATTTAGCAGGGTTTACTATGTCTCGACAAGGTCCAGAAGGCTTACGAAGCCGCGGTAATTCAGCAGCGTCTTCTCATATTCCTTTGCGTCTTACCCCATCAGCTGCTAGCAAGCTTCAATACTTGCAATCCATTCGTGGCGGCACGCGATCGCGGACGAATTCTGAGGTGCAAGATGGCTCTCTGCCTGAAATTGGCAGTGAAATGGTCAGCTTACAAAGTGGTGTGGACCTTTCACCGTCTACGAGCCGACCACCAAGCCCAGTTCTCTCTCGCCGCAGAGCTCCAAGCAACTTGCGCCCGCGCACGTCCCAGTTTGATCCAGGTAACTCGGGGCATATTCGCCGCATAGGCTCCCTTCGAGACTTCCGTCTGATGCAAGATGATTATGCTAGAGGCTCTGGTGTGGTTGGTGAGGTGTCTGGCAGTGAATCATCCAGTGAATACCAAGGAAGTGAAGGGGAAAGCGATACGAGTGGAAAAGCCGGAGAGATCTCAGGGACTAGTAAGATGGACCCATCAACCCCTGTGCAATCGGAGAGTTCTCGACCTAATATATTTGCTAGGATTCGACGATCATACTCCCGCCATCATCCCTCAGTGGAGGATCAGGAATCCGTGCAGGAGAAAGGCAGAACTTCGGATGTGAACGACAGCGATGATGGGGATCTCACTATACTGGCGCCTGAACCGATACCCGGGCCTGACTCTCCTCATCTTCAAGTGCCTCACATAGATGAGCCACCTTTATCTGAAACATCACATCTATTCTCACGCCGCACACGTCAGTATCAAGGCCTTCCCGGACACGTAAGTCCGTACAACGCATCCAATCCTTTCTACGGATACCCAGCATATCCCGAGACAAACAATATGCAATTTGTTCCACCTTCAAATGACCCCAGACGCCGCTATCAATTCCGCAAACGCAAACGCGATCTTCTTCGCACATTAATGTATCTCTTTGTCCTCCGTCTGCTTGCAATGCACAGACGTGTACGTTCGGCTCTATTGGTGACATACCGAGGCATAATTCGTGCTGTCTCGGTTGGCGGAATAGCGGCAGTTGAACTCCCTTCCACCGACAATTATGAGGCAATTCTTTCTCAACAGCGATATGAGCGTCTGAGAAGCGCAGGCGCGCGTTTTTCCAGTGAGGATGAGGGTCGCAGAGCTCAATCATTTCCCGCTCATTCGCGTCGGAATAGCAGTTACCGGCAGCAGGGCCCTATACCCCAACAACCACAACCCCTTGTCGTTCTTGGCATGAAGAAACGTTACTTAATCTTGTCTGTAATTGTTTTCTATCTCCTTTTACGACGGTACGAATGGCGCAGGCGAACGTAGTGATAAACGAGTTTATTTTTACTCTCCAAAACCAGCAAGATGCTAGCCATTCTGTATTCTCTCTGTTCTCTCTATACGTCTAATTTATCAGTAATCCCACATATTGTACAAGAGTCGTTAGCGATGGGAACGAGAAGAATCGCGAGAATATCGGTCGTACTTGTGACTGCGTTCCGAATGGTCGTTTCTGTGCCTATGATAGTCTTCCCCGCCTCCTCGGCTCCTTTGTAAGCTCCTAGAAGAATTCTCGCGATCCCGATAGTGTTCCTCGTACCTACTACCACCTCGTTCGTCTCGATGTCTGCTTCCGTAATGCTGCTCATCCTTGGAGTGGTCGTCGTGCCGGTCACGTCGGTGCGACCTATGATTTTGTGAACCAGCCGGTGAAGTTGAACGCCTTTCACTTCCGCGACGGGTTATGGGAACATAACGTCGGTCTGGCTTGTTTGACCTGTGTTTCTCTTCAGGATGAGAAGGACGCTCTTTCGCTCCTAAACCAAGTAACGCCGCTCGTCTTTGCACGGAAGGCGCGCTGATAGGCCCTTGTCTCTGCTTTCCAGCACCGGTGCCTTCCCTCCAGCCCATACCCCTAAGTAGGGCTGCACCAAATACTTCTACTGGCATCTTCGAATAATCCGCCAAAGTGGGGGCATCAGGGCGTGAATCAGCATCTCGCCGCAAGGCCTCGTCTTCGGAAAGAGCAGTGATTGTTCGCGTAGCATCTATGCTTTTGGAAGAATTGCCCATCAATAGAGCAGCTCTCGCTTCTGAATCTTCATCCTGCGGCTCTTCAACGGCCATACTCTTTGGGGAGTCGCCTGCTCTTGACATTGGCGGTGTGCTTTCCCTACTTTGATCGGTCGGCTCCTTTGACCTATTTTGGATTTCTAGACCTGACTTCTCCTCTGTGTCTCCAATCCTATCAAGAGTGGGCCCTTTAGACGAGCTTTGCTGTCCATCCCTTCTCATGGAGGACAACGATCCGAATTGTTCGTGCAGGCGATTAAGTCCTAATCGGCGTCTTCTCTCCTCCATCCAGTTGGTGTCAGGCTGCGCAGGAATACTTGGAGCCTTACGAACTGTATCTGGCTTTTTATTCTTTGATACTGCACCATCTTTAGAAAATCCCAGCAGTTCTTCGTCGTCCCACCTTCTTCTACCACCATTTGTCGTTCCCACCCGATCTTGGGTTGATGAACCCTCCCCGTGTCCGTCGTCGAATGCGTCTGCTCGACTCAAAGGCATCCTCCTTCCTATTTTGGCTGATGATGTGGAGGAGAAATTTCCATTGCTCTTCGCAAGGTTCATGGCGAAGTCTGAGCGAGAATCTTGGCCACTCATCCTATGATGGAACGAAAAATCTCAGTTGCTACCTTATGCGTCTCATCCACAATCTCAAACAAAATACTACCAGTGTACACACGCGTGACTCAGGCTAACAGAAAATCATGCATGGCTTTTTGGAAGAAATAGTACAAACGCACTAGCTAATCGCACAATGTTGTATGCGAAGCAAGGACGGAAAGATCAGAGCTTCTTTAAGTCGGAATGAAGGACCATTTCATGCAGAGCTTTCCCCGCAGCTACCATAGGCAGAACATGCTCCTTATCGGAAATAAGAACCTCCATAAGCACAGGCTTTGTGTTGTCGTAGTCGATGAATTCTTGCATCTTCGCAGGAAGATCGCTGGACTTCGTGCAAAGAATGCTGTGCACTCCACAAGCGTTGGCAAGTTTGGTGAATTGCGGATTCTTTTGCTTTGAGTGGCTATACCGCTCTTCGTAAAATAGATCCTGCCATTGAACGACCATACCTTGTCCATTGTTGTTCAAAATGAGGATCTTCACACCAATGTTGAATTCAGCAGCTGTCGCCATCTCCATGAAAGTCATTTGTGCACTGGCATCACCGTCAATGTCCACGACAATTTTTTCAGGTTGGGCCACCTTTGCACCGATGGCGAACGGAATACCTACACCCATCGTTCCTGCACCACCGCTTGATATCCAAGTACGAGGAGTAGTCCATCGGATATGCTGTGCAGCCCACATTTGGTGAGCACCGACGCCTGTTGACACTACCAGGTCCTTCTTGCGCTCGGAACCCACGGCCTTGTCCAAAGCTTCAATGACCTCTTGCGGCTTCGATGGTTGATCAGGAGCACTGGCGTTGTAGTGGAACGGATACTGCTTCTTCCACGCTTCGATTGTATTGAGCCAATCGGGGCGCTCTCTTTGTTCAGTAATCAATGGGAGAGTCTTGGCAAGATTACGTATAACATCACCCTCGATCGCACACGTAGCTTGCACCACCTTATTGATGTTTTTCGGCATGATTTCATAATGAATAATACCACCACGGCCTTCCAAAGCAGCTGCCCGTGCGTGGGGGGCGAATTTGTCAACACGCCCCGTCACACGGTCATCGAAGCGAGCCCCCAATGCAATGATGAGATCTGCATCTTGCATGGCAAGATTTGCATAAGCACTACCATGCATACCAAGCATGTGAAGCGAAAGAGGGTCATTCTCATCGAAGGCCCCAAGGCCTTGTAGCGTTGTTGTTACAGGAATTTTTGCCCGGTGAGCCAGAGTTTTTAGAAGTTCAGGTCCTTCGGTGCTGGCAAGAATGCCCTGGCCTGCATAAATGATGGGACGCTTTGCTTTGTTAATGAGATCGGCTGCTTGAAGTATCTCGGGGGAGAGTTCGGTGCTAGAGCGACTGCTGATGGAGCCAGCTCGCCTAGGCTTCGCTGTGGCACGGCTAGGGAGAGCAGCTTGGTTTGGTGTAGTCCATGAATATGGGAGAGCCTGGCGAAGAATACCAGCTGTGACATCCTTTGGCAAATCAACAAGGACAGGCCCGGGACGACCAGATGTTGCAATTTTGAATGCTTCATTGATTCGTCGTGGTAGCTCTGCGATGTTTTTCACCATGACGTTCCATTTTGTGCAGCTTCGACTGATACCGAGCATATCAGCCTCTTGAAAGGCATCCGAACCGATCGCACTGGTCGCGACTTGACCGCAGAAAACAATTAAAGGAGAACCATCCATCAAAGCGTCCGCCATAGGGGTGACCGTGTTCGTTGCGCCGGGTCCGGAGGTCACAAGGATCACACCGGGCTTACCTGTCACGCGGCTATATCCTTGTGCCATATGACCAGCACCGTCTTCTCTCCTGGGGAGGACAAAATCGAAATGCTTGGAGTTGTAAATGGCATCAAAGACAGGCAAAATAGCACCACCAGGATAGCCGAAAATATGCTTAACACCATGTCTGAGCATCATTTCGTGGAATATTTGGCCACCTGACATCCCCACAAAGGACTCATCTAGTTGTACGTTAGATTTATTTTGCAAAGGCTGGGGTGCAGGTGATTGCTGGAATGAAGGGGATGGCTCCGGGCGCCTTCATTGACTAGTCAGATATCTAGTGACAGCAATTAATGTAGTATCACTCACGAAGACGTAGCAGGTTGTGGCATGGCAGCTGCTTGCTCTTTTGGCGCATTCGTAGAAATATTTCGGGGATGATGTGAAGCTTCTGTGCGAAGAGACGTGGTCGAAAACGATCTAAGCGTGACGTTCTGTCGAAGTGGCAGGCATCTTGCTGCCAGCGCTCGAGAGCGAAGTATACTGGACCCTTGCATACGGGCGACACTCATGGGCATCGGCATGATGAGTGAGGAGAAGAATGCTGTATGGGAAGAAAGGTCGGATACACAAATGTAAGACGTCAACCGTACCCCGAGTCCCACACGATTCTGAATGACTCAAATGGCTGAAAATAAAAATGACCTCTTACTCTCATATCCGTCACGTGTCATGTCCTTAAGCCGGTTCAAACCGTGATTATGTAAGTAGACCGTGCCTACGCGCTCCCAAGTACACTATATTATATTCATGTAGAGGGAACTCTTATAGGAAGAAGAGAATGATGGCATTTCCATGGTTCGTGATAGTACTTTTCGCATAATCTTATCTACAAAAATATATTATTGTCTTCAGCCAAGTTTTATTCTGCTTTGTATTGATCAAGGTACAGCAATCGTACAATATCTAAAAGAGTTGATTTATTTGGGGTACAAATTTTTGAAGCGCTTAGCTGTAAAAGCTTCCAGAGGCTGCAAATAGAAACTTTCCCTTCCTTCTCAGCGTAAAACCTACACAATTCATATGCTACTAAATTGCCAGGTGCGTTTACATTCAAGGAACATGAATGCAACAGGCTTTTACATGACCGTTACACATTTTTATGTATGTTCGCAAAAAAACAGGCATTTTACATATAAAAGGAGGTCAATATAAAAGATGACATTTGGAAATCTGAAAGCAGGTATGCTATTGGGGAGACAAATCTATAGATGGAGTGGGCTTGGCGAGAATACAGTCGTTCAAAACAAGTTTTTTTCGTGAAATAAGGATCATTATCAGAACGGAAAATGACATAACAATGCCAGCACAAGGTAATCCTCCAGTCAAAAATCCATGGCTTGAACGGGTTATATATCTACAAGGAAGGCAGTCTCTCGTTACGAATCATTGTGTTAAGGTACCTATACTTCTAATCCTTGTCTGTTGTCTTCCTATAAATGACGCTTGATGTGTTGCTTCTACGCACGGTGCACGCACGTAACGGCGCGTCAGGAAGGGCTAGTCAGGCGACGACGGTGATCCCATCCCTACACCCACTCATTGTTGGGCAATAATGGTACTTCGGCAACATCTGTGGCGCCATGGTGTGCAGAAAAGCATGAGATTCGATTCGTATCCCCTAAAAATGTCACAGGTTTGCTTCCCGAAACCAGCACGACTCTTCTCAAGTGCGCAACCAAGTACTGCTTCCTACAGGCGATTTGGACAAGACCCTCCGTATATAGGTCGCCCGTACCCATATCAGGCGGCTTATGACCGATTTGGCAGGCAGAGAAGACCCAACAGGGGATTTGACAGTCAAGCAAAATATCTTCTCCTTGGTACACTTCTATTTGGTGGAGGATACGTTATTGTACATTTGGAAAGGGTGCCATCCACTGGGCGGCTACGCTTCATCGATGTCAGCGTGGAGATGGAAAAGGCAATCGGAGAACAAACATTTCATCAGATTCTGCAAGAGTATCGAGGCAAGTTTTTGCCCGCTTCTGATCACCGTGTTCAATACGTACGAAGGGTAGCGCAGCGTATTATTGCTGCCACGAAAGCCAGTCATGATTCTGGTATCCTGGATGCAGACCATTTGCCCTGGACTAAGAACGACGAAGATAGGGACACACATGGAAGGGATTGGCTAGGCAGTAGTCAGAGGACTGATGACACGGAGTGGCAGGTTTTTGTGATTCAAAGCCAGGAAAAGAATGCTTTTGTTTTGCCAAACGGAAAGATCTTCGTTTTTAGCGGTATTCTCCCAATTTGTCAAGACGAAGACGGTCTCGCGACAGTTATAGGTCATGAGGTCGCGCATCAAGTAGCAAGACATGTAAGTCAAAATCTCTTCTTCTTGGAATAATTCCCTTACTTTGCACTAGATTGCCGAAAAGACCTCAGGCTATAAGATCATTTATTTTGGGGAACTTCTGGTACGAGCCTTCTTTGGCTATGACTTTGGATTATCTAGGACAATTACTACTCTTTTGGTCTCGCTCCCTAATTCCCGCACACTGGAGATAGAGGCTGACAGACTGGGTCTGCGACTCATGAGTGCTGCATGCTTTAATCCCCAGAAAGCGCCAAGCCTATGGTAAGGGAGAATACTTCAACCGGAGTGATCTGATTGATCTTTACAGGGAAAGAATGCAAGAAGCCGAAGGGGGTGGGAAAGGCGCCATGGAAGCTATAATTAGCACACATCCTTTAAGCTCGCAGAGGATGCGAAATTTACAAGAATGGGTTCGTATTTCCATGCAGTGAATGCACGTTGCTGAAAATTATTGTAGCTACCCGAAGCAACTCGTATTCGGGAAGACTCCAACTGTCCGAGTCAAGCCGCTCTTGCTGGTTTCCGAAGTTCTGCAGGAAATGGAGGGTTAGCTGCCTTTCCTATCCGATATTGATAAGGCAGCTAGTGTATCTTTCTTAAAGCCTTACTCGCTATGTTCGGCGTTGAGTTCTGTAGATCTCTTTAAGCTCTCGTGTATGGTAAAGGGTTCAAAAACAAATAATTGCAATATGATAGAGTATAATGACAATGTAATTATGACAGTTTACTGATGGCCCAACCATGCCGGTGACAAAGAAACCAAATGAGTTTGAAAAGATGCAAGCCGATTGATGAATCATTGTTGCAAAGATGAATAGATGAAAGCTTGATCATTAACGTTTTCGGAGCGCACAGATGCACACTTCGATTTCCACGTCACTAATGGGGTTTGGATATTTGTCTACGATGCGACCGAACAGGGCATCCCAAAGACTGTCTAAGACGAATTCGACCGCTCCTTTACTGAGCTTTCCCTTCTCACGGAGTACCGAGCGGAAGTGAGACTCGTACAAATTTTTGAAAAGCTGGATCATATGTTCGGTGAATGGGACACTAGCCAGACAACCTGACTTGTATGTCTTCCAAGCCGGATGTGCAAGCCGCAGAGGCAGTGGTTCACTGCGCAGATCACCATTCTCCACCTTGTTGTCGTGACCTAGTCCACAGCTCCACTCTAATTTCCAAGAGCTTTCTACGTTTCTGAGAACTGCATTGGTTTGTTTTGCAGTACGAGGATGCATAGGCAAGCTCAGCAGATGTCGAGCAACATCAGACTTGAGCATGCCGCACGAGACCAGTCGCTGAATACAAGGAGCCAGGGTATTGCTCAATGTAGACCAGATGTCTTTTTCGCCTTGCAAAGATGATTTTCGACTGTGTCCTCCAAATGACGTATGTGAGCTTGCCTCGGGGGAGACGCTTCCATTTTTTGATCTTTGGGAGCTATCTGGCGAAGGATACACCGTTCCACCATTCAGGTGATTCTCGTTACGTGCCAAGTAGGCAACAATGAGCAGACCGCCCGATCTAAATTCTCGCGCCCGCGCATTCAGAAATGCAGTCAACTCTGCCTGCGCCACTGTTGCTCGAGGTATGGAAGAGTTTAGAGGTGTATGCGTCCAATGCAGGTCCATCAAGCTCATTCCCAGATGCATAGTCTTTGGTGGTGCCACCTGAGCACCAAATGGTCTGGATGAGAATGACGGGTATATTGCGTTCGTCAAGCTCGGTGCATGACTAGACTGCCAGTGTGCATCAAGATATGAGTCTGGGTGAGACTCGATGATGGCAGAGTATGGTCTGAAGTCAAAGTTCGATGAGTCTTCATGTGTCACACAGAAGGAGACGGGACTTCTTTCTTCCTCATCTGAATGGGCTGTGTTATCTGGATTTTTCGCGTCTACGGAATGTCTTGCTCGCTTTGATAGACTTGATATGGCCGATCGGAAGAGAAGCCCTGATCGAGAGTTGAAGGCACCATACTCGATCATATTGACAGTCTCATCGGGGTAACCTGCGAGGGGTACTGTATGAATGAGTCCTTCTATGATCTCTGCTACTTTTGAACGAACTCCTGGTCCGAAATGGCCCAGTTCGCCAACACCCATCAGGCCACCATCAAGATTGACAGGTGCAGTACTTTTCTCAACATTTTGTGCGGCGCTGGACTTGGACAGGATCTCTCGCATTGGACCCATCTCGTCAAGCTCTGGGGTAGCACGAGAAGCATACGATGATCCACTGTCCATATGAGGGATTGTCGGAGAAAGCAAGGCTTGATGCCCATAAGACGGCGTTCCCTGGGGTGTACAATGCGCACTGTTTAGAGCGATAGCTTCCGCAATAGGAGAAGTCTCACGAGGCATGCCTGCTTCATGGCTGTTGATAGGGGATCCATGTGGCACTGACGTGTAATCGGCATTGTGAGAACGACTTGCTCCGTGAGGATCCTGAGTACTGACTCTTTGCGGACGGCGTTTCCCGATGGGACCTGAACGAGTTTCGCGGCGGCTGGATAGCCCTCCCGTGGTGCGACGACGTGCTAACTCTGCTTCTTCGCGCTCCAAAGTATTAAATGTGACTTCCTCTGCAGCATTTTCGGACCCGTGCCCTGGCGGTGCGGCTTCATTGGATAGCTGCTTGTCAGTCATCTTCAATCCCCTGGCTTCTTCATTCGCTTCCATGTACTCGGGGTCCACAGACCGCTGAAAGCGAGGCTCTGTGAAGCTTCCTATGCCGGAGACTGAGGCACTTGGAAGTTGACTGGAAAGGGCAGACGATGCCATCCGCATTCCTAAGCCCATCTCAAGACCAGTACTGACAACGTTACTGGCAGCAGAAATGCCAGAGAGGATGCCTTCACTAGAAGAGCTTATAGAGTTGGCATCACGCAAAGAGGGGGGTGTGATTCCCTTTTCTTTGCCGAGATCTATCAGCGTTGACCGTGATAGCACAGGTGCGGAATTAGGGTGATCCACATCTACATTGTCGGTCTTGTGCGCCAGGCGATTCTCCTCACGTACAGAGGGTAAACGGAGCTCAGTCAAGAGTCTCAAAGGCTCTGCAACATCAGAACCTATACTGCCAATGCCTCTGGTGACACCGACGCGATCTGCTACGCCTTCATTCAGCGTATGAAGAGGCGGAGTGTGACCTGAACATGACGGGCCATTCTCATCTAAAGGTGTCATGAGAACAGGAGCATCGTCTTCGCTATCGCAAGTTGACGTTGTCCACGTGGGCGAGGATTGTGTGAGAACCTTTGGTCTGGGAGTTTTCTCGTCGGGAGGTACTTGCTTATCGGCTTCTGCATCGTATTTGAGAGGATCAAGATTTCTCCTAGCAGCTCGAGACCTCATGGAAGACGATGACGAGTCAGATGAGGAGGAAATATCTCGATGCCGGGGTAAGTGTGTACTGATGTGGACAGATTTGGAAAATGTTCCGGCTGGCATGCTTCCTATAATGGGCGAGTCGTTCTCTATATCTTCCATCATAGGCTGCGAACCTTTTAGACAAGACTTGAGTTGAACTGGTGATGGTGCTGAACTATTTCCATTGACCTGCTCATCCAGCTCCTCATCGAGCAAAGAATCGTTTGCTATCGTTGACGCAAACATAGAATGCGGTCGCTCGCCGCGAAGACCAGAGGCCAGTAATTCGCGCTGATACTGATTGGACGTGCTTGAGCGATCCAAAGCCGAGGCACAGCGGGGGAATGTATCAAAGTGCTGAGTGGTAGCAGTGAGCGGGAGCTGATGGTCTGACGGCGGGGTATTACTGGAAGTAGCTGTCATAGCTTCAGCAGCCCACCGGTGAAGATCGGGTACATTGGAAGGCCCTGCAGCATTTGCTTGCATGTTGACGAGCAACGAACTGGCTTGAACCTTTCCACGAGATCCGGTTCCTTATGCGTTGATTCTGCGTGAATGTCGAAGGTCTACAAGAGAGACGCAACCGACGTTTCTCAAGACACCTATTATAGGACTCTTCTTGCACACCCCTGCCAACGGACAGTGGCTTCAAATTGAGGAGTCGGAGATGAAACGTTATGTGCTGTAATTAAATGTTTTGATTGCCACGAAGAGGTCTATCTAATGAGTCACGGCCGCAATGAGGTGGCGGACAAACAAGGGTGATTGAATGCTGTCAAACGATACGAACCTCATTCATCCGTATCAGTACTGATGAGGTGTGGTCTGGAGAATAGCAACTCAATAGGGAACCCTATAAAGTCCAACGTGGGCGTGCGCTGGGCGTGCAGGTAGGAGCAAACAACGCACTCCCCAGCCCGTCGAGGATAATCAAGTCCCAAAATTAGGGTTCTCAACATGTTTCGCAATCGTAGCGTAGATTCTGCCACACGATTCGGGGTGCGGTCCCTACTTAGCGGATAGATGGCGGCCGTGCGCGTCAAACTCTGGCCTCATCTGGTCCCTTTCATGCAGCACCCAAGACATTACATAAAGGCTGTGCATCCTAGATCTTAGTCGGTGAAAAACGATGAAAATTTGAATACCTAGACATTAGTAGAATAGGGACGCTGATAAACTAGTTCTATTTGAATTTATAATGTCGGGACGGCATTGAAAGCTAAGGACGTAGACTCAATTGAATTGACCTAGATTCAAAAAGATCAGTGCATGCCGTAAACAGTACTAAAGCGCTTCTATAGTCTTGGCATGAAGTTTACGAGGCCGTGCCTAGAGAAATCCAAACCACGTTAAGCCAGTGAAGGCCTAGATCGAGAGCCTTCGCCTCATTCCCCTGTGGGGAAGCCGCTGCATTCCAGCTCGATGATCGACAGACGCGCCTTCGCACAAGGGCTTGTAATTCAATTGAGCATTGGAAGCCTTTGAAATGTAAAGCATCACAATTTTGACAAGGTGTCAGAACTTGTGCTCATTCTCACTAGCTTGGAGAACACCAACATCGACCGAACGGATGTTTCAGACATGGCGTGGGACGCGCTTGAATAGTCCGGCTAAATTCTAGATACCGCCAAGCGCTCGACCCTTCAGATTTTTATGTTGGACAGTTACATTTCAAACAGAGAAAGTCCATGTCAGCACAAAAATATCGCATAGATCCCGGCTAGAAAGGAATTTCGCAGAGCTATCCTCGCATTCTCTTTCGCAGACGAATGTCTCATAAGGCGTCACCACTAGGATGGAGTCTCTGGTCGACACACGAACACGTGAATGACGACAGTTAATGGTTCTATGTATATACGCGTCCAACACGAATAATACGCGTGTTACAAAGCAACACCCTGCCATCTCGCTGTCATCTTCCCTAAGTCATGGAGTCCATAGCATCAACTCCGCTTGTCAACTCATCCCTGCTCCCAAGCCATGCAGGCAAAACTGTCAAAGTGGTGGGAAAAGTTGAGAAGGTAATTGTGTACATCCGTTCTGCAATGCCTTGTTGATATCTCTGTAGAAAACCGCACAGTCCCTCGCAATTTACACGTCGGATCAGGGAATCGTCGAAGTGATTCTCACTCCAAATTCAGTCACACCGGAGGTGAACACATTTGTTGAAGTCGTAGGCAAAGTAGATGACCACGGTGAACGCTTGAGGGAGTTCCATTCGATTTCGCTGGGACAACAACTAGGTACGTGTCGGAGTGGCAGCGAATGTGTGTACTCACTCTCTTCACCCAAAAGATTTAAATCTAGTCGAGCAATGCACGCAGCTACAATTCAAGTTCCCTGAATTGTTCACCAGCAATGCATAACAAATGAAATCGCAGTCTCTGTACTCTATAGCACGAAACACAGTTACGGATTATTTCTCTACTTCATGAGAACGAATGAATATAGTGATACCATTGCAAGACCATCTGGTCTACATCTATTGTACAAAGTGGATAGTGCGTCTTACAAGACGGATGTGACACAAAATGAGTGACAAGCTGCGTGACAGCTTTGCTGCGAGCAAGACGACTTGTCTTTGGGTTTATGCGGCGGCAGCCGTGTTTGTATGGCCGGTTGATCTATAGGGAAATGGTCAGAGCTCTGCTAAAGCCTCGGAGCGTGCAAATCAACATACTCGATGATCTGTAAAACATATTGTTTTTCGTCCACAAATTGCTCATCGTCCTTGTCATTGTGGAAGTTGGACAAAAATTGCACAAGTCGATCACGATTTCGCCTTAAGATACTCTCGACCACTGGTGGTTTCTTAGGGTTGGCCACGAAAACCTGAGAAGCAGAAGGTAAGTCAAAATGGCTGAAATTTTGCGTACATACTTTGAAGACATGGAATGCTTCAAATTGAATGTTCTTGCTTTTGTCCTTGAGCAGATTCATCATGTCTTTGAGATTCTCTTCGCTCGATATATACCGAGTCATGACATTGAAATTTGTCCTGTCCAAGAGAATCTCTCCTAGTAATTTGAGAGATTGTCGCTTTGTGACGTAGTTTGGAGAATGCAGAAGTTCTTTATACATGGTGAAGAACTTAATTATAAGTTAGCACTTTATGTCAATTGGTGATTGCAAAACATACTCTATCGTAGTTTTTCTCCAGATATTCGGCTACCATGGGTTTATGTCGTGTCAAAGTCTCTTTGAAGTTGGCAAAAGCGTCGCACGAGATCCCAAACGTCGTTTTCTCGATATGGTCAGGGAAGGTATAGAAGCGATCGGAGTAAAGGAGAGTCTTTGCCAATACTTCATGCCGGAGCATTTCGCGAAGGATCATGCCTGTGTTCAACGCAATGTCTGGATTCTCGTACCTGCAAGTTGAAGAAATGAGACTTATGCACGTTTCTACCTTCCCTAAACCCACCCCTTCAATGTAAGAAAAATGACCTCAGGATTGGCCGTTAGATACTCCACTGTGGGCCATCGAGTGCCAATCTGCCGCCTGAGAAGTGTATTAAATATTTGTGCTGCATCTTTTCGAGTCTGCCAAATATAGATGAGCCATATTTGTATCCAACATCTCCTCAAACCTTACCTCAAACTCGAATTTTGCTATGTTTTGGACAACAAGTTGCAGAAGATCATTGTTGTAGGCCTCTTGGGCTAACTGTGCAACCTGTTCTGGCTGTGGTTCATTCTCTACGTAACAAAAGGGAATGAGAATGACTTCCCGTATCGCAACGTGCAATCATCTTACCTCCATCGCCTATCAAGACACACTTCATCTGACACAGGATTTTTGAAACCTCCTCACCCGCCTTCAAAGATTAGCTGAATTGCATTTCTCTAAATCTTGTCTTACCTTGCGTTTCCCTTCAGAGCTCACGCCATTCGCATCAAAACGAGCGACTGCATCCCGAAAATTTCGTACGAGCTCTGGAGGAGTCTTTTGTTTCGATTTGAAGATGAAATTCATGGTGATTATCCAGAATGAGACACTTAGTCAGACACTGTAGTATTCAACCTGTCAGCGCCGCTGTGCTACAAAAGTAAGAAAGGTGGTAGCAGATCTTATGGTGTGTTGTTCCGTGTTGCTGTTGTCGTACCAGAAGCTTACGCGTAGCCCCTAAGTGAATCTCCGACAGATCAAAATTGGGCAGGCAGATTGGTATCCAAGCGTAAGCAGTAGAATTAGTGTATCTCAATAATATTGTATGCTAAGAGAACAGCCACATTACAATTCCTTTCACTTTGATGATGAAAGGTTGCAGCGGCCACAGTGTTCAGGCCTACTCTTGCAGAGCACTACGACTGTGGTCGGGTTGGCATGACGGGTAATACGCCTACTCTTTTTTAAAGAAAGTACGCAGAAATACACTAACTCATAACATCAATCATTAGCTTACTTATGTGGGGCGTCTTACCAGTTGAACTGCTTTTGTCCGGGCATGCACGCCTGCCCGACTTTCCGACCGGATTTTTGCCAGTAAAATCCTCAGGTGTTTTGGTGACTATGGCATAATCTATTGCTGCCTCAACTCGTCAATTTTGATCCCGTCTCATCACGACCACCAAGACACCTTGATACGACCAGTAACGACTTTGCGTGCATCCGTGCTCGCTTTAACGAAACGACCTGTAAGTCTCATGAAACGATAATGTATGGTATACTGTAAGGTTACCCTCACGACCACTTGTACTTGTTCTATTGCAACAATCGCTTACTGACTCTTGTTTCCATCTCTAGTTGACGACTTTAACGACCTTCCTCTACGCACTTCCCAATAAATTGTGTATAGGCTAACGACTCCCCTTCCCCTTGTTTTAATCCAAATTTGACGATATCACACTTTGCACATATAAGCGAACAGTGCCAAATCAAGTTTACTGTGAGTTCTTTAAGTAATGCTTCATGTGGTACGATCCCTTCTTCTAGGGTGCTTTCAGAAGCAATTTTTTTTCGAGTGATAGCCGCTGACCACTGTCTCATTTACCTTCGTACGCTCAGATCTCTTACAATGGATCTCGATTTACAGACTCGCAGCGAGGAACAATTGACTTCTATGATGGATCTCAACTTAAGTCCCCCTATTTTCCTTTCACCCTCCTCTGAATCCCAGCACAGTCCATTCTTCTCAACTTTTGATGGAGCTCCACAATCATTGGAATTTGAATTGAACGGAGACGAGCGTGATCATTTTAAAGATCATAGAGACCGTCGAACCCCTTCATTGATCCTCGAAGACGACGACGACGACGGGTTGGCTTCAATGATTGGTACCCCTGCCAGTAAGCAACTCGGTCAGTCCCGCTTTTCTTCTGCTTCTATTTCGAGCACGGCATCTTCAGCTGCCCCGTCTGAAGCGGATAGCGAAGATTTTAGGGCTCAAGATCGTGACGGTGGTCTGCTCCCATTTGAAAGCGCATTCGACCTTGATAACGATCTGTGCAGTTTATCTGTGGACAGCAAAGCTTTTGGCGTGCATGTCCCTGTGCCATACTCAGACTGTGATACAATCAAAAAATCAAAAATGAACCAGTCTATGTTCAGTGAATACCTTGGCCTCGAAGGTCTGGCTAGTGAGATGCAATATCAAACCTCACAGGAGGGCGATCATGTCTCTCACGCAAATTTGGCACTGAACACGTTCAATCTTTCTGATTTCATTTCTGTTCACGATAACGATCAACTGTCTTCTCAAAAGCAAAGCCTGGATGGTACATTTCGTCAACAAGACAGCCAAAATATTAAGCCTACCGGAAGTCTTCAAAGAAGCCTCAGCTTTTCCTTAGGCCAGCAATCCGTCGAATCACACGCTGGGTTTTCCGATCGAATGCCCACATTTGGAACAACCCTCAATCAGAGACCTAATGAACTTCTACGCTCTCACACAGCACATGCTGACATGCTATCTTGCAATCCTGCTCTTGTCACGCCTGGTCAGCAAAAAGTCTACATGAGCGACGCGTTCCAAGCCACTGCGACTCATTTCCGCCTCCATAGTGAAGAAGAATCTAACCGAGAGATACTTACGCAAAAGGCATTTACGTCATCACCTTCTGTGTCGTCACTTGGATTTTGGGAGGATTCGCATGACGTTTCAAGCTCTCCAGTCTCCTTCCTTCGCAAAGTCAGTGGGACAAGGGCTGCCAATGAGATGCATTTTGGAGCAGTGCGTGCCGGTCGACCAACCATAACTGCTGCTTCACATACATCCTCTCCATATACAAGCCCATCTCTGAGCGAGGCATCTTCTGGAGGTAATATTCAACAAGCTGCCTTTACAGAGCAAACACTTGGTACGATCATTACAAAGCGCAGTCGCGGACGTCGTGTACCAAACAATCCCGAGGAGTTGAACAACCTTGAAAAAAGCGGAAAGGTATATACTTGCGAAGTACCAGGCTGTGGCAAGTGTTTCAAGCGCAGCGAACATCTCAAACGACACGTTCGAAGCATTCACACGGATGATAAACCATTTACGTGTCATTGTGGAAAGACTTTCTCTCGCCACGACAACCTGAATCAACACGCACGTGTTCATGCACAAGCTGGCTCCATGTCTTCCATGTCGCCCCAATCGAAAATTGTGTCTCCAGCCATTCCTGCCCTTTCTCTCGGCAAGAATTCCGGACATCCTCGTTCTCACCAAGCTCAATATGATGATGACAAAGTCGTCGACGGTGCTGAGAGCCCTGCAAACGGAATTGAAGTGTGAATTGCTGGCTTTGATCCGAATTCCTTTCTTTGTGGATCTTCGACATTCTTTTTCATTACAAATGGTGGGGTCTTTACTCGCTCTTTCAACACTCAACCAGGCTCCACAGACCTTATGTGAAAGTGACTGTGGTTCCTGTAGCTTTGTGGACGCTTCTTTTATTTGCCGTGATCGTTTCTCTCTTTGATCCGTCTTTCTCTTTTGTGATACACTGTACCCCAGTGTATACCGTACATTTTCTTTATGAGGATATCCTCCTGAAAGTGACGCTAAGTTGATGTAGGTGTCGCTTTCTCTTCATCGTACTTATTGTTAGTGAATACATATATAAAACCAATTGTGATGGATAATGCATTTTTGGGAAAACGTGTCAGCTCTTGCTGATCTCGAAGTATGTACACATTGATCACGGAAAACCATCACTTTTCACGACTGATACTTGCGCGTCGTGCCGCCGTGCCGCGACGCTCAAGAATGTTGTCAGCAACATGGAGATACTGCTGCCAGCGCTCCGTGAAGGCATTGGTCAGACGCTCGGCAACTCCTTCCGAAGGAGCATTGATGACATGGTCGGCAGCGATAGTAATGCAGATAGTATCGGCGTAAGATATTATACCGATACCCAGGGTACCTTTTCCAGCTTGTGGTGGGGAAGCAGCCCATCTTACCTACGCAAACATTAGGGAACATGGACTCTCCATAAGTTGACACTTACCACTTTTGTGTCAGCAAACTCGATCTCTGAAGGAGGACCTGGAACATTCGTCACAACTGCGCTGAATGATTCCAACACGAGTTCGAGAAAGAGTTGTACTGTCTTTCTCAACGGCGTCCACATTGCGCTGGGGAATATGATAGGGGCCTGCCCTGTCAATTGAACACTCCAGAACGTCAAAGTGGGGAGCAGACTGTTCTTCAACACACGTAGGCGGCGTGCAACTGTGTGAAGTCTTGCGTGCATAGGACGAGGTCCAAGAGGAAGACCATGACGCATACCGCTGGGGAGAGGAAGCCAGACAACGCTCCCAGTTGACCAATTCCTCATTTCCCAATTAGCCACCGGCCGTATACTAATGGGAATCATCAAGGCAATGTGGTTTGGGAGGATAGAATTGGCAATGTCTTTGATTTTGGGCCAAATCCCTTTTAATTTAACTGGCTCTTGCTGCTCCAGTTCATCGGATATCACATCCGCAAGGATCTATCTAGATCTTAGCAACATGCATTTACCAATTACGATGACCTACCGTGACAAAAATATCATTCAAAGTTAGATGCCCCCACCAAGAAGCTTCTTTTCTTCCTAAAGCTTTATCAAACCATCCACCTGGGCTAGGACCGGAAAACGCTCGTTGTAATTTCTTTACATCGCTCATAGGGAATGTTGGGCTGGTGGAGAACTCTCTTGCTTTGACACGTTCTCCCGCATAAGCACTCGTAACGTGGCGTTGCCTCCAGCTATCGAAGAGAAAATGGGAGGCAAACGAAAGACCTTGGGCGAAACCACCAAGGAACTCTAGAAGCGAAGAGGTAATCCAAATAAGCCAGAACATGGTGAACATAAAGATTTGAAGTGGAAGGGTATTTTGGAATTGGTCTAGAATCTGCAATCGTTTGTGGATCTTTGAAGGTTGCGCTGTTCCTCGTCTGGCAGATTGGATTGTGGCTTTGCCTTCTGACAACATCCGAGCAAGGTCTTCACCCATCGAAGAAATGTACAATTGTGACATGACAAAACCCTACAACGTAATGTTATGGCTATGCCATCACTTTGGCTTTATCTACTTACTTGGCCGTCCGTCAACGTATGATGGCCGCGCGTAACAAGAGCACTTCCGTCCACTCCATCTTGTCGATAATTGTCAATTATGGCCATTTCCCATAGAGGCTTGTCAAAATCCCATTCGCTCGAGATATACTCCGCAGTCTTCAGAGAAGAAAAAGATCAGTTGACTTTTATGAAGATATTGTTCAGCTAACACTCACAAACTCATCCAACTCTTTGCGACCAGCAGGCTCCGGAAGTGAGTAGTGAATTACATGTCGTCTAACATCCCAATTAGGGTCATCTACGAAAATACTGCCATGGAACTTCCTGCCACGATTTCGGAGCACCTGCTTATATTTCGGGAAAATCTCTACTTGCTGGTCAATCGCTTCACCTAGCTTCGTAGCATCCACCTTCCCATGGAAAATAAATGTAGCTGTGCATACCGGATTGAACTTGGATACGGATGACAATAGGATCCACATGTTGTCAATCCCGCCAATAGCTTCTTTTCGAAGCGCCCACTCTTGCTCGACATGTTTCTCGAGCCAAATTCCTTGTTTGAGGATCTGTCGTGCTAGATCGCCTGCAAACCCAGGATGTTCTGACAATCGTTCCAAACGATCTTCTATTGCTTCCGACAGTACCTCTAGTCTCGAGACCAGCGTGGCAGGCAACGAAGCCAAACTTACGTTCCCATTCTCCTTAGGCGTAATTCCAACCATATAGTTGTCTTGTCAACGCAGCTTTAGTGTGCGGACGACGGTGAAGATCAATCCTGCCCTTGTGAAACCCTCATATGTACGCTTAGAGATGCACGTAGGGACGTGCAGTCGGACGTCTCTAGCACACGCTAGTGACGTCAATCTCATGGCAAACAAGCACCCAGGCGCTTGCCGATCTATCGAATTCGCAGGACAAGCCACAGAATCCGAATGACAGACACACACAATATGAGAAAGGATCCATGCATTTTCCATCATGAGATTCTACATTACAGCAGGGGAATGAGGGGATTTCTTCAATAGATCATGTATGAAGTCACTTGAAATGCTAGTGCTAGGAGATCAAGGACATCACTTCTGTCTGCGGAGCACGTTGAGCGTCTTGGAGAAGGTACTTTCCATCTGCTCTATCCAAGTGCTGTTTTGCAGGCTCGAAGCTTGTGTGTCGTTCTCGTCAGAGTCCTCGGTCTTTTTCCCATCTTCGGGATTGCCAGACCCATGGAAACGATTGAAAGATGCTGGTCGATCTTCTGGAAGTGCATACTGACTGACATTGAATTGGCGTCGTTCCAACTCGAAAGTTTCACCCCTGATCTTGCACAGGAAAAATCTTACTCCAATACGGGCGGCAGCTGATGCAAAAGTCCACCCAACTGAACCCAAAGGAGCGGCAAAAAATGCTCCCAGAACACTGTAGTCGTCCCCACCAATGTACAGCCCTTCAGAAAGACCAAGAAGGTTTCCAGCCGCCTTTGCATCACCATGGTAGTAAGCAAGACCGAAGAGAAAGGTTGTTAAGTACCCGCCACATGCACCGACGAAAACATCAAATCCATTCAAAAAATGGAAATAAGGTACCAGGCCTAACAAAGGAGCCGGAAGAACAGCTGCAGCACCTAGATCCGCGACCAAGAAGACCTGAAGAATGTCAATGTTCTTGACAGCCAAAACGACAGCCGGGATATTGACGGCTAACAAAGCCAAACGGCATATCCAGATGTTACAGCGACCAAGAAATACGTCATTGTAGATCGTAGTGATTTGAGCAGACTGGAAAGTATCATATGCTGAACTAGTCAATAGTCCTGACAGTACGATGACGATGCCGGAAACCCATGTCGGGAGAGTTTCAATGATATAGAAGAAAGTCATACTTCCATCGTCAGTGTCTGAAATACCGTCGAACAGACCTCCCCATTGGGCTATGGGGCCACAAAGTCCCACAAAGAAGACGATAGAGAAGAGCGGAACTGCAGCAATTAAGACGGACCCCCAGAGAGCCTTTTCGTTCTTAGCTGCAAATGCCCGCTGCCAAAAGCCTTGATTGAACATTTGAGAAAATACTATAGCCGCTGTGAGGATGTACCATAGCTGACCACCGAATGCTGTTGGTTTAAGAAGTCCAGACTTATCAATACGTTCTTGTGTCACATCTACCTTTGCGCCAATGGCAGCTGCAGCAATGATGACAAAGATCATGATAACGACCGCATTAACATTGTCTGTATAGAGAGATGCTCGGAAACCACCATAAGACGTATAGAGAAATGTGATGAGCGCGACAATGACGGCAGCCACAGTGGGATTGACACCTCCGAGAAGGTTTACTACGGAGCCATACGTGTTGAGTTCGGTTATCATGAAGCAAAGCATGAATGCAACAAAGATGAGTGCTAATAGACATCCCACTGGCCATCCGAAACGACGCCTGACATATTCAGCAAGGGTAAAGCCATCAGGGAAGGTACGTCTCATGTACATGCCCAAGAATGCAAACACAAAGATAGGCGCCACAGTAGCGAATGTGTAAGCAAAAAGGCCAAGAAGTCCTGCATTAGGAATGACTCCTATTTGAGGATAGGAGAATAATAGACTGGACGACATATCTACAGAAAAGGCAGGTCAGTCTAAGCTGTCATGCGTCTTCGACGACGCTTGAAGAGATTGAAGACGGCAATTGACCCACATGGGGCCTATCGAGTCTAAGAAAAGGGCAACAGCTTCTCGACGCCAGCATTATCTGGATCCGATGCAGTGGTAACGGTATGATCTCAGCCCTTGACGAATCGGGAAGAAACGTCTCGAGCACCCGTAGCTAATGCCTTTGCAGACAAGGAGGAGAGAGTGGAAACAAACGGAAGATACGCTGTGATCATAGACGCATATAACTATCGTATAAAAGTCAGATGTATGTCATGTTCCCGAAGTATGGTTCCGCTGAGCACATTTCTCTCTCGCATGCCAAGGAAGCAAGAGCAAGGAGCCAAAGAGAACTAGATCACGAACCATTTGTACGTTACCGGCAAGGATTCATGCAGCTTTGAGAGCCTCTACTACTAGAATCATGATGGATGAGTACTAACTTGAAGCGATCCAATTCAGGGCGAGAAGAATAGCTAAGAAAAGTATTAGTCGCGACGAGAGGACTTGTAGGCGTCCCATACCAGGTTGGGTCTTAATTCCACTCAGGAAATCGACTCTACTTTTGACTCTATACCCAGCATACACACCGACGAGGCCGAAGCCTACAAGGGTGCTGTATACCAAGGCGTCACCTTGAGACTTCTGAAGCATTGTAGAAGGGGAGGCGATCAAGAATCGGGAAGGGAAGGGTCTCTTTCGCGCGTTTTTATTAGGTATAATTTCTGCAAGCAGAAATGCAGGGACGTTTGACCAGCCGTTCCTAGATTCCTCACGTGGCGGAGAGGAACGTTGACTTGTGCCTACGTAGATATTTAATTGCTCCACACGCCCATGACCATACCGGTTATAAGATCTCGCTTAGGACGTCTTCCTCCATACTTTCTTTCCACATACTGCTCCTTTCGAAAAATGTCGACCGACGGATCAACCAAATGGGCTTCCAATGATGGGCGCTTTCGTCGTCAAGATTCATCTTTCCGTGATGAGATAGCCAAAGGCGGAAAGTTCGAGCCGGAGATAAACAGATACCACCTCGTCGCGGCCATGGCGTGTCCGTGGGCCCATCGGACCATGCTGGTGCGAAAACTCAAAGGAATAGACAAAGTACCTGGCCTTCTGCCGTTGCACACTGTCAATTCTTTCCTCGGTTCGGAAGGATGGACATTTGTTCCTTATGAAGAACCCAAAGGATTCGGCATTCAGGGGACGGGAATCCACATTCCTGGATTCGAAAATGTCAAGCGAATCAAAGAGCTGTATTTGCAAGCTGATCCTGTGAGTGAAATCAACAATGTGAGAGGAATCTATTGAACCATTACTGCTTAGGATTATACCGCTCGTTGCACTGTTCCGATCGTCTGGGACAACAAGCTCAAGACCATCGTCAGCAACGAGTCTTCCGAAATTATTCGTTTCATGAATACCTGCTTTGATGAATTTTTGGATCCACAGTATCGAGGAGTTACCTTCTATCCCAATGATCAAGCCGTGCAGAAAGAAATCAATGATTTGCATAGCTGGATCTATCCAAACATCAACAACGGTGTTTACAAAAGCGGATTTGCTTCGAAGCAAGAAGCTTATGAGGAGGCTGTCAGGCCATTGTTCGAGAGTCTCGATCGCGTCGAAAAGATTCTCAGCGATGGTCGGGAGTTCATTCTGGGTACCACGTTTACAGAAGTAGACATTCGCCTCTTTACAACAATTGTACGCTTCGATCCCGTGTATGTTACACACTTTAAGTGCAACATTAACACGATACGGTCTGGTTATCCAAATATCCATCGCTGGTTACGCAACCTATATTGGAAAGGCCCAAATGCTGCCGCCTTTCAAGAGACAACGGACTTTGACAGCATCAAAGCCCACTACTTCCAGAGCCACACACAGATTAACCCTACAAGAATCGTTCCCGTCGGCCCCCTACCACACATCCTTCCTCTAGACAAATGAAGAAATAATGCCTATGCTGCCTATGGAGAAAACGTTGAGGAGAAAAGGGTTCGAATGAATGACTATGGATACATTAAGATGCTACTTGTCGTCTATTGTATGATTTGAGACTTGCTGGCGATTTCCGCCAAGCGACCTTCCTGCAGAAATATATGTATAAGGCGTTGGAGGACGTGTAATGCCTGTCTACTTACCTCGAAAAGCTGAGCTGGCCGGAAGGGCCATCGATCAAAAAGTTTGGCAAGCGCAACGAATTGCTTGACAGACAATTGGTTGACTTTTGTATCGGGGTCGATGGTTATGTGTTCGCCCATCTCCCGCATAACTGGGTGTGTACCTTGCTTCATTACATCCAGTAGTCGAACAGCACCGGGCGCCATGTGCGTCAGGGACTGAGCAACAGTTTGCGCTTTGAGGACAAACATATTGCGGGTTAGATAATCGTAGGCATCTGCATCACCACCGCTGACTAGCGGCTGTTGCTTGGGCTCAATCAAGAGCAGACATTGGTCTTGCTTAGTGTTTCCACTAGACAGGCGCCCGGCGACGAGACTGGAGTGCTTCTTTGTTTGTGGCAATCGAGGGCCTATGGTCGGGCTTGAGGGCCAAAAGTGGTTAGCGTTGGGAAGGAAATGAGACGAATCCAAGAGCAGATGAGGCTCGGAAACGACTTGCGTTGATACACTCAGACGATTGCGATACTTGGACGATGTCTCAGCCAGACATCTCATAGCGATTTGTTCGGAACAAATCATGGCAAGGCTGATCCTTGCGAAGCGGAAAAGCCACAAACGATTGGCAATGGCTGCAATGAGCTGTGCGAACAATTGCTCGCCGTGAACTGTGTTGGGAAGAGTGATAAAGTAGAGTATAGGAGATTCATCTGGAATTGTACGTGAGTAAGATATTTCGAGCTCGATAAAATACGTACTTGTCCATATCTTGTCATGAAAGAGACCCTGAGAATAGTCAGGGTCACTATGACGCAATTCCCTTACGGATTCAATGTTGTCCAAGAGTCCAGCTTGCAACATGTTTGTGTAGGTTTCCCAATGGTACGTAGAGGCATTCATCGCAATTAATTTTGATCCTTTACCTTCCAATGTAGGGTCATGCAACAGGTTAGAAAGCCACTCGAAGAAAGTTCTTGTATCTTCCATAGCAATAACCTTCTCGACATCGTCACTCTCCAGGAATTGGCGGGTAATTGTGCCGGGACCTGGATACCCTTCTATAATGGTGAGACGCTCATCACCCGTGTTACTCAAGCGTTTCCTGCGGCCGGGAAGATCGAGTAGCTCTACCACCTTCTTAGCTGTGTCTTCATTTGCCAAACAGTGTCTATGGGTTTGAAGAAACCCGCGGCCACGTCGAAAAGTATCATACCAATACTTCGGATCCGGCAAATGCTTAAATGGAGTAAATGGATCAGCCTCCTGATTGGAAGGAAAGTTGGAAATATTGGAGTCTTTTGTTAATATCAGAGGTAGTTTATCATCGGGCCCGTCTTGATCTTTCTCGATCATTGGTCGCCCAACATTCATTGCTCTCCTTGCTCCACTTCGCCCCTTTTCCGTCCCTGCTTTCTCATCCTTCAACTTCGATGGGTCAGATGGCCCTTCTTCATACTTTGCGCTACGTCTGACCTTATTTTTGCTGCCTTTCGTCCTGTATCCTGCGGATTGAGGAGTAGAGGCTGGATGCATTGACTGAGCGAATAAAGAGGCGCGAATGTTTGTGTTTTGGCCAGCCAGGAATCTTGATGCGACTGCCCTTCCATTCGAGAGGATTCGATTCATGGTGTGCAATGGAGAGTTTTGCACGATTTAGAGTGCCATGAGTACTTCTATGGGTTTTGATGTGCGTGTAGTAGTAGGTCGCAACATTTTTTGGCCAATCTTCTTAAGCGCCCAAAAATGTCGAAAGCACTAGACGCCGGACACGCAAGTGTGCTCCTGTGCCTAGAATGAATGTCTTTTCCTTCTTGATCTCACTCGAGCCATGTCGTCTCCAGAGGATGGCGCCAAAGCATACTCTTTAGCCATGAAGAAAAGCCAAGCAGGGGATCTTGAAGGGGCAATTAAGTGGGCACGAAAAGCCCTAAGTATTGATCCCACCCTGACAAAAGCCAAGATTCTCTTGACAAGCTTAGAGAGAGGTCACATGCCTGGGTATACCGAGACCGCAGGCAATGGACGGCCTGCGGAATCATCAAGTGCAAACCGCAGCGCCACGGACGGTCTACGGAGGCGAAACCATAACGAATCAAACGAGAAGGCGTCTTCTGGCGATGGGCAGTCTACGCCAAAGAGGGAATATACGGAAGAACACGTTCGGATCGTGACACATGTTACAAAGGCAGGACGTGAACATGATTACTACAGCGTATTGATGCTCAAAAAGTCAGACAAACCAGACGACAATGCGATAAAGAAGGGGTACAGGAAGGTAGGTTGCCTTGCATGAAGAAAGACGGTGCTGATGAAACGCTTTATAGCTCGCATTGCAGCTTCATCCAGACAAGAATGGCGCGCCAGGAGCTGATGAGGCATTCAAAAGTGAGTCCAACAGTTTCTTCTCTCTGCAAGTTACTTATGTAGTACAGTCGTATCTAAAGCTTTCACAATCTTGTCGGATCCCGACAAGCGTGCGGTACACGATCGATACGGCGGGGATCCCGATGCAAGGGGAATGCGATCGTCGGGAGGAGCTTCGCACGCATCTGCCTTTGGGGGAGGTGCACCAGGATTTCATGCCTACGGTCCAGGAATGGGCACAGAGATCGATCCAAACGATCTCTTTAATATGTTCTTCGGAGGTGGTATGGGTACTGGCTTCGGAGGAACAACATTCACGTTCGGTGGGCCGGGAGGTGTGCGGATGGGTCAATTTGGTAATGGGCCCTTCCACGCCCGACAAACGAGACAAGGCTCACGTACGAACCAAGCAAATGATTCTACGCCTCTTCTTCTGCAACTCTTACCGCTCATTTTACTTGGACTGTTTAGTCTCCTGACATATGCCCCGGCACTGTTTTCGACGCCAGACCCAAACTACTCATTCTCTCCTCAAGGTGTCTACAGGCAGGAGAGAATGACCACTTCACATCATGTCAAGTACTTTGTCGACCCTGCTTCATGGAATACTCATCCCTGGGTAGCGGCAGCTTCTCGAGTCGCCGGTTCTGGTTCCACTGTCGACGATGCAGCGCAAGCCACGTCGAAACTCCAAGGATTCGAACGCCGCGTGGAAAATTCGTACAAGAATGTCTTATATAACGATTGTGAACGGCGGAGGGAGTACCAAGCACGCCGTGTGCAGGCCGCTCGAGGGACACTTTTTGGTATTGGAGCAGACAGAGAAGCCGAAGCTAGAATACGAGCAGAAAAGTACGAGAGCTGCGATCGTTTGCGCGACTTCGGCATCGACTTCACGCTCAACATTTGATACGCTAGATATATTGTGCATTGCACCTCTTAGAGTGATGAAATGGATCGATTGCACATATGTAGTAATTGGAATGATTGTAGATGACAGAATGATTTAGATGCACGTGTTCTTGTAATAGAAAGGTTGGGGAAGCACATTAAAGGTCTGCCAGGACTTTGTCGATAGTCTCATTGACAAAGACCCGTCTATGTTCAACGCTTGTTCCATACTTCGCCTCGAGCTGGAGACGAATATCTTTTTTCGTCACTGTTGTTAAATCTGATGAAGCGATGATCGAGCGAATATCTTGGCTTATAGCATTGTCTGGAGGCAAGGAAGAAGTGCCGTAGAGAGCGGAGATGTCCACTAATGGCATGTCAAGCTGCGGTGCGCTCTGCCTAGAGAGTCCAGCACTATCTGGTATTATGCTTGCTGGTACATCCGAAGGACGTGGTGGTGAAGTACCGGTTGGTGGCGTCTGCATGTTGTTCATATGGTACCTCGGCGTGTCGTAATTGGAAACCATCATTGAATTACCGAGGCTGTACGCTGAAGTGCCCCTCGAGTGGGTAGGTGTGATGTGTGCTTCTTGATGTGCAGGAGGCTGGTAGCCAAAATAGGTTGAGCCGGCTCCAAAGTACGAGCCTGAAGGGCTCATGCGGCCAAATGAAGCGGATTGTCTGTGTGACAAAGGTGTGGCTCCGTACAGGCTGGGTGTGTGCATAGAGCCCGGCCTAGATTGACCGAACATCTCATCCTTATTGTCGTACACGGATCCAGCTGGTGTCGCCTGATTCGCACCAAGGATGGAGCCGAAAGAATGAGTTGAATTGCGCTCCCACAGTTCTTCCTCGTAACTCTGCCAAGTTTTATGTGGAATTTCCGTGGGGTCAAATACTCCTTCATCATGAGTTATTATTTTCTGTCCCTTTTCACCCATGACGACCCGAGTATTTCCCCAGCTAAAGTCGTCCATATGCCAGAATGAATAGAGTGGCAAAAAGAAGGTCCATATGGGCAAGCCGAGGATATAGATCAGCATCCAAATGATCATGTCGAATCGTCGCCGCAACAGGAAAAGAATTGCTTGCAGGCCGTATATAGCAGCTAACATCAAAACCGAGGTAAGTGGGATGGTGGCATCACTTGTTGAAACAAGTACCACGAGGTAAATGAGGTAGACCATAGTCACGGGAGCCACAATGGTAGACAGCAGGTCTACGAAGACAACGAAGCGCATAGAAAATAAGCAGAAACCACAAAGACCTGGGGTACTGAGAAGTTCAAACAAATTGTGAATTGTACTGTTGATCCAACGACGGCGCTGACTGAGCAAAACCGACCAGTCTTCAGGGACTGCTGTATGTGCTTTGGCATCGCGGATGAACGTTGTCTTGTAGGTGCCAAAATGCTTCAACACAAGCGTAGTAAGGTAACGGTCTTCGCCAAGATGGAGTAGATTCTTTGTATGGAGGGTATCAACTCGATTTTCTGAGTATTCATCCACAATGGCATTGGCAATGAAGAGAGGGCGATGCGTATCCGGGGTTCGAATACGAAAGATGGAAAAACATCCAGGCAAACATGTCACCGAGCCAAAGAGACTTTCGAACGCCTTGGCCATGTAATGGGAAATAAAATATTCGTAAACCTGTAACATGGTGATAATGCTGCGTTTTGCGTTGCTCAAGCTAGTTTCTCCGCACATTCCAATCACTTTTTTGTCTCGGATGAAAGAGCCAATGAATCTGTTCAAGCTCATTTCATCAACCTCCGTGTCTGCGTCAACTTGCATAAGATATTCATAGAAAGTTGGGTTGACACCAATCACGTTCTTGATTTGATGGTAAACTTCAAGCTCCACAGGGCTCATGGCCAATCCGAAGTGAACCTTATTCAGGAATCGCATCAGCAGCAGTTGTGAGTCTCGCTTACCCCTGTTACCAGGCCTGTAACGCTCGCTTGGTTTGCCCACCTTCACAACGACCACGTATGGAACAATATGACCATGGTACTCATACAACCCGCTGTAGACTTTCGCCATATTATGCTGCTTGTTTCCCTCCCCAAGCGAGTAGAAACTAAGGGGTTCTGGTTCCAAGTTCGGATCCGAACCAAGAATATCCAGGACAATGCGCGGTGTAGGCCTGTCATTACCGGACCCGACGATCATACCATCGCAAATAATGAACAAGAGTTTGCGTTTGTCATCGTACTTGAGAGCTGCTAGAGAGTTGATAGTTTTTCGCATGGAATCTTCTCCTTCCGTGTAGCAAGGAACTTGGCAAATGACAAATTTATCATGTTCTTCGGGACGTCGCTCGCGACCAAATTGCAGAGCAGCAATGAATTTGAATCCAATCACTGCGACTAAAATGATGGAAAGCGCTAAAAGAATATATCTCGAGAAAAGGCATTGAGGAGAATTTCTGTGATCTTGCTTTCCAATGAAAAACAAGTTTCGAAGGCACACCCTTTGTCTCTGTAGAATCTCATCTGACAGCGGTAGCGAGTCCAATTTCTTGGTAATATCCTGTCCTGGATTTTGACTAAATAGCTGTATAATTGAAGGTGCCATGAATGCTGCATCTGTATCCGGCGGTGCTCGTTGTCCCTCTGGTGCTTTAATAGCTCCTCTAAAGCCTTGGTTGATATAATCTGTCACGTCGTAGACTTCTCCCCTGTATATGCCGACGGAGCGTCCATCAGCAATCAACTTTTCCACTCCGTGCTTTGTGTATCCTAGGAAGCCTATGCGAAAGTTGGAGCGTAATAGTACCATTGACTCATAATACCAATCGGGACGAGTATCCTGGGGATATATGGCGCGAAAATCATGGTACTTAGCGTTGACATCAGTTACATTGTCGCTGGACAATTGGACCCACGGGCTAATTTGACCGTTCACACCATTACACAAGGCATTTACTTGGACTGGAAAAATTGGAGTGGCGTCGATCCCGGCGTAATCCTGCATAGTGTTTGTTGAGACAACGGGGATAATTGTATGGTGCATGGTCATAATCTGATCAAGGTTGAACACTTCACCACGGATCGATGTCATGGAAGTTCCCGTAGCGTTCGATTGAAATTCTGATTCGGAAAAGACATGCTCTTTGGGACAAATAACATTGCCTAGTACGGCAATGACAAAGATGGCACATCCGCAAATGAACCAGATCATCAAATTGATTGCCAATTTTTCCCTCCAAGCCATCCTTATATCGGGTCGCTTGAGACTTTTGAAGATTCGCATAAATGGTGTTGGGATCCAAAATGTAAGCATCCATACGAGAGCTACCCATTTGCGACGTGAAGAAGAGATTCGTCCCATCTCTGTCGTCCCTTCCACAACAGGCTCTGTAACGTCACTCTTTTCATTGGCACCAAAAAACATGCTCTTCGACGGCGCGTAACTTTCTGTTCCGGGAATGGACACAGATTGAGTGTCTGCATAACTTCGAGCTCCAATGGCAGACAGCTCGGTGAAACCGCTTTTCCCATCATCCATCGTCTCTTGACGATGAGTAAAAATAGGTAGAGCAGAGTAAGACGTGTCTCGCTTCATGTCAAGGTATGATGTGGCAGCCAAAGACTCGTTGCCTCCGGCAATACCGAAAGAAGAAAACGGATCGCTGGTTCCCCTGGCTGCAATGTCGGCGTCGAAAAGTGCCCTCTTCTCTATAGCATGCATCTCATCAGGATCAGAGGCTCTCAGCTCGTCTTCGATCTCCCGAAAAGCTTTATTCGATAGGAATACCTTGACACGGCCTATGGTAGCATCTTCGTCAGACCAACCCATAAGTTCCTTGGCCATCCCGCATTTCTCTCTGGCTTCGCTACCCATGACCCCACTCAGAGAGAGTGCAGCGAGACTTTGTAATGTCTCATAACGTTGACAAAATTCGACATGTGTCATAGTGACACTATAATCAATGTAGAGCTGTTTTGCCATCTCCGGAACAGCCAAAGTTGCCAATTGTGCTTTGACAAAGCGTGCATCGAATTGATTGGGAAGCTGATTGCCATTTGGACGCATGCAGACAGCAAACCAAGGCTTGGTTTCGTCCAGCGTTTCGAACAAGGTATCCATCGCACTGCGGAACTGGCCCATAACACAACGAACACCGTCACCTTTCTTTTGTGTAGCAGGAATTTCCGCAGTCTCCTCTTCATCTTCGCTCAGCTCGTCCTCATTCGATTTTAATGACCGTTTTGCTGTACCAGCTCGCTTTAGGGTTCCTGCCCGGTTAGGTCTTTTGGTGGAGGGAGTACGAGCTGGCTTTACTGAATGTTGCACAGCTACGACGGTTTGTGTATTGCGGGGGTGAATCTGTGTTGTTAAGGCCATCGTAGAAAACAGTCCACGCACAAACGAATTGGATGAGCCAGTAATGGTATTGGCAGCTCCGTCTACTTTGTCACGCCCCCGAAGGAGCGACACAAAGTCCGGATTGACATTATCTGCATTTTTCTGCAGCAATTGGTCGCTGGTGTAGTTGACAGGGCCAGAATAATGACTGATTGCAAATGTGGTTGCACCTGAACGATCCATAGGGCCTAGCTTAAAAGAAGCATGATTACTCCAGCGCTTCGCGAATGCGTCCACCATCGTTTTATCTGTCTTTTTTGGCATTCGTCGGGCTTGATCATCCATTATGTGTACGAGGCCCCCAGGACGGTTGGTCATGAGACGAACACATTCTGAGTTGCTTGGATATGTGACCTCTCGAAACAGATGAGCGATGCCTTCGTCTTCATACTCATCTTTTTTCTTCTCGAAGATCGTCTTCATTATAAAACGATGCTGATATTCATTAGCAAAATTGACTACAAGCTGATCTAAGGAATTGCCCTTAGCAAGGTCTTGCGGTGCTGGTAGATCCAAGACGCTGGTAAATGAGTAAAAGTTATCACGGCACAGCTTGCTGTTGATATATTCGTTGATCCAGTTGAAAAGACCTTCGTACAAGAAAGTGGCCAGATCATCACGATTTTTTGAGGCCCCTTCACTGTCCAAAAGAACGGTGCATACCTCTCTGCCGATCATCTTGGTCCTATACGTCATAGCTTCCTCTAATGACTTTGCAGAAATCTCTAAATTAGATGCCGCTGCCTCGAGAGCGTCGAAATTCGAGACAGCTGCTGCTTCTTGCGTCCTGTGTCGGTCCTGATAAAACTCCACATTACCGAGGTGTAGAATGGCGCTGAGAATCTGACATATAGACGACACTTGTTTTTTCGAGAAATTCAGACTTTTGAAAGCATGTTTCAGCCTGCTGAACCTCGCTGCATCGCTTGCAAGTACATCTTTCTCGCTACGAGCGAAAGATCCCAGATAGCGGAACGGCGTACTGCTGTCCAGTCCCAAGACGTGCTTCTCTTCAGCAGAGCATGCCAACAATGCGTAAAATATGTGAAAAGTTCGCTCGCCGGCACTGTATTGATTCAGACGGGATTTTTCCAAATAATAACATAGGGTTTTTGTGCCAATTAACCTTCCGGCCTCACTGAATTGGAGCTCCGTGTATTTTCCGTATCGAGATGCATTTGGGTTTTCGAGTGTTTGGCAGTGGCCGAAAGTCTCGAATATGTACTCTGCCGAAGGTATTTGGGTCGCAAGTTTGTGCCCCTTCTTTCCTGGCGCCGTTAGGCCCAGATATAACAGTGCTTGTACAGCTTGACGTCGGATATCGCTTTTTCCTGATGAAGTGTCGCCCACAGTGATGATACTTTGGTCCTGACCAGTACGATACATATAGTAGTAAGCATTGGTAGCCAATTGGAAGATGTGAGGCGGAAGATCAGCACCGAAAGACTTTGATGTTTTTCTAAAATCTGCGATGTACTGTCGCAGAGCATCATCTTGCTCTTGGCGAGCACCACATGAGAAAGGGTTCACAAAGATCAGGACGGAATCAGAGAGGGTAGTGTACTGGATCGAATTGTAGAAGCGTTCTCGCAAAACATCTGTTGCTGTCTCCAAAGAGATACCCTTGAGTCCACAGAGGGTGTGCTCCTCGGGGCTATCTGCTTCTGATGGAGCGGCCATGATGAATCTGGCAGCCGCAGACGACCTTTGAGGGCAAAGAGGGCGTCAGGATGAAAAAGATGGATAGTCGAAGAAAGTCGTGTGAATTGAAACCAAGTAGTACGCCGACGGTCTCTAAAACTAGCAAACCAAGCGGAACAGATTCTTTCTTACATTACATCACATCAATTGCACATATTTTGGGGTCTAGACAGGGAAATGAAGTCAAATCTCATAGAGCGCACGGATTTCCGGCAACGTCGTTCAGATCTCATGCGTTGAAGTGAGCGGGATGCACGAATAATTATAGCCCTATGTGAAATGGCGTACAATTAGTACGGGTGTGGAGGGGTCTAGGCTGTCGGCACCCCTTGCTTATTGGCAAATTGCCCTTCGCTTTTACGAGTCACGCGGCTTCCTACACCGCGTCATTGTTGGGTGGCTCGATCACGAGGTTGCGAAGGTACGCGCGTTCTCTCGATGCAACATCACTCCACCATACGACATGCCGGACGTGAGCATGGCAGCGCAGACCAATGATGCTGCGACTCAGCCTCCGAAGAAGCCGAATTTATCGCCAAGGGAACTGACACTGTCCCTGCTTCGGCATAATCTGGCCCTCATTGTACGTTCTGTGATTCACATGGAGCCTCGCTTTGCCGCTCGCGCCATGAGAACGATTACCACCACGAGAAAACTCTGCCTGCTACATCCCGACGTACTTACATCAATCGTGGAGGAGGGAACGGTAAAGGACTCTGCGGTTCGTTCCCATCTTCTTCACTTACTTCCTCCCAAGACAACAGGCGATGACATGGATGTAGATGTAGCGAAGGGAGTTAATGGAGATGTGCCGAAAAAGAAGGCGATCGACCCTACCTTCAAACATGTAGCGGAGGCCACAGAGGATTTAGATGCCTACGTGACGCTTCTCGTCATTGTATATCTCGTGGATACGGAGCAAATCGAGAAGGTGCGTCGATAGCCAGCCACTCCCTTACTTTCTAACGCTTGCTTTCCAGGCACTAGACTTATCGAAAGGCTCGTTCCATCAAATCCAAGCAGCTAACAAAAGAACTCTTGATCAGGTCTATGCACGAACGGTGTATTACTTCGCAAGGTGTATTGAACTGTTGAAAGCCCAAGGAAAAAGCGGAGGTTTGGTTGAGGAGCGTCCGTTGCTCTTGTCATTGCATCGTACAGCTGCGCTTCGGCATGACACAGAGACAAATGCGACAGTGCAGAACTTGCTTTTGCGATCCTACATTGTTGATTCGAATCTGTACGATCAAGCTGACAAGCTTGTTGCTCGGGCACCTTTCCCTCGCGCTCAGGCTGGAAACGGACAAATTGCGCGCTACGAGTACTACGTGGGCAGGATCCGAGCCGTTCAGTTGAACTATACAGAAGCACATACACACTTGCAGCAGGCTATTCGCCGTGCCCCACAGCTTGCTGCTAGCCAAAGCGATGATGCTGAACCTAGTGCCAAGCCAGGGGAAGACGATTCAGACGAAAAGGAAGAAGGGCCAGATGCGACCAAGGTACTGAAGGATGAACTTGCCAAGACCAAGAAGATCCAAGCTGGCATTGGGTTCCTGCAAACAGCTTACAAATTTCTGGTCGTCGTTGAGCTTCTCATGGGGGACATTCCCGAGCGAAGCTTTTTCCGCATCCCTGTGTTGAAAAAGGCTCTCGTTCCCTACATGGAGATTGTGCAAGGTAAGTTTTCACGCGTATGACGCAACTATATTCAATCCTCTCATTCGTTACTCACTCACTCTCAGCCGTCCGCATTGGAGATTTGTTCCGCTTCTCCAACACACTACAGACGTACACTGGGTTGTTCCAAGCAGACAAGACGTACTCTCTCATCCTTCGTCTGCGACACAACGTCATCAAAACGGGAATTCGCACCATTTCACTGGCCTACTCACGAATCAGTCTGGCCGATATTACAAAGAAGCTTCACCTCGAGTCCGAGGAGGATGCAGAGTACATCGTAGCCAAAGCTATTCGAGATGGAGTCATCGAGGCACAAGTAAATCATGAACGGGGAGAAATGACAAGCCGAGAGACGGGAGATGTGTATGCCACCAATGAACCGCAAGCGCAGCTACGACAAAGAATCAACTTCTGTCTACAGCTACACAATGAGAGTGTGAAAGTGAGTTTTCCTGGAGAGTCTGTGAACATTGCTCACTAACCCTACCATAGGCTATGCGTTACCCGCTAAACAATCATAAAGCCGAGTTGGACTCTGCTTCTGCTGCACGAGAACGCGAACGCGAATTAGCAAAAGGTATTGCAGATGGAGACATCACAGACGATGATGAGGATTGGGTGTAACAATGCTAGAATTTATATTCATGTATGCCAAGAAAATTGGATGATGATTATAATACAGTAAGATTCATTTCTGCTCATTTAAACGACAGATTCGCGACAAGTTGGGCAGAGTTTTGTGTTGCGGAGGAGCTTGGAGGCACATTTTTCATGAAGACTATCAAACGTCAGCTCAGTTCGCACAAATAATTATGGTACTCACACATGAAGGCACGGGAATACACAGGCAAGGTTTCCCTGTTTGAACTGCAACATACATACCGCGCATCTTTCCACCTTGACTCCAGCGACCGTCAAAGACAGCTTGACTTTGTCACGTCCATCGTCACGCTTACCCACCACCCTGCGTCGTGCAACCTCGACTGGCGCAACGGGTAGACTTTCCATTTCCGCAGGAGTTAGACCGGGCATTTTAGCAGGCCCCAGAAATTCCGCTAAGAGGTGTAAATCGTCGTATTGGTCTCTTTGCGTCGTGGAACTACTTCCTTCAGCTTCTGTGCGATGGTGAGCTAGTTGCGAAGCAAACACATCTAAATCTGTAATGCCCAAAGAAGGTTCTCGGCGGGGCAGGTCAGGCTGTTGCTGTTCTTGATGACGCACATTTTCTGGAGGGTCAGGGTCATGTTGCACAGGTTGAGGTGACGAGCTCTCCTGACTAAGAGTCCCTTGGCGTTGACTTATTTCTTCAATGGAAAAAGAAGGGCTTGGTGGATGAGGAGGGCATTGTACAGAGTCTGCACCGGGCGAAGCATGATTCGATAGGCTTGCAAGGTTTGAAGGAGCTTCTTCATGATGTGTCATCGTCGGAGGCTTTGGCAAGGGCCGGGAGAGGACCTCATCTCTTACCATGCCTCCATTTTGAACTTGAGAAGGTGCAATGTCTTCACTGGCACGCACGAGACTTCCGCGTGAGGAAGAAGATGACGATGACGTCTTCCGGGAAGGAAGCTTTCCAATGTGCATTGTGGGTTCCACAGAGCAATTGGTTCCTCTTTGAATATGTGAGGAATTGTGTATCCGCGAAGTTGCATCTGGCTGGACGTTGGATGAGGATGCCGGGTCTTCTACATCGACTCTTGCATCATGTCCCAAGCTCCTATGCGAAACTGAGGAGAAGAGCGAGGGCGGCGGCGGCGGTGGACGTCGACGGATGCGATTCATGTGATTAAGTGGCAATGCTGTGTTTCCTGACGCAGCAAAGGTCCCTGAAGTGTCACCTCTCGTAGTGATTTCTTGCTGATTCACAGACTCTCTACTCATGCCCCGATTCTCGAAGCGATTGACCATCGCAGATACGCGACTACCGGAAGGATGCGATGGAACTGGTGATGGAGGAAGATTGGGCTCCCTCTGAGCATCAGCAATGCTTTTTCTTACCGGTTTGAGGGGGTCTGGCAGGTTTTTCCGTTCGCTCGATGGAATGTAAGCCATCCAACTAGGTGTTCCAATTGGAGCTGGTCGAGTAGGACGAATCTGCGATGCAGATTGTTGTGATGGAGGGAAATGTCGAGTCGCATCTGTAATGGTAGGCAGCCTTCCTAAGGGCCGCGGCGCAATGCTGGATCTTGGGTTGACAAAAGGCCTGCTGTTAATAGCTCCAGAACGTGTCAACTTGCTTGGCTCTTCAGACAGCGGTGTGCTTCCTGAGCTTGATTCGCCACCGCTACGGATCAAAAGCCGTTCAAGCGCTGCAAGAGAGTCCCGGTCCACTCCAGGCGGGAGCGGTTCCGAAGCTCGCTGAATTTCGGAAAGCTTTTGTAGGGCCTCTGCTCGTGCCTTTGCCTCATTAGTAGACGTGTGAGACACATCTTGTCGAAGAGTTCTGTCCTCACTCTGGTTGAAAGAAGAAGGGACATCGTTCTTTACAGATACAGGTTCCGTAGGGTGTGAGACTATATTGGGTGCTGGTGAGTCTAAGGCGGAGAGATGAGGAGGGTTTTGAGAGGATTCAGACTCTTTCGAGAGTTCTCCTGATACTTGGTGTGCGAACAAGTCCTTCAATCGGTGTGATACAAGAGGACGGGACTGAGTAAGCAGCGTTTTTTCCCTATCTTCCTCTTCCTCTACATCACTTATTTGTCCACTAGAAGCAGAGTCTTCCGAGAATCGACCAGCACGTTGAGACTGGTAAGACAGATTGTCGGATGACGCCGACGGAGTATCATGGGAAAGCAATGGCGCAGAATGCACCGGCTGCTTTCCTTTATTACGCCTGGCAGCATCCCGGTGTGATCTAGACGATGCAGAATCGTCTGAGCTTTCTTCTACGGCAATAGGTGATTCTGAGTCGTCCTCATCTTCGTCTATGGGGCGCCTGACGTCTTCCTCGCTACTACTGTCGCTACTGCTACTGTACGCCAAACCTCCTCTTGATCTTCCTAGCACAAGAGGAGGTGGTGCTCGAGGTATGCTCGCACCAACCTTGCCTAGCTCGACTAATTGAGGGAAAGCACCAGGCACAGGAGAGATGTGTTCGCTGGATGAGTTGTCCGAGCTACTTGATGGTGCCGTTGCGACTGAGGTCTGCATGGCCTCGAACCTCTCTCTTTCTCTCTCCCAGGCTTCGTCAGAATCAGAAGATTCTTCTTGTCCGCTTTCGTTACGACTATCCGGCCTTTGCTGTTGCCGCTGAAGCAAGCTTTGCGCATTACTTTCAGCTCGAACAGGGGCTGTTAAGGTGTCTGAAACAGCCTCTTGCCGCAGAAGAGGTACAGGCGTAAGCAGACTAGATATGGCGGACTCGTTGACCCGAGAAGAATCGCGGATGGAATTGCTCCACAGGGCTCTTCGACGATTTGCCGCCTCGGAAGCATCATCTCGAAAGCGCTGATGGCCCTCTGATGTGGGTCGCAAACGAATCTTTGTTGGCTTTGTCCGATTAGAATGATCCATCTTCGCATTACTCTTATCAACAAGTCCACGGCCAGTGCCAATAGCAGCATTTGTATGGCGAGACGCAACATTCGCTGCAGTGCTTTTCTTGCTCTCCTGACCCTCAGAAGCTGTACGTCTGTGGATATGTCTGGATCTTCCCACTGGAGATGGAGTGGTGGTGTCTTGTACGCTTTGTTCCTGTGAGTCTCTCACACTGTTTCCTTCATCAAGATTGGAACGTCTTGTTCGCGCTGTGGTCACGAGCTCCCCCAAGGATACATTGGCTAGGCTACCCGTGGATGACAGAGTTGACAAGTGTGCCTCCTCTCTTCGTTGTCTATCACGCTCCATTCTCTCCTCAAAGGGCAGGCCAGCAGCAACATCTGCTTCCCACATCCTCCTTGCTGCCGTTGCAGTATCTGTGTTTGTCTCATTTTCGCTGGAAGAAGCTTCTTCCTCGCTGTTGAAGGCAGGTGGTGGACTATCTGGTAGTCTATTCATGAGATATTCTTCCTGTCTACGACGCAATTCTTCCGTCCATGCTTGTCCATCCGCTGGCAATTCTGGGGGTGACAAAGGGCGACAAGCATACTCGGGAAACGGAGGGGGAGGCCGTTCCTCATGATCAGAGTCTGAAGCTCCAGGGAGCCCCAGAAGCGGAAGATCGGCATAAATGTCCCGTCGGCGACTGGTGGCGCGGCGGAGTGCTTCAGCACGGACTCCGGTCTCATTCCTCTGTGAGGGTGTGCGCTGTGCCTCAGATGAGGTGAGGGCTGAGTTGGCACTTCTAGGGCGTGGGGCCTGAGTATGGTTGTTTGGCCTTGTTCCACGACGATGGACTTCACTAAGTTCCACTCTCCGCTCTGGGCTCGAATCGCTTCTGCTCATACGTTGCGAATGTTGCTGCCTTTGTGAGCTTCTGGATCGGGGTCGCGCATGGTGATGAGTATCATTGGGAGACGGTACAGAATCCACAGCTACGCTTGATGTGGACCGAGACGTGGATATTCCTGGGCGTCGTGGAGAACGAGCGTGCGATGAAGTACTCAATGCCGAAGTGGACACAGTAGGCATATAAGGTAGGGGATTCGTGGACATAACACCAAATCCCGGTTCCCTCGTTGCAGCAGCAAGAGCTAATGCTGCACTTTCCGCCTGTTCACCTTTCCTCTTTCGGGCTTTTCGCCTCCTTTCTTTCTCCTCTCTCTTTCGTCGCCTCATATTGTCAGGAGCTGTCAGCGTCATTCGACCAAGGTGGCTCTCCGCAGTAGCCAGGAAAGGTACGTCAGTGACTCCCTCATGTTGTGGGTTTGGAGAGAGAACAGTTCCGTGAGTTATGCCGACAAGATTGCCAGATGCATTTGTGTGATGAAAACTTGGTAAGGAGGCAGAAGAGACGCTAGCAAAATTTGTAAGACCGGTTTCATTATGAGAACCGCCATTACGATGACTATTAGCGCTTGATGGTCTTGCACGAATTTGAACAGGTGCTCGGAGCAAGCCTGTATGAAGAAAGTGAGCTACGCAACGCAATGTACGTCTTTGTTCGAACTTACTTGTTCCTACATCATCTATGCCCTCTCTTTTTGGCATATTGAGGCAGACTTGCTTACTTTTATCATGTCTCTACGACAGGCACGTCAGTGTAATAGCCAAAGTATTGGCTGGGGAGATGTGCGGTATATTTCCCTGACAGTCACACCGCATTGGCCAACCAAGCAGAGACGCGTGGTGACGTCGTGGAACACCACGAAGAAGCACAATCGCGGAACAGCGTGCGATAATCCTTCATCACTACCGCAAAGATGAGACCTGGAGCTAGAGCAAGCGGGTTCCCCTTCAGCCTGGAACGATACAACCTTATATATATGTCGTTCTTCTCTGCCATTGTGCTATTTGGGACGCTATACTCCCTCCTCCACTCTACACACCTCTACAATGTCATGCTCTCTGATCCATCTCATTCCTACAATTCTATAGGATCAAGTCAGGAGTTCACATTGGCAAGCTTGGTAGATGATACCTCTCCTTCTATACCATCGGCCCCATCAAGCGTATTTGGAGACCGACGGAACTTTCTTAATCGTTACTTTATCAAGTATGCTTGGTTTTGGACAACCATCGGTTTTATTGCTCAAGCCATAACGTTGCGGAATCCTTCTCCTGCAGATAATACTATTTCATCGAGTTCGAATAAAGAGACAGAGAGGAAGCGTTCCTCGAATGAAGGACAGTCCTTACAGGCAACTGTCATGGGGTCTATGTCTATTTCCTTGCTCCGTTTCGGCGTAGCCACTCTCCTGTGGCTCTTCTTTGCAAGATGGTTCGTAGGACCGGCGCTGATGGAAAGAGTCAGGTACTATTCAGGAGCAGAGTGTATGTCGGTAGATTCTACTCCTAGTGGAATTGGGTCTCTTCTCAACGTCGACCCTAGACATTGTTACACGAAACAATCACTCACACCTCAGACTACTCCAGAGCTCTTTCAAGGGTCTTTGTCGGGAGCCTCGCAAAGCCTGCGCGCACGATGGAAAGGTGGCCATGACATTTCTGGTCATACATACATCCTCATTCTATCCTCTCTGTACCTTCTTGAGGAGATCACACCATTTGCGGTGTATCTTGTTCCATCCATCCTCCAGCGGTACTTATTAGCAGTCTTCCCCCGCCCCCTTTGGGCCCCCCAAAATCCTTTTGTCAATTCTCCTCAGTTTTCCTCGCAGAGAGCCAGAATAAATATCGCGGTCACCCTTGGTATCCTCGTTCTCGTCACGACTTGGACAGCGAGCTTACTTTCCACAACGGTGTTCTTCCACACTCCTCAAGAAAAAATTAGCGGTCTGCTGGTCTCTTTAGGCGCCTCGCTGCTGATTCCAAAGGGAGGATAAGCTCAGGTCTCGCGGAAATTTGCATATGTATGTATTTAATTATTGTTTCAATGTACAATGCACGCTGTAAGGATTGTCTATTGGTCAGGTAATCCACTATTATTGCTCAAAAAGGCGAAGAAAACTTTCCTGTGGGATCTGTACACGACCAAAGCTCATAGCTCTTAATCGTTTCTTCCCTTCCTTCTGTTTATTGAGGTGTTTCAATTTCCGCTCATGATGCCTGATGGTGATGGTGGATGATGAATAAGTAGTGGTAACTGTGTCAGAGAACTCACCCTCCATAAAGCCCTGCCGTAACATCTTTCCGGAAGGGACTCTTCCGTTCGCTGGATACTACTTTACCAGCAACGATACCCTGTATGTTGACTTCATACTGCTGCCTTGGTACAACATCTTTCAGGCGCTGAGTCCATGCCTTAGCTGTATCGATAGCCTTAGACCGATGCACTACTTGTGTGAGTGCGTCAATAGGAGTTCCAGTAACCATGAAAGTGACCTAAGGAATTGAGCGCAAGTCGAGTAAATAGCTCAGCAACATACCCTTACAAGATCGCTCTGCTGCCAACCATCATCTTCATAATCAAATGTAGCGAAGCCTGCTGTCTGCGACTTAAGGACGGAAAAAAAGTCCGTCACAATTTCCGATAGAGGCATGCGGTACTTCATAATAACAAGCCGTTCAGTCCCTTTACCTTCTCTTTGACAAGAAGGCTCCAGCCCTTCCTGGAAGACAATGTCGACCTCTTCTCCTCGACGCTGCGAACAAAGTTGCATCATACCACCAATATATTCTTCTGGGCACGTTAGAGTGCCTAAGACCATAGGCTCTTCAACATGAGAAATCCCTTTGCTCGCTCGCTTGTTTCTCAGAGCCTCTTCAGGGAAATCAAGAGGATTCGTGATAAGCGGAGCTTCCTCTGAATTCTGATCTGTCTGGACGACGCGATACGCAACGGTCGGATTCGTGACCAACACCTCCATAGAGTACTCATCTACCAGTCGTGCACGGAAGATTTCTAGATGAAGTGCGCCTAGAAGCCCTAGCTTGACGCCCTGACCCAAAGCATTGCTGCTTTCGCGAGAGCAAGTGACGCTTCTGTCATTGATAGCTAGCTTGAGGATAGCAGCCTCTAATTTAGGAAAATCAGAGGATGAGAGTGGAAAAGCAGAACAATAAATCATAGGTAGCGATGGCTTGAAGCCCGGCAGTGGCTTGACAACCACACCAGCATGGTGGAAAGTATCTCCGATTGAAGCTTCGCTAACCGATTTCATATTACTGATCACCCATCCAACTTGACCTTTACGCAGCTCTCCTGTAGAAACAGAAGTTGGATTGTTGACGCCGACGTCTAAGGCCTCGTAACGCTTCCTAGAATGTGCAGAGCTGATCTTGTCACCCCTACGTATCACTCCGTTCTTCACAGACACAAGTGCTACGACGCCGCGGAAAGGATCGTACCAGCTATCGAAGACGAGGGCACGCAGCTTTTCCTTGTGATCGGTGTAATCAGCAATTAAATGCTGACCTACGTTGACTATCTGCTCCAGAACCTTCTTTACATTGTGGCCTGTCTTTGCACTTACGAAGATGGGCTCCTCCTTGCTTCCACTTGAAGTATCAAGGGCGAGCCTTGTTTGGAGTTGTTCGAGGACACCCTGTGTATTTGCACCGGGCAGATCTACCTTGTTAATTACAGGAATGATGCGTAAGCCTCGAGATTTGGCGACACGGAATACTGATAGTGTTTGTGACTGAATACCCTGTGTGGCATCTACAACCAATAGAGCAATTTGACATGCCGAGAGGCTTCGACTAACCTCGTAAGCAAAGTCGACGTGACCAGGAGTATCGATAAGATTGAGAAGCCATTCTTTCCCTACATCATCACGATAAATCATGCTGACTGCTTGACTTTTGACAGTGATTCCACGCTCACGCTCTACTTTAAGACTATCAAGGACCTGTTTATTAATCGTTTGCCCGTCTGGTCCAATCGGTATAGTACCAGTGAGTTCAAGTAAACGATCTGCCAGTGTTGATTTGCCATGGTCGATATGGGCGATGATACTAAAGCTTATTGGAGGGAGTCTGGCGAAGACCGAAGGATCGGGCTTCCCATACGTGCTCAGGTCTCTATGCGTTTCGCTCAAAGAGTGTCTACTTGTCACGTTCAGACAACCCAGGTTTGCATGTAGGTGGATGCGTCTTGGACATGATGAAGTCGGGACCACCTTTTTGATGTAGCCAGGGTTTCTCAAGATAACAGGGTGGATCCATTTCGACAGGAAATTCTGCACCACCCCGCTGTGAAGTCTGATAGACATGACATGGTGAGTTTAGTTTGTTGCGTGAGAAACTTCTTGAAAAGAGATCATCTTGGTGATCCGTGCATATACGCGCGCGAGATTGGGTAGAAGTCTATCGTTCGCTGGTGTCACACTCTCTATGAACAAAGAAGTAGCTGGAAAATGAGTGTAGGGTGAAGACACAAGGCGAGAAAAGCGTAACAAAGTAGCATCACCAAAGTCATGTCTCTTCCGCTTTCCTATACGCCCTATCAAAGCCATCGGCGAACCGCTTCATCACTCTCTACTAGTACAGCTGTGTCGCCTCCTGCAACGATTAGCCCGCAGGATCAGGCAAATGGTGGGGGAGATGCTTCCTTAATCAGACAAAAAGGCGTCGGTACCAGCTCTTCAAATCTGCAGGCACTGGGATCTGTACGAGCTTTAAGTGGCAGTCAGCTTACAAACCATTCTCAACCGATTACAAATGTTTCAAATGCATTACCAAGCGAGCAAGACAAGCCCCCTCCTCTGCGAAAAATTACTGCTGTGAGATCCACAGCATATAAGCAACCGCTGTCATCTGTAACAAAAGGGAAACAAAATGCTGATCAGACACCTCAGCTCAATCCTCCACTTTCTCTCCGTTCGCCGGAGAGAAAATCCGTATCAAATGCTTCTTCTAATCCTACGTCGCAAAAGCTGTCGCTCCCATCGAATCATAAAGCTCCGGAAACGCAATCCAAAACATCTGTACATGTACAGCAGCTTTCTCCGTCTCCTTCACCTTCTTCACCTTCACGCTCGCACGCTCGCACAGTGTCCCATTCGACCATTCCTACAAGCGTGCCTCATTTAATGTCTACAGCTCAGCGCCTACGTACTGCCAATTCAAATGCATCAACGCCAAGCTCTTCTCCATCTCAAACCCCTGGAACGATATCACCAGCTTTAAATGCCTCTCATGGCACACCGCTGCCCCTGAATCTCACGACATTGTCTTTGCATGGTAGCGACAGCGTCGGCAGGAACACAGCTTATCGAGAAGGATTTCAGCCAAAAGGAATGTATAGGATTCGTACAGATGAATTTTTAGTAGCTCGGTCGCATCATAAAAGAGGAAAACGCGGAGGTGAACAGAACGGCGGGGACTCGGAGTTAGAGGCGCAAAGAATAGAGCGACGTCTACAAAAACTGATTGCTTTGCATTACGAGACAAGGCCGCATTTGACTGAAGAGGAGGATATTCGTGTCGCTCCGAGTTGGTTGCCAACAGCTATCCGTAAAGCAAGAATTCAAGCAGAGGAGGAAAAGCGAATAAGAGAGGAGGAGATGCGTATTGTAAAGTGGGAGGATGACTCTTCAAGAAGAACATGTTTTATTTGTTCTACCCCATTCTCTCTGACGGTACGAAAACACCATTGTCGTCTCTGTGGGCGGCTTGTTTGCGCATCGCCACATTTGTCCTTACCGCCGGGTTTGACAGCTCCATCCGCTTCTGCTTTGGATGATCAGGTTATTGGACAAAGGAGATGTAGTGGTCTTATTGTTGCGGATGGAAAGTCGCGAACAAAGATTCGAGATGTGTCTAGCCATGAAGAAAGGAATTTGCAGATGCTCAAAGTTGACCCCGGCTTACGTGTTTGTCACGAATGTCGAGACACGATCCGGTAAGTTAAGAAAGAGGGAAGTGTTAGCCAATTGTTCACCATTCCAAAGACATCGCCAATACATGCTAGACGACGGAACAGTGCCAACTTACGTCAAGCTCTACGAAACTTTAGTCTCTCTGCAGAAGGAGATTGAGCAGTCTTTGCCTGAGTTTCAAGAAATGGTTCTTGGCCTTCAGAAGCAAGATGCCGCTGCAGCTTTAGGAACCTCCGATAGTCAGGTAACAGACCCCCTCGCTCCCCACGCAAACCTAGAGAAAAGCAACGATCTTGCTGCGTTGAAGGCGAAGAGTCGTTCTGCACTGGCTTTGCAAAGAGACGCTGCACACGCACGAAAACAGCTACTGGCCAATTTTGCTAACTACGATCTGATTGCGAAGAAAATTCGCAATTTAGAAGATGATGGAAATCCAAGCCTAGCCAGAGTGAAAATGGCAATCTGGACACAAGCCAATGTCTTTTTGCAGAACAACATGTTTCCCCTGCAAAATCTACCAAAACTTTCGAGTAAAGATACCAAATCAAATCGTGGAAGCAAGATAAAAGCACCTCCCAATGCGTTGCCCTCCAAAACAAATGATCTAGATACCGGAGCAAGCAACGATACACAGGAGGCATTGAAAGTACTAGAGCAACAGTTAAATCTCGTGCGGCAGTATGCAGCGAGTGCTTCCAAAGCTCGTAAGTTTCAGGATGTCACTACTTTACAAGCCAGCGCTCGTGATTTGGAGAATGAGATTAAGCGTTTGCGGGATCTTGGAGTATCTAGTGATTGAATCTTCGAGTGGCCGATGCACGCTCATCACGATTGGTATCACTCATGCAGAATAATATGTAACGAATCATCAATGACAATTATATATCCCTTCTATAAAATAACTTCAATAAGAAGTCTCTAGAGCATCAAGTATACAGAGTGGCCCCTGGCCTTGAGAAAGCTACAATGGCGAGACTCACAAGTGAGTCTCTTTCTATTTCTATGCGAACTAATAGCGAAGGTAAAAGTACTTAGTTAAGGAAACCCCACTTGGCGGTCTCGATGACATCGGGGGTGTCGCCATTCATGTTGGCAATCTTTTTGTAGGCATCAGCGAGGAAGATGGAGTTCTTCTCAGCAGACTTCACGAAGGTGGTCATGAGAACCTTAGTGGACTTGTTGTTGTCGGTGTTCCAGACCTGGATCCACTTGCCGCACATCTCCTGGAGTTGATCAGCGTTGGCGTTGTCGCCAGGGCCAATAGCAGCTGTGTCAACACCTTCGGGCACCTCGACATCACAGCCAGAAGTTCCAATAGTGGCCCACCATTGAGGGGTCCCCTCAGTGGTTTTCTGGGCAGTGTTGGTAGGGGCGCTGGTAGAAGAGGAGCTAGTGGGTGTAGATTTAGAAGAAGAAGATGATGAAGAAGAAGAGCTGTCAGAGCTGTCATTGTTACTGCTCTTGCTCTTCTTCTTGCTGCTGCTGCTGCTGTCGTTATCGTCAGATCCCCATGACCATGAAACTTGCATTTGGCCGAGAGCCATGTCGCCATCCGTGAGAGAAGAGAAGAGGCTCTTGCTCAGGTCGATATCACCATAGCCGCAGGTAGGACAAGAGTCCACGATAGTGGCTTGTTCTTTCTTTCCATTGTAGTTGATGGTGATTGTCTTTCCACAGACACTGCTGACTTGGCTAGTAGAGCCATATTGGGCAGTGTTAAGGGCTACAACATTCTCACTGCCGGAGTTTTGCCATCCACAGTTGCCCATACCAACGTCGTAGAATGTGGCGCGACCAGAGGTGGAACGCTTGTTGAGAGATGCTCCTTGGACCGACACAGCGGCCAGGGCAAAGGTTACGAGTGTTTTTGTGGTGAACATTATGAAAATAGAGAAATTGGTCCAGCCAGATAGACAAGTACAAAACCAGTTGTTTTAGGGGAAATTCTTTTGACTTTGGAAAAACTTGGGGCATAACACCTTTTATCCCTTTTGATCATCTCGCTTGGCTAGGAAAAGTGATGATGAAAAATTTTCCACTCTCCTCCCATGCCGCCTTGAGGTGACTTTGGAAGCCTTACTGTTGTGGATCGCCAGTTCCTGCAGATGCTCGGCAACGCTAGAAAACAAAATATCTGGATCGAAAGAGTACCGACTTGCCAAACAGATTCTTGCGCTCACGTACCGCCTTAGCTGTCATGAAAAAGTCTGCACCTCCTCTGATTCTAAGCCTATGCGTCACCCTCAAAGGCGGCCGCTAAGAAAACAAAGTCGTTTCGTTACCGCACCCACGAAATCTGAGAATATGTGGATCATGCAACAAAGGGGTTCGAATTGAGGGAGTAGAAGTAGTTTGCGTAAAATCCATCAGGGGTCCTAATCGCCCCGCCCGACCGACTCCGACATGCATAGATTGAAGCACATTTGACACTTCTTAGGGACCATCCATCACCTTGTGACTGCAGATGCGTGAGATAATTCGGCCACAGAGGCAATCACATCTCGGAGAGTTTGCCAGATCAGGTCGAACTGTGCTTTGCATGCATACTGCACGATGCACCCGCAGTCGAATTGTCGGACCGAAAATGGGGCCCCCAAGAATGTACTGGTTTCGTGCAACTACCCTACACAAATTTTTGGATCTGACATTGATCGACACTGTTAGCGTGCCGCCAATGTCATTGTTACGCGCAGAAGCAGGCTAACAGGCAATCAGGGGAATTTGTTTGTGTGGCTGTAAGAATAATCCACCTCCTTGGTCCCTCTTTCGTGCATGCAGGAAACCCTGTTTTCGGCAATCACTTTCAAACTTAAGCACGATGTGCTTATGTAAGGATCAGTGTTACTTGGAGGGAAAGCCAGTGGGAGTCTCGTACACCAATTAAATGATCAAATGCGGATACAGAATTCGCTAACACTATTCCACTATGCTGTGACTGTCTATCACGGACGAAATGCAAACAATATGCTTCCCTAGTCTTGGAAAGTTCTAGGCTGACTTATACATTGTACTTCTTCACGGCAGACTATTTCGGCTCAGGATGCTGTGCGAAGCGAGCTGAACGTCTTTTTGTGATGAATAGGCAACTTAGTCCTCCGACGTGTCTGAAGAATATCCTTACTCGATCTTCTGTATGTCAGTGCACAACATTTCTTCAGTACATTCTTCTCATGCAACTCGCATGGTGACGTCTTGTCATACACAATAATTGAGCTTGTTCGACGCATGTACCACCGAGCTTGTCTTACATACTTAGAATCGGGCGACTCGGAGGAATATTGATGGGTGTCACATTCCCTTTGCAGGAAATGATTTCACCGTGGGAGGCTGATCGTGCCCCTTTCGTAAGCGCTGATGATTCCGTGAAACCTGATCAGCAATTCGTACACGAGCTGTGTGCCGCAAGAAAAGGGATTAAAAGTATCTACAATTGTACAAATGTGGGGATGTCTTCTAACGCCCCCACGACAGGGTGGTCGTCCACCCGGTCGCCTAGATTGTCCTTGAGGTAATCTTGCAAATCAAGCCAGTCCCTATCCGTATGAAACGTGACATCCGATGACCAAAACAACTTTCTATCGGTTTGTGGGCAGTAGATGCGCCACGCCTTCTTGTTGGTGCTGTAACCAACCAATATGCCTGGAGTTCCTCGTAGGGCAATTTTGTCGCGAGGGGGGATGATGAGGTTCTTCATGATCGCCATACACCCAAAAGGCTTCAGCCTGCCCCAGTCGGGATATTTACCATACCAACGCTTGAAGGGAACTTCACTCCCAATTCGATCATGCGGCAGTCTGCACTTGACGTATGCCGCAGTCTCTAGTGCATGCTCCCATAGACTCTCGGGGGCATGACTCCCATGCAAGTTTGCACGCATGATATCTTGCAAGCTTCGAATCGTACGCTCAGCGACTCCATTTTGAGCGCTTGTATGTGGAGTCGTAGTCTGAAGTGCAATTCCTTGTTCGTCAGCCCAGTCTCTCATGCTCTGGTTGGTGAACTCAAGGCCCTTGTCGGAGCGAATGCCCTTCAGTTCTCTCCCGGTGTGCCGTTCTGCGTAGGCTACCCATTTCCTCAGGTTTTTGAAAGTCTCCTGATCCAACTTTGTTGCCTGGATGACGACCCACACCATCCTTGTGTGGTCGTCCACGATGCAGAGCACATAACTAGTGATGCCACCAGGCGGCGAAATCTCCATGGTATCAACATGTACCAATTCAAGTGGATAATCCTTTACAGAATTTGTACTGGGCGGAAAAGAACTCCTAGTTTGCTTGCTGGTAGTGCACACTATGCAAGACTTGGAGTGGTCTTTCTCGGCGAGGATGTACTTGGATAGCATGATGTTCATTTTCCTTTCACCACAATGTCCAAACGCAGCGTGCCAATCGCTAAGCTTTTGCTTTGCTCTTTCGTCTGGGGGAATGCTGTCTGCATCCTCTCTTTCTTCTCTCATCGCAAGGCAGATAGCGTTTTCTCCCTCCTTTTTGACTGACTTGGCCTTGCCTTGCGTGTCCTTTTTGCTTTTGTCGTTCTTGGGACAGTCCTTGATTAAGTGTCCTCGTTTCTTGCACAAGTGACATGCCCTTCTTTCACGGCCCTGTGCTGCAAGGCCCTGTCCTTGATTGGTTCTCCTTATGTTCTCTGCTTTGATGGCTGCATCAAACAGTGCTTCCGCGGTTGACAAATCTGCAGAAGTGAGTGTGAGCTGCTCAAATACATTGTTCAATACCTTTGATTGAACAAAGATCGTTGTTGCTCGGGCTAGTTCCTCCTTCGTCGATATTGTTCTCCCCAGGCTCTGCAGCCTGGTTACCAGAGAACAAAAACGTTCTTTTAATTCCTTGGCCGAGCCCTGGTAGCGAAGTTTACACAATTCCAGATCCAGCTCTTCCCGTTGCCTTTTAGCTATTTCACGGTGCGCTGCTCGTAGCGCCTGGAAGAGTGTTGACCCTTTGAGTGGTCGCTCTAAGTCGCTTATTATCGTGCCAACGTTGTGTGGTATTCCCATATCTTTCTCTATGCAGGCTGAGATGACGATTGACATTTTCTCATCGATGCTGCTGCTGTATTGCGGGTGTCCTGGCGCGATGTTTCCGCAAGTGATTTCTTCTCCTAAGGGAAACACGCTCAGGACTACTCGAAGATCATCCAGCCAAGATTCAAAATTCTCGGTGGTAAGTTTATGAATATTTGTAGCTATCTTCAATAATGACTTGAGTGGTACGTCTGCCTCAATCATTTTGGGTTGAGAGGTTTGCTGCGCTTGTGCTTTCGATGTCATGGGTGTGAGTAGTTCTTCACTCTCGCCCATAGTCCTTTTTTCAGACTTTTAATCAATGGAACACGATTCCTGTGCACCTGAGGTCACTACCTCTTTTGTGTTAAGTAAGACTAGATCGTATTGAAGAAAAAGAAATAAATGTACATTGTTGAGTGCTTATAAACCTTTCAGCTTATGTGATAGTTTCTTATTGATGCCGCACGCGGCGTGTGATGTTGTTGAGTCAAATTATCTGACTCTGAACCAACACGGAGAATGTCATCCTCAATTTTTGACTTCTTTTCTGCACGCGGAGACGTCTCAACAGGGTGAAGAAATCAGTTCAAGGCCTTCGACACTCACAATATTTATCGCATTCAGCCTAACTCACAACAAGCCTTTTCCCAAGGGCGTACGCGATGACCCAATAATTCCCAAGACGTGTCACGTGGTTCTCGGACCAATGTGGCGACCCACGGAGACTCAATTCTGCAGCGCACGACAGCCACCAACCACGAACTCGTTACAGATGGCGACGGTTCCTACAAGGAAAGAGCTGCTGCAGCTCTATAGAAACTACTTGTCTACGGCCCAGTCATTTGTGAGTATTTGCAAGGTATAGATTATTCGCTTATTCTGACCATGTCACAGTCTTCGTACAACTTTCGAACGTATTTCCTACGAAGATCGAGAGACCTTTTCCGTTCAAATTTACTACCAGCTTCAGAAGCTAGCTACTCCTCGCCATTTTCTAAGGCAAGCGGAAGAACAACACTGGCTTCGCCAACAACGCTAACATCCTCTGCACCCGAGGTACTCACTTCCCACACCACCAACCAAGACGTGCCGCCCGAGGCTCGTTTAGCAGCTTTCTACCAAACCGCAAAAAAGGATCTAGAAGTTCTACGAAGAGCTGCACTAACTAACCGCATGTATGAAGGAGAACGGCTTGTGGTTGAAAAGCCACAAATCATTGTCGGCGGAGGTGGTGCGGGCGCGGAGGCTAGCACAGGAGGAGCCGGTCAGCCTGTCGGCACCCCACAGAGTTCGGGCGGCGCACCTCCCTCTAATGATGGTAGCAGTCATAATTAGAGAGAACTCACCCTGAAGTTGAACATCAGGGCAATTTGATCGACAGTGGGACGCTACACGAGATCGTAAAAGATCAAGCGGACACGCAGATTTTGCGAAGCTTGCATAGACGCTGTACCATTTTATATTCTACCATGCAAAGATGCTTTTACGAGACAACTTCCATGATATACTATGAGAAAGTAGCATGTGTCTTCCAATGCCCTTCATTTCTTTTCAGAAGATCCAAGATGAAGTAGATTCCTTCCTCCGACATAAGTATGTCAGGGTAAGTGGAGACTGAGATGAGTGAAGGTGTACACGTGATCACTTGGAAATTTTGTGAGAAGCATCCACCCATATCCTTGTATCTGCAAGCCAAATGGATGCTGCCCGTGTCAGGGGGCGATGGCGACCACCGTCTTGACATCTCACACAGAAGAAGCTCTGGGATCATACAGTCACGCTTATGCTTCCCATGCTACGCAGAACACAGCCAGTCTTCGATGCACACACCCTGGATGCTCACGTCTGTTTAATAGGAGAAGTAAGTTAGAAGACCATATTCGGACACATACGGGGGAACGCCCATTCAAATGTAGTATACGAGAATGCGGTGCGGCGTTCCGTAGAGCAGACCATCTCCGAAGGCATGAGAAAGGCCATGAAAGTGCAGAAGGGACCTCGTCAGTATACGAGTCCCGTCCCTTTGCCTGTCAAGTGGTATCCGAGAAAGGAAATTGCGGTCGTCGCTTCCAGCTTCGCCATCAACTTCTTCGACATGTACGCGAAGTACACGAGGTGATGTCTTCATGTGATGAGAAGGAAGAAGAAGTACAGTCTGGAAGTAGTAATCAGAGGCGAAGGAAAAGACTGGCTCGAGCGGACTCATACCAGTGTGATATTGGTGACTGCCACGCAACGTTTCACAAGCGTAAACTGCTCCGCGCTCACATCAATATTCATCATTCTGACCGGGGTCGGTCTTTTGAAGGCTTGGAGAAAGGGGAAGCTGAACGACTTGCAAGGCTGCCCTACCCTTGTACATTTGACGGGTGTAACAAACGCTTCCAGACGAATAGCAAAAGAAGTGCACATGTTCACCAGCATCACAACAATCCCACAAGATACATCTGTACGCTCGAGCACCCATCTGATGTTGCACCGGACGGGTTTATGTCTTTTGTGACGTGGTCTGACTTGCAGGCACACCAACGTGAATTTCACAAGCCTACTTGTCCTTATCCTCTATGTGGAAAGACGTTCACAGAGAAACGGAATCTTCGTGTACATCTTGAGAGAGTACATAAGGAAGCTGTGGAGTCGCTCGATCATTCTGAGAAGAACCAATACGTTGATGATCAGGTTTTCTACGCATCAGACATGGAGACAAATGAACGTCCAATAGCGCAAGCTTACGTTTGCGAATGGCAGGAAACGCCCGACTCGCCACATTGCGGAAGAACTTTTACCTCGAAATACAATCGTGACGTCCACATCCGCAATATTCACTTAGGTCTTCGGGCTTTTTCGTGCACCCGCAGCGGCTGCTTGCGTACATTCAGGAGCAAAAGAGCAGCATTGCGACATTCCGCCAAATGCGACTCCTACGTTCAGGAAAATATGGATGAAGAGAAATCAGGCGCTACCCAAGATCGAAGCAGGGGCTTGACAGTAGACTCGGATACGAGTGATGAGTTTTATAGACAAGAAGGTGGTGCGGTGCCAGAACGTTTCTCCGATAGACCTTGTGCACGAAAACGCAAATTGGATGACGGAGGACTGGACACAATGAAAGGGTTTAGCATTGAGAAACTGAGTGGTCTTCCGTATCAAGAAGGGGATGGTCTTTTGAGCAAGAAGAGACTTCGACGGACTCGTGGTAGAATCATTGCATGTCCTTGGCCGACCCTTTGCCATTTACGAGATGGCAAAGAATCAAAGGAAGCATCTGCTTCTTCATGGTGCCCTTTTCGCTTCTCACGCCTCTATGATGCACAGCGACATTTACAGAGCCAGCATGGTGTACACCTTTCACAAGCTGAAATTCGGCTTTTGCTCTGTGAAGAGGAGCAGAGTATCCTCGGCGCCGCTCGGAAGGGTACGAAAGGTGCCACTGAAGAACCTGGCATCTTATAAGTGCTTTGACAATCAAGATGGCATATGATATGCCTTCTATTACACTGCGTAGCTTGGACAGGCTTCCATCAATGCCGTTTCGACTCTACTAGATGCTTCACTTTGTACATTACTATACATTACTATACATCATTATAGACCATTTTCCATTTCACGTTGTTTTCCCTCCCGCTAGATGGATTGTACTCTACTGCTTGCAGAAATTTCATTTTATCAGGCACTTCATCTGACAGACATACTGTATTTGTAGCTTCAAAATGCTGAAGGCAATGTATGTATGTATACATTGTGTGAACAGCCTCTGAACTCACTCCACTTAGAAGTGTGCGATGGAGAATTCGGACGTGCACTTAGCGCGCTCTATTCAAAGTCGCATGATGTTGGGACCCTGCCATCCAGATGCCGAAGCAGATCATTTCGGATGCTCAGAACAATACCAAGGCAATGACAAGACAATGATACCCATTCATCTGCACATTGACACAAGCGTATCATTCACTGCCACTTTGGTAGTTGTTTTGATCTCCATTGCTTTGGGATATCTAGTTCTGGTTCCCCCCAATCGCCTCCATGCAAACAGGAATGGGGTTCCCATTATTGAGTCGCGTTTCCCAGGCCTAGGTGCAATAGGATTTTATGCGAACAGATATCAGTAGTAAGTATTGTCTAAACTTCATGCGAGAGCTGTGTTAAGCTTTTGTTATTAAGTCTAAACAGAGTCATCACAAAAGATCCCAAACGTCCTCACCAGGGGATTGCTAAATTCAATTTACTGGGGAAAGTAGTGTATCACGTCGGTAGTAATGATCCAGAAATCATCCAAGCCATCTGTACCAACAAAGATTTGAGTTTTTCCCAAGGCAACCAATTTCTCTTTGCCGGAATCCAAGGCGCTAAGCAAAAGGGCATAAACGAAGATGGGGAAATGGATGCCCAGGAGAAAAGGGAAATGCGGGATTTAGCAAAAGCTATTACACCACGACGTACGTCAGTCGGATTCATTTGCAAGCTTGCTCACCTCTTCCCCAGGTCTCAATGAGATGTCTCCACGGTTAGTCATGGACTCTCATGAAGCCATTGAGATGGCCTTTGGATCATCTTCTTTCACAACCATTGATTTACAAACGACGTATTACCCCTTGGTTTTTCGCTTCACGGTCCGAATTATGGGCATGGCAGAGTATGCGAGCTCTCCTGAGCAGCTATCCAAACTCTTTCATGCCTTTTGGCTAACGCAGAATAATTCCGGTTTTTTCACTACCATTCTTCCATGGCTTCCTCAACCTCGGCTGCTCAAAAGGTTGTATGGAGCTATCACACTGTGGAGAATGATTCGAACCACCATTCGAGCAAGAATATCTCAAAACATCCGCCAGGACGATTTTGCCCAAGATATGATTGACAATGGACATTCTCCAGGCACGATCAGTCGTTTCGTCATTGGGGGATTAATTGCGGGTATTCTCAATACCATTGGAACTGGTGCGTATTCCGTAGCTTTTGTCGGAGCCGATGCCAAATTGCAAGCGGAATGTAGACAGGCACTGGATGCCGGGCTAAGAAGAGCGTGTACAAAGCACGGTCACAACTATGAAGAGCTCTCCCCATTGCAACGCCTACAACAGGTTCGTCTAGAGGACTGGGAACATTTTCCCGAATTTCAGATCCTTCACCTCGTCTTCAAGGAGTCCATACGTCTCATGCTTACCAATTCGCTCAATCGCTACTACCCTGGCCCATCTCGTGACCGTCATGGAAGGCTTGCCGATCGCCTTCGGATCGGTGACTATGAGATCGAAGACGATGTCTACATCTGCTTCTCTCCCCCCTCCAATCTGCATGATTCCAATTCATATCCTCGCCCACTTTCCTTCGATCCGTGGCGGTATCAAGGCAAGGAGACACTCTCCGACTACCAATTCATCGCGTGGGGTGCGGGATACCACAAATGTACCGGACAGCGATTTGCCAAGTTGGAGACTATTATCGCGTTGGCCTCCTTCCTTCTCTTTACCACCCAGATAAAGACTGTTGATGATCGTGGCAATCCGTATTCGCTCGACACAATTCCGCTACCAGACCTTAGCCAAGCGCATTGGCGAAGTCCCACTCGTCCTATGCGAGTAGAGATGCATCGATAGACGAACATTTTGTGTTTTACCATATTGAAATATTGAAACAGATGATCATTAGGGGGTTGCTGTGTAGAGATCGGCCCGCTTTCTTGGCGTGTACCTGCATCTAACAGAGCAATCATGCTACATACAAAGTGGCTTGTCTCTTGTCACGAAGAAATGATGCTTGCTGTTGGTTGGGGGAAGTGATGATTGTGTGGGTGAATGAAACCGTTTTTCACTTGCGTTGATTCATGTTGTTGAGGTACTGGGGGCCAAGGTTAGAGAGGATGCCAGAGGCTGATTGTACACACCTTTTCCTGATAGTCTTTCTCTCTTCGAAAAAGGAGAATATGAGGCTCAGGCGCTACACGAACAAGTGAACAGAGGTCTGCGTTATAGAAATTGACATACCATGCACCTCGTAGTGCTCCCAACCAAGGCTTTGCGTGATGCCAATTTTGCGCCATTCAGCATCCTTGAGAATTCGAAGCACGCCTGGCTCATCAGGATCAAAGTAATCTCTAGGAATCAGTTTTAGGAGGGGCTTGGGAAGAATGACATGGCTATGCAGGTCGCAAATGAGCGGAGAGGTTCTATTTTAAACCAGACTCACCGGTATTCCCACTGGTCGTCCGAGTATTTCTCTGAGTAATGTATCCTATGCTGCTATCAGGAATCACTCGGCCAGAGTCCAGCTGCACATACCGTTCTACATAATCTTCGTATGTGGGCTCGTTGCCCTTTTTCTGCATCTGCGACATTTCTGATAGCCTTATGTCTCAAGTACGAGCGGCTGCACAATTCTCTGAGATCCGGCAGCGCCTCGACGGGAGCTCAGTGATGACGCCAGGCAATACCAAGCTACCTGATGGACCTTGGCCTTATTTCGTGTTCGTCTTTTCATGTACCGCGCGTTCCACGCGTGAAGCGCGCGCTGAGTGTTGGAAATTCACGTGATGGTGTCTGCGCGTGAGAAGGAGACGGGCGAGGTCGGAAGATAGGGCCGTGCGTGGAGGAAGCCCAGAGGAAGAGTTCGTCCGAGTTGCTACCCAACTTGTCTCCACTACAAGCGTATCATTGCATTTTGAACATGTCGCTCTCGAACAAGCTCGCTATCAGTGATGTCGATCTAAAAGACAAAAAAGTCCTCATCCGGTACGTAGAAAATGGAGGGAAGAATGACCGGATTGACCTTTCCTTGTAGAGTCGACTTCAATGTCCCTATGGATGGGGATAAGATCACGAATCCCCAACGTATTCAGGCTGCCTTGCCTACAATCAAGCATGCAATCGATGCAAAGCCAAAAGCCATCATCCTCATGTCACATCTTGGTCGACCAGATGGCCAAGCAGTTCCCAAGTACTCATTGAAACCTGTTGCTTCCAAGTTGTCTGAGCTCCTGGGTGGGAAGCCAGTTCAATTCCTTCCGTCCTCGGTTGGAAAAGAAACCGAAGCAGCTGTCTCAAAGGCCACTGGCGGCGAACTATTTCTACTGGAGAATCTCCGTTTCCACATCGAGGAAGAGGGGAAAGGAAAGAACACAAATGGTGAAAAGGTCAAGGCAGACAAGGCAAGCGTTGACCAATTCTGCAGCGAACTGACCAAGTTGGCTGATGTCTATGTCAATGATGCATTCGGAACTGCGCACCGTGCCCATAGTAGTATGGTAGGCATCAACTTAAAGGATTGCGCGAGCGGGTTCCTCATGAAGAAGGAATTGGACTTCTTTGCCAAGGCTCTGGAAAATCCTGAGCGGCCATTCCTTGCCATTCTTGGTGGTGCTAAGGTATCTGACAAGATCCAGTTGATTGAGAACATGCTGGACAAGGTAAACAAGCTCATCATCTGTGGTGGAATGGCATTCACCTTCAAGAAGACGATTGAGAATGTCAATATTGGAAACTCTCTCTTCGACCAAGATGGAAGCACCAAGGCTGCTGCCCTTCTGGAAAAGGCCAAGAAGAACAATGTCGAAGTTGTCTTCCCAGTCGACTATGTGACTGCTGATAAATTTGACAAGGAAGCCAAGGTCGGCGCAGCCGATGACCAATCTGGCATTCCTGATGGCTGGATGGGTCTCGATGCAGGACCAAAGAGCCGTGAGCTCTTTGCACAAACCATCAAGAGCGCCAAGACCATTTTGTGGAACGGGCCTGCAGGTGTATTTGAGTTTGACAACTTCGCCGGTGGATCCAAAGCTATGCTCGATGCCTGTTTGGAGGCTGAGAAGAGCGGGTCGACTGTCATTGTGGGCGGTGGTGATACAGCGACCGTCGTAGCCAAGTACGGTGCCGAATCTGGTCTCTCTCACGTCAGTACTGGAGGCGGTGCCAGTCTTGAGCTTCTCGAAGGCAAAGAGCTTCCAGGCGTCACGGCATTGTCAGACAAATAATTGCTTCTAAATGCATCTATAAGAGTGTTGTAAAGCACACAATATGATTCAAGCGCAGATAAACATTGAATTGTTGGGGGGGCGTATGGACGAGATCTGTGAGACGCAGATCCAGAGTAGAGTCATGAGTGCAATGTCAAGCGAAAAGGTAGGAACAGCAATGTCCATGATATGAAATCTATTTTGGATGAAGTGGGAGGTGGATGTGGGCATTACATGGATTTTAGTTGCGCCCACAGTCCTTTCTTCTTTTCGGGCGGAGTCGAAGTGACTTCGGACTGATCTGCCTGTCGAAAGACAGGGATCGTATTTGAATCATGTTGTCCTTGTCTAGGATAGGGCGGATACGGTGTCTGACCTTGCGCTGGATCGGTTGGCACACTCATCTGTCGTATCGGTGGGGAACGGTGCACAGGAAAGCTTGTGTGGCTGGCGTTGCTGTGTGCACCGCTTGGGGCATAAGCGGAATCAGAGCCGGATGGCTGGCGCTGCGCAGGCATGGGTGGTCGCGGGCGCCAATGTGCTTGATTTGGATGTGGTTGCCCTAGGTGAGAAGGAGGGTAATGTGGCGAATGTCCCAGGGGGACGGGTGCACCTTGTGGACTAAATTGAGCGTAAGAGCTCGGAGGAGATGCAGTGTACACATGGGAAGCCTGGGAACCTGGCGGACTGTTGTAAGGGTTCGGAAGCCCTTCGTTTGGGTTGTTCCCATTCTTCATTTGCATCTGCTGATGATGCTGAACGGCCAAGTGGTGTGCATGCTCGCGGTTGGCCGTTTGCACCTCACGCATTGTCAGCGGTGTAGGGTAGCTAGCGCCATTCGTGGGAGACATGGCACTCAAACCAACAGCGGAGGGGAAAGGAGCGTTGGATGGCTGAACACGTTGCATGGATTGCAGGCGGGCTGCTTCCGCTGCTGCAATTTTTAGACCTTGCTCACGAGCCGACCCAGGATTTTGTGATATACTTGCCGCACCGGTCTTCGGATCGGACCCACGGCGCCCTTCTTGAATGACACTGGATATGATGTTCTTTTCGTTCGCCGAGGATGCCGGCCCTCCCATTGACAGAACTCGTTGCTGTGCACGCTTCTCGCCATGATCGGCTGCCCGACTGTACCACGCTTTCGCCTCGGCCATATCGCGAACAGTTCCTATACCTGACTCTGTAAAATAACCAACAGCATATTCGGCTTTTGCGAGCCCCTGCTCTGCTGCCTTTTTGGCCCAGAGATACGCCTCCGTGTCACTTTGCGGTAAAATGCCAGGGGCTCCTACGAGGTACCAGGCAGTAAGAGCAAAGCACGCCTCACGATGGTTCTGCTGTGCGGCAATGTTGTACATGTGAATACTGAGGCCAGCATCTTGGGGGCAGCCCATACGACCGTACTCGTAATTCACACCAAGTTTGTAAGCGCTAGGTGCATAGCCCATCTCTCCAGCCTGTGCCAACAGCTCGCAAGCATAATCAGGATCTGCATAGATGACATTGTCGACCCCGCGTTCGTGAAGCAAGGCCAGTTCGTGGAGGGCATGTGGAAACTCGGGAGTAGCCGCTTCCGAGGAGCGTTTGAGCCACTTGACACCTTCCCGGGCGCTTTTCTTCAGACCTAGGTCCCCGTTGAGTTCAGCTGTACCTAGTCGATATAGCGCACCGGGGTGAGACATGCTGGCAGCTTTACGGTAGAATTGGACTGCCTTTGATGAATCACGACGACAGCCCCAACCTTTTTCGTAGCTCATTCCTGCGCGGTAGGCGGCATCAGAGTGTCCATGCTTTGCGGCAAGGACAAAGAGAGGGTACGCCCGATCGTAGTCAGGTTTGCTTTTCGAGGTACCAATACCATTTGCATAGCAATCTCCCAGGAAGTATTGCGCATCCATGTGGCCGCGCTCCGCCACTCGCCGGAGAAGAGTAATGGCCTCCTTGATCAGTTCATCTCGTGCTGTCTCTTCCTTATTTTGGTGTCCAACACTGCTTCCAGACCCTGCCGGGCCTGAGCCACCACTTGAGTCGTCTCCACCCATGCTTTTGGCCGCATCGATCATGAAGACTGCAAACTCATAGATGAGGTCAGGGTCGTTGGTTTTCTTGGCATTTTGCCTATAAAGCTCCAGTGTTTTGTTGTGGCTCAAGAGAGCAGCCTGTTCACCAGGTCGCAAATGACTGTGATCAAGAAGTGCATTACTCGTCGTGGGCGCGATGCTAGCAGGTCTTGTCGCACCATTGGTGCCTTGACTGCCATAATTGCTAGCTGACTGCGATGGTGCAAGCGAAACAGGCGACGATCGATTGTCAGAAGAGTCATTTCCATCTCCTCGATGGGCGGCAGCAAACCTTGCAGCCTGAGAAGGTAAGTCTGCAGGTCGATCAGGATTGGGAATATGGCCAGAGGCTTGCCCCATACCAAAGAAGCTGGAGGGCCTAGCGCCTGTTGTAATACTTTCCGTCGCATCAGCTTGTGTGATGCGATCGTCCTTAGCATCAGCACCAGGCTCTTGTGCATGACTTGCTTGGCCATCGGCCGAATCATTATCAGCAATTGCTGGGCGTTCCATTCCGTAGAAACTGTTTGGCCTACTTCGAGTTTGAGTCTCGTCATGGTGAACATGGGGTATGTTCGCATACATCCCTGGTTCAGGAATGCGTCCACCTTTTCCATTGAGATTCATTTGGTGAATAGCCTGACCCAGTGGACCTACTGCCGCCTTTTCCCTTTTCTCCGGCGATCCTTGCTCTCTGTGCTCTGACGACAATGAAGGAGGTTTGGGCAAAGATGTTTTCCGTAGCGTGTTGGATTGGAAAGTAGGAAAAGGATGTGATGGTTTGGATGGAGAATCGGGGGGCTGTTGTTCCCTCATGCGAGGGGATGCGTGTGAGTCCGATGCTACAGGCTCATTTTGGGGGCCGTGGCTCGTATATGAGGCTGCAGATGAAGTAGGCTGGTATTTATATTTTGTGAACAATTCACTTGACTCCCCAAGACCTTTGAAGTCCTGGAAAGAGAAGTCAGGCATACTGTCTTTAGTGGGAGGTGGATGTACTTTTGCCGTCTCGTCATTGTTTTTTTCCGTGGAAGCACCAAATCGATTATGAAAGTTGAATCCATTCATGATGTGCACAGAAGACGGAAAAACAAGAGAGGAGGATCACAGGCTTAGGTGTGCATCGGCCGATCAACCTACGACGCAAATTGAAGTTATGGTGAGCTCAGGAGAGACAGGTTTTCGCATCAACAAAGATGCATGTGCCCTCCAGATCTACAAATCTGCTCTGGAACGTTGCAAACCTTTTCCAGTACTCGAATGCTTGTGCAATTCTGCCCTGACAGCTCTTCACCCTGCCCGCAAGCCGTTTTAGCGCGGAATTCCGGTTGCTGTGTTGTGGTTGAGGCGATCGCGCAGTACAACTAAAAATAGTGGCAACTTATATACATTGGTGAAAAGGGGTATTACATTTTCGAAGTGAATTTGGGAGTCTGTATTGCTAAACGCGCTGAACTGTATATTCGCAGCTCTACAGTTTTGAACTTACCTGCGAGAGGTGCGGCGGAAATCTTTCGTGATTGGCGAACGTGCACGTGACCTGCTTTCCTTAACACAAGCGGCTCGTGATGCTGTTGTAGGGAAAACCTCCATATGTATTGTGTACTGCCAAGGCCAGTAGCGATGTCAAACGCCAAAGTTTACATCGTCAGAAACCGTCGCCTGTTATCAAGATAGTCCCGGAGCTAATGCAATGTGTGCTAATACAGAGCCGCCCTGACCAGGAGCTCTTTGTTTGTCCCTGGATGCTTAATTAAAATTAGCCGCGTGTTCCGCAAAAATAAAAGAGACCGGCTTAATGCCCGCAATTTGGCTGCAAGCTGCACAGAACCTTGCGAGAAGTAGTGCAACCTTCCCCACACTGATAATGGAGGTACGAACGTCCTGGGTATCAAGCCTTGTCGTGAGTCATTCTCTCTCATTACATTCGCGAGAGAATGCCTCCATCCTTTGAGCGAGATAGCACCGAAGCAAGAATGACTGCCAACCAGGCGAAAGGTTTCCCCGACTTCAAAGAAGAAGTGACCACCCATACAGTTGTGCAAGATAGCCAAGGCAGAGATGATCTGGACAAAGCAGCAGCGGCTGCCGTGGAGGAGAAGAAATTGATGCGCAAGATCGATTGGGCCCTCATTCCTTGGCTTTCGGTTCTTTACCTTCTCAGCTTCCTTGACAGGAGCGCCATAGGCAATGCAAAATTATACGGCCTTGAAGAGGAACTGCAAATGAAAGGCTCCCAATTCGGGATTGCCTCGTCCATATTCTTCTTTCCGTATGCTCTCTTCGAGGTTCCTTCAAATATCCTTCTCAAGCGTTTGAGACCTTCTGTATGGTTTCCTTTAATCACTTGCCTGGTCGGTATTTGCATGATGAGCCAAGGCTTGGTCAACTCATATGGAGGTCTTCTCGTTGCTCGCTTCTTCTTAGGAATGACAGAAGCAGGCCTCTTTCCTGGTGCGAACTACTTGTTGAGGTAAGTTTCTTTGATCAACTTGTTTCCGACTTATGCGTTCCACAGTGGTTGGTACAAACGTTCAGAGTTTGGTCTGCGTGCCAGTATATTCTTTTCTGCTGCGACGGTGTCTGGCGCCTTTGGGGGTCTCCTGTCTGCAGCAATTCACAACATGGGTGGAATTGGCGGAAAATCTGGATGGCGATGGATTTTCATCATAATAGGCTTGGCAACATTTGTTTGTGGCATCTTGTCTATTTGGCTCTGTCAAGATTTTCCAGATACTGCGAAATTCATCACCGATGCGGAGCGCAAGGTGGTAGTCAATAGGTTGACAACCGATCAGAAATTCTCGGCAGCAGGCGAAGGCTTTTCGTGGAGAAGTATTCTCAAAGGAATTATTGATTGGAAAACGTGGGTAGGCATGCTTATATATGCCGGAGTCGATGGCCCACTCTATGCATTCGCAACATTTACGCCATCTGTCATCCAACAACTAGGATACACAGCAACAAGAGCAAATTTAATCAGGTGCGTAATTTCAATGGAACTCATCAGTCTCTTAAGTCTTCTGCTAGTGTCCCGATCTATGTGTTCGCATGCATCGTAACGGTTGTTGTGGGATTCACTGCGGATCGCAAAGGTCACAGGGCATTTATCAATATGTTCATGATCTCAATTGGTATTGCGGGCTACATAATTCTCGCTGCGAGCCGGGTGCCAGGACTATCCTACTTTGCCATTTATCTGTCAGCTGCTGGCATATACCCGTGCATACCGAACACAGTTGCGCTGACATCAACCTCGATAGAAGGCATATACAAACGAAGTGTTGTCATGGGCTGGATTATTTCATTTGGCAACATCAACGGTGCTGCCACGACAAACGCTTAGTAAGTCCAAAAAACATACCGTCGGACATCAATACCTGACCATTCACACTTGTAGCAATACAGGCAAGCCTTGGTATCCTCTAGGTAAGTGCACTGTGTGCCATAAAAGGGAAGGATTGACCCATGTCCTTCAGGACACAGTATCATTGTTTTGTACCTTGCAGTTGGATGGGTATCGTGCTTGATCTATTACCTCGGCATACAACGCTCTAATGCACGGAAGGCGCGAGGTCTCTGTGATGAGACCATTTTGGCCGACGAAACTCCTGACATGGATATCTCCACGCTGGTAGCTCGTGCCTCTGAAGCCAGAAAAGAACACGAACAGATTGATCGAACACGGTTTCTGGGATATCTACGTGCTCTCCGTCGCAGGGTGGGCGAATCAGACGGGGGTGTCTACGCAACAGTGGATGAAGCTCGGTACATGAAGGGCGATGCGTATAGCCGTTTTGTTTACTCATACTGATATGATTATATCATTGTTCTGTTGCCTCACAATTGTATTACACGATATTGTATCCTGATCAAATTGCATGAATGGAAGTTGACATAACAGTTCGTTCAATTTGCTAAGGCCCGCTGATGCATTGGAGGCCAAAGCTCCTCTTCGACGGCAGAGTGTGCACTTGAACGCCCATTCATTCCACTCCTCCGCTGTGCATGCCGAAGTGTTGGTTTGCTGGAAACGATTTCGTGGCTATTCATTCCAGAAGCAGCCTCTGATAGAGGTCTGGTTTGCTCCGCATCGTCACTCCTAATATTTGTTGCGTCGATATCGTCAGCCATACGTTGCAGGTGTGCCTCTCCCGCCGACTTCTCGTTCGCAATGGCATCCTGGAACACCTCGACTTCTTTCTCCGAAAACGTACCAAGAGAAGGAAGGATACGTGCAGTGAAAAAGCTCCTCGCAGCTTGAGCTCCCTGCAAGAGAGATGATGAGCTTCAATGCGAGATACGTAATTTCAACTTACGTGATGGTGGTAAATAGCTCCGAGAAGCGCTTCTACGGCAACGCCCCTAATTTTGTATAGGCCGGTCTCTTTGGGTCCTTTCTGGCCATCGCTCTGTGAGACGGTGTCAGATAACGAGTTGAAAACGTTCAATCATCTACACTTACCACAGCTGGTGTCCAACGCATGACTTCGTGCAAATTAAGAGATCGTCCCACAAAATCACCGAGCTTGGAGGTGTGCAATAGATCATTAATTTTGCTTGTCTCTGCCATGGCTTGAGTGGAATTCGGGCCTTGCTGTGAGAGGAAGAGTGTCATGAAAAATTTGAGAGCTCGCCGACCTGAGAAAAAGTTTAGCCATCGCAAGGAAAAAAAGGGTATCCAACTTACCCAGAAAGCCGAGTCTTCTATTATGTCCTGCTTCTAATCCTTTATCCCAGCTCTCGTGTGTGACGAGTTGCAGGGCAATGTCATCTGGGAACGAAAAGGATGGAAAAGCTGAACGTAGCCACTTTTGTATACTCTGGATGTCTTGGGCTGCTGGAGGTGTAAGCCTCATGTTGAAGGAGGGGGGAGTCCCAGAGGTTGATTGCGAGGATGATTGACCAGCTTTGTGCTCTTCATTGCCTTGTGACGATGACGTATGAAGTTCGCTGTATGAAATTCCCAGTCGTGAAGTAGAGGCTGCAGGAGTAGCAGGGCCGGTGGGGACTAGCTGGCAAACAGCGGGCACTGTCTTTGCTCCCGCCCTGCAGAGCACTCTTGATGTGCTAACTGCTGTACGAGCAAGCATGATTGCTTTTGAGATGGAGAAGCACTGGGATTGAGAAGATTCCTTCCTACTGCGAGGTCAGACGATGCGTCGAGAAAGAAAAGCAAAGCACGTGCTTGGCCTGCGCGCATGGGGAAAATTGGAAGGAGTGCCTGTAGGATAGAGAGAAATGTGACGGGTGGCTTTGTGATTCTTGCCACATCAACTAAAATGGCACCCTCTGCTATCGATTCATCAAAACCCATGAATTGGGCGGATGATGTGGATGATTATGTCTCGCCGGACGCCCCTCGCATCGAAGAGAAGGATGAGGGAAACGGAATCAAAGTCATTACAGAGTACAAGTTAAATCCTGATGGAAAAAAAGTTAAAGTATGTACAATGCTTAGCAAAGCAAATAAAGGACTAATATTTTTTTTCAGATCACAAGAAGAGTCAGAAGGACACTGATAACAACCAAGGTCAATGCAGCAGAGGCAGAGCGGAAGCAATGGACCAAGTTTGGTGCGGAAAAGGGACGCGCTTCTGGACCACAATCGGATACCATGTCTCTGGGCGAAAATGTGCTATTGAAGATGAGCGCAGGGAACAGACATGCGGAGCCAGAGCCAGATGCTATGGAATCGATGAAGGAACAACTTTCGAAAGCCAAAATTACGTGTCGTCTTTGTAAGGGAGAGCACTTGACGTACAAGTGTCCCTACCGTGATACATTGGAGGTCATTCCAGGTGCATCAGGCACTCCAGAGGGCGATGGATCGCTTACTCCTGCAGCGACCGACCCATCGAACCCCGCCGTGGCTGCGTCCGCTGGTACCGGAGGCAAATACATTCCTGTGCACCTGCGGGGGGGAGTGCGAGGCCCTGGAGAGCGCATGGGTGGCCCAAGTGGTATGAGCCGAGACGAGATGCCAACGCTTCGTGTGACAAACTTGAGCGAGGATGCCGACGAAGAAGACTTACGGGCGATCTTTGGTCGCTATGGTCACGTTGCTCGCGTGTACATTGGTCGCGATCGTGAGACGGGTGAATGTAAAGGGTATGCATTCGTCAGCTTCTTGGACCGAGATGCTGCCGACACGGCCAGACAGAAGGTTGATGGTCGTGGTTACAGCAATCTTATTCTTTCAGTCAACTGGTCTCAGCCTCGCGGTGAGCGAGCAAATTAGTGTCATTTGTATTGCTTCTTTGGTATCAATTGCATTTGAATAATGGTCCTCGCTCGAGCTATGCGCGTATTTTACTCCAACGCGTCCGTCTTTTGTCCCGTCCACGAGCTCTTGTTGCTATCCATGGCACACATACAAGCGGACCGTGGCAGCCAAGCTGCTGACGAGGGCCCTAGATCGCCATATGTGAACCTTCGTAAGCAGACAAAATATGTCCTGATAGGTGGCAGCGGTGTGTGGTACTGGCAGGTCTATTTGCATCTCAAGGATGCAGTATACGGTCCCCTTTGGAGCCGGTGAGTGAGAAGTGCCATACGTTGTACAAGGCTGACATTCTGTTCAGAGCGGTGGGGTCTTTGGCGATCACGCTTTATGTTGCGACTATCATCATCTTTGCACATGTTATTCTTCTGCCAGCAAGAGGTCACCAAGTTGATGTGAGTCGCGAGCGCTTGTGGCTTGCAGACAGCTGACATCCGTTTGTATAGTATTTGCGCTGGCAAAAGGATGAAGAACTCAAGGGTGTCATTCCGGTACTGACGGCATGTATAGTTATGGGATTCATCACCCTATTCTTCTCACTAAGCCCCTTTTTTGCGTGAGTACATCTACTGCGTCGACAGTGCCTCTGACGTGAGAACAGCCCATTGCCTCCTTCTGCCGCACTTTCTCAAAGATTGGTAGAAGCGGCTCATGCCGCTGGCGGAAATTTACAAAAGGCTAAGTCAGGCGTTCAGCTTATTCTCTCGGATGCAGCCAAATCATTGGGTCTCCACGGAAGCAACGTCGGCTCGTTTGCCGGCGTGGATTTGGTGGACAAGTCTTCACTCTTGCGTGTATTCCGCCTTCCGGACAGTGAAGCCCTTGCGGGTCGTCTAGGTGTTTCAAAGGAACAGAGCAATACTCTTCTTGTCACTCTGGCAGCATATCAAAGACGAGCGCAGGCTTGGAAAGAGAACAACGTACAAGTGCTTGGCTGGACAGGTGCACTTGCTGGCGCTGGGAGTGCTTTTGTGCTCCTTTTCGGGCTGGTTGGTTTGGTCGGTCTGGCTTCACCCCGCAAGTCGCAAACAAAGCGTGCCACATTATGAATTACTTTTCCATGTATTATACTATATACTTATGCTCGGTCCCAATTTGGCCCACTCCATTTGTTAATGTAGTCCGCCCTAATGCCACTTTGTAGTGATGATTTGCCAGCTTGTCATTGAGCCATCCAGGCTTGTGTGCCTCTTGCTTTCGCTTGACTGGGATAGACCCAAATTGTCTTCTGATCTGCAGGTCTCTCTAAATCGGTTCCCCAGCCTCATTCACGCGAACCGACCGGCTTGCCGCACGAAAAGTGAAAGTCCTGTTTCTCCACATCACAAGCCTGCTGTTCTTACCCTTTCCCTATCCCATCATGTCCTCAAGAACAAAGCTCACTGGTGCCACTCGCAAAGCATCCGCCTTGCCTGTCGTTTTTTTATGCTTTGCTTCCATTGCTATCGGTGCCCTCTGCCATATTAAGGGTGTCCACATGTTGTCCGGTTCCACCGCACAGATCATGAAAACATGGAACACCGCACAGCTCAAGCGTGGACTTGGCCTCACCAAGTCCTGGCCAGGGACAGACTTCTTTGAGAAGAACATTCCGGGGCCCTTTCACTTTCTGCTGCTCCTTGTCACGCTCTTTGCTGAGATATCACGGGACTGGACCGGTAGTGGCCTTCTTTTCCTAGTCGCATCTTTTATCTCCCCCATCCTCGTCTTCATCTCAACCGAAGCCCTCAAGGACGGTCAGTCGCTTCTTATCACGGAGCTTTTCGTTATATTGGTTGCTTCTGCTGGACAAGCAATGATGATCGGTGCAGCCGTACCGATCTTCCTCATTCCTGTTTATGCATTTGTCCGCTGGTCAGAGGTAAGCTGAATGGCGCAACATCCAAAAATCTCAGCTGATATTCTACTAGGTGAAGAAGCCTTCTACGGTTCATCCTCTTCCTTCGCCTCCGTCCTGGAAATTGGTGATAGCAGGGCTTTGCCATACGGCCGCCATGGCAACATTCTTTCCCACATCCCTGATCCCTCCTTCGCACGAACATTGGGTGCTGTCCAACCTTATTTTCCAGTTCTTTCCTTTGGCTTGGGTCCCCCTCCTTTTCATCTCGAGATCAAAGACAACTGTTTCCACAGACGGAAGTGCTTCCGCTCGCCAAACACCACGGCTGTCGGCGAGCACCACCTATCAGTTATTATCTTATGCCTTGGCTGGTCTTTACTACCTCAGTATTTACCTTGGCTATCCGGGCTTTATCGCAGCATACCGTAACCGGCTTGATTGGAAGAATGATGGCCATGAACTGCTCTTCTGGGATGGAATTGGGTCCTTGTCTGCATCATATCTCGTTGTCCTCATTGATAGCTGGGTAGATGAAGCAAAGATCACCGGTGGAGCATCGCGAACACATAGTCGCCGCTTGATCGTGGAAGACGTTCTCATCGGTATTCCAGGCGTCCTGCTCTTTGGTCCTGGCTGGGCCATGGCCAAATATTTCCAGCGGTAAGTAAGCGAGGACGAGGACCTGATTGCAGTCATTTGCTCACATCCTTTACACAGTCGAGAAATCTTGGCCGAAAAGGCTCGTTTTAATCTCAAACAGGAATAGGATGCACAACATTGCAATGTGTGGAACATGTCTCCTTTCACTTCTTTGTCATCTCGAATGCATTCGTAGGAAATAAATGTTACAAGGTACTTGGCTGATAAAATTAATCGTGATGCAGTCAGTTTGCGTATTGAGAAGTCCACTGTCGACTCATTTCAATGGCTCTAATTGGGAGGAAACTATGAGAAAGAGAAGGCATTGTCTCCTTGTGTACCTACGCCTTTTCATCTGTCTTGTAGTGCTCCGCAACATCATTGGCAAGTGGATCATCTGGATTCGGCGCAGAAAGGAGCGCCTGGATTGAGAGCAGAACGGTCCTTATCTGTAAGGCAGGGGACCACTTGTCTATTTGAGAGTCAGAAAACAATTCTCGTCCTCAGATAAACGCACCCTTCAGAATGTCTAAGCAGATACGACCCAATTTGTCTGCAATGGAAGATAAGTCTTGTTCGATGGAAAAAATTACCATGTCCTGCGCAAACATACCGATGTTGGGGTGGTAGATCTTGGTGAGAAATCGGACTTTGGGGGGTGCCATGGGGTACTCTTCTGGCAAGAATAGTTCAAGCTTGAATGACCCTCCTAATACATGTGCCGATCAGCTATTAGCAAGATAATTGGTAGCACACTGACCTTCAAAAGGACTTTGTGAAGGGCCGGAAATCACTACATCGAAATACCGTAGGTTGTCTTCATGTGGTGTAGCCACGATCCCTGGAGCAGGTTCAGCAACCAATCTTTCCGTTTCCTGGGGTGGATGTCAGTCACAAATGTATGTATAATAGTCCTCAGAAGATACCTTGATGATCCGCTTCGGCAGTGCCATAATGAACAGCCGCACTCTATGTGTATGTGGAAGGGGATAGATCTTACAAGACCGAAAGTAACAATCCCCGCCTGAGCACGCTGATTGCGTCCGTGGCTCCCCAAGTAGCTACGCGCATGTGCCTATCCACGTGGGCGAACCATCGACGTGAAAGACTAAAGCCCAAACCAACGTTGCGAAGAGGTCGTTGACAAAGCTAGTAGTATACCGTTCGGAAATATACAGTCCGCTTTGGCAAACTATCCTTTCAGACACACAACTATTCCCAGTCCTGCTCTCCGTTCAAAAACAGAGCCAACGTTACAACGGTGCGTGTAGCCTTTTTGTCCTGTCAACCAGTACTTCCGTGGACTTGAGCGTTGAACCCGCGCCTGCACATTCTAAGCGCGACCAGCACGGAACGCATTAGGCTTGTAAATCCGAAAATTTGAGTGCGCGCAGGGCGTACTAGCTACCGGTCAAGCTCCAACAACTTTAGTAAGCTCTCTTTTATCATCCTCGCATCTCCCCTGTATTATATGGGAAGTTTCTTTGACACGAAGTGATAGAAGCCCAGTTTCTTCGATTGGGCTCTCAAAAGGTCTCGATCGACATCTCATCAGGATTCGTACCCACCTCATTGGCGGTCGTTCCCCATGCAGGGGCACTCGCGAGCACCTTCCTTTGCCTCAGAACGTACCACCACGCCCACCAAGGCTCCCATTAGAGCGCCAGATTTTGCAAGCGGTAGAAAAGGTCAGCCGACGGTAGAAGTATCCGCAGCAGCTTTAAAATCCAACTTTGAGTACGACGACATGTCCCACAGTAAAGACAACGAAGAACAGTTTTGGAACCAGAGAGGTGAGACCTATGATGGGAGTAAGGATAGCTCCCCCGAAGCATCGGAGGGTCAAGTTCCTAGTTTGACTACTGGATCTACCTCTGCTTCTATTGAAAGTCTCGAATCGGTACAATACCTTAATCAACGTCGTATTGCGCAAGCTTTCACCGATGAGAAGCGCCTCAACGGTCAGCGTAAGCCTACCCAAGGCAAAGCAGCTATACCGCCTACGTCATTTGATAGTTCTTCGGATGGTACAACCCTACTGCACAGTGAATTTGGCTACTGTTCCAATCAAGACTATAGATACACGTCTCGCCACCGTCCGGGCGTCCCTCTGCCTGACCCTGTCGAGGAGGAGCCAAGTTATCTGATTGTACTCACCACCTACGTGTCATATCTCATCCTCATCGTCATCGGACACATGCGGGACTTCGTTGGGAAACGATTATTTCCTAAGTCGTACCGCCATCTCATGGAGGCCAATGGATATGCAGCTCTCAACTCTGATTTCGACAGCTTTTATACGCGTCGTCTCAAGCAGCGCCTGGACGACTGTTTCTCGCGCCCTGTAACAGGCGTATGTGGACGCACTGTACTGACATTAGACCGAGTTTCCGACGACATGTTCAAGTCTTTCCGTCTCACTGGTGAGAAGACCCGTGCTTTGAATGTTAGTGCGTACAACTATCTTGGCTTCGCACAATCACATGGCGGGTGTGCCGATGCCGTTTATGAATCTCTTAAACGATATGGCATTAGCTCCTTTGGCTCCCGACTAGGTGCAGGCTCGCTTGATTTGCACGCTCAAGCAGAGAAGCTCGTGGCTCGTTTTGTTGGACAGGAAGAGAGTATTATCATCTCCATGGGCTTTGCCACGAATAGTACCACCATTCCAGCCATTGCTAGTCTCGGTACTCTTATCATTTCTGATGAAATGAATCACTCCTCAATCCGGTTCGGTGCTCGATTGAGTGGTGCACACATTCGTCAATTCAAACACAACGATATGGGTCAGCTTGAATCTCTTCTTCGGGAATGTATTAGTCAGGGAATGCCCAGAACTCATCGTCCTTGGAAGAAGATTTTGATCATTGTTGAGGGCTTGTACAGTATGGAAGGTACGCTCGTCAATCTGCCCAAGCTTATAGAACTCAAACGCAAATACAAGTTCTACATTTACCTCGATGAGGCCCACTCGATTGGTGCCATTGGCCCCAACGGACGCGGTGTCTGTGACTATTTCGGTATCGATCCGAAGGCTGTTGACATCCTCATGGGTACATTCACGAAGTCATTTGGCGCGGCTGGTGGTTATATCAGCGGTTCCAAGGCTCTCATAGATCGCATACGACTCACAAACCATGCCAATATCTATGGAGAGACTATCGCCCCTCCCGTCCTCACACAAATCATCGCCAGTATGAGCAGTATTATGGGTGTCGGAAACAAACCGGAGGAATACGCTCTTTTGCCTTCCTGGGTTGATTTGCCATCTCGTCTTCTGGATGGTTCTGAAGGCCGTGAAAGGCTACGACGACTGGCATTCAATGCTCGCTATCTTAGTTCAGGTTTACGCAAACTGGGCTATATCGTGTATGGTCATCGAGACAGTCCGATCGTTCCTTTGCTCATCTTTCACCCGGGAAAGATGGCACTGTTTTCTCGCTTGATGCTGGATCGCTCACAGGCGTTACCACCATCTCAAAGGTATGCCACTCAGATGGATGAGGCAAGCTTTAAGGAGCAACAAGAAGAAGACACACGCTTCCTCCACGATCCTACAGCAAAGTCCACAGAGGTTGTGCGTCCACCTATCGTTGTCGTAGTTGTGGCATATCCAGCCACTCCACTTACCTCTAGTAGGGTACGCTTTTGCGTAAGTGCGGCACACAACATTGATGACATCCAGAGCGTCCTTCGAGCTGCAGACGAGGTCGGAAACACCATCGGGATGAAATATGGTTCGGGAGGTGCTGGAGGTCGCTGGTCTATCGAGGATGTAGTGTCAAGGCCACTCGACCTTGTTCAGTGGGACGGATTTTCCGATCTTCCCAGACCTAGTGCCGAATGAACTTCTGGGCATGGATGACATTCATCGGTTCTTTTTGAATATTCGTGTCAACCATGTAAACACACATTGTACCACGTCTGTCACAAACATAATGAAATTCAGTGTCCTATATAAGATATGCGAGGTGAAAGTGTGAAGTGGTAGCGATCTACGCATACTGGCGTGAAACATTCTCTGTGCTGGTCTTTTCAGACTGAGAAACGTCTGATGGTGTCTGTTGGTCTTCCAATGCCCGTTCACGGATACGGTACAAAAGAATCCCAGGCCAAATAGGGATAAAGACAAAAATAGCGACAAGTAATGGGAGTGCATCCAATGTGAAAGTATAGATCTAGAAATGAAAAATTTGTGAATATTTCAAACGAACTCGAAAAATATCTAACGCACCTCATGGCTATACAACGTCCCTCGGTATCCTTGAGCCATCTAGTGGCGAATGAGTAATCCTTTCGAATTGCTAACCGACTTGACTCACTTCTATGATGCGGTACACGCTCCTAACCAAGATCCCTATGCTTGAAACATAGAGCAAATCTATCATGAGCACTGTAGGCTCCTTCATGTTGAAAGGTGAGTATCGTTTGCCATGCTGTCGCATCAGACGGTAATGAGCCACCAGGGTCAAAGCCGTGAACAAAAGATATGAAGCTTGAGAAGTTTAGAATCAAGAAACATCGAATATTATCTCTACTCACCACCTTGAGCTGATACACCGGCCAGGAAGATCGTGTTTCCTGTCTGTGCAGTCTGGTAATCATCGCTGGTTTGCATACCACCGCCTGCTGCTTGCACACAAAAGGTACATACGTCGGAGAGAACGAAAATAATTTTGACCCATCGTGGAGGAATAAAGAGATAAGGTGAACGATGGTGGACATCTGTGGGCTTATGCCCTTCTATTGCTGCAATGAGTCGACCGAAGAGGATATAATTAAATGCCAAGAATGCGGCCGGAGAAAGGACGACGAAAAGATACATAACCGTGTAAAGCGGTTCATTACGTTGAGATTCGCGCATGGGAAGCCGTAGAAAATAGCCCAAAGCTGCAAATGATGAACCAATGGGTAGAGTCAAAGCCCACTTGTCAACCTTCGGGCCAGAAAAGAAGAGGTGGTAATAAAGTGCTAGCGAGAAGAGCGTATATACTATAGCAATGGCAAGGTTTCCGCCTAATTGCGGGACATATGCCAAGTACGAATCAGGCTGGAGGGCAGGCCCAGCACTGACTGGGATAGCCATGCACCATGATACCGCAAGCACAAGCTTAAACACCTGTTTGAAGGACATTTGCGATGACAATGAATGTATGAACTACGATGCGGTTCCAGCCCTGAGTAAGTAGTACTCTGTGAAAAACTCCTGCAGAAGTGCATCTATCTTTCCGCGGAGTTTAATTGGACCCTTTAGCTTGTTTGTCCAGTAAAATAGTGCGTAATCCTCTGACAAAGCGTTGTCGGTTCTATCCTGAATCCTGATGGCGACGGTGTCAAGTCAATTCAGGGAGCAAGAGGCACCCTTATTACCTGGGCAATCTTCAATCGCAAGAAGCGAAGCAGAGGATGAGCGAAACGATATCTGCTTGATTGACGATCACAATTCACAAAATACAGTGCTAGCCTACAGGGATAATGCAATGACGAACGCAAGCGCCTTTGTAATCCAATTGGCAAGCATAGCACTCGTAATTTCCATATGTACATTGGTATTGTGGACGATGCCGTTAAGTCCTCTACCTTTATTTGGCTACCATCCCATGGTGCAAGTGAGTTAGCACAATGCGAAGTGTATGAAATTCATGTTCCTTGTAGTCCGTTGCATTTTTGTCATTAATGCAGTCTACTTTGACTTTACAGCCTACATCTATGTCTCGACCCAAAGAGAAACAAGCAGCCTTTCAAGTTCATCGCTTTTTCAATCTCCTCCTTGTGCTTCCCCTGTTCACGATCGGCGCTAGCATTATGTGGTATTTACACGACCAGCCCGGCTCCACTCATTTTGTCAGTTTACACGGAATTCTAGGAACAACGTGTCTCTTATGGGCCTGGCTGCAAGTTGCTGTGGGAATACTTGTCACTGCTTTTCAAGGTAAACTGGTTGGGAATACTGCTCGAGCCAAAAGTCTTTATAAATGGCACAGGTGAGTTGTATCTGTTTCTACATGCCTTGGTGGTGCTAATCTTCTACACAAATGTAGACTCTCTGGTTATGTGCTGATGCTTCTAATAGTCTTTACAGTATACTTGGGCACTGCACATACAAGCTGGAGCGTTCAGAATGGGTCTTCACCTTTCAGAGCAGCTATTGTCTTCCTCCTGATCATTATTACAGGAACAACCATCGTTCGAACGCAACGCTCGAAGATGCCGTCTCACATCTTAGCAAATGCATCCTAGCATAAAAAGCACCGTGCTCTTTCTGTATTTCTGTAAACAAAAAACCTTTCATGATCACCCGTAACAGCTCAAGTGCAGATGCGAGATCATATAAAAAGAGTAGATTGCCTGTGTCACGCCTGTTTGGCAGTACAGAAGGTACAAACGTTATTAAGTACAACAATTGATGGAAAGTCTCCCTTAGGGTAACGGACAAGGTATGATAAAGGAGGGGAGGCCAATATGTGATTTTGCAACCAAAGTTCGTAGGTGGGCTTTGTGCACAAACATCCAGATCACAGAACCTGCATGTAGTTGCTTGGGACAATACCCGTCTCACCATTAGACTTGCGTGCCTGCCACCACTTTCCACTATTGTCCACGATATCAAGTATCTCTCCTTTGCTGAAAGAGATTTCGGTAGGGTCGTCGGCATTGGCTTGGTAGGCGTACAGTGCTCGTGCACGGTATCCATAGCCTGGCATTGGTTCCTGGCCACCGTTCTCCGTTGTTCCATGGTGCTTCGACGTACTGACAGGGCTTGCTGAACGTGCGGGATCTCCACCATGACTGATATCGGACTTAGGGCCGGTCGTCGATCCGATGGTACCACCACCCATGGTCATTTGCGGAGTGTGAGCACTACGAATACTTCCAACACCGCCACCCAAAACGGGTGCCGTAGACTTTGGTCCCCCGATTCCCGCGGCAGTAATGTCAGCAGCAGAAGGTGATTGGCCATACGTAGGTTGGTAACCGTTCCCTGTGCTCTGGATCCCGGCTTGGTATCCTCCGAAGCCTCCCGTGTTACTGCCATTAGCTCGCGAGATAGGACCAGAAGACCGACTTCCCCTTCCACCTGGGCCACCAAGCTTGCCGTTACCAAGCGAGCTGAGTAGGGTGTATGAGTGACTGTCTTCCTCTGACGTGAAGAAGAGGAGCCAAATGACATTGACGATTGTCAGGATGAACCATCCTGCTGCCATGGCATTCAGACTTGAGTTACTATCATAGATACCCCTATCGATACCAAAGACAGAGAATACGAGAGCGACTGCCAGAAAGGCCGAGATTTGTAGTCGTCCAAGGGCAACACTGTCTGTAGTAATAATAGCAAGTACGCCTAGAATGAGGAATAATTGCAAGAAGATACTGAACCAAAGAACGCCTTGTTTTCTATCGTCAGCTTCAGAGGCAATCTCGCCAATGAAAGCGACAATCCAGCCAATTCCAGCAAGCAGCAGGGTGCCGAGAAGAACGAAGTTGCTGAATAGGAGGCTGTTCAAAGTGGATTAGGTATAGCGGGTGACAAAAACAGAGGACTTACCTGAAATCGAATCCGCCTGAGCCTTTACGAGCCATGACGACAACGATAGGGATGGATTAGTATTAGAAAAAGCAAAGGAAGTGACGCCGTTCAAGTGACGCAGTCGTTTGTGTTGAAGATACGAAACGAACGTTAATTCTGCACAGCACTTGATTCTCACGACAAGGAATTTTAACCCCCTTGATGCACACGAAAAGACTTGCAGCACAATACAATGCGGGACACACTAGTGTTAAAAATCTACTAGCCGACAAGCACGTCAATACGGGTGGCTATTCGAAAAGTGTATTTGGCAAGTGCGTTTCAGCGCTAATATTGGCTTGGAATCTGATGCTTCCAGATCGCGGCAAGGGTGAAAAGGGCAAGGAATGGGAGTCTGAGTGGCAAGTGTATCGCGTGGTAACCGCTCGTCAGGATCAGCATGCGCCCTTGGCTGAATGGTGGCATCGCCATATCGGCAACATCGGCACACGCATTGTGGTCGATAAATTGATATTTTCAAATGGCTTACAATTTTCCCAAACGGGTGGCACCGTCAATACGTAAGGTCGAACCGTTCTGAGTAGAGAAATTAGATTGGGGTGAATGGCGGCGCGCTCCCACTTACCAGCATAGAGTTCTCAATGATGGCTATGACAGCATGTGCGAATTCTTCTGGCTCTCCAAGACGTGACTAGGAAGGTGTCAGAATACATGGCTTTACATCGTCTAGCACATACAGGGAACTCAGTCTGTCGTAAAAGTGCCTGGTAAGCTTTAGGAGACATGTTGCTCGACATGGGTGTCGCAAAGAGGGCGGGCGCAAGCGTCATTGTCCGTATCCCGTACCAGGCAAGGTCGCTACAAGAGAGTCATGTCAGAGAACTTCTTCTGCCCGTTGCTTTGCACGCACCGAGCCATTGGCAAAGTCATGCCGACGATGCCTCCTTTGCTCGCTGAGTACGATATTTGTCCTGTCTGCCCTTCAAAGGCGGCTGCACTTGCCGTATTGATGATCACACCACGGTCTTGTGTTTTCTGGTCTGGTTTTGCGATCGGCTTCGGAGCGTCTCGTACCAATCGGGAGGCAACAAGTCGGGACACGTTGAATGAGCCAATCAGGTTAATTTCGACAACCGTACGGAATGTATCAATGTCCTATAAAGTTGTCAGTTTCATGGAGAGCGACTCTCAATGTACGCACAAATGGTTCCCCGTCGGCGTTGATAATCTTTCCAATATGTGTCAGTTTCGTATGAAGAGTATCAGCAGATGCACTCACTTTTCCGACCATTGCGACGCCGCCACAATTGACACATCCTCCCACTGGAACGCTAGGGAACGCCTTGTCTGATGATTCGATAGCTGCTTTTACATCATCTTCGTCTACGACGTCTACATGAGCAGATGTCGCACGTTTGCTTCCCGACTTATTGAGATCTTGGAGGAGGGCTTCGGATTTTTCATCATTGATGTCCCAAATACTAACGTAGCCTCCCAGACCGTGGATCGTTCGCACAGTAGCTTCTCCAAGACCGGATGCCCCTCCTGTTACGTACCAGACATGATCAGCGACTTTCATTGTGTGAACGAGATGAGAAAACAAAGCTCTTCTACACATCTCGACATTTCCGGCTAGCGGCCCGGGCGTGAAAGCGCTACTCCACACGAGTCCTTGGCATTCGACAATGTTTACAGGAAATAAATACTAACATCATTCTCTATCCAAATCTGTACATGTTCCTAATACAGTAGTATTCATGTCAGGCTCTTTTTCTGTTCACATGTGATACTACATACCATGCGAGGGCACCCTCATTGAATTTGAATTCTTCTGTCCCTTTCTCCGTATCTCCAGCAGCGCCTAGTGAAACCAGGATAGCTATGAAGACTCAGATTGTGTTGTTCTTTTCGTCAAACATACTCACGGAGAAGGTGTTCAGACGTCGGATGCGCTTTCAGATAATCTGAACGAGCAAATAGACTCTTTGCTTGACTCCAGCGCTTCGGGTCTCCTTCTTCGTCCAGTTGGTTAGCATCGTCCCCCACGTGTACCAAAGCATCTGTCAAAGCAGGGGGAAACGTCTCTCCATATGTGTTTGAGCCTGTCAGTCTCTGTCCTGTAATTCTTGCTGTCATAAAATCGCGGAGGTTGTGCACTGGTTGCCCTCCGCCAATGATGGCATATCCTTCCTCCCGCAAGCCTTTCAGTGCTCTGCCTAATCGTAACGATGCTGTTCCATCGTCTTTCGGGACTCCAGAGGGGACCGGCAGCGAGACTTGCACGAGAGGAATATTCATTCTCTCTCCAAAGGCCGCTAAGAGCGGCACCCAGACACCATGGTCGATTCCGCGTTTTGTAGACTGCACGTAATAGCCCTGGTTTTTGAGATGCTGGGCGACTGCAGAACTGAGTTCATTTGGATTCCTTGTATTAAATTTTGCCTCATAGTAGTGCTTTGGGAAGTTGTAGAAGTCGTATATGAGAGGATTTGTTTCGTCAATATTGATCAAAACATGCTTTGGGTCGATATGGCTCTTGTGCTCAAGGAAGTCCCCCTGTTCGGCTTGCCAATGAGCGGATACAAAAACGATCCCTTTCAACTTGGCTTGACGGATGGAATCTGCTGTGCGAACCCAATGCTTGTGAGCTGGGTGCTGTGGATCATAGAGAGTGGGAGGCCCGCCATGGGCGACAAACCAAACTGGAGCGGGAGTCATGGAGGGGAAAGAGGAGGAGAGATACCTAGTAGGTACTCTAAAGCCAGAGAATATTTTAGTTGTGAGCAAAGTTGGCAGACTTGCGGATAGTGCAACAATTAGAAGGAGAGCAAAGTGCCAATTATTCATCCATGGACAGGTATGGTATGACGACAACGCAACAATTATATACCTTTCACCTCTCCATGAGCTTATTTCCGGCTGTAGAGACCAACGTCATTATTCTTAGATCTACACGCGTCCACCTCCCGAGGAATTACCATGCCGCTCCAGATATCCGACTCCGATTCTATTATCGGACAGGCTACTGCGCCTGACAGTGAAGCGCAGTACCTCTTCTTCTTAGCATCGGGGACGCCGCCCTGGTGTCCAGATTGTCGAGATGCGCTGCCAGCAATCGAAAAAGTGTTTGGGAAAGATGCTCCTGTATTGCATGTGATCCTGGTCGGCACAAGAGACGAATGGAAGACGCCCGCGAATCGCTGGCGAGGCAGTCCCTTCTACGTGGATCAAACACCAACGATCCTCAAACTTGTCCATGTGAGTAAGAGATGGTAGGAATGTACTATCCAGTGCTGCTGCTGACGTGACGTAGGGCAAAGAAATTGGACGTTTAGGAGACCAAGCCTCCAAATCAGAAGAACAGCTTCGGGAACTGATTTCCACATGAATTGTATCGCATGTATTACAGAATCGTACAATTACAGGTTGTAAGGTTTACTCGCCGATTCCATCAGCGTATTCCTCGAATGCGGACTTAAATGCATTTGTTTCCGCGGTCTCGATGGCTTCAGAACGTGCACATCGCTTCCAATCGGCGCGGTCTGGGATCTCAAGGTAAGCAGCGAGTGTCTCCCTGGGGAACTGGAGATTGAAGCGCATTCCTTGCGGAAGGAGCATGATCCATGTGCTTTTGTCTATATCTAGTCGGAAGTAGTCCGACCGATTGCTGATTCGTTCCTCCTGCTCCTGCTCATTGCCACTCATGTCCAAAAGATTTTGGACTTCGTCGGCGTCTTCAATCATCGTGTACTCGTAGTCAGCAGCAGCCTGTCGGAAGAACTTTGAAAGCCCATCAGCCTTTGTTTTGGGGACTGGCACGACTTGTGTCTGCATGTGTCCTGCTCTCGTGCCTATGGTTCGACAGATCTCCCATGAGACGGCCACAGCATCAAAAGAGGCATAAGCTTTCTGTAGTGCTTCCCTCCATTGTCCCATCTCAGCAGCAACAGAGACTGCTCCTGCAGAGTCCGAGTGGCCTAACAGCGATGGAAAGTGTTCCACAGGACTATACACGGTCAGAGCACGACTCGGGATCCAGCTCTCTACTCACATGATCAGCACATGCCCTCCTCCAGGAACCGGTGACGTCGGGTTCGAGGTGGAGGGAAGCTGTCCCTTTGGCATGGCAATGTAGCATTCTGTTCCGATGGCCACAATGAGATGTTTAGCACACTGCGGATTGCTTAAGCAGAACCAGCAATTTTCCGGTCCAACAGGCAAAACGTCTCGTGCTGGACGTGCAGGCTTATCGGGCAGACCTTTTCGTTGGGATCTGTTTGCACGATTGTGCTTGTGCGATGCGTCTGTCCATCGGAAATTTGTTCCAGATTGCATGTCTTCATCGATGTTTTTGCGCTTGACTCCACCGTAGCCATCCGCCGAGAAGGGGGAAAGGGTACTATTGGAAGGGATTTTGGGTGCCTGTGTCGATTCCTGTGCAGGCTCAAGGTTCAGGGCCATGAACCATCTTTCCTTCTTTGCATTTGCAAAGCGTGCCAAAGAGATAAACCTCGTAATGCTGCAAAGAGGGTTCACTGGGGCATCGGTACGGAATGGTTCGCGTTCCCAGAAGACGCCCGTTTGCTTGATTTGTAGACCCTGCTTCGTATCATCGAGACCTACTATACCCAAGGGTAGGTCATTATCCTGCTCGCCACACGATCCTGGTGCCAGTGCAAAATGGTACCTGGGACTTCCATTTCGTGCGATTCTGGCAATGATAGGTGCACCCCATGTTCTGCTTGTAGGGTGAGGTAGTTTCTCGCTGTCAGAAAACATCGTGATGCCTGCCGGCCAGGCTGTCGTCATGAGGATATCAAGCGGAAGCTTTGCCGCGCGGTCTGCTTGCTCTTGCAGGGCTTGTGACTTCTCCGTCATCAATTTTCGCGCAGCAGCGAGTGACACAGGCTCCTCCTCGTTCCGTGCAGAACCAGATGAAGGCTCTTGAAAGCTGGGGTGCGACAATAAACGATCGATAGACGCAGAACTTATGGTAGGAGTCATGATTCCCTTTTGCTCGAGTCAGTCAGATAAGCGCTATATTGTGCCCACATACCTCGACTTCACTCTCTTCCTTTCCTTGGCTTTCCGCCCACAATTGTGCATCCCATAACCCACCAACAGCTGCTACCCGAAGACTCTTGGATCTGCTTGCATTGGGGATAGCACACACAGCCGCTTTTCCTAGAAAGAATAGATTTGGCGCCACAGATATGGGTGTGTTGTCTGTATTTGCATCGAAAGCCGCTTCAGCTTGACGCTGCGAAAGCAATGCTCGCACACGAGGATGTAAAGGAGAAGGGGGAAGTGCAAAATAGACAGGGATGGGTACTTTCGTGGAGAAATGCTTAGCCAGGCTACAATGAGGGGAATGTACTTACATGGTGTGTTTCCTTGAATTAGCTCTTCCTCTTCTTTGGATAAGTCTGCGCCATCTTCGTAGGGTCGGAAAAGGTCTCCCAAGCACAGCAAAGCATCGAATGGTCCATATTTGGCATTGATCGGTGTTACTTTTGCGACCAGATCCTTGATGCGACCTCCAGGGGGGCCTATAGTCAATCTACTGATTGTTATTCAGTTCATCTTGCCTTTCTTTGTACTTACACTTTGACTTGTTCCGCCGTCATGTTCGGGCCGATGAGTTGTGGGAAGATGAGGGAGGTACGACATCTCATTTCCTGTCACGCGTTCTTCCTACTGTGGAGGGAGGGACGAGAAGTTGGAAGGAAAAAGTACAATTGTGGCTACAGTACAACGTATCTGGCTTCTAGCGAATGTATTTGGTATCTAGCTACGACGTGCAGACCACCAACCTTTCCCATAACTAGCACAAAGCTCTGTACCTGCTCGGACAGGATGTGCGCCGGTAACCAAGGCAAGCCCATGGACATGTTTGGGTAATTTGCTCTCTCTAGGGTAGGCACAAACAGTGTCACGGGGAAAGGTGGCTTTCCAGTCTTCAAAGAATAAGTTAGGCCGGACGAGGATTCCTCGGTAGTCGTTGACGACTAAGGACGTTAAGCTACATAGTGTGGAGAAGTGATTCTCATGGAACACTCACATCGAGCCTCGCTTCCCGTTCTTGTAGCATCGATACCAAGCCTTGCTTCGTTGACGGTGATTGCGGCATCATAACAGCTGTGCGGGTCCTCGTCGGTCTGATTGGAAAGATGTACGTTACCCAAATATGATACTACCATGGTTCTCGGAGGAATGTCTTTCTTCGCAAATAGGCCATGTTGACCAAGTGCAGGATGATGAAATGCAGCTTGTTCTGATGCTTCCTGATAGGCCGGTTTGAAGGGTGTTGATGATGTGATAGGACGTACTTCTGTCCAGCCACACTTTCTGATGGAGAAAGGATGTGCGGGATGCGTACTGCGTGGAGCGACGCAAAGCTGCAGAGTCAATTCTGGTGGGAGTGCTTCCGATGGTTGGCTACTACAGGGAAGGAAAGTGATTCCAGAAGGCCAGTACTTGGGAATTTGGTAATCCTCCTGCATCCTTGCAGGATGAGAAGCCTCGTCTGTCTTGGAGCCTCTCTTTTGACTTTTCGTCATCCCATGGTAGTTCATGAGAAGATATCATACTCAAGTATCGGACACAATTCACGTGGAAGTGGCCTAGGCGCGCGACTGCTTGTAGCTATGGATTAAGCTATGGATATCTGTTGTACATGAGAGACAAGTGTGGCTCAGGATAATTATGAGTGCGAATCGATTCGAGGCGATGGTGGTGGACTGAAGATCGCACCAACGTCGCGGCCTAATTCGGCCTCCAGAGCCTTCTCGAGGGTGATTCTCTTTTCCAACATCTCCGTTCTCTCTGTGTCCCGCAGTAGAGTAAGCTGGCGACGCATTCGCTCGTTCTCTTTACGAATTACTTGTAGCTTCGCCTTCTCTATGAGGTAGAGTTTCTTGAGCGCGGCACCATCCAGTAGATATTGCGTACCACGACTGTTCCGAGTCGATGATCTCCGGGGTCGCTTGGACACATGAAAGGCGCCTGCGTCCTGTTCGTCATCGGAGAAGATATCCTTTTCATCGCCGGTGCTACGCCTGTCGAGCGGGGCAAAGTCGGGAGCAGGGCGGTGTGAGGCTTTTTCTTTCTCCCTTTGAATCCACTCTTTCCTGCCATTTTCCAACACCTTGGTCATTTCCTTCTCCTCTTGTTCGCATACCTCTTCATCGCGGATATTCTCGTCTACAAGAATGCTGCGACTTGGTTTTGTATCGCGGAGAATACCAAGCTCTTCATCAGGGATGATCTCGTTCCTAAGATCACTTCCGTTTGCTTGTGCAATGAGCGAAGCGCCATTGCCAAACAGATTTGAATAGGTAAACGAGGGGCTCTTGGCACCGTATGCCATAATGGATTCCTCCACCTCGCTATACGTCCGCGGTTGATAACCGTTGATCTCCCCTTCAGCTAGGTCTAGTAGCTCTTCGTTCGCTAAGTCGGTGCTTCCAAGGGTATCGTCACCAACTACACTCGAATCCTCCTCCTCGCCACCATCATTCTTCGCGCGCTGCGAGCGATTGGACGGCCCATGCTGAGAGGCTCGACCACGCGAGGAGACTGGATTGACATTATGCTGCACTCTCATATGCTTGGCGAGAGCATCCGAGCGTGTAAAAGACTTGTCACATTCTAAAGGAGAAAGAGAAGAAGAAAAAGTATCAGCATACTGTGTCATGTGTCGTGTGGAGAAGAAAGGAGCGTAATTCCTACAAGAAACTTATGAAGGGCATTTTATGCCGCCCCGTTCCAGCTTGAATCGAAGCGTGGACATGCGTGGGCTCCAAAGAGGCCGTGACACTGCATTTTTCTACTCTCTAGAGTAACTTACCTGGTCTAGGACAGGTGAAAGGTTTCTCCCCTGTGTGACTGCGGAGATGACTGAGAAGGGCAAATCGACTCGTTTGTCCCTTTCCTTTTCGGGGACAACCCGTCCATTCGCACGAATAGCGAGCTTTGTGAATTCCGACATGATCTACACAAGACTGTATCAGCTTGACCCGCGCGCGTTTCTCGCTGTACTCACCTTCATGCAGATGATGAATGAAAGGCGCCAACGTCGTAAAGACTTGACCACAATCTTCCCACATGCACTTGACTTCCGGACTCTCCGTTGGCTCTGCGTCCTCATCTTCGTCTAGCTCGTCTGCGAGTGATAGATTACTCCGATCAGCCTTGCCCTCTTCATCGCTGCTCCCTTCGCCCTCGGATGTTGACAGTTCACTGTTGGATTCGTGTGCATAAACCGCCGATCCAGACGTCTCTTTTGCCACATGCGCTCGATCGTTTTGGTATTGATCAGATACAATAGATGTGCTTCTCCTACCTTCTAAAGAGGCAGCCTCCATGCTTGTTCGTCCCACTGGCTGATTGGTCGACAACGCACTAGCTGAAGGAGGCGGGGGGGCATTGTCGCGAGAAGATGCCTGTGCTTCTGCAGCTAGTTGGGCCGAAAGTGCGGTTTTCTCCGCTTCTTTAGCATCTTTCTGTGCTTTCGTGAGACGTGGCATGCTGAAGAAAGAAGGTACAAGGAATAGAGATGTGAGAGGCTTGGAACGTCATATAAACCTTCCGCGATTGATCTGTTTGTGCCAGCTATGACCTACAGCCCTAAAGGGTGATTATGACTCGCTAAGGTGGGATGCGCGACAAAAGACGCCCGGAGAAAGATAGTGAGTGTTTGATTGGAAGGACGTCGAGGCTAGAGTGCCGAGAACCTTTTTCTTGCTATGTGCATCCCAAGTATGCGGCATGCGAGAGCACGCGTAGTATGGAAGTAGAAACATATCTGTATTTGTGCACTGCTCCACACTTGACACCAGCCGTTTCTTCCAGAATGGTGGCAGCAGCTTCGGCAGCGTCCACAACTCCAGGCGAGGCTGATAAGCAGCAGCACCATGCCTCTGGATCTCGCAAAAATACATTCTCAGCCGAGAATTTCTTTGCTACACAGGAGCAACCGTCCATTTTACAAGAGACGCGGAAGCTCGCGGAGAAATTTGTGGAAAAACACAATCAAGCCGGCCGGAGGGTGGTGTTAGTGACTGTGAGTGAAACGAGTAAAGCATTGTCCCTTCTGATCCTACTTGCGTAGAGCGGTGGAACAACGGTACCATTAGAACAGAATGTGTGAGTGAATAGGGTGTTTCTCTCTACATCTGACATCCAGAAGTGTCCGATTCCTTGATAACTTCTCTGCGGGAACGAGGGGTGCTACCTCTGCAGAATACTTTCTGGCAGCCGGTTATGCAGTGATATTCATGCATCGCCAACACAGTCTTTCGCCTTACACCAGACATTACAGCCATACAACAAATCCGTTTCTGGATCTTCTGGCGGAAACTTCTGAGGAAAGTGGAACAAACATTTGTGTGAAACAAGAACATGCTTCCCAGCTTTTGCCAGTTCTCAAAAGCTATCATGAGGCACAGCGAGCGGGCACACTTCTGCGACTTAACTTTGTCACAGTGACTGATTATCTCTTCATGCTAAGGGAGATGAGCAAAGTCATGCAGCCGTTAGGCCGTAAGGGGATGTACTATTTGGCAGCGGCCGTTAGCGACTTTTATGTTCCAAGCCAGAAGACAGTAAGTCTGGCACTTGTACACTGAATGTTAGAAGCTGAAAGTCGATGCAACAGCCTGAACACAAGATTCAGTCGGGAAAGGGGTCTCTCGTCATAGAAATGGACCAAGTTCCAAAGGTTCTTAAGCCAATGGTTCAAGAGTGGGCTCCTGAAGGCTTCATAGTTAGTTTCAAGGTAAGTGAACAAAGTGCCACTCCGTCTTGTCGAATTCACTCTTTCGTCTAGCTCGAAACAGATCAAGAGCTCCTCATTCCCAAGGCACGTGCGGCGCTCGAACGGTATGGTCATCAGGTTGTGGTGGGAAATGACCTACACAGAAGAAAATATGAAGTAGTATTTGTCGAACGATCGACGTCTGGTCAATTTAACGAGACATGGCTTCGACTTGAGAGACAGCAAGATATGCCGCACGATGGCGAAATAGAAGAGGACATCGTCTCCAAATTGGCACAGCGACACCAATCGTGGATAGACCAGCAAGCTTCCTAACCATGACGCCATTTGGGATGCATCCCCTCAACCCACTGGCGCTTTATGTACTCCAGTCTTACGCGTGTAAGGAACCGCCTGTGAAGCTTATGTCATTGTACCTGATTGTCTGTAGCGTGCCCCATGATGAGCCCTCACCATCGTCCATCTTTTCTTCACCATCACCGTCACCGTCACCATCCTCCCTTCCCCTACAATCTACCATGCACGTGTACCTGACGGAGTTTTCCCCGCGGTCTACGACACGGTTTCATTGGCGCGTGCCAAGGACACTGTTCAAGTCCCTTCGTGCGGAGTTGTTGAGCTGTGGGCGACCTACTTATCTCTTGCCACAACTTTGTGACATTCTCCCTGTCAGCACTGTTTTACTATGGCCCCTACTGCAACGACCAATGGCAACGGTGTGGTGGCCCACATCCAATCCAAAGCTGAACTTGTGACGAGCTCTGTAACATCGTTTGCCCAGAGCACTGCAGCCGCTGTCAGCGCGACAGTTCAGGCACCGTCGGTCAGTAGCTCTGAGGCTATTGAAAAAGAGCACGAATACGGTGCACACAAGTGAGTATACTTTATGGTGCTTTTCACGACTGACACTTCCATGCAGTTACCATCCCCTCCCTATTGTGTTTGAACGAAGCCTGGGCGCTCACGTATGGGACCCAGAAGGAAACCAGTATTTGGACTTTTTGAGTGCATACAGCGCCGTCAACCAAGGCCACTGTCACCCTGCAATTGTTGGCGCTCTCATCTCTCAATCACAGAAGCTCACATTATCATCTCGAGCGTTCTATAATTCCTCCTTTGGATTGTTTGCCGAAAAGGTGACCAAGCTATTTGGCTATGACATGGTTCTTCCCATGAACACAGGAGCCGAGGCTGTAGAAACAGCATTGAAATTGGCAAGGAAGTGGGGATATATGAAGAAAAAAATCCCAGAGGGCAAGGCAAAAATTCTCAGCGTAGAGAGCAACTTCCATGGCCGTACACTCGGTATCGTTAGCATGAGCACCGACCCTGATAGTCGCGTTGGCTTTGGACCTTTTCTCGACGGTGTAGGACCTGGAGTGGGTGACTTAAAGATTCGCTATGATCATGCAGAGGATTTGGAGGCTGTTTTGAAACAGCACGGCGATGAGGTGGCAGCTTTCCTTGTAGAACCAATTCAAGGAGAGGCAGGCATCGTCGTGCCATCAGAGGGCTACCTACAGCAAGTTCGTGCTCTGTGTGACAAGTACAACGTGCTCTTGATCTGCGACGAGATTCAAACCGGATTGGCACGCACGGGGAAAATGCTGGCATGCCAATGGGACAATATTCGTCCTGACATTGTCACTTTAGGAAAGGCTTTGAGTGGTGGGGTATACCCAGTCAGTGCCGTCCTGGCAGACAAGTCCATCATGCTCACGATTCAACCTGGAGAGCATGGCAGTACATACGGAGGAAATCCTCTGGCATGTGCAGTGGCATCAGCTGCACTCGATGTACTCGTCGACGAAAATCTCTGCGATCGAGCCGCTCGTCTTGGAGACAAATTCCGGAGCGATTTGGAAGCTCTGAAGCAATCTGGCTCTATTCCGATGTTAAGCCAGATTCGTGGACGTGGGCTTCTCAATGCGATTGTCATTGACGAATCGAAAAGTAAAATACCAGGTCGCGGCGCCTGGGAGCTTTGTCTCCTTCTCAAGTCAAAAGGACTGCTCGCCAAACCAACACATCGCAACATTATTCGTCTTGCCCCTCCCTTGGTGATCAGCGAAGAAGACATGGAGAAAGGTGTCGCGATACTCAAAGAGGCCCTTGAACAAATCGACACGATCGATTCTATTCCTGGCGATGACAACCACAACTGATCGATGGACGCCGTGATTGCTCTTTCCATTTTCCGAATCCTCCCCCCTCTCCCAGACATCTGTAGCAATCGCACACCAACACTATCTGCATGCATAGCAGGGATACCAGCATTAACGCACGATTCGTCAATGTATTCTTACGGAAATCACCACAAGCAAGAGACCCGGGCCACGGCCATCAGCCGACCCTGATCGATCGAACTTTCCTTTTTCATCTGATTCCGTCAAAATGGACCACGGCCTTCAGCCGATCCATTGCATACTATGTATCAACAGTCAGCTTTTTATCTTTGATCCCCGTTGTACACTGCAGGTCGTTGATTCGAGGACCACGGCCTTTAGCCGATCCTTCGACAGCGATTCAACCCGTCCCTGAATTCACATTCAATCTCCCCAATGCTCGATAGCGTGAAATGCCGGATTTGTATTGTACGGTCGGGCGTATGCAGATCATGACCCTACGGCGTTGTCCCCATTCTCCACGCGAGCTTTGGGTACATGAAGTGTCGAGCTGTGCCGTCGGCCGAGGTGCACTGAAAGTTCAATAGAATGGGGATGTGCACCCTGAGACAAACAAACGATTTATTTTAGCAGGTCGCGCCGGATGCACCACTGTAAGGAAACTTCCTATTTGAGCTGGTAATGTTTTCACCGAGGGGACAGCTGTCACACGTGAGATTTGACAGGCAATCCGCCAGGGACACGCTCGAATTTGCAAATTTTCGCAGCGGGAAGAAAATCGGTAAGGCCCATAATTAGCCTTTCACCACGGCGGCTGCGAACAAGGATCGACACCAAGGCACTAGTCCCTGAATTCTAGGGGACTACGTCCCTCTTAATCGTACACTTAATCTCATGACAGACAAGCTTCTAGCCGGTGATCTAGTGCGACAAACATTTGCATTTCCACACCCCAGAATGGAATGTTTTACATGAATGACGAAAGAAAACTTCCATGTACCAAAGAGTGGATCATTCATGGACTATTTGCGTGACTGCAAAATTCGCTTTGTTCTCTGGTGAGGGTCAGCAAATCATGATTCTCATCCCCGGTTTTCTTTCTGGTAGCAGAACGGTTTATGCACTTTCCACACCCTTTCAGGTGGGGACTGCAAATAATTCGCCGGTCTTGCATGCTGCTCTACTGTGACGATCCGTGATAGACCGTTGTGATTTGAAGGGGTGAAGATAATTTTTCATGGTACATCCGCAAAGGTATAAAGAGTCCGCTCGATTTGGAAAGTTGTTCACCCTTCATCACACATATCTAATCCTCTCCTCATCTCTCACAATGCAATTCACATACGCCGCCATTGCTGCTGCCCTCATCGGTGCTCTCGCCACCTCCGCTGCTCCCCTTGACAAGCGTTCCAAGTCTGGCCAGGCCACTTGGTACCGCCAGGCCGGTACCACTGGTTCCTGTGGCAAGACACACGGCGACGATGCTCAAATCATTGCCGTTCCCTCTCACTTCGGCAGCTCTCTCTGCGGTCAAGAGGTCACCATCCAACACAACGGCCAGAAGGTCAAGGCCACCGTCGCTGACGAGTGCCCCTCTTGCTCTGGTAACAGCATCGACCTTTCTCGCGGTGTCTTCTCTCAACTTGCTGACTTCGAGCAAGGTGAGATCGACGTTGACTGGTGGCCCAACTAAGCGTCATCTGTGATGACAACTCTGGCGATCAATCGACCCTTCCTATTACTCTTTCTCAAAAAGGTTCCGCGCTAGGCGCGATGAAATCATGGGTTCAAGTTTCCTAGGAATCTGTATCCTTTATCTCGATAGAGCAGCCCTAATATTTGCTGTATTTATACTACATAGACGAGTCGAGCCAATGACTTTCTGTACTGCGTACTTGTCAATTGATGCTCCTCCTCACCTATTATTCATTTTGCGTGTGATGAGTAACTTTCATGACTTTATGGTAACCAAACTACATTTCATCAATTTTATTGCCAAAGTAGTATACAAGTGAAGCGAGTCGATGTCCCTTTAATGACATGCAGGTGTCTTGTCATCCAGTTGGCCCAAGCCAAGATCCCGATTAAATAGATAGTATCCTGTACCGGCACCTTCGTAATAGAAATGAGAAACGTTCTTTGCTTCGTCCGAGTAGCACTTACCCGACAAAATAGCTCCTATGAGCCATGAGTTATACGTCATAAATACAAGCATGAGGAACATGCTCAATGCGAAGCTCACTACAAACAGAAGCGTGCGGCGGAGTTGGGCGTGGTTAGAGATGGGAAGGGATGGACTGTAGATCTTGTTAGCTGTTTGTGAAAAGATCGTTTCCATACATACATCAAGCGTTCGGAAATCTTGAGATGTTTCTTCTTTGGGCGTGCATGGAAACCTCCTGGTAGGAGGGGTGCATCATCATCACTTCGTGAACCAACGTTGCTTGAGTCTGCTGAAGCGAAGCCAGGGCTTCGACGATCGCCTAGCCCGACACCAAGCGCGGACGTCGCTAGAGACGGCCCGCCGAGACTACTGGTCTTTGCCGGACTATTTCGAGAGCTTGCTAAATCTGCTGATGAAGTAGAATGAACATGTTGCACGGATGCCTTACGTCTGTGGTAATTGGAAGTACCTCCGCATAAGAGGCTGCTAGTCAGGTGGTTTGATGTGATCAGTCGGATATCTAGCATGCGTATCTGATAACGGAGGTACTCTGAGAGGGCTGCCAGAAGGAACAAGGTTGCTAGAGATAAATAGAAAGATGTCGGTCCGCTCACCCTCCACGAGGAAAAGACAATACACATGCCTCGGGTAGATGTGTTCCAGAGCATCGACATACTGCACATGTCTCCATGGGAATGGCTATCCATCGTGGCCATGTCTCCATCATTTGTGTGCTCCATACCAGAGACACGACGTGTAAAGAGTGTGCGTGGTAGTAGCAGTAACGTAAAAAGGGCTCCAAGCGTAACCCAAGCGCGAAAATCTGTCACGTCATCCGTACAAACCAGTGCCTCCAAATTTTGACGGGAAGCAATGTACGTCTGGCGTTGTACTGCAATCTACATTTTCGATGTACAAGTTTTCTTGGGTCTACCTTTCAATGCGACTCGCTATGAGGGAATTATTCCGCATCAATAAGACATCGTCAACCAGCGAAAAAAAAACTCGAGCAAAGGTCCATGGAGTGGATTGCCAACAGTATGAAATTTCAAAACAGGCATGCACGCTTTCAGCGAGATGTTCACGTTCGCTTTCTCTGCCTAAAGTCCTGTACTGTCCCAATATACAACAAATATGAAACGCTTTCCGTGATTGATCGAAGAACAAGTTCTTCATGATGTAGCTCCATACTACAAGAATATTAGAAGCAGGGCATACGCCATCAAATAAACGCACCGTAGGGGGAGGCTGCGCGATCTGGACTCCTGGAGCAGCTTCGTACTTGCCATTACTGAAATATCAAGTTAAAAACACTCCGATCAATAACAAAACACTATTCGTACCCCACGTAGACAAAGCCATTGAGGCCGTATTTTTCTTCTGCCTTCATCTGAGAAAATGTGAGACTTCAGTATTCTCCTTTGGGATGGATCAACAACGCCTGCATACCTTTTTGTAGATCAGCCAAACTTTAGGTGCGAGAAATCGAAAGTCAGAAGGTAGTATGTTGGCCATGTGCTGAACTCACATGCATGAAGGTGTCCGGGTAAGTAGCCGAGGATAGTCAAAAGAATATTGATGAGCCTATAAACTTCCTGCTTAGCTATCCACTATCACGACACGGTTCAAACGTACAAATCACATGAGCACTGGAGACCGGTGGTACGTGAGTTGGAGAGAAGTATTGAGGGTGTGTCCACTTACCCCAGTCAGGAAAGCGGCAGCCGCGGGCTAGCAGAATCTTGTCAGTAAATGCAACAAGACATGATTTCAGGCACTCACAGGGAAAATAATTGCAACAAGAACCAATAGAATGTCACTCGAGCGCACCATGATGATTGATAATGCAGGTTAATAGAGAGGCAGATTTTGTGTGGAGGGTAGATACTTATCCGCTCAAAGAGCGGCCACGCGAGAATCGGTCTGCGCGCCTTGCATTTCGCAATCTTCACAGAATTCTTTGAACGTATTGGTGACACGCTATTTGTTTGGCGCGCAGCCATTTCGCCGGTGGGGAATAAACAGGAGACACGAATACGCTCTCACGTCCATCACAATTCTTTTGACTGATCGCCCCACGCTCTTTACACCCCACATTCGCTGTCTATATACCTCAAGCCACCTTTCCGGTCAATTGAGCCTCTCTCATCACTCTACTTGTACATTACAAAAAGCGGCGTGGACAAAGAGTGTGCAAAATGATGAAACGTTTCTCCCAAAGATTTTTCAATCCTCGTCCAGCACCTACGCCTGGGGAGGACTATCAAAACCAAATTAATTCACAACAGCAGTTCGGCGTAGCGTACAGTGGAGAAGATGCTCAACAAGAGTACCAAGATGATTCACATGCTCTAGACAGTCATGATCAACATAGTAGCGACCAGCACGCCGTGGAGAGTGAAGTCTTACAAGGATCTAGTCAAGACCATCAACAGATTGCCATAGATCAAGCTGAGAAAGGAAAAGATGTGGAAAAGACGCAAGAAGAACCTGCTTTGGAGGATGAAAAGCATTTATCGCGACGCATCTCCATGACTAACTTTAAGTCGAGAAATCGCTTGCCTACCTTAGCTGAGGTTCTTGCACGTCGGACACTGCCGCCTGTAGACCTCTACTGCTTCTACCTGTTTATGCAGCGAGAGGGTTCGGAAGATGCCCTTGATTTCTGGCTCGATGTGCAGCAACATGAAAATCTCTGTCGAGCGTATTTCAAGGATCTTCGACAAAGCGGCAAGGATCTTCAACAAGATTGGCCTGGCTACTATCGTGAGGCACGAGAGCGTGGCTCCATCTACAACCCTGTCACAGGCATCCATGTGCGTGATGAATCGAACCTTGATGAAAAGTCACAAGACCCAAATGAACAAAGTGAAAGCGTCTTGGGCGGCTACGGTAGAGCCTCCGATGGAGAATGGCATTTACCCGCGCCTGGGCAGCCACGCTTTCCCGGTGACCCAGATTACGAAGTGATGCAAAGACAGTCAGTTACAGACCGAGCTGAACGCAAGACGAGCCTATTTAAACGGGGATCTTTTGCTCCGACTGTTCTTCCAAGGAAATCCGCAATCTCACGGACAGATCTCGTTGCAAGTGCAGAGCGCATCTACGCTCGATATCTCCTCCCCGGCAGCGAAAAGGAAATATATCTTCCACCCCAATTACGCATCAACAGTTTCCCCCTGTCCAGCTCGTCCGAGCCCGATCTAGACGATGAAAAGCAACAAGATGCGATGGCTCGCGTACCAGACATGTTCCATGCACAGAAGGAGTATGTATTCCGAACCATGGAAGCGGATGTATTTCCTCGATTCCTTAGGGCCAAGGCATTCGGCAATCTCACACCCATCTCTGCACTCGTGCGTCTCACTCTTGGCCTTTTGGCACTTTGGGCGGGCTTGGCGACAGGGTTCAGTTTCATCTTCTTGGAGGTGTCCCGGCGGAAGAGACTATGGGTCATTCTTCCTTTCGCGATTGCTGTGTTGCTCATTGTTTCGCACCAATACGAGCTCGATCCTATCCTTGCACTCGCCCAGCAATCAGAAACAACGCCCTTTAAGCTCATCACTGTTCGGGAAAAGTACGTGCGCAAACTTCTACTACAACGCGCGGTCGGGGTCATCTTCTTAGTCGCTCTGATCACCGCTGCTCTCACTGTCCTCTTTGTCTTTGTACCCGGTCACCGTCTCTAACGTTCTTCTAATTTGTTTAATGTACATGGGATACTGCTTTACTTACCCTTCAATGAATGTGTTTCATCCTGGGAGAGCTACCGGATTTGCACCATGGCCTCACAATGACGTCATGCAGGGACCAACACCCTGTCGTTCATGAGAACGAGGAATTGAGGCTTGTCCAAGGCTATGCAAATGCTCCTCTGTGCTCTAGATGGACTTCGCCATGCGCAAATTTCTAGACTTTATGGGGCGGGCATGTCTCTTCACCTTTTTTTGCGAGCGATGGCCAGCGATTTGAAGGCCTATTAGCACCGATCTGTGAAGTTCTCGGCAGTAGAAATGTTCCAACACGTACACGGGCAAAGTGCCTTGTAGTTGCAGTTCAATTTCATGGGGCACTGTCCAACTGCATACAAGTGGAGATCACCTCGACACGCACCCCGACAGTTGTGCATGATAGAATTCGCTTCGAGTGCCAGCAAGAGTATAAAGGTGGAACGTAGTCCGATCATCCTTTCTCCTTCTCACTATTCTATCTGTGGAACTTCTGAACAATCATGTCCGCCCTTGATTCTCTGAAGCAATACACTGCCGGTACGTATCAGACATAACCACCGAATAACATCGTATGTACTTACATCTCCTCTTAGTCGTCTCCGACTCTGGTGACTTCGAGAGCATCGATGCCTACAAGCCTCAAGATGCTACCACAAACCCTGTAAGTATACAAGCCAATGGTTGCTACCCTCCTTACACCCCATTACTAGTCTCTTATCTTGGCAGCCGTCAAGCAGGAGAAGTATGCTCGTCTGATCGAGCCTGCCGTTAAGTATGCCAAAGAGCACGGTGGCAACGACAAGGCAAAGCAGATTGAGCTGGCCAGTGACCGTCTCTTGGTGGAGTTCGGCATTGAGATCCTGAAGATCATTCCCGGTCGTGTCTCCACAGAGGTGGACGCGAAGTTGTCATTCGACAAAGAAGCCACTAAGGCCAAGGCCAAACACCTGATTCAGCTCTACAAAGAGCAAGGAATCCCCAAGGAACGTGTCCTGATTAAGATTGCTTCGACTTGGGACGGTATCCAAGCTGCTCGTGAGCTTGAAGCTGAAGATGGTATCCACTGCAACTTGACTCTCTTGTTTGGCTTCGGTCAAGCAGTTGCCTGTGCCGAGGCAGGTGTCACTCTGATCTCTCCCTTTGTTGGCCGTATCTTGGATTGGTACAAGAAGGCCGAAGGCAAGGACTCGTATGCACCCCATGAAGACCCTGGCGTCAAGTCGGTTACCAAGATTTACAACTACTACAAGCAACACGGCTACAAGACGATCGTCATGGGTGCCTCGTTCCGCAACGTGGACGAGATCACCGAACTGGCTGGATGTGACTTCCTGACTATTTCTCCTGGTTTGCTTGAGGAGCTAAAGAAGAAGCAAGGCTCCCTCCAACGCAAGCTCTCTCCGGAGAATGCAAAGGCTGCTACAGCTCTCGAGAAGGTTTCCTTCGTCGACGATCATGCCAAGTTCGCTTGGGCACTCTTCGACGACCCAATGGCCTTTGACAAGCTCCACGAGGGTATCCGATCCTTCGACAAGGCTAACAAAGATCTCCAAAGTATTTTGGCTAAGCACTTGTAGTGTCGCTGCAACATTTTTGTCTGTATGTAATCTCACGGTTGGCTTTCCTCTGAGTCGTCTTTTTCACGTCAAAATGGCATAAATTGTAAACAATTCTTTGTTCGTGCTGAAAACTAGTATGCGATTCTTATATCAATTATACACCTTGGATCTAAAGCCTCTCAGAAGTCGTAGCCAGGTACCTTGAAAGCCTGGCAATAGGCAAAGTACTAAGAAAATGTAAGGAAGACAATCTAAAGTATACGTCATCATACTCACGTTTTTCACTGTGATGGTAGAAAGAGGGACGGGAACATATGAGAATCGTGTGTGAATATTAAAAAGACTTACTGATCCGAAGTATAGGATCCGGCGGATTCATTGAGACGAGAGTGAAGTTCACTTTTGCTAATCCTACCTCACGAATCAGTCGAAACAGGCAGCGCGCTACTGCACTCGGGTATGTGCCCTCCGTGTACCATCGGTGATGATATGCTGTTAACCGCAGAGCTGTCCATAAGCTGCGCTCTACATCACGTTCCTCTGTGTACATGTCGAGCAGTCGCAAATACGACTTGGCGGAGAATTTGGCATCCACGCACCGTTGAAATGCATCTTTCGCCTCCTCTCGATGATTGAGTCGGAGCGCTAGCTCGCCGAGAATTTCCCATTCTGAAGACGTCTTTCGATAGGGAATCGATTGTGCCTTATAATGACTGACTTCTGCACGCCAGATTGTGTAAACCCGCAAATCTTCGTACAAGACCATAAACAAATTGTCCAACCACCGTTCGCACAACCTTTTGTTGCTGAAAGAGAAGTTCGAGCTGAGAGACCCCACAGTTGTTGTGTCTTGCTCGTGAGGAATAGCATTGGACATTTCTGCCTTACTCTGTGTGGGTAGCGAAGAATCTTGCTGATTTGCACCTTCCCGTCCTTCTGTAGCTTGACTTAGGGAGTTGGATCGATTGTGACCACCTTCAGCTTGTGCTTGTGCTTGTGCCGTAGCCGGTTTCTCCAGCGGCGGCGCTTCAACAGGTACCCTAGCTTGTTGTGATTCATCTTGCTCCGAATCATTTTCTCTCACTGAAGGTGCGCTCTGTACACCATTTCTTCCGGAAGCATCACCATCAACTCGCGCTTTGATGAATCCTTCTACTTGCAACTTTTCCCTCTCGTGATCGGATTCTGTTGAAATCTTGATGGTTGGAATAGAATGTGACGATGAATCTGCATGAGGATCAGAGACGCCCAACGAAGATAACTTTTTCGCGACATCGTCCTCTTGGGTCTCCGAATCTTGACTTTTCTCTACACTGCTACTCTGTTCCGCTGTGCTCTCCTCCAATTCAATTTTCTTCTCCGTAGAATGCGTAATGGGCCATGTAGATGTATCATCGTCCCCGGCGTTGTCGCTTTGCGCAGCGGATGGACTTATATCACTGCGTGACTTTTGAGCACGGTATTCCTCTTCCATGACAAACACCTGTGATCGACACCGTAAGAGTTCATCCCAACCGATCTTAGACACTAATTTCGACAGAAGTGAATACGCTTTCGCGAATGTTCCCCGAAGTGCAGGTGCTGGAAGCCTGAGAAGGGCTACATCTGCTTCATCCTCTCGAGTATTTTCGTCGTCCAAAAGACCGCTTTCGGCAATGTAAGATTTTATGGGGAAATGAGTACGTGCAGGTGTCGGCATTCTGTGCAAGTCACGCTCATTGTATGTAAACATGGGACACGAATTGAGCGTGAAGAGAGCCTTCAAGACAAGGTCAGAGAGCAGCAGTGTTGTAGAGCCATAAGTACGCACCTCTTCCCAGTTCTCCAATTCTATATGACACTCGGTCAGCTTGGCCCAAGTGGAGAACTCTGTAGGTGCACAGTTGACACTTTCGCTGGCCAGCTTAATTGCCCAGTCAGGGCGTCCTTTCGTCCTGAGTAAGTCACTTTGGACATGTAAAAGAGAGTAGCTATGTGGTGTGTTTTTTATTGCGTGATACATAATCTGGACTGCCTTCATTTCCTCGTCTGAAATACATGAGGTGAGCTACATCAAGTTGCTCCATTCTTTACCTACTCATTCCTATATATGCCTGAGCAACTAAAGCAGCTACCTCAGGCTCGCGGGCATAAAGTTTCTCGAAAAGGTTGACAGCTTGTTCATATCTATTCGATTCCCCAAAATACTTGAGGATTCCTGCAGTCAAATGGTTTGAGACGACCGTCGCCACTTGAATCTCTGGATCTGATCCCAGCTGCCAACCTATAGAAAGTCATTTGACACCCATCATCACATCATATGTACTTGCCTTTGAAGAAAAGATTTTCCGCTGCTTGCAGAAAGCGATGTTCCGCATCAGGACTACTGATCGGATCAAGCTTTCTATAGCCAGCCAACCGGTAGTTGGCATCATCAGAATATAAGGTAGCACGAAGCAACGCCGACAAATACACTTCCTGCCATAGTTCAGGTGTTGCTTCGTGTCTTTCGCCTCGCGCATCGACGACAAAAGCATCGACAGAACCAGGGATTCGCACTTCGACGCGGATATCGACCCGGGAAAATGCATTGAAGCAGCTTAACCATCGAATCATTGAGCTTCTGAAAATGCTGCATCCATCATAGAACTTACCAGTATACACCGCTCTTCAGTTTATAGGATCCTTTCGCTGAAAACCAATTTGGATTTTGGTCAAGTTCATATGTCAGGCTGTTAATGTAAGCGGCCAAAGCAGCAGAGCTGGAGGCATCGACTCCAGAGACGTAATGATAAGTACCGATCTTCAGGAAAAAGTGTTAGCATACTTCGTATAATGTGTTCGAGCACACGGGGTCCTTACATCTTTACTACCAGGCCTGCCAGTGGTTTTAATAGTATGTACTAAATCTGGAGGACCCAGCTCCCGGAATGCCCCTACGCATATATTGTCAGAGTTATTTCTTGATTCATCCTCTACTCATTACCTAATGACTCTGTTCGTGAGATCAAGCTTTCCCCCGTTTCCACCTCGCTATTGCGGTAAATGAAACGTCATCATGCTGTGCTTTGAAGCGTCGGAGCACTTACAAGAATTCAGGCTGATTTAGAAATGCATCGCCCATTTTACTATAATTCTCTAGGGGTGGGAAGCCCGAGCGACCTTCGGGGAGCAGGCTCGAGAATGGTAGTGTAGATCACCAGCTTAGAATGTGCTGAGAACTGACAGCGCACTTTGATATCCTAGACGTGCACACAATAAGCTTCGCACGCGTACACACGTGCGTCGTTCGTTCTTGGGCCCCGCGCTTGGACCAGAACTGCAGACTGGAGCCCCTAAATCATAGCTACCCCTTTCAGATATTTGAATTGAAATGATGAATTACCCCTCTTCTTCTTTCCTATCTAACGACTTTACGACTTTTACGACTCTAACGATCCTAACGAACCTTCAACGTTTGCCCTTTATATATAACGACTAGCTGTAGAAGATTAAGAAATGCCTAAAGATCATAAGCAAAGTCACACACCTCATGTCACCAATGGTTTTACGCCAGGTGGACACATCCCCGAAGGATATTCATACATGCAGAGATCACACTCTCTTGTTACTCCTACAAGACCCCATGTTCCCAGCGGGCTGTCAAGCCCAGTAACGGGAAGATATTTTCCTCCTAGGGCGATAAGTCATAACCATTCACAATCTCTACCTACCATTGACAGGTTAATGAGCACGGCGGATGATCGCAAAGTTGAGAATGTAAAAGAAAGGTCGGAAATCACAGACTTGGTCGCCCATCTCCCTGCTAATCCAAAAATTTGGACACCTTCTCAGGTTGCTCTATACTTAACCTTTGTTTTAGGGCTTACCCCTCTCCCAATCGTTCAAGATGTAACAGCATACGTACGAAGCGCACGTATGGGAGGTAAACAATTTCTTCGTCTTCGTGAGAAAGATCTCGCTGAAGAGGGCCTCAACCTCAAGTGGAGGAAGCTCATGATTGAAGCCGTTAAGAAACTGCGCCGAGACTGCCTCCGTGGCCGTATTTGGGGGTTTGAGAGTGAAATACAATGGCCGCGCCATGATGACGACATGGACGAAGCAAATGAGTCAGAGGAAGTAAAAGTTGGCATTAAGGAAGATCCTGCTTCCGGAAAAGGAACACTGAAGCGTCTTCGAGACAAAAAGGCAGTTCGAGGAATAATTACTAGCTTTGAAAGTATCCGCGATGGAAGCTTTGATACAGACTGCGAAAGCACATCCAGAACCAACAGCGAGGCTCCACGCAACAGCTTGTGCTCTTCACAGACAAGCTCCAATGCAAGCTACAGTCCACATTTCCCCATACCAGCTGTACTTGGGGAGGGCTACGTTCGTGAGCGAGCAGCAAGTTTATCTTCACTTTCTGAATCTGGCAACAACGCTCAGCAACCTTCACCGAGAGGTTTCTCCCGTGAGCAAATCGAAAGTTGGTTTGGGGATTTGTCAAGTACCGAGGTAGAAGCGCTCGCGGATGAGTTAGATGAGGAAGATGTCCGCCACAGATCGAAACAGCAGCTTCGAGATAAAAGCGCTTCCACAACTTCACTTGCAAGCGAATCTTCCTCGGAAGCTGGTCCAATGACCCCTCCAGCATTTGAACGCTCATTCAATTTGACACCTATTGATGCTGACGTAGTACAGTCTATAGTCAAAGCGCCTTCAGTAGAGAATCTTTCTCTCCACATCGACACCAAGGCTGAACAAGCCGAAAAGATACCAATGAAAGCTCTGCGATCCGACGTCTTCCTTTCAGAAGACGAAGGAGAAGCTGAACAAATAGAAGGAGCACGTCGATGGCGTGCGAACGCTAAGTACAATCCGTACCGTGGATCTACGTATGACAAGGAAGCGCACGACATTTTGGGAATTTCAGAGGACAAATCTCTAACAGCAAAGAAAATTTACTTTCAAGATCAACATTTGGACGCTACAACATTAGATAGAAACTGTACAAAGGGGCCCAGTAACGTCCAGACAGATTGCAGGGGGCTTTTTCATGAAGCTTCAAGCGATATTGTCACACAACCAGAAGAAAGACCCCTCGAAGGTGAACATACGCAATACATGTACAACATGTCTGCACATGAAGCATCGGGAGCCTCCCCATACAAACCATTGAGTCCTGCTATGTCTCGGAGAGCCTCGCAACGAAGTACAAATGGCAAGGATAGCGAAAATGTTGGGAGATCTTCCCCGACAGCAACATTTAGTCAAGAGTCACTGCAGGCCCTGCTATCGGCTCACCGCTCGACAGACGGCGCGGGTAGGAATAAAGCAGAGAACGAAAGCCAATGGGGCACCACACTGAGCCGCAAAGCCTCAAGTCGCCATGGTACCATTGCTAGTCGGCATGGCACAAATAGTCGTGTAAGGAACAAGTGTGCTAACAAAGACGCTACGACAGCTGCTTCTCGTATGTCCGAATTATTTCAAACAGTGATGCCAGATATGGAAATGGCATCATGCGAAGAGACGTGTACACAAGTGCTTCCGACAAAGACCCAAATATCTGAGGACAAACAAAAGTCTGTGAAAGTCAAGAGCATGGTGCTCGTCGAAAGACATAAATTTGAATCTTTAGCTCGACGGATGGGTATCATGGAAGACCAATTGGCCAATCTCGAGCTTTCTGCCATTCCTTCCGACTCCGACCTTGAGAGCCTTGTCGCGGCCTGCGACTCCAACAATACGGCTGCGAAAGAGAGCCGACGTCCTGCTCTCGAAGATGTGTTCACCATACCATCGGCAACTGTGTTCCAAAATCTAGAAGAGGAGGAGGTAGAGACTCCTTCGTCTTCCGAACAACGGTCTCGTGGATTTTTTAATCTACCCTTCAAGATTGGCATGATGCCTTCTTATGGTACGTATACACAAAGTGAAGGCTTGAAAAAGCTCCTTTGGCTAATGTCATAAAATAAGTCTTTCTTACTTTGTCTCCGTCTCTTTTCTCTACTTTAGCCCTCGGTCTAGCAGCAGGCGCAGGATTTGTACTCATGTCGGAAGTATTTGGCACCAAGGGTCGACCGATGCCGTGAAACAAATATACGCACATGCTTAGAACAGGTGCATATGTCATGACTGTAAAGAACCGAGTTTGTCAATAAGTGTTTGTATTGAATCTAAAAAATATACACGCAACCTGTAGTGAGCACGCTTTACAAAAAGATAGTACAAAAAAAAAGTACAAAAAGAAAGTGTCGTGCAACGCATTGGTTTGCCCCGGAATCGAACCGGGTTCGGTCGCGCTCTAGTACACTAAGAAGTGTGAAGCGACAATGCTAACCGTTACACCAGCAAACCGACCAAGTACTAGTGTGAGGCTATTTACCAAATACAAAGAGATGAGCAATATACATATGCGCATGGGCCCATCTTTAAAATTTGTAGGTTGATTCGATTTCAACCGTTCTTCTTGCACTTCACATAGAATGGGGGACGCAGGCTACCGAGGTGTGAGTGCAGAGCAAGATGGAAGATATAGAAACAAAGAGCAGGCACTACTCAAAAAATTGGCTAAAGATGGACAATTCCCTGCGCATTTCGATCAACGAGTGAATATGAGCAAGGTAAACATTGAAGTCATGCGACCATGGATAGCAGAACGAGTCGAGCAACTACTGGGCTTCGAAGATGATGTGGTAGCTGAATATGTCAATGGTATGCTGGAAGACCCAGACAATTTGCAACCAGATCCTAGGAAATTGCAGTTATCCTTGACAGGGTTTCTGGAGAAGAGCACGCCCATCTTCATGTCTGAGCTTTGGTCCCTTCTACTAAGCGCACAGAACTCCATCGGTGGTATACCACAACAATTTGTGGAGAAAAAAAAGGAAGAGATGCGTCAAGCAAAACTCCGCGATGCAAATGCAATCACAGAAAGTGGCGCAATTCGTCCTCCCTCAGAGCAACGACGAGGGCAAGGGCCCCACAGGGGATATTCCCGATGGGATCATGGTCATCGTCCGCAACCTCATTCCAGACAGAGGTTTGTGGACAAGCGTGGCAACACAACAGAGCGTGTGAGAGATCAGGGGTGGACCCGTCGACCTCCCTCTGAATCGCATCGCGATAGGTCGCCGTCACCCTATCGTGGCAGAAGAGACCGCAGAAAAAGCCCAGAATATGAATCAGGTCGGAACATTCGGCGATCTCGATCGCCGAGCTACTCTCCATCTTATTCTCCGACTTACAGACAGCGAGACTATGGATATGAAGACAGCAGACGGCGCCCAAGAGATTCTTCGCGGACTCCACCGCAGCCCTCGCGTCGACGTAGTACCTCATATACACCACCGGCAGAAGATTCGAGGAGTCACAAATCAAGGTTTAGAAGCCCTTCAACCCCACCGCGCTATGCTGGACGTGAGCGAAGTGCGACAAGGAGTCTCAGTTATTCACCCACACCTCCTCCCCGTACGCGACAGAATTCCCTGTCTCGATCTCTCAGTCCGACACCATATCGAGCGAGTGCGTCAAGAGCTAGGTGATCAAATAGCATTGTTGGGTGTAACTTATCGATTGAGTTGTTATGGTACAATAAAATCATGCTACAGACCAAATAAAGTCTTTTCCGCTCGTGCCCAGAATGCTGCTTCGGTTGGCGTGACGAACGGGTTTCTGTCTTCCCCAGTAGCGCGATCGCAAAGACGCCTTCCATCTAGAGGTTCCATAGTGTGGAAACCAAGACACTTCTTCCAAGTAGAGCCTATGCTTTCCTGCTCAAGATCATTCAAAGGGCTGATCATCCCACTTTGAATCAAGTTTGTGAAAAGCTGATGAGCTTCTTGAGAAGCAGAAGAAGCTATTTCATCCTCTGAGCTTCCAACTCGGACCGAAAGTGCTCGCAGAAGAGCAAGCACTGCACTGACTTGATCTTGAAGACTATCTAGACCGCCTTGTGGTATGTGATAAGGGTTGCTGTTTCCTTGTACCAACCCTATGAGACCTGCCTCTGCTAGTGCTTTTCGGGCGTACACTCGACCGTTGTCTATCAGAGTCCTCATCGTACCTGAGTTGATGCCAACGATTTCGGTGCCAGTCTGCTGCATCGCCAAGGCTGTGTTGCGACGCACAATTGAGTTTACCGACAAATTTGTGTAAAGAGAACACCGCAGCCTGGCAGAAGGATTCACACCTGGGCCGGAGCCACCGAGGACAAGCGAAGCGGATCCTTGTCCGGATTTATCCATAGAACTGATCGCAGCCAAGAATAGTTTGGAAGAAAGTGTAAGTAACAGCCAGATATTTGACAAGCCATTGGCGTGTAGTGTTGGAAGTGAGTCGGCATTGTCGATTGGACACCTTCCCAAAGTTAAAAGCAGGTCGCCCAGCTCCTCAAGGTGGTGTAAACGAATTTTGTGCAAAGATCGGCCATTTGTCGAGGAGATATCAACGGGCTCACTTGCTTGTTGTTGAAGAAGATCGGTCTCTGTTCGAGCTTCTTCTATAAGACCTTCAAACTCTGCGCTATTTGATTGCTTGAGCCTGGATATGACATTGATACGCAAACGTAGTGAAGCATACCGGAGCTGGGACATACTCTCGTTCCATTCATTTCCTGGGCTACGCTTATCTCCATCCGGATACGTAGCATTAAGAAGTTTTGCCTGCTCCAAATACTTGCTTCCCTGTTGAAATATCGAAAGAACCTGTTCGTCTTGAGCCCAGTCCAACAAGCTCAGGATGCAAGAGTGCAAGTAGTAAATACTTTCCAAAGCTGAAGCTGGTGTGACGAGAGACGATGAATACTCGGAGGCAGAAAAATCTCTCTCTGCATCATCATCAGGAGGAAGTGGTGGCCTTTCCACATCTTCGTTTGTACTTTCCTGCTCTTGTTTGCGTTGAAATTGCAAAACAGTTTGTTGAGCCTCGAGGACGCTCTCGAAGCACTTCAAAGCATCATGGGCCATCGAAAATGGTTGAGAATCATCTGCTGAGACAATTTCGACATGTTCGGACTGCGCCAATAGTGCTACACCCAGATTAAACTGAATGTCAATGAAAGAAGCGGAAGGCAGACGATCTGTGGAGGAAACCGATGGGGTATGCAAAAGGGCTAGCCGATACAGTTGAATTGCATTGTGCAAAAGAGACAAAGACTTGGGAGGCAACGTGAATGAGGTAGCAATGACATATAGGACTCGCGCCGCATTGTAGGCGGCATCGGCAATACTGGGGCCATCTGCGTGCATTGCTACAGGCTGTTGCAACAGAAAGAGAGCCCTTTGGTATAGGTCCAAGGCAAGATTGTAATATTTTAACGCTTTGTCGCCTACAGCAAAACGCTCGGCTTTCTCCTCTAGTTGCACACCAGCGTCCAGAGCAGCATCTGCATCGCCGTAAGAAGAGGACGGAATCTGCTCAATCTGGGGATGGGCTCGCCCACCGAGCTTATTTGCTTTCCTGAATTGAGGCATTGCAAGCCAAAATTACGAGATTCTTGCGCTTCCCCGGGGATCAGAACTCCGTGGACACGGACCCTCGACGCGTGGTGGTCTTACGTAAGCATATATTGTATTTGCCCATTAGCAATTTTACTATTGCTCATTATAAATAATGTTTCTAAACTCCACTTCTACTTGCTTCTTCTAGTTCGCTTCAACCAGGAGACTGCCCGAGTGCCAAACAAGCTCGCAGAGAACAAAACGTGGCAACGCACGCTGGCGAAGCCGAGTTAGGAAAACACCTAGTAACACATATAACCCTTGTCTTTTGAGTTCATGGCTTTTGCTCCCACCTTCACCAGAAGATTCACATCGACAGCTGTAGGTGTCGAATAAAGCAGCTGATTGCCGATGCCAATGTGCTCATAACTTTCCTTTAGCGCATCATGTCTAACGTATTCTTTGACATCGCCAAAGACGGTCAACCTCTTGGCCGCATTGTGTTCAAGCTCTACGATGAGTAAGTAGAACGACATTAATATCTCATTAGCAAATAATTCACACTATACATTCAGCGTCGTTCCCAAAACTGCAAAGAACTTCCGAGAATTGAGCACAGGACAACATGGATTTGGTTACGAGGGTTCTTCCTTCCACCGTGTCATCCCTCAATTCATGCTCCAAGGAGGTGACTTCACCGATGGTAACGGCACTGGTGGTAAGAGCATCTACGGCACCAAGTTCGAGGACGAAAATTTCCAATTGAAGCACAGCAAGCCTGGTTTGCTCTCCATGGCCAACGCCGGTCCTAACACGAACGTGAGTGATTGTATAAATGTGCAGGCAACCCTATTCATTCTATCTTGCTACAGGGATCTCAATTCTTCATTACTACTGTCATTACTTCTTGGCTCGACGGCAAGCACGTTGTTTTCGGCGAAGTCGTCGACGGTTTGGACGTTGTGAAGAACATTGAGGGTCTCGGCTCTCAAAGCGGCAAGACCAAGAACCGCATCACTATCTCGAAGAGCGGTACCGTCTAAAGAAAATACAAAGATTTTGCAGAAGGCATTTGCCTGATTAATTTATCATTGTGTTGGGAAAGAGAAATAAATGAATGTAGGAAATTTTTATCCATGTGCTTTGCATATCCGAGAGTTACTGTGCTTCTCGGCCTCCGTATAAGGCATCAAACATCGCCTTGAGTGTTTCTTGATCTAAGTCCTCCAACACAATGCGTCGATCTTCCTCTGCTTGCTCTTTTGATTTGCCAGACACGGACGCTGGCTCGTGAGGGTGGTCAGGGTGCTCTCCCATCACTGGTTGTGCAAGGAGGTTGTTCTCTACAACGTGTGCATCGGGACCTGCGTTCTCGGTATCTTGCGCTTGATGTGCTTCGCGAAATTCGTTGCCGAAGAGCCGCCCGATAGAACGAACATACTCATTTACTGACTCGGCAACTTCACGCCCTGGCTCATGCCCGTTTTGCTTGTACCAAAAGCCGCTCTTCACGTACTCTTTCGGCCGAATGTATCGAGTGTATTCTGTACCATAGAATGCTCGACCTACCCTAATGAGGATGAGAATGATGGTGTTAATGATGAGCAGAACCAAAAGGAAGCGCAGTCTTCGTCGAGGGGGTGCTGTGGTGAAAGGTGCACGCCCTCGATCTACAGTCGAGCGGAGCACTGCCATGCTGGGCTGGCCTGTATCATATCTGGTCGTCCGCCGACGACTAGCGGACTTGGAAGCCATGAAGGGCGTGCGTGACAAACGACGCTTGCTAAGAAGACAGAGACCATTTCCGTTCGCAGATCTGACGTGGAGGACATGCCCACGCGTCACGCAACAATTGCTCTCACGTCTCGTGCTGCTCCTATGTCTTGGACAGAGTTGTCAATCTTGGGAGGTTTTATAATCTCGATAGTCCAACCTCCATAATGTCGCGAGCCTGAAAGCCTCATGGAAATGCGCAATTTCGGTAGTCTCACTCATCACTCATATTTAATCTTCATTCAATTCAAAAAAGAAATGATTTACTTTGACAATCAGTTACGTCCAGCAAGAACTTTAGGGGCGGCATCAACTTGTGTGAAACCGTTCAATCCAGCATAGACAGCATCCTTCTCCAAGCTTTCAATACGCAACAAAGCGTTGTACTTGGCCACACGTTCGGAGCGGCAAGGGGCACCTGTCTTGATAATTCCAGTACCGAGACCAACGGTGAGATCGGCAATGGTTACATCTTCTGTTTCACCAGAGCGGTGGGAGCACATGACACTCCAATTGTCACTTTGAGCCAATTGAGCGGCTTGAATGGACTCAGAAATGGTACCAATCTGGTTGATCTTCAAGAGCAGACCATTGCAGGCTTTCTTCTCAATGGCAGTCTTGATGCGCAAAGGGTTTGTCACGGTCAGATCGTCGCCAATGACGGTGATACCACTGTTGGCCCGGAAGTAGGACCATGCCTCCCAGTCATCCTGGTCGAAAGGATCTTCGATGGAAGCAATGGGGTACTTCTTAATCCATCCAATGTACTGCTCAGCCAACTCCTTACCGGTGATCAGCTTGGGGTTCTTTTCATCCTTGAAGTTGAGGTCGTATTTGCCGTCCTTGTAGAATTCTGAGCTGGCTACGTCCAAAGCAATGTGGACCTGTCCATTGTAGCCGGCCTTGTCAATAGCCTCGATGAGAACTTCCAATGCCTCGTCAGCACTTTCCAAGGGAGGCGCAAAGCCACCTTCGTCACCGACGTTGGTTGCGTCAATACCAGAGCGTGCTTGGATAACCTTCTTGAGGTTGTGGTAGACCTCTGTGCCAACCCGCATAGCCTCCGTGAATGTCTTGGCACCTGTGGGGACGATCATGAACTCTTGGGGTGCAAGTTTGTTTCCAGCGTGGGATCCACCGTTGATGACATTCATAGCCGGTGCAGGGAGAATATAAGGAGTCTATCGAAAAGGAATCAGTCGCTGCCTTTGAATACTAGTACGCGTCCACCTACCTTGACACCAGAGAGGGATGCAATGTGCTTGTACAACGCAACACCATTCTCTTCGGCGCCCGCCTTGGCGACAGCGATGGAGACACCAAGAATAGCATTGGCACCAAGCTTGGTTTTGTTAGGGGTACCATCCAACTTGATGAGGAAGTCATCAAGAGCCTTCTGGTCTGTCACTTTAATTCCGGCTTTCTTGAGTTCCGGCCAAATGACATTGTTGACGTTAGCAACGGCCTTGGTGACACCTTTGCCAAGGTAGGCATTCTTATCACCATCACGTAACTCGCAAGCTTCGTGAATACCGGTACTAGCTCCACTAGGGACAGCGGCACGGAAGAGGCCTTTCTCAGTCCAAAGATCAACTTCGACGGTGGGATTACCACGGGAGTCAAAGATTTGGCGGGCGAGAATGTTAGTGATCGACATGATATCCGTTGGAGGGAGAGAGGAAGAACGTGAGAGGTGGTTTCTTTTTGGGGCAATATAACGCGTTGACTCAAAACCTCAACGCTCGCTTCAAGCGACGCTCGGACCAACTCGGAATCGCGTGGAGGCAGTGCCTTCTGAGATTCATGTGAATGCCATAAAGTGTATGATGGAAATGATCGTAGATAATTATTATATATGAGTCGACAGATTGTGCTGTCCATACATTACAATGTAACTCCGAGTGCGGTTATTTCTTTGCGGAACAGCTCGATGCGTCCGAGGGCATAACGAAGCTAGCAATGAGCGTGAGCATGTCTCCCAGGCGATGAATACAGACTACTTACGTTGTCAAAACTTTCCGCACTGCCAGCAGCCACTTGTGTAGTCTTCTCGGTACTTGAACTGTCCCTTGTACCCTGTTCCAGAGCTTGGACGAGTAGATTTTCGATTGTTTCGCGTGCAAATGTCACGCCCCATAATGCCCAGCTAGCATGACAAGCAGGCGAGAAAATATCGATCTCGCGTTCGAGTCGCTCGATCTCTCGTTCAATGCTTGCTTCCAGATACGCAAGAGAAGAGCGTCCTGACAGTATTGGCGAGATAGAAGCTTGAGACTTGGGCGATTTCGAATGGCTGGATGGTCGGGAGGTCAGCGGAAGCGCAGGACGGCTTGCTTTGGTCGGCGTAGGAGCCTCATCTGTCGTGACCATTGAAGGCGGTAGCTCGAGCTCATCAGGCGGGTGCCCACCCGACATAGACGTGGCAAAATTTGGGCTGGAAGAGTGCATCCCTGGAGAATCTGTGCTTGACTTGGGCGCCTTCCCTCGCATGCGCAAGAGTCTTCCTTGCTCTACATAGGCGCGAAGCCACCTCCTTCTTTCATCCTTCGTGGGGTAGGGCATGTTGAATGGGGACCAGGAGTTGGTTTCGTGATGATAATCAAATCTCCATTCATGGAATGCGTTGGCAATGTCATATGCTCTTGGGTTTGGAGAACAATACTCAAAGTCAATGACGACTAGGCGCTCGTAAGGAGCTGCTTTGCGCATTCGGGGAAATGATTTCTTCGAAAGGGTTGGCGAGACTTTCGGTTTGACTTCTTTCGAAATGGTATCCACGCTTCTCCTTTCTTGTAGCGGTGATTGATCGCGGCGACCACGAGGCATGCCCTTTCCCGCATTTTCATCTTCCACGCTACTGTCCTTGATGAGAAGAAGATTGCTATACTGTGTATCACCGTGCGCCAAGACTCTGCGGCTGAAGCCGTTTTTCCGCTCCCACTTGCGCACAAATTTCTTGTAAGCGTCCATCTCCTTCAAAAGATGAGGGAAGTCAATAGATGCAATTCCCAGAAGCATACTCTGGAGACTGTTGATCGTCGAGCCAAGTGCCTCGCTGGTGACATAAGGGAATGAGGTAGAGGAAAATGGAGAGAAGTCGAGACCCTCCAGTTTCGTGCCTTTCAAAGCATCCTGGCAAGCCCTGCGCCCTTGAGGTAATTGAGCAAATTCATCCACTAATGCGAATACTTTGCCTGCCTCTCGTGCCCATCGCTTTGATCTTCTCCACATGCCAGGATAGGGTTGTTGATGAGTTCGAGTAGATGCACGAGTGGGGAATGATGACATTCTGTAGCTCGCGTTTCTCGAGGCAGATGGTGATTGTGAACCATATCGGGCTGATTGCGTCTTTGCACGCTGATCAGAGAGATGAGAGGCAGACATGCTTGATGCGACAGGCTCCAAACTTGGACTTGTCAGATTATCCGTGCTTATAGAGGTGGTACTGCCGCCGTCAATAGAGTTGTAGGATGTCGCAAGCGAATCAAACGAAGCAACGGAGCTATTTCGTTGTGGTTCATAACCATAAAGCGGAGCGGGTTCTTCCCGAACGGCCTGTGTGCCCAGAGTGAACAAAGACGTATCCGCGTTTTCCTCGGCCAGAGGAGCGGGGCTATCTCTTAGAGGACGCGACTGATCGAGGTGGGGAGCAGGCATGGAGGGAGGCCTTCGTGAATGAGGTTTGTGGCTACGAGCAAACAGATGATTCTCAATACCACGGCCAAAGATCGTACTGCCATCGCTACTGGAACGGAGATCACCTTGCTCGAGCACCTTCTTCATGGTCTCCAGGGGTACTTCATGGAGCTGCCGCATACGTCTTGCAACCCACTGGGCCCGACCCTCTGTTCCGCGTACCAGTAGGCTTCCATCCTCTTTGATGTATTCCCTGCGTGTGCCCAAGTCCCTCACACCCTCTTTGCCGATAGGGTCAGCATCAAAAAATGTTTCTACTCGACCGTTGGCAAAGGTACCAAGGATATGTGGTCCAATCTCGTACAGACTGGAGAGTGTGTGTAATATGAGGAGCTCTGCTCGCCGAGATAACAGCACTTCGGTTCCACTTCCGTACACACGAAGGAGCACTGTGTTGGGTTTCTCCCCTTTTGCATCATACGAGACAAAAAAGACTGCGTTCGAGAATGCTCCACTGATACGTTTGAGTTCGATCTTTTCGGCGGAAAGAGGCAGAAGCTTTGGATTGGCTGTATCATCGCACCAGCTATTCAGCTGTAAGCTGTGATTAAACAGATGGAGAACCTGTTGTTTGAAGGCATGTGTATTTGCTTTCCTTGCGTCCAGTCGCAAGCCACGCGCAGCTGGTACTCCGTTGGCATGCATATCCTCCTCATTCTCGTCTTCTACGTCAAAGCCTGATGGCTCATCGTCCTCTTCGTCCAGGTCCTCTTCCACCTCTGTTTGGATGGAGGAAAAGTTGGGAATGTTGGAACTACAACCTGACAGATTTTCCAAACCAGACGAGGAGCATGATCCTGCAGTCGGAGTTGCTGTTCCGCTTAACGTGTTTTCTGCCGCTTCGGAGACTTGAGAGGACGGAGCAGCTCTTGCGTTCGTGCGAGAGGGAAAAGCTGGTTGTCCAGCTTCCTCCCCTCGACCCCAGTTGTCTAATGCCAGAGCATTCAGGTCAAAGTCAGACTCTGTTGAGGAAGTTGAATAGCTGTACGCGGAGAGTGCAGGGGAAGGAGATGGACTATGCTCGCCAGATATTGCAGTATGATGGGACGATGGAGCAGAGACATTAGAGATTGGATCCATTACACTGTTACGCCTTGCGGCTTTTTACAGTGCTATTGAAGCCGGTATGTGTCTTACTGAAGTAGCTCGAACGGAAGGGAGGAAGTTGAATAGATAAAGTGGATCGTGGAGAAATAAACCAGTGCGCGCCGCCGCTTTCACCACGCTCTAGATTAAAGAAAAGTTTGTAGGACTAGCGAGACTTTAGGCAGATTCTCCTTGGCATTATCTCGCGTCGCACGGTGAAGGAAAGTGGCGATGCAATAAATTAGAATGGATGGCTTCCTCACTGTCTTCCAATCCCCCCGAATTATTATGCCCTTCGGGCAGCTTGTCATTGGATCGCCAGGATCCGGCAAGACCACATATTGTGATGGTCTCTACCAGTTTCTGACAGCTTTGGGGCGCCCCATTGACATTGTCAACCTAGATCCAGCAAATGGCCGGACCTTGCCTTACCCCTGTGCCATCAACATTTCAGACTTGATTAGTGTAAAGGATGTAATGAAGGAGCTGGGTCTCGGTCCGAATGGTGCTATGATCTATTGTATGGAGTATCTTGAGGAAAACTTTGATTGGCTGGAGGAACGGCTGGAGGACTTAGGTGACCAAGCTTACGTCGCCTTTGACCTTCCGGGGCAAGTGGAGCTTAGTACAAATCATGGAAGCCTCCGTCGCATAGTCGAGAGACTACAGAAAAAAAAAGATTGGAGGGTGAGTGGATTGTCGCCATGGCGAGCTGTGTTGCTGAACAGGCACCTTCGATGATCCAGCTTGTCGCTGTGCATCTTCTCGACGCTACGCACATCGCTGATGCGTCCCGGTACATTTCACTATTGCTGCTCTCGCTCCGCGCCATGTTAACATTGGAACTCCCTCACGTCAACGTGCTCAGCAAAGTGGACCTCTTAGGCGATGTGGGTGCGGATATCGCGTCGGATGAGCAAGACCGTGATGACAGTGGCAGTGTAGAAATGGACGAAGATCGACCTCTTGACCAAACGCATAAAGCAGTGGGTCAAGCTGGGTTAGGTGAGTTTAGTATAGAATCTCAAGACAAGTCTGACGAAATTGGAAGCCTTCAATCTGGATTACTACACAGAAGTGCAAGATCTCTCCTATCTAGTGGATCATCTCAACGATACTATGGGCCCTCGTCGCTCCCGTCGATTTGCACAATTGAATCAGAGGATATGTGAGATGGTGGAGGAATTCGGACTGGTGTCATTCGAAACTCTCGCTGTGGAAGACAAAAGAAGTATGATGCGACTTCAACGCGTGCTGGATAAAGCAACAGGATACATCTATGTCAGTAGAACACCTCAAGACTCAGGCGAGAACGTTCCAACATATGCGGGGAAAGACGACCAGACATTTGACTCGACAAGAAGAGGAACAGCAGCTTCTGCAGAAGCCTTGTTCAGTGTTGCTGACCGTGGCGTACCTATGGGTTGGGGCAGTGCACAAGATGTGCAAGAGCGCTGGGTAGACCATCGCGATGCGTGGAAGGAGTACGAAGTCGAGGAACGACAGAAGTTAGAAAACCAATGGCGCCAGCGCGATGCAGCAGAGAGACAGACAAAGGAGCAAGCCGAAGAACAAGCTCTGCATCCAGAAAATATCGGACCAATTGTAGAGAGACGGTAGAAATGTAGTAGTACAGTACAGTGTATTTTATGAAACATGCAGTCATTCGTAGATCATTGCTGCGATTTCGCCCTGAATCTCGTCCATTGTTTCTTGGATGCTGGCACGGTCGCTCTGGATCCTGTCGTCAAGCTGGTTGAGTTCATCACCGACCTCGCGATCTTGCAGTGATGCGCGACGCTTGCTCTGATCTCTCTCGACAATGTTCCGCAAAACACTATTTTCCAAGTCTTGCACTCTGCCCACCAAAAGTGCTAAGTCCGGTCGATTCAACGCGGAGCGGAGCTCTGTTTCAATGGCGCGCACAGAATGAGAACAGTCTAACAGACCTGAAGTGACGAGAGACAGAATCTTGGCATAAATCTCATCACTCATCGGCGTGACGACCGTTGCGTAATTCGCATCGTTCGAATGAGCACGTTGTTGACCCAATGAAGGCGCACAACGTTGTCTACCCCAGTGCTCTGAAGCATCATGGCGATGGTGTTCTCGCGCTTCGGGTCGGTCTACGTGTTGGTTGCTGCTCCTTGCATAATGCTCTTGAGCCTCATCGTATTCTTTCCAGTGAGCCACACGTCTTTCTTGAACGTCCTAGAAGCTACAGATAAGTTCAAAGCCTCCATGGAATAAAGTGAACACACCTTGAATTCACGTAGTGCATCCAAAGCGTTCAATGGACCCTCGTGATGGGAAGTTGTGTCTGTGTGTATGGCATTCGTCATGGTTGAGAGAACGCGAAAATGAGAAGAGGGCAACGCGCTTCAATCTGCCCACCGGTTGAACCAACCCTCAAAAATTCTGACTACCCATCCAGTCGCTACCGAACATTCTATTTGAGATGTGAGGATCGGGGGAATTATGCGAGAGAATGAAGGTTGGCGCGTATAAACCGCGACTCGATTAAGGAACAGAAGAACAAATGAGAGAGAAAGCATGGAAGACAATCCCTGGTGTAGTTGACTCTCATCCTTCATAGAGCCCGTCATACTCAGGTACAGATATGGCAATCTTCATTAAACAGAAGTGCTAGTGCTAGGCCTACCAAGAAGGTAAATGACAGTCTGCCGGATCAATGTCAGACCTACCAAAAGGACAGAGTCACATTCTTATTCATCCTCGACACCTTTACATTGTATACGCTGTGCTGGATAAGACCATCTGCAATATGCGCATTTCAGCTCCCAATAATTGAGCGAGATACATAAGATGAGTCTACGAACTTTCCGCAATCACCGCAACCAACTCGTCTCTTTGTACCGTGTAGACCGTATAGAAGCTAGAGAAGATATTTGAATCACATGAAGGATAAAGGTAAAGGGACATCACCTCACACCCTGTGTACTTAGTCGGTGGTGCATCATAGAGATATGGGAAGCTCCTAACATTGGACTTTCGGCACAGAACTATACACGAAGGAGATCTACTTGCGGTCAGAAGTTGCACATTTGGCATCAGCCTGCTATAGCGATAGTGATAATATTTTGCTGCCGAAGTTATGGGTTGTCTTTAAATGAGTCGAACAGGATGTAGTCAAACGCAAATTACACACAACATAAGTTTGTTCCAGTAGGAGAACAGGAGTAGCCCAGGTAAGTCAGATATATGCGCGGCCTAAAATTGGCTTTAAGACCAGCTGACTTGTTCTTAGGCGTAGCGGAGACAGATATAAGATGCATCACAATCTTTCAAAAATCTAGAATACACACTCTACACTTCCTTTTCAAGGGTGTTCCCCTTTGCGACAGCTTCGTCATGTCAAATTTGCTCGCTTGTTCGGATTCTCTAGTCAAAAGTCGTACAGCTGGCGATGTTAATTCACAAAGTCCATTAAGACCGACATCTTCTGTGGCTCACACGAGAGACAGACTCGAAGGGTTCCAACAACACAATGAATGGATGCAGCTGCAACAGCAGCGACACAATGAATGGCTATGGAAGGAATTTGAATGGCCCCTGCTGCAACCGCTGCAACACAATGAAAGGCTCCAGCTACAACAGCAGTATCACAAAGAAAGGCTCCAGCTGCAACAGCAGCATCACGATGAAAGGCTCCAGCTACAACAGCAGCACCGCAATGAGAGGCTCCGGCAGCAAAATGTATCTTCCCAGCAGCATACTAGAAGGCTCCAGTTGCAACAGCAGCAATACGATAAAAGGCGTCAGTTGGAACAGCAACAATACGGTAAAAGGCGCGAGTTGCGACAGCAGCAATATAATGAAAGTCTCCGACAGCAAAATGTATGTCTCCAGCAGCGAATTGATAACCCCCAGCTGCAACCGCTGCAAAACGATGAATGGCTCCAGCTGCAACAGCTGCAACACAATGAAAGGCTCCAGCTGCAAAAGCAGCAACACAATGAAAGGCTCCAGCTACAACAGCAGCAACACAATGAACGACTCCAGCAGCAAAACGAATGGCTCGTTGAGCTAAAAGAAGGACATAGTGAAGCGTCTCCGAAGCCGCAGCGGGAAGACCAAAAATTGGCGCAAGAAAATGAAACTTTCCAAAGTCAGTGTCGGTGCAGTTGAAAATGACAATCGTACTCCCCGACCCACAAGCCCGCTAGACCCCGCGACTCGTTAAACCCCGCTGTTTATTAGACTCCTTAGCCTGCTACAACCCGGAGCTGGACGTGGAACCCCCTAGAACTATATATATGACCTCGATGTATGTAATGATTAAATCCTTCAATACAATCGTGATCAACGAAGCACTGAGGGAAGGCAGTTACGCCACGTACACCAGGTCATGGTATTCAATTGGTGCTAAGTCGCTTCGGCCGTAGCGCGCACGGGCCTAAGATAGAAAATATAGTTTTTTTTCCTCCGTCAGACTCTCTCGATATCATTCTCGATCAGACCAAGAATGGATGCATCGCGGGGCAAAATTCATGCTCAGTGGTCCTTGATAGAAGAATCAGTGAATCCTCAAGTAGATGGTCGTGAAAGCGCTGTCGTTTCAGTACAAAATGGTGACTTTCTTTCTGTCCTTTCTTCGCGCGAGGCTTCTTCGCTGCTACAGCAGTTCGCCTCTGCCCTGGGAGGCCACCTGCAACAAGGCACAACGCTGGACTTCACAACCATACACATCAATCTTCCCGATGAGCAAAATGACAGATTCTTCCCGCAGCTTCTCATTGCCATAGCTGCGCTACACGCCTTTGTACAAGCTAATTGGACAGGTCCGAACCTTCCAGTGGAAATCCAACATCTCTCTGTTCTACTCCGCAGAGCTGCCCCTGACTCTTTTGGTCCTCGTTCTTTAGATGATCAATATGAACAGGGTAAGCAAGGCGAAGCAGATAGTGCACTGCACACGGCAGCACTTAACGCTCTGACGTGGGGAGGCGAACCAGCCTATCACTTATGCGAGGTGCCGTTCCTTCTGCTTTTCAGCCTCCGTATTTTGGAGGCACTCTTGCAAAAGAAAGATTTCCTCGAAACAGTCCCATGGTGGTCCATGCGTGCCCAGTCTGTTCACTCGAGGATCCTGGATATCCCCATGCCTCTTTCCGATGCGGTGTTGGCCAGGGTTGATGAACTCGAGCTGGAAATGAACGAGAAATCCGATCAGGATCCAATTCACCGAAGTTTACATGCCCGTCTGCTTGCGGAGAAGGGACTTGCGCTGCAAAGAAGCGGAAAGGAGAAGGAAGCCAATGAATTACTAGTCTTGGCCGCTCAAGCGAATCAGCTCCAGTATGAGATGACTGGAGCTATGGGCAAGCGCACCAAGTTCCAGAAAGAAGACAAGATGATCTTGGTTCTGAAGGCAGAGAGTCACTGTGTCCCCACTTCCGAGCCAATCCGTGACCCATCCGTAGTCACTGAAGACGAAAAGCGGGAAGAATACGATGAAGGTCCTGCGAGTCTTCCTGGTGAATCGAGCAATTGGAAGGCATCCATCGACCATAGCAAACCGTCTGACATGCCTTCGGAAATGTTACACAACGACGACACCCTTTTGGAACGTACACGATTCACTTCTTCGCAGGTAGCATATAATGGCTCTGCAGCATCATTGACAGAAACCCTAGCAAATGTCGACATCAGTCAGCCCACACCGCTGGATCCTCTCGATTCTGCTATTCTGCTTGGACTATGCCTCAACATCGGTAACACTTCTCCAGAGAACGGGTTGACAGCGTCGGAGATGTCAGCGTTTGTCTCGCGGGTTCTTGCTCATGCGCGAAATTGGAGTGTACACACCATGGCGTTGCTTCTCCGAAGCCGTCTTGAGGCGCACCGTACGAGAACGGCGCAACGTAGTGCCCTTCAGTTACAAGCACTTGTAGACCAGATGCCCTCGTCTGACTCCAGTCTGGCGGAGCGCCTTCGGTATTTCCATACACTGGAGCTACCATCCAAATGGGACATGCAAGCAGAACTGGCAGGGCGTTATGCTTCGTTGGGTGTCATCCGTAGTGCGCTCGAGATATACGAGCGTATTGAGTTGTGGCAAGAGGTTGTGCATTGCTGGGGCGCGCTGGGACGACAAGACAAAGGCATCGAAGTGATCCGTGACTTGCTTCTAGGTCGCAAGTTAGAGACGGAACAAGCCATCACAGCCAAAAAAATGGCATCGCGAGATGAACAAACCAACATACGACTCAACACGGCTCGGAACGCAAAACTTTGGTGTTTGCTGGGCGACCTGGAAGTGGAGCACGCCGAGGAGCATTACACAAAGGCATGGGAAGTTTCTGGAAGGTCCTCTGCTCGTGCGGCCCGTTCCCTTGGTGGCATGGCGTTTTCCACTGGCGATCTAGACAAGGCCATTGTTTGGCTTCAACGAGGTCTTCGCATCCAGCCATTGCTGTCACGCAGCTGGTTCATGCTCGGCTGTGCGTATATGCGATTAGATTCCAATCAAGGTTGGCTTGAGGCAGCACGATGTTTCCGGCGTTGCACATCGCTTGATGATGAGGATTCCGAAAGTTGGAACAACCTTGCCAGCGTCTACCTCCGCCTTGGACAACAAAGCCAGGGAGTGTTGCGAGATGCCGCTCGTGCTGATGCAACGGATGGTCAGTACGATCAGCAAGCTGTTCTTGGAAATGAGGACGATGATGCTGCCAGCGGCTATAGCAGTGATTCCGGGATCGGTATGGCTACCAGTAGCGGGTCAGATACGGAGACTGAAGGTGCATCGCCAGACCGTCGGCCGCGAACGGTGACCGAAGCAGTCACTGCAGGTGGTGGCACAGGGGCTTTTGACGTAAAGCTATTGGCTCATCGTGCCCTACTCAAGGCTCTACGATTTTCTCACGATGATTGGCGTGTCTGGAATAATCTAATGATCGTCAGTGTCGATTGCGGCATGATGAGCGATGCAGTTCGTTCCATGGAACGCGTGGTAACACTACGCTCCACTGCCGGGCAACCAAACGTAGAGGAGCAAAAGCAAGTCGAATTGGTTGATGTAGCTGTCCTCAACAGGATTGTTGATGCGGTTACGCGAGCACCGAGTGATGCCAAAAATGCCATCGAGGAGCAAAGTGATGACTTGGGTAATCCATCCCCCTCTGTTTCCAAAGAAGTGCAACACAATCCACATGAAGGACATGGACTCCGTCCAGCAGTGGAGAATTTGTTCACTTTCCTTCTTTCTCGAATCACATCATCGGCAGCTATCTGGCGCACATACGCTCGCTTTCTGTTCTGGCGAGGTCGGTTTCGAAGTGCGCTGGAGGCGCATTTGTCTGCTTGGCGTGTTTCTTATGGTGCCGAAGGCAGTGATATGGTGACCAATCGAGAAGAATGGATCAATGCCCTCGATGCTCTTCAGGAGCTAACGGAACTACTGGAAAACTTTGGCGACCGCAATGTTCTCGTGACACAACAAGGAGACGAATGTGACGCTTACGATTCAGTCCAAGACAAAATGCACCAAAAAGCCATGGCCAATTGGCAGTTTCGTGCTCGAAGTCTAGTGCGTACATTTATTGGAAGGACAAAGGATACCTTTGAGAGCGATCCTGAATGGGATCGTTTGCTTCAAATTCGTGACAGCTTGTCTCCATCACGAGCAGCGGTGTAGACAAACAAAATGCAATCCACTGTACTTTTAATGAATGCATACTAGAGTATTATACAACTTTACAAATAAATATTTCCTTCACTTGCTGTCATGTCAATTTTTCAAGTAACGTCTTGTGTACACAGATCAATATCCTTTCCTCATCGCATGAAAATACTTACTTCGACTTCCTGTGCATCGCCGATCTGCGCAGCTTCATGCTCGCTCAAGTCCATCTGAGCCGGTTGACTGAACCGCGTCGTGCGCCGTCGTTTCGTTCGCGGAGAGGAATGGGTAACATGCGTAGTTATACTACGGTTCGGTACCTTCTCACTAATCTCGCTGAGATGGCCCTTCTTAACGTTACGTATGATTCTGTCCAGTTCCCAGTGTATGTAGGCTTCTCTGCCACGCTCCCATGCCCTCTTTTCCTGATCGGACGCCCCGCTTGCTGCAAGGATCTCACGTCTATCCTTGTCAGACGGTCTACGTCGCCTTCCTGATGTTGGGTGAGATAGCAGGCTGGCGCCCAAAGGATCCGTAGAGTGCAGCTCTTGAAGTGATTCCATAAGGTCGTAGGCATCAGAACGTAGCTTACGTGAAGACTGGGGCATTGTAGGTGGAAGAAGGTGAGCGCTGCTATCTGATCGTCGATCTAAAAGTGTGGAGAAGCACGAAGCTAATGCTTGAGAACGTTCCTGTCCTTTTCGTGCTGAGATGAGAGCAAGACGAAGTGCATGTCGCAGCCGCTTCGCCTGTGAAATCGAATCAATAAGCCATGTAAGAAAGCGCTGAGACGTCTACTTACTCCTTCTACCCTATTGCGAAGCTGCCATTCTCTCTCTTTCAGCTCTTTGCTCTCTTCCGCAACGCTTAGAGGCAACCCATGCTTCACCCTCTCCTCGGACGTCCGTAGATCCAGTCCACGATGGTGAATCAGAGTTAATACATTTGCTTGGCTTGGTCGCAGGCCAAATACCGTTTTGAGACAATATAGCTCCAGAAGATCAAAAATATGGTCCAATGCATTTTCGAGTAGTGTAAGCACGGCATGAACACCCCGCTCGGCCTGTATATCCAGATCTCTAGACGACATATTCTCTAAAGAAGAAGTTGATGGGTTATTAGCATGTTTCTTATTGCGACTCGCTGCCTTTTTACGTGCAGCCCGTAGTTGAGTCTTGGCAAAATCCTCAAACTGAGCGCCGATCGAATAGAGATGTTCGTTGGCCGCGTATACAAGAGCATCTACGAAAACCCTAGGATGGAACCCAAAATGTTCTGTGAGAAGCTCCTGATGCGCGTCCGTGGAAGGATCGTCCAATACTTTGCGAGACGAAGAGGCCCCCGACATCGCGGTGAGGTAAGTGTTACTTTCGCGGGACGCGTGAGAAGCGCGTTGAGAGGACCATCAACTAAACACGTGCTTTAGCGCACAGACATCCGGCCGCGCGGCATAACGCAGAGAGGTGCTGACGACGAGCGACGCAAGTGCTCTCCATTGCCCCATCAACTTTGGCAGAATGGAGTGTTCATTCGGCATCACTGGGAAAGGCTATACGATTATCGCTTCAGACTGCAATGCAGCGCGAAGCATTGTGAAGATGAAAGGAGATGAGGACAAAATGAAAGTCCTATCCAAACACCTCGTCGTCGCATACTCTGGAGAGTCGGGGGACACCATTCAGTTTGCCGAGTATATTGAGCGAAACCTTCGACTATATGGTATCAGGTAAGACTTCTCCTCCTCCTTGCATCTGAACTCGCCTCTGACTTCTAGCTAGGAACCACGTGGAGCTACGACCAAAGGCAGCTGGTAGTTGGATTCGCAATCAATTGGCGGAATCTCTGCGTTCACGAAAACCATACCAAGTCAATGCACTCTTGGGAGGATTCGACGTCCCCACATCAAGCCCCGCCCTCTTCTGGTTGGACTACCTAGGCACGCTAGTCGAAGTGCCGTTCGCAGTCCATGGATACGCTGCTCACTTTACGATGGGAACCCTGGACCGATATCACCGACCGGACATGGATTTGGAGGAGGGCCTTGCACTCCTTCGGCGGTGTATTGATGAGCTGCGAAAGCGCTTCATCGTCGATCTAGGTACGTGGAAGGTTCGTGTGATCGATCGGCAAGGGGCTCGAGAAGTCCAATTGTAGATACATTGCAATCATCACAGTACCAAAATCACAAATTCTAGATATCAATTCCCTTGATATCTGCCAGCCCAATGCCAACAGGAAGGAAGAGGTCATTGTCCAGCTCCTGCAAGGGGTATTCGTCGCCTGATAGCTGCTCTAATGCTTGTTTTCTTTCCCATACGTTCATGCACAGCTGCAGACGTTGCCATCGCTCCCCATTGAGATGTTCGTCGTGCCAGTACCGGAATGCCGCCCGCACTTCGAGAGGGACCAATGTGGGAAACACGACCACATGGATTGGCGGGACCATTTGAAATAAGCCTCTCGATCGCGCCACTGCTTTAGAAAGAGTGGTTGCTGTCTCGATCGCCGAGCTAATGTCATGTCTCTGAGAACGAGCGTCAGGTCCTATCAGGACATAGATTTCCATTGGAAGCTGAAGGATGTGTATGCGATCCCGTTTGATGTCCAATGCAGAGAAAGGTATCTGCTCGGTGTAGTGCTTTTGCTTCCCAGCCCCGTCTGACAACGTAAAAAAGCGCGATGTACGTTCTTGCGGAGGCAATCGGGGCATATGGCGATGGTGCCAAGCATTGGCAGAAGGGATGCCACGCTCAAAACACGTCCAGAATAATTCATCTTCTGCTCCTTCTTCGTACTCGGTAAACTTTGCTGGCTTACCTTGTTGTTGAGATGCGTACCTGGAGGCTGTTGCGCGAAGATCTGTGGTGGCTCCAATTCCATGCCAAACAAACACATCATTCATCATGAACACAATGGCACTTGCTGCCGAGTACAGGCTTGATGATAGCTTTGTACAAACGGAAAGAGTCAGAAAGATCCGTCGGCCATGCGAATTACTCACAAAGTCCACTTGGTCGATAAAATGGGCGCCAGGCTGACCACGTACAAGATACATGCAAGTAGCCCCCGCGTCGAAATTCCTCCGACTCCCTTCTCTTGTGACCAGAACAGACCCAAGAGCTTCAACAAGTTCGCGCGATTCACGTCCTTGGCGTGCATCGATAGGGATGACTCCGTGCTGCTTCGCGATGTCCATGATTTTCTTCGCCTCATTGGAGCTCCCACCTTTGACTACTTTAGACTGACGCCCCACATGTGCGTACACTTTCGTTTGAGTTCGACCACCCCGATATGGATCCTTGATGCGGAGTGTAACTACGTGGGTTTCTGTTTCATATAAGATAGCTCCTTCCTCTTTAGACAATTTCTCTTCATTTCCAGAAGGTGAAATGTTGACTATCTCGATCGAAGTGATCTCGACATCGCCACCACCGTCGTTGAAGCCTTGGAGAACTGCAGAGCTGTCCGTTTTTGAAAAAATTTTGTTCTTGGCAATCTTGAGAGTCCCTGAATGACGTGCATAGCTGTTTTGCACAGGTGGGAGACTTACAGTGTCCTTTGGTGGTGTCTTTACATTACGTCCTTCCAAGAGCGCTTCGAGCGCGGCCGTAGAATCGGCAATTTTACTTGCCGAGCTTGGTCCAGCTTCTCTCTCTTGGGACTCTGACATGCTTGTATTCAGGGAAAGATCCGCATGATTCTTGTTTGCACTCGCAGAGGGAAAAGGTGCTTGAGCGCCTCCCATTCCAGGAAGACGAACCGGTGCTGAATCCCTTTGGTCATCATCACTTCCCTTGCGATTTACTGCGTACAAGTTTCGTTGTGGTGCGCCTCCTGGTGATAACATGCCAGGAAGAGCGTTAGGAGTTTGTGCTTCTGAAGGAGGTGATCGTACTTGTCGATCGAGCTCCCTTCTCTTCAGTGGGCTCTGAGGGCGCTCAGTAGCCTTCGGTGCTTCAAAATACGTTTCTGTGGGGATAGAAGGTCGGGAAGGAGGGCTTTTGTGTCGTTTTTCTTCCGCTTCGGAATGTTCTTGCGCTTCACGCACGCGGTGCTCAACCATTCGCTGAGACCGAAGCCTTGAGAGACTCTCCGTTGGCAACTTTTCGCCTTGACGTAATGTCGCTCCAAATGCAGGGCTTATCTCGGGGTCCGTAGTTGAATTGTCGCGTTGCGCTCGAGGTGGAAAGGTAGCCATGGCGTCGGAAGTAGGTGAATGAATGATGGAGCCGGGTGAGAGCGCATTGTGGCGCCCCACAGCTGATTCGAGGTGCGCAGGAGGGTGGGATGGAGTCAGAACTTTGGCATCTTTCACCTGCTCGTCTTTCATCGGGCTCGTAGAAGCGTTGGTCAGCGAATTTTCTTCATGCAGCGGTTTGACTGTGGTTGAAGGTTGTTCTGAATTGGGAGGGTTGATCGGCGAAAGCGGTCGAGACGAAGCAAGCGCTGGATTACTTGGGATATTTATCTCCATGCTGTCATCCTTTCCAGATGCGCGAGCTTCCAGAAAGCTCGCCAGTGGAGCACTTTTCCCCGTATGACTGTGTGAAAGACCTGGCAGAGCACGTCTCGAGCTATGGATAAGCTCAGCCTCGGGTGGTGCGTTGCGCCCATCACCAGCAAGCTTTCCCAGTCGGGGACCGCCAGCTTTTCCTCCCATGAACGAAGCTAATGATACAGGCGAATCTTGTGTTCCAGGTCGTGCTACACCAGTTGGACCCATTGCTCCACCATATCTGTCCAGCAGTGTGTTGCTTCGAGCGGCTGAGTTTGTCGTATCTTGTTGCTCGCGCTGAGGTGATGCCAAGCCACGCTCCCCCAGCAGCTTGCGTAGAGTATCTTCTCCAGAAGCCTTGGGTTCGTGCTGAACGGGAACAGGGGCAGCGGCACCGGACACCTGTGGTGAAGCCCCAGAAATGTGACTGCGTCGCTTCAACCTTTCCTGCCGTGCTCGATTCATCTCCTGTTCTAGCTGGTCAGCAGAAGAAACACCGACATGAATTGTATCAACATTGGAGCCCGTATGCTGCTTTTGCTGTTCAGAGACCCATTGTGCCAGATTCCCTTCCCGAGGAGCAGCCATGTCTGTCCGTGTGAACAAGAGCAGACCGGGTCGCCAAATGGTACCCCTTAGTGTTCTATGCACAGACACTGGACGCGTTTTACACGTGCCAATGAAATTTCATGGCGAGAACTGGATAGCAAGCTCAAGAAGATCCTTCTCATTCCGCGCATCAATGACATCTGAAAAAGGTTCAAAGAGGCACGATGCTGCTGATGTAGGAGAAGGACCATCAGAGATATTGGAGAACAAAAACAGAAGATTTCGAAAAGAGAAGCGTGAGTTCACATGACCACCAATAGAAGGGCATATCTGACATCACCCCAGCATGGGATACTGATGATATCAATCATTGGGAGATCGTCAAGATTGGAGAAGAAGACAACATCCAACCGTTTTCCCAAGAAAGCAGTTTTGCAACACTGTTCCCCAAATACCGCGAGGGATACCTCAAATCAATCTGGGAGTTAGTCACAAAGGCACTCGACAAATATGGTATCGGTTGTTCTCTTGATCTTGTCGAAGGAAGCATGACGGTGCGCACAACCAGAAAAACCATCGATCCTTACATAATATTCAAAGCACGAGACCTCATCAAACTCTTGAGTCGGAGTGTTCCATACGATCGAGCAGTGACTGTTTTGCAGGATAACGTAACATGTGATGTGATCAAAATTGGAAACCTCGTTCGAAACAAAGAACGATTTGTGAAACGCAGGCAGCGGATCATTGGGCCAAACGGAAGCACACTAAAGGCCATAGAACTACTGACAGGATGCTACGTGCTTGTTCAAGGAAACACAGTTAGCTGCTTGGGTGGATATAAGGGCCTTAAGGAAGTACGCCGCATTATCACAGACTGCATGAAAAATATCCATCCGATCTATCATATCAAGGAGCTCATGATCAAGCGTGAGCTTGCAAAAGATCCCAAGCTCGCCAATGAGAATTGGGAACGGTTCTTGCCCAAGTTCAAGAAACGCAACGTGAAAGGCAAGAAGGTTTCGAAAGATCAGCACAGCGCCGGTGCTGCAGACGATACTGCCGGCGCTGATCACGATGCTAGAGCAAATAAGACTGAGCACAAAAAGAAGAAAGTATATACGCCTTTCCCGCCACCTCAACAGCCTAGTAAGATCGACTTACAAATTGAAAGTGGTGAATATTTCTTGAAGCCAAAAGAACGGAAAGTTAAGGAGATCGAAGAGCGTGAGAGAAGGCAAGGGGAGCACAAGAAGCAGCGGGTCAAAGACCGCGAGCAAGCTTTTATCGCACCTAGTGAGGGAGATGAGAAGAAAGAGAAGAAGCGCAAGCGTAAGGAAGGTGAAGGCAAGACTGATAATGCAAGAGACAAAGGCACAGGCAAGAAGAAGAAGAGTTCTACAGAGGCAGACAAACAGTAAGACAAGACTTGAATTCAATCTGTTATTCTGTGATGATTTTACAATGCTTCTCCAATTTGAGATGCCATGGTGAAGGTCCGATGTAGCGGGATCTCCTCCACATATGCGTCTAAGCCAAAAGTTGATCGAGGCTTTTGTGAGGCAAGCTCCACACCTGTAGCTGCGTCGCAATTACCATTTATGTTGCATACGGGCGCAGATAACTGAGTCGAATGAGCGTTCTGAAGGACTGAAGAAAACCAAAGCTCATCTTCGTGTCTCTGTTTCTCGTAATGGAGGGATGCAACTTCTGAAAGTAAAGGTGCAGAAATACTGTGATGTGAAGTTCGAATAGGCTGAGGAAACCCTGCAAAAGAGTCTGTAGAACCAGCACTTGAAATATCACTCTTGTTTTTTGTTATTCTTGTCCAATGTTTGTACATCTCACAGATCAGATTTCGACCATGAAGAAAAGCAAATATTGCTCCAAGAGATAGAATCGTAAAATATAGTAAAATCATCATGCCAAAGAGAAAAATCTGACGTTCTAAGGCATGCAAGATTTCATCAAGCAGCTTCTTGACAAGCTTCAGAGGGTCTCCTAGCTTTGCATATTGGTTGCGACCCTCTAGCATCCTGTTGCTTACAAGCAAGATATCGTTTCTGACGAGTGGAAGCGCAACATGTGCGTGGGCTTGTATCCAATTCAAACCGTGTTCCAGTGCTGCAATTTTAGAACCAAGAATGCAACCTATAAAAGACTGAATCGGAGTGTACAAGGGGGTTTCAGCAAAAATAGAGTTAAGCACTTCGCTGATCCCATCCGTGAATTCATTCAGGGTCGCATTGATCGTTGAGGTTGTCAAATTCACCCACATAAGTAAACCATCATTTATGTTCTGCTGGATTTCGTTGATCACCACGTTGCTCTTGTTAGCATAATCTGATGATAGTTGTAACATCCTAGTATTTAAATTTTCATAAGTCCCATCCAACGAATTGTTCCAATCTAGATAAAACAGATCTCTGTTTCTCTCTAGAATTATTTGCACGAGAACTACTTGTAAAAGAGTAGACATAAGACCTGTGAAACCCGTGAAAAGCATAATCATGCAAGAAGGATGACTGATCCAAGAAAGCCACCAACGTATGCGTCGGAGGTGTTCGGGCGATTGTACACCCAGTTTTTTTGCCAAATGATGACCCTTGAGACAAAGAAGTGGACTTTCACAAACCTGGAATAGTTCCATTACCCTGTAGTACGTATTGCATTCATGCGGTAGAGTATCCATCTTCTCTTTTGTGTCGAACAGGTCCTGTGAAGATTTGACATGCCTTTGCAAGCTTTTCCATTGATGATAGGCAATCAAAAGGCTGAAAAGAACAAAGAGCAGAGCAATGAAACACAATATGCTGACTCCTGCGTAAAATATAAATGAAAAGACTCGACTTGCGTTATCTAGGGGTGCAGAAATGCTTTCATCTTCACAGAAAGAAACGTTCTGTGCAGACATTTCCGGTAATGCGTCTAAATTGAAATCATAGGATGATAATGCTATCGTTGAGCCGTAAATAATCTCCTAAAACTGGGCGAAAGGTGACATACTCGTGTGTATCTCTGATCTCATGTCCTCAAACGGTGCTTTAATGAGCATGTCGATTTTTTCTTTAAGATCTGATAACGTCGGGAGTGTGTCATTGAGATTTTGCAATGCACGATCGAATGTGTCTGGTAATGTTACATTGTTCAATAAACTTTCTTAGATCGTGAGCGTTCTTTACCACCATGTAGCTTTCACTGTACCTTAAATCAGGCTCAGGTACCTGCACGATGTGAATTGACTTGCCAATAATTTTCAAGATGTCATTGATACCTCCAAGACTAGCTTTCAGTGTAGCATTGATTGCCTGGATTGACCCTTTGATTGTCGCTTCAATTGACTGAGATACGTCATGAATCAAACCAGATAGAATGCCCACGACAGAGGTAATTACAGATAGCGTTCCTCTGACAAGTAGTTCGATAAAGCACAGGTACAGGCTACGGTACATATCCACCAAGAAGATCAAGACATTCTCACATACTGAAATACTGAGAAGTAGAGCTGAGGAGAGACCATGGATAGTATCATCGATACTCTGCTTTATCGATTGATTGAAATTGTCACGAAAAAGGTAGGGTAGATTGAGAACGGAAGATGCCTCATCTTCCGCTATATGACATACGTCCATAAAATTTTGTTTGGCATCCATTAACTGCCGTTGCTGCTGACTGTGAGTAGTCATAAGATTTACCAAAAGGATCACTAAGGAGACTATTGATGATGAAAACAAAGAGAGAAATAGCCTTGCTTTAAGTCCAAGCCACGGACGGAAGCTTGATGGCGATGGTTGGCAAGGTTCATCGGACCGCTCAACATAGCTTGGAGGCGATGCAGACGCAACTGTATTTGTACTTATGCTTTCTGCCATGCGATGTTCCGATAAGTGAGGGGCTACATAGGATCTTCAGTGATGTGTATACGACGTTTATGTAGGCACGAACTATTTACTTATTTCCAAACCACAAAGGGAAATATCCAATTTTTTAACAAAGGAAAAAATTGATAGTACGCAACTTCCTGAAAGATGAAACAAAGGCAAGATCAACACTATCACACATCGAATTCCTCAAGACGATTGAATGCCTTGTTTGAATCCGTTCTCCCATTGTCTTTCTGGGATCACCTATGCCATACTATTAATTATGCGCCTGCAGCACACGTGCATAGATATAGGTGATCAATAGTTTGCGTCGACTGTACGCCTCCTGACGTAATTCTTCCCTTTCGCTTTTTGTTAACATTGTTTTTGTATTGCTTTCTGTCTTACCAAAGATGACGACCAACACTTAGCATTAGATACAGCAACCTACGTCAATCTTCGCTCACCGAGAGACATCGACTGCTGTGTCGTTCGTCGCTTCACGACGCGGGTGTCAACTCACCATGGCAGCCGCCCTCTCTGCTTCCGAATCTAAGCTTGCGACGCTGTACAAAGAGTCTAAGATAGCAAAATCAAATTTCAAGGCCCTTCTCGATGCCAAGGAACCCCGGGCTTCTCCAGCCCAGATTGATTTCGCGCGCAAAGAGCTACGGAACATCTTCTTGAAGATGTTGTTCCACTTTCCTTTCAGCGCCCGAACGAGAGGGATAGAGATGACGCTGTGGAGTGAAACCACCCATCCATTGGTTCACTGGTATAGGGGACACCTCTCTGCGCTTGAAGCCAGGATGAAGAAGGTTAAAGAGGGGAAAGGCGACGAATCTCAAGATGGCCCCGCTCACTATAGTAAAAAGAAAGGCATGCAGCAATTACAGGGCCAACTGGCAAGCAGCTACTTGCGAGAAGCGTCAACATTTCGTGACTTTTTGCAAGTCGAGGAAAACTTTTGGAGAGATCTTGCTGGACGGATTGCTCGTCTTTTCGATCTACATGAGCTGCACCGTCACCTTGTTGCACTAGATATCGCTACGACAGCTGAACAAATAAACTACATGCATTCCTCCTCAACAGGTATGGAGCGGATCGTGGACGTGGAAAAAGCGGACACAAATTTAATGCAACAAGCCCAGCTGCCAATGAACAAGCAACGTCTCATTGAACTTATTCACAAGTCGTTCATTTACTGTGGCGACTTGGCTCGATACCAGGAGATGTATCGGAGCGAGATAGTTGATGATCGGAAGTCCTCACCCAAGAGAGGCGGTCGTGGGGGCTCTCGAGGGCGACCTGGGCGCGACATGAAGCTCGAAATTGCAAACCCGAAACGCGACTTTGCCAAAGCATCACTTTGTTATGAGGAAGCGTGCCACTTGATCCCGTCTAATGGTAATCCATGGAATCAACTAGCAGTCCTTGCATCATACGAAGACGACATTTTCTCATCTATACGCCACTACTACCGGGCTCTTTGCGTTCACGAGCCATTTGATCGTGCTAAACAGAATCTCGAAAAAACATTAACCAAAACACTTTCTATCTGGACTGAGCAAGGGGGGCTAAACACAGCATCAAGTAAACACGAGCCAAAAACTGCTAAGACATTGCAAGAGCTTGCCGTACTCCATGCTGCATTTTTCCTACGCAAAAAGCTTGTTATTCTATCGTACTATCCTGGGCAATGCCTCTCTCATATCAAAAGTTTGCTGCTGCGAAAAGCATTGCGGACAGAACATGTCGTGTGGATACTTGACACCGCCATTGCCGCACTCTGGATGCGAAGATTGAATCGCGGCAATTCGCCTATCCATGACAAGGAAACAGTTGCCTCTAGCGTCATGGTAGAGCAACAAATTCTGGTTCATCTATGTGGCTATGTGCGGGAACTTTTCGATGTCAGTGCCTCAGAGATTTCTATAGCTCTTCAAAGCCATGAAACGATGAGTGTGAGACTGGCTGACAATCTTACCCCACTTCTTCGTCGGTTACTTCCTGGTGTGCGTTTCGCTTCTAAATGGCTCAAAGGTCACATCGATTATGTACAACGTATGCGCGATACCGGACTGCTCAAAGATTCTGGAAGCAAATCTAAAGGGGATGGAGCTTTAATGTCTCCCTCACTTCCGGAGGAGATCGACAGGATGTGGAGTGTCTACATTCGCTTTATCAATCTACTGCGTTATGCGTTCCCTTTCGATAGTTTGCCAAGCATCGGTGCCTCCGCTGGACAAAGTGGAATGTCCAGTCTTCATTTCGAAGAGGATCAAGAGATGCGTGGTTTTCTGCCGCTACTCAAGTCCATGAATGTGGACGAGCACTCCCGGTCTTGGGCAAATGATTCCTTCCCAGCAATGAGTCCAACAGAAGAACATCTCCTCCGCATCACGGACGTGTTGATTGATGCCAAAGTTCTTGCACAAACTGCAGCCAGCCCCATCAATTACGACGACGAGCACAGATGCTTCGATTTTCAGAAATCTATGCAGCAAAACAGCTCGAGTCCAGAGACACGAAGTGTTATTGATGTTGACGATGTTCCCAGTGAAAGCGGGAAAGTCTCTGGGCCTTTTAAGAGTAACGAATGGCAGCGAGATGATGAAGCGAGTGAAGATGCTGTGGATTTGGCCATGCGTGCCGTAGACGAACGGCGGCATGCGCTCAACGTGGAGAATGCTGACAAGGACAACAGCTTTGAAGATGATGAGGAGGAGGAGATTATCCTTATCCCGTCACGAAATCCTGCCTCGTCAATTAGCAAACAGTCAAGTCCCATCAAACCCGCCGCCCATTCTGTGTGGAGCGACCCACATGCAGGTCACGGAAACATTCATCGACTTCCTAGTAAAGGGGAAGAGTATGCCGCTCCCGTACCCACGCCAGCTCAGTCCCTTTTGGATGTCCTTAATGGGTCGAGTAGAAAGCGCGACAATTCACCTGTGCCGCACGGCCGAGTTGCTCAAGAGATGCATGCCACACCGAATCGTGGACCAGGATTGCACTCTTATGGAGTCGACTGGGGACTACCTGCGCTCAAGGATACGCACACCCCAGCCCAGGCGCTGCACCGACTTCCTCAGCAGAGCGACATTTGGGCACCACCCTCACATCTCCAGTCCCATGCGCCTTTTGGACAATTACCTGCCTGGCCACCTGCGACAAGCGCAAATGACCAAGCGTGGCCTAAACAACAACCAGAGGCTCAGCAAAGGTACCCTCCTCAGTGGTAGTTCTTACATTCATAGCCAGCTTTCATCATGTAATGAAATTCATGTGCGTCAGCTAGTGATCAAAGTTTTCCTATTCTACAATGTGGCAGTACTGTACAGATTCGGGCGTACGAATAGTTTATCTATTGCGGGCACGTTTGGCTTGGCGGTTCGCATTGGCTGTGGCTGTGGCCACCAGGTTTGAACTCGAGCCACCAGCACCGGAAGCTGTCCCAGCGAGAATACCGATCCCACCACCTGAGCTCGGGCCAACACTGTTCATTGAAGAAGGTGGACCCACGCTACCCCCGCTACCTGGTGCTGGTGGAGGGGCTGAGGGGCCAACGGCAGACAAGAGGTTACTGCTGCTCGGATGAGCTGCCCTCAAGTGCGGCACATTGGGGTTGTGAGCGGAGTTACTGCCTCCCAACACACCATTTCCCGTACCGGTCGCTGTTCCAGAGCCAAAGAAAGCACCGTTTCCTGCCTGGCCGTTGATGACAGGAGGTACGTGTGTTGCTACCATTTTTGGATCGCTCTCGTCTTTGATCAGTCGTCTGGAGGGATATATCGTCTGCCCTTTCGGTAGCGACGCAAACGCATTTTGCGTCGGGAATGGCTCAACTTCCTGAAACCATGGGTGTAGAAGTGCTTGGTGGGCGTTGAGTCGCTGGTTTGGGTCGTATTGTAAAAGTGCATCAAATAAATCAAATCCTAGTGGCGATAATGCTCGATGCTCATACCAGGAAAACAATGTGTTGGGATAATTTTCCAAGCGCACCATAGGCCATAAGTGTTTGTAATCGGGCAAATGTTCGATTGCAGGCCAGCGTTCTTTAGTGGGATTGCCAAGGATCTCCATAATTCTCGTAATTTGATCACTTGATCGTGTCAGCTCTCATCTTTATGGACCAGATCCACTTACCTTTGAAACGGCGTCGATTTTGTCTTGGGGTCCATCTTGGCCTCTTCACCTTTGAACATCGGTCGGAGAGCGAGCAATTCTCCCCAGATACAGCCAATCGCCCACATATCAATTTTTGCATTGTAATGACGAGCACCAAGGAGAAGTTCAGGGGCTCTGTACCAGATTGTGACGACAACTTTGTCACCAGAATACAAAGATTGCAGGGGTGCTTGGTTGATGCGTGCCAGGCCCAAGTCGGCAATCTTGACGACTCCATCACACGTTAGGAGAATGTTGGCTGGCTTTAAATCGCGATGAAGAACGTATTGGCTGTGAAGGTAATGAACGCCATTCAGCAGTTGAAAGAGAAGAGACTTCAGAACGGGCAGGGCAAGACCTTCTCGTAAGACAGTGCTGTGATGGTGGATCAGCTGTAATAGGTCGTGTGAGGCGTACGAAAATACCATGTATATTGCTTTGTCTTCTAGCACCACTTCACGCAATGTGATAATATTCTCATGCCGTAATTCCCGATTGAGTGCGATTTCTCGCATGGCGCTCTGACTGATGCCGGTATACACTGCATGGTCCTCTTTGTCCGGTTTGAACTTCTTGATGGCGAATACCCGCCCTGATGCTTCAGAGTCATGTGCACTTGTGGCCGCATGTCCCTCTGTTGAGTTCTTCAATGCTGCCTTGTACACTCTACCATATGTCCCACTACTTAGGAAGCCAAGTATATCGTATGTAGACAATACAGACTTCCGTATGGTATCTCGATACGCTCGATAAGCCTCCATCGTTGCTGCTGGCGAGTCCGAACGCGGAACATGTTGCCGTGCCTTCCAAAGCAAGTCAGGCGGAGGATCATCTCTCGCCGGAGTTGGAGTCATGTTTGCTCACTCATGCTTGTGGAAAGACTGATTTTTGATATCATCTGTCTTCCATGTCTCAATCCGGTCCGTGCGCGTCCCCACTGAAGCGTCATCATGGAAAGATGCCTACCTATCTACACCCTTGGGCAAACCTAATATGCTGCCCTCGGAAAACCGCAACAGTGAATGAACCTGTAAACGAGCTATTCAACTCTTTATGAACTAGTACGAAGCAGGGTCCCCAAGAGAGTGTACTGTCATGATCGATTGTCCAAAGTGGCCGTGAGCTTAAGTGGTATTATATACACCATCGTCAGTCCTGTGTGCAGCGAACATTTCAACCTTTTTAGTCATCAAAGATGGCTAAGGTGATATACTCATACCCATTCCAAGTTGAGCGAAATCACTCTCCAGAAATCATGTGAGCAAGAATGGTTCAATGATACTCTATTCCCTTGATTATATTTTTGACAGGGAGCGACCTTTCACCTTGGCAAATTCTCTGAGTTTGGTGACATTGGGCATGGTTCTAGGGTTAGCATTGACATATGTGAGTAGGCTTCCACATAAAAGCCTGATCCTTATTTTTACATCTAGAGCAGGACAAATCAACGTGATTTCTGGATGATAAAGCTTTCTATAGCCACTGCAGTCTTTTCCACAACTACACAGGTTCGTTTTCATTCGTATTGCAATAAAGCTCATAATACAGATAGACTGCTATCCTATCTCTTACAAAATGGAACCCCATGATCGTATCGGCCACAGATATACACGGGACAGCTCCTCTAGTTGCAGAGCAAGAATTCAATCTCGGGTGAGTATTGGATGCTTCTGTTTGTTAAACTCTACATGAAATAGGAAGATTACAATGTCTTTGCCTGTTTCATGCCTTATCGGGGGCCATAGTTCAGCTTGTATATGTCAGCAGGATCTCAAAGCGCTCCACCCTGCCTTCACATGCTTTTCTGGCAGTCACAGTCCCTGTCATATTGCTAGCGGTGGCATGTGGCTTCTACACATCTATCGAATCATTTCAAGGCAAAGGTGCCCGCTGGCTGCTTTCCCCTGTACGTTGGCGACCACCGTAGTTACTGATCTGACCTTCATCAGAGCATTCAGCATCCAAACACCATACAACTCACTTTTCTCGTCGCGAGTCTATATGTAAATATGTGAGTGAGGGTTCATTTTTATTCAGGAGGACCCATACCATACAAAAGGTGTATTACTTTTATGGAAGGCATTCTGAGTATTCAAAACACCACGTCGAATCGCACGAAGCTCTACCGGCATCTCGAAGTACTTTTCAAAGTCCCCATGGAGAACTTTGGACTGTCCTGCACTTTTTCTCTTGCTGTTCTTATCGCCATCTACAGATCGGAGGTAATCTTGGCTACATGAAGTTTTCTGACACTACTTACCATTTTATGATCAGTCCATCGGGGAGCCATTGACATTTTTTGAACCCCTTGGGAATAGTACGTACTAATCTCAAAAGCTTTTACAAATTCTGAGTCGGTGTTCAAGTCTACGTAGCATCCATACTTTCTAAGCTGGTTACAGAGTTCAACAGAAAAGATTCAACAAACCCCGAGAATTCTCAAAAGCGCCCCAACAGTACTGAATCATTTGGGGATGTTGCAATCAAAGAGATGGACAAGTGAGAGAGTGTCCAATATACTTGATGACCTCTAAAAAGACCTCTATGCAGACTGCGTTCAACGGGCACGTTACTATATGATGATGCAGTACAATTCAGATCGGCTCGTCCATTATCGGATGGATGGCATGGATCTTCGATCATCTATCCTCTCAACGCACTACTTGAGCAAGATCATTCTTCGCAGGGGTTTGATGAGCCATTCGTAAATGATTCGGTTGCACACAGTGAGTGGAGGAGGTCGTCATGACAATAATCAACCATTTCACATGTGTCTGTCTAGGCAGGCATCATTGTCAAGCAGAGTCGAATGGTCAAGCTTTCTAACGCACTCCACCCACCAGTTGCCACCAGATTTAATTTTTCTTTTTATCCGTGTCATCTTCCAAATGCATCTTGCCGAATATTTCTACGTTCTTTCCAGATAACGTGCCTGACTGTGTAACACCCGAGTGTCTTGGCTGCGCTAGCGCACCACCGCCTGCCGCCTACAATCCTCTCTTAATCTGACCATCTTTTTCCAGTCCGCGGATTAATTTACACAATACGCCTGTAACACTGCCTTTCGACACTGTGGCAGGCCCTTGTTTATGTCTAGATCGCGCCTCTTAGTTCCTCAACTTGTCGCTATGTCTTTACGGAGTTGACACACTCTCTTTAATGTGCCCCAATCATGGCCTCCAGTCGCTCTAAATCTACCGGTGCATCAAGCTCAAGTTCATTGCAAAACACAATCGACGCCAGTAAACACCCTGGCTTTGTCAACCTTGGAAACACATGTTTTCTAAATTCAGCCCTCCAAGCCATCTCCGCCACGCAAAGTCTCAAAGAGCTATATCTGCCGACTTCAGAGGGCCTGCTGCATCTTGACGATGAGAACAGACAGACTTCTACACCAGCTTCACCCCTCGTCTCTTCTCAAGCAACTCATGGTGCACTTCCATCATACGAGAACGACGATTCATCACACTCCTCACAACTTGCCCTCGCTAGAAGCAAAAGTCCCATTTTGCGGCTAGCAGATGAGGAATTGGCACGTCGGTCTGGTCGGTCTATCTCTAGACCATCATCCACGTCGATGGATTCGTCAATCCGATCCATCACTCGAAATGGAGCTGTAACTACTGCGTCTGCAGATAGGTCTTCGACACACGAGTCAGCTCGGAGCTCATTTGAGAATGGAAAGGCACCGTATGAGATTTCGTCAAGTGATTTTCCATTACATACTGCATTTCGAAAAGTGCTAGAAAAAACGTGGAACGAAGGGCAGCTACAGTCTACCACAAAAAGTAAACCAAATACTTCAGGAAAAGCGTCTGCTGTGAACCCAAGGCCCCTCCTGAATGTGATCTCTTCCAAATATGACCAGTACGGTCAGTATGCACAACAGGATGGGCACGAACTGTTGAGGCACTTGCTTGATTCTCTTCGCATGGAGGAAGTGGACGTTATTAGGAAACTTCAGCCGGAAGACCAGAAAAAGTGCCATGGTCCGTCAAATGCTCAGGATAAAGACTTCGTCACCAACGACGAGAAGCTCAAACCGCTGATTGACAACCTGTTTTGTGGAAAACTACTTTCTCTCGTTGTTTGCGAAGGATGTCGGCATGTCTCACATACGTATGAAGACTTTTACGACATTTCTCTCTCGCTACGGCCCGATGCAGAAAATAAAGATCGAGCAAAGCGAAAGAGCATCCGGTCTATGGCGGATCGTTGGAGAAGGACAACCTCCACGAGTCGATCTAGTGCTCACCGTTCTAGACCAGTTCGTGATACCGTGGTCTCTCTAAGGGAGGGACAAGCTGAGAGCGTGAGTGACACGGAGCAGATAGATGATCCAGGAAGTTCCAATGCAGAATCAAGTATCATTCGTCCGCGATCAGCTGCAGACAAGACTAGAATTGATGCAAATAGTCGGGAAGGGGCAAAGACATTCATAAAAAGACAAGTGCAAGGAGAGGAAAGTGATTTAGAACAGGAGACCGAAAGGCTAAGCCTGACACCGAGTCAAGACAAGCGTCGAGACATCTCAAGTAACGCATCTTCTCTTCTTCGTGCTGTGAGTGGTCGTCGTACACCTTCTAGTCGTGCTGCAAGTCCTCTACGAAGAGCAACGAACTTGGAGGAAGTGGAACAAAAAGACAATCGCAGCAACCAGGGCGACGACAAATCTCACTGTTTACGTGATTACCGTCACAAGCATTCCAGACAGCACAGCACGCAGCAGCAATATCTCAACCGACTTCTCAGCGAGTCGGCGCCTCCTCAACCGCAAGCAAATCTTTCCGCGTTGCTTTGGGGAAGACGAACAACTTCTGCGCAAGAACCAGATAGATCAATGAAGGATGGCTCTGAGATGGAAACACAGCAGGCTGGCACAGGATTGGCACGAGCGCTTCATCAATTCACCAGTGTTGAAGTGCTTGATGGACCCAACACGTATGCGTGCAAGCGTTGCTGGCGATTGCTCAATCCCCCTAGCTCTGAGGAGAGAGAAAAGCATCGACTGCGCAGGATGCGTCGTGGAAAGGATGCTGATGAAAGCGAGATGAGTAGCGATGATCAATCTTCGTCCGATGAGGAAGAGAAGGAACGCCATCAGCGCTTGGAACTTTCCAGTAAAGAAGAAACGAGCCAGTCCTCGATATCGTCAAAGATGTCGGCCGCTTCAACAAGCATAACATTTTCGAGCGATCCGGTGGAGCATGATGCTAGAGCCTTAGGACTGGATATGAACCCCACCAGTGCAGAATCCAACGTCACAAGACCCGCGGTGATCGTGTCCTCGGCCAATAGTAGTGCAGCTGATACGCCCACTCTCGGCTCTCCGTCGCAGCAACTGAAAGAATCTCAGACGCCTCCTCAAGTGCCTGACAGAGTGCAGAACGGATTGCATCCTCTCTTGCAGGCTCCTAAGCCAGTCCCTGGGCCATTACAGCTTGGCAATCCGGTCAGCTCAGATGAGGCAAGCAATGGCGATGCAGACTTGTCCAGTGGGTCCTCGAATGAAGAGGATGCAAGACTTACCAAGCAATCAGCAGTTCGCTATGCAGAGGGGACAAATGAGTCCCGTCGGAACAGCAACGAGCGACATACAATTCGAAGAAAGCGGTCGTCTCATTCACTGCAGCGAAGAGCTCTAAAACGATTCCTCATTGCGGAAACACCTAAAGTACTCGTATTCCACTTTAAGCGATTCCAGGCGACTGGGCGGGGCTTTGGAAGCTTTACCTCAAGTTTCCGAAAGATTGATGATTACGTCAGTTTCCCCGAATACCTCGATGTGTCTCCTTGGCTTGCTCCTCCTCGTGAAGAATATGATCGACATGGCCATCTCAAGAGAAGCAGCGACCCACGTGTATTGGGAAGACGCGACGAGCACTTGCCTGTAGATTCGGAGAAAAAGACTCACAGGTGGACGTGGCATTCTCGTCGCCATGAAAATGATTCACTCGCCAAAACTGCTGAGCAATCAGGCAATCCTCGGTATCGATTGTATGCCGTCGTAGTGCACCAAGGATCTATGTCTGGAGGCCACTACACAGCATATGTCCTCTCGGACAGAGCAACAGATCGAGTCAAAAAGCTTGCTCTGCAGCACGAGAATACCAATGGTAACAAACAGGAGGTGTCTCAAGTTGCCTCTTCACAAGGCGAGCAGAGTATCGCAGACGGAGCACCTCCTAGTAACACTTCCATTCATGGCGGACAGGCTGGTGTGCTTTCATCAGTGTCTTCTCTTGACTCGCACAACGAAATTGGATTGTCAAACGAGCCCCAAGTTGAGAGCACATATGCCGCAAGTGAAGTGAGCAGAGGGTCTCGTACCTCGCGGCCTGGATCCATGGAACTCCGACTGGAGGATCGTACCAACGAGGCCAAGGAAGAGCGCCACTGGATCTTTACATCAGACACCGTTGTTCGACCCGCGAGCCGAGACGAAGTGCTCAAGGCGCAGGCTTACATGCTATTCTATGAACAATTGTAATCACTGTATTTCACGCATCTTCTGAATCCATAGCATTTTTCTTCCTGGGCGGCACGACGCGTGTGGAGAGTAGGAAGCGAGATTCACTCCAGCACGCCAACGTGGAATGACGAAGCGCGCCAAATCAACACGCATGCCAACGCGATGCACACACGCATGCCAACAACTGCAATACCCTTCTTTCTGATTTAGGTTGTTGTTTTTCGTACACACATCCTTTTGCGTTACTTTGACCATCATGTCAGCATATGGGAGTGGGCAGGGATTCTCTTCGTCCCTTGACTCGGAATCACCGCTCCAGAAAGTGCGGGAATATACCTCCAAGGTGGAAGATTGGATCGACCAATACACACAACCCATCAAACCCCATCTGCCAGCCTTAGGACGCTTCCTGATCGTCGTCACTTTCCTGGAAGATGCGTTGCGCATCATGACACAATGGTCCGATCAAAAGTACTACCTGCAGCGACACAGACACTTCCCATGGGGAATTAGTCACCTGTTCCTGTTGGCCAACGTGATTGTAAGTATGCGTGCCTTGCGAAAGGAGTCATGACTGAGGTATTTTAGGTCATGACTGGTGCTTCCATTGCTGTGATTGGACGCAAGTTCCCAGAGATCTCCGTGGGTGCCCTGTTTGGCGTTGTCGTTGTCCAAGGCTTTGGATACGGCCTCATCTTTGATCTGAACTTCTTCCTTCGCAACTTGAGTGTCATTGGAGGCCTTCTGATGGTTCTTTCCGATAGCTTGATCAAGAAGAAGACCATCTTCGCCGGTCTTCCTAGCATCAGCGAAACAGACCGACGCATCTACTTTCAACTGGCCGGTCGTGTCCTTTTGATCTTTCTCTTCCTAGGATTCATCTTGCAGGGCAGCTGGTCCATTGCCCGCGTCGTTGTCTCCATTCTTGGCTTTGGTGCTTGCGTCATGGTAGCTGTGGGCTTCAAGGCAAGATGGAGTGCCAGCTTCCTGGTCCTGTTGCTAAGTATCTTCAATATCTTGGTCAACAACTTTTGGACGGTTCATGCCGCTCACCCAGCTCGCGACTTCCTTCGCTACGACTTTTTCCAGACTCTTTCTATTGTCGGAGGTCTGCTTCTCCTCGTAAATATGGGTCCTGGTACGTACATTGTCTCTCACTCATTTATCATTGCTTACCAAACTTCAGGGGGCATCTCCGTCGATGAACGCAAGAAGAGCACATGAGCCAACATGCTGCTTTCTCGAGCTTGTTCTCAAGTTGTCTTTCGACTTTCGTGCATTGTTGTCATCGTATCAGACAAGGACTTCCTTGCGCCTTTTCTTATTGCATGTAATGCACACCTCGCAACAAATATGTACAAGGCTCCTTACATGTGTAGGAAAGCGAACAGAATGTTTTCGCAGGTCATGCTACCGACCTGGCCATCCTTGGATGTTTGACCACACTCTGTCGCAGTCTGCTGTCTCTTCCAATACGTCTAAAAGTTTCTCGAGGCGTTCCACCTCTTCGTCCTCGACATACCCCACAATGTCATCTATTTTATCCCTCTCCATTGCTTGACTCCGAATCTGAAGAGGCGGACTTGTAGGGGTCATCTTGGCTTCTAGATCGATGATAGTACAGTGATGAGGCGCAGATCCAAGCTTACTGGCAAGGGCATGTAACTCTGAAGGCCCGCATAAGATCTCGACACCTAGTCCGTGATCATCTTGTGCCTCTTCAGACTCGATGGTTATTTCTTTCACATCTTCCGCACCTAACTCAACTGCCGCTAGGAAGATGTCATCAAATGATGTGTCTTTCTGCGTTAAGAGGCGTATCGCGCCTACGCGGGAGAAAAGATGGGATGTGGAAGACAGGCGAATGTTGTGCTTGTTGAAAGCCTCCTTGACCTTGGAACGTGTCCTTCCGGGCGAATCAGTCAGACATTCGCTGCGAAATGGAGGATCAATCGAGCGTCTCTGGTCATTAGCAGACTCACACTATCATGGCAATGGGCGTTCCATCGTCCGCAGTAGAGCCCAGTGCTTCAAAGACTATGCTAGATCCACCGGAGCCTGCACCCACAGCCTCTGCTTTCTTCAGAGTAGTCTCAATTTTGTCCTTCGGAATATCCATCTCGCGAGCCTTGCGTAGGACCGATGCCAGTTTAGAGTTCATCTCTGCCGTAGCTGCATGTGTGGGATGATTGCGAACTGCCGCGATAATCTCTCGGGAGATGGCACTGTATGTACTTCCTCTTGCTGCATCGTTTGCCGATTTCTTGTGCCGAATCTTGGACCACTGCGTACGAAAGTCCATGAGACTTCGAAGATCTGGTAAAAGCTACACGTACCTTGTTGTGTCCGGAGGGACGTGGACACGATGTATTCAAAGAGCGAACCAACACCCTTGAAGGAATACTTGATGTTTGTAAGCCAAAGACAGCCATGGTCCTTGGAAAATTACAGGTAGCATTTGCTCCATGGACTGCGTACGCCATGGGAGGTAGAAGCAATCTTCTCAGGCTCTGCACGCTTGGGACGTGCACGAAGAACGCGCTGCGCTCTCACTTTCCTTGGCCTTTTCACTGTTGTCTACCAGTAAACAATACGACCTCCGCCGTCTTCTATGGCCCTTCCGTACCATCTGAGCTGCAGGACAGCCTCCTATAAAAATTGATTCGTGATGATGAGGTCGACATCGCGACCGATGTCTCAAGCAAGTACAGATGTCTTGCCATACGATGACAGAGAGGTCCTGCAAACACCGATGCCGGCTACCAGTACCCCGCCAAGATCGCACCAAGCATCAGAGCCAATTCAACAAACTTCGGGAAGGAGCAGCCAGATGACCCGGTACGCTCAAAGAGGCCAGCAGCCGTCTCCTTCTGGACGGCAACATGGTTCGCCTAGCTCAAGTTCCGTAAGATCGTATCACTCCTCAAATTCACATTGCTCTTTCTGCCTGGTGGCTGAGTTCGATATAGACAAGGGAAGCACACTTTCACAACAGTACCCTGAGGCTACTGGACATGATGAGCACATGCTCGCCGAACTCATGCTGCCCGATGGTGTTCATGCCCGAACAGAGGATTGGACCGTCTTTTTCCTTCCTAAAGTCCCAAAGAGTGTCATCCCCTCATCACTCGACAATGCAAGCACAGAAGAACCCCAGAGTCAAGTACAAGGTAGAGAAGATCTAGTGTATGTGCTCAATCTTGTACGAACAAAGCACGACAATTCCGTTCGGAGAGGTGCGCTGGTCAAAGCTATTTCCATCGGATTACACCATCCCTTCATTCACATATTCAAACCGCTCCTTCTACTGGCTCTCGACGAATACTTTGAACTTCAATCTAGAGATGTCCTTGCTAGACTCTACGAGAGTCTCAATACACTCGATTTGAGCCTTTTTCCAAATTTTTCGCGGGAGGAGAAACTGATTCTGCGTGCCTGGGAACGTCGAGACCTTTTTGAAGAACGTGTGGTGCTCTCATCACGCCTGACGAACAGTATGAAGGCGGCATATACAACCTTTGATAGTACAGCGACGGATGACACCATTCCCAACGAGACGAACGGCTCTGCTTCTGAGCATGTGCGAAATTTGAGTCGAGGCAGTAGCTCTATGCACTCTGGCGACGACTTACCAAAAGATCCGCCTCGGACGGGTCAAGTCTCACATAAACCTTCACTGGCTTCCCTTCGACCTGGAAATCTCAAGCGAAGGCCGTCAAATGCAGTCCAAACGCCAGCAGCTCTCGATCCACCCTCATCGAGTATACGGAGGCCCAGCAACGCTGCTCTACAGACCAGTACAAGCGCAGGACGCATCAAAGATTCACACTTCTGGGAGACCTGTTTGTCGTTTGGCAAGATCCAAGATCTCCCTATTCGAGTCCCTACGGATGTATTCGACGAGGAGATAGGGGAGGTAAGTGCCATGGTCCCCTCTGTACACAAGCTCACAATGTGTTTCCATAGTACTCATTGATCCATCTCATTACTACCTTTGGTAGCAGCATCCCCATGGGACCCCATCACCCACATTTGCATTCAAATGGTCATCTCACTCCATCCATTATCTTACTGTTCAATGCAGTTGTAACGGGGAAGCGGATCATTTTCTTAGGGCATAATCAGCCCTCTTCCCAGGTCGCTTTGTACGTATTGTCGGTGTGCGCATTAGGGAGTGGCTGTGGTGCAGCCTGGCGAGGCATTGTAAGACGCTGTTTCCCTTATGCGAACCTTGGGATGCTGGATGAACTCGAGCAGATACCTGGATACATTGCTGGCGTCACGAACCCCCGCTTTGAAGAGCTGCGTGCATGGGACGTTCTCTGCAATACTGAGACAGGAAAAATCACTGTCGCGAAAGATATCGAGCCTATCGCACCCGTTCGACCCACGCCTGTGCCAAGTATGCCTGAAACATTCTCCAGTGCGACGCTTTCTTCCGGAATCGGCCACGATGGAGAAGCTCGACTGACAAGGGCCCCTAGTGAACCCGATATTTCCACAGGCAGCATTTCACAGGCAGCCGTTTCCACCATTCGCGGACGAGATCGTAGTGCAACTACAATCGAAGCGCGCAGCGATTCTGCAGATGTCACATTCATGGAAGAGATCATGTTGGCCATCAGTGCAAGATACGGAGAACGGTACATTCGATCGCGCTTCACCGATTACGCCTTCAATTTTCTCCGGATCACTGCACGTCACGAAGAATATTATTATGGCCATACGTCAATAGGACCAGCAAGCCAGCCATTTCTGAATGGTCAGCTGGGGAGCGGTATCGTATTTATTGATCGAGACGTCGAGCTCAAAGAGGTAGGCATTAACGCAATGCGCGTGGAAGGTTGGCGTTCAACAGAATCGTACCGACTTTACCGACAGGCATCTGTGCAGGCAGAGAATCTGCAAGATGTGGAGAGCTTTGACTTAGGACATCAACTTGCTCGCTTGCGGAGAAGCAAAAAGCTTCCCCACAATGAATGCGAGCTTATATTTTCGACAATTGCACATCAACTTCACACGCATGAGCAAATTCTTGAGCTACTCGCTTCACTACCTCCCCATTTGGGAGGGCTCATGCCCATTAGTGCCGGCCTCTTTCACCCTTCGCCCTCGGTCTCTATTGCAGCACAAGATATTCTGATCCGTCTAATTGCGCATTCGACCGGACGTAAATTCGTGCAAAGCCTCAATCTCTATCATCGCCTGGCATTCGCGCGTGCTGTCCACGAACGGCAAGAGTCCATGTCCACCAAAGATGCAAGTGGGTCGGGAAGCACGCAAGCCAACCCCCTTCCAGCGCGGAACAATCCACTTGGTCCTCGAGCCGGGTAAAGCCCTCTTTCCCCAACTGCGTATATTCGGGGAAGTGGCTCTTTCCTTTTTGTAAATGCATGATTGGGAAAGATAATGTGATGGATTTGCATTACAAGTGTACTGTATTAGACGTAATGAATAATGTTACACAGCCCAATGTCATGTGAGCTTGTCTCATGATACCTACTATAACCTGGCGACAATCTACCACCCGCCCGCACTCATAGGTAAATCAAGACACAGAGTCATGCCCTCTTTGCTCATCCCTGCTGGCCACGACTTTGTATTTTCTTCGTCTTCAAGCGAGGTGATCTGCAGGGTGCGGACAAAGAAATTCGTGATCTTCTCTTGTAATACTGGACCCGACTTCGCAAAATCAGGCTGGGCATTGATCTCTAGTAACCAAGTGCGGAACGACGATGGCTCCGAGCGGGAAGATTCGTTTGAAGAAGACTGAGGCATAGACAACATTAGATCTACACCATACATCTCCCATGCATTTGGCCACGGCTGAAAGTGCACTCGTCCAGCCTTCGTGCTTGCCACAAAGGCTTCCGCAACCGACGCAGCTACACTCTTTCGAACTCTATCCAACATTTGCCCTGTTATGACTTGCCCTTCAGCGCTGCCATACTGGCAGCCTTCCAGATCAGAGAGAAGGTGCACTGTATTTATTCCTGAAGTATCGTCTTGGCGGCTAGTGTTCGTAAGATGACTAGCCAAATCTGTGATGCCGCATTGGGGCGGTTGGTACGGTGTAGAAGCAAAAAGCGCCAACATATCATCATACAGATAAATTTTGAGATTACCTTGTGCTAATATGTAAGCCCGGATGTGAAATTTGTGCAAATCTTGTAGTGTAGGTGCTTTAACGAGTAGAGGGTCGGCCACATACTCTTGAATAACAAATTGGCGAACTTGACTAGTGATCACCGCTGTGGAGCTCGCAATGTTCTGCACTTCATCTTCCTCATCTTCGTCACTCTCTGGCTCAAATTCTTCAAAAATCCTTTGCAAAGCTTCGACGCTCTCAAACAGACGAATGCCCATTCCTTGATCTGCCAAAGCTGGCTTGAGGATAAACCATGTTTGGTTTGATCGCGATTGGTTGGCGTCCAGTTCCTCACGTACGTCATATAGATCATCAGACAATAGCTCATCTAGATCATCCGCACATGTTGCCTCAAATGTCCATGTTTTTGGAGCAATTTCTTGACAATTGGGAGCAAGCAAGACACGGTTGATCTCTTGGATCTGCTTTGCGGTACTTGCCTTTACCTTGGCCACATGTAAGCTGTGCGCGAGGTAATTCTTGCGAATGAGCGATTTCCGAATGACATAGCTGCTCAGTTGAGGGAACTTGGATGATTGAGAGGAGCTCCCTGGATGATGCTCTTCAAATGGCAAGAGATCGTAGTCTGCGAAGTACACGTCGGCATGGATTGGAGGCGGTTGATTATCATTGCTCCCATCAATTATGTGCCAATGTTCTCGTTGCAACACTCTGTGTGCAGCTTTGAGAGCACATTCATGGGTGTAAGGCGCCTGTGGAAAAGAGATCCAAATAGTGTGAGTTGGACCGGTGCCTTTCTCCATTATGGCTAAGAAGAGATTCTTGCCGTCTTTTTTCTGCAGCGAAGCAGCTAGCTTATCGCCGAAATCTCAAAGTTTGGGACGTGCGTCAATCCGAGCTGTGGATTACGCGAGTGGCGGCCAGTTTGACGTGTGACTACGGTACTTTGTTCAGTAACCACACATGTGGATATAGAGTTGAACTTCTCTCTCACCCTTTCTCTCCTACTACCGCCACCACAAATACTACACACATCCTTTCCGAGAAATTTCTTTTCCTCCCAACTATCCTCGCATCTGCATCACTTCACCAGAACTTAGCATAGACGACGAGCACCTTACTGCTTCGCATTTTGAGCCTGTCAAACTCCCCATAATGGACGAAGACGACGTTGCTCTTTCTGACTACGAGGGATATAATTCGGAGGATGAAGACTTGGTGATGTCTTCGGAGGCAGAGTCCGCAATTCTAGACGCATCAGACGCCGATGAAGCTGCCTTCGGTAATGTGGACGATCTCAACTTCAGTCAAGAGCTGGACAAAACAACGAGAAGACCTTGGGAAGTGGAGTTTCGTGTATTGGATGTTCCAGACATCATCAATGCCCAGCGGAAGGAAGTTGAGCAGGTCGCCAGCATGTTTGTGATTCAGGTGCGTGCATACCAAATTTGTTTTCCAACTCTAATCCTTTTGGCAGGAGACTGATGCAGCGATTCTATTGAGACATTTTGGCTGGAACAAGGAGCGTCTCATTGAAAAATACATGGATAGCCCAGAAAAGATCAACTACGAAGCTGGTATATTGGACGATCCTCATCATCCCAGAATGCTAGACCTGGCCGACTTCACCTGCGAAATCTGCTACCGGTCCACAGATGATATTTCACCAGCCACATCATCGCAGCGGAAACCCACAGCAGCAACAGCACGGAAGACTATGTCCACAGCAGCCCTAGCTTGCATGCATCGGTTTTGCGTAGACTGCTACAAGACATATTTGGAGCAAAAGATTAAATTTGAAGGGGAGTCGCGCAGAATTCAGTGCATGGAAGAGAAGTGCAATATCATTATGGACGAAAAGACGTTGAGTCTCGTGGTCGACAAGCCGGTGTTTGAGAGGTAAGTAGAAGAATGGCAGCCCCTTTTGCATGCTGAGCGAGCCTTTCTACAGATATAAGACACTTCTCAATCGAGCATACGTGGATGACTCACCCAGCTTGCGATGGTGTCCCGCACCCAATTGCGAGTACGCTGTGGAATGCCAGTACAGTTCGTCGAGCCCTTCCGCTAGAAATGCTGTCAAGCGCCGCAGAAAGGACGGACCGCGCGATTTTATTGTGCCGACCGTCCAGTGCGCATGCGGCCATTCATTCTGTTTCCAGTGCAGCGTAGAGGGACATGCGCCGGCGGTGTGCGATGTGGTGCGTTTATGGATACGCAAATGTGAAGATGATAGCGAAACGGTAAGTCATACCGCCATAGAACTATGAGTAGATCTAATCCTTGTTCAAAAGGCCAATTGGATTTCTGCCAATACGAAAGAGTGTCCAAATTGCGCATCTACAATCGAGAAGAATGGAGGATGCAACCACATGAGTTGTCGGAAGTGCCGCCACGAATGGTGCTGGATTTGTGCTGGGCCGTGGTCGCAGCACGGGAACAGTTGGTACAATTGCAATCGCTATGACGAAAAGAGTGGTGCCGACGCGAGGGATGCTCAACTCAAGTCAAGAGTGTCGTTGGACAGATATCTCCATGTGAGTTTGCTAGAGGGTGCTCTGAACAATTTCTCATTCCATCTAGTATTTCAATCGGTTTGCAAATCACGAGCAATCAGCGCGCCTCGATCGCGACTTGTATAGTCGTACAGAAAAGAAAATGGAAGAAATGCAGCAGACCTCCGAGCTTACTTGGATCGAAGTTCAATTCCTCAAAAAGGCTGTAGATGTCGTTACAGAGTGTCGCATGACGCTCAAGTGGACGTACGCGATGGCTTTCTACTTGGCCAAAAACAACATGACGGAATTATTTGAGGACAATCAACGCGACTTGGAAAGAGCTGTAGAAGATCTCTCCGAACAACTAGAAAAGCCAATAGAGAAAGAACTTATTGGCCCTCTAAGGCAGAAAGTGACCGATCGTAAGTACTCGTGAGCTGACCGCATCGCAGCTATTGATACTTTCCTTACTTGCAGTAACTGTGTACGTCCAAAGAAGACGAGAGGTAAGCGAGGAGCAGCGAGTGAGGAACAATGCTGACATGCACACTAGATCATGCTGCGAGATACAGCAGAAGGGTTCGCTGAAGGCCGTTGGCTCTGGAACACAGAGTTTTGAGGACTCGTCCGACTATAGATTCCCCACTCAGCAGAGTATGTCTCATATCATGTCTATCTACATTCCATTGTTATATTAGCAACAGCACGATCACTCGCCAGAATTATATTTATATCTGTACCCTTTGGCCATTTTTCTATTTGCCAATCTAGCTCGCATGCCACCCGCCCCAAACAAGCTCAGGTCCACTGCCTAGCTCCACACGGACCATGCATGTGTCTCGCGCATTCTGCAGAAATTGTTGGCTTTTCCAGAAGAAGAGCCGCTTATTGATTGTGATCTTTTCATACATCATTGAACGGAATATTAAGCACCGAAGTTCTCAGTCATCTACCATTCCTGCTCATTCATACAATGACCACGACAGAAAGAGCTCCCACTGCGGATGCCAATTTGGCAGGCTCAAAAGGAAGAAGAGGGTCTGCGTCACTGCGTGGGCGTCGTGGCTCGGGGGTGGAGAAGTTAGAATCTCATGTAAGTGTAATGCCGGCTCATCTTTCTTCGACTCGCTTAGGAGCCGTGGGTAGATGTATTGGCGCACTTTTGCATGCGAACGAGAAATTCTGATACTCTTTTTTTTGCTTGTCAGACGCACCACTGGCACACTTCAACTCACCGTCATGAAGAAAACCCTGGAGCTTCGGAGGCTACGTTGGAGAAGGAGTACCAAAGGTTCAAGCAAATGTTCGAACTAACTCCCGACCGTTTGAAGACGATAGTGAAGAGTTTCGTAGGGGTTCTTCGGAAAGGTCTGGAGGAACCGGGTCAGACGGTGGTAAGTAACGAAATCCTCTGCTCTGCTTGCACCTCACGCCTGAAATGAAGCCCATGCTACCCGCATTTGTGTTTGGTTGGCCTACTGGACAAGAAAAGGGATCATATCTAGCCCTCGATTTAGGAGGAACCAACTTACGAGTATGCCACGTCGAACTAGAGGGCCAAGGAAAGTTTGAAATCACCCAAACGAAGTTCCGCTTGACCGATGAGCAGAAGCATTGTGAGGGACAAGAACTCTTCGATTTCTGTGCCAGCTGTTTGGACACCTTCATCAAAGACCACTTCGGCAATGGTACAACGGAAGATGTGATTCTCGAGGAACACATTTCTCTCGGCTTCACATTCAGCTACCCTATGGAGCAAGATGCAATTGATCACGGAAAGCTTGTCAGATGGACAAAGGGATTTGGCAACCCGAACACTGAAGGTCATGACTGTGCCGAGATGTTCCGTAAAAGTTTGGAAAAATACAATGTCCCCATCAAAATGACATCGATCATCAATGATACGACAGGGACACTGATTGCGTCCAACTACGTATCCAATAAGACCAAGATCGCTTGTATTTTTGGGACAGGTTGCAATGCAGCCTATATGGAACACGTCAAGAACATTCCCAAGATCAAGCATTTGAACTTACCGCCCGACGAAGATATGGCAATCAACTGCGAGTACGGTGCATTCGACTCATTTTCACATGAATATTTACGGGAGATCCGTACCAAGTACGATGAGCACATTGATCTACACTCCAACAAACCTCATGAGCAAGCATACGAGAAGATGATCGCAGGACTTTATCTGGGAGAAATCTTCCGACTAATTCTGTGCGAGTTGGCAGATGAAGGTGTCTTGTTCCTCGGACAAAATACGTACAAGATCGAAACACCACAAGTCTTTGATACGGCTTTCTTGTCTCTTATCGAGGCCGATCCGACGGATGAGCTACTTACTGTTACAGGTCTCTTTACGCATTTCTTCAAATTAGACACTACCATGGAGGAACGTCGTTTCTTCAAGAGACTCGCAGAGCTCATTGGCACTCGTAGTGCGCGGTTGTCGTCGTGCGGTATTGCTGCGCTTGTCACGAAGATGGGCTACTTGGACGGTGATAATCCACCATGGTGTGGTGTGGGTGCCGATGGTAGCCTTTTCTCCAAATACCCTCACTTCAGTGATCGTCTCCACGAGGCACTCGTCGATATCTTTGGCGAGAAGGGCAAATTGGTCAAGTGTTCGCAAGCTGAAGATGGTTCCGGTGTCGGCAGTGCCATAATTGCTGCCATGACAAAAGCACGTAAAGAAGAGGTGAGTAACAGAATTAATTGCGTTAGCCCTCATCTAATCCACCGAAATGCAGGGCATCTATGCACATGTATAATCCTTTACGAGTACTTGGCAAGATTCTTGAGGGCGTGTCTTCTAGTCTAATCTGATGAATGATGAATGCAGTTGAAATAATCCATGTCTATGTCTTTCGTTGCCTTTTGCGGCGGCCTGAGCCCCGAAGACTTCTCATAGTTTGATAGTCAAAGTTTAAGCAAGCTATTCAAACGCTCGGCAGTCCCTCCCAAAGTATTCGCCAGAACAAGATTGTGGAGTAAGCGATTCAGCGCGGGGAATTAGCCTGATAGGAATTCGGAGGACTGAAAGTGGAACTGCCCTCCTTACAGTCAATTCCCCGACATGACACAAGGCCCTCATGTGTGCATTGTCGGTGCTGGGATTATGGGAATATGCACTGCCTTCTATTTGGCGAAGTCTCGAGAGTGCCAATCGATCACCATTGTTGAAGAAGGAGAACCAGCGAGCGGCGCGAGTGGCAAGGCGGGGGGATTTCTAGCGAGAGACTGGCATGGCCCACCGACTTCGGTATGTATCCTTAGAAGCAAAGAAACGGGTATGCTCACTTCATCTTATCAGTCTGTCGGCATTCTATCCTATAAGTTGCACGAAGAGCTTGCCGATGAGCTGAATGGCAAGGAAAGGTACGGTTATAGAGACACACCGACAATCTCTTTTGTCATTCAGGAAGGGCATAATCAGCCTCCCCACGTCCTTGAAACGGAGCCTTCATTCTCATGGCTAAGTAAAGAAAACATGGCAGAACTTGAATACAGCGGACGCACCAAATCTACTGCGCAGGTTCATCCATATCAATTTTGCCATACATTGTTGGAGGAGAGCAAACAAATGGGTGTGTCAGTAATTCAAGCAAGAGCCACAGCATTAGAGACGGTGGGCAAGGAATATTCAGAACTCCACTACACATTGTCGAAAAGTGGTGAGAAGGGGTCGGTCAGAGCAGACAAGTTTGTCCTTGCCGCGGGGCCATGGACAGGAAAATTGCTCAAGTCTTTGTTCAATACGGAGCTCCCCATCCACGAGCTTCCCGGTCATTCAATGATTATCGAAACAAGAAGACCTCTTCCAGCACTAGCAGGCTTTGGAACAGCAAAAGACTATAAGGGGTTCGCAACGCAAACTCCTGAATTCTTTACTCGACCTGACGGGACCATCTATGTCGCAGGGGAAAATAGTGAGTCCAGGCATGATGAGACATATATATAGTATCTAACTCTTTCGCTCTCAAGCTGGCGCTCCTCTCCCTCCAGGCATTGATGCTGTTTCGATGGAAGAAGCGTCCCTCGACCGCTTAGTCGCCGTTTGCAAACTTCTCTCTCCTCTTCTAGATGTGTCTAATGAGGATCATGTATCATCGGTCCACAAAGCGCTGTGCTATCGCCCAGTTACTTCACGAGGATACCCCTACATCTGCTCTCTGGAGCAATTACAACTTCCCCATGTGTTTGTCATGGCAGGACACGGCCCATGGGGCATTTCCCTCGGCCCTGGTTCTGGCAAAGCCATAAGTGAACTCGTTCTGTACGGTAAAGCAACCAGCGCCAACATTGATTATTTGGGGTTGTAAAGAAAGTAGACTACATTTAGCATTTCATCTTTCAATATCAGCACTTGCAATGCAATGCAATGGAAGCATCACCATTTATAATTTGTTCCCTTAAGCCAATTCCTGTCCTGCGTGGTCCTTGTTGCCAACTTGTATCGTTGTGCGATCGGGCTGATCACTAACAAAGGTCTCCGAATGTCTTAGAGTGTCAGACACTGCACCATTTGAAATGTTGGATGGCGCATGGGCAGACACTGCTGGGATACCTAACTGAGAATTGGGTTCCCCCGCGGCTGTCGAAGAGTGGAAAGAGGCTTGGCCATCGCCTTGCCCATTGTGTGATATGCCTTGATTAGAAGTGGAGAGGGGGATGGACAACTGGGTAGCTACCGTCCTTTGCGAAGGAGTTCTATGAATACTAATCCTATCTCCTGGAGCACCTGGACCGGTTTGCCCTGAGTTAACACCACTTCCCATCATTGCTTGTGCACTGTTACGGCCCGTGGCGCTCGCTGCGACACTTAGACCTGTTCGTTGACTGGAGTCTGAGCCTCGACGCGAAAGAGGAGGAAGTGCCTTAACACTCGCATACGTATCAGACGAATTTCGTCGGTCTCCCATCACACTGCCGCCGACTGATCGAGCACCGCCAAGGCTAGGAGCAGCGTGTGAATGACCACGCGAAGAAGCGGCACCTCCAATACTCGCGGCAGCTGTGGACGAGGCCAGCGTCAAGACACTCGCATTATCAGCAGGGGTTCCGGTGGGATGAGGGTTGTTGGAAGGATGAGGCCGAGTCAGTGTAGGCACGTTAGTATAAGGAGCGTCCTCTGGCTGTTCATCTTGACCTGGCAGAGCAATGATTGTCCCGCTTGCCGATCGTCCCATCGGAGGAGCAGATGCAAATTGAACAGAACCAGAAGGAGCTTCACCACTTCTGTTTGCGAAAGGCCTGCTTCCTTGGGCAGAATGTTCAATGGCTCTCGCTTGAGACCCTTGCGCAATTGGAGCGTAGCTTGTGCTGTGAACATTATCCCTTGTTTCAAGACTCATCAGCGTTGTAGGCTTCGTACTGGCCCGGCTCTTCCCCGTCCCGTTTGTTTGATTATCTATACTGTCACGCCTGTGAGAGCTTTCCACATCAAAAGAAGGATCGGCATAGCTTGTAGCGCTTGCAACACTGCTGTTGATGCTCAATGTATTTGAAGCACCTTGTTTAAATGATTCAGGATTTGTACGCGCTGTCGAACCTTTGTGGCTTTGTTGGTCCATGGGATGCTCATGGTTAACCAATCTGTTCGGCAAAGAGTCTCTATTTTCTCTTTTAGACTGCGTGCTGATCACATCACTCGTCGCAATAGGCTCATGGGACGGGAGGCCTACGATTTGCGGAGGCGGAGAAGAGGTATTTGAGGGTATAGTGAGGGTATTTGCCAAATTGTTGAGGTCATTCGCACGAGAGGGTGAGTCGGGGTGGAGGGAACCCTTGAGATGTTTCGAATTCGCCTGTGCATCCATCTTTTGTTGCTGTTGGGGGACAGAAGGAGCGGAGGAAGGCATTTGAAAGAATCGTCCCGAAAGCAAAGAATCACTTCGTTTTCCAGCTCCAAACTTACTATTAGCCCTTTTACTTCGCGTAGAGTTCGACTTTTTGTCACCAGTAGGAGGAGCTGGTTCGCCTCCCAGATTTCCCTCCGCAGCACCATCGCCATAGCCTGACGTGTTGCTCAACGTTGGGTCATTTTGCTCCCATCGGCGATTCTCCTCATCGCTTGGACGTCTGCCAAAGCGTTTAAGGAATTTCTTAAATTTAGAGGCCTCGGCCACACCAGAAGCATCCATCGATGGGGGATTCTGGGCTGTCGGTGAGTTTACCAATGTTGGCATGGACAGAGAAGTGAGATGCTTGTGTCGCCGTTGCGGCGCTCGGCCCCTGTTATATTGAGCGCTCTTGAATATTGTGGCTTGGGCGTTCACGTACCACGTGTACCTCCGAGTGGAGGTCGCTGTTGTGGACTTTCACAAATATCATTCCCCGCTTTAGGAAGCGCGTCCTATTTGTACTCAAGCCTCAATCACCCTCACCATCCGTTTTTCCTTCACGAAGCAAAGATGAGCAAAGTGGAAGATCTCATGCGCTCGCAAGCGCTCACTGCACTTGAAAATAATCCAGATTTGCAATGTGAAGGGTTCGAAGCGAGTCGAGTAAGTTATTTCGTGGGTACAATTGCATCAATTGACGTGTCCCACTTAAGGTATTTGCCATCACCCGTGAAATTATCTCGAATCCTCCCCCAGAATCTTCGATCAATAAAAAAAGGCTTTTGCGTCGGGTAGGAGCTATCTTTTTGTTTGTTGTTCACCCAACAACACCATTAGACCCGTCCAATCCTCGTACCAAGCCCGTCCGCACACAGAGCAAAGGGGGCGGCGGTGCATTTCGGCCTGCTTACTGGTACATTGATTTGAAAAGTACTGGCACTGTCGGCAAAGGTCAACCGCCAAGCACGATCTTAGGCCGCAAACGCAGAGCCGATGTGGTAATCGAATGCAGTAAGTGTGATCGAATCACGATTCGCTCCAGTTCTTATGGTGATCTCTTTTCAGTCGACCGGGATCTCATGGACGTCGCCACGGGACGGACATTTGCGAGCAAAATTTACAATAGCGGCAGAGTGCGTATACGTTTAATGGAACATATGTATTAATTTGCTGACCAAGCGCTTCCAAGATGAAAATCAAAGGCTCGTTGGATGCCGCCCTTGGCGTCGCTGACTTGCTAAATCATGAGCGTTCCAAGATTTACGGTTCCATACCCATAGCCCCTTCGCCAAGTGTTAGTCAAGGAGCCACGCACGAAGAGTCTGAATACAGTGAAGGTTCGCCTGCCCCTGTCACTGCTGATATCAAATCACGATTATAGAGTAGTGATGTCACTTGCCCAGTAGCAATGAGATAATGGCCGATTTACAGGTTGAGTGATCTATTGTTGTATATTGTTGTATGAGAGCAATCTCGACTCTTGTTTCCCTCGCATGGGCGTCCCTTGCGATTTCCTCTACGCGTCGAAGTGTTGGTCTTGAGATTATCATCCTAATTCTTTCTTTCCCCATTAACCTTGTTAGTGAATCAGGTATTGTACCGGGGCCAAGGCTCCGATCAATTGAAAGATGGCCTCCCTCGATCGTGAGTAGAAGAACAAATATATAGAGGGCATGTGCTGATTAATGCTTGTGAAGGTATGGCTATTCGAGGCGTTCGGTCTTTCGACGACAAACGGGTCTCACTAGTTCGTTTTTACACCCCTCTGACTGTCATTCAAGGCGCAAATGGGAGCGGAAAAACAGTGAATAGATTCCCCTGACCTAAGGATTGGACTTTGACACATCTACGCTTTGCAGACAATCATTGAATGTCTCAAGTATGCTACGACTGGAGACATGCCTCCCAACTCAAAGGGAGGTGCTTTCATTCATGATCCTAGTGTAAGCAATAGTGCACCAAACCAAATTGTCTTTCATTGATCTTCTAATAACTATCAGATGGCTACAGCCAATGAAGTAAAGGCACAGGTTCGATTGCGTTTCCGAAACACAAACAAAGTTCTCATCAACTGCGTACGAAACGTACAAGTCACTCGCAAAAGGGGTGGAGGCCTCACCATGAAAACCCTGGAGTCATTACTCCAAATTGAAGACGAGAATCAGACGAATAAAGTGTGTGTTCGAAATCTTTCCAAATCTAAATGCTGATCATTACCCTGTACAGAGAACAACGTTGTCCACCAAGTGTGCCGAACTGGATCAAGAAGTGCCCCAACAATTGGGCGTATCCAGAGCAATCCTCGACAACGTTATATTTTGTCATCAGGAAGAAAACAATTGGCCGTTGGGTGAACCGTCCAGTTTGAAAAAGAAGTTTGACGACATTTTCGAATCGGCCCGTTACCAAAAGGCTGTAGATAATCTGAAGAGTACTCGCAAGGACCTTGCTACAGATAATAGAGTAGCCCAAGCACAGCTGGAAGGGCTAAAAACAGATAAGCAAAGGGCTGAAGGTGTAAGTACGCTGTTTGATCTATTTTATTACCCTCACTATTGTTATCCACAGATCAAAGAAAAAATGCACTCACTTCAGAATGAGCTTAAAGTAAAGGATATGCACTTGAAAGAGCTTAACGAAAAAGTTGCAGCAGTAATCCATGCTACAAAGGAGTTGAATGACAAAGCCACACGATTTAGAGAAAATGTTTCCAGGGCTGAAAGTCTCGAAGAAAAGAAAGAGATTTATGTCGCAAACATCAATGCTTTGAAACAGTCCATGACACCGCTGAACGGTAAGTTATGCTCCTACTATCATACATGGTAATAAAACTTTTCTGTGTAGAAGACGAAGATGAACTTCGTCGACGAAAAGCCGGTTTTGAAAGCCACCTTAGCGAACTTAGAAATCGTCAAGATCGAACTAAAGCCGAAATTGCCAAATTGAAAAGTGATTATGCCGCCATGGAAATTGAGCAAGGGAGAAAGCTGAGTGAGAAAGGCTCATTAGAGAGCGAAAAAAAGGTAAGTTACATGAATATGAAGAATTATCTTCCTCCTGATTGACATTCAAATTACAAAGTTTTATGAAAAGGCTCTCGAACAACGTGAAAAGGCTTTCAAGGATGTGATGATTGAATTGAACTTGACAGAGTTATTTCATAGCATTATCACTAATGATGACGCAGCTACCAAGCTGATGCAAAAAGTCAAGGATGAGCTGCACCGGCTGCGAAAGGAATACGATCAGCAAAAACAAAATTCAACCAAGAAGGAGAATGACCTCCTCGAGCGACTACAGGAGCTCAAAGGCTTTGGAAGAGCGAAAGAGGCTTCTAAAATTAGTCTCAGCGAAAATTTGAACCGTCTTGCTGCACGTTTGAAGAGGGCACAAACAGAAGCGGACGAAATGTGTACTGCTGACTCTGATGTAGACATTGCTAGGAAGGATCACCAACGCCTCGTTGAGCAGCTTCAGGAGCTTAATAATGAATTAGCAAGATCAAACATAGATGAAAAATTGAGAGACAAAAATGCAGAGCTTCGCAATTTAGAAGATAACAGAGAGACACTTACATCTGAACTCAATAAGTTAAATCGTCAAGCAGATTTTCGGGCTAAGCTTGACATTACTCGAAAGTCATCGCTTCAAAAGCACAGAGAAGCTCAGAACCTGTAAGTTTGCGTCAACAGTACTTTCGGATGCTGACCACTTCTTGTCTAGTTTGCAAAGGCATTCTTTGTCTTTGAAACGCCTTGTCGGTCAAAACTTAGAGCAAAATACAATCGAGCAGGATCTTATCACGGCTCTGATGAAAAAGGAGAGAGAGCTGGCCGATCTAGAGGGTCGAGCTGAAGAGAGCAGAAGTCACGCTCAACATATTGAATCAGTCTTATCATTGTCTCGCAGTCAAATCGCACAGAAAGAGAATTTGTTGAGAGCTTCCAAAGAGAGAATCGAAAAGGCTCTCGATGATGAATACAAATCCTTGGATGACGCCGTTTCTCAATGTCAGCAAGAAGTGGAATTCATCAAGAAACAAATATCAATGTATGAGTCAATGTCTGAATTCTTCGAGAATGCGCAAAAACACTCTAAGGAGCGGCATGTCTGCCTGGGTTGTAATCGGAGCATTCAAAGTGACGAGATGGCCAGTATTGAAAGTTATATTTCGGACATGATTCTTAAGAGTAGACCGACGAAGCGTGAAGAATACTTGCAAGATATTGAAGGATGGCAAGAGCAGCTTGATAAGTTTATGGATCTTAGGTCATACGAAATGCAAAACAGTAGCCTCGAGGAAGAAATCAGCAATCTCTCCTCTCAATTACAGAGAAGCGAATCAGATTTGCAAGCTGCAAAAGCAGAAGCCGAGAGACTTTCAAAGGATGTGGAATCCCGAAAGAATGACCTCAAGGAACTGTCTCACATGAAGAATATCGCATCAGATATTACTCGGCTTCAACACGAGGGCAACCGACTAGAGAAAGATGCAAATGCCATTGAGAATGATCTGCGCGCAACAGGGTCCATCCGGACGGGGGATCAGGTTCAGCAAGAAATTGATCATAAGACCAATCTTGTCAAGTGTCTCAAGCGGGAAATTTCGTCTCTTTCACAAGAAAAAGAAGCCAAAAGAGTTACGATAGCCAGTCATGAACGGACTGTCCACCAGGCGGATATGCTCGTGACTCAGAAATCGCAAAGCCGAGAGAAGTTCCTCACACATCAGAAGTATCTGGATGAGCTAGAAGTAGAGCAACGAGATACTTCGGCAAAGCTTAAGACGGTGGAAAATGACATAGAAAATGCGTCTGAGCCTTTGCATGCAGCGGAAGAAGAATTGAGCATCATCAGAATAGAGTCTTCGCGGCAATTAGCCACACTGCAAGATAGGATCAGTACTGTTTCTGAACACCACAAACAATTAGAGGATCTAACCAAAACTATCAACGCTTTCGATGATGAAAATGGGGTGGACAGACTCTCTCAATGCGAAAAGACTATTGAAATGCTTCGAAAACAACTTCTAAATATCAAAGGTGAGATTGATGTCAAAGATCAGAAGGTCATCGAAGTGGATCGCGACCTCAATGAGAGTCGAACTACTGAGCGGAACATCAATGATAACATCCGATATATTGAGGACAGTGCAGAGATTGAGAAGATCCATGAAGAATTGAAGTCATTCGACCTGGAAGGCTCTTTGGCTGCATGGCAAGATTGGAATACGAAGTATGCTGAATCCAAGACAGAAGAAAATAGGCTGAGCGGAGAAGCTGCTCACATGTCAGGCGAAATAAGTTCGCTAAAGTTACAAATCAAAGGGCGTGAGCGAGAGCTTAAAGAGGACTACAAAGACGTAGAAAAAGCATATATTGAAAAGTTGGTAGATGTTCAGACATCGAAATTGGCGCAGCAAGATCTTGAGACGTATCAAAAGGCTCTACAGGCTGCCATCATGAAATACCATTCAATTAAAATGGAGGAAATCAACGATACATTAGGGCAGTTATGGCGGGACACATATCAAGGAAACGATGTTGATACGATCATGATCCGAGCCGATGCGGAAGGCGCTGGGAATCGCACTCACAATTACCGAGTTGTCATGCTAAAGGATTCAGTGGAGCTGGATATGCGTGGGCGTTGCAGCGCAGGCCAGAAGTGCCTTGCATCAATCCTTATTCGTCTAGCTCTGGCAGATTCCTTTTCTGAAAATTGTGGAATCATGGCTTTGGATGAACCAACAACGAATCTTGACTACGAGAATATACGGTCACTTGCCAGCAGTCTAACTACCCTGATAAATCAGAGACGCAAGCAGAGTAATTTTCAGCTCATTGTCATTACTCATGACGAGGACTTTCTCCAAATGCTTCGCACAGGTGTGGGCATAGATCAATGGTTTCATGTTTTCCGCGACGAAAATTATAGGTCAGTCATCGGACTCGAAAGACCTGCAATGTAGATTGTCATGTATTCGAATGTATCACTAGCAAAGTCGATCTTGCAAATTGCATCATCCTATTATAACAAAGCAAATGAATGGACGTGACAAGGATTTGTCTACAACAAGAGTTCGATGTCCCTCACGCTATCGGGTCTTACGCTGTGGTGGTTGGTCCTCCTCCTGTGCAGTCATTGCCGCTGCCTCAAGCTTGGACAACTGCCCTTCTTGAATAGATTTGATCGTCTGCAACCTTGCTCTTGACAAGTCTACGGTGAGTTGGCGTTCCATTTTAAATTCTTGTGCAAGTGCTTTAATATGATGAGGTTTCAAAATCATTAGTCCTTCATACACTTCCGAACCTTCTTTCGTTTTCTCGCTTTTCCCCTGCTCTGTAGTTATTTGTTCTTGGGTAGAAAATATTTTGTCTAGTTCTACGGAAGGGGTAGGCACTAAACGACCTTGAGAAATCAGATCGGCAAGGTATTTTGAGGATTGGTATGCTAAACGCCACGTTAGGATGTAAATCTTTATTTTCTTTCTCAAACTCACCCCTCCAATGAGACCACGCACGCCATACTAAATAGAAGAAGGGAAGGTTTGGGATCACTGGAATTACGATAAAGGGGATCGTCAAAGGCATGCCGACAATGCACCATACCATCCTTTGTCGGTGGTGAGGTTGTCTACTTGCAGTCAAGTTTCGAAGGCAGGCTAGCAAGACAGTAGGGGAAACTTGTGATGCAGGATAGAGAAGGGGTATCTAATGACTCATGTGTGTAAGTAGAGAAGACATGCATATGGTTGACACTCACGTTCAGTGACATCCCGACGGGAAGACTTTTGTCATGCTCGATGCCATCATTGACTTTCTGTTGAAGTTTGGTCTCCTCGCCTTTCTCTTCGCTTCTATCTTTCCGCTCATTTGGATTCAATGTTGGTCCCAGTGCAGGGTCGATTCCTTTCAATGCCCACTCCTCATATTCTATTCGGTCCATTAGACGTTCACCAAGAGAGTATGTCCTCCGCTTCCAGTCGAATGGCGACGTTTGATCCTCGCGCCCAAGACCCACCCAGAACTCAGCCGCTTTTGCCATAATACGGGATGATAGCGGAGGTTTGTGTTGTGTAGAAGGAGGAGTCTGGTCTTTGTTCTTACCTGTGACGTTCTTGTCTGTTTCCTTAGCGGCCATCTCGGCCCGCTTGGAGACGAAGGACGGAGGGATGGGCGACCTTTGCGCCAAGAAAGTGGATACAGGCGACAGACCTGGCTTAGCCCTCGCCAAGGGGACGGCAATAAGGCGCATATTGCTTCGTACTTCTTGTAGGCAGAGGAGCCAATGTCTATCGATGGATCCGTAGTGCTTAGCCACAACACGTTGGACATGCGCACATTTCATTGGTACGTCTTCGAATCTTCATGCGGTCCGTGCTCAGGAAAGGAGACGTCTCGCCGGTCTTTGTTTCTTTGGCCAACCATCATCTCATGGCATCAAATACTCACCCAGATCCTCAAGTATGCACTATACTTTACAAAATTCTCACGCCAGTTGAGAGGCAAACCCTTCCATCAAAGAATTGGGAAGGCACAAAACTAGATGTGGGTAGGATGTACTGATGATATCATTGCCTTCATGTCTTCTTCTCAGCTTCAAGATGGTTTCATACATCTGTCTACTTCACACCAGGTTCCTGGCACTTTGGAAAGATTCTTTGGAATAGATTCAGGCGTGGGTGATTCTCTCGTTCTAATGGCTTTGCCTCGTGTACACATCTCCGATCCAAATAGCCTCAAGTTTGAGCCTGCTGCCGGTACGCTATTTGGTCACATTTATGGGGTATGTGCTGTGTGCAAAAAAACTATGTCTAACGCCTTCATCCTTGCTAGTCCATTGATCCTGATGTTGCATTTGTTCACGAATATACCCTACAGAGAGGATCCGATGGACAATTTCAACTACAGGAACTCCCATTTTGAATGATGCATGTCATGGATTGATTTGTCTGGTGTACACTTTTAGCTAGCTGACAATGGATTGAATATGAGACTTTTACGCTGCTGAAGAAGCCAACACTAAGGGGACGATTAATGCTCCATTTCGCGCTTCACGTATCCGGAGCCATCTCCCTCGCACAGGCTCCTGACCAAGTGCGGCGACAAGGAGGAGAGTTTGGCCCTGAGCAGAACTCTTATCTTGGCTGATCTGCTCCACACTTTGTTGGGAATTGTAACTGCTAGAACTGCTAGAATCAACATCCGAGCCACTATCACTGAAAGTGACTTTTGGTCCTCCTCTGAGCCCGCCATGACGAGACCATTGCGAAGGCTCAACGGGCGAGTGGCCGAGGCGCCTGAGGACTCCACGACCAGGAAGTGTGAGTTGCAAACAATTAACAAAACCCGAAGCAGGAACCTCAAAAAGGGGGGAGAAGGTGCGTAGATTGGAGGATAGTTTCCATAGTCGAATATTCCCATCCCATGAACCTAAAAAACGAATGAGAATTGTTTTCAACCACACTTTCTACTAACCGCTCGCGAAAACATCTCCATACGGAAGACAAGCAAGTGAAGTAATACAACACGGGACATGAATGTCTTTTGTGCTCTTGTGAAATCCATGTGCTGCAGGAATAGTAAAGATTGGTTTTTTCTTGGACAGCGACCAGAGAGATATTGTCCCACTGTCACCACCACTTAGAAAAGTGTGTTCGTCGATCATCGCCACACAATCGAGACTGCCCTCGACGAGATCGTCTTTGGATTTCCTCCCTTTTCTTCCTTCCTCGTCGTCAGCAATATCGCCCCCCTCTAACACTTCGCGAATCTTGGATTTGCCTCCACCTCGAAATACCAACTGACTCTCGTCTCGTATCTTCCACCACCGAGCCGTACGGTCGCGCGAACCTGCTGTAACAGCAACTTCGCCACGAAGAATATCAAGAGCTCCTATTTCTTCTTGATGTCCGAAAAATGTTTCTACGTACGAGAGCTGCGACACATCAAACAATTTGAGTGTTCGGTCAGCTGAAGCGCTGAAAAGGTCGTGAGACCCTTGACGGAAGCGCAAGGCAGTGATACTATCTTTATGACCTCCAAGAGCTTTAACAAATTGCGTCTGTGTATTTTGATCGACGCCGCCGCTAGCGAGCGACCATACACATATTCTTCTGTCCTTTCCACCAGAAACTAGATGTTTTCCATCGCTACTCGTAGTGAGCGCCCATACTTCATCCGAATGACCTTCATTCTGAGATGGATGGATCCGTTGTGGGAGCTTCTCCGAGTTGCTCGCTGAATATGGTACTTGGCCACGGGCTCTACGACGAGCGGCACCGCTTGTCTTAGACATAGTTGACAGACGAGAAGAAGGCTCCTTGCCTGGAATCTTCGCGATCGTTTCGAGCTGCTTGCCATCTCTTAATCTCCATCGGATGATTGTACCATCCTTGCTAGCTGTCCAAAAAGACGCAAGATCAGCAGCGATTGCTGTTGCTGTAACAGAGAGCCGATGCCCTCTGCATGCAACCACTTGAGAAGCCGGAGGTTTTCCTAGACGTTCTGCTACAAAGTGGTGAACATGTGAAGTATATGCAGCCGAATCTTGCTGTAATCTTGAAGATATGTTTTGGCGGTCTACTTCTGCGGCATCTGCGTCTTGAGGATCTGAGAAAATTTTATTAAAAACATACTACAATTCACCGAAAAAGCACGTACCGAGTTCATCATCCTTGAGGCTTTCAAGATATAACTGTGCCAGCCTGACACGAGCCTCAGCCGGAGTTTCTGCGTTATCTTCATCTGATTCCTGGATGTCATCATCATACTTGTGTGTCAGATCCAGATTGTCGATTGCATCTTCATCGTCGTCGTTCGAAAAGCCACCATCCAGCTCCTCCTCATCAGCCGCCCGTTTTCCGCTCGCCTTGTCGCGCATGCGACGGGTCGATGGTCCTGCCTTTGTCTCGGCGCCGGTCCTCTTCCTTTTCTTCTGGAAGAATGAATCAGACATCGGTAGCCATGTGGAAGAAAGCGTCTCCAGACCGGCCAGGTCTTCCTGAACTCGTCGCACTATCCAAAAATTTCATACACGTGATCGCTCCAAGTAGGAAGTACACACAATTTTCTTCCATCACATATATACATTTTTTTGAGTACTAAGCTGCAAATGATTCGTATGTCGGTTGCCACATCTCTCCCGCAACCCAGTTACGTAGCTCTTCAGCATCCATTGCATTTGTGTATCCACCGTCACGAGCGTGGCCCTGTCTGTTTGCCATTTGAATGACACGTACGGCGACGTCTCGCGAGATTTCACGCATCCGTGTAAGAGCAGGGTAGATGCGGCCTTCGCTCTTTTCCTGATCGTTAAGACTGTCTGCCAACGCCAGCGCAGCCTCTGTGATCATCTCGTCGCTAATACATCCTGCTTTGCACAAAGCACCCGCCAGACCAATTCCTGGGAACACGTACAAATTGTTACCCTGTCCCGGAATGTAGTGCTTGCCATCGTAGTCTAATTCAGGGAACGGACTTCCTGAGGCGAATATAGCAGCACCCTTTGTGGCTTTGATGGCTGTCTCGAAGTTGCATTCAGACAAATGGCTGGGGTTGCTCAGTGGGAACACAATAGGGCGTTTGTTAATCTCCGCCATGCGTTGCAGAACTTCCTCCGTGAATGTTTCAGGGACCGTACTGAGCCCAATGATGGCTGTAGGCTTAATATGCTCGACGGCATCGATAAGAGATTTGCACTGTTTGCCAGCATTATCATTGCGAGCAAAGTGTACTTTGTGGGAAGGCAGTTTATCCCCGCGGCTAGCACAATTTGGGTAAGGAATATGGTCATCGGGATCACATAAGAACTCACTCAGTAGTCACGAGGCCCTTTGAATCACAAAGCCAGATACGATCCTTTGCTTCTTGATCGCTAAGACCTTGTCTAGTGAAGAAGCTCTTCAGTTGGATAGCTACACCAACACCAGCACTTCCAGCGCCGAAGAAGAGGATTCGTTGATCATGAAGAGGCTTTCCAGACGCCTTGCTACTTAGGCGAGCGGCGTTGGTGAAGCCACCTAGAACGACCGCACCAGTACCCTGAATGTCATCGTTGAAGACACGTCTGTCTTTCTGATAACGTTCTAAGAAAGAGAAAGCCCTCTCTGTACTGAAATCTTCAAACTGAACTATCAGATTAGGATACTTGTGATTCAATGCATCCATGACTTCGTCCAAGAATGGGGTGTACTCTTCGTTGCTCGCACGTTCTCGGCGCAGACCAAGGTAGAGAGGATCCTCCAATTTATCCTTGTTGTTCGTACCCAAATCGACACAGATTGGGATCGTGGCTCGAGGATGAATACCAGCAGCGGCTACGTACAAGCTCAGCTTTCCTATGGAGATGCCCAATCCATCCCAGCCCTGGTCACCTAAGCCTAGAATTCGGCTTCCATCGGTGAGAACAGCAATGCGTGGTGCACCAGCAGGCACGGGCCAGTTGTCTATGACGTTTGCAACGTTCCCCTTGTCTTCTAGGGAGAGTGTGAGTCCCTCAGGGCGACGATAGATACGAGAAAACTATGTAAGAAAGGCATACATTAGCTAAAGAGGAAAATATGCCTTGAGCTTACCTTCTGACAGGCTTCTCCTACTACAGGTGTGTAAATGAGCGGAAGACACTCTTCGGCGTTCTGCATGATTGTTGCATAGAATAGACGTACGTTTGTCTGGCGGAGAGCACTAAGGAATATGTATTTTCCCAAGTCGGTCTTTTTGGAACGTAATTGATGAAGTGTGCGCTGGAGTTGCGTGTTGAGTGATTGTCGACTAGGAGGGAGAAGACCACGCAGTCCTAGTTCGGTCCTCTTTTCCTCAGCAAAAGCAGTATCTGCCCAAGTGTACGGGTCGATTGAGACAGTGGACGGTGGGGAAGAGAGAGAGAGAGACGAAGAGGTAAAGAGTCGGCATTGTGGAAGAGAAGATGAAGATGAAGGGAAGGTTGAACGGGTGTGAGCAGTTATTCGAGATGTGGAAGAAGGCAAACGAGGTTGTAGGTTCGGTACATGACGAAGAAGCGTTGATGACTGCTTGGGGCACACAAAGCCAGTCGCAGCTACCAACATCACGCAGCTTGGGAAGACAGAGGGAAATTTGAATTCACAAGCTTGCCAAAGAGTCAGGGCCTGCTGACCGAGAAATGCAAGGCATAGAATAATAGCAAGTCCGTTGAATGACTCCTCTGATCCGGCGCTACCCGCTCCACAGAGAAGCAGCTATAGCGCGTCTTTTCTTTGCCGACGCGACGCTGGCTCTGTAGCGACGAGTGCAGGAAGAAGGCATCCTAACACTAGCAAAGCCAGGTTTTCCCTAACGTAGCAGCCTTCACGCCTTAAAAAAAGACTCACCTTGGTTATAGAATTGATCGCGAAGGCCAGCTAGACCACCACCGAGTCCCTATGTAGCATGAGGCTTTTGTTGTGAATGTAATTATAGGCTTACCTGGGCACTGTAGTGGACCGAACTGCTAGACTTATAGTCGTCATAAGCTTTATCGTCTGGTGTAGGCTACAACGAGAGTGAGAGGGTGAACAAGAAGGCACATTTCGTCTTCGTACCTGGGGAGGCTTCTCTCTCGGATGTTGTCCATTGATATTCGATGCAGGAGGTGTCATACTGATAAGATATTCTGATTGTGGGAAGGCGTGCGTGTGTTGAGAAGAAATAAAAAGCCTCAGTTGACGTTCAAGGGTTTATATGGAGGACTTCCCGCATTCACCCGCGAATAGAAACATACGTGACGTGTGCTTTCCAGAGGGACTTTACACGGACACACTCAATTGTACTCTCTGGTCAGACGCCTGTGACTCGTATTTAACATTTCAGCTATTCAACTTGTGAGAGTATGAGGAACAAGCGTGACTTGCATATAGATCGTCTGTGAATGCCAATATATGTGGAGTGTTGCGGGGACGAGGAGCAGCACGGAAGTATACCCCACAATCTGCTCTCCACTGACTGACTCAACATACGCTCAGTGAAATCGCACGCCACCATCGGTAGACGGACTTAACGTTTCACGCAATGAATCAATAATAGCTCCTCTTAAATATGCAACAGATCTACTGCTGTAGCTTTGTCGGTACGCTAAATATGGGGATGCTTGTGCTTCTGGTAGTCTTCCCTTCCCAGGCGTGCGAAGTTTTGAAAGCTTGGTCCGCTTACTCCAGACTCGGCCGCTTGACCCGGGATCACGAGACGCAAAGCGCGTGCAGTAGTGATTATGTAATACAAAGAACGTCAAAAGCACGTGCATGCCGCAGGCACCTAGAGAGTGTCTCCAATACAAGAAATGTTATTGAATCAAAGCAAAATTGTAGTATTTTGTGTGCCGCGGTTGGCGAAAGTGTATGTTGCGGGCGACTGCTTGGTGCATCCCTTGTTCATCACCACCAGTAGCTCGATCTATCCTCGAGCGTTCAAGAAGGTTTTTTCTAGGTGAGTGTCTGCTCCTCGAAGTGGAACCAAGCACCCTATCTCTACTGCTCGTAGACACATCCACTGCCATTAAGGCCACTGCGATGTGTGAGAAGTGTGCTGCGGCAACAACAGTGACGCAGACAGTATAGTCCGAATTGCTTACTAACGTCTCCTTCTCTACAGTAAGAACCTCGCTCAAAGTTTCTGTCGTCATGGCTACAGGTCGCAACTCGGCAGCTGCTCCTCACGTTGGTCGTCTGAGCCGGTCAGCTCTCTACGCCAAGAAGGCTAGCTACAAGCACAAGGGAGCCCGCAAGGCCACAGCACCTTCCAAAGCTGAAGAGAAACCCAGCACCGTTTCTGTCGACATCAAGGGCGGCAAGCGTGTCAAGCCCACTGTCAAAGCGCAGCGTTTCTACCCCGCCGAAGATGTCGCTGTTCCCAAGAAGTCTCGCAAGACTGCGCAGAAGACGAAGCTACGAAGCACCATCACCCCCGGCACAGTGCTGATCTTGCTGGCTGGTCGCTTCCGTGGAAAGCGTGTGGTTTTCCTCAAGCAACTCGACAGCGGTTTGCTCCTTGTCACCGGTCCTTTCAAGGTCAACGGTGTCCCTGTGCGCCGTGTCAACCAAGCATACGTTATTGCCACTAGCACGAAGCTCGATGTGTCTGGCGTCAAGGTTGACGAGAAGTTCAACGATGCGTACTTCAACAAGGAAAAGTTGACGGGTGCCAAGCCCGAGGCTTCTTTCTTTGCTGACCCCAAGAACAAGCCTGCACACCCTGAAGCTAAGGTCTCCGACCAAAAGGCTCTCGACAAGGCTGTCATTGAGTCGGTCAAGAAGGCAGGACCCGCCATGTCTAAGTACCTTGCTTCTTCTTTCTCACTCTCTCACGGTGAGCGCCCCCACGCTATGCGCTTCTGAGCGTTAGGCAGACGTTGGAAATAGACGTCCTTATATCACCGCATGAGAGGCGCTGTGATAGAATGTAATCGTTAGTTTCACCTACGAAAGCATGATTTGTTGAGCTGCAGATATTTGTGACCATCTCATCGTACTCATTTTTCGGTCATATATATAACAGATCTGTATGAATTTCCTCCGCGGCTTGCAATGCCATTGTCCAAAAATTCGAATTGAAAGCATGAATTGAAATAAAGAATAGTTATACGACGATCCATTACAGTATGGAGATGATGGAAAGCGAAAGACATAAAATGAAGTTGTGCTTGCTCTTCGTTTACACAAGGGCAACAACACCAGCCACAGCGAGTGCACCGCCTCCGATGATCGTCAAGCCACGCTCCAAGCGACCAGCGCCAGAAGTAGCAGCGAGGGAGGTACCGGTAGCGGCAGCGGCATTGGAAGAAGCAGAAGCGGAGCCCGATGGTGAGGAGAATGCAGAGAGAACGTTTCCGGTAGCAGAACTGGAAGCGGCGGAAGAGCCGGAAGAGCTGGCAGAGCTGGCAGGACCTTCTTGTCCCTTGGCCGCAGCAAGAACAGTGTTGTTGAACTTGCCAGACATGCCTTCAAGTTTGAAGCGAGCAGAGAAGGCCATGACAGGGTAGCCCTTTGAGTCTTTCTGGGAGCCTTCGAGGCGAATGAAGCTAGATGATCATGAGAAAAAAGATCGTGAGCGGGACTGTAAAGCGACTTACTAGTATTCACCACTTGGTCCGATGTTCTTGCTAATATTGTAATGACCAGTGTGAGACTTTGGCTTGACGTTCGATGCAAGTTTTTGGAGCTTGTATTGGGTGTTCTGACTTCCGGCAGCCAAGTACACGTCAATATTACCGAAATCTTTCTTGTTCAACTTGGGCGATTGTCCATTGTCTTTCCAAGAAACTTTCAATTTCTTACCGCCGTGTCCAGTCGTAGAAGCAACAGGGGAAGTGATCATGGGTGAGCTGAGGACCATTTGAGCAGTGGCCAAAGCAACGAAGAGTGCGAAAAAGAATGACTTCATGTTTGTGAGGGTTAATGTGGATCTATCTGCTTTCTGCCAGAGAAAAGGTGGGAAGGGATCAGTTAGATGCCAAGAGGAGAGGAGAGTTGTGGAGAGATGGTAGGGAGGACTAACAAGGATGGCCGATTGTTTTTTACATAACGACGCAAACGGGGATGGATTCCGTAGGATGCAGACTGCTTTTCCGCACACTAAAGCATTCCAGCAGATGGTAAGATTTACGTGACGGCAAGGGTATAGTGCCTCGCGTACAAAAGAGCAGGAATGAGATTTTTCGCGCTTTCTCTCACTAGAGCCCTATAGAATTCTTGGCTGCGTCCCTCCAGTGGTCCCCTGATGTGCGGCAAGCATTTACGACATGCATGGGGTATATTTAGACATTATCATTCCTGCCGTCAAAGTACGAACGCTTTGTAATGTGTATTATAGAATTGATTAACATTACGACATCCGGTCAAACAGGCAAATGAACGATCATGGTATCTTAAACCGTAAAGGGTATGAATCGTACAGAAACAGATAGGCCCGGCGACTAAATGAATATGTAGCTGATGGGCTAAAGCAAGGGAAATGTCTAGTGAGCCGACGTCATACTGGCTTGTCTGCGAGCCCGATCTTGGTCATTGGTGATCTTCTGGTTGCGCAATTCATCAATGCGCGTCTTGGCTTGGTCGTAGGACTCTTGAACAGAAGTGGTATGTTTCTTCTTGATATCCAACTCATCGAGCGCTTTCTGCAATTCCGCCGTGGCCTTGTCGTGCTCTGTCTTTGCCCTATTGAGAATCTTAGAGGCTTTGTGCTCCGCCTCTACAGCCTTGCGGTGACGTTTGTCGCTCTGTGCTTCGGCCTTGTGTGCCTTTCGCAACGGCTTTTCTAGGTTGGATGCATCTTTGACAGCCTGGCTTAGATCTCTTTCGTCATTTTTAGCCTCCTTTTGCAATAACTTGTTGTACTTTTTGGCTTCTTTGGCACTGATTGGGGCTGGTGCCGGTTCCGCCTGTTGGTGATGTGCAGCAGCCGTTGCTGCTCCCGCTCCAGCAACACCAGCGCCTGCAGCTGCAGCTGCAGGCACAGTGGACTTGTTCTCCGTGGCAGGCACTTGGTTCTCGCTTGTGGGAGCAGTCGGCGCCGTGGATGCACCTGTTGTGGTGTCAAGCGATGGTTGGCCAGTTGCACTGGATACATTTCGCGAACCATCAGCTTGATGAGATGTGCCGTTACCAACCACAGGAGACGTGGGTGCTGTGGCCGCCACTGGCGAAGCGGTCATTTGACCATTAGTGGGCGAAGTGATTGTTCCGTCTTGTGTCTGGCCAGTGGTAGTGGTACTATTAGGGCTAGATGCGGTTTAGAGGTTCTAGCTCGACACGCATAGTCACTCACATGATAGTTGTCGTAGTTGTCGTAGTTTGAGGAGCGTGCTCACTACCGCTTCCACTTGCATTGCCAAGGGCACCAGGGTGGAGTCCACCTTTCTCTGGTGCAGCTTGCGTTGCGCCACTGGAGGGCACCCCGGTCGGTGCTTGTGCAGTATAGGCAGGTGCACCGTCGGTTTGATCTTGGCTTCCAGTTGTAATCGCCGTAGCAATGGAAGGATCGATCTTGTTGTCTAGAGGGAGGTGCTGGTGAACAGCTTGTTCAGCGTGAGTAGCGGCACCGTTCATGTTGTCTGCAGGCGTGAGTGTGAGCGGATGCGAAGGGTCGGTGTCTCGAATGGTAGTCAGGATGGGCAATTGCTTCTGTGAATGACGCTGAAGTTACTCTCTACACGCTATGTTTATATATGCATGCGGTCTTCGGACTGGACCAGAACGAAGTGGACAGAATCGGTCTAGTTAACACGCACGCATGTGGAGAAGGTAAGCGTGTCCGAATTGGTCTAGACTTTTTCGTCAGGCTCATTCGAACGCCCTGTGGACTCCAAAAGAATCAAAAGCATAAGATTTTCTGGAAGACGAGTTTACGTCATGCAGTGCCCATGAATCTAAGAAAATCCACGGCTAAATTGGTCGTGTACACCATGTCATCATCTGTAGATAGTTTCACGGCGAATTCTGCGGAGATGAAGTGTCAAGAACGGCGTTTGAGTTCCGATACCTCGTGACGAAGAGAGCGGACCTCCGCCAAAAGTACAGCCAAAATGTTGTCCGGCTCTTCTGTGTATTCACTTTTCTCTTCGCCCTGCAGATCATGTTATCAACTGATTCGGATCAATATATTTATCGCAGACATACTCACCTTCACTTGGGGTAATTTTTCAAGAAGTGCGGTGAAGGACTCTTTTGTGATGACTGCTTCCTCGTGTTCAGGAACAAAGTCTTGTACATTAATGGCTTTCTCGCCATTCGGAGACCGTGCCTTGCTTCCAGGTCGCATCTCGACAGCAGTGCTGCAAAGCATGACAAATACTTCGATGTAACTCAATGCATGTCCCTCGGGACTGCTAGATTGACTACTTAGCACTTGCGAGACACTGCTTGCCGTTTGGCATGGATGTAAGTAGACTCCTGTGTGGCCGTTGCCCGGATTCTCTCCGATGCTTACAGTGGGAAAGACGGAGGATGCTTGTGGTAAAGGGGAAGGGGCGTCCGGGTCTCCCTTGATATCTTTGTTTAAAAATAATGCAGAGGAGCACAGTTGTTCAGCGGGCAATGGAGATCCATTCTCATCGCTAGCTTCGATAAAGAGCAATGGAACACCCCATGTTGAGGAGAAGGCAATTGTTTGTGTAACGTTCCACACTTGCATCTGCGCGACTGGCGCTTCCGTGACTGTTTCACCTTCATCTCTTTCTTCTATACCCATGGAAACCAATAGTGAGTCATCGCCCTGTCCAATCGTATTCGTCCGAGGTGCTCCGAATGTGAAAGATCGAGTAAGATGTCCTGTAGAGGGTGGGTTGCTTCCTTCCTCCCAGGTCCATCCTCTAGCGTACGTGTGTGCACCCAATGTATCGTCATTGCTTGAATCGGTCTGCGAATATTCTTCAACATACTTTTTTGCACCCTGGATGAACTCCTGCCGCGTCAATTGTAAGCTTGCCGATTCATTTGAGCTGGAAAGGGCTGTAAAGGAGCCACTGAGATGAGGATCGTGAACGTTCTCAATGCCTGCGACTTGCGCGAGGCGGCGCATGCGCTCTTCCGACATGTCGTCTAGCATTTCCATGCGGATACGTTTCGCAAATGGGCCTTCGCTTTTCGTCTCGTATAGAGAAATAATTGCAAGGGGGATGCAGAAAAGAGTACCTTGTACGATACTGTTGACTTTCGCATATACTTTAGATGGTGTGATCCGTTCGAAAGGAGCGATGAAGAATGCTTCAATCAAGTTAAAAGGTGGAAGGTACACGAATTGATCGGGAGCGCGAATTGTGGAGATCACTTTGGAGCAGAAGTAAGCTTTGAATACGTCATCAGCGGCATCCACCGTCTTGTCGTACGCAGAAGAAAAAAAGGCAACAAGGATATTGGCGAGGAGCATGACGGTTATAAAGGTGTAAATGTATACCAGAATTCTACCAAACGGTTCGCCGAACTTGTTCCCCGGCGCATCGAAATCTGGCTGCCCTAAAATTGTGGCTACGATCAGATTCATGACGACAGCGCCCGAGTGTTTGACTCGATGCCCATCAGCAGCATCCAGTGCAAAGAGCGATTGGGCAAATCCGATGGCTGTTAGCAGCAAAAGCAAGAAAAATGCTGCAGTTTCTTGTAGCATTCGTAACAGGACGATTTGAATAACACCGAAGTACTGAATCCCATCGGCAAGCTTGAGGAGCTGCATCCACAGCAGCGGAGCAATACAGCTGAGAAATTGAAAAGCTAGTAGTTGGTAGGCGATGCGATCCTTATGGCTCTTTTCGACCCACCCAGCCACGCGGAAGCTGAACGCCGTCACGAAAAGTACATCTGTACACAGATCGACAACCACCCAGAAAGAGATCACTTTGTCTAAGCCGCCCATCTTTATCCAACGGGACAAATCATCGAGTAAATACCCAGCAGCAAAAGTCCATAGTAATATTTCCCACACATCAAGCCCAGTGTATTCCAGTGTCGTCAGCGTATAGATGACAATGAAAGCTATGTGGATTGCTAGACCTGCGTAGTAGGAGTATCGAGGAACAGAGAGCCGCGATGGCTCAAAACGGCCGAAAAAAGATGGATTCTTTGGATCATGCGGCTCAAAGTATACGTCGCCCGAGGCAGTGAATTTTTGAATGAGTTCTGAAAAAGCGTCAAACAAAGGAAGAGAACTACAAAGTCAAACTTACTGCCTTGCCAGAGCTCCTCAGCACAGCGATGTGCTTCAGGACTCGAGAGGAAGAGAATACTGTAAAGTATCGTGAGAAGGGAGAAAAGTGGTGTAACAAAGGACATACCATCCTTGATCACTGGCACTTTCCATCGCGCTAGTGGGGAGCATCTCATCACCATCGTCGTCAAGGAGTGTGAAGCGCTTGCAAAGAGCAATATGATGGGAATCACGAGCCCTCCTCTGCTGTTCTTCTGATAATGGTGCATTACTTGGTGCTTCAATGTAGGCTACGATGCGACGAGCCAATATTTCACAGACGAGAGAGCGGATAGAGTTGACCGATGTCTGTCTGCCAGTATTAACATCGTCCTGGAAGGTTTTACGTGCCTCTAGCAGAGCGAACGGTACAGCATCTGCAAGATCACCACCTGCCTGGTAGAATGTCTTTACCACATCATCCGATATCAGCCCTCCAGTACCTTGAAGACTGTCTTCATCAACTTCGGCCTGGATCCAGTCGACGAGCAATGCGCGAATTCGTAGCACCAGAGCAGTCACACTGCGGGGCGGCACGAGTGAATTTGCAGCAAGGAAACTTGATGACCTGTCTGAATTCAGCAGAAGAGCATCTCCTTCTTCTTGCACAGCAGCCATCGTGTGAGGAAACAAATTGTACCCACTCTACATGTACGCGGAAAAGACGCACTGCACGGCCCATATAACCGGGCTATCAGCGTATGCATGTCTTTGTGAGATAGCTGCAGGCAGACACAGATGATAAACCGCACGCGCCACTTGACGTACCTTGAGACCCACACTTGTGTAGTGCCGCTGCCGAGAAGGAGAGTGAACCATTCGGCGATGACGCCACGGACAAAGTATCCGGACTACAAGTATTGCACTTCTAAAGCAATTTCTACATCGTCCTATTAGAAAGATAAAAGAGAAGAAAGAAAAACGGCAGGAATCAATTAGTCCACGGCAACTTTAGTGAATAAGGACGTCTGTGACCGCCATCTATCGCAAACGATCCCGGCAAAAGATCCTCTCGAAGATCCTCTCTATCTGTCCGATGCGTCGCGGCTAAATCAAAATGCCTCCTGCACCAAAGGCTCGCCCTTCATTCAGCACCATTTCTTCTGATGGCGAAGGCATAGCCTCTTTTCGTGAAGAACTTCTGAATAGCCCAGCAAAAGGTGAAATTAAACAGCAGAAAGCGTGCGTGCAGTGTCGCCGTTCCAAAGTAAAATGTATTCATGAAGGCGGACCTCCATGCCGGCGATGCGTAGACACAAAACAGGAGTGTAAATTTCGTCTGAGAGCAGTATGTATGATATGATCGAATGCCCTACTACTCACACAATGTCATAGGATGATGAGAATTGGAGGGAAAGAACGGATGAGACGCTTTCGAAGCTGTCACAGGCCGTAGATACCCTACTAAGCGGAACACAACAAATGCCTCATGCCCCGCAACCGCGGCCTACCATGCCAATCAGAATGGCATCGGCCCCTGGCTTGTACACCAACCATCCCCCCGCATCTCCGGGAAGCAAACTGTCCGGATCGGTGCGTAGAGTACATACATTCTCTCTACTTTGACTGACAATAGTCTTGTGAAGCATTTTTCTTTGCCCTCTAGATCAACACTGAACGGTATACCGCTTATGACGTCTCCTCATTCCGAGCCTGGCGGGGAATTTCACTCTCCTTCCAACGAGGGGGGTAGTTCCACAGAAGCCACTTCTCCTGGCTTTGACCGGAAGCTTATTCCGAGAAAAAGAGATGCTCCCGCGAATGACAACGAAGCAAGTGTAACGTATCATGCTTCTCCCCGTACACCTCCGTCCTATCAACGGTTGCGGAGAAATAGCTCGACGCTCATGCCACCCCCTCTCCCGCCCACACATCTGGACCAAGAACAAGTGCTTCCTTCGCCTGTGCTTTCGCATCTTCTTTCCTCCAGTACATCCATCTATATTCCCGGACGTGTACAGGGCCCTCGTTGGATGATGGGCACCACTACGAGTTACGGGAAGGCGACCATGACAATAGGCAGAGATGACCCAAGGATGAATGCGATCAGCATTGGTCTGATTTCGATGGATCGAGCCCGGTCTCTGTTTATGTTTTTTGCCGAAACAATGCAACCGCATTCCTTTGGCTTCCCAACATACCCGGCTGCAGAACAAATGACACCGATTATCATATCTGCGATCCTTATGGTTGCGTCACTCCATGAGCCCTATTCACGGCACTTGTATTCTTCCCTTCGGAACGACTGCCTTAGTCACATACGACCAGATCAAGAGATACATGCGGAACTCTCTCTAGACCCCGAACTCGGTATTGGTGTAGAAGAAATTACAGGTGCGTGTGTTGCATCTTCTTGGCTCGGTGGTGAACTGGGCTGGAGAATCGCACGCATCGCTCGATGGTGGACTGTAGGCTATTTGAAACACTTTGAACTGCCAGATCGAAGCCTCACGGTAGGCGAGTGTCTCACAATATTACCGCCTTTCCGTCAGATCGATTTGGTAGACAAATTGCGTATATGGCTCGCAGCTTATGTAGCTGAGGCCCAGCAAGCTTTTATTCTTGACAGGCCGAGCTTCGTACCAGATTGCTCACCAATGCCATATGTCGACGCTCTACGGAATGCATTCCACGACAATACGCCCAGCCAGATGTCACCCTCTGGAGGATCAAACGGGAGCGCGATCGATACAAGAGGCAGTATGACAGGTGGATCAGGCGGAGCCATGAAATATCCCCCACCGCCTGACCGTCAGCTTGTTGGACATGCGAGTATTCTGAGCATCCTGCTCAATGCACAAAGCGTACAGAGGGAAGCACGATGGGTATCAGCTAGCGATGATGGACGTGTACCCTATGGCAACGACAATGATTACAACCCAGTATTGGTGCACGAGTGTGTGGAAAGACTCATAGGCTGCTGGTTTTCCTGGCAAGACGAGACGGATCGTTGGAAAGCTGACGCAAGTGCGCTCGAAGATTTATCTTCCTCGACTACGTCAGCAATGGATCTGACTTTGACGTATCATCTTGCCAAAGCTCATCTTGGGTCTTTGGCTTTGGAGCCAGAGTACCACAGTCGACCTGCTGTGGCACACGCAGCCTCTCGCGATCCTCGACTCCAGCAAGTGCAGCTGCAGGTGATTAATAGTGCCAAGTCACATGCACTGGCAGCCCTTCAATTAGCGGTCTCTCCTATCGCATTTCGTGATCGCCTCGTTTATTTGCCAGGCTTCTATCACTTTGTACGTACTGTACTTCGTCACTGATACCTTGATCAGACTCACACATCTTTCCAGCTCCTCACACATGCTGCCGGATTTCTCCTCCTGCTTGTCCAACGTAAAGGGCGTTTCATGATGGCCGGAGAAGCAAAAAGTGAGCATTAGGCGACAAAGATACATGTTCTCACACATTTTGCTTGCAGCTGTCTTCGAGACTGTCGAGCAGTTTTCACAAGCTTTCGTGTATGACATCAGCGTGCACAACTTCCATCCCTTTTCTCGAGATAGTGTCCATCCCAGCCTCGCCATGGTAGAGGCTCTAGCGAGAGCAAATCAACACCTGCGTTTGCAGACTCGATGATGTAATCTACGTAAAGTCGGAAATGTAATTTAGCTCTACGGACGGTGGTGAGCCACGTTCGTCCTTGCATGTGACCTCATCATCATCCCATTGACTCCAAACAAACATGAGAAGGATCTATGAATAATGCAGACAGACATCTACTTAAAATTGGGCGTCACCCTTGTTGTAGACGCTTTCAAAAGAGCGTCCTGGCTTGGCGTGGATGCCACTGTGGAAGAAGGTGCCCTCAACACGCGGATAGGCGTTCAAGTTCTTGTGAGCCACTATTTGGAAGAGCGAAGAGCCTCCTTCGCGAGCAACGATGACGGAACTTGCCAAAAAGAAAAGCCAAATGCGCCAGAGGCGATCTCCGTATTTAGAACGAACTTTGTCTTCGTTACTTTTCCAGTTTGCTAACCAGCGCTCAATCGTAGCAGAGTAGTGCACGCCAAGAACGTCGGCAGAGCGGATTTCGAATCCGGCGCTTTCCAATTTGTTAATGACCCATCCAATACTGCACGAGGCTACGAAGAAGTCGGTCAGTGCTGTCTGACACATGCATCCTGCGCTTCTGCACTTACCATCGGCCCCACGGAAAATGTACTTGTTCATGAACAGACCCCAGATTAGATCCCAAAACTGCCAGTGAGGTCGCAGACCAGCGACTTGTAGTAAGAAGACGCCATTGTCGTTCAAGCGTTCATAAATGTCCGCCAGGAAGCGGGAGTAGTGTCGAATGCCTACGTGCTCAGCCATCTCTAGGCTGACAATTTTGTCATAGTAGCCTTTGTCGACCGGAATGTCACGGTAATCCATGCACAAAATCCGTGCCTGCTCCTTCGTAAGACCATTTCGAGCAATACGCTCATTGCCAAACTTCGTTTGATTGCGAGCCAGAGTAACCCCAGTTGCATCAACCCCGAAATTCTTGGCCGCAAAAGCTGTGAGGGTGCCCCAGCCGCAACCAATGTCCAACAATTTCTCGCCTGCCTTCAAACCAAGCTTCGAGCATACGGTAAGGAGCTTGTTGTCTTGCAACTCCTCCAAGGTCTCCTTCCGAGTAGCGTCACTGATCATACCAGAAGTGTAAATCATTTGCGGGCCAAGGAACCATTCGTAGAAATCGTCTCCACCTAGTGAGAGGGTCAGAGGCTAGTAAGAGTATTCTGAAGCACTCACGGTCGTAGTGGTCACGAACCATAGTCTCATCCGCCTTCGCTGAGTGGGTGAGGACATCGGGAATCAGGACAGTAAGGACAAATTTGAATAGTTCAGGAGTCATGTGCATGTCAGCCCAGTCGAGACGATGTTCGAGAATATCGAGCATCTCTCCTTTGATGTCGATCTTGCCATCGAAGTAATTCTCGTAAAATATTTCCATCGGGATCTTTTTGTTGCCGTACTTGGCTTTGAGACCAGCATCGTTGAAGGTCAAGTATGTTTCGATAGGTTCTACAAATTATTTCTCAGTTCAAATCTGGCATATTTTGCTGTACTTACTTCCAGGTAATTGAACTTTCTCGTTCTTTCGAGGGCCATACATACTGCAAAGCGTCCAGTACGCGATTGTGATGGGCACACCGAGAATAGCGACCAGTACGAAGTATCCAGTCCATGAGAACCAGCTTGACCTGATGAATGGAAGAACTTTCAACAGCACAGCTGGCCCGACCACAACGAGAAGGGCTAGGTGGACATTGCTAAAATAGCCACTCCCTTCAGCAGGAAGAGGTGCATTTGCAATGGTCGGCTGAGCCACGCAGCAAGTCAGACATTACATACATGACCATTATGTCACTTACATAATTGGTCAAACGAATTGATCCATCTCCGGGGGCCACTCCAGCGTGAGACATTTCCTTTGGAGGATAGCCGGGCAGAGCGGCGGCAGCTTTGTCCACCAAGGATTGTACGTCCTTATCGGGTGCCTGGCCACTGGTACTTTGGCGCTCTGGACTCTTTGGAGGCAGCGAAGACAAAGGTGTCTGACTCGACATAATTGCTTTGCCGAGAAAGGTGATGCACCGTAAAGACAACAACAATTAGCTTGCGAAGAAATGGAGCAGCAACGCGCTGGCTCCAGAGATCTTCTCGATATCTGCGTATTTCTTCGGCCGAAAGAAGAAACGTTAGCGAGTCGCCTGGCTCAACAAGTCACGAAACATCACCCAGTGACCGGCAGCATGATCACATTGACTCCTTTGTCCGAGCCGTACGGCAAAGATGAGAAGGCCAAAGAGCAGGCTGAGGCTCTCGCTTATCTGGCGCAGGTCGATGATGTCCGTATTCTGATCGGATGCGGTGCGCCGGAGGAGTTCCGCTTCCAGGGAGAAGGTGGACTCGACGATATATTGCGAGAGTGAGTACCACCCTTTCCTCTAACGACATGTTGAATGTCGATTGATCTTATTTGCCCCTATCAGTCTTGCCCCTTCGATCGACCTGGTGCTCCTGTGCCACTCCACAATGTCGCATCTGGGTCTCTATGCATATGCCAGAACACACCTAGGGCTTACTGCTCCGTGTTATGCCACGCTGCCGACAGCCACCATGGGTCGCTTGACAACCATGGAATCTGTAATTTCTATTAGAAGCGAGCAAGACTTTTCCGAAAAGCAAAGTGACGAGGAGAAACAAAAGGATGTAGAACGAGATGAACACCTAAGGGCTGAGCACAAGCATTGGTGCATTGTCACACCGGACGAAGTGAACGAAGCTTTCGAACAAATCATCACGCTGCGTTATCTTCAGCCAACCCAATTAGAAGGTACTTCCTCTACTGTATGCTTTGCATTGATTCTCATGATTCTTTCCCTTCTAGGCAAATGCGCTGGTCTAGCTTTGACTGCATATAGCGCTGGACATACTCTTGGAGGTGCCGTTTGGAAGCTTCGCAGCCCCTCTTCAGGCACGCTACTTATTGCTCTTGATTGGAATCATATTCGAGAGCGGCACATAGATGGCACTGCTCTTGTAGCCTCTTCTTCGCGTTTCGCTGCCACGAACGCAGATGAAGCGACATCTTCAAGCGGTATTGCAGATGCCATCCATCGACCCGACCTCCTCATTACTTCGATGACACGAGCTTCATATACCAATGCTCGACGCAAAGATAGAGATGCGGCTCTTTTGGATGTAATTCACAACACTATTCGCAGTGGAAACTCAGTTCTTATGCCCGTGGACGCCTCGGCACGGCTCCTCGAACTATTGGTTCTTCTTGATCAACACTGGGCTTATGCATATCCGCATGTCCGATTCCCACTTTGTCTGGTCAGTAATACGGGGAAGGAAATGATTGAACGCGCTCGCACTTTGATGGAGTGGATGACAAAGGAATGGGTTCGGCATACGATGCCCTCTATTACCGACGATGATGAAGAAGAGGCAGCACGCAAGCGGCAGCGAAATGGTCGTGACAATGCGACGGCTTCGCCGCTGGACTTCAAGTATCTTCGAACCTTCTCGTCCATTGAAGCGATGGATGAGGCCATCCCTCCGGGCGATGCTAAAGTAGTCCTCGCATGGCCCCCTAGTCTTACTCATGGACCTGCACGCAAGATCTTCACACGCATGGCCACCAACCAACATGATGTTGTCCTCCTTACTGGTCATGGGGAATCTGGCTCGTTAGGGCGTGCTTTGTACGATGAATGGGAAAGGCAACAAGATGCTTCTGCCAAATGGGGAAAGGGGAAAGTCGGCACACCTGTCTCAGGTTCTGCGTCGCTTGAAGTCGTAGTTCACAGCAAAGTGCCTTTGCAGGGTGAAGAATTAGAGAAACATCAAGAGACCATCCGACTAGCTGAAGAGAAGGCTGCACAGCAGCGAGCACTTCTAGCACGATCTACACGTCGAGTCGAAGCCGATGATGACGACGACGGCTCAAGTGGGTCAGATTCTTCGGACGAAAGCGACGAGGAAGCAGCCATGGAAGATGCACAAATCAATGAGAATGGGGTCGCACGCGCTGGTAAAAAGCGTGGCATGGGAATGGCGGATGCGGGTGCTGATGGTCTCACTTCCCCTGAAATCTCGTTTGATATTTATCTGAAAGGAAGCGCCAGTAGAGTCAATACATTCTTTGGAGCAGCTGGAGAAAGGGCAAACGGGCGCTACACGACAGGAATGCGCTTTCGAACATTTCCCGTTTTCGAACGTAAGAAGCATATTGACGGCTATGGAGAGACCATCGATCTTTCCAAATGGCTCCATCGCCGCAGACAGCTTGAAGCTCTGGGAGGTGAGGAGGCAGAGACTCAATCACAGGAGGATCAACAGGCTGCTGTCCGAACACATAAGATCCAGCAGGTCCGCGAGGAAGAGGAGCATCGCAAAAAGCTGGAACCGCCTAGCAAGTATGTCACTGAGACTCTGAATGTTCAAGCAAAGTGCATGCTTCTTTTTGTCGATATGGAGGGACTTTACGATGGCCGAGCTCTAAAGACTATAGTTCCACAGCTAGAACCGCGACGTTTGATCCTTGTAGAATCTGTCGATGCACAGCAACGGAACTCTCTACATACCTCTCTTAGTCAATTACGAAGCATGACCCAGGATATCTTTTTGCCGATGATCTCAGAATCGATCGAAATCGGTGAGACAACTGCCAATTATACAGTCAACCTCGGTGAAGAGGTTTTGGGTTCTCTGCGCTTCAGCAATTTCCAAGACTATCAGGTCGCCCTATTGCGCGCTAAAATCAGCTTTCGGGCGGAGTCATCAATTCCAGTATTAGAACTGTCCAAGGAAGATCTGGAGGAGGATCGTGACACGCAAGATATCGACGAGCACTCAGAAAGCAAAGTCAAACAAGAAATCGTCGAACTCGACGAGATTGATAATGCTCAGCGTACAATAAACAGACAGCCGACGACTTTATATATCGGTGACTTGAAACTTTCATCGCTCAAGCAGTCACTCGCTCGTGTCCAGAAACCGAGTATTCCTTCCGAATTTGTAGGGCAAGGTACACTAGTTTGCGGGAGTGGCGCATTCAAATCTCCCTCCAATACCACTGACCAGGACGTTGTCACCGTCCGCAAAGAGAATCAGGGAGAGATCATCATTGAAGGGAACGTTGGACGGAACTTCCAGCGAGTACGTGATGCCGTCTACAACTTACATGCGCAAGTGACTGGACAATGATTGCAGAACAATGATGTATCATAACAAAACATTCTCATTTGATTGCAGAAGCCATTGCATTTCTTTTGGCACTGGTCTAGATTACACATGAGGACCGAAAGGGGGAGGGATACGGCGTGTGAATTACGCAGGTACAGCATCTGGCTGTGGGACGGAGGGTGCAGTAGAATCCGTGCTGGAGACATTCTGTCCAGGTGCACGGCCACCACGACCACCGCGACCACTACGGCCTCCACGGCGAGCATCGGAGTTCGAGGCTGCTGTGACAGGGTGTGCCTTCCTATCCATTGCTTGCCCCATGGCAGCTGAGCGAAAAGTAAAGCCACGCGTCTGACGAGGAAATGAGAAGGCGAGAAAAAAATTTGGGTAAGACTCACCTTTTCAATCACGCTCTGGTAAACGGCCAAGTGAGACTGGTTCATGTGCACAATTCCTTCCTTGAAATCGATCTTGGCGTCTGCTCTGGTATCGCGAATCAGATTGACGATCCATTTTTCCCCTTCTTCTTTCGTCATGTTCAGTCTCTTCGATAGGTCCGCAATGTCGACACGCTGGTGAATGCGACAGTATGCCTCGCTCACCAAGAATCGAGCTGATTCAATAAAGTCACCCGCATGCTCGCTAATGAAGAAATCATTAACAGCAACCACTTGTGCCTTGCGCAACTCTTGCTGAGCGGCATCAAAATTGAAGTTGATGTACAGTTCTTTCATGAAGTTGAGAATTGGGTCATTGCCAAGTTGGTACGACTCTTGCTGAAGCACTTTGGTGACCTCTTGCAGGGCGGTAGCTGGAAGCAATTTTGTGGTAGAAGGGGCGCCTTGGTTGCTCACGCTGGGGTTGCTTTGAATCACGTATGCGCGAGAGGAACGTCTGGTGGTCATGAGTGCGACGACGAGATAGCGAAGCAGCCACCAGCAAGTGGTTTGAATGGTGTTCAGATATAGGGGGGACATGAACATCTCCACAAGACCTTCGCGCCCTTCGGGATGATTGAACCAGACGAATAATGACCAATGTAGCAGCCACGTTCTTCTCTCTAGAATCGCTTCGTGTCCACCCGCTTCTGGCCTTGTGTTGTCAATGTACTCTCGCAACAATTTCAACTCCTCAAGAGCCCGGTCCCATTCACCCGAAAGACTGTCAGAGGCAAGCTTCCCCCAATGCGACGACACAGTCAAGACGGGATCAGTGGAAAGAACGCGGAAGTGATACAGATACGAGGAGGCTTCGCGATAGTTTCCGCATGAGTACTGGAAGTATCCGTAGTGGTATAGCACTTTGATCTGTTCCAGTGTGAGCTTGTAGTTCTCCTCGAGCCACTGTAAGTTCTGCGCTTTATCTTGTTTCAACGAGTTGGCCACCGCAGGGTCTTCAATTACGTTGAGCACGGCTTCCACATCGCTTGCAAGACGGTCATTTTGTGCCACAACAGTATCGCGCTGTTTTTCTAGCTCTGCAGGTGCTGACTGCCCTGGGTGAGCTTTCTGGAAGAGATCCAAGGTGAAGTCCACCATGGATGTGCCCTTTGCCAGTTCAAACATGGCTTTGCTAATATCATCTTGGTTGAAAAAGTCAAGACCAGTAAGATGGGACAGCAAAGGCAATCCCAAATGGCGGTCTGTGAACCTTAGGATTGTCGAAGTGAGGTCTGTGTCCGCCATATTCGTTGTACCAGACAGAAACTGTGATGGGAATGTCTAGATTAGTTTTCGCCGCGAAGACTGTCGGTTGGGTATGCGCGCGATCCATATACAAATGTGGAAATAGCATTAATATTTTGGAGACATTCTGCTAATCTGCGGTAGGCACGTGAAGACTGGGCCGTGCACTGGGATAAGTAACACTGAATGACCCCGGCCATCCCGTACACGATCGCAATAGGATTTGTCTATCTCCGGTCTCATCAATCTGTTCGTGGTAAGAGACTACCATAGGGATGTCGGGAAGCGGAATTACCAGCGGGAATACCTCTCAGGCAGCTCCGAGAGTCTTGGGAATCCCCACAACGTCGCGGCGCCCTATTGTAAGGAACACATCGGCATTCGATTCTTTCACTGATTCCATGTCGAAAGGGAGGCCTTCGTGGAGCGCTTACCGGCTTTGCGCTGGGACTTGCCGTGGCCAGCGGCTACGGTCTCACATATATCCTCCAAGAGTATCAAAATGCTAGTAAATCCATGAAAGGCTCCGTACAGGAGCTCGAGGAAAGCACTCAAAAAGTGAGAGGACATCTCTACAGATTTTCATGATGAATTAATCTCCCAAGTCTAGGTTAAGCAAGCGTATGCACGTGTATCCGCTTTGGAAGACCGTTTACAGCAACTGGAGAGAACAGCTTGCTCTCAAGACGAGGTGCGAAGGCGATACGGTGATATAGTCAAGGTATACAATGCACTGCATGAGGATGTCTTTGACGCTAAGCGAAAGCTTTATGACGTCGGTACGTACTAGCTTTCATCAGTCTTCGAGGAGATGCTCAACTTTGCCTTCGAAGAACAAGATGTAAATAAAGCACTAGGTACCCCACTCTCTCGCCAGGCAAATGGTCGCATTGTATAATACTCCTCTCATTATTCGATTGTAATGTTGCATACCTCAAGATGATAATCTACCGTCACCAAGTTACGATTTAGGTAACGTTTCGTTACGCGTACGCGCTGTGTACTACATTTAGATTTTTGCGCGTTTCAAGTTTGGAAGCTGGACGGTTTCCCTTCGTGTCTGTGCACTACCATGAGCTACGAGAAGTTCTTTGACAAAGAGCGAGAGTAGTTGAACGACGAATATTTACGAGAGAGTACCATCTCCATCAGTATAAGGGAAAAAGCTGGGTCTCGTGCAAAGAAACTATCACACGACACTAATTACTATGGCACCCCGTCGTGCTGCTGCAGTGACAGCAGCATTGAACCTCGCAACCCAATCTGCAAAGAATGAGGCATCTTCTTCAAGGTCCACCATGAACGCTTCAAAGAAGGGTGATCAGGCTTTGATGCCCAAGCCAGAAAAAGCGCAACCCAATCTTCCACCCAAAGTCGAGTTGAGTCCGATCGTGGCTAGACTGCGAAAGATGTGGAAATTTGCAGCAATCTGCCAGTTCCTCTTCACCTTTGATGAAGCCTTCGGTATGAGTGGCTTCGAAAGCGATGCGTTGGAGCAGGACTTAGATGGATCAGAGACTCGCGTCATCCCCGATTTGATGCGAAGATTACTTTACACTCTGACGCTTGACAGAAATATCGATGAAGCAAATTGGCAGGATTACTTCCGCAAGCAATATATTCGACGTCACCCTGAAGAGGCTGTTCTCGGGACAATCGAGCAGCCTGTTTCTTGGCACAGTCTTCCTCTTTCTACGAAAGTAGAAACAATTCACCAGGCGTGTGAATGGCAACTGTGGGATGCGGAAAAGTTTCGCAAGCTCGTGAAGAATGAAGAAGACGCACATGTATGGCGAATAGACCCGGTGGGCTGGGATGGTCAAGACAACACGTATTGGCTGTTTGATGACAACAGGCTGTGGGTTCAACACCCACCGCCTGTTCCGGCACAACCCAAAACAGCCTCAAAGAAGACGTCCAAAAAAGCGAAAGCTGAAGCTCGTCGTGCGGCAAAACGCAAAAGGGAGGAAGCCAGTCAAACACCAACTAGGTCATCGACCAGAGACGGGCAAGAACCAAGAAGCAAACGTACACGGAACTCCAGAGGAGGTTGGGAAGAGATTCCGCCTGAATTACTCGATGAGGAAGATACTTCAGCGGTAAAACAGGACGATGAATCTGAGCTTTCTGAGCCCCCGCCTCTGGAAGAAGAAGAAGACGTGGTGTCTGCGGATGACAAGTTGAAACAAGACGAGAAGCGAGATTCTGCAGTGAATGGCACTACTGTAGTGTTGGAGGACTGGACCGAATTCGAGGCCATTGCTGTGGAAAGGGTAGAGTGGGAATGGATTGCAACGCGATTCGCCAAAAGCAGACATCCTGACGAAAAGGCCCTTCATGTGCTTCTGCACGAAACTATCCTCCCCAAGGTCATGACAGATTTGGCTCAAGCCGAGAAGCAGAAGGCTCATGAACTCGCCATGGCCAATCGAAAACGAAGTAGCCGAATCGCTTTGAAGGAGAGTGAGCGCGAGGAACGTGAACGTGATCGAATTGCTAGGGAAAAAATGGAAGAGAAGATGGCTGCCATTCGAACTGAGGAAGACAATCGAGTTCGGAGAGAAAGAGAGGAGCTGGACGCTGTTCGCTTACGTGAAGATAGAGTTCGCGAGCGCGAAGAGAGGATGCAAGCTCGAGAAAGAGAAGCCATCGAACGTGCCGAACGTGAGATTCAAGAGAGAGAAGAGAGAGAGAGAATGCGAGAATTACGCAAACTTCGAAGAGAGCAGGGTCTCCCTGAAGATCCAGAGAACCCACCGCCACAGAAATCAACGAATGATGAAGATAGCTGGGAGCTAGACTGTGAGGTTTGCGGCAAAAAAGGAACGAATTTGAATGACGTCCAAGAGATTGTCTGTTGTGAACAATGTGGGATTTGTAAGTGCGAACAGCTTCCAAACAGATTGATCTGACGTCATGATTAGGGCAACACACGCATTGTTGGAATGCTTTTGATCGCAGTGTTCATCGTGTGCAGCGTGACTGGGAAAGAGAAGATTTCTACTGTTCAAAGTGTAAGCCTCCTGCGCCTGGTCAGCCGAGACCACAACGGTCAGCTGTCAAAAACGAAGGCAATGTCCCGAATCACTCAGCCGCCCGACAAGAGCTACCATCTCAAGGTGCTCTTCCATCTTCAAAAATTGCAAGCAACTCTGCAGTGCGACCTTTGGCAGCTCCGACACCCCGACAGATAGAGAATGGACCGGTCAGACCCACTGCGATCCAGCATTCTGTTCAGATGCCTGCCAACCATACCTCACCTGGTTCGCAAAATACGTTTGGACGTCCATATCAGCAGGGATACGAGCAGGGAAGGTTTGAACAACCTCTTCATCAAATGCCTTACGCACAGCACCATTTTGCACTACCTCCAAATACACAAAACAGTGGTCCACCCTCGCCCTACGGTGTTCCTATCGCTGGACCTTACCCAAGTCCTCAACAGTATTCGCGTCCGCCACCGGCCAACTTTCCGCCACATGGGATGCCGTCATATGAAAATATCTACCCACAGCATAATTTCCCCATCCATTCACAGCATAATTTGCCCGTCCATTCACAGCAAACGCCCATATACGGCCCACCGAGCCACGTGTATGACTTACAAAGGAATCACAAATCGCTTCAACAGGATATTTCTTCGCAGAGAGCACCGGCAGTTCCAAGCTCAGCCTATACGCATACTGCTTCCGTGGAGAGAGTTGTTTCTCCAAATGCTACATCAAACCCTGGCTCGGTACCGAAAGCTGCTGTGCAGTCGAATGGGTCGATCAAAGCACCATCTCCAGGCTCTGGAGTGCCAAGGTCACCGAATCGTGCCTCGCTTTCACTGCATTCTCCTCAAAGTCCACATGCGGCGGCGGCAAGTAGCGTCCCAAGGAGTGTAGCTAGTCAGCCTTCTGGATCGTTTCCACTGCGCCACATGTCCGCCCGTTCTCCCCTCTCTGGCCCCCATTACGCATCTCCGACATCTTTGCCAACTATGTCGATCGGTCCGCCTCTGCAGAGATCAGGGAGTCCTTCTTCGGGGCGTGGCCCTCCGGGGCCTGCTAGGCCATCCCCCGAACAAAGCAATGTCAACCGGAGTGCTCAACTAAACAAAGAGCTTCTGCATAGTCGTCAAACACCATCTAGTACCCCTTCCAACGTATCCAATACACCCACACCTATGGGCCCTGGACCTGCCAAAGGAACCCTTGCTAAATCAAGCACTTCAGAAGCATCGGTCAATCTGCCACAGCCTCCTTTACCACAATCTCAAGCATCTTTGCCCCAGTCCACCTCCAAAGAAGCAAGTGCACCCGCACCCGAGAAAGATCATCCGCCATCCACACAGCCATGATGCACACTCTACTATCCCCTTTCATCTGTACTTCTCAATTTGGAAGGAACGCTGTCTATCACATGTCTGCACCATGCAATTCATATTTCGTTATAGCTACACAGATGTCTTATCCTTCACTTTGCTCGTCTTCTTCGTCTACGGCACTCAGACCCTCTTCCTGGCTCGAGTAGTCACTTTGCTCTAATCCATCGGAACCGTCCTGTTCATCGTACACATCTGCTGTGCTTCCTTCTTGGTCACTTCGCCGGTTGTCCCTACTATTTGACTCTCTTTCTGTGCTTCGTGAACCCACCGGTTTCATTTCTTCTAGTCCTTTGAATGTAGTGAACCCTATGGGATGGCCCATTGTGTTGTGAGCACTGCCAGCACTTCTGTTGCCAGTTTCCGCACCAGTTGTAAAGCTGAAAGATGGAGGAGTGGACTTCTCGTCAATGAAAGTAAATGGGGTTGACTGCTTTGGCAGTGGGGTAGAAAAAAAGTCAGATGACATCGGAGTTGCTTCGCTATTGCGAAGCGAGACAGCTAATTTATGTTTGCCTGTGCCCTTGGATCCACCGGCAGCCCTGCTACCAAACGACTTTATATCTGGAGCTACATTACCGGACTTTGGAGCAAATGGAATCGTCTCGGGTGGGATATCAAAAGCCGTTGAGGGGAGGGAAGATGAGAGATCTGGAAAGGTAATATTTGCGAAAGGTTTGGATAGACCCTTAGAGCTCGAATCATGGAAAGTCGATTGTGATTCTTCCGCAAGTTGGCTTTGATGGCGATGCTGTAGAACATTTGTCTGAGGAACATGGATCGTACCTTTAGCAAAAGCCATATTAAGATCTGAGGGGTCAAAGTCTTTCGCTTGAGGACTACTTTCAGAAGCGAACTTGCGGTTCAGAATGGGGTCTCGCCTCGATTGCAAGAACAGATGCTTGAAGTCGACCGCTGCCTTATGAGACTCAAAGGCCTTGTGTGCCCTCTCGTTTCCATCTTGTGACTCCAGCACAGGCAAATCTCTCTCCACTGATGATAGATCCAGGGAATTGCTTAAAGACGTTGTGTTTCTTTCAACACTCATTGACGTACCCTGAGTGTGATTGTATGTCAGGCGAGAAGGTAAACTTTCCATCATCAGCTCCAGCTCTTCCAGTTCCATCAATTTGGCCTCCCCACTTCGCGTAATGTTTCGAATAGCCCGTCGGAAAGAGTCCAAACTGGGAGCCTGCATCGTCCCTGGCCGCCCTAGCCTTGCATTTACTGTTGTCTCGTGCAATTTAGCTAAATGCGACTCCAGATCAACAATGATTTCTTCTATTTTACTGTAGCTTCTGCGAAGTTTCGATTGATTTTCTGCGTGTTCAGGGCCAAGTTGCCGGACTTTGACCATCTTGCTGAATGCTGGATCACGCCGGGCTCGCAGAAAACGCGCCATCTCTTCTCGTTTGGTTTCCACTTTGAGCTGTTCGCTCTGAATCTCCCGGAGACGAAGTTTTGCAGTCTGATTCTTGGATTCAACACTCTTTAATTCTCGTGCCAAATCTTTCATCATGGAAGACTCCGTCTCCAATTCGCCAAACGTCCATAGCGCTGGCTCGCCCAAATTCGATATGCCTAACGAGCGCTCGGAAGGAGCTCGAAGTAGAGATAGAAAAGATGCGGCACGGTCCACATTATTTTGTAGAATACCGAGCTCTTTCTCCATCGTCAGGTAGAGCTTCAGAAAGACCCCTTGCAACCCTTCTTCCACAGTGACTACATTTTCTGCCGGAGCTGAAGAAACAGCAAATTTAGGAGGGCCCTTTGTCCTTAGAGGTTCCGTCTGAGCAGATTCTTTTCCCAAAGTCTGAGCACCCTTGTCCTCGGGAGCTACTTCATTTGGAATACTAGACTCAGTCACAGCAGGTTTTTGTGGTAGTGGCTTTAAAGTTGAATCAACTTTGGTCGCGAATTCCGGAGACGAAGTGGCTGCTAGGGCTGGTATGTGAAACTCTTGCTGAGAAAAATTTCTGCCATCTAGAAAGCCTACACTCTTCGAATCAGGCTTGTCTGTCTGCTTTTTAAGAAGCTTGGAAAGGTCTGCAGAGTTCACCGGCGCTCCAGAGAGAGGTGAGCTGCTACGAGGAGCTCGATTAGTAAAGTTGAGAAACGAAGATTTGTTAGATGTTGGGGTTGTGGAGTTTTCCGAGTCTTTATCTTGATCCACAACATCGTGATTGGCAGCATCAAAAGAAACGCGATGGACATCCTTTCCCGTCTTTTCTTCTTCTTCTTCTTCTTCTTCTTCTTCTTCTTCTTCTTCTTCTTCTTCTTCTTCTTCTTCTTCTTCTTCTTCTTCTTCTTCTTCTTCTCCTTCTTCTCCTTCTTCTTCTTCTTCCACTTCTTGCGCTTCATCATCTGCTTCTGTTTCTTCCACTTCTTGCGCTTCACCTTCTTCCTCTGCTTCTTCTTCTTTGGTCTTATTCTCTCCTTTATTTTGCCTTTCGTTGTGGCTACCTTGGAAGATTCTAGTGTGGTCGTGTGCTCTGTCATTCTTTTGCGGTGACGTTGTCGGGGTAGTCGTCTCTGGTTTTGGCATTGCAGCATCAGCAGGGTGTGAAGCAATGATATTAACTTCTTCCAAGGAGCCTTTCTGAGGTACATCGATTGTAGCCATACCATTGTTTGACTTCATACCTGACGGTTCTTTCTCTGACTCGCTTCGCCCAGCAACTTCATCCGAAGGTTTGTCTCCTTCCTGCTTTTCCTCACCATTCGTTGCATCAGTTTTCTTCTCCGACTGACTCTCACCCGTGTTACTCTGAGCCTCAGGCCCATCTTTTCTCGATGATGTGGATACGCTGAATGCCGAAACATGCGTTTTTTCATCATCTAAAGCGGCTGACTTGTTCCCCTGTCCAGAGCCCGGTGAAGATTGATTTTTCTTTGGAGTGAGTGCTCCAGGTGCTGACACTTCTGACTTAATCTCCTCATCATTGTTCGCAATAGAGGCATCTGCTTGCGGGAACGATGATTTTAGGCTGTCAGTCAATTGTGCGGGCGATTCACCAACTTCGTCAGATACAAGAGCTTCGTTGTCTTTGCGATCAAATCCGCCCGTCTCGGCTGGATCATTGACATCGTCTGATCCCAGCGCGTTGCCAAAACTACCAAGCGACAATGATCCTAGCTCTTCTGCTTCCATACCAGAATCCTGAGTGCTGTGCTGACTGTCATTGGCGCGTGTTAATGGTGCGGGCGCTTCTGTGGTTTGAGCGGTTTTGAAGCCATCTAATGCTTGTTGGTCAAAAATTGGTTTACTAGACTCTGAGAGCAAGCTTCCACCGGTACCGAAAACAGATTCAGATGCCGCAGGAGAACCAGTGGAAGGTTTGGCGAAGGAGAAGCCTGATGTGCCTGACTTGGTAGCGAAATTTCCAAAGCCACCACCAGAGAATGTATTTGTATTTGACGGTGAGAAGCCAGACGTGCCTGACTTGGTAGCGAAACTTCCAAAACCATCGCCAGAAGATGAATTTGTATTTGTCGATGAGAAGCCTGTCGCGTTCGACTTGGGAGCAAACCCTCCGAAACCACCGCCTAATGGTGTACTTGTCGATGTGAAAGCCGATTTGTTGGTAGAAGATGCATCAGTATTCGATGGTTGTCCAAACACAGAGGCCTTCCCAAACGCTGGAGCCTGTCCGAATGCAGACGCTTGTCCGAATGCAGAGGCATTTCCAAACGAAGAGGCATTTCCAAACGCAGACGGAGCACCGAAAGCAGGCACTTGCGCAAAGGCAGAAGTAGACGATGTCGCTTGGCCGCCGAATCCTGTAGATTTCGAATTACCTGCGAATGCTCCGAATCCACTGGGAGCAGTAGACTGAGGCGCACTGTCAGATGCACCAGACTGAGAAGTCTGTCCAAATTGAAATGCACTCTTTTGTCCGAAAGCTGACGAGGATGCTTTCTCTGTGTGATCCAATGGAGGGCGTGATGCAGAGGACTGTGTCATAGCTATAGCATCATCATTGTGCACTTCCTTTAAAGCACCAGTCGAAGGTACTCCAGCTGTATTGACCATTCCTGGGTATTTGCCAGCTGAAGTGTCAACATTGATAATGTGATAAGCTAGTAAAACACCGTCATTGATATAAATGTAAAGGATAGGGACTGGCTCGAGTAGACCTTTACCATCCTCGCCTCGTGCTGCTGCTTGCGGATCATCAACATTCTCAATAGCTGTCACATCCACTTCCAGACCAATAGGACTGGTATCTGTGCTCTGGTCGGTGGACGAAAAAGGGAGTGCCGGTCGTGATGTGTCTTCCAACTCTAAGTTCTGCCAAGAGTCAATCGGAGTATTATTTGCACATCCAATCAGTCCAATATCTGTACTAGGCGTGTTTGCAACGAAGAGCATGTGTTTCATAGGAGCCCATGCCTTGAGCCACGATAGGTACCTATGTCCTCGGCGAGAGGTATCTCCAAAAGGAGGAGCAGGGTCATTTAAATGAAAGAAAGTGAGCCTGTTATTGTCCTTTGGTTGACGCATAATCGAGTACGTTTCGTACGCATGCTCTGGATCATTGGTATGTTGAGGTTGATTATAAGTGGCAAGAAACGTGTGATTTTCCAGCCAAAAGATGCTTTCGACGTAAGGCAATCCATCGAAACCAGGTGGCTTCGGTATCTTGTCTTTGAGGTCTCCCGTAGGCGTCACTTGAGCTAGATCACCAGTGTCTAAACCCAGTACGAGCTGTTTCCCTTTCACAGACCAGCAAGCAGACGTGACTGAAGTTGAAGGGGGTGCAGAGATTTCACCCTGCCATTGTCCTGTAGAGATATTGCAAACTGCTATACTTGATTTAGGCACAGAATTTTCACCTTGCCCATATAGAACAAAACAGAGTTCTGGTCTGTCCGAGGGATTCGGAGAGATGTCCCTTAATCGAAGACCTGGAGAGGGTGGCTCCAGAACAGAAACGGGAGCTGGAACTTCGGATTGATGGAAAGAATCTATACTCCAAAACAGTACGTGACCACTTTCCGTGCCTACGACAAGGACTTGGCTCCGCTCAGCTACACGAAGAAATGTGACCCGCGATCGTCCTGTGGAAGAAGTATCTACAGTATTGATCCTTCTCCAAGGTTGAAGTTCTGGCACAGTATTCTTAGTAGCATTGCTGAAAGTAGATCTCACGTCCTTTAAGTGGTGAACGATAAAACCTGAGCTCTTTCATTAGTGCTTCATACAAGAAAGATATGATGTTTCTCTTACCATCCTTCGTTCCTGCGAAAAGCAGGCCTCTTTCGTTAGATACACATAGGAGATTGGTGGCACTCTCACTCGGTGAGATTTCAAGTGGATCTGATAACCTGACATTGACCCCTTGACCCACTTGACGAAGGAAAAGAAACTGGAGATCGTAGGGTAAGTTGTTTGGAAACATGCGAAAAGGACGTTACACACCTCCGCCTCTGCTTCTCTTGCCTCTATGACCTCGCTGTTACTCATCGTGCAAACGGTAGCCTGTAGTGCAAGTACTGTGCAAACCTTCCCGTAAGCGCTGAAGGATCCAACGGTCGCGCAAGAGAGGCGACTGACAACCTTCGTGACACGACGTGACAACCAGTAATTTGGTTGGTGTAGCTAAATCGCGTGCACATCCACAAGATCTATTAATGCGTGACTATTGTACAATGCCTCAAGAAGAAGAAAGTATGATAGACGGCAGATACCTACCCGTGCTCTTCACTTCGGGATTTCACTTGCTTGATCTTCTCCTCGAGAGCATTCAAATTTGCTACCGTATTCAATATGCAATTTTGGAGGCCTCCTGGCGCAACAATTACTTCCAAGCTACGTCGGAAATTTTGCTGTGCCTTGCGCAAGGAAGGCGGCGGGAGAGCGGAAAATTGGTAAAGAGGATCGAATGCAAGTGTTTCCTTCTCAGCGTCTTCTTCTACATGAGAGCCATCATCATGGTCATGCTTTTCAACGATAGTGCCTCCTTTCGAAGCGTTGTCTACAGGCGTTCTGCGTCTTCTTAACGTCGACTCTTCGGTCTTCTCTTTCTCTTCCTTCGATATTTCCGCTTGCGGTGGTGAAGTAAGAGTAAACTTGCCTTTTTCATCTATTTCGACTAGCACCTTAGCCTTCATGCGAGCATCCCAACTTCTTCCCAATCTAAGAGCATCCAGCTGCATATGAGCTTTGCTAAGTTGAAAAGATCCTGTGGATATCAGCTTTGACAGCTGATCTCGTTGTATCATGTACTGGTTGACTTGGTGAAGATACTCCTCTAAAAGTTGGTCGAGACTCTCATGAGAAGGCTGTTCGGGTTCATGTATAGCTGTCGAGGGAATACTATATCCTTCTGGATGCCTTTCTGCGTCCGAAAGGGAGGTCGAGATAGACTCGGGTACGATATCCGTTTCGACAGCAATCTCGTGGGGGAGCAATGAGTACGATGCATGGCCGGCCCTTAGAAGGGACGAGTCGATATTTACAGCATCTCCATTATCAATAGGAGATTGTTGAGACTGGTCCTTACTTGGGTAGAGATACGTACCATAGACGTAGATGAAGGTGAACCACATAAACAGGTAATTTGTCTCGCCAAACATTATGTATGTATGCCGTACACCATAGAGTAAACTGTATAATGCGCATCGGAAGAGCAGCAAAAAAGTCATGTACGACATCACTCTACAAGGAACAGTACATAAGAATTATGACGCAAGCTTATACCGATCTACTTACCTTGACGTTATGTGAGGAATGATGCTCCTACGCGAAAATATATACGTAACCGCGATGTATCCCATCACTGCAAATACGTTATGGTCATCTCCGCCGAGTGTTCCAAACCAGCCCTTCAGTAAGTTCCGAGTCCAAACGAGTAGAGCTGGAGTGTTCAGTGGAAGGAGCCAGAACTGCATGTTGAGAATCAGAAGCTGTTGGTTGAGTAAGCTCTGTGTCGTTGCATTTTGCTCTTTTCCGATCGGAAAAGCTCGAGTCTGATCCAATGAGCAGACTGTGAGATGAACCAAGAAGAGTACGAGATTGATAAACTGAATAGGGACGAGTAGGTAGATGAGAAGCCCTAAAGCACATAAGCCGGCCAACGGTAGTTTGATGTCCATATGAGGTGAACGCTCAGCCTCGATCAATCTATAACGGCGGAAAGGCAATTTGCCTAGCACTATGCTGTTTAACCAAACAAGAAGATCCAAAAAGCATGACACTACCAGTGCAAGACCATAGCCTGAAAATATTAACATGCCTCCAAGGATTGCATGAATGTTCCAAGGAGATGCTGGGATCCCAAAAGACAAGTCTAATATGCTAGACGATAATGTGCTTGAGTCTGCTTTAGTGAGGTAAAGCGTTCTTTGCACAAGAGATGAAGCAAATGAACATATCCCCATGAGCGGCAAAAGGGTGCCGCTATGAGATACTAAACTTGTAGTAAGCGGTGGGAAAGACTTGGACCGATCTGGAAATATGTGAGTTTTTTGCTTTACGAACCAGCTGGGATACCTACGATTTCGATTCCATTCCAGCCAATTGAAGGAAGTTTGAAACATTAATACTGCGAATGGAATGGCTGCAATAGCAGTGCGATAGCGAGACAGTATCAGACCGCTACTTGCCCTCCAATTCACTTTCACTGTAATTCCTTTGACTTGCGAGCAAGAATCGTACATAAGCCTGAACAGGGTGCCTTGCTTGCTCTGGTGAGCAGGCTGAACGTAGGGCGAGGTACCATGAAGCATGAGGGTGTAGCTTGTCCCATTATGCATGGAAGGATAATACTGTGAGTCCCCGGTAGATAGACTTCTGACGTAGAGCATTGGTGCGTCATCTAAGCTGAGGCAAGATGGAGACCTATCAGACCATTTGATCTGTATGTCATATGCGAACAAAGTCGAATCCATACCGTACACAATGGCTTCCTGTGTACTGGAAGAAGCATTGAACGGAATGTGAAGCTTCCCGCCCAACGTTTTCGGTCGAAGTTCTGCTGGTGCCGGTACAAAAGAAACATGAGGTTTCCCTCGCGTACCACGTTTCTGTAGGATGCGTATGTGTGAGGAGGACATTTCGCGTACTTGTTTAGCTGTAAGCACCAGCCGGCGAAGCGCATTCCCAGGCAGTTCGTAGCGCAGCTGAGGCACTGGAAAGCGAGGATAAGGACTTGGTACTGCAGCAAGTATCGGAGATGCGGGAACAATGTTGAAAGCAGAAGGAGAAAATGTCTGGCATCGTCCGTCCTGCATGCATACTTGTACAATTGCTTCCAAAGGTTGATCAATTGGTGGCCCAAACGAAGTATCAATACCTAGATTAAGGCTGGTAGTCACTTCTACCTTGTCAAAACTCCCCTCTGTCAGGGGGAAAAGACGAATATCTGCGTGATCCATGAACTCTGGTATCTCAGTATTGTTAACGAACATCAATGCCTGCCTCTCTGGAATTATTTTATCTTCCACTCCAAGCATTGCGATCCATTTCCTTCGTCGCATCTCTAGATTGTCTGGCTCTTGTTCAATGCGAAGGACACCGCGTGCAATACGCTCCCGCAGCTGGTCGCACCACATCATAGCGAGGTGATCTACACCGCTCCAAAGGGCTGCCATACTACTTGTGAAGGAATGTATGGACTTTTCCTCTTCCCAAACATCGGACAACGTTAGAAGTGACGCTTCTGAGGAGAGCTGGTTATCTAAGATGCCTCCGCTCACGGAAATGAGCAACACATCATCCTGTCGACGATCTTGTCTGCTCTTCATGAGACTGCTATACATTTTTTCTGTCCCCCATTCTAAGGCAATGGGAGGATATGCGTGTGGGCTTGAAAGTGTGATGATAGTTGCGACGCTATTATTCGGATGGTTATTTTGGAGCAGAGCTAGCCGAGACACTATGCCACCCATGCTATGTGCTAATATAGGAATCTGCTCAACATGAGTATAACGCTCCAGAAGGAAGGAAATGACATCGTTTAAGTACATCGCTTCCTCCCGAACTGTCTCTCCATGGAATGCAGAAAAGTCCTCATTGAAATCGATACTCCACCAGTCGATCTCTTGTGCGTGCAAGCCGCCTTCTCCACGATCGAAGAGATGCTTCGAGCTACTTGCAATACTTCGAACTTGGCCGTAGCTTCCTGCGTTTCCTGGCACAAAAATGGCAGGAATGCTGTTGCCTTTCGAGTGGATGACACCTGGAGCCCTCTCTCGATAAAGATAGACACGATACTTTTTGTCCAACCCCGAAGAGGACTTTGGGTTGTATTGAACATAATTAGGCCACATGCGAGACATTCGACAACGCTGTTCGAGATTTAGCGAGCGAGGTAAAGAAGTGAAAGAGGTGACCAGGTGCAGGATCAAGAGAGAAGTCACTAATACGAGCGCACAGCCTACTAGAGCAAGCTTGTACAACCCTGTTATTTGCCATACTCGACACCCCCGTCGCCTCTTGGAGCTACGTACCCATCTCCCAATGGGATCCCACATCGTTGGTAAGAGCATTAGAAGGACCTTCATATTCTGCGCACAGACGCCTGTCGCGCTTGTACAAATGGGATTCAATTACTTCAGCATTTCGCGATAATTTTCTGTGATAATTCGATTGTCCTTTGCATTAATCAGTAGTACAAACATAGCCTTTGAGTGTGCTATATGCAACTGGACCTTAATTCATACAACTAATCCTTGCCTTGGTCCTTCGGCGTTGCCCACAACTCAAATACACATGGGTGAAATGTTGCAGGAATATAAAGTGAATTGATTGAACTTGCGTACAAAGCGTAAAAATACATTGTAAATTTGCCCATCTAGAAGAGCGAGATTAGTTCGACGCTGGCTGCTCGACACATTCCACCTCCCAGTGGAGAGCGAACAATGACAAGGGACGACAAAGGAACCGGATTCCTCACGGGTTCCTCCATGTGAAGCGTTGGAAATCTGCGCAGCTTCAGCTCCAGGAAGGCGATCAAACTCATGGAAGCCAAAGCTGTAGTTTTGCCTTCTGACAGAGTAAAGTGCCCGGTGGTCACTGCACCAACCAAAGAGCTTGAAGTAGGTACACCTTTGGACTCTAAAATTTGAACACTTCCCCGTGCATTTCGGTCGTTTTGAACCTGCCGTAGAGCATCATACCAGCTCTTTGAATTTTCGTAGTCCATCAAATGGACTTCGTCCCATTTTGAAAATGTGCCGCGTCTACAAGCAGTCAACTTGACACATACCAGAGCGCTCGACAGTACTTGCAGGAGGTATGATTTGGAGGAATGATGGCTGCCAATCACCTCACAAAGGTCCGAGATGTATGACTGCGAAGGATCAACAAAAAGCCATGGCTCTTGAAAGATTTGTACAGAATCTGCTCGGCAAATTTTCGTATCGTCGCTTTTTTCTTCTGTCCCATTACGACTTGTGTAGATTTCCGAGAATCCTTTGCAACTTTTTCCACTTTTGACGATTTCTCGCCATAGTCCTGGACCACCGAAACACCACCGAACGCCGCTTGTAGCAGGATTGAAACGCTTTGCTGGTGGCGTGCGTCTCCACGCTTCATATGCCTTTAGCGAATCCACACTCGCCCATTGTTCAAATGCTGGTGTTCCCGCCCAGTCATAAGGAAAAGTTGGGATCTTCTTGTCAAACTGAAGAGAGTGGAGCTGCGATTGTCCTAAAACTCTTGTACCAGGATGAACGAGAGAGAGCCAGAATGCACCGCTCCAGCCCCTCGGTACGATTACGGTGTATGTCTTTCTCCCAAAGGCAGACACTCGGCATAAGACGATAATGGGCACTTTGTCATCTCGAGAAGTGGGAAGGAGGCGCGCACCAGAAACAGGGAGCTTGGCACGACGGCTGTCAATTTCACCCTTGGAATAGCGAGGAGGGTATGCACCTTTTACGAACAGCTCGCTAGGTTGTCCGGATACTTTGAACCCCCCTCGACGGTCTTTTGCGGTGAGTGCTTTGGGTGGAAAGCTCAGTCGAGGATCATGAACACGCATGCTGATTCTCTGATAGTCTTTCATTGTCGTGATGCACCGAGGATCGCCTGCATTCGATCCAATAGGACGAAGGACCCTACTCAGCAGATGTCCACTCTTTGGTCCTGCTACTTCGAACACATTGTAGCCTTCATTCCGCATCCACCTGCGGGCAAGTGCCTCCTCCATATCGTGGAGGGTCGAGCGCAAACCGCGTCCGCTTCCAGGATTCGACCGAACGTTGTGTTGGCGGCCCGAGGAACTTGACCCAGCAGAAAATAAAGGATGTGGAACAGTATTCAATTTGGAAAATTGTAGCTTGTAGCTTTGGTCCATCGCTTTAGATCCCATGAATTTAGCCCTTCGTAAAGCTCTCTCTAGCTGAGCACTACAACCCGGATGTGTCCGTAGAAGTATGTAACTTGTCAACGTATGATGATTCGCATCAACGAAGTGCACTTGCACGGGGCCTCTAGCCTTCTTTGTCTCTTCTTTGACAACAGTGAATATTGTGTCCAGAAATGGTTTGGTGGTCCAATCCCGCTTGTGTATCTCATCGACAGGTATGCCACACTTTTCCAGAATGTAGAGAAATACAGCAAGGTGACTGTGTCGGCCATCTTCTCTTGAAGAAGGGCTTTCCTGTTTGGGTGATGCACTAATGCGAAACCACGCTTCGTAGCTCTTATCAATGATCGTCGCACCATTCTTATCGTCTCGCCAAGACGCACGGAAACTCTTCATACTACTTTCTTCAGGGAGACTAAAACCCCATCTGTAAGTACCAGGGACTTCTTTTCCATCTTTCCACTTTCCCTCACGTCCCGACATTCGAAAGCGTTTTGCATGCCAAAGATGCGACTCCATCCACGCCTTTCCTGTTGCAGCAGCCTGTGTCGCTCTGCCAATGAGGATCGCGCGGCGCTTGCCTTGTTTGGACCTTGGATAGGCTCCAAGTGCAGCTCGAGACCCCCTACCTTTCCGCCGCCGAATGTCACTTTTGCTCCTGGGCAACGTATTGCTGGCTCTCATCTCAGCTCGGCCTTTCCCGCGGAGCCGTTTGGGCAAAGCAAGTAAATTGTGACTTGCATTTCTTCGACGTCTATGTCTCGGGAGCATTTGCCAGGCCCGAACACTCGAACTGTTTGCTGAGGCATTGATGGCTTTGTGCAATGCTTGAATCTCGCTGTAGTATGTTGATAATTCTTGCTCTATATCTAAATGAGCAGGCAGTTGGATGGAAGGTGTCCTTCCTTCCGCTTGTGGTCGTCCCATATCAAGAGAAGGGGGTTTCTTGCGCCCCTTCTTCGGCGGCTGCGTTGCCTCTGATGAGCCAGTAACATCTGGCTGAGGTCGTTTACCTAGCAAAGACATGTCCTACCCATCAACGCGGGCTGAGCAAGCTCAACCTTGCACTTCTTCGCGATCGATCGCTCCACTACTGTTTTGGGTACACACACGTGCAAGATCTCGAAAAGAAATACTCCCATGAGATTAGAATATACAAGTATGATACAGAGAGGTGCACGCCACCTGAAAGGACTACCAGATCATTCGTTGTCGCCCTCCGATTCACCTCCACCTCTCGCATCACGTTGAGAATCAGAAGTATTGGCCTTTTTTGTCTTTTTGCTACTTCTAGGCTTCATGCTAGGCAGTAATGCCTCTTGATCCTTCTTAAATCGAGGATGTGCAAAACTAGAATGCGGCCCATAAAGCTGCAGCGCAGTCGAGATACTAGATCCATTGGGAAGTACCTGAGCCGCTTTTACTTCCGCCACGTCGAGAAGACGAGAGGAAGGGACTCTTTGAAATCCATACAGCTGGAATTTACATGGATCAGCGTTGGACTTTAGGTAAACCCGGACACTTACGTTTAATTGCCGTACAAAAGAGGCATTGTTCCCGTGCTTGAAAAGCTTAGGCAACACGTCTGAGGCGAACTCGTTGTTGATCTCAGTATCATTGGAAAGTATGACGGAATCGCCTGACTCAGACCAATGAATGTATTTCTGCAAGCAACACGATCAGTAGGCATGCCACGTCGAGAATCTTTGGACTTACCGAGTAAAGCTCTGGTCTGCACATAAGATACCATAGTTTGGAAATAAAAGCCGAGCAATTTGCTGCGCCACCTAGACGATCCCGAATAGCGTTTACCTCTCCCATCTCAGGGCTCTCCACATCTTGATTTGCGTTTAGTGAGATAGCACTCGGACGTGCGGTCGATCCACTTCGAGGCTTTCCAGAGCGATTACCTGTTGAAGGTCGCATCTCGCCGTCGTATTCGGCACCTTCATCGTCCTCAGCGTCCTCCTCGTCCTCGATCGAGTTTCGATGCTCATACAAGACGCGAGCATCCGGGGATGACCCATGGAGCGCCCCGGAATATGCATGGGAATGGATCGCTGCCGGATAGCCTTCATTGCGGACGCTTTGTAGGTACCTAGGCGAGTGAGAGAGTAAAACGCCGCCAGATGGCGAGGCACTGAGGGCGCCATTGCTCCCGAAACTAGATCGGCGACGACCAAATGCTGCTCTTGCATTGCTTGGCGAGTACGCTAGCATACCTGCATTGCCCGGCGACGCATTGCTTGGGCTTGCGGCGTAGGGATGATGGCGGCTAAAAGCCAAGTGTGGATACCGGTCTGAGCTGAATTGACGAGTCAATCCGCTTTGTGCTCTTTCATACGAAGCAGACATGGTGGTTTGTTGACCACTAGCGTGACGATGCGGCATATTGTGCGCAGCGTCATCGTTACGCGCATAGCGAGACACATACATTGGGCGGGAACGAAAGTCTGACTCGTCCTCGGTCGCATCATCGTCCTCTTGGTCTCGGCCCGCCATGAGTTCATCTTCGTCCGTTTCGTCTTCATCTTCGACTTTATCCACAGTTCTAGACGTGGAGGCCCGCTCTTGACGATGCCGCGAAGAGGAACGCGCTCTGGCCGTGTGGCGCTGGATCGTGGAGTGAGTATGCAGTCCATTGGAACCTACTTGGGCACGTTTGGAGAACGAAGACATCCTGTGTTGACTCGACAACGGAGCAAACATACTTCCAGAAGGGAGAGATTGGCTCTGAAGAGAGCTGGCGTGAGATGTAGGCAAGCGAGAAGAGGCACCAAAGGGTAGCCTACGCCCCACAGGCGCCTCGGAGCCAGGATCGCCCAGAGACAATTTGCCAAGAGTAGCTGCCGTCCAAGTGGGACTTAAAATTTGCTGTGCTTGACTTGTAGCTTCGCTAGTAGGAGGAGGAGATAAGGGAGGGACATCGGATGTTTCCAAGGAGCGAGGTCCAAAGTATGGACTGGAGAAGTCGAATACTCCGGCAGCATCGCCATCTTCATGACGCATCTCGCTCGAGCGAAAGTCTTGCGGTGGCGATGGATCGTTGGCTCCATGAAGCAGACCAAGCCCCTGAGAAGTATCGCCAAAGACATCATCCTCATCCTCATCTTCCATCTGATCATTCCCTCGAGAGTGGCGCATAGCACCCCCACGTTCCGCAGATAGCTGAAAGCTGGTGCTTAAATATGGTTTGATGCTCGCATTACTGTACGGCTGGCCAGAAATGGAATACAGTGGTTGATCAGCGCTCTTGATAGGAGACCAGTGAGCGGAGGAAAACGAGGCGGAGCCACTGGAGACGTGAGAGGAAGAGATTGTTGCCAGGCGTGGGCTGGCAGGATGAGGCTGAAATGAGGACAATCGTCTTCCAACATGGCTCGATGCGTTCGCCTTTCTACTCGCTGAGGCAGATAGCAAGGCATCGTCTGGAGGGGTGGGAAGATCGCTGGCATGGTCTTTCTGGGAAGCGGCCAAGGACGTGTCATTGGAGACCTTGGTATCGGAAGAGCTAGGAATGAGAAGCGGCAATATGCCCCGCTGTTCGATCAGAGCATGTTGAGTGAGTGGACTCGCATTTTTGTGGATGCTCACTTTATCATCTCCCATTTCGATGTCTCCATCCGATGACCCCTTGATGACTGTATCACCTGTTGTAGTGCGAACACGGCTGCTGTATTGTGGTGCATCGCTATTGATGGTGACGTTGAATCCCGCTTGCCTTTGCGTGGGGCGCATCCTTGCTTCTTGCGAATCTGTCATTGCCTAGGACGAAAGCATAGTCAGCACGATGACGAATTTCCATTTGACAGCGTGCGATCTTCTTATCGCTACAGTGACTACACGCCTACTCACGCAAGTATGATACGGTGTTGTGCAGTCAATCGATGCTTTTGTCTGTATACTATAGCTTCAACGAACGGTGCGATTAAGTGATGCCGAGGCGTGAAGCGAGGAGATAGGCTGGGTGGCGTGCGTTGAAAGCGCCGCGCAAGAAGGACAGTGTAATGTGCTTTTATGGACGGTATCGATGTCTTTTGCGAATCACTTGCTGTCGAATGCGTATGATGGTCGTACAGAAGAATTCTAGCGGCGCGTTCGAGTCATCCAAGAAATATCTTGGGGAAAGGACGGTCAACTGGCGAACAACACATCCCTCTTGCGAAGAAGGGTGGGTGGGTATATCTTCAGGGCACGTCGCGTATATCACCCTAGGGGTGCGCACGCACCAACACGCCTGTGACGTGACTGCTCCTGTGCCTTTCAACACTGCCTCGAACCCTCCAGCTACTGGTCAAGCCTGGGAAAGAAAGAAACATGGGGCAGATAGGACGCACGGGCATCTTGATTAGGAAGCCTTAAATCCAGCTTCGCGTCACGAATAGAATGTGTGGCGTCATGATACGCTATCTCGTATACAAAAATGCAAGCATCGATACTAATAGCCCTTCCCCACACTCAAAGGAGGACAGTGTGTTGCCAAGAAGGAGGCGCGACGGGCCGATTCGATGCGGAAGAATCGCAGCAGTGATACTTCTTGGGAATGGCCATTTAGCTAGGAACAACAGATTGACATATCTGCTACGGAGAACCGGAAGATTCTCCGAAGTACTGTAGTTTCTTCGTCCTGCGTCGCACAGTGTCTGACGAGAAATGATTGCTCTCAAGATTGCTGTTTCGTGGTAATAATACAGTGAGAATATGTGCATGTCTACTTTTCAACTTTGAAGGGATCGGAACCAGGTGCTATACGCTCCTTCCACGTCGAATAGCATCTACACAGTGCGTGTCCATGAGTCGTCATCTATAAAGGGCATCTCCACTCACTTGTCTAGCCTGGTCTTCATCAATTTCATCGCTAGCTTTCATTTGGTTGAGTGTAATGAGCCTGAAAATGTCCATATCAATGCTTACTGTGAATCATGACAGCACTCACCAGTGTAACACGCGGGCTCTTCCGTGCCCGATCCCATCCTCGGTGGAGGCCGAATTATCTGAGAAACGGGAGTAAGAGCTCATGAGATCACTTAGTAAAGGGTGTAGTTGATCTTTCGCTCTAAGCTTCAGCTTTAAAGCGTCCATAAAAGTAATAAAGCCTTGTGTTGTTTCTGCAACCCACTTCGCTCGTTCTGTGGACGAAGTCGACGAAGATCCCGTGGAAGCATGTTCTACTGTCGCTGGTACGCCTACACGGAGTCTATGAGCGGCGGCGGCGTGATTCATCTAAGTAGAAAGGGTAAAACTCTGTTGCGAACCGATTTTGACTACATACCTTGAACTGAGACATAAAGTCCTGTACGTTCTTTACGACAGGGATGCCCGTCATGACATCCGCTGTGCCCTCTCCCGTCATGACTAGCTTGGAAATAGTTTTGAACTGACCCAATAATCTTGTACATGCGGGTGCATACTGTGACTCTGACACGCTTTCTCGAACATAAGCGCGCTCGAGAGCGTCCAGGGAGACAATGATACTAAAGAGAGTGGCCATGCTCTCCCATCTCTCCCGCTCTGCATTGGAGGTATAGAGCTTGGTCTCCTCGTAAGGATTAATGTCAGCAGATGACATGACGTTCGCGACGAATAGCACGGAATGGGAATGGACGAGACTGTCTCCTGAACCACATCTCACGTGAGACGCGATCACCACTTGGTGCAACGCGTTAATTATGGTGGACAACTAATCCTTCGCGTTGAAGGAGGGAGGATAGTCATGGCAAATGGTGCGAATGGGAGTCTTGAATCTGCCAGTGCTTCTTCCTCTAGACTTGCATTGCCATCTCAGCACTCTTCAGAGAATGGTCTACCTTTAGATACAGCGCAGTTGACGTTATCGCCTCCCACAGTGTCATCTTCTTCCTCTCTGAAACATAGGACTTCCTTTCGTGATATGGCATCTCAATCTCTCGCCAGGCTCCGACGAGACTTTTCTGCTGCAGATGAGAGTAGGAGTTCCATGTACGACAACACATTGCGGATGCGGCCATACCGCAAGAAGGATCCGATCTTCTTTAAAGAGCACCAAGCAGAGTCCAAAGCTTTGACGAAAAGAAAAATGAGCGCAATGCTTACATCACTCAAGTCTCAGGTCCGCAAGACTTTCAAAGCACCGTCTTTGGACAGTATGCTAGCGAAAAGGGTGGCGATTGCGCGACACTTTGCCGATGAGACGCCAGAAGATGAGGTACAGGTTCGCCATCTTCGCGAGATCCTCAAGAGAAGCCAACAAAAATATCACATTTCTCTGCGACCCCCAAGAAGGCTACTGAAAGAGCAAGAGCGGCTGGCTCAAGAAGAGCGGCTGCTACAGCGTAGGGCGCTTGGTATTCTGGGAAGAAAGCCACTTCCACCTGAGCTACCATTGGAGCAGGAAGAGTTGGTGGAAAGAACTTTGATGAAAAGTGGGAAAATCGCTCATATGCCTGGGGCGGGTGTCGAATCGCACGATATCAGGAAGCTCGAACCAGGTCAATGGTTGAATGATGAGGTCATCAACTTCTACATGAAGTTGATCGAAAAACGAAGCTCGGAAGCCTTCCAGCGAAGAAATCAGGCGCGCGAAGCCCGCAAACGACTCGAGCACAATTCGTACACTGATGGTATTCCCGACCATGCAGTGATCGATGGTACCCGTCTGACGGATATTGCCCTTGTTCGTGCCGCCAAAAAGAAGTGGAACGGCATCTGGAACGTGCACGTCTTCAATAGCTTCTTCTATGAGAAGCTCTCCAAGGGCGGATATTCTGGGGTTCGACAATGGACTCGCAAGGTGGATATCTTCACAAAAGACAAGGTCCTCATCCCTATAAACGTAGGGCAGATGCACTGGACGTGTGCAGCTATCAATCTACGCGATTGTCGCTTTGAGTATTACGACAGTATGCACACACGTAACCCGAGAGTGTTCACCTACTTGGCAGACTATTTGGCAGCAGAGTACAAGGATAAGAAGAAAGAGGAATATGGGCCTCTGGATCTGTCCGGGTGGACGCGATATTTTTCACGACAGTGTCCGGCACAGTCGAATGGATTTGATTGTGGAGTATTTGCTACGATGACGATCGAGCAGCTCAGTCGACGCAATCCTCTTGATGGCCCATTGCTGGACGAACTATCCGCGGAGAAAGTCTTGAAACATAGTATGGAGCTCGCCCAGACGGGGTGCGCCGATGATGGTGAAAGCGAGAGTGAGGACGAAAGCTCGGCCACAGAAGAGGAGTGGAATTTCTCCCAGCAGAATATGCCCTATCTTCGACGGCGCATGATCTATGAGATCGTCTCCACAGCTCTGTTGGAGGAATAAGCGGCCGCTCCCTCCGCTCATGTCACCACCACCTTGTAGTCCAACTGTGTACAACATGTAATCTCACTTCATTTTCCTACGATTGGTCACAGTCACGCGCCTCATCCAGAGGCACATGGCCTGTATAGTGCAGCGTGCAACTTTTCTTGAATTTTTCGAGCAGAGCTCACGAGAATTTTATTTCCCTCTCCCTGTCTGAAGAAGTACGACATGCCGGCAACATTAGCCAACGGCCTTCATCACGAGGGCCCGTTGCATGTGACGGCGCCGAACGGGCACGCCTCCTCCATGGCAACATCCTCTTCTTTGAAGCTGCCTCGGTCAAACAGTGTTTCTCAGAAGCATTCCTATCCTCTTGTCGATCGCCAATCGCTTTATGTGCGAGAGACGCAATCGTCTGGTCGGGGTGTCTTTGCCGCTGTTCCACTTGCTTCGGGCAGCTTAATCGAAGTGAGCCATGTGCTCCTCTTCCCTCCGGATGAGTACCAGCATCACGGCAGACATACTCAATTAGATAATTATACCTACGTTTGGACCAAGAGTTCTCAAGGCAGTACAATGGCTCTCGCTTTAGGGCTTGGTAAGTCAATTGTCATTTTCTCATGAACACCATGCTCATCGCATATAGGTTCTCTATTCAATCACTCTGCTACCTCACCAAACGTGAGCTATTCGCTGGATCGGGAAGAAGGGACAATCTCTTACACATTGGCAAGAGACGTATCTCCAGGCGAAGAACTCCTTATCTGCTATGGAACAGGAAAAATGTGGTGGGAAGATGAAGAAGATTCTTCAATCGAACAAGTTGATGATCATACTAATGAACTTTTCCTCCTGGGCCAACTGGGCTTGGATCTCGACGAGCGCGAAACTAGAGAGCAACGAAGAAAGGAAGAGCGTCATCGTCAAATTGCACTCTTTGATGCAGACACAGCCAACAGCTCTCGGTCGCCGTCGGTGCATCGCGATATGGGGGAACCCGAACCAGTCGCTCTACCGCCTGCTGTTGGTCCTGAACATGCTCCCATGTGGCGTGTAACTGCTGCCTTAGACCCAAATACGACGCCTCTTACACTCATGCATGTCTGGGCGGTGCGGATCGATCCGCGCAAGTCAGAGAACTTCATGCGATTTTCCCGTTCCATCGCCCGACGATTGCAAGCCGCGGAATGGGGTGAATCTTCCTTACGGGCACGAAATCAACCTAATGACGGCTACGAGGAGGATGACGACGAGGACGATAGCGATGACGAGGATGAGTCCATGAAGCATCTTCGTCTTTTCCAGCGCATCAATGAGGGGCGCGGTCTTATTGGGCTTGTTTGCCGTGTCCAGGATGAACCTTCTTACGAGAAAGTGGTGGCTTTGTTGAAGACAGCAGACTTAGTTGTAGATGGTACAGAACCACAGCCGTATCAAGTCCGAGTGCCGCAATATCCTGCTCCAAGCCGAGAACGCTTACCAGAATGGAAGGCGTATTGGCCAGTTTCTGTCAAGTGGGGCAAGGCCAACAACACTTTGCTTCAGTCATCCCTTTCTGGAGCACCGCAAGGCTCGACGGGATCCAGCGCTCCCGGTGTCGTCGATCGCGCGGCTGATGCAAGACTTTGGACGGAGCATGCGTTAGGCTGGGCTAAAACGAATCTTCGCAAGGCGTTGAAGCAAGCACATGAGGCACAAAAGCGAGGCGAGCTCCCAATTGGCGTTCATGTCACATCCACGTACCCTGATGGTGATTCAATGGCGAGCGGCGTGGCGGAAGGCCAAGCAAGCATTGAGATCGATGCTCACGACACCCGTCGTAGCGAACGAAATCCAATCAAACATGCTGTCACGAATGCCATCCGTGATGTGGCTAAGGAACGAAGCGAGCGCGATTGGGAGAGGTTGCTTATCCTTAGCACAAAGGTAGCCCATCTACATCGAGACCCCAATGTGGATCCCAACGCACATAGGGTGGCTTTACAGAGGGCAGAAGCGCTCGCCGCAGAAAGAGGGGGTGACTTGCCTTCACCACTCAATTCTGGCGCTCCTGTAGCATCGACTTCCTCTTCACCCACCTCGACAGGCACGAGCAGCACGAATGGACGCTCTGCCAATGCGCAAGATTACCTTTTGAACAATCTTACTTTGTTTACCACGCATGAGCCTTGCGTATCTTGTTGTATGGCTTTAGTCCATTCCCGAGTCCGTGCCATCTGCTTCATCAATCCCTCTCCAGGCGCGGGCGGCTGCTGTGGATCAGGCCTAGATGATAGCTTGCAGTGTGCTGCATGTCACGATGGAGGCCCTTATGCAGTTCAGGAGCAAGCTGGTCTTAATCATCGATTCGATGTATGGCGTTGGGTCGGCAATGATGCCGACCTCCTTGAGAAAGAGGATGGTATAGAGCCGGCCGATGCACACTCTTTTGTGCGACTGGATATCTTGGGCCTAGATGTATGACGATCGCCATGGGCACGTACGATCCACTGTACTTTTGTAGACTGTCTTCATTTCAATCCTATCCTTCAATTGTCGTGGAAGAGGAGTCTGAACATTTCTTTCACACGCGGAAAGAGACATAGGGTTTTGTTCAGCATAGACCGTTCCAAAGAAGACAAGCAGATCCAATCATGAGGATACTGTCCAGCCAGGTCTAGAGAGTCGAATTGGTAGTGTGTACCTAACTCCTTCGTGCGTATCGGAACGATTACCTCCTTCTTACATAATATCTCTTGCTGCTTTTTCAACCCTCTGGACACCTGTGAGAAGCATTTGACCCTCGACAGTCGACATTGAACCTGAAGAACAATCTCCAAACTCAAGACTGCATGCTTGACCTCCACCTTTTTACATTGGAATGATGTCCTGTAATCAGGTGTTGGTCCATTACTGAATATGCAACATGATCCACGCAGCCCTTCGCAATTGATACCTATCCCTTGAAGTTCCCGAAGATCCAAACCAAAACTACATGCTACCTGCTTCCTTCTCTGTTCGTTGAGCCATTCTATTATTTTGCGATACATGCCCTTTATATCCTTTCCGTGTGAAGATAAATGATATTTCAACGGGATCACATGAATATTCTTTCCGTCCTTCGAAATTTCCATATATAAATGGCTGGTTTGCACGAAAATGCGACCGCTCCTATCAATGCGAACAGACTCTCCGCTGCGCAAATAATAAGTTGATCCTTCCAACCCTCTAGTTCCAAATCCTCCTCCCCACTGCAGATTACTCAGGACTCTAAAATTTATCGACTGGTCTGCAAACCGATGGGTTTCCATTGGATATGAACGCTCTCTTGCTTGCGAAGGTATATGAACAATGCCAAAAGGGGTTTTCCGGGCTTCATAAGACTGGCTGTGATCTCTAATGCTCTTTACATATCCAGTTTCACAGGACTTGTGCATCGTGAAGGACTCAAAATCCTTAATGAACGGAGGAGTCCTCGGTTATTTTCAACGGTTCACTTTGTCTGTCAGAAGAGAGTGAAATACAGTCTCTACGTTTGCATCAGACTTTGCGATTGTGTCCGTGCTGACTTGAGATGCAGCAGCGCATATCACAGAATGCTTTCTGATGGGCCAACTTCTTCACGGTGCCCGTACGAGTGCGACGAGAACAACAGGGACATGCACGTGGACATTCGCGTCCCATCCATCAAGCGCGCGTTGAGGAAAGAAGCGCGTCCATCGATTAACCGTTTACATCTGACTGACGTGCGCCGACCATACACATTGTACAATCATTAAACAAGAGACACGCACTTCATATTCAAACGGCGACCAATCCAGAAGAACCGGGAAACTTAGTACTACGCACTAGTCAGGATGCCTCGAAGTACAGCCAAGGCTGGAACATCAGCCGCTCCAAATGCAAAATCGACTAGATCCCTCTCCACCAGAACAGCAAAAAGCAAAGCTAACGCCTCACTGATGGATCACGATGGAGAAATCGATGCTCTCATACGAAAGCATGATAAGAAAGGTGCGAGAGGTTTTGCAAAAAACCGGAAAGCCGAAAAAGAAGTGGCGGAGCCTTTTGGGAAATCCGATGCTTTGCCTTCTACACCACAGAAAACGCTGAAGAGGCCAACAAGAACCACCAAGTCGACCTACAAAGACAAGGGAGATGCTCAAGGCAAAAAGGAAACGACTCGGAAGAAAGGTGCAAAGACGATAGCAGCAGAAGATCCTTCTGCGTTTGTCACTCCAAAAAAGAGTGGGGGAGTTCTTGGGGAGTCTACGAGAAAGAACAATCGGGCACTAGAGGCGGAAGTGAAGGATAACAAGGCCGACGCAAAACTATCCCCTTTCAAAGAGAGAGGCCCTGTGTCGCCTTCAAAACGCCGAGCGACAAAGAAACCAAAACAGATGTCTGAAGTACAGATCCAATCGTTCCTAGAGAATTATGATCTTGAAGGTGAGTAAATGCTCGTCTACCACTGGAAAACATTCTCAGTCTTCGTTTTAGCCGAGAATCGGATTCGAATCGCCCACAAGACATTACAGATCAGTATTGACTCTGCTCGGACGCAGATGCATGCCAAAGCTATCGCAAAATTACCAAGGTCTGTCCGATTAATGCGATTGCAGGAATTCATACAAGACCATGGTGCAGATGTCCAGGTAGCCATGGAGCATGCCGCTGTGACTGCCAATCGGGCGCGGGAAGGCGAGTGGGAGGAGGAGAAGTTGCAGAGGAAGCGCAAGGGTGAGGTCGAAGATCGAATAGGAAAGGATAAGAACCCTAGGAAGGACAGCCATCACTCACACACAGGCAATTCTGGTGATCTCAAACGACGCGGCAAAGGGAAGGGAGGTCCCACGTCATTTGAGAAGCCTCGTGAAAAGGCCACATTAGACAGTTCGGTTTCTGTAGGGGTATCTTCGTCATATCAATCGAATGCGCAACACCCACGGCCACCATCTGCAGCTACCTTCACACCTCGTCTCGATCAGACTACAACAGTAGCAGGCCGGTCGAACGGCATTCCTCGACTACCGCCCACTCCGGCGGGTGGAAAACCTCGAGCGGCACGGGTTGGAGAACAAGTACAGTGGAGCAGCTTGAATGGAAGCCCCATTGTGGGAATTATTGGGCCAGATGGTATGATTCATGCCATGCCGAAAGCGGTGTCCTCGCCGTCACGTCCAAAAAGCAAAAATTGGCAACCTTTAGAAGAGGACGAAGACGAGTATGAAGATGAGCAAGACGCTGCGGAGACGTCTGCTCATTTGCTCGAGCTTGCCAAAGGGATTGATTCTCATCGAGTGTATCCAGGGAGCGGCAATACTAAAGGAAGAGCCAGAGCGACTGGCTCTCCCGCTTCGCAGGCCTCCATGCACACAGCACAGGCTTCACGACGTGCAACCCTTGATACAGAGTCCGACGACGGTGACGTGTTTGAAGAGGCACGCTCCCTTCCACTTTCTGATGCAGGTCATGGTGATGATTCATCCCTCCCTGATGAAGAGGAGTATACTGCTCAGGTACTAAGGGAGGAAGCGGCCAAACGAGCGCGAATGGGCCAAGCGAGATCTTCGGCGTCTTCACGAGCTCCCAGGAGCAGTGGAGATGTCCAGGCTACTTCTCGCAGCAGCTATTCAACCATCCGACCCACATCCCGCAAGGCTAATGCACTTTCTGGCTCTTCATCCCCTATGGTAAAGAGCAAGGCTATGAACAGCAGCCATCGGATGAGATCTTCGTCAAGTACGGCTACTTCGACATCTTCATCGCCTTCGAAAGGACGCGTTTCTATAATATTCGACTCTGGATCGCAGCAACGAATTACCCATCTAGGAGTGGAGGACCTCATGAGGCTTCCTAGTCATGAGCGAGCACAAATGCTCTCCATTTTAGAGAAATTGAAACGAGCACAACTGTCAGCAGACGCTTCCTAAGTTTACTTTAGCATTATCATATGAATATCTATGTCTACATGTACAATTATCGTGTATATCAATCCATCATTCTGAATGTCCATGTATTACCATTGAGCAAACTCTTTGGCACGCTGTGCTGCACGGCGGATGAATGCAAAAAAGGTGAGCATTGAGCTGTTGCGCGATTTTTGTTCTTTGTTGCTGACAGGATCCTCGCCAGAGTGTTGACGTTCACTCGATCCAGTCAGAGAACGTGTCGTTGGGAACGCCGTCGCTTCTCTAGCGTAAGCGGAGGAAAGCGCGGAACTTGCGTCGCCTTTGGCGTTTGACAGTTCTGGACGTTGGAAAGGGGTACTTTGATTTGGTGCGGAGTTTGGTGAAATGTCAAGAAGATTGTGGTTGAGAATGTGGAATAACTCCGTCTTGGATTCGTCACGAACTCTCAAGAGCTCCCATTGGCGCGTCAGGAGGCCTCGGCGAGCTGAGACGGGTGCAACGATATTATACCGACGAATGACATTGTTGACATCTCGGATGGCAGCTTCGTGGTACGCCTCCTCTCGAGACTCCCACTCTGCGTCAGAATACTTGGCAACGAGATGGAACAGGCGCTGCTGCCCAGCGGAAAAGGAATCTTTGTTCTGCTCTAATGTGTGAAAAGAAGATTGTGCGGACAACTCTGTCAAGGGTTCGAGACCAGAGCGCAAGTGAGGAGTGGCCAGAATGATTCGACTGGCTCGACGAAGCCAGCTGTTTTTAAGCCGATGGCGGAAGTCTCTGGTATGGTTCTCCACCTGGCCATTCAGTTCAACCCAGGGAGGTGCTGCACCTTGCTTTTGTATGAGTCGATTCATGATGCGCTCTTCGCCTTTGAGAAATGGGTTATTGGCGTGCAAGTCTTTCTCGAACGGTTTTCCTCGAAGCGAGTTTCGACGAAAGTAATCCGTTTTCATCGCCATTTCGATCCTTTCATTCGCTAGAGAAGTGAATCCACGACCTCCTGACATAGCAATTGCTGTCTCTCCAGGCTTTGCGTCTATAGCTGTACTTGAAGAGAGCTTCATTTCCTCGCCTTCCTGGAGAGTCCCAGAGCTCTTTGCCTCTGCTTCCAAGATAGCAATCAGTTCCTCCTCGCTCATCTCTGACCTTTCACGTTCCTCTTCTCGACTACGCCGATATTGGACAGCCTCTTCCTTGACACCCCGAATGCGCCCTGCTCGATCCCACTTCCGCACGCTCTCACGGATTGCACGCATCTTGTTGCGATCATCGATTGGTAACGCTTCTGTTTGAATTCCTGCCAATTTGAGTCGCTCTTTGCCACTGGCTGTCTTTGGTATCACTCTACCACTGCTCTTTACAGGAGCTCCTATATACTTCCCATAGTATACTGAGAGAGTAGGCGGGTCTCCATTGGCTTGGCTTGTGTGCAGTGGGTTTACATATACAGCTCGCCATGGTTTATCCTCTGGTGTTTTTGCCAGTCTCCTTCCATCTTCATGCCCAGTGTTAGGCAAGTCAACATTGGAAATCTTTTCGACGTCTTCTAATGATGGATGTTGTTCTTCGTCTTTTGGCCGTGGGGCAAAACTCACCGATCCTAGCGTTGGTGATGGCTTTTGGATCGATGCCATCTTCCCATCAGCAGGATGTTCTCCAGGTGTTCGCTCCTGCCCTTTCACCCGGAGAGGCTGGTATTTGTCTGTCAGCATTCGCAGAATGGTATCCTGCACTCTCTCTTCACCATCCCAGATGGGCTGTCTTGCCATGTCATTGCGCTGATTCTCTAGATAACCTTGTGCTTGGTCATCTTCCCCATTTTCTACTTCGGCTAAAATATTCCTTCCTCTTGGAGTGTCACCTTTGTGCGCTTGTGGATGTCGCAAAGACGTAGAGAAGGACCGCCAAGTATGGAAAGATTGTGCATGACATACATAATGGCTCGATCTGTTCCACAATGCCATGTCACTGGCAACTTGTGTACTATCACCAGCCGGCGGAGAAAGGTTGTTTTCTGCTCAATCGTGTGTGAACCGTGCATACAAATGAAAATAGAAAGCCGCCAAGAATGTTAGTGCAAATACTTTGTGAAGTTCTTAGATTAGAGAGGCTGGTGTTCTATTCACATTATTCTGCGGACCTCTTCTCTTCTGTGGACCTCTGCAGAGACTCTAAGCATGAGTCTCCCCATGTCACAGAGCTACTCATCCAGTCCAAGATCTGCACATGTAGTACGGGCAAGTCTACCCAGAGCCCTGCGAAGGTTGCTTGTTATTTTGGGGTGCCTCTTCTTTGCGTTGCTGACACTGTCCTATTACTTTCGATGGGAGCGAATTGAGCCGAACAAATTGTCGCAGTCCGTGTCTCAATGGCGAAACAGGCTCGGGCACTTGTCTTCTTACTCATCTGAATCTCAACACCGAAGTCCGAAGCCCAAAGCAGCTTTTGTTGCTCTGGTCCGTGAACGGAACTTGGATGGCATGTTGCAGACGATGCAAGACCTACAGCTGACATTTAATGATCACCCTGATCACGGATATGACTACGTACGGCATTTGCTTCCTTTTCCGAAAGCCTGACTTAATACTCTCATCTGCTCTAGATTTTTCTCTCGGAAGAGCCTTTCACGGATTGGTTCAAAGACCATATGAGGTCATTTTTGTCTCAGACTCAAACCAAGCCACAGGTCCATTTTGGTATCGTCCCCAAGGACGACTGGGATATCCCTTCCCATATTGACATAGATCGTGCAAAAAGACGTTGGAAAGAGATGAAAGAGGCTGGTGTCGTTTACGGTGGCAGTAAGAGTTATCGGCAAATGTGCAGGTGAGTTTGGCTGTCGCGGAGGAAGAGCTTTTTTTGATAGTACGCAAGATTCTACTCTGGCCCGATCTTCAACCATCCGCTCGTCCGAGATCTTGAATACTATTGGCGTGTTGAGCCTGATACAAGGCATCTTTGTCGGATCGTATCACATTGGCGCAACAGAGACGACGGCACGAAGGAGTGGGTGGAACGCGATCCGTTCCGATACATGAGAGGTGAGGATACTGATTTAGCATTTATGTTGACTAACCAAGGTGATACAGATCACAAGAAGAAATATGCTTTCACGATCTCCATGCTCGAGTATCGTCCCACGATCATCTCGCTCATGGCACACGTAAACAAATGGAGACGAGAAAATGCTCATCACATCGCACCAGACAACCTCGTGGAATTTATCTCCAAGGATGGCTCCAACTACAATCGCTGCCACTTTTGGTCGAGTAAGTGCTGATGGAGCGACCATAATTGACCGTGCTCACCTTCGTCGCAGATTTCGAGATTGTTGATGTCTCTTTCTTCCGCTCGGAAGCATATCAGTCTCTCTTTCGAGCATTGGATCTGGCGGGGGGATTCTTCTACCAAAGGTGGGGTGATGCACCGGTGCATAGTATAGCAGCATCATTGCTTCTCAATAAGCAAGAATTTTGGCACATCGACTTTGCTGGCTATCGACATGCACCGTACCAAACTTGCCCATACACCCCTGATCCAGGCGCGCGGTGCGCGTGTGATCCTCAAACGTCTTTTGAATATGATCATAGCCATGCATCATGCCAGAGCCAGTTTGACAAGGCTATGGGTCGCAATGTTACTCAAATTGTCCATACACTCAACGAAATCAACGGGGAAGGTGACCACCAATTCAAAGAGGAGGAGGAACCCTATGTTGTTGTTCCCAAAAGACTTCTATTTACACTGTAACATAACGGGAGTACGAAACGGGTTCCGTGTCATGCCATGTATCATGAAGCTACACAAGGCCAGATGGAATAGAATGCAAAGGTTTCACGTCATCGCTGACTTCATCAGTGTGCACCACCACTACAACAAATTAGAGCAAAGCAACTTACTATTCAGATACACTCACGCATCGAAAATTGGCTTGCCTCCTGCATTCCCTGGGGCCGCAGTGCTCCCACCTGCGCTGTCTTCCTTGCCACTGAGCGAGTAAGGAGTCACGGGCTCTGCTTGACCGCCTGGGTTTTGTGATGGAATGAATGCTTTCTCGGGTACATGAGTTTCGTCTACGGCTTCCGCAGCCTCAATAACCTCGTACATAGAGCTTGCCGCTTCAGGCGCAGGCACTTTCCCTTCCAAAAGATCTTTGGCAGGGATGGGCTGGCCATAGAAGTCCTTATTTGCATCTTTTCTTTCTACAAGCACAGTGCCCTCGAGACTCATGCCTGCGTACAGCCCTTTGCTCCTAGAATAGCTGAACATGGGTGCTGGATGCGCAATCGCCGCTTGCACTGCGCCACCAGTTCCAATAGGTCCCGCAGCAGCGCTTAGATTACCGCCAATAGTCAAGTTGCCCGCAAGACAGAATGAACGAACGGCATCCTCTGAGTTGAGAACGACAACAAATTCCGAGATATCGGCTCCAATCTATCATGCAAGATGCGTTAATAGCTAGAAACAAGGAATGGATTGTTACAAACCTGCAAACCAAAGCCTACACCGCCTGTGGCAATGCAGCTCGGGGCACTCCAGCTACCATCGGAAAGACGAGCAGTCACTACACCACTTCCCGCCTTCCCACTCCAGACGAAGCCTGCTTTCACTACGCTGAAGACCGCAAGACCCTTTGCTTGCTGCAGAACGGCTTTCGGAATGCTGTTCAGAGCACTATCTGGATGCTCTGGATCTGCTAGAAACGATTGCAAAATTCTGGCGGCTTTGTCGCATTCTTTTGGCAGTCTTAGAATAGTATTAGTACGTCAATATGCTATTATCTACTGTGTCACATACGAGAAACCCTCTTGGGCAAGCTTAGCATGCTGATTAAGCTGCTGTCCAGTCTGCTGTGCGAACGCAGTGGCCTGCAAGAATGACAGCCAGTATAAGATACCCGTGGTACATCTTGACAAGTACTCACCTGTGTTCCAACCTTTCCAGCTGCAGTTTGGAATTTCCGTAGGTATCCGTCCATGGTGCGTGTGGAAGTGAAAGGTGAGTGAGATAGATGGCTGTGCGATGACGCACATCATCTGTACATCTGAGTACAGTGGCTTCATATAGAATTGTGTATCAATGGTTCATAATTAGAATTCGGTGTAGTACAGTGGTCAGTATATCGCTCTCTCATGAGCGGTCCGGTTTCGGACCTCCCTTGTACGGTGCAGCGAAGGCCGGGGTTCGATTCCCCGCACCGAAATTTTTTTTCGCGTATGAAAGCATAATATAACATTCGGAAATGATAATTGATTTATGCATGGTGGTAGTAGTACACAAGAATGCTGGAGGATCGTATCAAAGTCAAGACAAAGCTTGCTCATTTTTTGAGAAACATTTTTTTTCACATGTTTGCCTTCATTTACGCTTCTCCCATTGAGACAGATAGTCGATGCCTGCTTCCTTGGGTGTAGCAATCTCAGGCTGCTTCATCTCTGCACGATGGGCTTCCAGATCCTTCCACAGCTTACTTTTCAGTCTCTTTCGGGAATTTGAAACATTCGTAAGATCTTCTTGCTCGCCATGAGATGAGATGCGACTGTCATCTCGTTTACCTGCCGTTGAATCTCGTCTCGTGTTGGTCTCTTGGGCAATGGCTGCACGAAGTTCTGCAATTCGCCTCCTGCTCGCAGCTCGGACGTCGGAAGCCGCATCTGACCGTAGCTGCGGTTTGTCCTCTTCAGACCGCAGATGCTTCTCCGTTTTCTGTGGCCTGGACTTCTTGTAAAATTTAGCTGCTCGACCCATCTTGGGAACCTGTCGGATTTGGAAAACAGCCATGACCTCCATTCAGGCGTTCAAGTCGTCCGTGCAGCTAGCTCCACGTGAAAGCCAGTCCATTGTGGGACATACACACCTATCTTCTTATGCTTTGCCAAATTGCCTAGCAATACTCGTTTATGGTGGTGCCTTCTCTCCCCAGCACGCCCAAGCGGAGGGGCTCCTCTTCGGCGGACAGTGCTGCGAGCGGAATGACCGCTCGTTCGCGCCTGCAGACATTGGCCATCGAGACACTTCTTTCATCGACGATGGCAAGCGTCTCCGCTGCTCCTCCTCGCCTCCCGGTAGCAAAAAACAAAGAACCCTTAAGTTTGCCGACGACAACGAGGAATTTCCGCGCTTTCGTCCAAAAATCCGGTCCAGTATTCTACTTTCAAGACGCTGTCGAAGCAACATTGGCTTGGGATGATTGGATGTGGACAGCCATGTGGATGGGTATCTGGGCAGTGGTTGGTGAGTAGAACCAGTCATCCTTGTAAAGAAGTTTACACAAGATCTTCACAGCTTTGTACCCATACCTTCTCCTGTGCGCTCCGACCGCCATTCTTTCCATCATTCTGATCAGGACACATGAGGCACGCTTTCCAGCAGGGCGCCTTGTTGGTGAATATGGGCAAGCTTCGATATCTGCATCAAGCAAAGAGGCACAAGTCGTTACACCAACGCCGGCGGAAGCTGTGAGACAGGCTATTCAGTCTCCATTCAGCACGGGACATGGCGCTGTCAGGCCACCTTTGGTGCCAAATCCACCACATGAGGGTACAATCAAGTATTACGAGAACTTACGGGATATACAGAATATGTAAGAAAAGAAGGAAGAAAGCCTGCTTTTACTCAATCGTGTTGTTGTTTAGGATGAAAATGGTGACAGATGGCTATGATGCTGTTGCACCTGTGGTGCCTTTTCTCAATTGGTCGTCATATCGACGGACACTTTTACTCTTTCAGCTCTCCATCATTTTGACTGTGGCCATGTTCTTCATTGGTCCCTTTGTTCCTGTACGGCTTATTCTGCTTTTGGGAGGGGAGGCAGCTTTTCTGGCAAACCATCCATGGGTCCAACCTGCCCTGTCTGGCTTGCTACAACGCCTTCAGGATGAGAAACGTGCGGGAAAAACTCCGATTGGTCGTGAACTGAATCGTATGGAGACAAAAAATAGAGAGTTACAAGCATGCCTTCGTCAGTGGTACGAAGAAGATGGTTTAGATGACCGGGTATGGGAGAAAGGTTGGCTAGACATTGAAATGTTCGAGTGAGTGAGAAGCTGAAGAGCCAGAGCTATGGAATAATTTTGGCTTGTAGAAACGAAAGGTACGGCAAAGGAAATGTGGCCTCAGCTCCTGGATGGAGCGCCCATAATCTTATATTTGGAGAGCGTAAAGTGAGTGTGACAAAATGCATGTAGATTTTCCTCACGATATGCCTAGGCGTTTACCAAGGGCAGTGATGGCTGGATGGCAGAAGAGCTAGATGTGGCTGGTTACTCGCTTGATATAAGGTGCGTCTCAATGAAGCTCATGGAGCAGTTGCCAATACTCTCGTTGTAGTAGAAAGGTTGCTATGTCTCTGGAGCCCGGATGGGCATGGGTCGACGGTACGTTAAGTTGGTCACCGAGGCCAACGAAGTCTTGCTAACGATTCTAAACAGGGGATGATTGGCGCATTGATTGGGTTGGACGATGGTCACCCGTTGGCGTGGATGGAGAAGGGTTCATGTACACAGACACAGACTGGCAGAGCCCTAGTCCCTATCCTTTTGGACATGCAGCTCACCCTAGATACCCTCCGCCCATCCGACGCAGCCGCACGGGTCGCTTCAGCGAATTGTTGCACAACGCCACGATGGAGGCGACTTCCGATTCGGAATCTGTTTTCGAGAGCGAAGATGAAGACACAGAGCTGACCGGTATGGAAATTAGAAATGCACAAGCGGAGACTCGTCGTCGACGTTGGCTACGGCGAGCGATCTGGGTAGGCAACGAAAAGCCCTCAGAGACGCTTGAAGCACAGACACGCGAGTAGAATTTTGTACACAATCTCTCAATTGAATATATTTCTGAAGTTGCAGTTAAGTTATTTGTGGGATCTTATACATTTTTGTGTACAAATACAGCTTGATTGCTCTATTGCTCCTCGTTATTGGTGTGAAGCAACTCCGATTGGCGATGCGAGAGACGCATATTGATGGCCTCGTTGATGATCTGGCGGTATGGGCTTAGTGAGAGGTACGAAGCAACAAACAAACCACCTACTCTGTCAATATCCAGGGGAGGGAGATTGAAAAGCATGCTCTTGGCTTCGGATTGGTCCAATTCCTCCAGAGCATCCTTACAATTTGCCAAAATAGCCAAGCACACATAAAGGTGTAAATCTAGAGGGTCTGGCACAGCAAAATACGTATCTGTCAAGTTGTGCTGCTCAATGGATATTCATCGTCCTGCGAAGGATACTCACCCCACAGTCTCATCAAATCCTCGATTCGCATCTCAGCAGCCAAAAGATGTCGAAGCCAAGCTGAAGCGAGTCCAATGACGTCTACCTCTTCTTCATCAAAATATGCATACAAGTCGGGGAGTGTCGTTCTGAATAAGGTCAAAAAGGTGGCTATTCGAGCGGGTAGAGGATACTGAACATCGTAATTCTCTGCAGTTGCGTCAGTGTGCGGTTTCCTATGCTCTTTTGGCTTACGTACCGACGATGCCAATCAGTTTCTCGAATGCAAAATACATGCCTGTCTCCGAGCGTATGCACATAACAAAAGGGGAACATAGTAGGATGAGATCGGCATGATACTCAGGACGAAAGAATTGGCCAGGAGAGGCGACAATCCCTTTACTAAGTGGTGCTGAATCTGGCTCTTGTAGGGGCTCATGTGCCCACTCGTACTCTTTAGGTAGGGAAGACATGGAGCGTTGTACCTGATCAGGGCCAGGAAAAATACTTTTGTGAACGGTAGCGGCAGTTTCAGGAGATGATGGTCTGACCATATCGCCGACCGAGTCGCCTTGTGCTTTGTTCTGTTCCATCAGAGGCGAACGTCCCACAGGTAGAAGCACCGTGCCAGCCAATGTTCGCCATTTCCAGCGGTTCAAATGAGCGCAAATAAGGTCTTCGACTGCAAGGCAGAAACGTTTCTTCTCGTGAGCCGAAGCAGCTTCAGGATCCAGATAGATACTCTGTTCCGACTCTTGACCACTTCCTGCAGAAGAAAGTAAAGTAGCACCTCCCATGATACCTGCTAGGATCCGCTGTTGCCCGTTGTCTACCCTGTTGGGTCCCCTGGGTGTAGGTGAAGATTGTGATGCTGATGATTCTGCTGCGACCTTCGAGCCTGAATTTGTATTTTTCTTCCCATCCACTGAAGTAGAATCCTTTGGTCTATTCAAGCCTTTATTCATGTTGGCAAGATGGCCCCCACTCGGCGAAACGCTGTGAAATGGTCGTCCAAACTTTCTTCCTGGTGGTGGTCGAGGGATAAGTCTTCGTTGGTAGAATCGGGCAGCTTCGCTCCGAATGCGCTTTTCATACAAGGCGTTATGCTTATCAAGACTGTCGTATTCCATGAACTTGCTCCGCACTGAAGTCATTTCTTGACCTATTATCAATCCATGGTAAGACTTTCACCTACACATGATATGTGACAAAGAGACTCACTCTTGTCGTCCGACAGGACACCTAATAGATAAAGCCAAACTTCTCCACGAACGGTTGGCTGAACTCCATGCCGTGCAAAGTCACGTAGCTTCTGGAGGTCGACATACCTAGCAAGGGAGTCAAATACACTACGGCAAACGAAGGGATTTTAACACGTACTGCTCGGCATTCAAGAGCTACATGTCCTGATTGTCAGAAAAGTTTATTGTTGGCAAAATGTGCCTCACCTCAATGAATTCTTCGGTGCTTGCTGCAGCACTGGTACTCATAGATCAATGGTGTGAAAGGGTGAAGAAGTAGCAATGGCCATTGTCCCCAAATGCAACAGCATACCAGAGACTTCTAGCGCGCAGGTGGAGAATAACTATAACGCGCTTTGGTTTCTTTCTCATCTCCATGCTCTCAAGTTCATGAATTACAAGAATGGTTGCTAGTTCGGCCGCTTCTTCCCTATATTCGGGAATCTTCAATACCGAGCCGGAGCAGGAGTCCCCCGTCGTACCTCCTCAGGTTCAAGACACCCACGCAGTCGCAACAACATCATCAGCTTGTTCCGACGAAAAGCCTGACAACAGCAGTCATGCGGAGTCGACTGCACAAAAGCCCCAAGGTAGTCTGTCTAAAAGGCGCTATTCGTGACACTATCTACACATAGTTGTGACGGAGGCCGCCGAATGGCGATCGTGAGAGATCGCAGGTAGTTGGCATGAGCTCACCTATTTCTTTTTGACCAGCTTGGTCGGCAGCTTTGCGATTTGCACCTCGAAAGAATGCTCAGACAAATCGACCTAAAAAACAAGTCCCTTCTGTGCTCCTATCGACTGCCTTTTCTGGTGAATCAACCTCCATAGATCCTCATCCGTTAGAAAATGCTCCGTCATCAGTATCCCATGTGCAACACGCAGAGAGCTTTGGCAAAGACAGCAAAATAGCAGAGCCTCGTCCATCGGTGGTATCCGGAATAAAAAGAGCGCCTGCTTTAGGGCTTCAAACGCGAGCTCTACAAGTAGACCAGAAACAGTACTGCATCGATGAGTTACCTATTGTGATGGAGCCTCCGTCTCTCAGTCTCACTGACGATGAACTGGAAAGAGATCGATTATACTTTGCTGAACTGGCAGAAAAACGAGGCGAGAAACCTTTCGCACAGCACATGTGGGAAGAGCAACAGAATTCAGATGAGGATGTCAATGGTTTTTATAATTCCACAGAGGGAAAGAAAGCCAAGAAGAGAGTATGTCAAAGGTTTTGAATCTTATTGTTGTCTCTCACTCGCCCCTCCGCGCAGAAGCAGAAAAGGCGCAGATACACGTCACCTGGGCGACATGGAGGTCTAGTGGCTTCCCTGAACATGGATGCGGACTATGACGTACAAGTACCGAATGATTATTCAGATTTTAAATCCATTCTCCGGAAACGCCGCGAAGCACTGCGCAAGATCCGTAAAGAAGCAGAGACAGAAGAAGCTCTTCGAAGAGCTGGTTATGTCAGTCCAGAGGACGAAGAGGATAGTGAAGACGACCATAAGAGAAAGAAGAAAAGTCGTTTCGCCCCGCCTTCAATCTACAAAAGTTCTCAAGGTTTCCCTTCCGCAACGGAGGAGGAGCATAATGACGATGATAAACCGTATCTTTCTTTGACGCCTCCTCCAGAAGCACAAGATATTAAGCAGATCTCTGTTGATCACACAATTAATCAAAAGCTGCAGCCTCCCGGGCCGCCACCCGCACTTCCACCGTCCTTGAGCCAAGCACGAGAGCCCCTCGCACGAGAGTCCTCTGTGGGAGGGGCAGGAGAAGATGCCTACCAGAAAAGGGTCGCAATGACGCAGCACATGCCCAAACACAAAAGTCTTTCGCCCCCACCTTTCTCACCGTCACATACATCGCAAAATGCACAACATTCCGATCTTGCGGCTCGCACCGCAGCAGCAGCGGCCATTGCTGCGCGGCTGGGTAGACAGGACCCGACTGCGTCTACCTCTGCTGGAAACATCGATGAACCTACATCGACCTCATTTGCGGAGCGTCTGATGGCCAAACAAGGATGGGTGAGAGGACAGGGGCTCGGTGCCGAAGGAAACAAGGGAATGTTGGATCCAATTTTGGCTGAGAAGGTCAAACAAGAGCGAAGCAAAGTCAAAGCAGCACAGGAAGACGAGCGTGCTGCAGGCCGTTCTGACACGCGAGGAACTATCATCAATACGCAGGACGAAGAGAAGCGTAGACAGGACCGAGAAAAGTATGGCGAGGTATGTTTACGGGAATGTTCTGTGTGATTTGTACTGATGAAAGGGGTTAGGCAAGTGAGATCATACTTCTGGAGAATATGATTGGTCGTGATGAGGAGATCGACGATGATCTTTCTGGAGAGATCGGAGACGAGTGTGCCAAGTACGGTTATGTCCAGCGCGTGTTCATATGGCCAGCATATCGATCTGCTGAATTCGGTCTCAAGCTAGGACCCCGTGTGTTTGTCAAGTTCTCGGGAATGGCAGGTGCATGGCGGTGTCTAAAAGAACTGGACGGTCGCTTCTTTGCGGGACATACTGTGTCTGCTCGGTATTACTCTCCGTCTGACTTTGCGAAAGGGTTTTTTGTGCGACAATTCGAATAGTGCATGTGACTCCAACCCGGCAATACTATTTTCATTCTTTACACTTTATATACACAGGCACCAGCTGCTGGCTGGCTGACAAGAACTGCATCCGCAAATTTTTCGTCGCTCATGTCCCGGACGTACTTGTCGTAGTAGCCGGTGCGCAATGCATGAAGAACGTCGGCAACTCTATCCGTGGGAACTAAAGAAACCGTAGAACCTCCCCACCCTGCACCGGTGGGCCGTGTGCCCAGAGCACCATGTGATTCTGCCAACTGACAGACAGTTTCCAGTTCGGCACATCCGTTTTCGTAGTCATAGAAAAGCGTCTGCTGAGACGCATGGATGATCTTGCCCATTTCTTCGTATGCATCTGGTGCACTTGCTTGACAAATGGCTTTGAAGTGGAGCACATTCAGCGATTCATTGAATACATGCCTTACTCGTTTGTAAAGCTCAAACTTTTCTGCTCGGACTGGTATTGATAAAGGAAGGAATGAGTATTTACGCTGGGGCATTCGTAAAGTAACTCACTAGGAAATTGAGAGAGAAATTCGTCATCGAAAGCGCTCCCTTGGTATCCCGTGAGGATCTCGAGCTCGGACCGTGTCTGAGGCTCTCGGGGAAGCACCTTGAGTGCAACGTCGCGCAGCTTGACCATTTGCGCAGCCTCGGTTCCCCACTTTTTCAGCACGTCTTGCACTTCTTGCGACTCCGACTCCACATGCAGAGCATTCCTGCGAAAGTATACGTCCATGAGATTCTTCAGCAGACCCGTGCTCTGATCTTGTGGTAAGTCCAATTTCCTGCAAAGCACACGGCAGGCCATACGAAGCTCTCCTACTCTCAAATTGTACTGTACAGGGCCCGTGACTTTCTTGTCCGAGACAACAAGGGTATTTGCAATGACGAATGCATGGGGAGGATCACTTGATGGGATTTTGATCGGGGCAACGGCAAGTTCTGGGACAAAGGATACATGGAGAGCACTCCCGGCAACACCAAATATGGACGCTGCTTGATCGAGTCTGGAATAATAAATTCAGAGAGCTTTCAACAGTGCGATCACAACGCTTACCCTCCCGAGGCGACACCCACTAGACGCTCTAATTTCATGGAGATCATGTTAGAACATCTTCTAGATATACGGAACGGAAACGCACCACTCTCGATAGCTACCTCTGCCATTTCACGGCGGCTTATGAGCTCTCTTGCTCCGAAAGCTTGCAGTATGACAATGGAACTGCAGCATGTCATGGCCGCACTAGAGCTTAGACTTGACTCGGGAGGGATTGTGCCATCAATGAGCACACTTATCCGCACAGGACGAGTTCGGGAAGAGAGTACTGATTTAGGCAGGTGTGAATGAAGTCCCTTGAAAAGTTAGACAATAAGTATTTGTACACTCAATGTGCTGTGGCCTACCTTAAACGCAACTTTAAAATAATTAGCCCACCGAGTGTTACCAGAATGTTGAAGCTGTACCGTATTGGGATCATCAAAGTCTGACTCGAAAATGGTGGATTCGAACCGAGCATCTGTATTGCGGAGATCAAACGTGACTTTAGAGGACGAAGTGTGCCTGTCATCGTCTGTTACCTGCACATGGAAAGGCATAAGGATATCCATCTCCAAAGCAGCGGGCAGACAACTGAAACGCATGTGATCTACATGGCTTCGAAGGATTAAGCAAGTCTTCTGGTGTCCTTGGTGTGTAACTCACTCTCCCATCAAATTCACTCTCCCAGGTGCTCTCGCAATATGTTGAGCTGGTGCGCCAAACTCATTCTCAAAGCGTTGGCACACATCGTGCCAGCGCTTTCCTTCTTTAACGAGTCTCTCCTTGGAGTAAACGGTCTCCAAATCTTTAACAAGCGGTATCGGGTCGGATGTAGGGTGGACTGTCATACTTGCCCTCTTGGATGACAAGAGATAGAATCAGAGTCTCGCTGATGTATTAGGGGTGATCTAATTTCTAGCATGTGGATCATATGCAAGTAGGACATGGCTTTTTTCCCCGCCCCCGCGCATGAGTAGTGTAGATTTAACAATTCGTGTATGTATCTGTTTTGCCGAAAGAAAAATTTCGTCGTCAGTACCAGACACTTGACGAGCGACGGCGAGATTGCCGAATCTCCAGCCGAGGTTTTACCTTCAAAGTGAATTTGGCCTTTTCAAAAGAATATACAGTCAGGGGAAGTACATGTTCTCGTCGGTTCCGGTGAAAGGGAAAAGGAAGGCTTCCCCTCTAGGTTGCAAGATTCGCAGTTCTGACTTTGTACACGTCACGTCTCCACTCTGCACGATCAAAAGTAACACACAAGTTTATCTTGCAACGCAAGCTGGATTTCAAGCTTTACATCTTTTGTGGATGATAAATTGAGAGTATAAACGTAAAATTCATTGAGAGCGAATAGATTCGTTGAGTTACACGAAGGTAAGGCGTGTGAGTTAAGGACGACAGGTCAAAGCCACAAAGATCAGAGTGAAATATTGCTGAAAGGAAGGAGTCTGCAGAATACGCCATTTGAGGACAAACGAAAGGGGAAGATTATAATTGCCTACATATGGATCGAAACGACTGCCCCTATCATCATCTTTTCTTGTGTACTCCTATACATATATCGGGGTAAATTGCTTTTGAGATGAGAGACGAATGTTCCGTACCAAGCTTTGCAAAGACTCTTTTTCTATCCTCACAGCACCTTTCCCATTCTGAATTGCCGGCATCACCCAACCACACATCTAACCTTGTTTTGCTCAAGTGCATTGTCGAGTTTATACTCGACGTTTGAGGTTTGTACTCAACTACACGGCAATGTGAGCGATGTTCGAAGAAAAGACTACATACTACTTACCCACTCGAGACCCTCGTAGAGACCATCACCACTGGTAGCCGCAGAAGCTTGGATGAACCTGAAAGGGCATGAGCAAACTAACCCAGGGAGATACCAGGGACATACCATTGACGTTGACGTAGGCTATGAAGACCGAGCTTATCGGTGATCTCAGCGGCATTCATGGCATTTGGTAAGTCTTGCTTGTTTGCGAAAACTAGAAGGAGGGCGTCTCGTAGCTCGTCTTCATTGAGCATACGCTGTAGCTCTTCACGAGCCTCAGAAACACGTTCGCGGTCGTTCGAGTCGACAACAAAGATAATACCTTGCGTGTTCTGGAAATCTGTCATGAAGTTTGTGAGCGTTGAGCAATGAAACATGATTTTCACTTACAGTGTCGCCACAGGGGACGGATCTTGTCCTGACCACCAACATCCCATACAGTGAAAGAAATGTTTTTGTACTCGACAGTCTCAACGTTGAAACCTGAATGAAGGAGGCATTATTTATCAACATCTGACCTAGGTGTAATGCGCTTTCATAAACAGTACTTACCAATTGTGGGAATAGTCGTCACAATCTCACCCAACTTGAGCTTGTAAAGAATGGCTGCAAACTTGATTAGAAGACGGTCCCCAGTGCTCTAGTTACAAGACTTACTGGTTTTACCTGCAGCATCAAGTCCGACCATCAAGATGCCTACAAATCAGAGAGCTTCAGGTCAGCGAGGCTCCCACAATGTCGAGATCGATGCACTGTCGTACGATCTCCCAAGCTTATGGGTCGATGTACTCACGCATTTCCTTCTTGCCGAAGAGGCCACTCAACAGACGAGACACGGAGAGACCCATTTTGAACCAAGTTGTAAGTGAGAAGTCAGGAATTCAGTCAGATAAAGAGCCGAATGAGAACAGCTGCAGAGACAATTGGGCCCTATTCCTTTGTCGCGGGGATGAGTGAATGTGGTAACGACGCAGAGAGTTCAACTTCTTCAATTCTTCAAGAACCAAACTATAGCGCGTTCAATACCGTTTCATGTGCCAGCCAGGCATCCCGCGATACTGGCCTGCTGGCGATTGCGCGCGCGCACGAAATGTATTGAACGCGTGGCAATGTCACGAGAAAGTGTAATCAAAAAATTCTATTGCTATATACAATACATGATGATCTATGACCTCGTGACCAACACCCGATCTCGAGGAGGATGGGCGTGTACGAGCAAAGCGAAGCATGCATAGCGATAGTATACACTCTAGACATGTATTAGAAGCTCAAAATTGATCTTGGATGACCACCATGATCGCCAACTCGTGGAGAGAAAGCAAGAGGGCAATCTTGGTATAGGTCATCCCTGTTCGGCACCGTACGTCCTTCTTAGGCAAGTCCTGCAAGTATTTTTGTCTTTTTCTTGTTTCCTTATCGATCTCTTTGTCATATCTTCATTACTCTTCAACAAAAACACCCAGTTTTTGTTGAAGCACGCAAGATGAATATCTTCTCAGCTGAAATGCAAGAGTAAGCAGTACGTCCATGAAGGCACTTCAAAAAAAAACACAATAAGCACACACGTGATGCTTCATTCGTGCCGATGGATTTAGTTTGGAATGTACGGCGCACGCACGTCCATCGTGTCAGATAACTTACGCTGTTTGCCCATTTCCTAAACAAGATATGGGGCAAGTAGGCTGCGCCGCTGTAGCACGCATACCAATTCGACTTGAGCTCTAAGGCACCAAGGAGGAAGCAATGAGATTCAAAATATGCTCTGCTCGTTCCCATATGCTGTGTGCACAGTCTGAATGGCCAAGGGTCCTTCCCAATTGGGTCCAAAATAGTGGGCCATGTTGTCAATCGATCTGAGCCGATGCACTTTGGTATGCGAAAGATTAACAACAAAGAATGCTACATATGCTTTAAAGAGTATGATGAGACCATTGTGTTGTATCCTCATCCCCATCGTCCCATCCCTTTCCAGCGTCTTGATTCAGTCATACACACTTTCTTTTACTTACTACAGTCTTTACAGTGCACCCCCATATTATCTTTACAGTCCCGACCCTATCCCACATTCTTTTTCTTTTCAATTTCCGATATGCAGAAATCCACATCCTTTTCCGATTCTCGCACTGGGAAACCTAGACCAGCCAACATCATTTCCAACAGGCAACACTCTACGGAAACGTTGCCTTGGCCTTCTCCGTCCCTTGATGTTTTCAAAGCATCCCATCAAGATGTAGCTGTGAGTGCCGATCCGGGGCGACCTTCCTCGCAAGTCAGAACAAGCCCAACTGGTCGAATGCCACCAACGCCCCTTACGGCCTCATACAAACCTTTTACGGAAACCCAGGATAATTATATGAGTCAACAAGTCCGTCTTCCAGGCGTACAAGACCTACTTGCAAATAGCCCACCCACTTCAGAGAAGCTACTCACTGTACCGCTCCCCACAGAAGAAATTGGACCACGATCTGCACGCCTCAAAACAATTCCCCTGCCATATGTTGGCGACGCGGCGCCCCCCATGCAGCAATCCCTGTCTGAAGCTGGGACTAGTGCCCAACCAGCTTTCGTGTCTGCCCGTCGACCTCAGCTTTCTCCCAATACATTCCGTGAAATGCCGAGCAGTGATGAAGTTCAAGGTCTCGGACTCGATCTTGGCGAAGAAACGCCTAGAATCGACAGTCATGGAGACATGGAAATGCGGACACCAACCGTCTCTGAATGCCCCAGAATTCCCGGTGCCCCTCAACCGAACAGTGGCCGCATGGCACCCTTCATTACTTCCCCTATCAACCCGCCACTGCGAAATTGGAATACCGATCTGCGGTTTGACAACTCAAGGGCTCAACAAGTTCGCCCTAGATTCCTCCAGAGGTCGTTCAGTGACTTGCCTCGCCGTGAAGCCACAGCAATGGAGCGAGAACGCACGGTAGAATTGGAAGGAGAAATGCCTCACGGAAACAAACTCTGGGGTCTTGCCATATCGATGGACAATGGTCAAACGTACCAAAGAGGAAGCTATCTCTATCGAGCTGACGGATCTATCATTGGGCCTGCTGCTCTCGTCCAGGCTCCTCCCACACCCAATAAGTCAACACAGCAGCGCATGGCTTCTAATAACATATCTAAAGCTGCTGTGGAGCCATCATCGTCTGCTACTCCGCTTACGACCAAATTTAGGGCCGTAGGACTTACTCCCCACATTCATAAAACTCGGCTCACCCCCACATTGTCGTCTAAGGGCAAGACATCTCCTCAATCTAACGTGGAAAGTCCCAGTTTAAAGATGAAGTCGAAGCAACGCTCTGAACAACTTCGAGAGCAAGCTGCTTCCGTTGCTGCACAGCGCTCGCTTCCATCTGACCTCATCACAATCGTACCAGGAGGAGGCATTGTCCCTCATGGCTCTATTCCATCACCTGCAGACCGCCTCTCCACGCCAGTACGACCAGTCTCATCACCCACTTCACCAACTGGCGATAGTTTTGGCGCTCAAGCTCTTCTTGACATGCAAACGCATCCCCGAACCGCTCCATCTAGTACCTCTCCGCGTAAACGCGGATTGCAAACTCGTGAAAGCAATCAAGATCGGGTCACGCCCAAAACATCAGACAAAACCGACGTTACTTCGACCTCACCTTGGGGCGTATTCGAGATTCATTCAAATAACTCTAGTTGGCAACCGCTTGGCCCTCCAGCCTTGTCGAATGTCCTTGGCAAGTTGAATCTTGATGAGACAAACGATGAAGAAGGGGATGAGGAAAGTTGCAGCGTAAAGTCGAAACGTCAACGAAAAGGAGTCAGGGAGGTGAAAGAGAATGCACAGAACGATCGTCAGCGCTCTGTTTCGCTCACCAAAGGACAGTATGTACGCAGTGGTAGTGCATCGTCAAGTGGTGAAGAGAAAGAAAATGATGTCTTTGGCTCTTTTGGCCGTCGTACGCCAAATATTCCTTCCTCCCCTGTCAAGCAACATTCGCAAAGTCAACAACGACGTCTCCTCAGCATTCGCTGAAAGTTCATACATCCCTAGCAAACCTCATGTTTTCTTAATGTACATGCATTTTATCCTAGAAACTACAATGCTGCATATTCTACTAGTACACTGGAAAGCTTCCGTCTACATCAGCAGCCCAAGCTCGAAGTCCACCCGAGACATTGACGAACTCGACTGGTGCCTTCGCATGTCTCTTTGTTGCCACTGCGTTAAGCGCAATGCATGCCAATCTTGAGTCGTTACCTCTTCTGCATACGACGAAGATCTGCTGCACTCCGTCATCGTCAGATACTATAGAGGAAGAGATCTCATCGTAAAGCTTTATCGGATTTGCATCAATATCGCGGTAAGGCAAATCTAAAATGCATAACATGAGCATATAAGAAAGTAGTGCAAGCAAGCTACGTACTTTTGGAATTTGGGAGGTGAACAATGCCGTACTCCACTGGTGGCCGCACATCGATCAGTACAGGGGGCTTAAAATCTACACACGGGGGCCTGGATCCCATGCGTAAAGTCTGTGAGAGGTCGCTGACGGTAATGTCTTTGTGCAAAGAGACGCTTGGGCCTGCATTTTGCAAGCCGCAAAATGTCATGTAATCCTCTCCTGATAGATCCGGTGGAATTTTGGCTGCTATGCCTTGCTGTGACATCTGACCAACATCACCACATGCACGACAAGATTCTATTTTCCTAGGGCGTACCTTCACCGTTTTGAATGGGGGATAGCTCATCGGAGAGACAAGTGTCATATGGACGAAATCGTCTGAGATTAAGGTAAGATCAGTAAAGCTTATGTTTTTAACAAGCTGTTCCTACCATCGTCTTTAATTCCAACAAGAAGCTTGACTGCCTCCAAAGCTTGCATATTTCCCACCAAACCCGTGACTCCGCCAAGTACGCCCCCATCTTCACAGTCTGTCACATCCTCTGGCCTTGGAGCTTTAGGAAATAGACACCGATAACATGGGCCTCGTTTTGTATTTTTGGTCTTACGCCGTGAAACCCCAGCTGCATATGTCTCTGGGGTTAGATCCTTATGCAAGACAATTAACTGTCCAGCGAGACCTTGTGCAGCCCCAGATACAACTTCGATTCCACACATGACCGCTGCGTCAGAAATGAGGTACCTCGTAAGAACATTATCTGTGCAATCTAGAACAAGATCGTGACGAGACACCAGTGATACAGCGTTATCAGTGGAGAGTGGCTCGGTAACGGGTTCAACATGGATGTGTGGGTTAATACTAACAAATTTTGTAGATCAGCACCTGGCCTTATGCATCTTTCAGCCTCTTACATTTGTGCTGCAATTGCTGCCGACTCTGCCTTGGGCATACCAATACGGTCATCTGTGTGGAGTATTTGCCTTGCTAGATTAGACATCTCCACCACATCATGATCTACGACAGTGATATGACCTTGCAGGGAACATGAGATCTTCGATTCCGCGAGTATGTTACAAGACTCACCTACACCAGCTGCTGCTAGATATTGGATCGCCGGGCAGCCCAACCCACCAGCACCCACTACTAGAACCTTTGACTGCCGAAGCCTTAGCTGTCCTTCTAACCCAAAAGATGGAAGTATCATCTGACGACCATACCTTCTATATTCTGGAAGTGATAGAGGGGGTGCAGTATCCTTGATTGGTGTCATCGAGTTGGATCCAAAGTATGAAGCCATTAGGAACGGAGATATGAAGGTCCTATTTCTACGTGAAAAATATCGCGCACGGACGGATACTTGTTAGATTCCATTCGCATTCATTGCTTCGCTTCATCCACTGTCAACAATCCATCATTATGTCTTCCGGAAAGCGGAAGTCTTCATCAGAGGCCCCGGCACCCCTCTCTCTGTCCTCAGAAACGATGGTCAGCGAGCTTTCAGGGCACCAAAGAGGCGCACAAAGCACATCAAAGCGTACACGTACGAATGATCGGGCGACGGAAGAAGAAGAGGAAGATGCTGACCTGGATCTTCAACAACAAGACCGCAAGAGAATGCAACAAGGCCGGAAAGGAAGAGTTATGACAGACGGATACGATAGCGACTCTACTGTGGAGGACAACGATGATAGCGATGAAGAGGCAAAAGAGAGCGAAAAAGACGAGCAGAGAGACCAAGGGAATGATGTCGACGGGGACGACGAGGACATGTTCAATCTTCCACCCGATGAACAGGAGGGTGCTGCAGAAAAGAAGGGAAAGAAGAAAAAGTATCTTGATCTCAAAGACATTGAGGGTCAGGAATTCGGAGGAACACTTAGTGACGACGACGACCGAGATCGCGAGCTCGAGCTCGAGTCGGATTTGGAAGAATATTCCAGCAAAAACGACACAGACCATCAATCACACGATGCTGGGGCTATGGTACAACCTCTACAGAGGAGGAAGAAACCTTCTAAGAAACAGATGGTGGATGGAGAAGACATGGGCTTCGAGCTAGACAGTTTCAATATGAAGAATGAAATGGCTACTGGCCGCTTCGACACCGAAGGCAACTACATTGAGAATCTAGCCAAAGACCCACACGCTCAACACGACTCCTGGTTGACCGGTCACTACAGTCGCAAAAGCATTCAAGCGGCCCGAGAAGCACAGGCCAAGCGGGAGAAAGAGAACAGAGAGCGCGAAAGGAAGCAAGAGAAGAAATTCATCGATGAAGATGAATGTAAGATGCAGTTGGTATCTTTGATGAAGCGCAGTGAGACAGTCTTGGGTGCTCTACAACGGCTGGGGAAAGAAGCAAAGAAGAGCAAAGCTCGTACCGGAAAAAACAAAAACACAGAAAAAGACCAAGGCAGCAATGGTGGACAGCCCTTACCTGCCCAGGGAGGTCAAGAAGGCTCCATTAAAGAGTCCTTGGATCAAGTCACCGCACTGTCTTCTGAGCTCATGTCACGTCATGGTCTCATGTCCATCTATGATGAAACATACGAAAGTTTAGTACAAGACGTGCGAAAATCAGGCCTTGTACGTCAGACGTGGGATCCCGCTGCCTCGAAGGAACAGGAATCAAACCGTGACACGGGTCTTCAAGTCGGAGATGCACCATCGAAGTTTAGGTACAAATGGTCGCCCCACTATTTGGCGGCGTCAGAGGGTGAAGGCATGTCGTCCGAGCAAGTTTTTGGCCCCTTTACTGAGCAGGAGCTGCGAAAGTGGAAGGAAGATGGCTATTTTGGAAGCGATGGAGAAAACATACTTGTGTCTTCTGATGACGCATCTACACATTGGCAGTCATGGAATGACATGTTCGTTTCTTCATAGTAGCATTTTGTCACTCAATGTATACCAATCCTTTTAAACGCGGTCGGACATTCTGACGCGTCTACAAAGCGCGTTCTGAAGAACAACACTTGCTTCCGTCTTTCTCGATACCGTTTGCTCACGCAGCATGGGCATCTCTGGTCTTCTTCCTCTGCTAAAAGAGGCTCAAGAGCCCGTTCACATAAGCAAGTATAAAGGGAAGGTGTTAGGTGTCGATGCCTACGTGTGGTTACACAGAGGGGCGTACGGATGTGCAGAAGCATTAGCTCTCGGCAGGCCGACACAGGGATATGTCAACTATGCAATGACCAGAGTACGCCTGCTCCAACACTACGGTGTCATTCCCTACGTTGTATTCGATGGTGGTCACCTCCCAGCAAAAGCCAAAACCGAGGAAGGGCGGGGGCAGAGGCGCAAAGAAAGCTTAGAAAAAGCGATGCAACTTTTAGCAAAAGGTTGGAAAAGAGAGGCGCACGAGTATTTTGTTCGCTGCATTGATGTGACTCCAGAGATGGCCTACCAGCTGATAAAAGCATTGAGAAAGGAGTCGATTCAGTACATTGTAGCAGCATACGAGGCAGACGCGCAGCTAGCATATCTAGAGAGGCATAACATTATCCATGGCATTATCACAGAGGACTCTGACTTGCTTGTCTTTGGATGCCGTACGGTGATATATAAGATGGATAATGAGGGTAATTGTATGGAGTTCGATTATAACAGGCGAAGTTGCTGTTCAAGCCTGAATCTCAAAACGATGAATGATGCAACATTTCGACAGATGGCCATTTTGAGTGGGTGTGACTACTTAGCATCAATTCCAGGTGAGATCACAAGCGATAAAGTATAAGTGTCACTCATCATGTTTTGTTGCAGGTCTCGGACTCAAGAAATCGTATTCGCTTCTTCAAAGGTTTCAGACAGTAGCTCGTGTTTTAGCTTTTGTCCGTATGGACGGCATGCGCGTACCAGAGGGGTACCAAGAGGCCTTTGAACGTGCCGAACGCACGTTTGTGTATCAGCGGGTGTTTCACCGAGAAAGCGCAGACGATGTTCGGATCGTCACATTAACTCCCCCATCGAATCAAGATCTCTGCCAAGATGATGACTGCATTGGCTCGCCCATGTCACACGACATGGCTCGGCTGGTATCCATAGGCGAGCTGAATCCTATTACAAAAGCACCGATCGTCGACATCTCGCCTTTGCAAAACCCATCAGAAAGGCAAAGCCCATTCGTCCGACAAAAGGCAATGAAGGTGAACAGCCTTCCAAACTCGTCAAAACAGAGAAAGATCCATGGGTTCTTTCCCCGTGCCCAGTCAGACCAATGCAGAAGTCCGTTGCAAACCAAGAACAACATTGAGGCCATAGGAACTTTGCATCCGCCGGCCACGGGCAAGACAGCTTCCCCACCTAGGACAACCATCAGTCCATACGTTGAATGCAATTCCATTTCACAACTTGCGACTTTTACACCAGTCAAGGAACGCAAGCGATGTGCAAGTCCGTGCTCGTCTGATGGCTTGATATCCTCTCCCACATCCGCATCAACAAAGCGACAGCACTATGACCTGTCCATGTCACCTCCAGAGAACGATGAGAACACTTCCTCTCCATACACATCGCCTACCCTCGAGACAAGATCATTCGCTTCTGCAGGCCCGCGTCGAGGAGAAAACCTCTTTGACAAATTTCGCTATGAGGCCCCGGCTTCTGCCATGCGCAGCAGAGTTAAAAAGAACATGCTTGTTATCGACACAAACCACGATGATTCTGGTTCCGGTCCTCGGAGAAGTCCTCTAGAGAGGCGCTTAGAGTTTACCTGATACAGACATGTACACTTTCTCACAATCATGACATCAATGTACTTTTATGCGGCACTCGCATGACTAGCCCACCGGAACCCCGACGAGTGGTGCGTGCGCGTCGTTGACCTTGGTGTGTTTCTAGGCGGATAAAAGCAACTCCCAATTCTTACTTCTACACTCGAAGCCTAAGATGTCGTTTCCTGCTCCGGAGCGAACGTCATGCACGGTGCTCAACCAGACATTTCAGATTGATTCTGGGTATGAGATTACTAGAGAGCTTGGCTCTGGTGCCTATGGAAGCGTCGCTGCTGCCCTGCATCGGGCCAGTGGTGAATCTGTAGCGATCAAGAAGATCACAAATGTCTTCACCAAAAAAATTTTGGCCAAGAGGGCACTTCGAGAGATAAAGTTACTACGACACTTTAGAGGGCACAAGAATATCACATGTTTGTACGATATGGACATCATCGATCCTGCTGGATTCAACGAAGTATACCTATATGAGGAGCTGATGGAGGCGGATCTACATGCAATTGTATGTCCAGCACTCTTACAATGTCGCAACTAACCATTGACTGTAGATACGTTCTGGACAACCACTGTCGGATGCACATTTTCAATCTTTCATCTACCAGACCCTATGTGGTCTGCGTTACATCCACAGCGCCAGCGTGCTCCATCGAGATCTGAAGCCTGGTACGAAAGTCTACACATTGCTTGATAAAATCATTGACTTTCTTCTTAGGTAATTTGCTCGTAAATGCTGATTGTGAACTGAAGATATGCGACTTCGGATTGGCTCGTGGATTTGAAACAGATCCAGAGCTGGCTCAGGCTGCGCCTGGTGGATTTATGACAGAATACGTTGCCACGCGCTGGTATCGCGCACCTGAAATCATGCTGAGGTGAGCTAGCGAGCAAGGCCGAACAGACTTTCTGACATGTGCTTGATTCATCAGCTTTCAGAACTACACAACAGCCAGTAAGTATCAATACCTGTCGAGTATGGATGAATCTCACACCGTCTTCCAGTCGACGTATGGTCCGTGGGTTGCATCCTTGCCGAACTACTGGGAGGAAGGCCTATCTTCAAAGGGCGTGATTATGTGGACCAGTTGAACCAAATTCTGCACTTCTTGGGCACACCGAGCGAGGAGACGTTGCGAAGAGTGGGCAGTCCTCGAGTAAGTTTTCAATGTTTCGTCGACGTAAATTTCTCACAACTGTATCAGGCACAAGACTATATCCGTTCCCTTCCGTTCAAGCCCAAGATTCCCTTCCAACAGTTGTATCCAACAGCTAACCCATTGGCCCTGGATCTTCTTGAGAAAATGCTTTCATTTGATCCAGCCACGCGGATCACATGCGACGAAGCACTCAAGCACCCTTATTTGGCTGTCTGGCATGACCCCGCCGATGAGCCCATCTGCCCCACGAAATTCGATTTTGGGTTTGAGGAAGTGCAAGACGTTGAAGGTATGAAGAGACTCATTCTTCGCGAGGTAGCAAGTTTTCGTGAAGAAGTTCGCGGTCGTGTTCGACCTGCACAACCTCGAAGACAAGAGACGTAAGTTGCCACGTAGAGGGGAGTGCGACTACTAAATGAGACCCTAGATTACCTATTCCTTCGCGAGACGAGATTCAGGCGTCATCTCCCACAGAAAACCTAGAATCTGTCATGGGCGCTTCCGCTGGTCTTGTGCGAGGAGGCACCGCAACAGAGACCGCCAGTGGGCATTTACCTGATTCACAGATGATGGAAGACCCAAGTGAAGCTTTTGAGAGAGAGATTCAGGGAGCAAGACATGCTTCGTAGTGATTGTATCAATTGAGAATGTTACTTTCACGAGACATATGGATATAAAGTATTGCAATGAGATTATTGTAATGAAGCTCGCGAACGCATCGTAGCATTCGTGTCAGCTAGCCAGGATGCTTCGGCTCCACTGACAGTTCGAGCAAACAGTTGTGATGTGAATACAATATCTTCAAAATATATCACCATAGGAAGGTTTTGCTGCGACACTAGGGTAGAGGACGGGTGAATGCGAAAACGTGTTGTTCCGCCATGCACAGGTTGATAATTGGAGCTTCTGCCTTCTCGAAAAGCCGTGTTCAATCTCTTCCCCTGCATCAGACATTTGCGCAACGCACTGTAGTCAGAAGGTTCATTGGGAGTTGTTACCTGACTTCCTTTGGTTACGAGCATAGGGTCATCGGAATCCGACTCGTCCGCGCTGATGGGCTCATTTGCTGTGGCATCTTCATCACTGATGAATCCACTAGGTCCCCATCCTTGCTTGCGACAGACTTGCAAAAGCTGTTTTCGAATCCTCAGCGCTTCACGCACTGCTTTCAGACTGACGTAGTGTGTATTGCACCAATCTTTCAGCCGAGCCGCATCAAAGGCACGTTTTGTTTCCTTATTAGAGGGTTGACGGCATGATTCTTGCACTTGCAGGAATGCATTCAATGCCTGCAACTGAGTTGCATGGTCACCAGTTGGGTGTGCAAACTGCCCGCGCGCACGATCAGCTTCCTCTCGTTTTCTAGAGCCGCCTGAATCATCATTACGAACTATCGGCTCCAGAAGAATACTTCGACGTTCTGTGCTCAAGATGGAGACAATGTCAAGTGCTTGTGCAAATATCGTCTGGGTAGCCTCTCCCTCATCTTTCAAGTCACGAGCAAACAAAAGTGTCTTGGCTAGTGATGGTAGTAAAGGAAGTTTTGCCATCTGCCTACCTAAGGATGTTAGCTGAAGAAATTTGTTGCCATGGTCCAACGTATCCTGCGTAGCAAGTTCCAATGCTCCAAGCTCTGTCAAATTGATCACGGCTGCCTTGAGGCCTTCATCATCCGGTCGATCGAGCCAGTCAAACTCGAGTGGGTTGAGGTCCATTGCAAATACATTCAGAACGACCGAACTGAGGTCGGTGCGAAGAATTTCTGGCAATGTAGAATCATCTAGGGACTCAAAAGTATCCTCGGTAAATAATCTGAAGCAGCTTCCCCCCGACTCTCGGCCCGCACGGCCTGCTCTCTGTCTAGCAGCGGCCTTTGAAATAGGTTTGACAGTAAGCATTTCCAGTGATGCACCCGAGGTCGTAGGGCCTTCATTGTCCATCAAGCCCCGTTGAAATGTTCTTTCCTTAGCAAGACCACAATCGATCACGTATTTGATTCCACTGATAGTGATACTAGTTTCTGCAATATTAGTTGCCAGCACAATTTTGCGTGCATTGGGTGGAGTAGTAGCAAAGCATTTTCGTATCGCTTCTCCACCTAGAGCGGCGTAAAGTTTGACTATGATCAAGTCCATTGGTGGTTCTTTGCCCAGCCCCTCGGCATACAACTTTAAGCCTTTATTCAGCTCGTTGAGCTCTGCCGCTAATGTTTCAATTTCCTCGGCTCCTGTCATAAAGATCAAAACATCTCCAGGGGGCTGAGAGCTAAGCTGCACGATTAATTTCTTACAGCTGTCTGCCCAGTCAGTACATGCCTGATCAGCATGGAAGAGACGGATTGGATATTGGCGACCTTTGACGTACAAAATTGGTGCTGGATGTCCGTCTGAAGACGAGAAAAAACGTGCAAACTTGTCTGCATCAATCGTAGCACTCATTATTACGACTTTTAAATCTGTTGGTTCCATGGTATTTTGGTCGGCCGGAAGTTTCCCTTCCGCCTTGAGCAGAAGCCAGGCTTGCCTCCGTCGCTTGCGTTCCTTTTGGACCCTTTTGACAAGACCTATAACGACATCTGTATGAACGGACCGCTCATGAGCTTCGTCAATAATGATGACCGAGTATTGCTCCAGGAGACTGTGCCCTAATGTTTCATGGGTCTGGTCAGAGTCTGGTAAACCAGAGAATCTTCGCTTTCTGCGTTTTCCTTTACTGTCATCTACTAGTAGCTCCCTCAGAAGCCAACCATCAGTCATAAACTTGATTCGTGTGTCTCTGGAAGAGCGATCGTCGAAGCGGACAGAGTAACTGACCACTGCCGGAAGACTAGTCTTATCATTCTGCCCAGGTTTCCTCACTTCCTGGTCAGGGTCAGGGAAACCCATTTCAGTAGCGACACGTTTTGCCAGTGAGATAGCTGCTACCCTTCGTGGTTGTGTGATACCGATCATTTGTTTTCCAGATTTAGACAAACCAGCATCATACAAGAACTGTGGTATTTCTATGCAGTATGTTAGTTTCATATTCTTAGGAATCGTGTTGTTTACTTACGAGTCGTTTTACCACTTCCCGTCTCCCCCAAAACAACCACAGTGTCGTTTTGAGCAACAGAATCCGCAATTGCATCTTTCGCAATCCAGATAGGGAGCTTAGTTCTAGCTTCAGTAATGCTTGCATCTACACTTCCTCGTAAAAGCCTTTCAGCAGGATTGCCCGTGTTCTTGTTACTTGCCTCACCCAGCTCGTCAACATGTAAATCACGAGCTTTTGCCTTTTTCAAAGGAGATGAGTATGGGATTACTCCCTTAGACCCATTTACAGAACTTCCTGAGGTCATGTTTAGGACCCATTGGTGGGAGGACACAATCTCTTATGGAACTTTAGGCTAGTCAGAGAAAATTTCTAGCGACATGTCCGTGCAGGGAAGACCCTAACCCTAGATCTGTGGATCAAGACGTGTACGATACGGTAAACAAGACTTTCCGTGACATATAAGAATTCTAGTGTGTGAAGGTACTTCTACAATGTAACGCAGTCTCATGTTTTGCTCTTACTGAAGTTCAGCTTGCTCAGGGATTTAGCTTGGGACGAACAATGACACTGTAAATAGTTTTGTAAGTATAAACAATGTTCTCAACAATCTTCACGTACTGAAAATGACTTAGACCTGAAACATTCTTGTCTCAGTGACGGCAAATTGCAAGCTATGTACTCACCAGGTACCGTTCGAAGGTGAGGCGGGTTACAGAACCACGCTGTTTCATACTGGTCTGGGTTCCAAAACACCTCTATGAACTTTTGAGCGAAGCGTCCCGCCCATTTATGAGAGGCATATGCCAGAGACAATGCCTTATTATAATTCTTCACAGGTGAGACTCCCTTCACAATAGCGTCTATGTCTTGTTCGTTGCAAGAAGAAAGATCTATCTCTTGAAATATGTTTTGCGTTCTGTCCCCAATAGTTAGGACGTGATCGTCGTTTCCGGTCACCCCTCGTGTGCCGTCGGTAATGACACCTTTGTATGCAGTCTCTCGTAAAAGGCCGGGCGGAAATGGAGTATCCGGCGTCTGGAAGAGGCCGGGATGGATGATCGGATACTTGCACCTATAAGCTGTGAGAGACATCTACAAGAGGAGTTCATGTAACTCACCATACGACGTAGTGCTTGCAAGTGCTTGGTATTCCATAAGGCCAATCATTGAGAATCACACGTACCGGGGCGTCTTCGAGAAGCATAGCTTCATCAAAGTACCGTGCGTCCTCTGATCCATCTTTGGCAAGGGTATAGAAGTCTTCCGACCAGCGGACCCTTTCTTTTGCTACGTATTTTTCTAAACCTCCATACTTTGCTCGAATGTTCTTTGCCCATTCCATGTACTCGTCGTGACAAGCAGGGTGCCTCACCAGGTCGTCTAGATCCCCCGAAGCTACAATCTTCGCGAGGAATCAGTAAATGGGGATAATCTGATTGTTAATGCGGACATACCTGCCTCACTTGATCCCATGACATCATCTCGTGTTGCGGTCCTTTGGATACAAAATGAGCGCCAATCCGAAGAGGTCCACTACCACTAGGCTCTCCATACATGATCTCAGGAATGATGGAAGACCTCCTTCTCCTCCTTTTTGCCGTAGAAGTGTTCAGTGTGGGTTCCGTCACCATACCTCTATCCATGAAATGATACTCAGATAAATGGTTCGTCAGAGAATCAAGTAAAGGGAATCAGGCAAATCTAGCTTCTAGGACAAGAAAGCCACAGTCTGCTGCACGGCAGTGTACCTTAAAATCTGGGGGCTCCACGTGTATGATAGGGCAGGGCAGTCGAGCCTATCTCTTTGCGCCTGGATTGCGCGTTCTTGAGAAGATTCTTCTTAAGCCATCATCTACAGTTGAAATCGATCACCATGTCCACTGCAGCCGTCGCAAATGTAAGTTGTCCCATCGCTACTTGTGAGGTGTCCTAAATCTTCTTTCAGCTCGCCTTCATGTTTGGCGCAATGCAGGTTGCTAAGCGAATCCCATTTGACGACCAACCTGAGTACATCACGTACGCCCGCGCGGTTTACGTGGTTGCGCAAGTAATCTGCTTGCTTATCAACTATTTCTGTGCTTTCAGAGTAGGTCGAAAACATTCCATCGTTTTGTTGTCTAATCAATTTTCTAGGTCAAGAAAGCCAATGATTTAACTGTGCTCAAATACGTGGAGCCAAAGAGTCCTATGGTTCGTCTGGTGTGTGGTCCCCTAGCTGCTTTCTGACCTTCAGTAGTCACAGGAACCTGGAGAACTTGTCACAACGACCCACCGTGACTACGATCTAGGAGAAATAAGCAAGGCTACCCGCAGTGTTCTGATGGGAACCTTGATGGTTGGTGTTATGCATCTCTACATGGGCTACACAAATCCGTACGTAGCAGATCACCGACTTTGCCTTTACAAATTAAAAATTTCTCTCATTCCCCTCTAGATTGGTCATCCAGTCCATTCTTCCGATTAAAAATGCTCTCGAGTCAAAGCATGCTCAAATTTGGATTTGGGGCAAGCCTGCTACTGATGATCTCAAGCGGCCATTCAAGGCGCCTCCAGGTCTCTTTGGTGCAGCACAGGGCGGACCACAGACGGACAAGGTGAGTCTCGATAGAAATGTTCACAATCAGACAGTCTTCTCAACTAGTGTTATGTAGAAAGCAATCCAAGAGGCAGAGAAGGCAGGAGGTGCCAAGAAGGAAGAGTAGACATGTTCTCTTCGTTGCCGTGGCTACTCGTAGAAACTTCAATTTTCTTCATTGTACTTCTATGTATTTACTTCGAAATACCATGACTGGAAATTACTCTGAAATTCGGGTCGATGAAGCAAATGTCTCCAATTTCCATCCTTCTGTTGGTGATTGAACCACACCAGCTTTCTGAAGTACTTCAAGAGTCTCTAGCAACACCTCTTTACTGACAACTGTAGTCGAAGTATTTTGTCCTTTCAGCTTCAGGGGAATAGCTGTCGCTCCTTGCTGAGTACCTTGTCCATTCTGCAAAGGGGGTCGTTGATCTTGAACCCACCGCACACCTGACCACCACTGCCTGACGTCCTCTGCCTTGTACTCAAAGTGATCTTCGATTACTTTTAAGGATTCAACTTCATTAGAAGGCGATGTGAAAGAAAGTATACTTTCTTGTAGCCTTCCTTGAAATTCTTGTAATAGGTCTGGCTGCTGCACAGACTTCGAGGCCGCGATGGTCCAACTTGGCCAAGGGGTGGGAACATTGCCAATAAAGCGTACCTCTCCGTTGTCGACGTACGGTTTCGTTGTAAACCATTCCCACATGAAAGCGCTTGTCTCCAATTCCGGCAACTGATTCACTCCTTTACGAAGATTGGCAAACGTGTCATTCACTTTGTCTGATCAGTCATCGTTCGGGTGAGTCTAGAGAATGTTCGCACCTTTGAAATCAATCTGCTGCTGACCCTCGTCAGTATTTAACCAACCGCTGTTGTTCTATAAGAATATATATTTGTTGAAGAGAGTCACTCACTGCTGCAAGGCCATTACACTTGCCATGATTTGCGAACCGCTTCCAATCCGACTAATACCGATTTTTGTGCCGCGAAGATCATCTATGGATCTATACTTCGCTGCCTTCGCATCTGTTCCAGTAATGACAGCCCTTTTCAAAAATGCTTTGAGACTCGTCATATCAATGTATATTACCACTCACCAGTTCAAACTACTCTTCACATATGTACCAATCAGCTCGTAATCTGAGCGACCCTTGGCCAAACCGGCTATCAGAGCTTCGGTAAGTGCGATGGCAACATCAATTGTACGCTTGCTGGGTTCTTCGCCATTGAATGATGTTAACATTTGCCCTGTTCCGCTTGGTTGTGCCACGAGGTTCAAGTGCTTCTGACCCCATGGTGTCTTAGATAGTTGCAAAAGGGGAACAGAGAAGTGTTCAGGGACATATCCCACTCTCAAAACACCTTCCTCTGCCATGGTAGCCTGACGAAGTGTGAGTGTATTGGGAAAGATTCGACTGGCCCGAGCGCGTTGTTACTATGGTTGCTCCATATTATACTCTTGACTCCTATACTCCACGACATGGCTCGTTCACCGATAGCAGGATGCGTGCTATTCTTGCGATGGGTGCCTTTTGTCTTCATTATGGGACTGATATCGTTTGTATGTGTCGTCTTACTAGATCTGCACGCAAGATACTCAATGATCAAACGACACGAGTATCTGTATGGTGCTTTCAACGTATTGGTTGTGGTTCTCTTGGCAGGTGTCACTTCTTGGTCATTTCTAGTGGCTGTTTTCAAGAGTCCTGGTTATCCCCGAGGCGTGGTGAAAGATTCAAGGTGGGATCAAAGGGGATCTCAAACAGAAAGTCGTTGGGAGAGGCGTGAGCGGTTACGGGAAGAGAATATTGGCCTGTTACCGGAAGGCGAAGAGATCGACGATGAAGATGTCATTGATTCCCAGGAACAAGGTGAAGAGGAAGATAGCGATGCTTTTTTCGGAAACAAGCAAGATACTACGCTTATTACTTCCCCAAACGTCAGCCACTCGGAAAGCTCTAGGGAACATTTTACTGAAGCATTCGCGGGAGGATCTCGTATTCTTCCAGGACAGCCTAAAGTCCCATCGCGGACAGGAAGGACTCAGCTCAATGACATTGTTTCAATTGTGGAACAGGGCAAGCGAGAACGCCCCGACGGCAAAGTGTTTCTTGGCGGACTTCAGGTAAAGAACTCTGGCGGGAGGCGATGGTGCAATAAATGTGCTTGCGAAAAGCCTGATCGGGCTCACCACTGCAGTACGTGCGGTGTTTGCGTCTTACGAATGGACCATCACTGCCCTTGGCTTGCATCACGCTGCATAGGGTTACGAAATCATAAGGCATTTTTCTTGTTTCTGATGTACACTTCGTTATTTTGTGCCTTTGCCGTGCAAGATAGCGGGCGCGAATTGATCCGATTCGTGGATCAAGAACCTAAAGGATACGAAACATCACCGATCACATGGGCAATTGTCTTCTTTTCTGGATTCATCTTTGGAATGGCCCTTATTCCGTTTACCGCTTATCATGCGTATCTGATCCTGCAGAATCGTACAACTCTAGAATCCATGGAGGGCGGGGGTCGCGTCCGCATCTCTGTCTCGCGACCTTCGTCTTTGCCCCCTCGTGAATCCGTGTCGGATCGGCTACGAAGGCTGGCTGGCAACTCTGCCGCTGCAGCTCCCTCAACATCCCTTGATGGTCAGTGGCGGCGGGATGAAGAACTTAGCAGGGATGAAAGGAAAGCCCTAGCAAAAGCGAACAAAATCAATATTTATTACATTGGGATGCGAGAAAATTGGAAATTTGTGATGGGTAGAAATGCGCTACTGTGGTGGGTGCCTATTGGTGATCCGTGAGTTTTGCACCATCATTTTGTACTTGGCTCATCAACTGTTAGCGAAAGTGACGGTTACTCATATGAAGTGAACGTGGAGAGGTTGCGCATACTGAAAGAAACGACAGACTCCATACGGGATTTTAGAAGACCGAATCATTCCAACGCGCCTCCAATTTCTTCTGTACGAGGACAGTCACGCACGCCAACAACGAAGTTCCGTCCCAAGAAAGGGCACAAAAAGCAGCTCCATAATGCTCACGGGATCGCAGAATGGGGCGATAGTCCCAGGAAGGACTTTGTCCTGTACGAACCTGATGACGACGAATTTGAAAGTAACAACTCCACCGGTGTTCTGGGAGGAGATCTCCAGGATAGTCGAGAGCAGATGGATGCCAACATATGGTCGTAATTTGAATGTAAACTATCTATCGTACATGTACTAATTGCAAATAATACAGACATCATTTCCTTCTACGTTATTATTTGAAGTACAGAGGAAGCTTGCTCCAAGGCGTCTTGGATCCCTGGAAAAGCTTTGTCTTTACGCCACTCTTTCCGTATGGGTTGCCACACAAATCCGTAGCGTGGATGCACTTGCTTACACTTTTCGCGCACAGCGTTTAGACTATCAGCTGTACCCTGTTCTTTTTCGAACTTATACCACCAAGCCCAACCATCGCCCCAATCGGGATCAGCCTTGGCTACTCTGCCAAACCATGTGCGAGCACTTTCTTGCTTTCCCTCGTTCCAGAATGTCCTTGCAATCAAATTTAAAACCCTTGCATCCTCGTTAGTTCGACGAAGGGCGTCTGCGGCTTTTGTCTTGCGCGATGGGCGCGGCTCAAGCCAAATAGAATGCGCATGTAAAATGCCGCTGTTTGGACATTCTTGTAGACCCCGAGCAAGAAGTGTTTTTGATTGCAAAACGTTGTCTGCACGCTCTTCGATGTAAGCAGACTCGTCCCAAAGCACATCGCTTTTTGGATTGAGCATGCGTGCTTTTTCGAGAATCGCACGGGCGCGGATCGAGAGTCCAGCACGCTCCTCTAGACGGGCTGCAGCTGTCCAGAGAGCAACAGCGTGAGGACATTTTCGAAAGCCGTTGCTATATATTTCACGGGCACTCCGAATGTTGTCTCCTTCGGGAAGTGTCTCCTCAAGAAGCTGGGCCAACATGAGATAAAACTTCCAATATGTAGGAAATCGGCTACTCGATTCTTTGAGTAACTCTATACTTGCGCTCAAGCGACCTTCGTTTCGCTCAAACAGAGCACTTTTGAGCCACACCCTTGCTGATCCGACCTCTGTTCGGGCACGTTCTAACAACATTCCTGCAGCTTTCTTCTCACCGTGCTCAAACTCAAATTGCGCAGCCTCTAGCGAGACGAGTTCGCTGCCGACGTTCTTGTCGAATGCCCTTGCGTAGACTGATCGAACACTTTGGACGTCTTTCTTGATTGCCCAAAGCTCTTTGGCATAGAGTAACCATAGATCCTCGTCTTTGGGGCAAGTGTTCACAGCTGTCTCAAGAAGACCTTGAAGGCTTTCATAGCCTCCGTATGACTTTTCCAAATTGGCAGCAAACTTCCAGATGGATGCCTCATTTGGATATGCCCTCAAAGTGTATGCAAGGATGGCTCGGGCTGCAGCAATATGCCCACTTTCCACACAGGCCTGTGCATCTTCTACCCAAACTGTCTGACGATCTTCCTCGTCCAAGTCCATGGCAATCGTAGTCTTGATGATTGCAGTGCATGTACGGGGACTACCTTCACTTTCTACTTGTTCGGCTTCCTTCAGCCACTGTTCTCGATTCAAAACAGCTCCTGCTTTGGTCAAGCGCTTAATTGCAGTATTCATCATAGTGTCCAGTCGTGATTGCAGCTCGTCTCCTTGTGGTCCATCTCCAATCTCTCCCTGTTGCTCTAGCAGTCGCAAGGCTGCAATCCAAATTTCATGGCTAGATGGTACTGCAACGCGTGCTTGGTTTAAGACTGCTTGTGCATCTTTTGGATTACTCAAACGTGCTAATGCTAGCCAAAGCTCCACACTATTAGGAATGGCTCCAACTGCACCGCTCAACAAGATGCGTGCATCCTCTGCAGATTCTTCCAGATTGACGAGTTCTTTCCACAGCTTTACCGAGTTTGGAATGTATTCAAGGCTTTTGCGAAGTACTCTCTTTTTGCTGTTGACATCGTTCTCTAATTCCGCTGCCTTAAGCCAGATCTTGACACTCTGATTGAGGTGCACAATTGCATTGGCCAAAATAATCTTAGCATTGTCACGAGTGTTTAGACGAGCATTTTCCAGCCAAACGTCTTCGCTTTTGGGACACTTTTCACAACCCTGCGCGATCACCTTTCGCGCTATCACCATTTTCCCTGCTACTTCTTCCACACGAGCGGCTGCAATCCATCCCGGGGCGTGCTTTGGGTTTGTCTTAATGACGCTGTCAAGCAAGGCTCGCGCTTTCTTGATATCACTGATTTCTGAAGCGGACTTTGTGACAGTCGATGAAAGCTCCGTCAAATAACCAGATGGGTCAATGGTGGAGGCACTGCCCCCCAAGGCAGAATTCTTGTCTGCATCAGCGCTACTACCTCTGGCTTCGTCTAAAACATGAGAGAAAACCTTGTTTCGGGCTTCACCAATATCTGTCAGGCTTGTTGTCATCCCCATAGATGATGTTGTCCCATCTCCAGCCTCCACACTTGTGTCCATTGCATTTCGATCCCGATTAGCCAGGAGCACGCTATCTGGAGCATGTGTAAAGCGAGTATCCCGAGCCTCTCTTTTTGACGCAGCTTTTCTCCGCTTCCCAGTTAGATTCCCTGGTTCGGGCAAATTTGCCCACTCGTCCTCCGTGACGTTACTTAGTCCGCGTTTTAGATCAGCAAACTGTGCTTGAATCTTTGGCCTCTCCCTTCGATACTGCTCCATTTCCTCCTTTTCCCTTTCCTCTCTTCGTCTCTTCCTCCTGTCTTCCATGTGCGAATCAATGCTTGCCCATATTCTATCAGCTTCCTCATCGTCCCGCTCATATACTGTTCCTGCAAACAAGCCAGTCTCATTTTCAAGGTCTGGCTCTTCGCGTCCTTCATTATTGGTGTCCTCATCCTCATCCTCATCCTCATCGCCTTCGTCGGCATCCTCTTGAGCATCCTCGTCTTCTGGGTCTTCCCCTCTACGTGCTCTGGCAGCTGCGATTGTTTCTTCTGATGGTCCTTCTCGAGCCGGTCCTATGTCGCTCCGTGTTGTGAACCCCGTTGCGCCTCGACCCAGACCTGCCACGTAACCAGGTGGCGGTGCTTGTTTCAAGAATGCTAGCTTATTAATGGAGGCCATTATATAAGGGTATAGAGGCACAATGACTCCCGAACGAGGTGTGGCGTACACTCTATGAAGCGATTATCGTGAAGGAAACGAGAGCGTTGTGGTTAGATCAGACCGTGCAGCGTATTAGCTTCTCACACGTGAGGGGAGCCAAAAAATTTCCAGAAGATTGGCATTAAGATCCATAACCACACGACCACATATAATGAGCCCAACAAAAGATAAAACAGACAAGAAACGAATGAATGGCGATGTGCAGGATTCAGGAAAGGCAATAAAGAAAGCGAGGAAGTCCAAAACCTCAGACTCATCGCTCTTAGCTACTAAGGGCAAACCCAAAGCTGAGAATAAGGGGAGTGTTGGCAACTCTACCCTTACGGCGGATAAAGCTATTTTACGAGCTCCTAATCCCCAAAGCGTCCTTGATGTCGGACCTGTGCTTGTCAGTGCAATGGACTTTAATCCGCCTCAAGATGCTTCGTTTCGTCTACACCATCAAGCATCAACTGCCTCGACATCCTCCGTTAGCATGGAAGACGGTATGATCCTGGCTGGTGAGACGGAGTCAATGGATATTGTTGGCTGGAACTGGGACCTGAATGGGAGTGTGGGCACAGATGCGGCATCGCGCAGAGAAGCAAAAGGATATTCTGGAGAGTAAGTAGCACGAAGTAGTATAGTATGGTCCCCTTTAACCCATGAATTAGATACGTGATTGGACTCTTCGATCCAAAAGAGCGGACGGTCACCCTCCGGCAAGCACCCCTATTTACACTGAGAAGGTCCATAAAATCTCTCAACTCGCTTTCGATAGGCGGGCAGCAGGCTTTCACTGACTGGCAAGAGAGAGTCCGGGCCCGCCGTGGACTGGGTGAAGCGTTTGGCAATCGTAAGACGAAAGCCAAAGCTCGAAACGAAGATCGTATGAAAGTAGACACAAGCAACATGGCAGATATCATGGGCACCCTGCAATCCAATATTGATACGACAATGGCTGATGTGCCTAATCAGGGCAGTATAACTGAGGAGGCAGATCTGGCACGCCCCATCCCTACACCAAACTTGCGTGCAGTATTGCCAAGCGAAGCCTATCCTTTGGACATTTTAATCCCAGACGGTGTTTACCGTATGCTTCAGACCAAGGGTTTAGAATCTGTTAACGGTGTGGATGAGCTCAGCAAGTATCTTCCGGCACAAGCGGCACATGCTCCTTGGATCAAGGAGAGAATGTGGGACAAGATCCAATCGTGTAAGTTACGCAAGGACACTTCGAAGAAAAAGATCGACTTTGGCGATGATGATGGAGAGGCTCTATCAAAAGCGTCTAGCGGTATCCTGAAATCTTCTAAGGAAGACTCAAAGTCGAAAGTTAAGATCATGATGTACATCTCGCTGTTGTGGGGATTTGTGAAGACCGTAGGTGGGAGTAGAGACAAAGGTGGTGACAAAGAAATCCTACTTGGGAAACTCCGTCTCAACCAATTGAACGGTGGAGAGTTTATATTAGATGACCTTTTCACAAGATTCGGCCAGATGCAACGTGGCGCCAAAAGGTGAATTGTTCTTAAGGATCTTTGGAAATGATGCTGATTGATTTATGACAGAGCGCAGATGACTAGCTTCACAGAGACAAAGCTTTACGCATACATGTTTGCACTTTGTCTTCACTTTGAAGACTTTAGCATAGAACCAGCTCCTCTTGCCCGGGATTTAGGCTTAAGCGCTACTCGGTCAGTGCGAAGTTATTCCGAGTTATTCCACTGACGTTGATGTGTCCTTCTAGTGTGAGCGAAATCTTCAAATCACTTGGATGCACCACAGCCAACAAGAATATCTTCTTATCGGATGGTACATCGCAGATTCAGCGGCGGATTGTCCTGAAATGCCCATTTGAGCTGCCACAGCCACGTCGAGGTCGCAGGAACTAATCTGTACTAATCTAATGTATAAATTTACTGGACACAAGGTCTCCACTTGTAGCTATGCAACAGTAATGACAAGATAAAAGTATAATATATGCTGGAATCTAGTGAAAGAGAAAGGAAACTACATGATTGTTCACTTTCGCCGTGCGTTACTATTGGCGAATGTTTGAGCGTCACGCATAATCGGACTGAGCAGCTCTTCGGCCTCATCTTCGTCATCCTCGTTGGGCTGCCCTTCACCATGCCGTGACTTGGTCAAATGCTTCGCACCACCCATGGAGAAGACTCCCGCGCTACCTGCCTTTCGTCGAACGATGACTGGGGAGGAAGAGCGCGATGAATCGGAAGCAGTTGTGCTATCGTCACCTCCCACATATTCATGTTGCCTCATATCTGTGAAATCTTTTCCGGGACTGGGGTAAATTGGTGATGGTGCGACTGCCACATTTCCGGAAGATGCAGCTGAAAACGAATCTTGAGATTCATTCCACATCTGTTTCACATGAGGATATGCGATTCCTTCATCTCTTCGTCCGCGCGGTCCTACAACACGAATGGTGTTACCAGAACCGTCATCGGGTTCTTTGGTAGATGTGGAAGTCGTCTCCACAATATTTCGAAGATAAGGTGTCACATGGTTCTGTGCATGCTCTTCAGTATGCTGCACCTTGCCCTGTGAGCTACTCGTTGGACTTAGCAGAATGCCCCCACCAGAGCCAGCCTGAGTGGGTGAAAAAGCCTTTCCGCTTTCTGCTGTGTCGGAACGACGTCCATGATGTCCATGAGGAGCTTCGCTTCCAGAAGCGAAGCTGATTGCGGTATCACGCTTCTGCGGCATATGTGTGGAAAATGTGGGAAGTGTGAGGTGTGTATTTGAAGGAGGGCTTGCTGAGCTATACACCATAGGTCTGTCATGAAGCTCGTAGCGTTCCAAATCCCCTTTACCCAATGTGTTTAAGCCACCCGCTCCGTTTCGTGTCGATCCGTGCTCGTCTGCCATTCGATGATATTCGTCGGCAGAGGCATGTATTCGACGTGAGCTTCGAGCACGTACGATGGAACCAATGACGCCCAGACCACCCCTGATTGAATCGATACCGGGATCTTCAACTCCTGTTGCCATCCCTTTCTCATGGCCGATCTGCGAACGACTTGCTCGAATTAGTAGAGTAGTATTTCGATCAATTCCAGCGCCTTCTTTGTCTGTGAGATCATCAGGATCAATTTTGCTTAATTGTAGGAGAGTGATTCCTGCACAAATCGTCAGGAAGCCAAGGACAATCGTGACAATTTCTACGGCAGATGCTTCCAACCCTTGGAAGAGAATGATTGATGTAACCAGAGTAGCAAAAGTGAATAAGACATAGTAAGTCTGCAAGATACTATTATGAGTGGGAGTGTTAGAGAAAAGTGCCGTTGACTCACTGGAGTGACCATAGCCGTGTTGAAGAGTTCCAGAGCCTTATTCAAGTATATGATTTCTGTTACCAGAGTTATGATCACAAAAGCAATCAAGAAATACAAAAACCAGTGCTTGAACTGATTCTCTCCTTGCATAGTGAGTACGACGGCACTCCCAATTCCTGAGATAGTGCTGACGGACAACCCGCCGATGAGAGAACAGACGGTGATGTAGACAAGCATATACTTCTTGCCGTAGCGCGGTGCCACAAAGAAAATAATACCAAGCGATGCAGCAATACAGACTGGCATCAGAATGGTAAGAAAAGTTACTAAAAGGTAGTAAGTACTTACTGCCACCCCATACGAGGAATCCAACGCTAACGAACATCTTCTGAAACTCCGTAATTTCACCAGCCGCGTGCTGGTCAGGCCCGTTCAAAGCGATGACAGTCGAACCAACAATACAAAGGAAGCACCCAATTTTACCAAACAGAGTGAGTCTTTCTTTGAGGAATATCGAAGAGAGGATAGCAGAGATCTATGGGGAGACGGACGTCATAAACATCTTTCGCAACGCTACACGAGACACATACCACAACTGCGAGAGCTCCTAGCGGCGTGACAAGGACAGCCGAAGTAACAGCATATGCTATCAGATTGAGGACTTCACCCAAGATCATCATTATCATGCCAGTCCACCACATGGGGCTTTTTAGGTAGGCATAGGATTCTCCTGCTTGCGTCTGATACTTCTTTTGTGCTGCTAATAGGCCTTTCTTCTTGAAAACAAACGATGCTCCGATCAGAACACCACTCCCTACTGCGAGCCCGATTCCTAGGTACTTCATGAAACCGGGCAGTGACATGCTTCCTGCGGCGACCTTACTCTCTGACGAAAGCGCAGCAGAAGCGGAAGCGATCGAACTAGAGATAGACTGCATCGCTTCGGAGGCGGAAGACTGCGACGCCATCTTGTCCATGGAGGAAGTTGCGCCAGCCGACGACGCTGCCGGCGTCGGCGATGACATGATCTATACGAATCTGCCTGACGAACAGGCTGTGAACAGTACCAAAATCACGATGTTGGATAGCAATGATGGTAAGCCTCGACGTGTCTGTGCGTAGCCAGCTGGTACAGGAACTGACCCCTGAGATTTCGTGTTATTTTTAATCGCACCACTGCCACAGTTCCCGAAAATGGCGCGCGGCATGCAGTATCTTACGTTTTGAATTCTACAGGTCGCGCCGTTTACTTAATAGGAAAGGGTGTGTGAATAGGGAGTACATTAACACGCTCAAATATGAAAACCGTTTTACATGAGAATCGGCCTCGCGCTTACATGGTACAGATTGATACGCTTTACCTCCGTTTCCCGATCAAACGAATGATGCTGTTTTTAATCACATTGGAAGCTTTGTCCATCTCTTTTTTGGTGAAAGCGGTGGTGACAGCAATACGAATGCTGGGTCGCGCTTCAGGAATAACGTCAAGGACTTTTGGATTAATAGAGGGAAGGCGTTTGTGACGGATGAGGAAAATGCCGTGTTCGATAGCATCATCCACGATACTTTGTAAGAGGCGAACTTGCTCAGAGACTTCGAGGTCGTGATTAGGAGACGTGCCCCTGGCTTGTACCATCACGCCTGCGGTGTCTGAGTGTACGGGTAGACTGCCTTCGTGCTTGTGAGAAGGGGTGTCTATATGCTTCTCGTACTTGCTTCGTATCTGAATGTGAATCAAAGGAGAGTCAGGGGCGCTAGGAATGCATATGCTCTCGACGTGGTCTAGTACGCTTCGAACAGCCAAAATGTTCTGCTGCAGACTCGTCATTAGGGATGGCTGGCTTATCAGATGCTGAATAGCGGTGCTGCTTACAACAGCAAGCATAGCAGGAATGGCTGCAGAGAAGACAAAAGAAGTTCCATTGATGCGTTGATGGTCAATCACTTCTTCCGAGCCGGCACAGAACCCTCCAGCACCTCCCAGAGTATTTGCCATGCTACCCACGAGGATGTCCACCTGTCTTGGGTCCACTTGACAATATTCTGTCATACCTCTGCCAGTGGGTCCCATAGTTCCGAAGCTGATGCTTTCGTCCAGAATCAAGCGAAACTTGTATTTACGTTTGAGCTCAATAACCTTGGCGAGGTCAAGACGTGCTCCATCTCCTTCGAAGAGTCCCTCCGTCACGATAAAGCGACGAGTCAGAGGACCTCGACGACGCTTACCATCGCGAATGACGGACTGTAAGACAGTCTCCAGAGAAGACATGTCGTTGTGATCAAACCACTTAATTGTAGACCGGGAAATCTACACAAGCGAACGTTAGCAAATAAAATCAAAGCGTTCGCTCTCCATATGCACCTGTAGACCTTTCTGAATAGAAAAATTGACACCCTTGTCAGCCACAATGATGTCCCCTCGCTTGCTGAATGCCGGAATCACAGAACTGATTGTGCTAAAGCCTTGTGAATAGATGATGCTTTTGTCGACCCCGATGAAGCGAGCAATGTCCGCTTCAAGCTGCATGTGAACGTCGATGGTACCATAAAAACCTGGAGGGCTACAACTTCCTACACCATAATTGCGGAGCGTAGTGATTGCTCTTTCTTTAATTTGATCTTGGTTTGCCAAATTGCTGAAATTATAACTAGCCAAATTCATCACCTCGCGAGGCTTGCCTGCGAAGTGGTTCGGAAGAGAAATCTTGGGGCGTGCCGAGACCTCTCCAATGATGGTTGGAATAGAGCTGATCTCTTGCTGCTCAGCCTCGGTGAGTGGAGCACAAAGGGGATCAGGGTTAAATTCCTCAACGAGGTCATCGATTTCCTGCAGCTTTGTTAGTGCACATGTGCTTGAAAAAGTAGCCACTTACTTTTTCTGTTAACTTGACAAAGTTGCTGCTGCTACTTCCTCCTCTAGTGCGGCTTTGTAGTATGGTACGAATGGCAAAGATCAAGAGGATGAGCTCGAGAAGACTACGAATTGGGTCGTTTTGATAACTCGATTTTACGTAGCGTAATACTATGGCGGACCCTGGAAGCTGCTGAAAGCCATGTTGAATAGTCGACAGAGTGGTAGTCACTGTTTCTACCATAGGAGTCGATGGTGCAACTACATGACCGATCTCTTCCTGGGCGCCTGACATGATGGGATGTGAGCGGGGATGGGGTGGGAAAACCGCTCGTCTGAAAGGCAAGATTCTTCAAAGCGCGTGCGAGCGCAAAGAACATTTAGTGTGTATCTAAACAGACCGTAACGTAAGTCCGAGGACTTGCCAGACCTTGCATCGAAGCAACCATGGCTCCGCGAATCCCACTCATATTTGGAACAATGACGATAGGAAACGAGGGTGTCCCAGGTGTTCGGACTGGATCTCCTACCGAAGCTCAAAACGTCATCGATACTTTTGCAAATTATGGCAAAGAGTTGGACACAGCAAGGGTGTACGGAGGTGGATCAACCGAACAAGTGTTGTCACAACTGGACTTGCACGACTGCGTTCTTGACTCGAAGGCTCATCCATACGAAGCAGGAGCGCACAACTCCGAGAAGCTTCGTGCTTCTGTGGAAACCTCACTAGCTACCCTAAAGAATAAGAAGATCCGAACTCTGTACTTACACTGGCCGGACCGTGCTACTCCATTCGCTGAAACTATGGAAACGCTCAACCAACTACATAAGGAGGGTAAATTTGAATACGTGGGACTGAGCAACTTTGCATCATGGGAAGTGGCAGAGTGTGTCACATTGTGCCGAGCAAATGGCTGGGTAGCTCCGAGTGTATATCAAGGGATGTATAATGGAATCACGCGTGCACTTGAAGAGGAGCTGGTCCCTTGCCTTCGTAAATACAACATGAGACTTGTTGTATACAATCCCTTAGCAGGCGGGCTATTGACAGGAAAGTATAGTCGCGATGATGCCTCAACGATCGAGAAAGGTGGGCGCTTTGATGACACGATCCGTGTGGGCAAAATGTACCAAGAAAGATACTTCCGGGACGCATACTGGGACGGTATTGAGGCGATCAAAACAGCCGCAGATAAGCACAAATTGACCATGCCAGAAGTTGCTTTACGCTGGTGTCAGCATCATTCGATTCTAACACCACACGATGGCATCATATTAGGTGCTTCATCCTCTTCTCAGGTGCGTTGGAAGATAGGACAATTTACTACGTCGACTGACATGTACACATTGCTAAGCTTGACGCTAATTGCAGGGACTCGTAAGTGATAACACTCTTATGCTTATTGTCTCTTACTGGTTCGATTACACAGTGAGAAAGGTGCACTTCCTCAAGATATTGTCAATGCATTCGATTCAGCCTGGGCAAAATGTAGAGGGCAAAGTCCACTGTACTGGCGCTGAGCGCTAGAAAAAATCCAAAAGTATTTCATTGGACATACTGGTCTTTCTACGAGTACATTTTTCTACGCATATGGGTTTGCAAGACGCTTTAGCTTGCGCTTGATGCACCACCTCTTCCTCCGCGACCTGCACCACCGCCACCACGGCCTGCACCACCGCCACGGATAGAGATCGGGCTGCCTGCAGGACGAGGCTTCTTTGCCACGTTTCCTGCATTGGCACTGCTCGCTGTTTGTCCTTCTGTGTTGGAATTCTTTGCCTCACCTGCGGCTTGCTGGTCGATCTTACGTTTTTGCGCACCAGCAGCAGCTTGTGAACCGCCTCTCCCGACACCCCGAGTGGGAGCACCCCCTCTCGATGTGGTAGCTTGTGTTACCGGTGCAGGTGTCGGCCTACCTACTGGCCTGACAGGGAGCCCACCACGAACAGCAGACTGCACAGCCACACCAGCAGGTGCGTTTGATTCTGTGCCGCTGGAGGCAGGAGTAGGGGTGATTCCTTTGAGCGTATTGATTTCGGCGTTGAGCTTCTCAATTCTATTATCACGCCCTTTAAGAAGGAGTTTATTTCGCAAAGTTGCCTCCTCCTTGCCTGCTTCGTAACGTGCTCGGAGTTGCTGCTCGTAGTGGTCCTTCAATTCTTGCTCTTTTGCTGTAACAGCCGATTGCATTTCAAGCGAGCGCCCATCTTCAAATTGCTTGAGTCTCTTTTGGACTTCCTCTTCAACATTATCCGAAGCAGCACCAGCTGCCTGTGCTTTTGAGACTGCGACTTCTACAGCCTGCTTTTGACGCTCCATGAACTGGATGCTAAGTCGAGCTTCTAGCTCTTTGAGCTCTATCTCATGCCTTTTGCTGAGTGCAGCCTCTCCTTCAGTGCTTCCTCCAGCACTTGCATCCTGCGTGATAGATGCCTCCTCAAGCTCCTTTACCCGTTCTTGTGCTCGTTGATATTCCTCTTCAAGTTGAGCGATTCTCTGCTGTAAGGCTTCGACATCAGCTTTGTTGGTCGAGCCAACAGCCTCATTACCCTGGCTGGCAATACGCTCATTGACAGCCTTGTCGATTTCGGCAGCATGGTTTGTGTCCCATTCCTGACGTAGTTGAGTTACACCTTCCTCTTTTTCCTTTAGGGCTTCGTCGCGCTCGCGTTGTGCTGTACGCATCATGGTATTGAATTCTTTAGCACGCTTCAAGTGCAATTGTTCGCGTCGCTCGGCTGTCTGTCGCTTCTCCTCTAGTTCTCCACGTTCCGTCTCCCACGATTTACGCGCTTCTTCAACAGCCGATCGTATGGCCTCGTCGGAAGCAGTACCATCGCCTTGAGCTTCTGCAGGTGTTTGCGATGAATCCTCTAATTTTTGCTGCAATTCCGACAAGTTCTTGTCAAGATCCACTGCCCTTGCTTCCAATTGTTGTTTCTCGTCTTTGAGATTTTCAATTTCTGTTTGCAGAGCTGCAATTGTCGCTTGATTGCCTTCGGACGCGCCATCCTGAGATTCTTGTTGTTCTTTTTGCAATGTTTTGAGCTGTTCAATCTCATTTTTGTGTTCTTGAATGGTTTGATTGAGAGCCCGAATGCGATCGATGGACTGCTGTCTTAGGCGGTCAAATTGTCCTTGTTTGGCTTGCACTTCAGCTCGTGCGCCTTCGAGATCTTCCACAAGCTTCTCATGAGTGGCTTTTTGCTCCTCTAGTGCTTTATCGGCTACTTCCTTTTGCTCTTTGAGAGTCTTGAGCTCATCAGGGTCAATGCGATTGTACTGCTGCAAAATACTCTGTGTGCGGCCTTGCCAACGCTTGTTGTCCTCTTGACTTAACGCTAATTGTTTTTGGCATGCCTCCAACTCGACTGTCTTCACTCGCACATCATCACGTAGAGGGTCTAATTCTTTTGTTAGGCTTTCCAGACGTGTTTCTAGAGTAGCCACTTTTCTTTGTGCGCGCTCAGACTCGTCACGTAAGGTGGTGTTGCTCTCTCGAAGAATGCTTAATTGATTGATTTTCTCCATAAGTTCTTCGTGCTGTTTGGCACTGGAAGCTGCACCGGAATTCTGCTCACGTTCTTGAGAGAGCTGCAATCGTGCTTCATCCAAAGACCGCTGGGTATGCTCGAGGCTTTGTCGGAGACGAGCACATTCTTGCTCTCGTAATTCGACTTGTAGGTCCACAATTTCTTTCTCTCGTCTTAGGTATCTGATAACCTCTTGTAATTCGTCACTTCCGGACTGGCTTGAGATAGATGTATCACCGAGATTCCCTTCACCGACAGCAGTGCGTCGGATCTCATTTGCTTGCGCCTCAAGTGATTCAAGATGCTTGTGCAGAGCGTCGTTCTGACCACGAAGTTCTTGAACAATTCGCTTCTGTTCATCCTTTTCCTTTTCTAGAATCGATCGTTGAATGGACCAACTGTCTTGAGAACTAGCCAGATTTCCCTCGGCTGTCTCGCGTGCCTTCTGTGCCTCTAATGCCTGCATGCGAAGACCGTCAAGCTGCTCTTTCACACTAGTTAATGCTTTGACATCCTCGGCGTGTGCTAAGAGCTCTGCTTCGTATCTACCCTGAGCTTCGTAAGTGAGCTGCATTTGCTTCTTCACTTCATCATGGATGCTTTGCTGTGCTTGACGAGCGCGATCTTCCACAGCAGTTAACTCTGCAAGAGCATCCTCCAGAGTTTTCTTCTCCGCTCTGAGAGTTGTAGCCTCTTTCTCCCGTTCTTGTCGCTCATCACCTACTTCCTTTTGGGTTGACGCAAGCTCATTCGCGATAACAGTTGTGCGTTCTCGAAGTGCAGCAAGTTCAGAATCCCGCTGTGCCAAAGCCGCATCTGTGGATGCTTTGTACTCGTCATATGTGCTTTGAAGTTGGGCGAGCGCTTCCTCATTGGCAGCAGCAATTGATTTAAACTGATCGACATGTCCTTTTGCCTGCTCAACTTCCACTTGGGCGCCACGTAGTTCTCCCTTGAGATCAGCAAGTTCCACTTGAAGTTGTTGTTCTCGGTCGAGCTCAGTAGTTGCAGAGGTGCTGCTGGAGGTAGAATGTGTTGTTTTCCTTTCATATACAGCTAGTTTCTCGTCTTTAGAGTTTACTTGTTTTTGCAACTCGTCATTTTGGGACGCAAGATGCTGAACATTGGTTTTCGCAACGGCATACTCTTCTCGAATCTTTGAAAATTCCTCTGTAGCACGATCCAAGCGATTCCGCACATCAGTTAGCTCTACGTCTCGACGTAAGGATGTCTGCCGATGCGCATCTTCTTCTTTCGTGGATCTTTCACGAAGTTGCTTGATTTGCTCTTCCAACTTCTCAACTTGACTTTCTAGGCGTTTACGGACTTCTGCACTAGATCGCTCCAAATCTGCCTGCATGCCCTGCGATGTACGTAACATCTCAGAGAGATTTGCTCGCTCTTGCACAGATCCATCTTTTTCCGCAAGAAGACGTTCAGTAGTCTCCTTATGAAGCTGTCGTTCGGCAGATAGGTTACTGACTTCATTACGTAGGCGCTCCACATTGTTGTGCGCAATGAGGAGCTCTTGACTGAAGTTCTGCGAAGTGATTTCTTGTCGAGTCAAACTTTCTTGCAAAGCATTGTATCGCGCCTGAAGACCTTGTAACTCTTTACGCTCCATCTCAAAAGTCTTTTGCGAATTATCCAAGCGTTCTTCGATACTTTCACGCGTTGCCCTCTCTCTTGCTGCGTCCAACGCATTCTTACTTGCCTCCGAGCGAGCCTGATAGGCCTCTTCTTTCAGGCGCTCAATATCATTTGCTGTTTCCGTCCGGAACGCCTCGAATTGTGCTTGCAATTGACTGTACTGGTTCGTCAGAGTGACGTGTGCGGTACTTGGTTCGGTATGTGGTGACGAAAGATTGCCACGACCCTGCGCTGTCATTGATCGGAACATATCTCGTTCCCTCCGGATACTCTCACTCCGAGAGCGTTCAGTACGTATCTCATCTTGCAGCCGCTGGATGATTTGCTTGGCCTCTCCAACAGCCTCACTTTCTTGTTCTTCAAGATCTAATCGGTATTGGTTCTCTTCAGCTTCCAACTTTGCACCCAGTTCCCGAACGACACGCAGCAAACGAGCATTCTGGGTAATGAGCTCAGTCAAGCTGCGGTATGTAACAAGCTCTGTGGAAATGATTGTTTGTGTATCCGTAACACTTGCAACACTTGCTGCCGTAGGATCTCCTAAGTGAGTACCATCACTTTCTACATCAGCCGATGGGTTGTCTCGCAAAATGATTTCGCGGTTCAATTCACGATTTTGGCGAGCTAAATCGCTTACTTGTTGATTGAGAAGCGTATTTTCGCGACGACTAGCCTCTGCTTCGAGTCTATGTTGTTTACCCTCACGCTCAGCGTAATCACGCTCTTCGCATACTGTTGCTAAGGTGGCGCTTATTTCTTCTAGATCTTTGGCCAACCTTTGCGTCTCTTCACGCTGAGCCTGGAGGGCTGGAGCACGTTCTTGCAAATCACTCATGACTTGCTCGAGTACGTTGCCTAGTCGGCTGCTCTCTAGCTTCTCACGTCTGAGTTCTTCTTCCGTACGAACTAGGTCAGCATACACTTGCGTGAAGCTTTTGCCCGACTTCTGGACGCGTGATGCTAATGCTGCAGCTGGAGACATGACAGAAGGGGTTCCCGCAATACTTGTTGACTTCCTTTGTGGCGTTGCTGGTATGCCAGACTCATCGATAGTCTGTTCAATTGCGGTGTGGTGTTCGTGAGTTGTTTCGATTCCTACGCTTTCGGCCAATCGATCGAGGGCTTGCTTAAGTTCCTCCTTCTCGCGCAACAGCACTTGGCTTCTACTTTGCTCGTCGCCAATTTCCTCACGCAACACAGACTCTTTCTCACGATGTTGGGTGAGGATGTCTTCCCATTGGCTTTCAATATCAGCCAAACGCTTTTCCGCATTATCTTTCTGCTGTTCCACGAGACTGCTCAACCGCTGTTGAGTAGCCATTTCAGACTTGAAAGCGCCTTCTTGCTCTACAATTCGTTGGCGAAGCTCGGATTTTTCTCTCGTTAGTCCTTCGACTTTCGCCACGGAAGAGTCATAAGCCGTTTGGAGAGAGCCGATCTTAGTCTGGGCAGCTTCGAGATCTTGTGATACTTGCTGAAGCCGTGAGGTGAGAGATGTCACCTCGCTATGAGCCTTAATGCGATGTGTGCCGAACTCTTGCGTAGTTTTTGAAAGTTCCGTATGAGCCCAGGTGGCGTCATTGGTTTTCAACAACAGTTCTTGTTCGAGACTCTGGATGCGGAACTTTGCTGTTCCTTCTGCACTCTTGGCCTCCTGAAATGCTTTAGACAATCGGTTAATTTCAACACGAGCTTCATGGGATCGTGCCGTGAGGTTCTCGATATCTTCAGATCTCCTCGCACTTTCCACCTTCTCGCGTTCGAGCATCTCCAGTATACCTCTCTTTTCTTGTTCAGCTTGATCCCAGCGACCCTTCCACTCTGCGGCTTGTTGACCGCTGGTCTCAGTGTTTGACTGTAACGCATTGAGGGTGCTTTGCGTTTGGACAAGTTGGCCTTCAATGTCTAGCTTTTCTCTCAACGATGATTCTTTGGCCTGCCGATCCGCTTCAGAGCGGGATTCTGCTTCTGACCTGAGACGTTCAGCTTCGTGGAGCTGCGTTTCCATATCCACATCTCTCCGCTCTCTTTCATTTTTCTCTTGTTCATGTAAAGAGATGGCCTCTTTTAAAGAGGGAATTGATAGAAGAGATCGGTATATATGCAAGAGTAAAGCTTGGTCTGGAGCACGAATGCGATCCTCTGTAATGTCTGTACTCCCGTCGGTGGATCCCAGGACATTTACTAGAAGTTCTGCGCTGATTGTCGACGGCAGATCGACTGGCAATCGATTAGCAACATTTTCCCCTGAACCTGACGGGGCAATGTAGCTGTCCATTTTGACCAATTAGCCCACCGCAGGTTCGCAACAGCGGCGAAGTGTGATGGATGCTTGGTCACGAAGTAGTGGTGCAGAGAAGAGTTGTTGACGCGTGGGCGGATATGTTGGCGCTCGGACCAGAGTCAAATACTAGTGGTTTCGATCCGGATGCAAGCTTACTACTCCCCCTCTCCGACGGATAACTATGCCCCTTTTTCACAGTAGCAAGAAGAAGAAGGACGAGAAAAAGTCCATCGCTTCTCATGATAAAAGGAGTCCTGAAGGAAAGCCCGCAACCCCTCCATCGGATTCCATTCATCACAACGTGGCTGAACATCGCCAGCAGACACCGCCTCCACTCAGACCCTTCAAGTATGCTCCCACTCTTTCGAAGAAATTAGTCAACATAGGAGGTCTCCCTGTCTCAGTCTATGGATTAGATGAGCTCACACCTGCATCTTCTAGAGCCCTAGCTCCATCCCCACCCGAGGTGTGCATTGCCATACACATGCACGGGCGGGGAGGTACTGCGAACAACGAAGAAAAGATTGTCCGACAGATATGGGACAGAGTTGACCGCGACAGAAAGCAATGGCTACAGAAAAATCCACAAGGAAGGTATAGCGATTTAAAAGAATTTCTCATCGTTGGGTTCGATTCAAGAAATCACGGACATCGTTTGACAAACGAAGTAGGGCAAAAGGGTTGGAAACAGGGCAATAGTCTACATGGTCTAGATTTGTATTCAATGATAGGTTAGTAAAGTTCATTTTTTTATGTTCCTCTTAAAGCTGATGATGTCGCTCATCAGTCGGCACGGCGCAGGATGTGTCCTTCTTAGTCTCCTTCCTTCCAGGATATCTTTTCCCCCACGACGAGCGTACGGTATCCCAGTGGGTGGTCACAGGGAAAAGCCTCGGCGGCCATGCTTCCTGGCATGTGCTTGCCAATGATCCTCGAATTGATATAGGGGTACCTTTCATTTCTTGTCCCTCGTACGCCGCTCTAATGGTGCGACGAACCAAGACAGCCTTCGTCACCAATGGTCCCCCATACGTTCCAGCCTCTCTTGCTCAATTAATTTCGTCCATAGACCCCGCTTCTCAATCTATCGACGTTCCGGATAAGAATGTCAATCCATTTTGGGGCAAGAAAATCATCATGCTGAATGGGGATCAAGACAAAATGGTGCCTTGGAAGTGCGCGGAAGATTTCGTTCGTCGACTGATAGTGGGTCCCCGTCGTGGCCCACAAGGGGAACAAGAAGGTTTCAGGGTCTCTCTGCGTCAAGGGTTGGGTCATGAAGTCACAGAAGATAGTAAGTTGATATACGATGATCATAGTCGAGATCTCATCCTCTCCTAAGTGATTGAAGAAGCAGGTCAATGGATTTTTGTTCATGGCATTGTGAGAAAAAGCTTGTGATCATCACTCAATTATGTAGTAGTACTTTACAGGGAACTTTGATTACATAGAGTTTACATTTTGTCATGTTGGTTGCTCCACCAAATTTTCGTGCGACGAACTTCTTCTCCGTACAGGAGGGCACGCGTTGCTAACTGCACGTCGTCTGCGTGCCTTCGGTTTGCATGAATGAGCCTTTTGACAGACTCTTCCCAACTGTCATGCTTCCCTTGATTGGATCTCCAACCGTCATTGAGTCCAGTGAAGGTGATATTCGATGAAATGCGTGCCCAATCCATTACTTGCGCTGCACCAAGCACGTCACCTACGCGGATATACAAGAGGATCAAGAGTCTGAAAAGCTGGCGCGAGAGTATGTTGGGAGTCTTTGAGAGATTGATGGGATTATCTTGATGAACGGGCAGTTGATTGGCCTCAACGTTATTGTGTATGACTTCGACCCAGCGCACATGCCCGACAAACCGATCGATCTCTGCATTTAGAGCCCGTCGTTGAGAAGCGAAGCGATTGCGCGAAAGCCAGACTGCTGAGTTGTTGTAGCATGAAATCATAGCTCGGATGGCACGAGCATCTATTTGGTGCAAGTGGAGCGCTGACAATTCGAAAACTTTGAATGCTGTGCGTCGCAATGTACATTTCTCAGCAAAAGCTTTCTTCTTGTCGCCCTCAAAAGAAGCTGAAGGTTGTTCCATTGCAATCTCCTTTGTCATCCAACTTAGAAGGGTCGCATCGGGTATCCAGTTCTCTTTTACAATAAGTTTTTCTATCCACCGACTGGTGGCCAGCATACGCTCTGCATTTGATGCGCACATTGCCTTGCGTGAGCCCCCATCGACTGGATCAATCAAAGAAGGGTCTCTAAGCATCAAAAAGCTTACTAGGCCACGGACAATATGAACGTTGGCCATATCTTCTAATTTGGTATCTTTCACCATCGTCAATAATTTTTGGGCCTTGTCTATTTTCCCTTGAGAAAGTAGTTGCCCAAGCACAGCAGTGTAAGGCTTCGTACCAAAGCTATGACTCATGCTGGGATCATGTCTAGAACTTTTGAGTACGTTATACGCAGCCTCTGCGTTGACGTAGGCAAGGCTTCGAACCAAGTCTCCCACGGAGGCAGGGTTAAAGTCTTTGTGCGAAGAAAATAGTTGCAGGCACAAAAAGCCTTCTTCCGTGAGTTTGATGGTAAACAAGGCGGTCGCTAAAGTCGGAAGATCTCGAGCATCGACATGCGAGATATTTTGTTTGTGCCGTAAGTACGTACGCATAATATGCATGGCAAAGTACTCTCCGTAAGTCACAGATGGCTCCTGCGAACTATGCTTTGTTATTGTATCTCCTGTCTCCACCGGTGATCTGTTTTGGACAAGGAGGCGTACTAGCACTGCCATACAAGGTGTAGATTGCAAAAAAGAGCTATTGTGAAACCTAAACGGTTGCGGTTGAGATATGAGGCAGTTTCTGATATCCTTTTTCATCCTGTCGACCTCGTTGTGCAAAGCTTCCTTACTTGCGACTAGCGGGGCTGCTTCACCCCATGCTTCGTAGAGGACCTGACATGCGACAGAAAAATTCAGCCTTGCCAGGATCATTAATATCCGCCCTTGATGTTCAGGTAAGAAAAATGCGTTGAACCGTTCTATAGACACAGTTTGCTGCGTTGTTATGAAATTGTACAGTCTGAGCATATTCATCGATCTGGAAACATCCCTTTGCTCGTTTAGAGTCTGCATGATGGTGAGAAATTCTTCTGGAGAAAGTAGAGCGTCGATGTCTATTCTATGGTCATCAGAATTGGCAACAAGATCCACGAGAAGATCGGTGATCAACTTAGCCTCTCCTTTGGCCAATGCTTCAGCTTTGAGTTTCCAGAACCATGTAATGTCGATCAGCGAACTTTGACTTTCACGGGCTGTGAGAATCCTGAGTGATTTATGCGCTACTTCTGCTACTCTTTGAGTCCCGTTAGACGAGTATAACATGACTTGAATTAGATGACGTAATTTCAGGGCTATTGCATATGCATTATTGCTTTGTGGCGGAGCCATAGAGTTAGAGTAGTCGGACAGCTTCAACAGCGTTCCTACAGCGATGTTCCATTGTTCCTGTCTAGTGGAGTAATTAACGAGCACATAGTGTAAGTACAAGACAAGACCTATGGTCTCCTTGTCACACTCTCCTGGAACCATCTCAGCAAACAGGATGGACATGTGCTCATGTTCATTCAACCTTGCATTCTCAAGATCTGTAGAGAGCTCTCCATATTTGTCTCGTTCAGTGGCTTGATCGAGCACGGCAGATGCGAAGCGCTTGCTTTCGAGATCGAATCTAGCATTTGACCGACTTTCGCTTGATATCGATAATAATTGAGCTTGTCCTTCAAGAACATACTTCACAATTCGAATTGCATGGTATGCGTGCTCTTCCTGTTGCGGGTCACGTATCAAAGCTGCCCATGTCAACTTGACAAGTGGGAGCAAGGCCATGTCGCTTGTCTCTGTGACGATCCGGGCAATCCAAAGTATCGTGGAACTTTCAAATCCCCTCATGCAATCATCATCGGTCAATCCCTCCTCTCGATTCTCAATTTGCCTGCAAAATAGCTGGCATGCATTCAAAAGTGTTGATAGAGATATTAACGAGCCGTGATCGTGATATAATGCCGGATCATCTTCCAAATGCTCGAGGTGTCTTGACCTGGCTGCATTGAAGAAACGCTGCAAAACGTCGATACGGTTTGCTCCACTAAGCTTGAAACCGCCATGCGCATCTTCTCTGCTGGGGTTTAGATCTTCTAAAAGTTGTCGAGCAACATCCTCTAGGCCTTCATACGCTGCTTGACCTGCGATCTGGCCAACTTCATCAGCATCAAAGAACTCTAGGTGGTCGAGCTTCTCGCGCCTTCGTGAGATGTAGGTAGCGATTCGATCGTGCTCTTCACTGTGATGTGTTCTCTGCAAATGAGTCAAATCACAATTCTTCTGGAAGCTTTCTGGTTCTAGAGAAGGGTATATTTTTCTTGAGGTACAGGTGAGCTCTCTATGTGTGCTTCCTTGAAAGCGGCCATGTGGTTTCCTCAGATAAGCTTTCCGTACTGTTTCAACTTCCCTTTGAGGGTTGTAGAGCCTACGCTGCAATCCACATCTGCCGTGCTTCTGCGAGTTGAACAAACACCTGAGCCCAACTCTTGCCTGCAGCATATGTCTGATGTCGTATCTCTTCAGTTCCATCTCGTGTGTTCTCCAAGATGAATCTTGCAACACGTGGACACGCTTAATAATGCAAGACATTGTCTCCTGGCAGCGGGTTAAAACAAGCGACCCCTTGCGTTGAAAGGGCGCTATTCGAAAAAAAAAAACAACGAACTTCCCGCACTTGTAGGCCTCCCTGCAGAAATAGTTCGGATACTGTCGTCAATACATCAGTGTTGGAGGGCTTACTGATCGGTTCCTGGTCACTACAGATACTTTTGGGTATCCCTTGCTGCTATTTGAATAATCCCACTGATTTTTCGTACACTTAATAACAGTTCTACTTTAAGCTTTTAGACATGTGTAACTTTTGCAGATCATATGCAAAGGTGCCAATGTGGAAACCGAAAACAAACATGATTGACATGTGTTAGTACCCATCCAAGCATTATGTGATTTCAACGGAAGATTTATGTACCCCTTGAATTCTAAGTGCAACTTCTTTGCATGTGAATAGAAACCTCTCTGCACTGGTTAAGTCAAGTCCAAACAATCTGGCAATAGAACGGGTATTTACTCGAGAGTCTATAAAAGGGCGCTGCATAACCCATTCTATCGTTATCGCCTGTCGATGCCATCCTCAACCCAGCAAATGAGTGCATTGATGTCACCATTTGAAGAGCAAGTGCCAACATTTGGCGTTCGCCCTACCAGTCAGCACTCATTGTTCGAGTTGCAGACTTCAACTCTCGAACCTTCGCACCATCATAGTAGTAGCAGCACTGATAGCGAGAATGAGACGGAAGATGCCTTACGAGCTCTTCGAAACAGTATCGAGATCGAGTTCTGCTTCTGTGGCAAACCTTGCAAAACACTGGCAGAAGAGGACGAAGCCCGCATCTACTGCTCTTCGGCTTGTGCTCGCAAAGATGCGATGTCAGCACTCCTTGCAGGGTTACAAGAATCAGAAAATGAATCTGATAGCGATTGTCTGCGCACACCCGTTCTGCAAATTGTGAAAGAGACGCACAACCAGTCCCCTCCCCGAATCAGTCGCAAACCTGTCCCTCGTGAAGAATTGAAAAATATCCTTCCGACAACTAGTATGGAAAGACTTCGTGGTACAAGTCATTACAGAAAAGTGGGTGCTCTTCGACGTAGTAATGGTGATTCCATGACTTTACGGAATCAAAATGAGGAGGAGACTTTCTCTACTCCGCCGAGTCGACCTATATCTATCGAAAAATCAAATTTTACAAATGAGGATTTCACTCCTCAGCGAGACTCGCGACTTTCTGTTTCGAAAGAGAACTACCGCACCTCTCCTTCATCTGACGGACAAAGATTGACAGCTCTGTCTGCATCAGTGGACTCATTGATCTCTCCTGGCACATGTTCATCAACAAGCATGAATTTACACCGTTCTTTAACTTCTGCCCAGCTTTTAGCTCGTCGTAGAGTCGTTTCGCTGCCCTCTACTCCGTCACTTGACGCTGATGAGGAAGAAGCTCGGCAACAGCGTCAACGTCAAGCTGCGATTGAAAAGGAAATTGCAGACTTAGATTCACAATTAAAGGAAAGATTTGCTCTGTGGGATTCCAACAGCGAAACTAGTTCCATTTGTTTTGGAGAAGATTTAGAACCCACAGATTGGTCTCCTCGCTTAGATTTTGAGGCACCAGTAGGTTGGCGACGTCGCAATCTACATTCAAATAACTTTTTGGGTCTTTCTCTTTACGGCTCACCAGCTCTTCGAAATGATAAGCTCGGTTTCAATGGCTTGGATGGTGATATGCAAAGAGATGATATGGAGTTTTTAGCAGACTGTGAAATAGAAGATGGTGATGATTCCGATGGTTTGCCAGACTCCCCAGCTACACCAACAGCACCTGGTCAATTATGCTACAGATCGGACAAGTACGATGCCCTTGGACTTCCGACGAAACCAGCTCCCCTCAACCTTTTAGAAGATAACTGCGACAGGCTTTCAAGATGGTCAGATGATGAAGATCAAGATTTGACGCCTACTCAACACCGTGGCTTCGCAGCAGCACAAGAGGAACTACTTATGAAAAACCAGGACTCTTTAGGCCACTCACACTTCAGTCCAGGAAAAACATTAAAAAAATTCGCTTCACCTTCAAGACGATACTTAGCTAGCTTGTTCCATCGCCGCCCGACTCAATCATCGCCGCATGGAGGGATAAGCAGCGCAGATCTTAATCTTACGCCTAGACTTTCTAGAACGGCGCCGCCCCTTTATGCTACGCTTGCGCCTGCGCCACTTCGCTAGATTTTTGATAATATTAGATTCTGTTTACGAGGGAATCATACTGTATTTCGTTTTCATTCAACTGTAATTTAGTCATGAATTGATAGTTCTTACTTTAAAAGTACAAACTGGCAGCAAAGACAATGTCTCTTCGGATGAGTTCCATGCATTTCTCCATTTTCGCCCACAAATCAGCGTCACCAATCACACGAGCAGCATCGCGAAGCTCACGACAAGTCTCATCGAGGCGTGTGATGACTCGTACAATTGTTCCTTCGGCAATATCTGTCATTTCACAGATTTGAGCGAAAGGAGTCCCCTTGGCCCAGGCATAGGCAATTGGAATCATATGTGTTTTGAGGGATTTTTCATAGTCTTCATGATTCAGTTGGTGCTGGGCTTGCACAGCAGATACACGCTCGGCAATGGAGACAATTCGAGAATATCCTTCCGCAAGTGTGCCTTCTAATTCTACTTCACCATCGGCCTTTTCTCGGAACACCAAACAACTGAGAAGACCGACGACTTCCTCGGGTTCAAAATCCGTCCAAAAATTATCTAAAATCAACTCAGTGGTTACGAGCTCGTCCACTGAATTAATTTCACAAGCAACCCGACCTTTTAAGAGAACATTCTCATGTTGATTATCAATGAAACGCATCCTCTTCAAAACTTCAATACGTTGATAGTAATCAGGAAGTAGCTCCAAATTCTCGTCTGAGATACTGCGTCGAAGCTTCGAAATGTCCAACATCAGGAGCTTGCGCTGATGCATCATGTCGTATTCTTTTGCGAAAGTCGGAACGTCCAATAGATCGCCTGACTCTGACAAAAATGTTTGCACTTTATCAGCAAAATTTTGTCGTTCACGCCAAACTTCCTGAAAATCCATTCGTCGTATTTTGCTCCAGTCTGTCTCAGGAGGGGTCATAGTTTGTGCCATAGAAGTAATGATTGGTAGCATTGCATCTATTGTACGCTGCATCGCTGAAATGCGAAGTGCCATGATCATAGACTGCTCAACCTGATATCAAGAAGTCAAAGCTGACTCGAACTACACAACAAATTTCTTACCTTTATGGTATATTCCGTCAAGAGAGCTATGCTTGTTAGCGATACCTCACAAAGGTCGTATACTAGCTCCGTATCAGGGTATTTGTAAATGTTGGGAGGCCATCTTGGGGCAATTCTATCGAAACGAGAGTCTACATAGAAGCAAGTGAGAAATTATTGGTCTAAAGTCAAAAGAATTCAAAGGAGACTAACCTAGTTTACCGCTCTTGCGCTCTTGCGACACCGCAGCCAGAACTAGGAAGACATCCTTGGATGCTTGGCGTATCACTACTGCTGGGCAATATTCACTGAAGTGTTGATCAAATAACAAAATAATCCGACCCGGTCCAAAGTTCTTGGATCCTTGGCTTTGGCTTAACGCCATTTCCAGCAGGGAGGAGTTTGCCATGGAAGCGCTAAGGCAGAGGTCATAGTATCTGTCAAACTTCTGCGCTCGTTCTTCAGATGGCATGGAGGGAAGGTCTGAGAGGCGTTTTTCAATCTAAAAAGGGAATTAGCAAATGGACTTTAAATACGATCAGAAGAACCTACTTCTTTCACTTTCTTTTGCTGGTCTGGCAATAGACGCTGTGATGCATTCTCGGAGAAGCTCCGCTTAATCATCTCCTCTACTTTTAGGGCTTCGACGCGGAGAAGGTTTAAAATCATATTATACGTGAGACGAAACTGACTTTGAAGCTTCGTCGGCTGCCCTAAAAGCATCTTATGTAGGATGCTCGAGTCTGGAAGCTCATCAGCTGCGTTTATAATGACAGTCCCGGTAGCGTCCAGGCCACGCCGTCCTGCACGCCCTGACATTTGGGTATACTCGCCAGCGTAGAGCTCTCGGAAGTTGTGACCATCATGTTTGCGTATTCCAGAGAATACTACACACCTAGCAGGCATGTTGACACCCATGGCAAAAGTTTCGGTGGCGAATAAGACCTTAACAAGTCCTCTTTGAAAAAGTATCTCTACCACCTCTTTGACAATTGGTAGAAGGCCTCCATGATGAACACCGATTCCACGGCTCAAAAGTTCGCGCATTCTTCCAATCTGAGGGAGATCCTTATCGGAACCTGAGGACGAGTCAGTTCAAGAGTATCAGTAGAGGTTCAGAAAAGTTTACCTTTCAACCGAGTGAGGCTGCGTTCTATGACCACATGCACTTCACTTTTCTCCCGAGAATTGCAAAGGTCTGTATTGGGCAAGCTTCCAGCATATTGCTCACAGCGCTTTTTGGAGAACACAAATGTCACGACTGGAAGGAGATCTTTCTTTTTGAGAAGGCCAACGAGATGCACCCACAAACTTCGGTCTCCTTGTCCTGATTGTCTGCTACCGCTGAAGTTGCTGCCTCCGCGACCTCTGAGAGCAGTCGCTCTACGTGCTGGAGTCCCTCCGCGTTGCCCTCGTTGTTGTCCACGTCCACCACGAGCAGATGCTGCAGCATTCAAAGAGGGGTTTGATTCAAGCTCCTTATCTTGACGACGCTTGATAGCATCGCCTGCGTCCTTGATGCCTTGCCCAAGAAACTGTGCCTTGGAGTCCACGACCTTGAACAGATCTTTTCCTGCATACAGAAAATGTTCGAGTGGCACTGGACGTTTTGGTGTGCTAATGACGTAGATATCCTTCTTCTTAGTGCGTCCGACCCAGTCTGCAAACTCTTTTGTATTAGGGACGGTAGCGGAAAGAAGGATTAGGTTAATGTGTTGGGGACACAGAATAATAACTTCTTCCCAGACTACTCCACGTTCCTGATCATTGACATAGTGTACTTCATCGAAAATAACAAACTCCACGTCTCGAATTAGGTCCGCACCGCGATACAGCATGCTGCGGAGAATTTCGGTTGTCATTATGAGGCAGGGTGCCTCAGGATTGATTTGTACGTCTCCTGTGAGAATACCGACATTCTGTGCACCGAATGTCTGCTTGAATTCACGAAACTTTTGATTGGATAGAGCTTTGATTGGAGAGGTGTAAATGCAGCGGGTCATATGTTTCGAAGCCAAAGAAATGGCATACTCTGCTACGACCGTCTTACCCGCTGAAGTGTGTGCTGCTACGAAAACGCTATCTCCTTGCTCCAGGTGAAATACAGCTTCTTTCTGAAAGTCATCCAACTCGAATGGATACTGTGAAAAAGGAAAATACCATTAATCAGAAAGATGTCAATTCAATTTACTCACTTCGTGGGCCATGTCAGGTACCAAATCTTGAAAATTTGTAATCTTCCGATTTACGTCAACAACATGTGCCCATTCTCTTTTTGCATCAACCTCTCGTCTGCTGCTGTGGTCGCCAACAGACGGTTTCTTTACAGGGAGAAGATCATCGATCTCTTTGTCTAATTCACTAAATCTTTCTTGTGTGGTGACTTTTTCCTCCGGCGGCCTCTCGTCTTTCTGACGATGTACGTTGTTCAGCCCTTGAGATACATCATCTATGCGAAGTCCGGTAAAGTCTTCGGCTACCTTTTCAAGATTCTCGTGATCGTTTTCCTCTTTCTCATATGTATTTCCCCCTTTCTTGTACGCTCTTCGAAAGCCCGGAGGTAGCTTATGAAGCCCAATACCCTTGGAAATCTCTGCTTCGATTGCTGCAACCTGTCTTCCTATAGCGTCATGCCCTACTTCTGTGCCCGGACTTTGGTTTTCACGTTCTGAGTCTATTGCTTCGTCCTCCAGTCCTCCGGGAACGAACATACTATGCCCAACCTTTCCACGCACGAAACTCGCTGCTGAGCCATGAAACGCTGCTGAAGATGCCGAGCTTCGGGTGAGAGAGGTAATACCACCTGAAGTGCGAGAGTTGTCTGAACCTCCTAAGGATGCTAGTTTAATAGTCGTTCTAGTGGGACGAGAAGGGAATTCTTTGAGACCTATCACCTCGCCTTCCAGTCCTGAATAGTTAAGGACATGGCGAGTGGGGAAATTCGAAGGGGACATGGGCAGAAGAGTCTTTAGGTCAGGTTTCCTTTCCCAGTGTCTTTAAAGAAGGAAAGTAAGATAGAACAAAAGGATTTGGACAGAAAAAAGCTACTCACATTTGAGCTGTGCTAAGCAAGGAGTCCTCAACTTTTGTTTTAGGAAATAGATTAGAATTGCGGAGTTTGTCATGGATCTCTTGCTCGTCGTATACGTTTCCTCGAGCTTTGCTCTTACCCTTGCTATCCAGTACACGAATGCCAACTACATCCAGAAGATCAATGAGGCTCTTTTCATCAATGTTGCTTTGGCTTGTACGCTTTTGTAGTTTTCCGTCGAGCTGCAGCTCATTTCCCCTTGTTTGATCTGCCATAGTTGGAAGAAAAGCAAGCTTTGCTTTCGTAACATGTGGTGATGGCCCAAGCATGCACGCGTTCAAACCCATCAAAAAAAGTTCGTGGGCTGCCGAAACGTCCTCTCTGTGCGAAGATGGGGTCAAGTCAAAGGGGAGACAAATCCTCATTAAAGGCACCAAAACGGAAAAGGACACGCAAAGCAAAGTTGAGGACCACAGCTGTGTCTCAAGAGAGCGAGTCTGATGATAGCGCAGCATCAAATGCAGAGGTGAAGAGCAAAGGGCATTCGAAACAAAAAGTTGCGGTGATCTCCGGGGAGAAAGAGAAGAGAGCGGAGCAGATTTCCTCCAAGGACAATAGTTCTCCTCCCAATGAAACCCATGAGGATCAAAAATTCATAAAGAGAAAAGATTTGCCTACCGATAATGCTCGAGATGCTCAATCTCCTACTGTGGAAGCGAAGAGAAAAAGGAAACGCAAGAGACATAATGAGAAAAAGGTAGAGGAGAGTGTGGATATCCAACCTCTTGCCGACCCTCATGCTGATAATAGGATTAGCGAGAAGATGGCTTCAGGTATGTATTTTTTGAAACAGAGGTGGCCATCCGTCTTATTTTTGGTTCAGCGCTTTGTTACGCACAGCAATTCAACCTTGACAGGAGTAACTGGAAGTTTAATAAAGCGAAACAGGAGCTTCTCATTCGGCACATGTTAACACCACCTGTTGATACACGGAATGAGGATGATAACGCTGAAGGAATCCAGACTCATTCATTTTGGCTGGATGAATGGACTCCCTGTGTAGCAAAGTATCTAGCCACAGTCCAAGGTAGTGCGAAAGAACGGCTTATCCAAAAGTTACAGACCGCAGCGCAAACTCCAGAAGAGGAATCCTCGAATGAAGACCACCTAGAGGAATCAGTAACCGGTACGAATTTCGGCAAAATAGCAATGCAAGAAAATAATGCAGAGATGAAGCTTGGTTATGGAAAATTTGTGCGAACACGAGCTTCGTCTCTGCTCGAACTTATGGGTGAAATCTGAGGAACGATTGCGAAAAAGATGTATAGTATTGATGTAACAGCATGATTGACTAAGTACAGCAATGGCTATGGAAAGACTTGATGATACTTGTAAGATGTTGTGCTCCACAGGAGTTGTCGTTCCTTGGCAAGTTGCCGAATCCAAAGCCGGACACGAGGATGAAGAATGGCGCCTGAAGATCCATCGAAAAAGGGCTGAAGATCGGTTGTATTCCACTTGCGTTCATATTCCACGGCTTGGAGAGCCAACTCAAAGCGATCTAAGTCTTTCACAGTCCTGCTTTCAAGAGTTTGGCGGTCTTCGTACTCGTTCCAGAGCGCTTCTAATCGAAGTGCTGCCTGGCTTCCACCCAACAGGTCGTGTACGAAATAGAGTAAAGCCTCGTGTTCTCTCCTTAATTTCTCCTCTTTGCTGACGTTGTCCAGTGGAGTTAAGTCGCCAACGAGAGCTTCAGCAATATCATGCACGACGCACAACTGCACACACTTGCCGATATCCAAATCTGTTCCCGGTAACAGGAGGCTCAGGACAGCCATCCGATACATATGATCGGCAATCGACTCGGGCAGAGCGACACGATGGTGTAGCCATCCCGTCCGCTTGTTAAGCTTGAGCTTTTCCAACACGTGCATGAATTCAAGTTCTTTCTCCATGTCCTCCGCAAAGTCAGTGTCGATTTGCGGTAGTGGTATAGAGGCCGGTCGATGTTTGTCGTTCGGTTCCAACCTTATACTGTGCGACATTGGAGGCGGTGGCTGCACATAAGGTGCACGCGAAACTCGGGCAACGCTTGCGGCGAGATCCGCTATTTCGGAAGCACTGACAGTTCCGGTGTGCGAATTCTGCGTTGAAGGGAAGACGTCTGACGTGCTTGATTGGAAACCTCGCTGGATGCTTCCTGGCATGTTGTACGTATAAGTTGGCCTTGAAGCTGCAACAGAAGTTTGATCAGAAGTCCTGACTGCTCCAGATGAAGGCGAACTGTCTGAGTGTTGTCCTTTCTGCTGTTGGCTACCATCTACGTCAGGCGTCAACCCACTGTTTTCTGACGCATCAGATATGGCGCCGAGACTTGGTTTTCGAAGCTTCATTCGCCCTGATGAGGGGACATCTAGGTGGCGTGTGGCTTTGCGCAAAGAAGGCGTCATCTTCTTCTCTTGGTAGGGCAATGACGTTTTTGGCTCTAGATCGAATGCTGACGTCGCATCTCTAAAGGTGCTCGAGCTTGAGATACGCATCATGTTTGGTGCCATTCCAATAGGAACCGAACGTGCCAATCCTGTATCATCACCCTTATCTGCTAACGTAAGCAACTGAGGTGATTTCTTGTCAAGCTCTTTGCCTTGGTCACGCTTCACGAAAGTCTCTTCCTCGATGATGTCATCATCGACATCTGCGAGATTATACTTGTTGCGTTTCCTCTGTGACCATAGATTACGATGAGAAGGAGCATTCGGGGCAAGCAGCCCACTCAGTCTAGCCTCTGCCTCACCAACAGATACTCGAAAGCCTATAGTGCTCCGATCCTGACGGTCTTGTGGAAGATCAGAAAGGAGTGCTTCTTCATCGAGCGATGCTTGTGCAATTTGAGATCGAGAAAGCAATGAATGTGGACGAACGGCGCGTGACCCATCGCGGCTTTGTTCGGCGTCCTCCAATGATTCCACAGGAACAGAAGCGCCGGTTGACTCCGAATAGATTTCTCGTCCATCGAAACGTAGAGAGGCCGGATCAAAATTGGCAGACTGTTCATCTTGAACTAGTCGGCGTGCCTGCCGTTTCTCCTCAGATAACACCATAGCAGAGAGTGATCCTACCATAGACAGGGATGCAGAGACATTGTCTAGAGCAGAGGAACCTATGCCTTGACCGGCTTCAGGACTTGTCGTATGTCCCTTGTCTTCTTCATGATTATTGTCACTCTCTTCTTGGGACATTCCTTCTTGCCGACTGTGCAAGGTGATGTCAGAAGAGGTTGGGGTGTTGTCCTCTCCATCCAAATCTTCATCAATATCGAAAATAGATTCGCCTTGTTCTTCCGGATTTTGGAGGTGAGTGGATGACGAAGGTTCCACTTCTTGGTTCGTGCTAGCGAATGCTACCTTTTTCTCTGCAACAGCAGAAGCTGTCTTTCCCTTGTCGTTTTGCGATATTTTCATCGCCCCCTTTTTTGATGTAGAGCTCTTGCTCAGTTCTCCAAATGATTCTTTTGCTTTTTCTTCAACATCTTCTGGCTTTTCCTCTCGCTGATAAACACGGCCTCTGCCACGCCCTCGGGCGTTCTGCTCTTCATCTGTCTCTTCATTATCGGATTTCTGCTTTATTTCGACAGCACCTTCATCATCGGAGTTGACTGCGCTAGGTAATGCAGAGTGATCAGCATGAGGGTACCGCTCGCGCAAGCGGCGTTTGGCTGCAAATAATTCCTCTTCATCTTCTCTGCTCATTTCCTTCTTTTCCGCGTCGCTAGGAAGATCACGTCCGCGCATGGCAAATGAAGTCGACAAATAGCTTCCCACAATTGCAGGAGAATCAAGACTTTGGTTCGTAAGTTGGTTTCCGCTTGGATCTACGCTGGAAAAAGAGGGCTGATCAGAAAATGAAGGTCCTGGAGGCTTTCTTCTGACAAAGAGTGGTGAATTTTGGTCGGGTTGCTCAGAATCCGCTTGCTCCCCTTCTTGGGCTGCAGATAGTTTATCAGAATGATTTCTGTGATGCAAATCTGCTCGAACGGAAGAATGCAAAGCACGGTCACGCAGCGCCCTTGACTCCATCTCGACATCCTTACGTAATGCCATAAACTCAGCATCCTTTCTTTTCAAGAAAGCATACATTTCCTGCTGTGCCTTTTGCTTGTGTTGTTGTAGACGGGAAAGGCCAACGCGATCGAGACCAGCATCAAGCCTTTTCTCAAGGCTAGGTGATCTATCGGATGCTTGAACACCCTGGAGAGAGAGCATAGATCTTGTAGTAGGTCTTCGAGATGAATCTTGACTATTTTGTGCTTCACCATTTACTATCGATGACGGGATTCGCGGTAGGATAGTGTCGAAAAGATGAAGCGTGTCTAGATCATCTCCATCTTCTTCTTCTACCTGCAATGCTCGTGAACGTCTTCTTCTTGCCGGTGAAGGAGAGTGAGATGCTGATTGTTTCATCCCAGAGGACAGTGCATCCGGTGTAAGAGCTCTGCGTCTCCTTTCCGCGTAGTTCCGGCGTTGCCGAGGCCGCTCCTCCTCGGGAAGCTCGTGTGTTTCTCGTGGATACACAAGAACGGAGAAAGTTGAAGAGAACAAAGAGGATTTTTGGATGTTGTCGATCGCCTCTCTTCCATATACACAACCTGGCATGATCCACAGCGATCCAGCATCTATAAGTGGCTTGACGACCTCATCATCATCTGACACCAAGTTACGCGTCAAGGAGTCCTGGTTAAGGAGATGCCGAGCATCGCTTCCAGCGAAGTTCACAGAATCTTGTGTTTTCTTGTCGGAAGGTGCTACTTTGTCTGTCCCGTAGACCAGCAAGCCGCAATTCAAACAAGCAATTGCGGTCAGAGTCGGTTCAAAATCAGCTCCGCCTGGAACGATGACTCTTGTTGTGAGAGGGTGTTGTGCCTAAAATAGAGCAGTCAGTATATTAATAGAGACATAATGTGCCCCAAAATACCTACGATCGTGATTGTGACATTTCGTGGTTGTGGCAAGTGTAATGCCTTTTCTACCTTCTGATCATGTTGCTCTACTGACCCTTGATCAACACGAACTTGCACATTTACGCAAGGGCAGGCAAAGATGTCATAACGGCTTTCCTGCATCCTGCAATGAGGGACACCCTTTGTGCAAGATGCGCACAGAGGGCGATCGATGGTGGTAGAGAAAGTTCTACAATCGCTTGTGTCAGAAAGCGGAGAGAAAACCAACATGCGCTTGTTCATTTCTGATTCGCACACGCGACTGCCCAATGCGTGGAGACCCTGAGATAGAAAAACATAGTGTACATATGGATTGCGAGAAATCAGACTACATAGGACTGACGGCTATCGTTAGTCTTGCAAACATCTATTACAACCGAAAGGAGAATCGCCGAGAGGCAACTCTTCATGACAAAGGAGCCAAGCAACAAGAATACCCATCAACTCTTACTTTGCGGGGAATGCCCAGTATTGTTAAGCGCAGCGAGAATACTCTGCGCATTGGGTGGCAACGAGTTAGCGTTCACTCCCATGGATGATAGATTCGGCTGCTGCGTGGGAGACTGGGTATTTTGTTGCGTGAAGTTGAGCTGCTGCTGTAAACTTTGCAGCATACTTAGGCTTAATGGAGAGCTCTGTTGCTGAGGTGTCTGTTGCCCAACTTGTGGAGCTATCTGCGGTTGTGTCATACCAGCATTCTTGGCTGCTTGTTGAGCCAACTGCAAAGCACGCTGCCTGTTTTGCGGCATCTTCAATTGAAGATTCGAGTTATTCGCCAGAGCATTTTGTATAGCAAGTAGAGCTTGATGAGATGACATTTGCTGCTGTTGCTGCTGTTGTGGTGCAGTCTGTTGTGCTTGCAATGCAGCCTGTGCTTGTTGAAATGCTGCTGCTGCTGCTAGAGGGTTTAATCCTGGTACCTGTCCATTGCCGTTAGCGGCTGCTAACAAATTCCCGAAATTCACAGGGCTTATACGTTGCTGCTGCTGTTGCCCGCCTTGAGACTGTGCAGGCATGGCGTGATTCTGCGCAGGTGACGAATGATACGAACCGTTTTGCGCGGGAGAAGATCGCTGCTGTGGTACAGGAGATGAGGAGGGCGGATGGTTGACATGCGCAGATAATTGAGGACTTGACATACTACCGGACATACCCGTGAAAGGCGACATGGCAACTTGAGCATTTCCGTTCTGCTGAGGATACCGGGCACCGGGCAGCTGCGATGGCGAGCTTGCTACGCCCGCGTTCGAAGCTCCAAAGGACTGTGAAAGAGGATGCGGCTGCTGAGCCTGTTGCTGAGAGCGAGGCCGGGAAATCGGGGAAGCACTCCCATTGGCATTGGGAGATCCACTCTGCTGACCATTGGAAGCAGCAGCAGCTACTGCTGCCGCTGCAAGGCTCTGTGCTTGTACAGCACGCTGCTGTTGTTGTTGCTGAAGTGCAAGCTGAATCTGCGCCTGAGCATTTTGCTGCGATTGTAGGGAAGAAAGTGATGGTGTCCCCATGTTTCCTGCTCTTTGTGTCGCGGCATTTTGATTGAGCGACGATGCCTGTGCAGCGGCGGCGGCGGCAGCAGCAGTTTGTTGCTGTTGCTGCAGTAAAGCCACTTGCTGCTGTTGTTGCGCTGCTTGCTGCTGTTGGTACATGCTAGGATTCTCACCTCGGAAAATGGCATACATTGGTTGCGAAGCAGGTACGTCAGCTGCTGCTTGTGCTTGCAACACATTGCCCAGATCTGTTGAAAGCTTAATCAGGTCCGAATCCTCTAGCAATTTCATCCGGTATCGCATAAACTTTTGGTCAAAGTCGTCGATTACAGCTTCTTCGTCGTCCTCCATACCTCCCAGACCGCACAGGCCCAGGCCTGCCCAGCGTCCACCTTGCTCATCATATCTCCACTGCTCTTGCAGTCGTCCCCATCGTTCTTCTTCGTCATCAGAAGATGTACTGTAGCTGGCATCAGAATCATCGTCAGCAATGTCCACGTTTCTCGTGTCCTTGCTTTCCTCGACGTCTTCGATGCTAGTTGCTACTGTGCTATCTACACTTTCTTTTGAGTGGCTTGAGGTGGAGCTGGATACTTCGGAAGCAGATCCGTCCCCATCATTGTGAACAGCACCCGTTGAAGGCAATTGTCCACCAGATATGTGACTCAAAGGGGTGGAAGATAAAAGACTTGGTCGAATGGAGGCTGAGAAAGCAAAGGGTCCGGTGAGTGGTTGTAATTGAGAATGAGCGCGATGCGACTTGGTTGCTGTTTGCGAAATTGATGGAGTTCGTTGGCTTTGCTCGCCTACCTCTTTTGATGTGTCTTTTGAGAGACTTGATCGTTGCTCATCATTCGCAGTATCAGCTACGGATCCAACATTTGGTCGAGAGACGTGGCGTGGCCAATCCGATAAAGAAGCTGGGACTGGACTCGGTGTAGGAAGTTTGCGGTCCAAAAAGATACGCCCTCCGCGCGCCATCCTTCTTCGGTATGACGCTGGCCTTCCTGCTCTTGAGACTCTGGACGATGGTGAAGAAAGCGACCAAGCCGCAGAGGAGGAATCGACATGAATCGGTCGAAAGGCACGTAGCTGAGGTGCCACAGGCATGGGTTGCAAAGCAGTGTCGGTACCCTCTTCCCAGCCCACATCGTTCTCTTGCTTTCTCTGACATTCACGTTCAATATAGTTTTGTACGTCATCGACTCTGCGGAGAATAGCCGCACCGATGTTTGATGTTGCAGGGGTGTTTGTCGTGGTGGTAGTGGTGGTTGCTTGCGAGGAAGATTCTTCAACTACTGGTTTCTGCTTACGATTGGGTAGCTTAACAACACCGTTGGTAATTTGTCCCTCATCTACCTTGCGCTTCTTCCTCATCATGCTGGCAGCACCAGCCACTCCGTGTAGAGTGTCTTCGCGCTTCTCGCCTGACAACAATTCATCATCTTCTTGACCATTGTTGCTTCCAGAAAGATTCCATTGACGTTTGACGCTCATGAAGTCCCGAGCATAGTCCCAACAGATCTTGTCCTGAGCGACAGATGCACGTTTTGTCTTCTCGCGTTGGGCAACCAGAGCAACCAATGTTACGCTCTGCGCTAGTTCATGACGCAATCGAATGAGCTTCTCCAAATGTAAAGCATCAGTTTTTCGTGTTTTGCGAACCATTTTCACTTCACGCCTGCGGAAACAAACATATGGATCGTTCTCATTGCTTTCGTCGAAGTTTAGTCCAGGGATAATTTGTTTGCCATCCTGCTCTTCTCGTCGCTCTTTCCACCAAGGATAGATAATTTTTGCCATACTTTTCAGAGCCGAAAGGTTGCGATAAGGGTTATCTGGAGACCATCCATGCTCGCTCACAGCACAAGGGTGTCCTTTGTAATGTACCTCCCATGGCAGTTGGGGTAATTCAGGCATTGCTAATTCTGACAATGATGAGTCGTCGTCAAAAAAAGTCTGCAGATCCTCGAAGGAGGGCATTTTGGAGAGATCCAGATGCAGGAATGGTACCCTTTCCGAGGTAGCCTTTTCGAAGACAGTCATAACCATCTCAAATTCATCCATGGAAATGATGTAGAGATCGACGTTTTCTTGACCCAAGGTTGTGGCAAGTTCTTCTTTTGCCCGTTCTTTTCCTTTTCCTTTCACGGAAGAGAATGAGGAGGCTCGCGATTTGATAGCTTCATTGAGAGCCTCCAACGCTTTTGCATTGCGTTCTTCCAGCCAATCATTGTCATCCTCATCTAAGATATACGATGGTCCTCGAATACTTTCTTCTGTGGTCTTGGATGTGCGCACGTACGTGAAAGGATCAGAATATGCTCCGATCGGATAAAGCGCGTTGTATTCTTTATCCGCCAAGACAGATTTCGCTTCAGGAGTGGGGATATGGTATGACTGTTTGGACCCATTTGGCTGTGCACCATTTGCACTTTCAGTAGCCAATTGACTAGACGAGAGGGCAGCTTGTAAATGGTGTTCCTGGTGGAAAGTAATGTCAGTATCTTCACGTCGACCGACTCCGCACACTCACCGTAATTTCCGAAGCATCTACCCCAAGACCTTTGTCTTGTTGATCTTCATTTTCGATGGCTGCTTCCGTCGCACCCAGTAACGAAAGACCAGAACCAGATGACCCTCTTTGAATGGAAACTACAAGTATGTCACGTGTTAGTAGGGGTCAACAAGTACTCCGCCATCCTCCTTCGCCTCCCGCCCAGGTCGCACAGGCTTGGTGCTGAGCGACGCACAGACAGGTTTGCGCGGGACGCGTCGCCTCGAGATATTAGAGACTCACGCAGCTGTTTAAAGCCCAGTTTCTTAAGACGTCGATTGGAAAGCCCGGCGGTGGTGCTTGATGAAGCTGTCGCCGTAGCCATTGTGGTTACCATTATTCTTGTTCAGCAAATCACCCTCCCCCCACCAGAAACAAGTCAGTTCCCAATGTGTGAAGGGGATTCTAGACAGTATGTCGAGCTGGGGTGTGCAAAACGCGTTTTTTGGAGAACGCGCGCGCTGCGACACCGAAATTCTCGTTTGGCTGGTTCTAACGCCTACGTGGCAGCCAATTTTGAGGAAACGCCTATACTCTCCAAGACATTGCCTCCAATGCGAGGACGCGTAGACAGCTTGCTGTGTAGAAGTGTCACTTGCCTGTGTGTATCTAGATCCTATTTGTGTCTTCCACGCAACGAAGGAGGTCGACTATGAGGGATCAAGATCAATCAAGACTGACTCAACAGAGAGAGTCGAGGATATGAAAAGGCGAACCGAGGTGTGAAAAATTTTATGAGGAAACGAGGAAAGGGTGGAATCGAGGGGGTGGCAAAAACCCATGAACATAGGGCAGATATCAGGGGGGAAGCAGACGCGTTGTCTACGAGGCACGAGCTGAGTATCAAATCTTAAGAAAAAGCAGAGATTAAACACAGAAGCAGTGCCCGGACGGATGCGTAGATTGAGTCATATGAAAGCACGTGAAACAACACGTGCATGATGCCTAAATTACAGTGAGAAGCAGCAATTCTAAGACGGCGGGAAGGAGGATCTGGATTAGGATGGCGAAGCTTAGACCTTTTCTTATCTTATCGTGTTACTTATTCAGGCAAGCGGTGGTCGAGAGGTGGGCTGAATTTTTGTCTCGCCACGCATGCTTTCCACAGTTGCTTTCACGGAAGAAATACTAAGATTTTTGTTGGGCCGATCATTGAGTGATGAATCATCGTTATGATCTCCATCAGTATTCTGTACAGATACACCCGGAAGGGAGACCACTTGCTCTTCCTCCTGGCGTACCAAGGGGTGAAATGAGGTAATACTTGTTTGCCGTGGCTCCATCAGGATCTCGGGTGGTGAAATATGTCGTGATGTGCGCCGGTCGTCATTCTCGTAAGACACTGGTTGGTAGCCTTCCACGCCAAGTCCTTTATCACGAAGCGAACCGAGTGCTCGGATGAGGTCATCTGCCAGCGTTGCAGTATTGGGAGGATCCTCTTTGATGGGCTCCCACCCTACAGGAGGTGAGCCTGGTGGGCTGATCAGGAAGTTTCGGTCTGTATTTGGCACCGACAGTCGTGAATCTTCATCACCATACAATGGGTGCTCATCCCCAAAATAAGCGCGCAGAACAGAGCTTTGTATTACGTTAGGAACTGATCGATTTCAGCGACATGTCCACTTACTCTTTGTCATATCCATGGACACCTTTTTGTGGAACGACCTGGTCGATATCGACGTCTTCCAATGCATTTCCTTCTTCTACAAGAGGAAGAAGCAGACGATCCAGTGCTTCCTTTGCTCTCATGGCCCCCTGAACCTCTTCATAGATAATGATTGCCCTTCCAAGACCTGGTAAGGGCGTCCAGGAGTACAAAGAACCATATGCATGAAGAAGATCCAAGAGCGAACGAGCTAAGTCTGTGTGCTGAAAGATTTCGGAAGGAACATTGTCGAGGTTCAACGTATTTGTGGGTTGTGATGCTTGAGGAACACGTTTCGGGTCGGATTTTCCTTCAGGCCAGTCAATTATAGATTCCAGGCGATGAAGCGTCGCCTATGGAAAATGATGTCAGTATTCTGCCAAGTCGCGAATAGCACGGCAATATGTCCGCACCATCACTCCGAGCCAGCAAATAGACCACTTGCCTCTGATCAATAAGGCCTATATCGGCTATCCGGAGTCTGCAAATCACTTCTCACCCTTCCTGTTTCACTAAGATGGTGTTCATCAGCTTGTGGCTCCTCCTCTGCATCGTCAAATGCATCATCTGAAGTGTCCATATGACCATTTGTTTGCTGCTGAGAATCGTCGCCAAATGACCCGATTGAGCCGAAAGGATTTCCTGACCCCTCTTCATCATCAATTGCCGATGGATGAAGCGAAGCACAGTGAGATAAAGCGGAAAACAAAGAATCCACTAAAAGCACCATAGTAAGAAAATGTAGAGATATATGTATTGAGAACCTACAAGACTCTTCAACTTGAGGCAAGATCCACAATTCAAACACTTCGACATCCTCATCATCACCAGCATCGTTTGCGCTACTGTCCACTTGACAATAGATGCAGCCCCGACTGTCCGAGGTAGATAGTTCCAAGTTTTGTATTAGCGAAGCCGGCATCGAACGCGATATGGCATGAAGTGATAATGAAGGATAGTCTAATTGAAACCCTTTTGACTCCGGAGTCAAGTAACAGATGGAACTGGAGCAAAGAACAATGGAACATGAGGACCTTTCATTTTCGAACATTATACACATACTCTTCGGTAATCCACAGTGTTCCCGTCGCATGATCGGAATTTGTCTCCAGAGGGGAAAATCTGGGTTGAAAAGAACATACGACATTGTCTAGAGTGAGGCGTAGAACAGGTGGATGTCCTTGGAATGAAGAGGGAGTTGCTTCTTGGTGCCGTGCAAACTCTTCTGCACCCATGAAGCGGGGCGGCGAATGGAGTTCCTGCAGCGGCATGGCGAATTGGCAGTCGGGCTTGCTGGTTGTCGTAAACCAACACAATTTTCGCGTATTTCCAAAAGTAAACGCATGCGCTATTGAAGGAATTTAGTATGTACAAAGATTACCACATAGGAAAATAGAGTACATAAATGTGTTATACATTGCTACTAAGGTCGTTTGTTTTACCCTTCATCCTCATCATAATGCATTGATTTGCCCACAGGGGGTGCTGCATATGCCTGTCTGAATCTCTGGTTTTGTATTTGCCACGGCTGGTGAGCAGCCACAGTACGGGGTGCCTCTTGATTGTCTAACATGGTATGACGGTCCAAAAATGCTTGTAAACTGGGTGGAAATTCTTCGTCGTACTCTTCAACTGGCACTTCAGACCCGTTAATTGTGCGGACAGGTGGTGCTTCTTCTATGGTGTGGCCAACTGCTTGGAGAGAATCCAGATGTCCCTGAGCATGGCCGGGTTCATTTTGCATAGGGAGATTAGCATCGAAAGGTTCAAAACCTACTAGACCACGAAGGACACCCAGTGCACCGACCTTGGACGTGACGAGATTAGCATGTGCACATGTATGGCTCGTCACACAGCTCGGGCATCCTTCAAGGCATGGACAAGACTCGATGACAGAGATCGCGATACGGACAAGACCATCGAGATGCTCAAATGCTTTTGTGCAGATCCCACCATTCTGACCAGGTGCATCATAGAAAATCAATCGAGCAGGACGTTTGCGTGTGGTTGCACGCTTTGCATATTCCCGTTCAGCAACTTTGCATTCTGTTCGGACATCACCAGCAAGGCTGACCACAAACATGGGCGTCAGACTAAGCAAAGCATGCTCAGCGGCGTGGATTGCAGCAGCAGCATTGATCGTCTTTTCCGTGAGGGCATTGATGAGCCACATTGGAACGTCAATCCAAAAGCCTTTTGTATCACGGATATAAGGTGGACTGTCTACTTGAACTTCATCCAGTATGTTGGCTCTTCGGTCTACTTTAAAGTAGCCCCATACGTAGGAAGCAATGCGGATATGACCAAAGTACGCCTTGGAAGATGAATCCCGCAGCGCACGAATTCGGTGAGTCTCCACAGCATCCGTATCTGTGTGATCTCGAGGCCTTGTGTGGTAATTGACGTGTGACTGTACCATGCGTGCAATACGTCGTTCATGATCGATGTCTTTGCAAATGTACGACAGACCCTGGTGCATGAAGACGGCTCCCTCAAATGCCTCGAAGATCGCACGGTCTACTTCTACTTCTTCCATCACTCGAGGCCCACCACGTCGATTAGGCGTGTCATCAATGTACACGTAGCTTACCTGCCGAGCACCACGCAGAGCCACTGTCAAAGCAGGATTAGGGCGAAGCTCAGCTCGACAGTGGTAAAAAGATTCATCGTCTTTTTCAAGACGAGTATTGCACAGCAATTGAATGGTTTTCTCGTCTCCAAAATATTTTGCATCTTCATGTGGTTGTATAGGCATTTCCATGGCGGCGCATTGCAGGTGTCCTTCGAGAACGAAATCATTGGTCAAATCTACGCTGAGAACGGTGTCAGGTTGGGTGAAGATCTCTTCCGGGTTGCGCATGTAATGCTGATCCATTGGGAAGGGGTCACCAACAAGTACAGCAAGAGAATCTTTTTGTCGCCTTCCAGCACGGCCAGCTTGTTGCCTTAGGCTGGAAATGGTGTATGGAAAGCCGAGCATGATGACAGCATCCAATGTACCGATATCGATTCCAAGCTCAAGAGCACTAGTAGCCACAATTCCCAACAAAGCACCCTTAAACATATCTTGCTCGATCTTTCGACGATCTTCTGGGGAGTATCCCGAACGGTAAGACATGACACGGCCCACGATATCTTGACGACTGTCGACAAGAAGGTCGTTGCGAATCTGATTCATGACGATCTCGCAGGTCCTTCGAACTTTGGTGAACACAATCGTCCGGACTCCTCTTTCCACCAAGTGACGGAATATTTTTGATACCTCCGCATACGCACTCACACGGCCTTGTTTTGGATCATTGTCGTCTATCAGTGGTGGATTCCAGACGAGCCACTCTTTACGACCAGTGGGAGAACCATCTTCCGTAATCACTTCCACATCTTCGATACCAAACAGAGTCTGCATGTGTTCTATTGGATTAGCAACAGTGGCACTGCAGCTCACGAAGCGGACATCATAATTGCCCAAGGCATGGCAAATACGACGTAACCGTCGCAAAATTAAAGAGACGTGTGCACCAAATAGTCCGTTGTACATGTGCAGCTCGTCTACAACGACAAACTTTAAGCCACGCAAAAATCTGCGCCAGAGATTCTCGCTTGGGAGAATACTCTGATGGAGCATATCGGGATTGGTAAATATGACGCTTGCCCGATCGCGAATATTATGTCGCAGATCTTTCGGGGTATCTCCATCATAATTGGCAACGATTGTCTCTTGCAACGAAGCACAATTCATCAGAAGATCCTGCAGTGATCGTTTCTGATCTTGTGCCAGTGCTTTTGTTGGAAAGATGTACATGGCCGTCGAGTTGAAATCGCTTTGCAAGGCTTTTAGTACAGGAACCTGATATATGAGACTCTTCCCACTACTAGTGCTCGTACAAACGATGACGTTCTTTCCTTCCTCTAACGCATTGAGTGCTTCTGCTTGATGCACATAAAATTCTTCAATTTGTCGAGAGGCCCAGAGTGCATTGACTATTTCTTGGGTCAAAAGAAATGTCAACTGTTCATGACGAGCGGGTCTCGCACCGATGGTACGATGTCCTCCTGGAACAATCTGATTTTTATACCATGGTTGTAGTTTGACCTCATCAATGACCTCACTTATGTTAGGACGCTGATCAGGGTTTGCCATGAAATATTCCAGTCGGATTTTGCGCTTCTTTGGAGTCTCTCCCGTCGGTTTCCTTCCCAGATCCGGGTTTACTGGTACATGCTCTTCCGCAGCAGCTATAATCAATTGCACAGGATCTTCGCCTTTTTTTGAGCATGCGCTCAGAAGTTCGATAACCGCTTGCCCAAATTTCCTATTGCGTTTTTCTATGAGCTTTTTCATAGCAATTGGTGAATGTAACTCGTTGCGCTTTGGATCAGAATGTGCTTTAGGCTCCTTACGAGATGGACCACGACGCATACCCACGCGCCCACGGGCAGTTGCTTTCGGGCCTTTCAATGTACCATCATTAAACTCGAAGAAGAGGACAAAGTCTTCAATTCCTTCGTCGGTCTGTGGCGGAGGTGTTGAAATACGCGCCGAGCGGGGTATTGCTGCGAGTTCGGAGGAAATAACAGCATCGTCCTGCCAACCTCCTCCTTGCAAGGTCATTCCCGAACCATCCACCAGGGAATCAACATCGATACTATCAGCTGCGTGGTTCTGGGGGCCTGCTGCTGCTTGCTCATACAACTGATCCAGTTCACGACGATGCGCTAATGCCTTAGTTGCCTTGGACATTCGCTCAACTTCATTTCTGCGTGACATTCCTAGGGATGTGGGCCCGTCTCCGTGAATCTGGAGTAGCTCTTGCTCTACATACGCAAAAGTTACTAGATCTGGACACAAAGATTTAATTTGCGCAATGTCCATGATTTCCAGAGGCCGTTTCATCAACCCTTCTACGCTACTTTTGATAGTTTCGTATGTTGTAGCCATATGTTTGCGTCCGGAGCAAAACGCATATACTGTATTGAGTGCTTTAAAGGTCTTTCCTAGCTCGACGAAATGCTCTGGCCATGGGTCGCTAAAAGATTGAGTTTCTTGAGCTGCATCAGACTCATACTCAATATCTCTAGCACCCGCGTGCGTATCAAGATTTTGGTCTTGAGTGTCTTCTCGATGGCAGTTGTCTCCATCTGGAGGAATGTCTATCTGACGGTCCTCGCTATCTTCTTTGAGTGTTCTAGATCTGGGCGTGCGAATGTCGCCTTCGTCATCACTGCTGTCAATTACAATAATATCCTGTGGTTCCTCTTTTACTTGAGATTGAGATCGAGAACCCATGTTTGTCTTGTTTCCTCTCTGTTCAAAGCGTCGTCGACTGGCATTGACAGCCTTTGCTGCATTTGATCCCAGAAGACGGCGCCTCTTGATGCTTGGAGTTTCTAGTGGGTCATTTGACTGGCTATCTGGATCATCGAAAGAACCTGAAACCATACCATGGAACAGCTCATCTTCATACTTTATCGAAGTATGTTGTTCAATAACTTCCTCTGCTGTCGGCTCAGAATGATAAATAGGAGCGGTGTTAGATTCGTGAGTATGCTGGTCACACACTCCATGATGGAGGAGTTGTTGCCTACTTTTGGGGATCCACTGCTTTCTTCGCAGCATGTCCGGGCTGAATCAGTGCGATATCAAGCTGCTTGCCAGCTCCGTCACTCCTATCAACATATTGGTCTAGGGCAACATGTCAAATGCTGACATGAGAACACTACCACCAAATTCAGCCAATTACGCTCAGACCACCTCTACAGCAAGCGCGTTGCGAAGATTCCGAGCTTCTGTCTCTGCTCCACTGTTAATCATGTCGACAAATCTGCAACGATTGGCCAAAATTGCCGGTCCTAGGTGCACAAGTAAGCACTGCATTGGGAGTCATGAGATCCAGCACGCTTCTTTCTCAGTGTTGAGAGGAAGCAGTTGCCAGAGTACCCGTTTCTTTGCTCACGGAAGAACGAATAAGCAAGTCCACCCAATTACCCATCGGCTTTTTTCAACCTCGCTGAACCGGGAGCAGTCAAAATCTACAAACCAAGAGGTGGAGAACTCTTCTAAAAAGGCAAATTTGGCATCGTTGTTGGCAAAGTCTATCCGGGAATTTGGTCCTTTATCGGTGTCCACATTTATGAATGTTTGTCTTCAAGATCCCGGGCAAGGGTACTACGCAAGTGCCAACTCAACAGATAATGAAGCTGTGGATGGTGATAAGGCACAAACAAGGGATGTTCTTGGTGCGAGAGGGGATTTCATAACAAGCCCAGAGATCAGTCAAGTGTTTGGGGAACTGATAGCAATTTTTTTTATTGCTCGATGGCAAGCCGTCAATCCTGAAGGCCCCACAAGACTTGTTGAGTTTGGACCTGGGAAAGGGACTCTCTTAGCTGATATGCTTCGGGTAGGTAGATATGGCCTGTAGCTTATCTGTACTTACAGCTATCTGTCAGACATTTTCTCGATTCAAAGGGTTCTTCCAAAACCTCAAAACGATTCATTTGGTAGAGTCATCACCCGGACTCATGTCTGTACAACATGATGCACTTGATGAGGTGCTGTCATCTGCAGGCAAGAAACTTGTATCTGCAGACAAAGAAAATTTGGAAGAAGACGAAATCCGAATTGAGTGGTTTCCTCAAGCTATGTCAGTGCCCATCGAAAACGATGTGTGGTCCATGGTGGTCGCGCATGAATTTTTTGATGCATTACCTTCCTTTATTTTCGAGGTGAGTGTCTGTCCTGATTTTTGAACTCGCCAGCTTACTTCAATTTGGGTCAAGAAAACTAGCAACGGTTTCCGGGAGGTACTCATAGACATTGAACGTCCGTCCCAGGGGGGTGTCACCCAGATTAAGGCTAGCGACCTGTCTGCGAAGAAACACGATAGTGATCCGAATATGCCCAAGTTCCGAAATGTCCTTTCGGCTACACCCACACCATGGAGCATGCTTCTCGCCGACCGAAGTCCTCGTTTCAAAGGGCTTCAACCTGGGCAACGTGTGGAAATTAGTTCAGACGCATGGGCAATCGCTAGAAAGGCTGGAGAGCTGGTTGCTGGGCGAAACGCTCAACAGCCTAGTACGGAAGAGGGAAAGGAGAGCAAAGAGCAGAAACAAGTGAAGGAAAACCAGCGGCTGAGCGCCCCGAGTAAGGGTGGGGCAGGCGTCATCATCGATTACGGGGACGACAAAGCATTTGGTGCGAGTTTTCGAGCGTTTAAAGCACATAAACAAGTTGATCCATTGGAGCAGCCTGGCACGGCAGATCTCACATGCAATGTGGATTTTGCTCACTTACGGAATGCAGTTGCAACAACAGACTCTCGGTCGCTTGGTCCCATGTTCCAATCTCACTTTTTGAAAGCACTTGGCGTGGATCAAAGAGTTCAAGCACTTGTAGCCAATGCAGCTAATCCACAACGTCAAAAAGATATTCAGGCTGCCGCTCTACGTCTGGTTGATCCAAGTGGTATGGGAGCACAATACAAAGCTTTTGGCATTGTTGCAGAGGCCCATCTTGGTGCGGATCATGTCACAAGTTCTACAGAGAGTCTTTCAGACAAGTATGTCAAATGTTATCCATTTGAAATGTAATAGAATGTGTGGATCTGCTCGAATTTGCGTAACTGGCGTGTGCGTGTTCCTGACGCGCTTTTTAAACGGACCTGGTTGTGATTCTTGTCGGCAAGTGGCTTTCATAATCATTGTCACGACATATGACTGGATAGACTCTTCAACGCTTTCGAGTTCCTTGATCATTGCCTTCACATCTGTATTGACCCAAGTGCATTCTTGTTTCGCAGACCGGCGCAACTTCAAGAATGGCATCAAGAGTTGGGGGCGTGTATGGGTAAGATATTGCTGAAGATAGAAAGAGATTGGTTCTGATCGCCTTTCTTTTCACAGCATGTTTGGGCCTGCTGCATCTTCCTTGCAATACGATGCCCCTCAACAGCTTTCTGAAGAACATTCAATGGAAAGTTCTTCTGCTAGTGATACTGTAAACCCATCTCCATGGACGTTAGAAGGATCAGAAAAGGCTTTAGATTTAGTATTTGTACGTGCAAAGACGCCGAGGTGACCTAACTAAGAAGCCCCCCCCCAGATCATGGATGCTACAGGGTCCATGGGCTCTTACATTGCTTCTGCGACGAAGAACATTGAATTGATTTGCGATAATGTGAGTTGATTGCCCACTCTCTAGTCTTTATTGAACTCTCCACAGATAATACGCTCAGAGCAATTGTCAGGTCCGGGAGCTTTGCGCTTAGGTCTGTTGGCGTACCGTGATCATCCCCCTCAAGAACATACATATATTGTCAAGAATTGTGTGTGAAATATCTGCTAGAGAGTCGAGACTAATATTTTCCTCAGTTGGATTCACCCCCGAGGTCACCGAGATCAAGGCTAATCTCAAAACTCTCTACGCATCAGGGGGAGGCGACGGCCCGGAGGCGGTTACGGCAGCTTTGCACGCTCTGACAGAAATGGAATGGCGCCAACGAGCGACACGAATGGCTGTCTTGATTGCTGATGCACCGCCGCATGGCATTGGCGAGGTAGGTCGACGCGCAGTGAAAGATCAGAGATAACTGTCTCTTTTTTACAGTATGGAGATGGGTTCCCCTCTGGATCGCCTGATGGGCACGATCCTTTGCGTATCGCTCGCCAAATGGCATCAGCGGGAATCCCTCTTTTTGTTGTGGCTTGTGAGCCAGCGTTAAGTGGTTACATGTACGCAGCAGACTTCTTCCAAGCGCTGGTTCAGATCACAGGAGCACAATTACTTCCATTGACAAGTGCCAGTCTGCTGGCTCATGTCATCATCGGTGCTGCTGGCGAAGCAATGGACCTAGACAGGTTACATCGAGAACTAGGAGATACCGTGGCTGATCGTCTTAAGGCCATGAGTTTAGAGGGAAGCAGTAGCGGTGTGGACATCATGGACGAAGTCACGCGCGAGCTCCATCAGAGCCTTCAATTGCGCAACGAAAGCACAAAACAGTTGTTTATCGAAAGCATCTATCGTGAGACAGAAGGTAAAGTGTACAGCACAGCCACATGGCGAGGTATTTACACTCTCTGGCAGCATCGAAGCACAACATTGAGTTGTGGGCCCAAGCATCAGATCTCGCAAGTGCCAAGCCTCATCTCAAGAAGGTATGTGCACTTATTGTGCTCTCAAGCAATCTAACATTTTCTGCTCCGTAGTTTATTGGGTCCCGCTTAAATGACAAGTATCTTCAGACTCGATCTGCCTCTTCCTCTTACAAGTCCCTTGCTTCGTACTCCCCCACGCGTGTCACCACAGCAACCGGTGTTGTTGCCAAAGACATTTATGATTCATCACACCCATCCTCTTCTCCACCCTCGACTGCTCATTTTGGTGCTAGCCCGGGATCCCCGCCATCTTCTCGAAAGATCATTTCGGACTTTTCTACATTTACAGCCTCACCGGGCATGTCGTTCGGGAACGCAGGTGGGTCTCCGAACCCCACTGGATCGCCATCTTTCTCCAATCCTCGATCACACGCGACCATTATGGGCCTCGCCCGTGACCAGTCGATGATGGACGATGATGAGGATGATGACGAACACATGGGAGGAAGCACCTTCTCACGGAGTCACAAACCACTGCCTGTCGAGGTGAATGACGACGGTACAGTAGAAATTCATGGCGATGACGGACAGCGACTAGCCTACAGACAAGGTGCGATCTCTATGGAACAGGTACGACGCTTAGCCATGCAAAGCGCTTACCGGTCCGGGCTGGCAAGCTAATGGGGACTTCTTTGTATATCTTACGAGCATCTATGACATTGAAGGGTCACGGCTCCCTGCATTCTACATGTAACACAAGGTTGATGAATAAATCAGATTGTACACAGTGTTTGGATATCGTTTTGCGACCCTAAAGTGAAAGCTAGTCCTCTACCACAATCAAGCGGGTTGTGCAGCTTCTCCTTCACCAGCTATTTGCGTATTGGGATTGCGGCCAGCCATAAGACGTCCAGTCGCTGAACTTCGTCCTTCAGCTGTGATACTTGGTTCAGCACCGACCCTTGTTTCGTCTGTAACAGCAAAATCCCCTGCTTTTTGGTCTTGCTCATTGAGATTTTGCTCCTGCTCCTGCACACGAACAGAAGGCTCTACTCGTACAACGCCTTGGTCCAATTCTTCGAAACTCTCTGGTCGCATCCGCATCCATCGCATACGAGGACCACTCTTGGCATGCTCACTCACACGGAAACCATAAATGCGCGGGGTATACAGACGAGCCTGTGGCGTACGTCGTCCAAGGAGCTCAGGCTGAAGAGTAGACGTACTAGCCAGGGAGGAAATCGCTACCCCTGTTTGGGCCGGATCACCATTGGCCGAGTCTTGAGCGACACTTTCCATAGGCGAATTGGATGAAGTCCGTTGTGTTCCGTTACTGCCCAATAATCCTTGTGGCTGTGATTGTGTATTGAGAGAAGCAAAATTGGTTCCAGCAGGCGCAATCGGGGATGGCGCCAGTTCACGATACGTTTGGAACAACAAATGAGGGAATGTCGTTCCAAAGAAGGCGCCGTCAACACCATGGAATCGACTGGAAGGCGGAGAGTAATTGTCAATACAATTGGCACAGAAAAGCTGAAGAGTGTGTGTATGAGTAACAAGATCACTGAAGAAGCCGTTTTCATACCTTGACAGTATCAAGACCAGGAAGATCCGACCTTCCACAGGGCAGAACGGGATGTGAATGGCAGAATACTCGTGGACAGAATCCAAAGTGTCCATTCTCATACTTGTCTACCATTTGCTGTAGGCCTTGTCTAGTAAGTATATATCGTTGATGAATCAATCCATATAGCAGCTCCGCACTCGATTCTACAATGGAGACGTCTGGGATTTTCAGGCTATCCTCTTCTGAAACAAACAGAGCATTGTCAGAAATCACACATATGCTTCCGACTCCCTACGTACGCGGCTCTACATCCAAAATCATTTCCAGCGCTTCTTTATAGAACGGCACCAGTGCGACCAGCCCCGTCAAATTGAAATCGTCTTCAATGAAGTCCTCGCTGACCTCTGCGAAATACTCATGACCAGGAAGCGAACAAAACCAACCAATCCATGTCAGAGAATCAGTGCCACTGTCAGAAGGTGACTCTGATTCTAGAAACTGTGTTAGAAGATTTGCTTGGCAGAACGTCATACATACCATATAGATCTTCCAATTGGTTTGCTGCTATCTCATCTTCTCCAGGTATCTCACCATCATTTACATTTGCATTTTCGGTTGCATCCTCCTCTTCCTCTTCTTCTTCTAGACCGGGATCCTGCTTTTCGACACCTTCATCTTGCGCGGGAGCGCGATGACTGCTGCTCTCTGCATAGTCTGGACCGAAGAGATCATTGCTTTGTGATACTTTTGCCGCTGTTGCCTTTGACGACATATCTCTTTGCTGAGGCTGCAAACAAAATGTGTTGTGGAATACAACGTCTTGAAGCACGACCAATATTGGCTTTGTGCATGTAATGGTATGCGTATGAAGCTTAAGCCTTTCTGGTATTTCCTGTAGATGTGTGAATTTACGACTTCGATCGGCCATGTCGTCAGAAAGCGCACGTGCTCACTGAACGCGTCCACCTCGTCATTCGCCCAGCCACCTTTCACGGTGGTAGATACTGGGATGGCATGAAATCGAGCGACGTCTCTTCATGGTTACAAAGATCTTCTGCATTTAGTGAGCGTGTGAGTCACTATATCTCATAATACAGCCAACGTTGGTCTCTTGATGCTATTTATCCCGCTGTAATCCATTCAAGGTATTGGCGTCACCCTGATTAATATAATGATAAACACGCTGTTATACGTTATCGATGCGCTCGGGCTTTGACGCTCAAACCACAAACATTCAGACAACAAGCTCAAATGAGCACCGCTATACATTAGTGCGCTTTCGTCTATTCATTAAATGATAAACGGCCTTCCAGTATTTCTTTCGTTTTGATTCATTTGGCCAGCTGCCATTCAGATCTTTGAATGACACTCTCCGACATAACCAGAGCTTAGGGGAAGCTGAAACCATTTTAGTACCATTCATGGATTTTCCATCTTTTCCTGATGAACATCAGTCTTCTCCCTTTACCGACCTTCACTATACCCAATACAAGCCCACTATGTCTTCCACAAAGTCTCCCAAGCAGTTTCCTTCCTATTTCGACAAGCGAAGAAAAGCCGCAAAACATCGTGACACTTCCCCATTCTTACAGTATGATGATCACACTCGTGTAGAAACTAGACGCAAAGATTGTATACCAGCTGAACTGGTCCGAGATCCACAGAAAGATCACGACGCTTACGGAGTACATTCTTGGACTGATGCGCAGTCAGTATAATATTGTCCGAATTAAAGTAATTTGACTTTTGATTAATAGGCTTGCTCAACGATACAAGTTTCAAAAAGAAATAGGATATGGTGAATAGGGCTGCTATCCGAAAGATTGCTCATTACTAATGCATCATAGGGAATTGGGGAAGCTGTTGGCTGGCAACATTGCGAGGTTCAGCAAGGTCTTGCTCCAACGCTGATGTATGTTTTGCTGTCAAATTGGTCCACAGGCATGGAACATCTTCAGCTCATGCCAGAGCCAAAGCCTTGTGGAATGAATTTAAAGTCTTGCGAGCATGCGGCATTCCGGTACATGAAAATCTCGTTCATTTTAAGGATTTCATCATGACACCATCATACGCATTGATAATCATGGATCACTATCGTCAAGTGATGAATGTGGCATTACCATCAAAGGTCTATGCAGGAAAGAATGGCTATTTTTACCAGATGCTATCTTCCATAAATTGGCTCCACAACAAGAATGTGACACACTGTGATATCAAAGTCGCCAACATGTTAATAGATACAAGTCGTGACAAACCAAGAGGAAGGCCGGTCCTTGTGAGTGTAGATGTTTCTTTTGAGAAAAGAATTTGATACAGCCACAGGTGGATTTCGGGTTTGCTACACATCACACCTCGGACCCAAAATTTATGAGCACGTTAAGCTGGGGAACACCGTGAGTCCAGTTCGAGTTCAGAGTTACAATATTTGATCCATTTAAAGAGAATATTTGAGCCCTGAGAGAAGTCGTGGAGATCTCCATGATGAGAGACTGGCAGATGTATGGGCTTTAGGTGTCACATTCTTTGAGATTGCTACCGGTCGCACGCCTTTCGAATACGAAGATGAACAGGCAAGTAAAGAAAGTTTCGATCATAAGATCTGACATAGTCTACAATAAGTTTCTTACAAAAAAACAACTCGAGCTATACTACGCAAGGACCCTAGAGAAAGAATGGGTAGGATCGTGGTCTATGGCAGAAGGATTGGAAGACTTATGTAAGACTATGCTGGACCCTGATGTCAAGCAACGAAGTTACACCGAAGAATCCTTGAAGCACCCATTTTTTACTTCCTTGTGTCATGATGCAGAGAAGACGTGTGAAGAGTTACAAGGAGCTATGTCAGACACAACAACTCCCTGTCTTGACGATATTGCATCATCAGACCCTCCGTCGTTCGACTGTAGCGCTAAGCCAGAAATAAAGCAATCCAAGGATTCTAGCACCATAGAAGATACTCCTCTACTGAAACGAGAACTTCCACATCGAAGAAATCAAGTGGTTATCGCGGCTGAAGACTCGGACGGATCTGATGTGAATCTACAGACGTTGAACATATCATCAACGCAAAACAATTTGCAAGATGTACCTGAAACACCTCTGCTCAGGATGGCTTCAGAAGTGTCGCAACTACACTTATCTAGCATTAACACCGCCTGCAAGTGTCAGAAATGTCCAGAGCAGGCCAGCATGTTACCAATACCCTGTAGAGAAAACTTCACTCAACGCATCAGTACTATAAGCAGACTTCAAGAAAAAGAAAAAAGGATGTTATCTACGATGTGCCACGAAGTTGCTGAAAGGACAAGGTCATTCACAGCAGAAGAAAACTCGGTCCTATGTAGGTTATATTCCATGCAAAGGGAACAAACTGAAATAGTCGAAAGCATGCAACGACAGTCCAGTTAGCCTGGTCGAAAGTAAAGAAAAGATGCAAACGCCTTTTCTTCAGACTGAATTGGTCACCAGTCAAGGGAAGAATGGTCTAGAACAGGATTCAAAGAGCATCAAAAAATGTTGCTCAAGTCCTCATGTCATTTTGAAGGACAATCATAGTAGGAGCATAGCAGACTTACATGAAAAGATAGATGACCTGTATACTTTGGTACAAGCGCTAAACAGCACACTGCACGATTTGCAGAGGCTGTGTACTACTATTGAAAAACAGCAACATCATTCGGAAGTAAGAGCCCATGCAGTTGGAAATGAAAGGAAGGACAGCCGGCCTATTTTCACAAAATCAAGCTGCAGAGAGCTGGAACGTAGTAAGAGAGGTTTGCAAGGAGAATTGAAATTTGGGTCAACACACCAAATTGACCTCCTACATTCTACAACGAGCCAAGCAAGGGGGGAAGTTAGCTCTTCACTAACGAAGCAACCCTCAAACAATGCAACACGCCCTTTTGCTCTTTGCTCGTCAATACAAAATGCTTGCGTGGCGGCTCCAGAGCATTGGCCTGTACATCTGAGGACAAATACCCATGGCGAGGAACAGAAAAGCACTTACAATCGCACAGACACTAGATCACAAGTGCCATTCGCATCTCTTTCGTCAAAACCCCGATTGGAGTGTGCGAAGATGAGTGAAACGCCCGCGCAACAAGAAGGTTGCTCCAGCAAAAGAAAATTGGGCACACTGCCATTTCGTCTTGTGCGCTCCAGCTCTGTGGGAACAGTGACCTTGGGAAAGAAAATGGGAGGATTACGAAGCAATAAGCGCAATACATTTGTCAGAGGAGACGGACAGGACAGCTTGGAAGTCCTGGACAAAGGACAAGAAAAAGCATCGGTATCTTGTCGATCCTCCGACGCAAGCGACTTACGAAGTATACTTGCACAGACTGATGGAGGAAGAGAGAGGGCAAATTACGACTTTGGGCTTTCTCCTAGCAGACGTAGCAGTCCGCACTCGATGTCAGTGTGTCAGACCCCATTACTGCCAAGTCATGACCAAAGTCACACGATGACTACAAAAAGCAGCGTGGGCCTGTGGCGTTTGCTTGCCAGCAAGATGCATGGTCCCCGCCGCCCATGATCATTTATGATAGCAATGTCGTCTCGATGCTATATAGCGGTGTAATTCACTCTCAAAAAGAACAAATGGGGTATTATCGAATGAGTGATAAGTTTAAGTGTTTAGTCAGTGACGGAGTTGTTTGGTTGGTCACCAACATCACCAGCATCGAGGAGGGAATATTCTACAGACGTCATATTTAGCCTTTGACACATGCATTTTCAAAAAAACTCACGCTTCATCAGTGTGCATTCCCCGCCAACTTCAAGGTCAATGTTGTAACAATAAAATATCCCCTCGGACGTCGCACACATGATTTGAGGTGTTGTGTTGCTGATGGCCACCACGGAACTTACGCCTGCAGAAGGAAGCTTAAAAAAAGCAAAGTCCCTTGAAGGCTCCCACATCTCTGCCAGCGTGTGAGGGAGATAGCCGCCCACTGATCCTGTGATGTTCCGGCCCAGTGCTAAAGAACGTCTGCGAAGAGAACCGCTAGGATAATTAAGATAGGAAGGCCATCAACACATGTTACATACCTCAATCCACCAGCGCGTTTGCGGTCATCGATGAACGCCTCAAAACCTACCCCACTCCTTGCTGGATTACTTGACAAACTTGCACTCTCGGAAACGCCATCCACACTACTCAATCCTGGACTCCCTGTCGGTGGGATTACGTTCCCTGCACTGTCCACCTGGGCGCCTTGCGTCAGTTTGAAAATGTGTACAGTCTCGGATGCACTTGAGACGGCTAAAAGGCTGCTGACTGCATTGAAAGCGATCGAATAAATCCTTGAGGCATAGCTCCCTCTACGGAATTGATAAAGCTTTTGCGCACTAGGTATGCTGAAAACACGGATGACAGTACCTTTGTCTGAGGCGGTGGCTAACATTGTGCCAGTAGAATTGAGACTGAGAGACGAGATGGGCGTCTTGTGAGCTTGGATAATATTTGTCACATTGAGCGACAGAAGGTCGAATATGAGGACGTCACCAGGCGACGGAGTGGAGGAGCTGGATGCAAATGGTGATTTGGGTGACGAGACTGGAGACGGATAGGCCAAGTAACACGGATCTGATGATGGCGAGAGCGCACATATGGCTACAAGGATGAGGATGCGTTAGAACAAGTGTATCACATCGAAGTACACTCACCTTGGGGATTGGGGCTCGTCTCTATTGTGTGAAGAAGCTTCATGTTTGAGATGTCGTAGATGTAAATTTCTTCTTCTAAAATGACAATCAGGCGCCTTCGATTCAACTTGACGCCAAGGACAGCAGTGGGGAACACAAGCTCGCATATTGTGGACTGTCTCTGTGTCATGGTACGAATCAGCTTTCTGAGGACATGGTCTTATATTACCTACCTTGGTGTTGATAATCTTCAGCTTGCGCGGGCTACTGCTGGGCTGGCTATCTGCAGTCCCAACAACAGCGACCAAACTTGTACAGAAAAGCATCTCTACAATGCTACAAGGTCCGTCACTCTTTGTATAGACTTTTCCGAAGGGCTCTACGTTGGCGATTGAATAGCCTCGTCGAGTTCCCACGCTCAAACAACTGCCATCCTGATTGAAAGAGACAGATAACAAGTCTTGCGAGGCCTTTGAAGGTATTGTATGTGACATGTTGGGATCAGTGTAATGGGTGCAACCCAGCGCAATGTACGATGCACACTTCGCTTTTGTTTGTTGCGGACCTTAGCAGGACAAAGAGACGAGGAAAGGTGTGGCGCGTGCGATGCACACAGACGTCGCGTTTTAGAATACATTGTGGGACGAGATGCTACTATTACATGACTTCTATTCCCCTCGTCTCAAAGGGGAGCAAGAGCATAGCAAAGGAAGCGACAATAAATAAGGACGCAGAGACAAATATGGGTGTCTGAGAGTTGGCAGACGACCCGTAAGCTGCAATGAATGTCGGCAGTATACCAAAGAGGCGTTGAACGCTCATCGCAAGACCATCACCGGCTCCTCGACAAATTGTGGGGAAGCACTCATAAGTGATTGCGCTGTAGAAAAGTAGTGAGCTTTGCTCATTCGACTCGACGTATACGCACTACAAAATGGCGTACATGGCATTTTGTGCCAGGCTCACACCACAATTCCACCCCAATACTTGACTTGGAGTCTTGGCCGTAGTGAATCCGAAAAGGCAGCAGCCTGTCAAGCATGTGAAAAACGCCATAGCTCCTCGTCGCCCCAGTCGAGGAAGCTCGACAGCAGCAGCAGCCAGCAACGAGCCTGGCACTCCTAGCACGGCAAAAATGACTAACTGTCTGTATTGTTCTGACTGAGTTGTGACGCCTTGATTGCCGCCAGACTCCGCAATGTAGATGGCTTCCATCCAGAGCATCAGTCACGCATCTCCCTTCACTTCGCATCACGTACCGATAAAAGCGTTGAAAAGAGGGTAGGCTATCCCAATGGCTGACCAACAGAACATGATGATCAGTGTATTGAGTGCCATGCGTCGACTGGCAAACAACATTTTCATGTGTTGCTTGTCGTACTGCTGAAGACTTCTACGCAATTGCTTGAGATCGCCTACATTCAACCATGGTGTGCGATGAAATTTGGCTACAGGCACTTGCTGAAGCGATTGGCCGTGCTCTTTGCTTTCGTCCACGGCCTCAACGTGTCGTGCTTGCCCTTTTGTAGATGGAGCGTCGGCCTTTCCTTCGCTTGCGTGTGATACCAAAGATGATTCTACTCCTGATTCTACTCCTACGTAGACATTTTGCAGCTGCTCTACAGTGATAGTATTGACCGTGCCATTTTGTTCGGCAATGTAATTCAACACTTCTACGGCTTCTTCATCTCTTCCCTTGCCAATGAGACTTCGAGGAAACGTGTGAGAGTCGAGATAATTCTATGCTTCCCACTTACTACTTGGGAGATTCAGGTACTGGGAAAATAAAGAACCGTAAGATCCAGAGGAAACAGGAAAACCCGCCCACAGTAAAGAAGAGATATCGCCAGCCCATGTTAGACTCGCGGGGGCACGGCTGTTCACTACACCTGTAATTCGTGATGAGAGCCTACAAGAAAGGGGATCAGAAGGGCCAAGTTGCTACGTGGGCCACATACCCATCCACACAGTGCAGACAATAGCTGGCCCAAGCACCAAAAGAGAGAAAGCAGAGTGAGAATCCATTGCTTTGCGGCAGGAAGAACTAGTTGATCTTTAGTAAGGCCGCTCCTCGAGCAGTTGACAACACTCACATTCACAGAGAAGAGCACCATCGACTGGCAGACTTCCCCCTATGCCTACACCTGCAAATGCAAGCAGGATCCCTGTGGCTTCAAAAGTAGGGGCGCCACCCACTGCCATCATGAATATGCTACCTATGAACAAAGTCGACAGCCATGAAATCTTGCGACCGATGACATCGCTTCCAATGCCCCAGAGTCTATTGTAGAAGTGGGTTAGACTCCATTTACATAGAAAAACCATATACCTACGTTGCACCAAAAAGTAGACCCACATAGAGAGAGAAAGTCATAAACTGTACGGGTGTCTTGGAATTGAACTCCAATTTGATCTGCGGCAGGGACATACTCAGTGCGGTGAAGATGATCTGGAATCCCACCATTAGTCCTTCAGCATCTTTATACACATGAGCTTACGTTGTCAACTGCCCATCCGGTGCCACACAAGAATGTCAGAGACCATTGGAATCGCCCAAAGCCCATGCGTAATATCTCCCGATTGACGAGAAGCATCTTCCGCTCATGTTCGATATCCAGTCCCATGGCACTCGCACGGGAGTGGCTTGTCTCATCTGCTAGCTTTGAAACAACAGCTTCGGATGTTTTCTTCTTTTCCTCATCTTGCAACCTCTTTTCCAGGTCGGTCTGTGCCATAATGTTGCAGTGGTCAAGGGAAAAAGGCGCCAGTCCCATTCAAGAAGATTGGATCTCTGCGCAGACAGTAGCGTAGCGCCTTCTTCTCACTCCCTGCATAACCCACGCTAAGGTGTAAAAAATACGACTGTAATACGTTCGTTCCACTCAAGTGTGATTGGTTCAGAAGAATGTTTGGTAAACAAATACACCACTATCTACTCTATGACATGATATTTGCTCTTTTTCAATTTAAGCCCAGACCCTTCCTGCAAGGCAAACAAAGCATAGATGTTAGGTTGGAGGTTCTTGTTAGGAGCGGACCACTTACCACAGGCTGCTCGAAGCGCAGATTGCTCCGGTACCGGCGAAGATAGACAATCGCACGCTCTTCAAGAGTGTCTGGCTCAATACCTAGATCGGAGAATCCAAGGGTGCCAGGCTCGTCAGCCCGGTCATCCAGGTAGCGTCTTTCAAGCTCATCAGGGCTCAACATAGGCCACCAAACAAGGCTACCCGCCTTTGTAGCAGCCTTGAGGACAGCCTTGGGAATATTGACGCCCGGGCGGAGAGTCTTGTTGAATGTTAGCGATTCGACAATCTTCAGGATATCGTTAATTTTGTACGTATTGGGACCCCCAAGGCTAAAGGTTTGGCCCAAGGTGGTAGCTTCAGCGTCAGACATGATATCCAAAGCCTGTGCCACATCGAAGGAGTGCACGGGACGCAGCTTCGTTTGCCCATAGTTGACATGCCACAGAAGAGGATAGACTGCAAGGGAATTTGAGTTCATACCATCAGACTATTGTACTTCAGCTTGTCTCACCTGCCATCTGGTTCAAGAAGCGGTCCTCATGGCCAAACATCGTTCCAGGACGAACGATGGTAGCACCGTCGAATGCTCGACGAACAGCTTCTTCTCCCTCAGCTTTGGTCCGGAGAAAAACACTTGGCGAGTTTGCGTCAGCGTTCAAGTGAGACACATGAATGAATCTGGAGACACCAAGAGCTTCTGCCATTTGCGCGAGTTTGGCAGCACCGGAGACATTTACGTCTTGAAATTTGAAATTCCTGTTACAACTATTAGCGATGTTCTTTGGGAAGACCGATAACATACTTGGTCTCGTAATCGCGTCCAACCAGGTTGTATACAACGTCAGAGTGACGCATGCATTCCTCGATCTGTGCGTCATTGCGAAGGTCCCATTCCTAGAGCCAAAGCTTGAGCATCGATCGGACAAAATGAAACATCAAACCTACCATAGGGACAATCTGACCCAAGTCACCCATAAGTTTCAGGTGTCTCTTCTCATCTTCATCTCTGTATGGTATTACGACTTGCGACCCTTTTTGTGCAAGGCGGTTCACAAGATAACGACCTAGGAAACCTGTGCAGCCAAACACAGTAGCCACATGGCCGGAAACAGAAGAGCTGATGGTATGTTGATGGTGAGAACGGCAAAAAATTCGTGCACCAAGTTACTTACCGACCCCCACCAAACGGTCCGGCTCGTTGAATAGGAAGCCCCGTTTTGTGTTTGACAGTCAAGTCATGCAGAGCACAGCGCTGTATGCGAATTGCCGTGGCTGCTGTGGAGCTTGATGCTTGAAGCGAAGCCCTGTGCGGGATCTGTCTGAGAAGCACCATGGCGTGAGCCGCTATGATAGATCGGTGCAAAGTCGCTCCAGATGACCAGTACTGCCGCCCAATAGCATGCGCGCACGACAATCGAGCTATTATCACGTGAATGTTTGTTTCAAAGGGCAGCTAGCGTCAAGAGTGCACTGACAAGTCTACGCCCTCACCGAATTCTCCACGTCACAGTCGGAACAATGGCAGTAAGTCGAGGAAAGAGGGAACTTTTGCTCTACTAACACGACAAGCCAGTCACTCATCAGAAGTGTAGGACTTGTTGCTTTCTTGGCAGTGGTACAAGCTCATGACATCAATGAGCATGGTGAAATAGAGCCCGCCAGCATTGCGAATACTCCGCAGGCAAATGCTGGACAGGAGTCTTACATTCAAAAACACATGGCTACAGAACACCACATAGGTGCATTTGACCTCGGAAGTTTCTTCTCTTTGCATGATCTCAACCGCGATGGCGTCTGGGATGTAAGTGATTGCATTGTGTATCTTGCGGTACTCACACCAACTTTGTAACAGAGATCCGAGATTGAGGCAATTTATGGAGTACACCACTCGACTTCCGCAAAGCATTCAGCTAACTATGAGGTACATGATGAAAAGGCAAACAAAATCGTGTCAGAGGTCCTTCGCAAGCTGGACTACGACCGTGATGGCCTGATCACCAAGCGAGAATTCGAAAGCGGTGGCCCTAATGGATTGCCCTCATTCCAAGAATTCGGCAAGAACGTGCTTGGCCACCATTACGGTAAGCTGACATAGTATGTTGTGGATACTGCTGATTTCAGAGACAGATGAGGAGTCTGAATATTTTGTCCACCACGAGGAGATATACCACAATACCCCAGACAAGCAGACGGAAGAGTCATACACACACCCAGAAGACATTGCACATTTTGCTCACCACGAAAGGATCGAGGCAGAGGAAGAGCAGCGTGAGCGTAAAGCAGAAGGCATGCCTACAATGGAGGAGGACGCCAGGCGGAAAGCGGAAGCACTTGCTAAAGGGGAAAAATACGAGTCGCCTTATGAGGCACAAATCCCTAAGGAAGGAAGTCCTGTTGCTCCACAGTACGCTTACGATCCACATGCTGGTGGAAAGGGATACGCACAACGGGAATGGCACAGCACAGAGCATGTCTTTAAGACGCCACAGGGAGAACACGTTGTCAAAAGCGGCCCCATTGAGGTAGACTCGTCGACATCTGGACCTCATGCGAAGGGCCAAGACGATGGTGAAACGCCTCAGAAAGTCCCTGGTGAAACGGATGAAGGCTACAAAGATCGTTTGGCTGCCTGGCACCAACAGAAGGAGGCGGCTCAACAGTATGCTCGTGTCAATCCTAATCTTGTTTCTCCTGGAATCGATCCCAATACGGGCGAACCCAAGCGTGTTCCTGGAGAAAGTCTGGAAGACTTTCTGAATCGGAAGTCGCGGGCAAAGTTTGCTCAAGCACAAGCACGACCCGCTTTCAGACCAGCCAACAAACAAGACCTGAAGAAGTCGGCACCTAACAAGGTAAGCTCGCTTCGACACACATCTGGACACTTGACAGACTTCACTCTATTAGTATCCACCTATTCAAAACAGGCTAAAGAAATCAAGTTTCTTTGTGAGTACACCTGGTTATTGTATTGTGTGTCTTCTGATACGCTTGGTCCATAGGGAGAGTTTTAACCAAGCCTGATATATCTTATCCGTGTTCGCATGCTTTTTGCCGATAATTTCATAAGTATGCCATGTCCTTTGTTTTCGTCCAAAATAGGGTTCCGCACAGATCTACCTCGGAACGTTTCGAATGGGAAGGGAGTAAATCACGGTGTATAGTTCCAAGACTTTTATACAGGTCGAGGAGTCCCTGGAATGGTGGCGATGAAAGAACGGCCTCTCGAAACTATTGGCTGAGTACCAAAGTGGGTTCTTTGATTGTAGAGATGGATATGCCCATGCTCTATATCAGGTTTGTCGTACTTTAACAAAACGTCCTCGTCCTTGTCAAAACTATACAGCGAGAGTGTGTCAAAGAAACCATCGCTCACAGGACTAGATGGAACCGAGCAAGCGACGTCAAAGGAGTGGTGAAGCTCGCATGGGCTCTCCATCTCTGTAACAAAAGCGACAGGATCACTGGTGAACGCTTTCGCGCTCTTTTCGACGTAATTATCGCGTCTGTCACCTAGGTTTCGAAAAAGAACAGACTTATGATCGCCCTTTTCGTCATGAGTAGCATGGTCGAGGAATCTATAGCGAGTTTCCCAAGAGGGAAAACCCCGTTCCGGTTCTTCGTCGATGGTGATGGGCGGCAAAGTTGGTTTTTTGAATAGAGTTCTCAAAGAGTCACTACTCGGATGATTGATACTGACGTCAGGGGGCCGCGGTAGCGCAGATGTCGGTGCGGGGCTGGGCGGCGGCAAAGGCAGACTTCTCAAGGCCGAGATAGATGAGGCAGAATGAAGTCGTCTTAGAGTCCTCGATGTTTGACTATAGTTGGAGTTCGGCGTATTGGCCGCTGAATATGATGAGACTCTTTTGTTCGTTCCTGCGATGAACTTATGTCTTTCTGGCAATTCTTCTCGAACATGCTCAATATCCGCTTTTTCATCAGTCAGAAAGGGGGTTCTTGTCCCCGGTACTGTACTTGAGCTGGTGATTTCCGTCCAATTTGTGTTTCGGTCCATAGCATGTCGGCGCAGTGCAACGGTATAAGGCTGAGAGTCCGTACTGCTTAGACACCTTCCATAGGCGCGATCCTGACTCTTGGACCCGGAGTTACTACTTTGTACCGACTCTACCTCCACGGTGTTACGAGGAACCTCACCTTTTGCCTCTGCTAATGAGTATATGAGGGTTCTCAACATACTCTGCCATTTTGTCATCCGCCCTAAATTATCAAATTGTAGAAACCAAACACTCGAATCCATGCTACCGGCACGATTTTTTGCGGATACCATTGACTGCCCAGATACTTTCAGTGCCCATTCTTGGCCTAAAGGTATATTGACACCAAGCTTGGGCGTCGTCTCCGCAACAGCTACAAAGCTTGAGCTTGTTAGAACTAGTCTTTCCTCCTCAACATGTTGAGAACTCTTGAAAGAATGAATTACAGCGAAAGGGACTTCTGAGTCTGCTTGTATGTTGAATTGCGTTGGTTGAAAATCTCCTGTCAGAGCCATGGCCTTCGACAATGATGATATGTTTTGTAAAGCATTTGTCGTCACGATAATATTCTGCTCCAACCAGTGCGATTTCCTCAGAGTGAAGTACCGTCGTGCCTCGGAGAGCTTAAATATGTTCTCATTTATAATTGTCCAGGGCTGAAGTTCGGCAATTGTAGTCGGATATTCTGACAGACCGCAGAAAACAGAATTTTGTCCCTTCTGACGCTGGGGAGTTGCTCTTGACGTGAAGTTGACTCCCTTCAGTGTAGCCCCTCTCGGTGAATGTAATGATGTGGATGGGTAGGAGAAGAAAGATGAATTATCATGCATCTCTGTTACGCAATTTGCAGGTTGATCAGATACCATCTTGTTTCCCACCACACTGACATCTACTTCCCTCCTCGACTCATGCCGAGATGATTTTTTTGGAGAAGCCGCGAGAAATACCATGCAAGGTCGTCTGATGTGAAGTTCCGCGGTAATTAAAGGATACACACTGATGGGAGGCAAGGAGGGCAAAGATTGAAGCAGTCAAAGTTTGAGCGATGTATATAGCCTTTTAAAGCAGCACCGTCCCTATATTGTTAGACGCATAATTTACATTACAACCCGTTTGGAGAGCGGAACCGATGTAATGAAGCCAGAAGGAGTCACGAAAGCGAGATTCTGATAATTTCCGATGGGAAAGAGATGATGAATCGTACTCTCTCTCTCCCCCGAGTAACGAAGGGTATTTGACCCTAAGTTTAGGGAGAAAACTCCTGCAGGCGATCTGAGCGTATAGGAATGAAAGTGCCTGACAAATCTACGAAGATGGCATGGAGCATGGGAAATTTCGACAAAGGGGCTACTCGTGGGAATTGAAATTACGCAAACAAATCACATTCCTCAATTGGTAGTAGAATGCTAGAGAGCAGCATGAGTAGTAATCTACGCTTTGTGAAACTGTCACCTTCCCTTTGTCGAAGCATGGAACTGCCTTACGCACAGACCAACCGGTCCTATCATACCCGGTGTGCGTAAACCGCGTCTGGGGAAGAAGGGCATAATAGTTGACACTGTGTTCCACTATCACTGTACTGTCTACCTTCCTCGCATCATGTCGATTAAACACGGAGTGAAGACTCTAGGAGTCATTGGGGCTGCCGGTCAGATGGGAAATGGAATTGCTTATGTTGCTGCCACAAAGGCGCAAATTCCACGAATTCTCTTATGTGACCAGTCAGACGTAACTTTAGACAAAGGGATCAACTTCTTTGAAAAATTGCTGGCGAAGGACGTATCCAAGGGAAGATTGAGTCAAGATGAAGCCGATCGGGCAAGAGGAAGTCTTGTGAAGGTCCCAGGAAGCGTGTCGAATCTGGTCGATGCGCATACTGACGGGCCACCTCAAATGGTCATCGAAGCAGCTACTGAGAATCTCGGCGTCAAGCAATCCATCTTCAAAGCTTTGGCAAGCTCCCTTCCTATCTCCACAATATTAGCCACTAATACTAGCAGTATAAGTGTGACAAAGATTGCTGCCAGCGCCATTGCAGAGTCTGCCAAATCCGGAAGCCAAGAGGCTTGGGACGGCCCCAAAAGAGTGAGTTTCCCCTTCCAAGTGAACGGAACTAATTCGGTTTCCAGGCGCTTGGTTTGCACTTTTTCAATCCAGTTCCTGTCATGAAGCTTGTCGAGATTATTCCTGCCTTGCAGACATCAGACGAGGTTTTAGCACGTTCCCGATCATTCGCAGAGGCGTGTGGTAAAACAATCACTCAGAGTGCAGACACACCGGGGTTCGTCAGTAATCGGTTACTGATGCCATTCATTAATGAAGGTGCGTCAAAAAAGACACACGAAGCATGCTGTGCTCACTATGCGTGTACGATACAGCCATTATTGCGTTAGAGACGGGTGTGGCATCCAAAGAGGATATCGACACGACTCTCAAACTGGGAATGAATCATCCTATGGGGCCGCTACAGCTTGCGGATTTCATTGGGCTTGATACCTGCTACGCCATTACTGAAGTCCTTCTTCGGGAAACAGGCGACTCCAAGTACCGACCATCTGTGCTGGTGAGTCATCGACAAGGTCGAGGAACAAAGGGGTATTTACCAAAGGCCATTGCAGTTGGGCAGGATGGTGGACGCCGGATGGCTGGGCAAGAAAAGCGGCAAGGGTTTCTACGAATACAATTGAAATGAGAACAAACGTACTTTTTCGTACGCATCATGTCCAGCTGCTTGCGAAATGACACAGTCGTTTGGCACCCTCTGTCCATGCTACAGAAAGATTCGATGCGGTGGGTTGCGTGCCTTGTATTCGAGAGTCGATAATCTTGATTCCGGGCACGCGTGAGCTTAAGTCTTTTTGGCCTGGGAGCAGGAATGGCTTGAGGATACTTTCGATGTCCAATGTCCAAATGGTGCTCTGATCACTATTGTCCTCCACGTCTACTGACGGAGATGAAGCTGTTAAACTTGGGCCTTTCTGCGAGACTGGAAGTATGAGGAAGATGACCAGATTACTAGACTTGCGAATACGTGCCACGTCTGCATGGTATTTTTCTAACAAGGTTGCTTGTCGCTCTGCGTTGTGTGATGGCGGAGCCGAAAAACCATTCATGAACAGATGCGTGTGGTTCTTGAGATGCTGCTGAGACACAGGACTAGAAGCCCGAGGGGTGAGGTCTCCATCCTCATCGCCTCTCTCATCCTCGAACAAAGCATCCGAAGCCACGTCAATCGACTGGAACATCACCTCACAGTGAGCATCACATGCTAGGGCTCGGGCTAAAGATTGTCTGCCGTCCTCCTTACTATACTCCAAAGTTCGGCGAGGATCAAAGCCGTCGATTCCCTGAAGTTGATCTGCCAATAAGGCTACGCTATGTACACCATAGTCTTCTCGATCTGGAGAAGTGGTGACAGAGTGGCCATCATGAAGCTTGCGGACATGAGCAGGTGGCGGCGCGATCAGCGTGACGGTGAAGTCCTGTGAAAGGTCTCGTAGCAACTGCGCCAGAAGGTGAATGTTACCGGAGCTTCGAACGAAATTTGGAGCTATAGAGAGTGACAGTGATGGACGTATGTTCTGCCAAAATGATGTCAATCTGAGCCGATTTGTCTCAGTCAGGCTCACCCTTTTACCCCGGTTCCGCTCATCATCCGCTTGCCTCGATGAGGAGGGTAATGTCTGCGTATGCGACCAGAAGTTGTACAAGTAGTAGCCTAATCCACCTAGAGCAACCAGGCTTCCGGCCAAAGCTAAGGTTCGATTGCGGCTTCTATTCGCTTTCGCCGTGGGAGGGGCCATGATGGTGGATGTGGATAGCCGGTAGTAGTAAATCGCACAGACGCGACAAGCTTATCATTGCACTAAAAAATACATATGAATGCGGAACCTAGTAATACATTGGTAGTGCGTAAAGTCTAGTAGCCAAATCATTCTCCCTTGCGTTCATACATCTGAAAGGTATCCACTTTGTCTTGTGTCTCTTTGTCTTGTTTTCCAAGGCGCGATAATTGTCGCAGTCTCTCCACTCGCTCTGTCTGCTGTGTCCAGCGTTGTGAAGTTGGTTGAGCAATCTCTTCGTCCAGGTTTGCTTGTGCGGCAGCTGTGTCTCCATCGTCTACGCTGACCACGTGGATGCCATTTGAAGCGGACGTTTCGGAGTCTAGGCTCAACTCTTGTGCATAGAACCCTGCCGGAACTTGTCCAGGAGCAGGTGGCATCCCTATAGCTACGCCCGTCTCTCTCTCGCGGAGGTATCTAGCGAGCGCATCTTGGTTTTGAGACAGGGCCTTCTCACGTTGTCTTTCGCGCTCATTGATCGCTCTGACATTGGGCATGATCAATGGTGCAACAAGAGCTTGCCTTGAACGAACTTTGGCCAAATTCGCTTGTGTTACTTCCATTGACAGGTCTGATCGAGGTTGGATACTGTATTCGATATTCCACTTGAGAGGTGGTAGTTTTGCTCGCCTTCTCCTACTGATCTCATCTTCAGATGATGCATCTATACCATGCCCTTTGGGTGCATTGAAATCTATAGGTCCTTTAACCAGTGAATCAGATAGGTAGCGGTCCACTTGCACGTCAAACTGCATGAGACGATCGTTTTGATCAGTTTCGTTTGCCTCGCCTCCTTCTGTTTGGACAAAAATAAGGAGCTTCGGATCGTCACCCAACTGGGTATCGAACGTTACTCGCAGTGAGTCATGCGAATAGATTCTTGTGATAGACTCCAAAATCCTTTCCAACATCCCTACAGAGAGCAAGAATGCTTGCTCACCCATCTCTTCACTTGAAAAGAGCTTCTGTGCGATGTCCTCAAGAGGAACATACTGGAAACCATACATGGTGGCCGTGCTATGATATGCCACTAGGATTCCATCCATGTTTCCGATCCGTGCCTGAAAGAAGTATTTGAGAAAGGCAGACCGGGTCATATCCCACATTTCGCGTTCAAAGCTTTCAAAAACACCGTTTGTGTGACGAATCATATACCCTGATGATTCCACCCAATTCGCACGATCTTGGCGGACAGCAATGACTGCTCGAGTTTTCAAATCAAAAGTACGACGAGGGAGGCGTTCATCGCAGCAGTCTAACTGAGATCGCATCAGGAATTGATCCGTTTCAGAATAGTAGTATGCCTCCTTTCTTGTCCTTTCTTGTTCTGTTAATTCATGGCTATTCACTCTCAAGTACTTTTCGTACTCTTCTAAACGACTTGTCAGAAGCTTTTCAACACTTTTCCCGAGTTGCGTCAGAACATAATTGGAATTCTCCCCTTCACCAGATGCACTCTTGTCATTATCCACGGCATATCGTACGTGAACACTGCCATTCTCTTCTGTCTCCTCGAAACGTCGTAGAATGACGCTGGCTGGAAGTCTAGCACCAAAACTGAAGCCTTTAGGCTGTTTAGCGAAGCCTTCGGAGAAGCCTTTGAGTTCTGGCTGTTTGTTGGCTGAAACACAGAAGTAAATATGACTCAAAAGACCAGTCAAGCTACTTGTGCTTCCGGAGAATTTCTTGCGACGTTTGTTTGCTATTTTGGCAAGCTCTGGATCAATGCTAGACGTAAGGTAGGATGGTAGTGCGGCATAGTCGAACAAGTCAACGTCGTAAAGATCACGAATTTTTGGCTCAAAGTTGTATATACCTGTGCGAGGATCGCGCAACCAATGAACTCCTGGATTGAAGAGGACTCGGTCAAGACCATGTGCAAGGTGGGAGACTTGCATTTCTCTCAGAGGCTCAACTCTCCTCAAAGGCACATCTGAAGAATCAAGTAAGCCTCCGACAGCCGTAGTCCATTTATGCGTCTTATTCCATTCGTCATACTCCGCGGAGCTTTGATCAGGAATCTTACTTCTTGGTAAGTATTGTGATGAAGAAACCTGTTGACCAAGTTCCGCACTGGTCGAAGGTTTGACTTTCCGAAGATCCTCCGCCTCTTTCCCGTTGTACAGCTCAGTGATGGGATTGGGCCTTGAAGCTGAAGGGGACGCCTTTGTACGGTCTGTTCTGCCCTTTTCAGACTTGCTATTTCCAAGAGCATCTTGAACAATCTTTTCCATAGGCCGATCACCTCGCAATCGTTTCCCTTTAAGCTGGTCCACTGAATTGATAACGCTTACCTCAGCGGCTTCGATATTACTTGAATCTCTTTGGCCACGCCTTTGACTATTTTTCTCTGCTCTGCTCCTTGATGAATTTCTTTCCATTCTCTCGCGAAAGAAGCGTACTGCCTCTTTACCAAAATGTTTATGTTCGGGAGCTTCTTTTGCATTAGAGCTGAACATTTCATCAGACTGGTTGACCTTTTGCTTTCCCTTTTCCGCACGTCTTCTACTGATACTAGGTCTTCCGTCATGGGAAGATACTTCTATGCTTTCAGAGAGACGACTTGATAACCGGTTGAGCCTTCTACGAGATAGACTTAAGCTAGAGGACTTTGTGTGTAATGTTCTTGAACCTACGCCTCGTCTTGGACACATGTCACAGAAAGGTGCTTCTATTCTCCAGCTTCTTTTGGCAGGGAGATATATTGATGCCATCGATCCGAGCGCACAACAGGTATGTGTACCGGTGCTTAGGCCTCTTTGCACCCCTTTGACGAATGCCAGAGGAAGCATTTTGAGGTACTTTGTTACAATCTGAGTAAAGATGGTGTTTGTGGATAGCCCAATCTTCCCAGACAGCGCTGCACGTGTTCTTCTTCCCAAAAAATTTTGGACCAATACCAAAATTGGAGGTGTGGCTTAGGATATCCTCTTTTCATGCAAGGTTGTCATCATATAAGGTAGCAGGGATGCCTTCATCACTTGCTGCTCAGCTTACAGCAATAAAATCCCACAATGCGGATCGTCTTTCTAGCAGTAAGACAGCTTCGCATTCCAAGTCTTTGTCGTATCTCTTTCCCCCTGAAATAGCCTCGGCCCAGGATCTCTACATGCTCCATGGACTAGGATCAAATGGATGGGAGGAGCTATCCAATATCGATCCATCCATAGCTAAGTGGGGCCAAGAGTCAGGAGTGGCGAGCATATTGTTCGGAGACGGCAGCCGCGACTTGGATAGACTTACAAAGGATAAAGAGGAGAATGCAAGAATAGATAATGGGATCTCAGACTTTTTCCTGATCCTGGGCGACAATCTATTAGAACGAAGCGCTGCAAAGTGTATTGAATGGCTCGTTAGAAGATTCAGGATACATGAGTATAACGTCGAGACAACGCTAGGTGCATTCATGCCCTTTCACGAAACTCAAGAGTTTGCACGCATGCTTCAGATTCTAAATATCGATGGAAAACAACATTTGGCTTTTCTGGTTCCCTTGAAGAGAAAAGGAGTTCCTTTACCTTCTTCGATATTGACGGAGTCACTCCTGTCCAATCCTTCTACAACCTCCAGCATCGCAACATTGCGATGGGTGATTCAGTTGCTCCAAAATGGCAAAGTGGAACCACACTTTCCACGACCTCAAAATCAAGTCGCACAATCCTTCTGGCTCACTTGCATCGTCAATATTACTAATCGTTGGAGTGGTGAAGGAGATGAAAGACAGAAAATGGGGCTAAACAGGACACATGGGAAACAGCGAGACGTTCGCGGCGACCACGCGCAACTCCTTCTCAATGTTCTTCTGCCGTCGACTGTTCATCTGATTACTTCTCCCAACTCCTCTGCGGATGAACAGGTTATTGGCTGTATGGGTTTGTCTGCGATTGCTCGTAGCTTCAATTTAAGCGAAGAGGCGGCAAAAAGCTTATTGAGTAGCCTTGGTCAATCTCCTTCACATATCACACGCGCAAGAGTCGGTATTTTGGCTACATGTGCTTCAATATGTGCTTATCAGGTTGGTGGAAATAGGAAAAACCAATCTCGTAGGCTTCTAGTTAGTCTGATGACAAGTGAAACAGCGGCCAACTTGACAGAAAAGATCGCGATGGGAGGCTCTGCAATGCGGCGAGCTTCGAAAGTCTGCGATGTGGAAGCCTTCGCTCTGCAATTGGTGGATGGTATAATCGATAACAATCTCACACAGGAAGCTTATGTTGCCAAAGCTATTGGTGCTATCTTTGAGTCTGACAGTACTCTATCCAAGAACACTGCTTCTCGCATCATTGCTATGCTTATGGCCGAAAGCAGGAGTGATTTGTCAAATGATCTTGTCGATGAACTTGCTGGCCTTCGTCAACGAAGGCCGGAGGTATTTGATGCTGCTTCTGCACTCCTTACTTCGAATTCCACCAAGGTACAGCGAAACTTATTCGAGAAGTCTTTGTGGTCTATTGCTACGAAGGGCATGGGAACTGACAAAGGTACAGCTATGTGGCTTGTCTCGAACGATACAGCTTCAAGCAGCCATATTGTAGGGTTGAAAAAGATGCTGGAATCTGTTCAAATTGGAGAAGTGTCAGTTGAAGACTCGTTGGCGCAGCAAACATTCCTATCTGCCATCAAAAATGACGATCCTGACAATCTCCTCATCCTCTATCAAGCTCGAGAAATCCTACTCCAGTGTGTTGGAATTGAGAATCTCGCCAAAACCATTGTCAACATCATCAAATTCTCAATATCTGCAGAAAGCGACAATAAAGTCTGTCTGCCGTCTGAATCTCTCCGTCTTTACCTTCGTTTGTTGCTTGGCATTACAAGTTCTTCCGAATTGCGCCGTGATGTTCAAGACCTTATTTGGAGAAACGCCCTGTGGCCTTTACTATTTTGTACAAAATCTGGTCAAAATTACAATCAAGCGGTTTATCAGGAATTAGTTGCTTTGCGCGACAGAAACCAGGCAAGCACAGGGGTTCTATACGAAAAAATCATCGGTCTGGTAAATTCTGTTGAGAAGCAGATACAACTTGGGCAATGGGAGCAACTCAACGGAGCTCTAGTAATAAGTCTAGCAGAATCTTTGAAGGATAGTGATGATGCTACTTTTTCGAACGATACAGAATTTATCTATGGGGAAGCGTTCAAAGTTTCAGGGGCAAAATTCTCGCATCCAGGGCATTTCCTTGCCAAACTTGTTTTGTCTGAATTTCTGGTACATGGGAAAGGCGATCGTCAAATTAATGTGATGTCTAGAATTTTGAATAACTTGGAGCAAGATAAGCTTCTCTTTTCTTCATACAGCATCGATGAAGCCTACTTGAAAACACCCCGATCAAGCACTTATCAAGCGCTTTACACCCGTCCTTCGTCTAGTGTTTCTTCTTTCATGCTTTCAACGCTTTTGTTGTATAGCTTGGCACACAATGTCCCACTACATGAAAGCAAGAACTTAGGGGCAAAGACTCCTACAACTCTCATTGCTATAAGGATTTTCGCCATAGCCACAGATGTCTCAGTCGCAACTTCACAAGTGGGATTTTTGCTCTATGAAAAGTTGCTTAGAAGGCTAGGGTCTTCATCCTTGTTGTTCCTTGTGTCGATTTGGACTTCTTCACTTAGTGCGGAAGGTGTGGCTCCTAATGTTGCTCTTTTTGCACTTCGGTTGGCGCACCAGTACTTTTCTTCGTTTCAACACCAAGATAAGAGCACATCTGTCCCATTGATAGATTTTCAGACAGTTGTTCCTTCTCTTTTCTTGGCCTTGAAGATTGGAGAAAAGCGAATTCGTATTAAAGCGCTGGAATGTTTGGAAGCAATTCGTGTGACAACTCATTTCATAGAACGAAATGAGGAACCGGGTCAAAACGTCCAAGTATATGGATACGACTCAATATACGGGTCAGTTACAGCGGACCATCTTCGATATCTGGATAGTCAAGAGCAGACTCAAATGCTAACGATGATCTTGAGTCACAGAGAGTCGTTCGAGAATGATCCATTCTATGCGAATTACTGGGTCAACTCTCTCATCACTTCGAACCGACACGACAATAAGCGAGAAGCCTCTTTCAAGCTTAGTGTGCTTCAGTATTTCATCAGTCATGCCATGTGCTGGCAGGACAATCGAGCCCGTATCCTGATTTTGGAAGCCTTTGAAGATGTGAGTCACTCAAGCAAGCTGGAAATGTTGGCCCCTCTTCTTCAAATTTTGGTCAGTAAAAGTCACATCAACGAAGAAGAAAAAGAATTGCTTCGCCTCTTGTTCAAGGCGTACGATAAATCTTCTAAACAGGTTTTGAATCACAACACAAAGAACGTATGGTCGCTTCTTGTGCAGGCGGTGGAGAAGGGCTCATTCACAGCCCAGATTTGTGCGGCTTTGGCAATAAAGAATCATGTTTTTGCAATTCTTAAACCGGACAAACAAAGAGACCTATTCAGTAGAATAGCAAATATGGTGGCTGTCTCTGGTGTAGCGCTACCAAGTGAACTGCGATCAACGCTCATCTCGTTAAATGTGGATGTCACCATCCTTGTTCCTATGCTGGCCGATCTACGCAACGTCATCTCGACAACATCATTAGATGGCCATGCTGCGAAAAAGGCGAAGAAGGAAGTCAACGATATTGACGCTTTGTCACAGGCGTCAGCCGTGATGGTTGAAATGTTGGAAGGGCTTTTGTCCCGCAAGCCTCTCGTGGATGCCAAGCTTGTTGTAGAGCTATTTGACATCCTGCGCATCGGAACCGAGATGCTGTTCTCAAAGCTATCATCAGCAGAATACTTGATGCAAGTCAGCATGAGTAATCTAATCAACATTTTTGACAATCCCAATGCACCGATATTAGCGGATAATGTTGAAAACTTGCGCGTTGATACTGTGGTGGGAGTCATAAAAACACCCTGCCAACCTCAAACATTTCAACAATCTCTTCTCCTTCTTTCGTCATTGGCAAAATTCTCTCCTGAACATGTGCTTCATCACTCCATGCCAATCTTTACCTTTGTCGGTAGTACGATGCTTCAGCGGGATGACGAGTTCAGCTTCACAGTCATTGAAAAAACACTCAACAGCATCCTCCCCGCATTTGCAATGAATTTGCGGAAAAAGACGCAAGCTACAAATGCACGTTTGAAAATCTTCCAAGAAGCACGAGAGCTTCTTTGCGTCTTTACCGATGCTGCCACGCACATCCCTCGTCATCGTCGCAGCTCTTTCTTTCATCTTTTAGTTCAAGCTTTAGGACCTGAAGACTTCCTTGCTCCTATCTGCATGCTTCTTGTCGACCGACAAGCATCCAAGGTCTATCGCCAACAAGACAACAGTGACATACAAAACATTTTGCAGTTGCCACTGACTTTGTATAAAAGAAACAACTCAGAAGCAAGCATCCAGATGCAAGCTTTATTAGATGTCTGGATGGAAATCGAGCGTTCTTGGAATCATCGCAAAGATGACGTACTGGAGATGCAAGAGCATGTATTTCTTGACTGTGTGCGAGGGATAAATTCCGAGCACGAAAGCGGAAAAGTTGATCCATTCAAGCGGGTCATAGCATTGATTAATTTTGCGACAATTGCAATGTCAACTAGTCAAGAATCATTTGAAGACGCGAGGATCGATGAAAATGAAGAGGAAATCTTAGCACAGAATGCTAGGATCGTGGGCATTCTTCAACGTATTCTGCCATTCTGCCACGCTGAGGATGCTAATCTCATTTCAGCTGCACAAGTTGCCCTCGAAGAAGCCCTGTCGTTCACTTCCTCATCCACTCTACAGCACGTCGTCTCATCAATGGTTAGCTCTTCTGAGTTAGGTCAACGTCGGACGGGACTAAATATTGTCTGCAAAAGTATTGAGCCCATGATTTCTACGGAACGCGAAAGAGCAAGCAAATACACACCTGTTGTCATCGAGACATGTTATACAATGCTCTGCGGACAAATAAGAGAAGATCAGATTTTGGCTTTGAATACACTTTCTTCAATTTCCTCTGGAAGTGTGTCGGCGGAAATGCCAGCCTTGGCTCGTGGGATTCCGAATATTTTAGAACATGCAAATTCTGATGATACTCACATTGGCTCACTCTCTCTCGAAGTTCTCTTGCATTTAAGTCAGCATCTCGCTACCCGTCTTATTCCTTATGTGGCGGACATAGTTGGTGTCTGTCGGACTACTTTGCAAGCATCTAAGGAGAATGTACACGTATCTCAATGCTTCAATATCCTCTCCGCGCTAGTTAATGCAGTCCCTTCCTTCATGACCTCGTACTTACCATCAATATTCGATGTCCTAGCTGCAAGAGTATCAGTTGCCAAGACTGAGGCGTCAAAAAGACTCATTTCTGCAATAGTTCAGACTATTCATTCGAGTGAGATTCTGCAATCTCTCTTCTCTCTCGTTGAACGGAACGGGCAGCACACTCTTGCTATCTACGACTTTTCGCTGAACATTATAGGGCGTTGCCTCAAGGCATTGGATCGTAAAAAAGTCATGGCACAGTACAAGAGCATTTTTCGCTTTCTCATTCAGATTATGGACACGCGAAGAAAAGCTGCTGATACTAACAATTCACAATTCACTTTACTGAGCAAGCAAGATATAAGCAAGATCGAAGATGCTGCTGTCGATGTCTTTCTAAAACTCGTTATGAAGCTAAATGAGAGTTCTTTCCGGCCGCTTTTTTTGCGTCTATGTGACTGGGCATTACTAGATTTGGAGGACGAAGGTGCGAGACAAGCCCGAAATGACATTCAATGTCGTCAAGTGGTCTTGTATAAGACAATAAATGCACTGCTCTCGCAACTTGGAGAATTGGTCACACACTACTACTCAAACGTACTTGACAGTACCATAGAGTGCCTTGACCTCCTCGCGTCTGAATGTGTGGAATCGGACGTTCTTTGGAGCCCTGTGGTAGAAAGTGTGAAGATTTGTGCACGCTCCGACAAAGCCGTTTTTTGGAATCAAGCACGAGTCATCAAGATCCTACCAGTATTAGCCACGCAGATCCATACTCCTGTGGTCCAGAAATCAACATCTTGCCAAGCCCTTTTGGCGGAAGCAATGTCTTGCTTATGCCAGACGGTGTCTGATGAAGCGTGCTTTAAAGAGGCAAACTATGCTTTGCTTCGACTTTCTCGGGAATCTACCGACGCGAAGTATGCTCTTCCATTTGAAGGGCATCAGGTCACTTCCTCGGAAAGTCGTAATACCAGAACGCGGATTATAGCCATTCGCACCCTGGAAAGAGTTTGGAGGACAAAGGGCAGCGATGATTTGCTTCTGAACTTGGTTCCAGAAACTGTTCCTGTCATCGCAGAGTTACTTCAAGAAAGTGATGCTGGAATTCAGCAGGCTATGTCGGGTTTAGTTGCTGCAATCGAGGATATTCTGGGTGAGGGACTGGATGCTTATCTACAATAACTACATTACATTTCTCCAATGTATTCACAATGAAAAATATGGTCATCACACATAATATGATAAAGTGAACAAAGCATAATCGTGCCATTGAAAATATCTGCTTGTAATCTCACACATGTGGATGCAGGATAGTCTACAAACAATGTTTACATTCCAGAAATTTCGTGGCTATTCCTACCACTTGAGCAAATGAAGAGAAGTGCTTTTCATAGCCGGGGCAATGATAGAACATTCTTGGGTGGACGCACTTCACTGTGCAGTCTTTATGGTCCCCGAGTTCTTTGAATTTTTTTTAATTAGTCGCGTGCAATCGCGTTGCACGCGAAAGCCACTGGACAGACACGGTTTAGTACGTTCATCGCCATCTCCTTGGGTTTCGCTATTTCTAGAGTCAAACTCGGCTGCGCTCTTTTGAGAGAAAGTGCCACCACTATACCCTCCAGGGTTTCTTTGAAGCTCATAAGGATCATTAGAAGTCGATTCTCCATACATCTTTCTGTCATACTCAGCAATCCTAGATCATGCTGCGAAGCTCTCGTGAAGGCCGTAAGAAAGCGGCGCGATATCATCTAATTTCCGACAAAGCGAACCATCCTGCCCCTGCTAAGCAGGTTGGGAGAGTTCCTTCCCCATTCACCATCTCTCCCTCTTCATTTTACCAGAATCGAAAAAACATCAATCATTCATCAACAGTTCCCAGTCCTCTACAATCACACACTCAGTATATGACACGCCACGAGGCGCAAACGCTGAAGCCACAACGTTATGATAGTCACATCGATGCCCCAGAACAATCCATTGCGCCTACATCCTCTCAAGTGACCCTTAAGGCAAAATATGCTGCTGCAAAGAAAGAACATCCTTTACCGTCAGATTCTGTTGGAAACGTTATCCTGCCGACTACTTTGGTAAACAACATACCTATCTCTCAGCGAAATGATAACACTGCTTCTGCTGTGGCAAACTCGCTTGCACCTTCTGAAGCACCAACGTCAGCGTCAGCCACAGGTACGCATATAACGCGATCATCGAGAGAAACTTCACTAGACTCGCATTCTGACGGTACCAACTTTACGTCGCCACCACCCACTCACACACCGTCTGACGTCGAAAACCACGGAAACAGCTGGACCAAATACCGGGACGTGTCGGGTGAAGTGATTAACGGTCTCTCAGATAAGAACAATCCTCTCGCCGAGCCAGTGACCTACAAAGGTAGCACACGACGTATAGATTATCACGAACAAGACTCTTACGCTGAAGATACATTGCTGTCCAAAAGACCCAAGCGTACAGCCAAAAAGTCTCTCCGCCAACTGGAGGCAGAAGAGAATGAAATCGCACGTCTTCCTCGGAGGTCGTCTACCCATGATTTCAGTGAAGGATCCGTGCCTGCAGATCCTGGTCTTTCGCTAGTGGGAGCGGCAAAGAGCATTGTGAAGGAAGAAATAGAGACAGGTGATCGGACTATATCCAGAAAACGGCCACGTGGTCGTCCTCCGAAAGATCCTGAAGCACGAGCGAAGAAGTGGAGCCTGATGGAAGAACCAGTCACCGTGAACGGCCAAAGTGGAACCTCCCTCGTAAAAGATACCACGAAAATAGAAGGTGGTGTGAAACGAGGCCGTGGTCGACCGAAAGGGTCTACAAAGTCCGCTATGCTTGCTCGAAGAAAGGCTGAAGCTGAGTATCTAACGGTAAGGCAATCTGGAGCAACCGATGGCCATGGTACATCTAGTGGCTTATCGCCAAGTGATTGCAACACCGCTAGAAGCAAGCGATCAACTTGGAGGCGCAAAGTAAGTCATTTGGCAGAGAGTTCACTTGACTTGCACTCATGAGCATAGCAGATTTACTTAACCAGCGGCCTGTATTCTGATGAACACAAGATGACCCCCTCTGACCTAGGTAAGCCCGCTACACCATCCCGTTCTTCTGAGCAACCTGTCCTGCCTCTTCCGACGGATCATGGGTATTGGCTTTTGACCCAAGAACGAGACTTTCGTTTGCCATTCCCACTGTCTCAGGAAATTGGTGAGGTCAGAGAAAAGCTTGCTGCAAAGCGCAGACCACCACCTTACAAGTACATCTCCAAGAATCGATACGTGAGCCGGCCGAAGTTACCAGGCGAGATCATGGTTTGTCAATGCCCTGCCAACGGTACATGTGACGAAACGTGTATGAATCGACAGACCCAATACTTGTGTCATCCAAAGCATTGCCCTTGCGGCGAACGATGTACAAATGTACAGTTTGGCAAACGGAAAGCAATCAGAACTGATGTACACTGGTATGGGCCACGTGGATATGGTCTCCGAGCCCTTGAGCGCATCCCAAAGGATCACTTCATCGACGAGTATCGAGGCGAGGTGATCAGCTACAATGAGATGGTCCGCAGGGTTCGTGATCATTACAAGGACACTGGCAATTACTACTTCCTCATGTATGATGCTCCCGCTGGAGAAATGCTTGATGGGGGCCTACGAGGCAACATCACCCGCTTTGCAAACCACTCTTGCGATCCAAATTGCAAGATCCAGAAATGGCTAGTCTGTGGTACTGACGAGCAGCGTGCAGGTGAATTTCAGGTGGCGCTATTTGCGAAACGAGATATCGAAGCAGGTGAAGAACTTACTTATGACTATGGCTGGTCAGCATTTTCCCCTCGAGGCGTGACCGACGACGAATCTACAACGGCAGAAACTTGTCATTGCGGATCATTCAATTGCTCTGGGTTCCTCGGTGTAAAGAAAGCTCCAGGATTACCGAAGGCTCCCGAAGTCTTTCCCCTCATAGAGAAGGACGAAAAGAAAAAACGTGGTCGTCCACGCAAAACTCCTTTGCTTGAACATCGATCTACTTCAACTTTTGAAGGCGTCCTTGTGGCCTCGCCAATTTCTACATCTTCGCTTGCGCAAAACACGCCTTTGCTTCTTCCTCAGAAGCGAGGTCCAGGTCGTCCCAGGAAAATCGTACAGCAAGGACTGCAAAACCCACTCCTTGGTGACAAACGATACCCTGGACGTCTGAAAGGACTTGGGCAAGGCAAAGTGCGGAGAAAACCAGGCCGCCCAAAGAAAGGAACAAAGAAGAATTCTATTTGGGGCGTAGGTGGTCGGAGCCTCTCGCGACCGTCAAAAGCCCCTCGAATCTACGTACGCGATCGGGTGTCTTACTCATATGTGCCACCCAATCCTTCCAAACTCATCGACAGCAGCCAACCACCCGTAGTTACTGGTAAACGAACTAGACAGAGGAGCGGATTGCAATAGCATCTTGGGATGCAGAATCATCTTGTTTTCTCCAATTCTCTCGTTGGATCATGCACTACTTGTTTGTAGTGTTCTTTCTGTAATCTGTACACGATCACAATGTTTGTATTTGATCATTTCATGTGAATATATATCTTTCACTACTATACAGCTTTAAACTTTACATCACACAGATACGCCTGGACCTGATCCGTTCTCAAACCGATTCTGGAAGGCCACTAGCTCACGGGTCAGTTCATCGACGAGCTCCATGCTGTTGCAATTGAGTAGATCTGCGAACGCAGAGGGGCCGGTGGGGGTAGACATCTGCTTGTGTGACCCGGAATCCTCTGAGGCAGTCTGATGCGGTGCTTGCTGAGTCTTCTCTGGGTCAGCTTCCGGGATCTGTTCCGGGACCTGTTCAGAATCAGGATGCGAAGCTGTGGCACTCTCCGTATGATGACTTTTGTGAGCTTCTTGCTCCTCGATAATGTTCATCTCCGTATCTTCCTCATTCTCGGGTGCTTTTGTACTGTTGTCAGCGTCTTCAAGCGCTTGTTGGCCTTTGTCGGCCACGTCAGAGGAGGGACCAGAAGATTTACCATGGTCGTTGTCATTTGAAATTCCCAGAAACTTCAAGCGTCTTTCTCTTTCTACACTTTCAATCTGCAAACGACTAACGAAGTCCAGGACGTTCCGAACCCGCTTCCGCATTTCACCCAGAGTCATCCGTCTTGTAGGATACTTCACTTTCGCTGGTGTTTCCGTGAGATGTACATGTGAATATGGCTGCGGAGATGCTCTTCGTATCCTGTCAGTCTCTGGATCACGTTCGGAGCCACTTGTGCCTGCTGCTACATTCTTGCTATTTGTGCTTTTACTGGAGGGCACTATTAGTTTTATATTGTCCGGCCCGGCAGTAGGCGGGAGAAGGTACGCGAGAGTGGAAAGATGGTCGGGAAGGCCCCATGTGTGTGTTTTGCCTTCAGCTGGTGTGGGAGTACTTGTTCGGCTACCGGTCACATCTCGAATTGCAGCTTGTCTTCTGGAACCTTCAATACCGCGTTTGTGCGGGCTAGGGCTAGGGCTAGATCCATTGGTAGCGTTTGCAGTTCGCTTGGTGTATTGGTTAGGATGTTTAGGTTTTTCTGAATCCTTGGTATTTCGCTTTTGAGCGCTTTGCGTACGGCGAAGAGGTTGGGATTCAGAAGCTTCTGCATTATCGACGTCGTTCTTCTCATTCCCACCATCATCGCCTACGCTTTCACGATCTCCGCTGGTTCGTCTTCTCTTGCTTTGCTGATACGGTGCATTTGCTTCATCTTCTAGCAAAGAGGCCTCCGTTCTGGTGAAGAAAGATTAGCATGTATTTCGTGTACATTGTCACATTACTTACTCTTCATCTCGACCTACGCGTTTTCTCTTCCTCATTTCCTCTTTTTCTTTCTCGCCTTCCTCCCAAACCTCGTCTTCATTCAAGAGGCCAGGCGGAATGGGCTCCCACCCATAGACAGAATCGCGGCTGTTCATCGTATTTCGACGCTTTGGGGGACTTTTCAATGCAGCATCGTCGCGACTTCCGGAGCGAGAGTAGCGTTGGTGTTCCGAAGGGTGACGCTTCTGCCCTTGAGTGCTGGACTTATGTGCCTGATCATTCAGTTGTGCAGCTTGCTCGTGCTCCTGGGCCACACTCCATCCAGTGACAGCTTCACGACCTTCCTTTCTTCTCCTCTCGTTCTCTTTGGCAAGTAATAGAACCGCATCTTTGGCTTCTTTAAGCTCCTTTGCTGCATCTTTTGCAGTTGTGCGCGACTTGGTCATTCCTTTCTTCAGGCTGCGTTGAGGATTGAAGAAGCCTAGTAATTTGAGCAGCGGAACGTGCAATTCTGGGCGACACTGCTCGCAGAAGTAAACGTCCGGACAGTCTTCTTCTGTTCTCATACCCATGCAGATGCAGTGCTGCCAGCATTTGCAAGTTTCACATTGGATCATCAAACCAACGTTTTCGTCTAGAATAAACACACATTAGACATGTGAAACTTGCAAAAACATTAGCTTACCTGAGCTTCCACACAGACACCGGGTGACGCCTTCCTCACCAGCATCATCGATCGCGTCCAATTCTACATCTTCTTCTTGTGAGCTGCGGGGCTTTTCTCCTTCTCCTTCTTCTACGACTGCTTGCTCGTCTGATTGGGAAAGCTTTTCTACATCCGCTTCTTCTTTGGGGAAGGCTGCAAGGGTGTCGCGTGGCTCCTCTGTGTCTTCTTCTTGTTTCTCCAGCTCTGCAGGGCTCATAGCGGATCTTCTGCTTCTTCGTGGCATAAGAGGTTCTTCAGATCCATCACCAACATTATGCAGGCCTAATCCGGCAAGTTCTTTCAACCCACTAGCTGATCTTTGTCTTCGGCGTTTTGTCTCGTCGTTTCCACTTTCTGTTGACGTCTCAAAAGCATCTTCTTGATTGTCTTCCTGCTTCACTGTGGAATTTCCGTCTTCAACAGCCCCTTCCTCAGTAGCCCTTTCCTCAGCATCTTCTTCGCTTTGCACATCTTCCTTCGCTGTTGCTTCTTCTATGTCACCATCGGTTGACTGAGATGCTTTGGCAGCCTTGGAGCGTGCAAGAGAGCCTCTCGCTTTTTTGCCTCGATTCGCGCCTTTTCTTCTTGCAGAATGCTTTGTAGCATTATTAGAAGATGCATCTTCATCGGCAATTCCCTGTTCATTTACGGCATCTTCGTCATCTACTGTGTCGGCACTTGGCTCTGTTTCATTCTCGTTGCTTTGATCTTTCACTGACGGCGGTGAGTCCGTCGTATTGTTGCTTCGACTTTCTTCCTCTTCTTTTGTAACGATCTTCGGACGGCCCAGTGACATTGTAGTGACCTTATCTCTAGACTTGTTGCCTTTTGCACAATGAACGTCGTCAAGCTAGCTTGAGATATACGCCCTCTATGGACAGACATCTTTCCCGAAATGGTCGGATGAGCACGTGACAACTGCACGAACCAGTATTTCTTGTCGGGTCTCTCGGTCCCTTATCCGGTAGGCGCGCTAGATAGAAAGCAAGAGTGGGGGGATGCGAGTGTGCCAGCTCTGATTGGCGGACAGACAAGATGCCCAAAGCTTATTGTGGTCATTAGTATATATAAGAATAATAACCCCTTCCTCATCTTGGCAACATTGTCCGTATTATAACAGAGAGAGAAACATGGCAACACAGGTAGCTACTCTAACACAGGTTCCTCCTGCTACTCAAGTGGCAGTTCCTCCATCGCCACAATCACATACCGTTGCTCCTTCCAAGAGTCAAAAAGAGGCGACCGGATTTGGATTTCCGCCGATTCCAACGTACGAAGACAAGGAAAAGGAGCGTCAAGCTCGTAAGGAGAGCCTCGCTTTAGCGTATCGGGTCTTTGGTATGCTGAACATGGATGAAGGGGTTGCAGGCCATTTGACATACCGTGATCCGATTCTGACGGATCACTTTTGGGTAAATGCCTGGGGGGTCAACTTCCGTCAAATGACTGTGAGCGATCTACTTCTTATCGGCCCAGATGGTAAAATTAAGGGTGGTGGAAAACCAGATAATCAATTCTACAACGCAGCTGCTTTCGCAATTCACCATGCCATTCACACAGCCCGTCCAGATATCGATGCAGCATGTCACTCGCATTCCATGCATGGTAAAGTGAGTAATTTCAATAGTATCGGAATATGACTAATTACCATCTTCAATTTATTAGGCATTCGCCACTCTTGGTCGCAATATCGAAATGACGACGCAAGATGCTTGTTCATTCTACGGACAAGTTTCTCTTTATGATAGTTTTGGTGGTGTTGTTCTTGGTGAAGATGAAAGTGGGAATATTGCAGCTGCACTTGGTGACAAGAACAAAGGTGAGGTGCTGAGACAGATGTTGCATTCACACTGACGACCAAGCAGCTCTCATCTTAAAAAACCACGGCATCCTTACATGTGGTGAGACTATCGAGTCTGCTACTCAATGGTTCATCATGCTGGAGAGACAGTGTCAGGTGCAACTTCTGTCTGAACCAGCAGCTGCTTCGCGTGGTGAACGCCCTGTTGTGATCGATGACGAGGAAGCTGCCTTCACACACTCCAAGACTGGAACTGAAATAGCCGGTCATTTTATGGCTCGGCCTACTTTCGCTCAGGCGGCATACCAGTATAATAATGCTCACCTTGCATAAGTTAGCAATACAAAAGTGATAGCATTCTTTGTGAATTTTCTTTGTATCTTGTACACTTCTCATGGTCAATATTGTTGATTTTCTTGTCTGCTTGGCTTTACTGTACTTCCCCACATTTTCTTCTACCCACCCAACGCGCTAAGAGTGTTCCTTCCAAGTTGTAACAGCTTTGGAGTTCTCCTGCACATACGCGGTAACTGCTACACTTGAGAGAGGACGCCTTAATATGAGACCGATTGTCCTCACCAGAACGCAGCTTCTGTCATTTGCGGTGCGACAATCATTCTCTCAAACTCGTCGGATAACCACGGAAGCTACTTCAAATGACGTTCGAATTGTAGAAGTATCTCCGAGAGATGGCCTGCAGAATGAAAAGGGCATGATACCTACAGCTACAAAAGTCGAATTAATCAAGAGGTTAAGACGAGCTGGCTCGAAATGTATTGAAAGCGGCTCCTTTGTAAGCCCCAAATGGGTTCCTCAGGTGGGTATTTTCTAGGGAAGCTTCCTTTTGATTCACGTTGATTTTCAGATGAAAGATACTGCCGATGTTCTCCGGCAAATGGGAACGGACGCCACCGTGGATCACCCTGTTCTTGTCCCCAATATGAAAGGGCTAGATAGTCTATTGGACTTGCTGCAAGGGTTCAGTACGGGCCATTCGAATCTTGCTTCAGCAGACCAATCGAGATGGCCGACGAAAGAGATCGCCCTTTTCACTGCCGCTTCCGAGACATTTTGCAAGAAGAACACAAATTGCAGCATCAAAGAATCACTTGAACGTTTGGCTGATGTAACTCAGAAAGCTAAAGACGCAGGTCTCTTGGTACGTGGATACATAAGTGTCGTTGCAGTCTGCCCATATGAAGGTCGTGTTTCGGCTGAGATTGTTGGGGACATAGCAAAAGAATTGCTTCAGATGGGTTGCTACGAAGTTAGTCTTGGTGATACTGTTGGCGCTGCTACACCAACCATGATGCGCAATGTTTTGGCAGCTTGCTTGCAAAGAACGCATGGACGTTTCGCAGGGGATGCAAATTTGTACGCTGCTCATTGCCATGACACGATGGGAACAGGACTAGCAAATGTCATGGCTTTGGTTCAAGACGGAGTTAGATCTGTAGATTCCGCAGTGGGTGGTATCGGTGGCTGTCCTTATTCACCTGGAGCTACAGGTAATATAGACACAGAAAGCGTTGTCTTTGCCCTGGAGAAAGAAGGATATAGAACAGGAATTCAATTGGAAGAAGCTGCGCGAATCGGTCAATGGGTCAGTGACCAACTAGGAAAAAGAAACAATAGTTCGGCTGGTCGTGCAATCCTTGCTCGTCTCGAACGCGAGGATAAACAGGCAAAGCTATAACGATACATTCTTATATACAATGAGATCAAACAATTATCATGAGGTACAATCAGGTACGAGGATCGCGCTTGCGAGGTCGACCTGGCTTGCGTTTCCCCAACCGTTGTCGTTCTTCTTTTTCTACAGATTGTCGGAAGTTGCGACGATGAGTGAGCAGGCGAGTGAGTCCGGTCTCTACAGCCTGTAGGGTGTCGAAAAGAAGATCAACGTCACAGTCTATCAGGCGGCTTCCGTGTCGAAGAACTTCCTGCAAAGAAGGGTGAAGGAGATGGGTATCAGACCTAATTGGATGACCTGGTGTCGTTTGCGCGAGTATTTCATATGCATCTCCTGGCCGTAGTTTATTGTGCATTAAGTTTGAGTCTCTTGGCGCTCGATTGGGCATACTTTCCGCTTCGTACAGCTTCCCCAATGCGCCCTCCAACTCATTTCTATACGTGTAGAGCAGTCTTCCACCACTTTCCGACGAAGCTTGATTGTCTTCCTTATTACGAATTGGGTGTAAAGCTGCTATATCAGGTGCACATGATAGCAGATCATCGATATCTATTCGGATAGTATGTGTCAATCGTGAACAATGTATGTCAAACCGATTTAGTACCTTGTCTTTGCCTCCACTCATGCAGAGACGGATAGCTTGGTGGTATTAGGTATTGTTCTGCGTACTTCAAGTATGCATCCATATACTCCTCATCCATGTCCAGGAGCGAGATGCTTTGCAAAATGTTAGTCCTCCCAATCCTTGTATTCCATGATGACATACCGGCATGGGTCATACACAGCAGCAACATCAAGCTTTTCGGATCGCTCGCTTTTCTCGAGCGCCTGTAGCCAATCAGTAAGTGCAGGTGCACCCGACCAAATCTGTTCTACATCTGGAACTTCTTGACTGGGAGGTTTTCAGGGGTGTTCTTTACCTGTAGTCTAGTGGACTTACCGTGATACGCCATCTAATCCATATCGTAACCTTGCTACGAGGATTACAGTCGCCATGAATATCACCTCACGTGGAACAGACCGCCTGCCTAGTGTCACTTGGAGACATGCCTCCAGCCTTGGGTCTTTCATGGACACACTGTCCACCTCGTCGTCAGATTCCGAAGCTTCCTTTTTGTTCGTACATTCATCAGGAACAGCGTTGATTGGAATCTTGATGTAGGATAGAATGCGCTTGGCTGCCACATAAAATGTTGGAGGAAGTAGCATATGTTCTACACTTCGGAGCAAAAGAGGGAACGCATTGATAACAGGGAATTGAACATCGAATCGGGAATGAAGGTCTTTGGCTAGTCCGAGAGTGTGTTGATACATACTCATGACCGTGGGTGGTGACTGAATGTCAAATTTGCGAATTTCTTGCAGAGGGAGAGGTTTAGTCATCCCATCTGGAAGTGAGTGCAAGGCTTGCAGATAAGGAAGCCGTCTGGCCATAATAAGTTTGCGGAAATCACTCCATTGAAAGGGAATACGCAACATCAATAGTGCGAGAGAAAGAATACTAATAAGCGAAAGCATGTGTCTCGAACTCCTGCGCATACGCCGCTTTGAGTGCGACTTGCGGCTCTTCTCGTCATGGACAGAGTTGTCGTCCTCGGTACTAATAGTACGATCTGTTGCACTTTCGAACCCCTCATACGTGGTTGGCTGGTGGTGAGAGCTATCACTGGCCTCATATGGGCCGTTGCTCTCATCACGCTCGTCAATATCCATTTCCTGAATGTTTCTGTTCATGATGAATGTTTCATCATCCTCTTCGTCCAGCATTGCTTCTTCATCTGCAACGGAAGCCCGTTGCAACGAGTCAGCTCGTCTCGATTTGAAGGGCATATTTGAAGACCAATCTTCCTGGCGGTCATCCTCGTCTGGAGCATTTGATGGAGTGACTAAATCCGTTTGAAGGGACACGTACATAGTCCATAATTCCCTGCAAATTTGCTTTGGACCGATTGAGCGTGAGACAGCAATGTTAATTAATGACTTACTTCGAATTCGCGCGGCAGCTCAGCCATCTCTCGTTTGATAGCTGACACTTGTAGACGGAGAAGCAACTGAAGACATTGAAATGATAGATAACGCGCTTTTGCCCCGTACCAAGCTGAACATGGTTTGGTGGGTGTAGGTAAGTATTCTACACACAATCAGAAGAGCTATTATACTCACTTCCTTGTGCGGCTGTACTCCTCTTTTTTTTTGAAAGAGAGGAGTGGGATGGTTTCTCTTTGTGTAGATATCTCTTTCGCATTTGAGATAATTGCGAGGCAGAGAAGTCCTCGCCATCGTTGGCTTCCTCTTCCCGGAAACCTTGTAAAATGTGACCGGACCAACAAACAACAAAACCGGTGTCAGCATCTTTCCGAAACTTTCTGGATCCGCATTGTGGACATTGTGGACGCTTTCTTCTACGTCTTCCTGCGATTGTGGACATGCCTAGCGAAGAAGAGCTTGATCCTCCCAAAATTCTTGACTCCTACTCCTCGTGCACAGACCATATATCAACCGGACCACCCGGACTACACCACGGAAAAGAACAAATACGGATAAAATATGGAATATTCCTTGTAAGAGGTACCCCTACGTCAGCTTGGATCATCTGTTCTTCGAGAGCATACAATTCCTTTCTAGGCGGCCATGCCAATTATTATCTTAATAGTATCAAGATGCGTTACGAACCTCCCATTCAGCATGTCTATAGTAAGTTTCATGCAAGTAATAATTATACACGGTTCGATGCGTCCGTACAGGTTCTTTATTCTCATTCATTTTGACCCCACAGCCGTGAGGCGCCTAGCCCCACTTGCGCGCGCGTAAAAGAAAAGACGCAAGCAAAACCCCACGATCTGTTCACAACTTCTTCTGCCGTTCCTCTCCTAAACCGGTTCCACTACCTTACACCACAACATCCACTTATCTTACCTCATACTTTCTGTCTTCGGCACTTTGAAGTCTTCAAAACGCTCATTAGATATCAGCTGTTTTACGCTCCCTTCTTCAAGATGAAATCCAGTCTTGCGGTTCTTGCCGTTTTCGCCTTGAGCGCCTTTTCTGTTCAAGGCCAATCTCAGTGTAAGTGTGATCAGCTATGCTAAAGGATCCTGGTTCCCGTAGTATGTCTTACTGACTTTTCCCAACAAAGCGGGCCCAACGCAAACAATCAACACAGCCGTTGCAGCAACTATTTCTAGACCTGACGGCACTATCAACACAGGTAGCACACAAATTATCATTTCTACAAACACTCAGACAACGGCACACACCTCTTCAGCTTCGGGTACATCCACGACAGCTTTCTCTGTGCCCTCTGTCGATGTGTCATCCTTGCCGGCCTCAATTTCTTCATCGTCGGTAAGGACAGCATCCTCTAATTTCACCTTGCCCAAAGCGGATGCCACGGCATCATTGCCCGCAAATTTTGTCATGCAAGAAAGCAATCCTTTTGTGTTTACTGAAGTAGAGACACAAAATTTGCCCACCATTTCTTATAGCCTGCTGAACGAGACGCTGAAGGAACGACAGATTGTGTGCGACGAGCAGACGCGATTTTGCAAGACTGCTGGGTGCGTCGAAGCAGACGCAACGATCAAGGTATGTTCTCATTGATTTGTGAATGCATTTCTTACAACCTCATTTAGGATAATTTCTGTAATGTGGACACCATGGGTGTGTCCTGCACTTGCACAAAAGGTTCCTCAAACCTGCAACAGTGGAAGTGGCCAGTGCAATTCGCAGACTGCTTGCGAAGAGGAACGACTTGCACGCAAGCATGTATGCTTCCTGGGGGTACCACTGCTGAACGCACTGCATGCCGTGAAGCGTGCAACAAAAATTTTGGTGGCACATGTGGCTTCCCAAATCAATATTCAGCAAACTATGCAGTCAAGAAAGAGGGAGATAAGCCCAAATTCGCCATGATTCAAGGTGGTACAGCAGGTGATGGTGCTCTATCTTTACGTGTTGCGCTCACAAGTGTTGTCTCTGCCGGTGCACTTTGTGTTCTGACCCTCTTGGCATGAGTCTTGTTCTGAGGCCATATATCCTACGGTTCGCTTTCTTTGTCTTTTGTAATACTGTTTCTCTCTATTCATAGCGCCGACAGAGGCGATGACGAAGTAAGAGTAGTACATTAATTATCTAGGTACTTTTTGTCTAATCTGTCACTTGGAATTGTGATACAATTTCTCTTCCTCTGTTCGACGGCGTAGCCTTGTAGCATAGTGGGTGACTCGATGTAAGGAGCCTCTATATGCGCGCACGGATAGGGATTTACCTCCATCCGGGGAAATGCGAATGTCATCTTACTGTTCTGTCCACTGCGAGCTGTTTGGATGAAATTGTGTAGAGCCCCCCGACTCTTCGATATGGTACAACTCCGATCTTCGCAAAGAAATATTCTCAAGAATAGCGGCAAGGTTGCTGAACTGAGCTCCACAGTCGCTCCTCCGCCCCAAAGCATTGCACGTCGGTTTATTGGAAGCAAGCCTACAGTGGGAGGTGCGGGGAATGGTGTCGTAAAAGGCTCCGCTACAGGTAAAAGGGCTCGGACAGCTTCTGACAATGAGCAGAAGCATTCAGGAAGCTCTACAACCTCTAGTCATCATACGAATGGAAAAATTGTAAAGAAAGAATACAATACAGCACCATCTGGGAAGACGACGGCGACAAATGACGATGACGGCGAACGCCCGCTCTTGGAACGCTCCGAGATCACAAAGGGTACCACAATTGAGTATCCTCGACTGCCATTCGACCTGAATCAAGCTATCGAGCACCTGAAATCCGTTGATATCCGCTTCCATACCCTTCTACACGATGTAGAATTGAAGCCGTACATAGAATTAGAAGAAGGACAAGTACGGGAGCTAGATCTCTTTCAAACCTTGGCCTCATCGATTCTAGGCCAGCAAGTCTCTTGGCTGGCAGCGAGAGCTATCAGATATCGATTTGTTCGACTGTTCTATCCGGAGCTTCCAGAGAAACCTGATTTTGAGGGGAATGCAAAAGAAGGCCTTCCTTTTCCTCACCCCATCGATGTTTGTGATAAGGATGAGACTTTCCTCAGGTCAGCGGGATTGAGCGGTGCAAAGGCAAGGTATGTTAAAGACATAGCAAGACGATTCAGTGATGGGCGACTAGATGTGCGGAAAATCATTCAAATGGATGAGGAGGCTTGTATCTCTGAGCTAGTAAAGATCAAAGGCGTAGGGCGCTGGACAGCAGAGATGCTCTTGCTATTTGCACTGCGTCGAGGCAACGTTTTGCCTGTCGGTGATTTGGGTGTCCAGAAAGGTATGTTGCTCTTCTTCCTTTCGGGTCAAAAAGGCCCCGACATCAATGAGAAGAAGCGTAAGAGGAGGAAAACTCATGAAGGAGAGCCCATCCCTGTTAGCGAAGAACATCTTACCGAGTCTCAACGTGAGATTGAACAAGTGTTCGAGAACAATGGTCAACATGCTACTGGACCAAGTATAAAAGATGAAGATGAACACCGTTTGGCAACATCCGTTCCACCACTTCCTGAAGGACTATCGTACTCCCTCCTCCGCTCAAGGAAAGAGGGTAAGAAGGCGAAAGGAAATATGTACTTGCTGTGAGTGTGGTTATTCTAGCTGGGAAGCTTCCTCTTATTTCTTTTGTTTAGATCGGAGGAAATGGAGGCGCTTACTTTGTCATGGAGTCCTTTTCGGTCCATCGGAGTGTATCTCATGTGGTCACTAATTGACTAATTTCGTGTATCTAATCTTGCTATACAGTCTAGTCGAACCATAAAGACTGCAAATCAAACTAGACTTGATCATTCACTTGGAAAACATCGAATAACGATTGGCCTGGCCTATAAGTGACCCTCACCCAGCAGAGTTAGCAGAATCAGCAGAACGGTAGTAGTTACATCACAATCAGACAGGAGAATGGTAATCACTACATCACGATCAGGAGATTACTCTCATAAATAGTACTAAAAATGTTACAACAAAGGAAATTTATAAATACATCACATGTAGACTGCCCACAACTGTTCGACCCTCCGAGTTCGAGCGAGAAAATTGTGGTTTCTTTGTCTGGTCCCAATCGTGATCAGCCCAATACGTATGACCTTGTAGAAGTTTGTGCGTAAGGCCTTTGTTATATCGATCCACAATGAACTGCTTTACTCTCCACAAGTGAATCGAGGGCATGTTCTCTGATTTGCTTTCTTGATCATGGCGCTTTTGCACATCCAACGACCCAAGTTTCGTCTCGTACGAGAACGTCCCTTCGAACCCCGGATCGTGCTGTATATTGGCAGAGCCAGAGGATGAAGTGACATTGGAGAAGAGCTGCACATTTTCTGGGTGGTGATCATATTTGACAGAGATATAACCGATGCTGTTGTGTATTTCGACAAAACGCGGAAGAAATTTCGTGCCCGAGACATCTGGCAATGTGTTTTGCTGAGATTCCAGAGCCAAGGGTCTAACTGTCAGATCAATGTTCGCCTCAACGCTACCTTGTTTCGATATAATTGTTAAGTTTCCTTGCGGATTGTATATACCTCCAATGTATCCTGAGCTTGTGCGGACATCTATGAGAGGAGAAGAAATTCTCTTGGAAACGTTAATGCCCCCATTTCCAGTCTGTAGTTGAGCGTGTTTAGACGCATGAATAGCAGTGAGCCAAATGGGCCCATTCCGCGTCTGAATGTCAATGTTCGGCGCTTCCAGGGCAGTGCTCACAGGGGATTGAATGTCTCGTATATCTCCATTGCGTGAATTGATCGAAATTTCCTGAGTAGCACGCAGAGTGCCAGCAATGATCGATCCCCCATTCATTTGGTTGACTATGAATCTCCCAAATGTTGTTGATCTCTTCGCGTTCCAGTTCCCATCATCATCGAGAAAGTTGACTCCATTCCGCATGTTGTCGGTGCTGAGCTCCAAGGCAGATAAAAGCGAAGATCCGTCTTTTGCCAACCGATCTTTCGATCGTTGGTATGCTTGAGGAACAAATATTGTTACATACATACTGATGTGGGAAGTTTCACGTATATCAGGCAAATGACCAGACTGCGGAAATAGAATAAGAGCGTCAACAAGTTCGAAAGAGGCAAGCTCTACACTTACGTATATAGCAACACCCTCGCAACTGTCGTTCACCTTCATTTTGTTTACGCGGATGGAGTCCCTTAAGAATTTGTGGGTAAAGCGTGACTGCACTCGTACAAGGACACGATCGACTGAGACACCTTGATTGAGGTCCTCCCATTGGTCTGCAGTGAGCTGGTCAGACCAGTCCAGCGATACTGTGCCGCTGACCTCCCCGCGTGATCGTAGAAAGATGTAGTCATCATTTGCTGATAAACTGAAGTGTGAGGTAGATTCATACGTAGGTATCTCGGGGTCTGGCCATAGTTGAGGATCTAATATTGCTGGAATGGACCATGTAGGATCTTGGACGATCTCTCCATCTTCCTCATCGGACGGCGGCTGGGAAAGGGATTAATACTCTGTGTAAGCATGTACACACCACTCACCAAGTGAGGTTTTGGGTCCTTCTGACTGGGTCGAAAAGCCTCCAAAAGAATAAATGACACCAAGGCCACAATAAAAAACACGAAACAAACCCCTCCTATGCTTCTCAACAGCTGATATCTGTCACGACCGTAACGGTCTTGTCTTCGAAGCAGCAATGGCATAGTTTCATCATCGATGGGACTTCTTTCTTCCTCCTCCGATTCGTAGGTCGCCGTTGAGGATTCAGTATGTCTTTCCACTTCATTGGAATTTGTGTTCGATACTGTTCCCTGGGACGATTGAGGAACATCTTCGTAGGCGGGGGGAGGATGAGTCCAATCCGGACCCTGTTGCTCATTTGCGTCGCTATGCCTTGACACAACGGCACCAGCATCATTACGTCTGGAATACTCCTCCGCCCTATCTTGCTCTCTCCGCAATGCCTCTTGTTCGGCTTCGCGGCGTTTTGGGTCAATAATCGCCATGTGGGATGGTGACGGGGACGCAGGCATGCATACGCACTCTATCTCTCTCCACTTAGTGCACGCCAGCGCGTGCGAACATTCGCAACGGGGCTATTTCCACAACCTTCACGTACGCTGATGGCATCTCGGTCGGCCCTGGCATTGCCATTGTTACTCCAGTCACCCCCTGGTCAGGTAGATAATGTATACGATGATCTAATTGGTCTTGTGGCCTCAGACGGAGCGGCCCCTAGCGAAGATGTGGAGGAGTTTAAGAAGCAAGCGAAAGCTGCTCGTTCAGAACACAATGTCGAGCAGCTTGTCGTGGTAGATTTGCCTCTCGAAAACGTTAATGATACACGGGAATCGACAAATTTTATCTCACATAAAGGGAATCACAAAGGAATTTTAGCAAATTGTGGAATACATGTCCAAGAGACAGATCGCTTCCTGGCTCCTAGGTATAAAGTATCATTCAGGGTCAATCATGATACACTTGAAACCTCCGACATAAAACCTTATAAACCCAATGCAATTGCTGAACCTTTGCGAGCAGAAATCGAAAAGTTTTTGTCTATCTATATTCAAGACAAGTACCCCACTGGGACATTCGAAGTATATGCTGTGCCTCTTCCCCGCGAAAAGATCGAAGTACAAGACGAGGTGATGCAAGATGCCAAAAATGCGGCCCTAGAAATTGATGCTAGCCAGTCTGTTGGTAGCATCGGAACAGAGATTCTCACAAATGATGAGAAAGAGGGCGACAAGAAGAATGATGATGATGGGAAAGATATGGATAATGATACCGTGGACGACCCAGTCAGTGTCTCGGCGGATATAGATACTATCCATGAAGTGGGATCGAATACCAGAGACTCCCAAGGCAATGAGCAAGACGCAAACCTGACGCCTCAAAACGATGATCAGGTGAAAGACGGGGGAGAATCGCAAGCAAACACGGGAAAAGAAGAGGAAATCGATGAGGAAGCAACTGGCGACACACAGCTTGTGATCCATATTGTTGCCAACAAGTACAAGTTAAACAACTTCTGGTGAGATGTTTTCTATCCTAGAAAGGTAAACAAATTGACCATTCCATTTTCAGGGCTGGGCGATGGCGCTCTTCCTATCGGATCGAATCACCATCTTCAGTGACTTTCGAGGGGCATTGTAACACCCAGGTGCACTATTTCGAGGAAGGCAATGTACAGCTTCATACTGCGAAGGAAATGCAGCTGAACATTGAAGGTACCGATGATACGACCCGTGCCAAAAGCATTGTGCGAGCAATCCAAGAGCACGAAGACAAATATCAACAAGAGCTCTTTCAAAGTTCCACAACGTTGAGCGAAGGCAATTTCCGGGCACTTCGACGACAGCTCCCAATGACACGGCAGAAGATCGATTGGGATAAGGTATGTTGCCTTACGTGTGCGTTGCGTTTGGCTTACATCTTTGCAGGTCCTCAACTATAGGCTCGGTAGTGAGCTCTCCAAACAAACTTAAACAAGATTGCAATATCAATTGTAAGATGTCTAATATAATATACAATGATTGTGGATTGTTCAAGGAAATACAACAGCAGCGAGCCAATACCTAACGGCAAATGCGATGGTGCTGCAAACCATCTGAAAAATGATCGCGTGCCACCATAAAGCCTTCTCTGTGACGAGGACCGGAAGAAGTTTGTGCTTGCTAGTCTTCGTTGTACCTTTGTGTGGAATAGGTGTAACACCACGAAAAACAAGAAATGCATTAAGCAAAGTGAGATTCGTGGTGCTCACCAAACGGGTATGTGATTCGTCCCACTCGAGATGGGCTAGATGGAAAGCTTCAAAGAGTCGTAAAATGAAAGCAGTGAGCTTTGTAGGAGGTCGTTCTTCGGAGAAGAACGCTCGCGATGGAAATAGTGCGGTGCTGTCAGTACTGACGCTGCATCAAAGTCAGACTTGTTGCTCAAGATAGGTAGCGCGTACTTACTCTGGTACTCTATGTCGAGGGCATGGAACCCAACCGAGAAGTTGCGGTAAACTCAAGCCAAAATTTATCAGCTGTGGTACGAAGAATAAAAGAAGGGTTTTTGAAAAATGGCCCAGGACACCAGCACATGCAAGTACTTGGCCTGCAAAGTAGCAGAACGTATCACCCACGAAGACTCTGGCAGGAAACCTGTAAAGATTGAGCTTGATAGCCTGCTATAGCTAGTAAATTACTTACTTATTCCAAATGAGGAGCCCTATGCAACATCCACAGAACGGTAGAAGGAGTGCCAAGCTAAACATATGTCTTTCTCGCAGTTCCAGGGATGCAAAACTGCCAGGTTCACCAGCTTTTGGGTCTAGGTACAGGACATCGTTGCAGCAAATCGAAAGTGCAATAATCAATGCTTGGCCAACTTCGACGCCATTAATACCCGCATAAATGTTGATGCTATGCACACAGAATGTTGACAGAAGGAGAATAAATACGTGGTAGGCGGGCCCCAAATCTATGATCTTGCTTTGAAGGGCCTGTCGGAGGATGGGAGGCCAACCAGGAACAACCACCGACGTGCCACCTTGACCAGCATGATAGACAACAAGCATTGGTAAGCTAGCCAGAATAGGGATTGGCATCTTCAGGCGCCAGCGGATATCAAAAACATCGTCCAGAAAGCCAAGCAAAATAGAAGCTAAAAGCGAAAGGAGCGAGGATAGATAAGTGGAGAGCTAGATACCATAAGCTTAATGACTATCATGTATCTTGCAGCACATACCTCATGGTGGGGGAAGCCACTTCTTCCCTGCATAACACCATTCCAGCCGCCGTCAGCATTTGTTCGAAGCTCTTTCGAATCTGTGTGAGAACCATAGCGAAAAGGGATGAAGCAACACATGAGAAGGCAGTATATGATGCTGGTGGGCAATCCCAATCCTTCCGGAATTTTTGCCACTGATTGTGTCTTCAGTAGATCACGACCTCCGAAACCCTTTGCCAGGAAAGAGTCTTTACAAGCCCCTACGACTTTATAAGTAGCGAAAGGTGCAAGGATGGCTAGGAAGATTGTGGGAAGAAGACCAGGTAGTTGTAGGACAGCTATAATATGTGAAAGAAACTGCGGTATGTATGCACATATTATGATCATCCCCCCAAGGAAGCCGAATGAAAGTACTGACAGTGCTCCATGTCGTGATAGACTTGCCATCAGGAATATAGTAGAGCCACAAGGTCCAACACTAACTCGTAAAGGCTTCCACGTCGTATATGTTATTGGTCAGTGCATAATATCGTCGTGCACGCGCTCAAGACTTGCAAGATTTGGGGTAGATGGTGACATGCTAGGTTACAAAGACAATTCTAATGTACATCTGCATGACGAAAAGGTCAACTTTTCGCTGCCAAACTCTTAGTGACGCTGTCTATATACATCTGAAGCATTTCGTTGTCGGCTTCTGCCTTGGAACATTCCTGTTGGACTGTATCAATTCTTGAAACAAGACCTAAAGAACATCAGCCAGAGCCAGGTGTCAGTATCTCTTGACGCACCTTTGAGACCTTCTTGCATTCCTAAAATATCTCTACGAAGGTTGCTGTGAGCTACAGACACATTTCACGTACACACATACTTCACCAATCGTTGTTTTTCTACAATTTCGCTGGCACTGATTTCAGTCTGCGCGCCCCATGCCACACTATCCGTGTAGTCACCAGCAGGACTGTCAGGGCTTTTCGGCTCCGTTTCGTTACTTCGTAGCGTGTTGGACATCGTGATGGCACAGAGGATTGTGTGTAGGGACGGACGCAAGGAGATCAACGTCATCGAAAACGCACGCGTCACAATGCACGCAATAAATACTATGCAAAACTACTAAGTACAAATGTTAAGAATGGTTGAGAAACTCTCATGTGCTCTTTCTAAAAAAATGAGCGGCCGAAGTTGCCTGCTTCCATTGAGGCCATTCTGGTCTCTACTTCCAATACAGAGTAATGGATTAAGTTCAGAGCCTTGAGTGCATTCTTTTGATGAATGACGCAGCTGATGTTGATCTCATTGGCACCTTGACTGATCATCTCAATGTTGATATTTCCTTCGGCCAGCGTGTTGAACATCTTTCCCGACACCCCTACCATATTCCGCATGTGCGACCCTACCAGACTTAGAATTGTCATGTCTTTGACTATAGAAACATCTCCAAGATGGCTCAGTTCGCTTCGTAGTCTATCCAACGCTCTCGTTCGCTTGAGCCCAGCTTGTGATCCGTGCAAGGCCATAGATACATGTACTTCGGAGGTGGAAATGAGATCGACAATCACACCATGTTTATCCAGAGTAGAGAATATTCGTGCAAAAAATCCATGCGAAAGGGTTTTGCGATTGGAGTGAACATTGAGGATCCAAATGTCCTCCTTGATTGTCACGGCTGTAGGTCTTTTCTTGGACGCGAACTCTGGCGTGATGCCACTAGAAGCTGGGCTCATGATTGAGTTGCTTCCCCACGGCGTGGATGACCCGCTCGAAGGACCGGGAGTTTTTGGTTGCTTGAGAAACTCGCCCAATAATCTATCATCTTTGGCGTGATTCTTGGGAGGGAAGATGACTGTCCCAGATCCTGTAGGGTTTTCGACATTTTTTATACGAATCGGAACAGCTTTTTTGATTGCTTGCTCCATCGTAAAGGGATGAATTACCTCGCTTCCGTAGTATGTCAGCTCTGCAGCCTCTTCAGGGGTGATTGCAGAAATCAAGCGAGCTGTCGAGACCTTGCGGGGATCAGCAGTAAATACACCATCCACTTCTTTCCAAATCTGCAGTTCCGACGCTTGTAACCCTACTGCACAAAGTGCTGCGCACAAATCTGTGTAACCTCGACCTACTTGAGATAACAGAGAGCCGGGCACATTTCCAAAGTAGCCTTGTAGAAAAAGCATTAGAAGTCGAGACATACACGATCTATTTGGAACTTACCCGTTACGACGGGAACTCCTCGAACAGATCGCAAGCGCTCCGCCATCTTGAGAGAAAGTAGATCATAGAAAGCTTGGTCCAAGTATTCATCATCTCGGGCTGCGGTGAGACCTTCCTGGCGGACGCGACCATTCTGAAGCTCTTCGAGGAAAGCGGTATCAATGACACTTTCCATACCTACAAGCTCTGCATCAATGCCCGCGTCAATGAGTGCCCCCACAACAATTCGGCAAGACAATCGCTCTCCAATGGACATGATCACATCCTTGGATCGAGGAGAAATCTCTTCGATGATTTTGGCAGCCATCAAAAAGTCACGTAGACGCTCGCAATCCTCGATAATCTGTGCTTCTAGCTCCTCACGAGCACGATGATTTTTCGTGACTGCTTGTCGCACAGCAGAGATGTGATCCTCCAAGATTTTATCAACAGTCGCATTATGTCCTATTGAAGAGGAAGGGTTCGAGTTGTCCTCTTCAGTCATACTCAAACCTTTGAGTTTGGCGTCAAGGACAGATGGAAGTGGTGAGTCCGTCCTTCTCTGGTTTGAAGTCAACCCCGTGCCTCTACTGGAGCTTCGAACTAGTCGAGAGAAAGGCGACGGGGATGAAGATGCTTCGTTTTGTCCACAATTTTTGATGCTAGTCATCGAATTGCTCATGCTATTCGCCTCAGCTGAGCTGGGATAGTCCAGATCATCATCGGGTTGCAGTGCTTCTCGTGCTGCCTGAAGGAGAAGATTTGTCGTCCCGAGAGCCTTTGTCTGTCCTGAACGAGCAGAACATATAATTGCAAGGCGGACATTAGGCTGCGACAGGTATGATGGAGCAATTTGTTGAGCAATTGTACCTAGTTGCTTGCCGACCGAAGTACCTCCATATTTCTGAACTATCCATGTAGCATTCCCATCGATTGTGCTTGTCTCTGCAGCCCTATCAGAAAAACATTTGCCCACAGGGATAGTGTCGACTGTCACATCCTGCTCTGTATCTGAGGAAGGCATAATGCGGCGTTCTGAGGTCTCACGTAACGGTATTTTTGAGCTCTATTCCCTGTTAGCTAAAGGATCGAGTCAATAATAGCTCACAGTTTTTTCTTCGATGTCTGTGCATTTAGCACGTGTTCTGTGCAGACTGTTGTTTATCCATCAACCAACACTTCTGTCGACGCGATTCGACAATTCTTCCTTTCAACATTGCGTTCATACCCTTCCAACAATGGCATCGCAAGCGGCTCCGCCAGAGACAATAAATCAACTGGCACAGCTGTTCACAAATACTCTGAATCCTTCCACACAGAAGCAGGCAGAAGCCAACCTCACTTCACTAGAACGCCAACCCGAGCAGCATTTCTCCTTGCTGCTTCTTGCACTGATCTCTGCATATACCTCACAGCCTACGCCAGTACGTCTGGCGGCATCTATTAAACTCAAAAATGTGTGTAGACAAGCCTGGTCAGATGAAGAGACCTTGGAATTGGAGAATAATGAGCAACTTTCCCCTCTTCAATTAGTCCCAGAAAGTGACCGAGCACAGCTGCGGGCTTCTCTACTACCACTCCTCCTACAGCTTTCGCAGCAAGATGCCCTAGCAACGAATCCAATCGGACTTCGCTTACAAATAAGTGAATGCATATCGCTCATTGCAGACAAAGATTTTCCGGACAAGTGGCCCACACTTATAGACGAGTTTGTCACCGGTTTGCTGAACAACTCCCCCGACTCTGTTGCCCTTCAAGCAATCTTGCAAACGGCACATGCAATTTTCCGTAAATGGAGAGCTGCATTCCGATCTGATGCCTTGTATACGGAGATCAACCTGGTCCTCGAGAAGTTCGCACAGCCGTTTCTCCAGCTTATGAAGGTAAAGTGCCATGGATCGTCTAATTTTTTGTCGGACTGAGTTTTTCATTTTGCAGAACACCGATGACATGCTCTCGCAGTCTACACCTCCCCCTGCTGCTACCTCAACAATGCTGCTCCTTTTCCAAGTTTTTCATGATTTGTCAGCTCAGGATTTACCACCTCTCTTTGAGGACAATCTGTCTTCCATATTCACGTTGATGCTCAAGTACTTAAATCCACGTTCATCACCCAACGGCATCTATGTAAGAAACCCGCACCTTGTGACGATAATGGAAGGTGATCAAGAAGATTCTACTCCTCAAGATGGACAGAAGATCCGCGCAGAGATTTGTAGCATTGGTGAATTATATGCACAAAGGTATTTAGACGTAACAGAGCCATTTGTGGGTGAGCTCGTCAAGGCCGTCTGGGAAATGTTGGGCGGATGTGGGAAAAGTGAGAAAGAAGATCTGGTAAGTCCAGGGTGTTTTGCTTTTGCTTTTTCTGATGACCTGTGTTGTAGTTGGTAGCCAGAGCTATCTCTTTCCTTGCCACTATCGTCAAGATGCCGTCTCAGCGTAGCACATTTTCTAGTAATGACACGCTCGAAGCATTTGTTCAAGCTATCATTCTACCAAATGTCTCATTGAGAGAGCAGGATGAGGAAATGTTCGAAGATGAACCTCTAGAATGGATACGGAGAGATTTCGCAGCAGAAACCGTCGACGCGGATACACGAAGATGTGCAGCTGCGTCCTTTTCCAAAGCCCTCCTCGATCAATTTGCTGATCAAATCACTTCTATTATATCGCGATATATCTCGCAGTACTTGCAAACATATGCACAAAACCCAAAAGAAAATTGGCGAAATAAAGACACGGCAATCTACCTTTTGACCAGTATTGCCAGCACCAGCAGCACAGCATCAGGCGGTGTATCCTCGACAAACTCACTAATTGACGTAGTTCAGTTCTTCTCCGACAATGTCTTCGTAGACCTTCAGGCGAATCCGGATGATGTTCATCCTATTCTACAGGTCGACGCTATTAAATATCTTCAGACTTTCCGGAATCAACTGACAAAAGAGCAACTTTTGTCGGTCCTCCCGCTCCTTGTTCGACATCTACAGTCACCGAGCTACGTCACTTCGTCCTATGCTGCTATCGCAATTGAACGAATATTGTTTCTCAAGAATCCTCAATCAAAAACAACCCCCCTTTTTGCTCCTCAGGATGTCCGTCCATTCGCAGAATCTATCCTCATGGCTCTCTTTGGTAACATTCAAAGGGGAGGGACTCCAGAGAAAATTTCAGAGAACGATTACCTAATGCGGTGTGTCATGAGGCTCATCGTCACTGCTCGCGAAAGCATAGCAGAGGCCAGAGACCCCGTGTTGACCAATTTATCATCTATTCTATCCGAAATTTTAAAGAATCCCAGCAATCCAAAGTTTAGCCAATACTGCTTTGAGAGTATCTCTGCTCTTATCCGGTGAGTTCATGTGTTTAGTTGTGGTAATTTGTCAGCTTACAGGTGACTTTCTGTTTTAGATTCGTAACAGCTGCTAATCCGAACACGATCTCGGAGTTTGAGGAGAAGCTTTCGGTTCCTTTCATGAGTATTTTGCAGAATGACGTGGCAGGTGCGTTACGTTGACAATATTCCAAAGTAAGCTTTGTTGATCATCTCTTTTTCAGAATTCGTTCCATTTGTCTTTCAAATCTTATCGCAGATGCTTGAAATACGTCAAGGTGGAGAAATCCCGGCCTCATACACTTCACTTCTTCCTTCTCTGCTGACTCCAGCTCTATGGCATTCAAGAGCAAATATCCCTGCTCTTGTCCGATTGTTACAAGCTTTCCTCGTCAAGGGCGGCTCTGAAGTAGAAGACGGAACTTTGCAGAGCCTTTTGGGGATCTATCAACAACTTATCGCAAGTCGAGTGAATGACGAGTACGGGTTCGAACTTCTGCTCAGTGTCTTTCAAAATATAGATAGGTAAGAGGCTTTCACTAAACTCTAATAACAACTCACCTTTGTTCAGCACTCGTCTTCATCAGTATCGAACACCAGTGTTAACGTTGATGTTAACTCGGCTGCAGGGTAGCCGAACGGAAAAATTCTCGAGAGCGTTTGTGCATTTTGTTGCATCAATGTGTTGCATCACTCAACCAGAATTCCCCGACTATGTTGTTGATGCCTTCGATACAGTTCAGCAAGGGTGGGTGATAAGCTACGAATATTGAATGACACTTTCTCATCTATCTCACAGATTGTTTGCACAATTGCTCGGAGGCGTCATCGTGCCTGATTTCCAAAAAGTGCTACCACGTCAAAAGCGCGTGGTTGTCATCGGATTCTCTCGGCTGCTTGTCGCAAGCACAAAAATGCTAGATCAACCTCCCCTTCTGAACACGTATCCCGGGACACTTTCTGCACTACTCCAAATGATAACTGATGCCTCCTTGGCTAACGCACTCTCGTCGCGTGATGCTCAAGTAGATGCAAACGAAATCTTCTTGCAGGATTGGGAGGAACAAGCAGGGACGGGATATCAGAGCAATTTTGCACTGCTGAAAAGTTCCACAACCCAGGCCAATGCTCAGAAATCCAGCTACGATTTCTTGCAAGGCAAAGACGTACGAGAATACTTAGGTGGGGGGTTGAAGCATCTCAATACAAATCAACCTCAAAAGGTAATGTTTGAATTTGTGAGCTCTGAATGACATTCTCACCTCTTTTTTCAGATGTCGCAAATTTTGAATCAGATCCCCAACGACCTTGTAGCAAAATTTCAGCCGTACATGTCATGAAGTGTAGCGCCATAACGTGTCACAATCTTGAATCGCGGTGGTCAATGACCTCCAACATGACAGCCATGTAAATACAATCTACATTTGAATACTTTACAGTACATGAATGAGGAAAAGAGTATCATTTGACAAGAACGTTTGGCAAAGTCCCCAGGCTGTGTACAGGACCCCAAGCTGAAAGGAACGTAAGCGATGTATTCTTGAGCTTTTCTACAATCACATACCAGATACGCTGTCAAGCTGAAACCAGTTTACAAATGTTTCTTCACGCCCACCAAGAGCGTTGAGAACATCTTGCGACACTACCCCTCCTAGCATTGCACATGTGGGTGAGAACTCTCCCGAGTGCTCGGTTGCATTTGCGAGATCTTCTGCCAGTCGTGCTACACTGCTGCCTCCGCCTGCTGCAAGCACCTTGTCGTCCACCCCTTTTTCTTTCATAATGAGAGAAATGGTATTTTCTATATCGTCCTTTGTTATGGGTGCTTGTTCCTTTTGTTCCGAGAGCCTCCACAACGCTATGAAAACAAACAATCTACTCAATATGCTTCTTTCAATAACTTCAATGTACGAACCGAGTATTCCAAAGAAACCTGGGCTAAGTTTTTGGCGACGTAATTGTACGCGAGGCATATCTTTCCAGGTAACATTGAGGGCTTTTCGTAGAGGGACAAAGGCTTGTGATCGCTTCTCTAAACGCTTGAACGTCGACGTTGTGGCAGCTTCGTTTGCAGAGCTCTCCCCAATCTCCTTTGCATCTGCAATTTTGTCCCCATCTTCAGAAATAACACGCTCCAGAACAAATTCATGATTGTCTCCTAGATCACTAAAAGCCCAGCCGTGCAAACCTAGGGCTCCTGTCGCGTAGAAAATGATGTCCAGCGTTCGGCAGTGATCGTCAATGGAGGCCTTGGGAAGCATAAGTGGCTATATAGCAAAATGAATGCACGCACCAAAGATGCCGATGACCACCGCTTGGATCGTCCTTCAGGGCCTGATGGTACGCCGACGACAACTGCATCGACGTGCAGCTGCGATAAAAGAGCAGATGTTGGATCCAGAATTTCATCTAGGCTGGATACGGGTAAGACCTCTATTCGTACCAGAGGGTTAAGAGCTTGTATCCGTACGGATGCGGTGGACAGTCGCTTCATCACGACCGACAGATGTCAAAAGTTATACTGGTCGGGATAGGAGACTCACGTCTTTCCCTACATCCTCCTCTCGCCAAAAGAAACCAGCAGACAGATCATGCAGCTGTACAATAGAGCGAAAATCCACAATAGTAAGACGATGAATACCGGCCAATACCCAATTTTTAATAGCTTCTGTAGTCAGGCCATCTAAATTAATGACGAGAATATGTGCTTTTCGAATTCTTGTCTGTGCTTCCAAACCCCACAAGCGAATCTGTCTGTCGTACAAAGCCGCCTCATCTGACCAAGTCACGTTAGAATTTGACAATGCATATACACTCTCTTACCTTCTGTAACATGCTCGTCTCTCCCAGTAGGTTGTGATGCCATTGTTGTTCAAAATCAAGATGTCATATTCGACATAGCACTGTTGATGTTGGAACACGTGAAGGATCTCCACATCGTATTTCGTAGTGACAACCCAAGCCACTTTTCGAAGCACTCGCCTCATACTTCAGCCATCCACTCACGAATACCTTTCACATGCCTGGGTTGATAGAAGTAATTGCGAATGACCGAATGGGTCGCAAGGGTGAGTAAGATTACGGATGCTATTTATGTAGCTAATGCAGACTGCTCAACGTTTCAGTCAGAGTGAAATGCAGTCCTGACGACACTGTGGGAGATCTTAAGAAACTCATTGCCGCACAGACTGGTACAAGCCCCGAAAAGGTGTGTCTATCTATTCAAATTATAACAGCGGAAATCTGATTCGTCTGGCCTTCTTATAGATCCAGCTGAAGAAGTGGCACTCTGTGTTCAAGGACCACATTACACTGGGGGACTGTGAGTGGAAACCTCTCCAAGATTTGGCACCAGTAATTGCTTACTTCACTTTTCTTATTACATTAGATGAGATTCATGATGTTAGTTGTACTCCCATGTGCTACTTTGACATGTCACTCACTTTTCCTCTGCAGGGGTCCAGCTTGGAGATGTACTAAATTGCTTGGCAATGGTATCAACCAATCATTAGTGATCTTCTCAAAGTCTGCGTATCGTTAGGGCTACGGTGGTGTTATCAGATTACATGTACTGTGATAACGCTGCTTTCCATCTTCCCAAAGGCCCTCTTTTATACTTAGGGTCATGATATGTAGAACCCTGTGGAAAGACATTTGCCTCCGTAGATCCGATTTGTTTGTTCAGCACATAGATCTGACGCGTGACAGTTCTTCCTGCTCCTCCACCATGATGTTGAGAGGAAAAGTATGTCTCCAACCGCTTGCTGGAGTGGGAGCAACTACGCACATAACAGGCAGATGTACGATTTTGCAGACCGGGTTCTCGATCCAACCACAAGTTGGGTGCTCATTTCACACCAGCACTCTTTCCAGAAGGGAAGAGAAACGTAAAGAGATTGACTCGGAAGATACCGCCCATAGCTTCCCTTCGCCGTCTGTGAAAGGGCAAAAACGCAACCGCCTTATCACGACCCCTTCATTTCCACCTCCGTCCTTCCCCAAGTCATTTGGTGCAAATCAAGTGGTCCCTTTGGATGACGAATTACAGACAAGGCTGGACAAGATTCTAAACAATTTTCCGGGGCCCATCCGCTTTTCGTTCGCTTACGGTTCAGGGGTATTCTCCCAAAGTGAAGCCGGTCCAGAGCACGCCAAAAAGCCTGCGACTAAGGAAGGGAAGAAGATGGTGGACGTAGTCATGGCGGTGTCTCACCCGGAGCATTGGCACGCCTTGAACAGGGCCAGAAATAAAGTTCACTACAGCATGGTGGCAAGACTCATGGGGAGTCTAGGTGTAGGATTTATTCAAAAACTAGGTGCTGGGCTCTGGTATCATCCATACATAAAGCTGGATGATGAAGTGAGTTAGTCAATAATATTTGTTGAAGATTTACTGAATTATCTAGATTGTCAAGTACGGCGTGATGGATATTAACACACTCTGCCAAGATTTACTAGATTGGGACACTCTGTACATCAGTGGCAGGATGCACAAGCCCGTGAGTGAAAATCGTCAGATTATCATGCCTCTGACATGTGCCTGACTAGGTCGCTCTTCTGGAGACTGATGCTCGAGTCCGTCTGGCGCAACAAGTCAACCTTGCCTCTGCTCTGCGCACATCATTGTTACTACTCCCAGAAACTTTCTCAGAGGTAGACCTATACACCCGAATTGCTTCCATTTCCTACACTGGCGACTTCCGCATGAGCGTTCCAGGGGGTGAAAATACGAACAAAGTGAGGAATATAGTGCTAGGACAACGAGATATCTTCAGAAGATTGTACGGGGGGTTGATCCGGTCATTGGAAACTATTCGAGTAGAAGAGATCAGAAACGATCGATTCTCCATGACGCAAGATATCTCTGAGAAGACAAAAGCTCTACACGTATCCAAACTTCCCTTGCGCCTTCGGGAAAAAATTCAGCAACATTACACATCAGCCCCCGACCGTGATCCAGCATTCTTGCGCTTATCATTGTCGTCCAAATCAGACACTGTCGCGCGTAAACCGGGACCTAAAGCTGCTTCGATCGATCCCGATCTTTGGAATGCTTTTTGGAGAGCTGTAGTCCGTCAACCGGATTTCCAAACCGTCTTGCTTTCCAAAATCGCTGAAATCGTTCGAGGCCCTGCAAGTAGTCAAAGCCTCAAGGGAATTTATACGGCTGGCTTGAGCAAAACTGCACAATACGTTTTTGCTAAAGTTGGAAAGGTACGTTTACAAAAGTGTGTCCATCGAGGGAAACATAGTAGACTCATGCCTCCTTTAGTACTTTGAAAGTCGCAAAGGAGAAGGATATTGATCTTCATTCTAACATACAATTGCAAATCATTCTTAATGTACAATGGCATCTTCGCTCATGCAATGTAATGCAAACATGTGTCTATGCTCTGCCCTTGGCCTTCTGGCTGGCCAGTTTTCTCTCTCGTTCCTTCTCCTTCTGCGCTGTGACTTCATTTCCTAACTTCTTCATGATGGTCAATGGACCACCGCCACTTGCACGCCCCGCCATTTCGGACTCAATTTTTTGCGTTAGGGCAGCAGTTTGTTTCTGTCAAGAGTGATATGTTAGAAAAAGCAACAAACATTAATGACTAACTCACCCTCTTTCGATTGGCCGCATCCACTGCCGGCTTCTTTTTGGGCGCAATGACTTTAGCTGTACATAGACATTGAGAGATGGCAACATAGTAGAGAAGCAACCTACCTCCTGGCCTAGGACCTGCCCTCTGCTTGCCTTTAGGTCCTTTGGACGTGCCTGCTTTAGAAGGCTTGAATCCTTGAGCCATAGTGTGTTGCGCTTCTTTTGTGAATGGTCTTGAAAAATAAGATGTGCATGCAATGCAGGAAAATTCTAGATACATCGGCCGAAGATGAAAGTGGAGACGTCAAACGCGATCCAGATGACGACGCAGATAAGTGTTGCGAATCATCTAAGCTCCGTTCGCTTGCACCATCATAGAGCAATAGATATCGGTCTGCAATCTGCAGCAAGCTGGCCACAATACTTCCCCTATACCTATCATCTTTCCAGGCAATTCCACACAGAGGTTTCTTGTGAGTCACCAAGCGTTCATATTACGGTTGGGCGCCAACTGTGGCAAGGATGAACTTCAACTTTACGGGCTCCATTTCGGAGAGACATATCAATTTAGGATCAGCAAATGAAAAATCATCTTCTCAGGTTGCACAGCAAGCTAGAGACCAGCGTGCTGTTCGACTGGAGATACGACAAAGACACGCTGCCGCCACAAAGATCCAAAGTGTCGTTCGAGGACGCACAATTGGTGGCAACATTCGCTCTCAGTACTACAACACTTTACTAGGCACAACACATCCTGAGGTTATAGACTTCATAACATTGACTCGCTTGACCGCCTTCGTTGTGAAACGACCGTTACTTCAACAAAAGTATAAACTGACCACCAATATACGCCTTAGTAAGGCGGAGTCAGATGCACTGGATGATGATGACAGGGTGCTCCAAGCCTGGGCATCAAGGGCAATGGAGAAAAAGCAAATTTTGGTACAGGGCCGTGATGTTGAAGTCCCTGTTTTCATCAAATATCTCAGCGAGTCAGCAGATGGCGGCTTCTGTGCCTCGTTGCAATACATCTTGCAAACAGTCATTTTCCATTTCCTCCTTCAGAGCGGTCCTGCACAAGCACAGTATGACATCTTCTTTTCCGTCATAGAAAATCTCATCACGAAGCAACACATAGTCATCCGCAAACCCTTACCTTACACAGACTCCGACCTAACCCCTACTGAAGCTTGGACACTGTGGTCGATCGATTGCGCACTTTTCCAGGCACTTCGACAACATATTATGTCATTGCCGGCAAAATCTAAGGCTACTTTGCCGACTTTGGAGATGGCAATGGATCTAATTTGTGTCACCCTTCGTCAATCAACGCCGTTACCAATTGGTAAATTCCATCCAACTCTTAGTCGCGCCAAAATTCTTCAAAGCTTTACTCGAGACATCTTAAGCACTCCCAATTTACCGTTACGCATACCTCGTACTAGCTTGACTGAATTGGCTGTCGTCTTGCCTCTAGTAGAGGTGGCAGAAGTCATCGTCTCGTCTACGGACGATTTTGTGGACAGCTTAGACAGCTTAAATCTCCTAGCGAATTTCGTTGCGCTGGGTTGGAAACGAATCTCTTATTTTAAGGATGGAGCTAGTCTAAGAATATACCTTCTTTCTATAACAAAGCTTCAAAACAATAGCGATCAAGGAGTGCTGCGGGCACCATCATCAAAGGACCACATTACCGAAAGCAATTTGCTGGAGGATTTGGATGACGCGCAAGACCACTCGTCTCTAGATAAAGTGCTTCCACACGTAGACTCAGCCACCCTCCAGAGACTGCAGATCATCCCATCTCAAGAGCACCTGAGCACAATCCTTGCAGTATCAGCACGGTTTCCAAACACAACGCGAGAAGCACTGTGCAGCTTTCTTGTTTCTCTGCTACACTCTTGGGACCCTCAAATGCAGGATCGAATTCTTGCTTGTGTGACATACAGATATAGTGCCCCAGGAATCCAATCTCATGCTGGTGCATCCCATTCCGTGGGCGGCCTTGTGCGCGAGTTGTGGAGAGGATATGTGCGTGGCTCGAAGCTTTCTCGAAGCTTGTCCATCACAGCACTTCAAGGACGCAAATCATTGCTTTCTGTCCTAAGTGACGAGAATTTGTCCACTTTGTGGCCGTGTCTCGTAATACTTTGCCAATTATATTCTCGCTCTCTGTTGACAATTGGCGATGATGAATTTTACCCTAGTGAAACAATGGGCACCCCTTCAAGTACATCAACCCGGAATCCACTCTCTCTTGATGAAGTAGTGTCTTTGTCCGGTCTACTCCGCAACCTTGGCTTCGCTCTATATTGGTACGAGGGTACTGGCGGTGCACTCAATGAATTGCAGAAGAATCATGTAGTTGGAACGAAGAAGCTCGATCTATTGAGCCTACGTAATGTTGTCACAAGATTGCTGCAACAACTACACCAGCGCGACAGCCGGCGCAAATTTGCTCCAGAAAATCATTGGCTAATGAACAGCGAGATGGACTTATCGAGTTTTATTCAGAGTGTCGTGTTGGAAGAAGACGAGCTCAATCAACATCAAGATGAGGCTAGGAACGATCTGATGGACATCGATAATGATTCTCACGATCAACAAGCTTCTGCTACCCCTCCAGAGCGCACAAGCATATCTTCCCGGCTTGCAAGTCATCGAATACGCGGAAAGCGTGGATTGAGTGCTCGAAGTCTAGCATATCTGTCACCAAGGTTGGGTGTCTTGAACAATATCCCTTTCGTGATTCCTTTCGAAGTCCGAGTGGAGATATTCCATCAATTTACCGCCCTAGACTACGCACGTCTTAAACGTCAAAAATCTTTCCACGGGCCTCTACGAGAAGTTACGATCCGTCGCACGAATGTAGCTGAGGATGGGTTTAAGCAGTTGAACGGTCTGGGAGAAAACTTGAAGCACAAGTTCTCCATCAAGTTTGTCGATCAATTTGGGATAGAAGAAAGTGGAATTGATGGAGGCGGGCTATTCAAAGAATTTCTGACAAGTCTTATCAAGGAAGCTTTCGACACAGATAGAGGATTGTGGAGCGCGACTTCAGATCAACAGCTCTATCCAAATCCACACTCCTATGCGAAGTCGGAAGAGAACCAACAGTGGTACAGATTCTTAGGGCGCGTCCTGGGCAAGGCGTTATATGAAGGCATTCTGGTTGACATTAACTTTGCAAGCTTCTTCCTCTCGAAATGGCTTGGTCGTGGGCATGGCTACTTGGACGACTTGAGTGGTCTAGAGAGCCTCGATAAAGATGTTTATCGCAACCTCCTATGGCTCAAGCATTATTCAGGAGATGTTGAGAAGGATCTGGCTCTCGACTTCACCGTAGTAGACGAAGAATTCGGTATCAAGCATGTCAGAGAGTTGATTCCGAATGGAAAAAATATTTCTGTGACTCGCGAAAATCGGCTGGAGTACATCTATCGCGTCAGCCATTATAGACTCAACGAGCAGATCCGGCAACAATCGGAAGCCTTTTTGTCTGGCTTGACGGAACTAATAGATCTCCGTTGGTTGCGGATGCTCAACCGAGAAGAACTTCGAATTTTAATCAGTGGTACCGAAGGCGACATTGATCTGGAAGACTTGCGCTCTAACACTGTCCTTGGTGGGTATCACGAGCGTGATGAAGTATTAGACTTCTTCTGGGCAAGTTTGGCCAGCTTTACGCGCTCAGAAAGGAAGGCGTTTTTAAAATTCGTCACCAGTTGTCCTTCGCCTCCTTTACTTGGCTTCGGACAATTGAACCCCAAGTTTGGGATCCGAAGCGCAGGGGATGACACGTGTCGCTTACCCACAGCAAGTACCTGCGTGAATCTACTCAAGTTGCCACGATACACCTCCTTTGAACAGTGTCGTGAAAAATTGTTGTACTCCATTCATTCAGGGGCTGGCTTTGACCTCAGCTAATGTATCTTATGTAATATCAATTGCAAATAGTACCAAATTGTGTAAGACACCCGTAGTCATTCAGTGAAACAGAGTGTATTCAGTGACAGAAAAACAAGATTAGCCATCCTGAGAGAGCCGCATAGGTGATGCAAGGTCATTGCTGAGTTTCTCGAGACTCTGATCACCTTCATTGGCTTCTTCCCCGCTCAAAGCTTCGCGGATCATACTAACGGTGCTTTCCAAACTTCTCCTTCTGTTACTCGGGCTACTAGTAGCTGTAGTGCCCAGAGAGCTTGTTCGCGAATGTCCTCTACGGTGTCCCTTGTTGGAACTGGCGCCGGGGCTACTCGGGACGCCACCCATGGATGGACTCGTGGGAACAGAGGAGGAAGATTCGTGTGAGATACTTCCATCAAAGCCTGGACCATCCTGCTGCATCTGCGTCTGCTGTTGAAGGTATTCAGCCGCTGCTTCTTTGTCATCAACATCGATCAAGTCCGGTGGCAACCTTTCGTTTTCTATATCAGATTTCCGTGCTTCATCGAAGTTGTGAATCGCATCTTTGATACCTTCACTGCCACTCGCAAGGCTTCCGTAGGGCAACTTTCCTGTCCCGCTTGCAGACTTCAGTTCTGAAACACGCTCAGCTTCTTCACGAAGCAAGGCAAAGACGCGGGACATGCGCCCCACGGCAAGAATCTTGTTCTTGATCACCACTCGACGTTCTGCAGATTCATCGCCTTGATTGGTGGTCTCCGCAGTAGGTGTCAAGACCATTTGGTCCTCCTCCTCTTCTTCCTCTTCCTCAAGTTCCTCCTTTGAGCATATGTTGAGGATACTGATCAGCATGTCCGTAACTGTGGTAGAGAGAAGTCTTGTCAGTAAGGGAAAAAAGGTGCCTTTACCACTAACTTTTTTCACCAACGAAAGGCAAACTCCATGTGAAGACATCCATGAAGTTAGGCAGCCAGTAAGGATGTGGCGTGCAATTGAATTGTCGAATGTTCATAACATTGTTTTCATATTTGAGGACTGCTGCTTTGTTGTTGTACACATCCAGGTAATTTGGTGCCGAGAAGATGGTCATGACTGACGGAAAGCCAGTAGTTTTCGTTTTGCGATACATCCGATATCTATCCAGAAATCGGTCAGAATCGATGTCGGAGATTGAACGACCAACCTACCCTGCGTCTTGAGCCTCGTGGGCTCGTATAATAGAAAGGAGATTGTTGCGCTCTAGAAATTGGCAGGCTGCTTGATATCTACAAAGACTCTGTAAGCTACTAGGCACTATCCTTCCTGAAACACATACGTGAAGAAGTACGAACAACCGCGGACATGGTTGTGGACAAAGCTTTCATTCGTTTTCTCCGCACCAAAATCTTCCAGGGGATCAGCCCAAAGCAAGTCGCACATCAACCCATGCGTGGGTGGTTCCCTGAAACGGTTAAGCTGTAACGGAGAAAATGAGTCGCCGCAGCCACATGACACCTCGTCTACATACAGCTCTCAGGTCATCCAGAGTCTGTAGTTCGGGAGACAATCCACCATGTATACACAAGAACTGTTTATTCATAATGGCTCCCAAAGGTAAAGTGCAAAAGGATTCCATGCACTCTTCGTAAATTTGTTCTGAATATTTATGTTTGCCTAGAATGGCTGTCAGAGCAAATTAGTAAAATGCTTGATGATTCTCACATTCAAGTTTAAAGGTGAAGTAATCTGTCAAGTGTCTGCACTCGTGATTGCCTCGTAGAAGGAACAATGTATCTGGATACCAGATCTTCAGAGCCCACAAATAAAGCACACACTAAAAGAGATGGAGAGTAAGACAGGATTTACTTCGAAGTTCAAAGTGCTTACCTCGATGGAAAAGTAGCCTCGGTCAACATAGTCCCCCAAGAAAAGGTATCGAGTATCGGCGGGGTTTCCACCCACTTCAAAAAGTTTCATAAGGTCGAACTAGACAAGGTACACATTTGAGCTTTCACAGATTAGGCACATATGATCAACTCACGTATTGGCCATGTATGTCTCCACAGACTATGTTACATCCAAAGCATAAGTCGATACGCAAGGAAATTCATCATAAACTTACCTGTGATAGGAGCGTCAACTTCGAGAAGGTTTGGCTCATTGCGCAAGATCTCCGTTGTGGTCCTAATGATATGTAGCGCTTGCTCATCTGTAAGTCTACCTTCACGATAAAAATGGTTCTTCAAAAAGGCTATGTCAGGCTTTGTGGGGTCCTGCGAGGACCAAAATTGTTCTTCGGTCGGCTTGACAACGGCAGGAGCCTGTACATCTTTGACAACCCTTTCTTGAGTAGAAACCTGTGTTCCATCATCTGTTGTGTGTAAGGTGAAGTCTATTTCCACAGGTTCCTTCTTCTTTGTGATCTGTCCCAAAGCATTCTCTAAGCGCTGTTGTCGCTGGGACAAAGAGTTCCCGGCATGCGACATATTGCAAGACGACACCACACGTCTGTGGCGTTGTACTTATTGCAAGTTCTTCAGAAGGGTGTCGTAGCGAGAGAACAATTGCTATCGTTGCACACCTTTTGCTCGGTCTCGTCGTCAATACCAGAGCAAGCACTCTGGTTGTTCTTGATCAATCTCTGTCGCCCTCAAAGCTCTGATACTTCCCTTGCGCGGCTAGTGTGCATTGGCTTAGCGTTCGCTGGCTAGGCAGGCGTGCACTGCACCCACGCGCGTCACGATGCCACCTGGTGGATAGACAGACAAATTACAATTCCAGGCATAATCATTAGGCAACGACAAATCTAGCAAATTATTTTTGCTTTCTACGCTTGTGTGACCCGTCCTTATCCTCGTTCTTACTTGAACGTTTCTTTGGGAACTCTTCTGTATCTGTAGCATCACCTTCATCTGTATGTTCTGGTTTTATCTCTTCTTCTTGATTCTCCGCGCTTTCCTTTGAGAGATTCTTCATGTCTGGAATACTTCTAGATTCGTGCCCAGCTTTCGCCCACTCGGGACTGCAAATGAGAAATAAAATTAGCTCCGTATACACGTTCATTTCCTTACATTTTTTTATTGGTGCCTGGATCCTTTACTGGAGGGGAAGGATCGGGTTGTCCCTGCATGTGAGTGTTAGGTAAAGTGTTAGGATTGCAGTGCTACATCTACGAACATGCTCCTTTCTCAAGATGCCCTCTGCGTCACCGTCTAAAACTTCTTTTGAATCTCCGTAGAATTTGGCCTACATCGAAATTAGTTCATAGTCCACTGACAAGGCAATTGACGTACGCTGTAAGCAACTTTGCATCGGTTCAAACAGCGCTGTTTTTCCTCTTTCTCATCAAGGATGGGTAAGGGATAATCTACGCCTATTATGCATTTGGCTTTCTTTTGTACGTCTGGTGGGGCCGTATGTGGTGCATATATATACTAAGGAAGATGGAAGTAAAACACCACTATTAACCTGAAAATGATTGTCTCATACCTTGTCTGGGAACCCTTTCAATTCGGGACAGTCTGACAGAAGGCGGGGTAAGGTAAAGAGAGCATGTGTACATCTGGTCGACTCACATTTGCGCACCAGACCACCGTGGCTGTCGCTTTTGGAGTGGGTTTGATTCAATAAAAATACACATTCAAACCACACCTACTCACTATTTAGCAGGGAAAGTTGCTAGACCATATACCCGGAAAAATTGCGAGAAAAATGCGCTACATGAAAGCCACATCCTTCAAAACACTATCTATTAGAGCTGTCCACACTGACAAATGTGCATACTCACCAATTTCCAGGATTGGAATTGGGGTCCCAGTCGAGAAGCCACTCTTCGAACATCTAATTGGTGTGAGACTATTCTCCAATCCACAAACATGCTCACCTCAGCTCCTCTTTCCCAACTTATCCAACATTGTCCCCTGGTCAAAAATGCAGCTAAACTGTGGCGCATTAGATGGTGACACCATCCCGTTATTCGCAATTGACGAATTCCTGCATCTATCCACGGGAACCCTGTTTGACCTGCACGGAATGCTTCTAGACGGCCTTCCGAAACTTCATCGCCTTTCGGTCTTGGTTCTATGGCTTTTCCGTCCTTCCCGTACACAGTAGGTAGATACCAGTCCATCTCAATACGCCTCAGTCAAGCTCATATACCATTGAACTTTAACTCACATATCTGCAGATGCTATTACCGCGTATACCTTGGAACGAATCCCCTACAGACAGTTCAGTTGCTGCGTAGAGCTCTCTAAAAAGAAGTTGACCAGCAAAACTCTCCGGAACATTTGTCTTGTCTCCTCCTTTGTATTGAGCAATGCTGTTGCTGCTGTCATGCCACAACTTGCGCACAGACAGACATCCAAACTTCAGATATGGTGACAAAAGTGTTGTCGATGGCTCTAAGGTATCTGTGGAGGGTGACGTTTTTGGCTTGGCAAAGGTCGCAAGATACTTATTGTCTTTGCAGAGCTTTTCGAGGCGTTTCAACGCTTCAGTCTCTCCTCCTGGTATTATCGAACTATCTGAAGCTCCACAGGTTTTGGGACTCATACCCAGAGACGAAAGAGTTGGCACAGTAAAGTGCTCTTCATCGCCCGCCTTTTCATCAGGACCATCTATATTGTTGTAGCAAGTGACTTTGCTACCGGGCTCCCGCTGCCCTCCGAGTTCTGCACTGTTCAAGTCAACCTCGGGTGGGCCGGGGTTCTCAGAATAAGAAGGTAAACCATCGAGTGAAGAATGAATATCCTTGAGCAATGCCTTCAAATTTTCTGGAACGTTCTTGGCATCCAAAAAAGGTGAAGGCAATGATTCAGGAGTGCTAATAGGTTTGGCAGGTTTGTCCATGTCTGAAATAATCTTGAAGTGTTTGATAGTATGAGAAACTCCTCTCACAATTCTTGCACATACATACCTTTTCAAGGGACTTTTGACTTGTGATTGGTTTGTTTCCATTATTCTTCACGACAGCAGCGGTATCCCAAAGGTGATTCCCATTCTTCGTGATCACAGTAATGCCGAGCTGATCTGCTATCTGGAGTACTTGTGCGTCTCGTGAACGTGAGTAGCCATTCTCATCTTTCTCAAACACCAAATGGGTGATTTTCCATCTTTTAATAAGCTCTGGAATGAGTGAAACTGGGTCCCCTCGAATTACCAGCAGTTGGGACAATGGATTTATCTTATGAATAGAGTCTGAAACATTTTGCATAGATTCGAGTAAGAATCGAAAACGATTAAGACCAACTCTATGCCGGTAGACATACTAGAGAAAGAAGGTTAAGGAGGAGGCAGACCACTGCATGATATACACACATTGGGATCCCAGCACCATATAGGGAAGAAAGATTCTGGATTAAGGTCTAAAGCAGCATGTAATGCTGGACTATCATGCAGACGAAGATCTGTTCTAAACCAGTAGAGAACTCGTGTCATCTTCGAGATGGGCGAAAATCTGTAATAGACAAAGTCACTCTGCACAATTGATGTATGTCCTATCTGAAGTCCTTTTTTACGGTCAGTGAAGGTTGCAGTAAGGTAACTCAGCTCGTTGATACTTTTCGAGATCTTGATTGATGCAATGAGAATTTACATTTGGTAATCATACGCTAAGTCACACCCTGCGCTAGGCAAAATGTCAGCACCAGAAGCGCTAAACGGAGGATTGTGCAAAAAGCTCAATCGCGAAGATATTACAGTGACAAAGCACGGAAAGTGATAACGTGCAGGATATTTTGGTGAAACGTAATAAAAGAATGGATTGATCGACTAAGATTCTGGTCAGTTCTTTTTGTACAGTCGCATAGCAAATACCCTATCTGTAGACTCCGCGTGTGAAAAGTAAGGACGGTACTACATTGATAGCTTTAGTAGTGCCAGTATTGTTTGTGTGCAAAAAGATCGAAAAAATGTGCCGTCCAATCTATTGTGTTTGCTTTGAATAATTGAATTGATCCTTTCCAATCTCAGTCCTACCATATTTGAAGTACACACTATACAGTATAAAGCCTATCCCACGCTCTCCTTCCAGTTTCTTCAATACTAGAGGAAAAGAGAAAATCTTTTCGGAAGTCCAAAGTTCATGGTGATTAGTAAAATCAAACACAATTAAAAGAATAAATACACGATACACCCAAGGTCGATTGACCCTCTTTGCACTACGCGAAACTAGATCGAATTGAAAAGCTGGAAAGTATGTAAATCTAGGGATGTATGCACCCTTCATCCTATGGAGTAAGGGGTTGCTGTACCACACCTGATATAAACCTGCGTTCGTTCAGTGAGCATCTTGACGCCCTGCGGAGATTGCTGTTCTCAATTAAAGTTAGACACAAGCCTCTCCGAATGATATAATCATTCCAGCTTAGCTTTCTTTTACGGCGCAACATGTTTCACATTAATTCTGTATATTGTACTGCTCTATTTAGCGAATATGATCACGCACGATTCTCAAACCTGAAGTTGTCTCACAAGTTCTTTGATGATTGATGACATAGGGTGTGAAAATAAGGGAGTAGGTATAGCTTTCTTTCTGTTATGAAAAGTGCACAGCGAGACACAGTGATTGTAGCAGTTTGGGAAAAGGAACTATCTTTATTCATTCTCAATACTATTCGTACAGGTACCCTTTAAGTATCGTTCAAGGTTTGAAAAGCTTGGCATGATTCTAAACAGGATTTCGAAACAATTGTGTTTAATATACCAACAATGAAGGTAAGAATGGGAGGTAATCATAGTGTAGTTATGTGTTCTTCAAGGGGCGATTGTTGTATTTTTCACTCTCGCCTCCTAAAGACGAATTTGGCGTCTAATTGTTGCCTTCTAGATGAAGTTAACATTCAACTGTCATTGCGCTAGTTATACTCAATTGGTATCGTTGAAATAAAACACCGATGAAGATGGAACCTACGCTATCCGACGGAGTCGGACTTACTGGGACCTGCCATCTACAACAATGTTCAAAAAATACTCAGCAAAGCGGCTAGAATCTTAATTCTTTTTTAAACAATCACATATGCCTTTGCTCAATTGAGCTCCGCTCCTACATCTCTTCTGTTCATTAAACGTAGGAATTGTTGCATATCAACATGGCTATTTTGCTCCACAGTCTACAACCTTCTGCCTCGTGATAACCCTTAGTATTTGATCTTTTTGTGATGCCACAGAGCTGGTAGCATAATATATTAGTCAGACTGGCTTCAATTCGGGTGTTAAAACTGCACGGCAATTGGTGTGATTATGAGTCAGTTTTCCTTGTCGCTCTTCCGGACATTCAAGCTATAAGCACTTCGAATATCTTCAATGATTTAATTTCCACAATACCAGATCATGAGTGTGCCTCACAAACTTATATACTTTTTCGCAGCTTTCATGCTCATGACGCAGACATGGGGCAGCACAGGGGCGTGTATTAAGTATGTAAAACAAAAGCAGAGGATATATGTTTGGATAACATTTCAATTACCGTAGAGATGGGGAAAACATTTGCATTTGTTACCAAGTGGCGGAATCTAGGTGCACGGGCGACAGCATGGAGTATCATCCTTCCAAATGCTGTCAAATCGACTATGCCGACTGCGCATTCGACCAGCTGGCGTCTTCATATACGTGCGACTGATGAACACAACCTTGACAGAGTCGTATGGAATGCTCACACAATGTGATTGCAAGAACTTGATTCAGACATGACAACACACAGAAAGTAGAATATATGATAGTTTTGAAGTATAGCATGTGTGTAACGTACAAGAGATGCCTACAAAGCAAGCAAATCGCTTATTGGTTCTGAGGTTGACCAGCGGCCTTGGCACGCTTGGCGAGCTTGCTTGCACTCTTGTTTCCACGTACACCACCACCCCAGTGACGACGAGACTCTTCGTACTTGTCGAGGTAGTTGGCCTTAGCCGCGCTGACGAGGGTTGCAAGTTCGCGCTCATCTTCGGAGCGAACATCTTGGATGGCGGCGATGGCGGCAGTCTTCTTGTGCACCAAAGTACCAATGCGGGCCTTGCCTTTGACAATGACGTATGGAACGCCCATCTTACGGCAGAGAGCAGGGATGAAGACGACCAACTCGATTGGGTCTACATCGTCTGCAATGACAACGAGGTTGGCTTTCTTGGCCTCGATGAGTGCCACTACGTGGTTGAGACCGTACTTGACAAAGAGAGGCTTCTTGCCGTCGGCCTTGGGGTCTGCCTTCTTGCCGTCGGCAACATCCTTAGCAACAGCAGAGAGACGTTGCTTCTTCTCTTGCTTGGACTCGGGACGGTACTTGTTCATTAGCTTGAACAAAGCGGTTGCTGTGTTCTTGTCAAGGGCATTGCTGAATTGGGCAATGGCGGGGGGAACCTTGAGACGTTGATTCAGGATGACACGTTGGCGCTGCAGGCGAACGTATTCAGGCCATTTGACGAAACGGGTCAAGTCACGAGGAGGTTGGATGTCCTGACCGATGCCAAAGTTGCGCGAGCGCTTCACGAAGCGAGGGTCTTGAGGTGCCTTGGCAGTCTTGGACTTCGAGTAGGGAGCAGTAGCGGGCTTCTTGCCACCTTTCTGTGTTGCCTTAGGCTGCGGGAGAGAGAATGTCAGCATACCATTCGTAGACGGGGTCATGGAGACGAGCAAGGCAAATACAGATGTCCTAGCTCGGAGCTCTAAACAGGTCAAGAGAGACCTCCCCAAAATAGCAGATTGCCACCCTCATTAGGTTTTCGCAATAGAACCCTCGGGTACACGGCACAGAATGACAAGCATACAGCACACTTGTAGTCATCTGGGAGCCAAATGATGGCTGTCTAGGCTGATTGCCGAGAAGGACAATCTGATACTTGCAGTGCTAGTCGGTAAAGATGCATACCATTTTTGAGATTTACTTGATGAAAGAAAAAAGTGGTGGTGGAATCTGAGAGTGATGCGTGCACAAGCACCTGGCAAGGCGTTTCATTCTTTGCCGCAGGATTCTCAACGTGTCACGCGAAAAAAAAAACACGTGGCGGTCTGCTGACGTCGGAAGGTCACGGCACCAGGTGGAGCAATGGCATGCTAGAAGGTCATTCGTTTAGTGCCCGTGCATCCCCGTCAGACAAAAGAACCCTTCTTTACTTCTTCAGATCATCCATACCTAGGTACCGATTGACTATGTTAAGTCGTACAGCTCTTCGCTCCGCCGCTCCCTTGCGCCAAGGATTGGCTTCTGGACGCCTGTTTTCTTCCTCCGCTGCTCAGAACAAGAATGTGGCCGTTCTCGGTGCCAGCGGTGGTATCGGCCAGCCGGTAAGTAGCAGCTAACGGCTCATAGGGTTACGCCTTATTGATTCTTCTCTTGCAGCTCTCTTTGCTGCTGAAGAATGACCCCCTCGTAACCAACCTCCGTCTTTTCGACGTTCGTTTGGCTCCCGGTGTTGCTGCCGACATTTCTCACGTTAACACACCCGCCGTTGTACGTAGAGGTACTTTCTTTCTTTTTTAAGATTAATGATCCTTCTTTTAGACCACCGGCTACTCCCCTGATGGACCAGAGGGTGGCTTGGAGAAGGCTCTGGAAGGAGCTGAGGTCATTGTCATCCCTGCCGGTGTCCCGCGCAAGCCAGGTATGACTCGTGATGATCTCTTCAACACCAATGCATCAATCGTGCGCGACTTGGCTAAGGCTGCTGCCAAGGTCGCCCCTAAGGCACATGTTCTTGTCATCTCCAACCCTGTCAACTCCACTGTTCCCATCGTTGCGGAGGTATTCAAGAAGGCTGGCGTTTACGACCCCAAGCGCCTGTTTGGTGTGACGACTCTGGACGTCACCCGTGCCAGCACCTTCCTGTCCGGCATCGCTGGCCTCCGTCCAAGCGAGGTGGTTGTTCCCGTAGTGGGAGGTCACTCCGGTGTGACCATTGTTCCCATCCTTTCTCAAGCTGGCCCTGCTGCCAAGTCTGTGCAACCCGGAGAGCAATATGAGAAGCTCGTTCACCGAATTCAATTCGGTGGGGATGAAGTTGTGAAGGCCAAGGACGGTGCCGGTTCCGCTACATTGAGCATGGCCTACGCTGCTGCTGTCTTTTCCAACTCTCTCTTGCGTGCGCTCGGTGGAGAAACAGGTGTCAAGGAGTGTGCTTACGTTGAGTCGCCTCTCTACAAAGACCAGGGAGCTACTTTCTTCGCATCGCAAGTCACTCTTGGCAAGAACGGTGTGGAGCAGATTCACGACGTCGGCTCTACCACTGACGAGGAGAAGAAGCTTCTCGAGGCGGCTATTCCCGAGCTCAAGAAGAACATCGACAAAGGTGTTTCTTGGGCTGCAGAGAACCCTTAGAGATATACAATATACTTTCACTAACGAACTTCAACGCATGGTATTGTATATGTGGGCTGCATACACTCTCGCGATCATATGAATGTGATGACTGCCCAATGTGAATATCTAGAAGTTCTTGAGTGATGCTTCCGAGGTGTTGACGACACTAATGTCCGTTTTCTCTGATGCCGTCGCTGGCAGAGTGCGCAGAGCTTCGCCTCCACGAGTCCATTGGCAAAGATGCTGCCGAGGTATTATGATGATCGTCAGATTGCACAGTAAGCGGCGTTTCTGGACGCATTCGTGTGCCGAACTTCTCGGCGCGTGTCTTAGAATTCACCATGACCGTACGGGAGAGGCCACTTGTAATAGTGGGAAGCGTAGTGGAATGGAGCGAATGGCGCTTCGACGGTGCATTTTGGCTCGATCGCAAACCGTCCAAATTAGGGGAGCTTGATGCTGATTGTCCTTGGAAACTTTGCGACATGGTCATCTTTGGCTCCACTCGATCATTGCCTCCATAAGAGAAAGATAACTTGCTCTGACGTATGTACTGCGCTGAGTCAAACATACCTCCGTCGGAGTCTTGACTCTCGTTACTCTCGTCGCTCGCATCTTCGTCGTCCTCGATTTCTTCTTCGTCTGCTTCCAAGAGACCTTCCATTTGATCTGTTTCTTCCGGATTGGGTCGTTCTCTTGTTATTTTCCAGCTGCTCACGCCGAGGAATCGGTACAAATTTCGCGTCTTGGAGCGGAGCGTTGTATTGCGAAGAGCGCGCTGACGCTCTTTGCTTTCTTTGGTCCGCTTAAACTCGTTCTTTATCCTAGCTTCGTCTTCCATAATCTCATCATATCTGTCTGTCGTATCGGATACGTACTCAGAACGGAGCGCAACGGAGCTCACCATCGGTAATGCTGTGACGCCTACCCGCTGACATTTCACTTCTACATCCGAGAATCGCACCAACCATATATCTCGTTTTGACCCTAAATTGGGAGCTTTTGTAAAAGTCGAGGCAACATCGTCGATCTGACTAGCAGACTGTCCGACAGACAGTAGGTCACTCAGACGCCGATACGAACGACGGCCTCGCACAGAGGCGCGCACAGCACTACTGCTGACTCCAAAGGGTGTCGACATAGCATTTTTGGCGAGTGCATCTTCGGGCCGCTGTTCAGACTCGGACAGTGATCTTCGGGGGTTTTCCTGATATAGTGCTCGCTCTTCAATCAAGACCCTATCAGACTTTGGCCGCAGCAAAGCTTTGTCTTTGATGCCCTCGATGCGTGCAAATGCATCGATTGTCTTGTCGCGTTCCTCTTTGTTGACTTTTTCGTCTTCTATAGATCGAACTATATGTTCCACATCTACAACCATTTGAACTGTACTTTCAAATTCATAAGTTGATGCATCTGTGTGAAACAAAAGGTTCTGAAAGAGGAGGGGATATTTGAGCAATCTTTGAAAAGGCATAGCCAGGAAGATCCCAAGTCCACATTCCCCTTTCTCTGCCGCGGCAGCTTCAAGAGTATTCACGGCTCGTCCCAGAGCGACGGTGGAAGACAAACGCTCTTTCCTCAGTCTTTTCCCGCGCATTGCTCTTTCCATCAAAGCAGCCTCTTCAAGAAGGTCCAAAGTTCGCTCGAGGTGAATGACGTAGTCCCTGTAGTACCTCAAAACGTATGAAAAGCGTGAAAAGACGTCTGCAAGGCTTCTCACAAGAGGCCATTGCTCTTCGTACCGCTGTTTAAGGGCCTCCGAAAGTAATGTATGACCTTCCACTAAGCCATCGTTGATCACTCGAAGTACTTGTCGCAAAGGCTCCGAAAGTTGCATGGAAACACCATCTTGTGCTGTGATATCGTATCCTAATTGAGACGAAGCCAATGCGGAAGATGTTGTCGATTGTCTGGCGCTGGACCAGCGCCGAAAATTCTTTTCAGAGGTTTTTGCCCTCTCCGACGCGATGGGCAGTATGGTACTGCTCGGACGTGTATGGGAACGAGTAGACAAAGGGGTTTCGATGGCGAGTCCAAGTGATTGCTCACTCGATTGAGTGTTGAGACGTGAAAGGGGATGTTGCGGAACGCTAGTGTCATTTGCATCTATTTCGGCAGAATTAGATATTCTCATGTATTGATTGGCAATCGGAAGTTTGTTACTTTCGGTGACTGAGATCCCCTTTCCCTTTTCATGACGAGGTTTTCTTCCTTCCAACGAAGCTAATGCAGTACTCCTCGGTGAGCCATCATGCGGTACCGGATCGAGTAAAGCGCTCAGGTAGAGCTCCTTTGTTTTTTGCAGATCTTGTACGTACCGCTCCTCGCTGGCAACAATCTCCCATAATACTTCCTGTCGAGTTCTCTCCCTTGTGCCCAAATTACTTACAAGGTCATCTTGTGTCATTTCACTCCAACTTGGGCCACCCAGAGATTTTGCGCCACTAGATGCCCAACCATTGCTTCCCGATGAGCTAGCTCGACCAGACTGGCTTCCACGTCGAGAAAGCCCGCTCAGCTCCAATGGAAGCGCTCCAGAAAGGGAAGATCCCGTATTGATGCTTGCAGGACTTGCAGAGCGTAGATTGCTCACGAAAGGGATACTATTCTGCAAGGGCCGCTCAAGGTCTTCGCGAGTGCCCAAGCTCACTGTGCTCGACAATCCTTTGGTTGAAGTAGATGCATGCACATCATAGGGCGAAGACACATGTGGTCTCATCCCAGCATGTGATGCTGAACTGCTGCGTCGCATCTTGTTGGTTGTGTTGGCACTTGCACTTCCAGGTCGACTTGGGCCCCCTGAAGAATATCTTTCCAGTGCTGGCACTGGAGATGATGACTGCCTTGTGTTTCTTGCTCTAGCTGTACTTGCAGCGGTAGGTTTCGCAAAGTGTGCCAAAGATGACGAAGCATTGATACTCTTTATCTCTTCGACAGCACTATCTGGAAGAGGCGGGACTTCCCCATAAGGAGATGCAGGACGAATTGGTTTCTTGGGAGAGGGAGCAAAAGCTACAGACTTGTGCACATTGATGCCAGAGCTAGAGCTGTTCATATCACGGGTCTCCCGCTCATTTTGTTTGTGAGATGAAGGCGCCCGCCAGACGCCCGTTTCTCTCGGAGACGTCGATCGCACGCTTGTTTCGCCGTGACCTAGCCCAGCAAAGAGCACAGCAGGCAAGATAGCCTCAGATAAAGAATTCTCGCTAGGAAGCTGGGGAGCCAGAGATTTGCTCGACTGATGCTCTGAAAGAGTGCTTTGCTTATTCTGTGGGCTCTCTTTCTTCTGTCGGCTTGTGTTCTGTTGTGTACCAGATCCTTTATTTTGAGCGCCATTCTCTCTCGTTGTGCCTAGAGTTTCGTACCGTGCTGCAAGAGTCTTTACACGATCGCCTGCGCTGGGACGATGGTGCAATGGAGAGCGCAAGTCAGATTTCTCACCTTGTATTGTATTCTTTTCGCTGGTCTGCGGGACATGGACTATGCCATCATTGGATGTAATCTGGTCGGCTCCGCGATCTGGACCTGTTGCTAAACGCTGAAAGAATCTTCGCATTTTGACAAGACAATTCGAACGTTCGGGTGTAACTCATGTAGTATCTAGAGTGTTTGTTTGTTTCAGGGGTGAAGAGGAAGTTAGGGCTTTGAGTGTATTCTACAGTTCGTGTCTCGTTGCGTCGTGAGATAGTCGTTATCGGGCGAGATGGACCAAGGTATATATGTATGCTGCTAGAAACGATCAACGTTATCGTCCGAGTTCCTTGAAAGAAGTTGAGGAACGCGCTTCATTTCTTTGTTCCATAGAACTACCCGCCCGCATAATAAGAAGGGTGATGGGCAATCTACAGCTGCTATTGCTTTGCAATCATTTATTTATTCATTACATCACATTTGTATCTCGTCTATGCGTAAGTCACATAAGAGTGAATGTATATCTGCTCTCCATGAAAGCAATTTGCAAGCCTTTTCCAATGGCACCCAAAGCCGCCTACGTTGCTCATCTTCCGGCCAGTGCTCCAACTCGAATTGAGGGTCGCCCCGTCTCACTCGAATTTCGTGCGCTTCATAAGTTGCCCGTGCTATGAAGTGAGGCGAAGCGGTGTCGTCTGTGGGTGACTTCTTGTGGGCTTTTTTATCTTGAACGCAACGTGGAGGTTTCGGGATTTCATCTCCCTGCTCTGGAACTGGAAGCAGTCCAGCTAGCAAGGTGAACCGGGTAAGTAAGCATGTCAACATAAGCGAATCACTAACCTTCTTCCCACATTTCGCGAATGGCAGCTTGCCTTCCGCTCTCTCCCTCTTCTATTCCACCTTTCGGTAGAACGTACCGGTTCTCGTGTTTCCGAGAAGTGACGAGGCAAATTAGCAGGTGCTGGCGATTTGTTTCGTCAAATGTATAAGGGATCGATACTGCAACTCGCCGCGGTTCAGGCATCTACAAAGAAAACAACCAAGTTTAATCATCTTTGTGTATCGCCAACAATGCTTACTTTTATGAGGCATTGAGAAAGGATGTGAGAGCTTCGGTGTGCGAAGCTTGGATTCGAGCGAGGCTCGATAACATAGTGGAGGTTGTGCGTGTCGCGAAGAGTGACCAAAAGCTTTCTGTGCTTGTAGTGATAGTATTCGTCCCAAATACGTCAATCGATTTTGCTAAAAGAGGGGACCCTTTCAGACGAAATTTGAATCAGTAACGATGTTTGGCGTCATACATTGCTACAGAAGGCTACTAATATACAACCCGAGAAATGTGTATGTTCACAGAGATAAATTTGTTGAATTGACCGCTAGCCAAATTCGTCAGAAGGTCGTACTGCCCTGACTAGGGTTGGTCGAGAGACCATGCCCGCGATACAAATGACCATGTTGATAAGGTACTTCCCCAACAGAGGAGAAATTGCCAGATGAAAATTGCGCCATATTTGCTGGATAATGGTGCAATGACGAAGCATGGGAATTGCGCATGCCATGGTAGTATTCGAAAGCAGAAGATGGGAGGTTGTTTCTGTTGGCAGCGGAGTCAACGCTTTCCATTAGTCCGAATCCTTCAGACATGGGTCCCATTTGCGGATTGAGCGTCCTCCTACCGTCTGACGGGGTCCAGGAGAGTGAGTTTGGCGTGTTGAAAACTTGTGGTACGTTTGTTCCGTGCTGCCGAAGCAAAGCGTCTTGTTCGGTACCCATTGCGTATTGAGAAGAACTAAGCGTGGAGAGATTGTCCGCTGATATATACGAGGCACTGAGTCTCTCCAATTCGTTTGCCTGGTGATAACACTCCTCGAAAGCTTGCCCATACTGTCGTAAGCCGTCAATGATTTTGTACACTTCTGGCCGCTTGAATTGGGTCAGGCAGTAGCCTACTTCACAGAGCGAGAATTTCATAATGCCGGCTTCGTGTTGCAAGTAGTCGAAATCACACAGCATTCCGCTGAGATCTGCACAGCGCAGCGAGGCTTTCAGCGCCTCATCATAGATAGATTTACGCAGTCCTCCGATCTTTGACTGTTCCAACTCCATTTCAGCGACTGTTGTTGGTATACCGATAGATTCTCCGTGTTGCAAAGAGACTGAAGCGAACGATGAAAGGTCGTTGACCTTTAGCTCTGCTATGCCAAATTCGTCCACAGCTTGCCATATAAGCACCCAAATGATTTGGTAATTGATGTCTGAGCTGCACGCAGTGACAGCATCGGCGAACTTCCAGTGACTTGGCCAATCTGGGTCGGGGGCGCCTACGTTTGGAAGGTGAGTGCTGCGCCACCTGTAAGCCATTGACACAAGTCTTTCTAACTTTCGAGCTGATATGCCCTGTCGTTTGGCAAGCGGAGTCCATAATGTAGGGTAGACAGCTCTCATCATTTCCACCTGATCAAGGGCACTGTTGATCCAGATGCGAAACCCTTGATCTGGCGCCATGGGCTGCGGTCCTTGCTGAGGTCCATCGTTAGAGGTGACACTGAGCGGCAATGGAGGCTGCGTTGTATAATCATCCTTACTCAGGACCGGTTTCTTGCGGTAGAATGCGCTCATGTGTGCATCCATCATACAAGCCAACCACCAACTCATAGCAATCTGATTCCGTTGATTCTCGTCTGAAATACGCACAACTGTTTCTTGCAGATGGACTTTCATTTCGAACATGTGTTGAAGAGCAGAGTTGACCCACACCCCGTTGCAAATATAGACTCCTCGTCGTTTTCGTGAGCGGAGCTCGGCAGGGACAGTGGCATCATCACACTCAGTTTCAGATGCTTGTTGCCAAAAGAGGGCTTGGATGATGAGTGCTGCTTTTGTGTTGTCCATTGTGGCAATGCGGTGGGCCTTGTTGCGATCAAGAACCTCTTGCGCTTTGACAATTAGGTCCTCAGCTATTCGACTTCTTCCAATACCCTTGTTCCTATTATTCGTGTTCACAGAAGCTTCACCATTTCGCTTTTTACCGTCTGCTCTTTCATTTGCCGCTGTACGTTTTTGCACTTGAGTGGGTGACAATTCCTCGTTTGCTGCTTCACGTCGATCTGCAAGAATAATCGGATGAGTACTAAACTTTGCGCCCCAAGCAAGCAATACTGCAATCAATACATCAGACGGCGGACCACCAGTTTCCGTTGAATGGTGATGAAACCGTTGGGAAAATTCTTGTGGGTCGAGGATGGGGTAGCGGATATGTACAGTACTGAAATACGTTTCCAGGAGACTCGAAACAAACTCATGACGGGCTGTGGCATTTGCTAGCCGTGACTCTGCTGCAGTGGTTGGCGGTCTCCTCCTGGCCATCTCGGGATATGATAGCCCAAAGACGTGGTTCGCGTAGTCAGAATCACGTAATAAGATGTATTTGACGACATTCGTCGATTCTTCGCCCACATCTCTGGTCCCCTCTCCTATTGTCCCTTCTCCTACATCCATGCGAAGGCGTTTGGAAGGTCTTTTGGCTCCGGTCGTAGCCAACTGAACATATATTGTAGTACATTCAATCCCTTTTGCTCTGCAATGCGAACACTTCTCTTCTCCCGGTGCTCGGTGACACCGAACTTTACGATTGCGACACGCATCACAGGCCGAGTTCTGCTTCCGTGCGGCAGCATCTTTGTCCCCACCATATGCGACAGACGAAGGCAGACCCGAAGCACTTGCGGGAAAGACAGATGTTAATGGCTCTGTCGATGGCTCATCGTCTTCGGAGCGATGCGTGCCTGTCTTGGCTTGTGATGCATCTGTCTCTTCATCCAGGCCAGTCAGAGGAGCATTGCGGTTTGCAAGCTTTCGGCTGGAAGGCCTTAACAGATCTGCACTGGAACTTCTATGTACTGTGTTCTTGCCTTCCTTGGGAAGAAAGGACTCATGGTAGACTCGCTTCCGGGCATCGAGTGGCGGTTCCTGGCTTTGAGAATACGCCATACTGAAGTTACCAATAGGGTCCGCCGAAGCACCATACGTCGCAACGAAACCAGGGGGTGGCGGGTTCCGACTGCTCCATCCTGAACCAGGGCCTATATCGATAGCACTCATCGATGGCTGATTGGAGGAGGAAGCAGGAGCAGATGTTGAAGTCCCCGGCATTGATTCCAGAGGAGGTGTCGTCATAGAATTCTGGAAATGAAAAGGACCATAAGCATCGAAGGAAGAATTCAAAGATGTAAGCTGGTTGGCGGACGGGAACTGGGTGCGGTACTCTGGCGTGGGGCTAGTTGGTCCGGTGAGAAAGGAGTTCGACTGTACTGGGTTAGAGTGATGACGTGAGCCCGAGAAAGTCGAAGGCAGTGAATCTTGGGCAAAGTCATTCGAAGGGCTCTGTAAAGGAAGGAAGGAACCATTTACGTTTTCTTGATGGCCCTGTCTGGGCCCCGACGGTGGCCCGGTACTTGATTCCATTGCGCTCATCCTTTGCAGGTTCAGCGCCCACCGATGAGTGGCTAACCGACGGTTCCGAATTAATCTGTCGAGCGGCGATAGGGCTCTGGTTTATTAGAGCAGTAAAAGCAGAGATGGAGCAAAGTAGCTGGGTTGCGTCCGAGGAACAGCCCACTTGTCTGCAGGGAATCTGCCTTTGGCAAGATCTGGGAATTCTATATTGTTGTTGTGCCTTGAGCTCCCGTCCGCGGATTTACTTGGTAAGCATCACGAGCCTGACGACTGGTGCGGGACGTCTCCAATCCTCGTTCAATTAACGCGGAGCCGAGGTCGATGCTCGACGCAAGAGGTTTGCAGCAAATGTGCTTCTCAAAGCCGCGCGACTGACTAGTGCGGCGGTGTACGGGCCTGTTTGCACTTTTGGGCGCTGATGTGGAAGTAAGAAATCTGGAAGAGCAGATGTTGCTCTGGGCAATGAATCGTCTCACAATCTCAAGATGTGAACCCTCAGTATCTTTTGTGTGAAACTTCTCTGACTGGAACCCTCATCATTACCTCATGTCTACAACAATCTGAAACATTCAAACTTTATGCATTACTGGCTTTAAAATTTCGTATATCGCGTCTCATCTGTATTGGTACCTATACTAGGTCCTGGGGCGAGCGGACCGCGCCCAAGGTTTTATGTGGCGGCTGGCTGGCTGCAAGACAACGCCGACGTGTCCATGTTGGGAAATCAGGGCATGCGCCTAGAACGAGCAGGGAAATGATAAAGTACAAGGACCAGCAAATGGAATTGTGATGTTCTAGAATTGGCAGCCGATGTCTCACCAAATGCCCACCAATCATCGTTCCATGCTGATATGATTGCAACTGTAGACACTAGTTTATAGATGCTATGGGAGCTACCCATTCTATCCCGTACCTGAGATTGCTTCACGTCGAGCTCTGCCCGGGCAAATCATGCCGCATCCCGCGCGTGCCAACCCGCCGGAGACAAAGGCGAGAATGAACAGTATGCTTCAGATGGGATATCATCATGGACAGAATTAAATCCTCGCCAGTGTCAGAGATGAGTCGGAAGGGCGTGGGTGTCTTTCGTATGCAACGCTTCAACTCCACATGCATGCACGTTTTCGTTTGCACTACAATGATGGGCTAATCTTCCCTCCTCGCTTGACCCTCATTGTAAATCATTAAAATGGCACCAAGCTTCGACTGCTGTATCAAGGTGAGATTTGATTAAGCAAGGCAAGAAAAGGATACAAATGGTTTTCTAGGCTAGTTTTCATTCTGGCTCTCCTATTGGTCATGAGACGAAGCTAGGCGACCTCAATGCATATGTGACAGGCGCAGAAACTTCTGACAAGGCGATTCTTATCATCGCCGATGTGTTCGGATGGTCTCTTGTCAATACACGGGTACTTGCCGACAAATACGCTCAAAGCATCGGTGCTCGGTAAGGTGACCTGTGCATCGACGCTGGAAGGCTGATCATCTGGTCCATTCAGCGTATACTTACCAGACTTCTTCGACGGTGGCGATCTGACAGCTTCTCTAAAACGAGATCCGAACTTAGCTTTCTCCGATGTAGTTCCCAACCTTCTGAAGAATGTAGGTAATTGTCTCTTTTGAGTTGAATGATCTAACCTTCATCACACAGTTCCCTCCTCGCCATTGGGATCGTTTTCCTCCTGTCGTAGATGCTATTCGACAAGCACAACCAAGCGTAAAGAGGGTGGGAGCTATTGGTTTCTGTTGGGGAGCCACTGCTTGCCTCTACCTGTCCAGTAGCAAGGCAGGAAAGAGCCAAGTGGACGCTGTAGCCTTTGCACATCCAAGTGTAATCGAACCCAGCGACTTTGAAATGCTCGAAAAGCCTGGCTTGTTCATGACATGTCAAACGGACGCACAGTTTCCCAAGGAAAAGCAAGAGGCAAGCAAGCTAGTTTGCGAGAAGCAAGCAGAGCAACACGGTGTCTTCAGCCGGTATGTGGGATCATCGGCCTTTACATGGTTTCTGATAAGATCTTGCCCAATACAGCTTCAGCTACTATCCAAATGTGTCCCATGGATGTAAGTTTGTCTACTGATCCCGCATGTGTCTGACATTTATTCTTGCAGGGAGCATCAAAGGGGACGAGACAAACCCTTATGCTGCAAAGGCTATGGCGCATGCTGCCACCGAAGCCATTTCTTTCTTCAGTCTTGAATTAGCGTCCTAGCCATGTAGACATACAATAGAAGGAAATGCTTATTAACATTGCAAATAGAGGCGATGCCACAGGCAGGAGATCACTCCATCTGTGTGCCACACATATCCGCTGGCTTGCTAAATATCCGCAGGTTCATCCCGGTATGAGTGCAAAGTACATTTAGGTACGTGCAGATTTTAGGGTCTTGGCACTACAATTTCCTCACGTCATGGAGCAGACTCCAAAACAAAGAAATCTCGAGAATTGGACGCGCTTGTCGGCAGGAGGAGATCCTGTGGATCCACTCTTGTCGTCCATCTTGAGGTTGGTGATTCGCAGATTCAGCTGCTCCCACATTCATTCCGACACTTTACGCCATATCCGCAAGACGCCCTACGTGTCTAGTACGCCACCAAAGACGGAGTGTGCTTATTGTGACACCATATTAAGGAGCGAGAAAGCATCATCATCAGCCTCACATCGCTCTCGACCACCCCACTGAAAGCGCCATACCATCTTCTTTTCGGAAAGGGATGCAGAACCATCTTCTTTGAGTGACATATTGTTGTACGCTCTTTTCCAATCATGGCAGGGGATTCTGAGGTATCACCGGGAAGCTTTCACCCTTTTGAGGTGTCTGCCACGCACTTGGTGTATGTTGGATTAGGATTATTCATTGTACTAGTGAGTGAAGATACCGAGATTTCGATGTTTGTGTCTGAAAGACACAGTTTGGAATGTTTTCTTTGTTCATAAAAGAAAGGCTTTATCTTGGTGAAGCGCCATTGGCAGCCGTATTTGGTATCATTGTCGGTACGTATTACCAAAAAACGGCTGATGATAACTCACTTTTATACAGGACCTGCATGTCTCTCTCTCTTCAATCCTGCACATTGGGCTCGAACTACCGGTGAAACACCTGGAGGCCACATTACAAATGAGATCTCGCTGGAGATTTTTCGTGTTACGATTGCTCTTTCCGTCTTTGCTGTCGGCGTGGAAGTAAGTCCTTATGGTTTCTCGTGAATCTCCTGACATTTCGTTGCAGCTTCCTAAGAAGTATTTACTACGGCATTGGAGATCTATCTTCTTCTTACTTGGACCTGTGATGATCTATGGATGGATGATCACAGCTGCTTTCATGTACGCCTTGATACCTGGGCTAGATTTCCTCAACAGTCTCGTTGTGGCGTCTTGCGTCACACCCACCGATCCCATTCTTGCACAGGCTGTCGTGGGTGGTCCTTGGGCTGAAAAGCATGTTCCTGCTCACTTACGCCACATGCTGATGTGCGAGAGCGGGTGCAATGATGGTGCTGCTTTTCCTTTTCTGTATCTGGCCCTATTTCTTACGCTGAATCGTGACAACACTGGAAAAGCAATAGCAGAATGGGTACGTACGTGAAATACGCCGGTTTTCTCAAATCTCATCGTCTTTTCTCTAGTTCTATGATGCATTGGCCTACCAAATTATCTTTGGCACTTTACTAGGAGCTTTAATTGGTTGGCTTGCACGCAAATTAATGCGCTTCTCAGAGCGCCACAAGCTGGTCGATCGTGAATCATTTGTTGCTCAATACGTTTCGCTGGCCATCGCAAGTATGGGCGTTAACGTCCTTCTGGGAAGTGACGATTTGCTGGCTGCGTTTGCGTGCGGGTCGGCCTTTGCATGGGATGGTTGGTTTACGAAGCAAACGGAGGATTCAAACTTTAGCTCCATCGTTGATCTACTCTTTAACGTAGCTGTTTTCATCTATATCGGTGCTCTTATGCCGTTCCGCGAATGGGTAGGAGGCGAAGAAGAACAGCCAAATACACTGAATCTTTGGCGCCTTTTTGTTCTCACCATTTGTGTGCTATTAACTAAGCGCATACCAGTTGTTCTCGCACTTTGGAGATGGATTCCAGACATCAAAACTTTCCGGGAGGCTGTATGTGTTGTACATTGGACATATCCAGGATTCTCTTGACACCCTTTTCATTTTAGATTTTTGCTGGGCATTTTGGTCCCATTGGAGTCGGTGCTGTGTTCATTGCTACGTTGGCACGAACGCAGCTTCCAGAGGAGATTCCAAGTCCTCCCGAAAGCACGAATGATGTGCTTGCTTTGGTCGTTCAACCCGTCATTTACTTCTTCGTGCTCTGCTCAGTAGCTGTACATGGTCTGACGATACCTTTCTTTGCTTTCAGCAAAAATGCCTCCCGTATGACACGAACCTGGAGTCGACACCCTAGTATCAATCTGGATCGGGAACCAACATGGGTCAGCCGTTTACGGCGAAACAAAACTGGTGAAAAAATGTCACCGGACGAAGAAGGCGGAATGACTGAGATAGAGCGTGTTCTCAACGCTCAGCTGCGCCAAATTGGTCGAGGTGCTATCGGTGGAGATGCGGAGAAGGACATCGATCAAACGGACACAGAACAGGATACTGGAGATTCTAGCCAAACGGCCCCTGCGAAACAATCTAACTATGGGCACGCACAATCTTATGACCATGATGGTTACGATAATTATGCATCAAATGGGGACAACGATGATGCAGACTGGGGTGGTGATGATACAGTGGAGATGCGTAGATACAGGGAGAAGCAACTTGCCAAAAAAGCACAAGAATACGCTGAGCTGCGGAAGCTGCAACAAGGATACGACAAAACAGACGACGGCTCGCAGCGTGACCAGGATGGACACGACGGTGACATTGGAAGCGCAGCAATGCTAGATGAAGAGCGGGGTCCCATGGATCGGGATTTGCCTAGAACTAGGGAAGAGAAGGAAAGAGATTATTCTGAAGACCTTGCAAATAAAGAAGGTCTCGCAAAATGGGGAACCAGCACAGGCGACAAATCAGATCAGGCGCCTGATGTTGCAGCTGCTCAAGACGATCCGAGTACACAATGGCCTCGAACCTATTCATGGGTGGAAGGGAACAAAATTGTGATAGAACATCAGCAGAGCTCGTGCAGTGAGGCAGAAACCCACGTCATTCCTCTCATGGAAAATGAACGTGAGCTTGTTGCAGCTTCCGAGCACCCTGGCCACACCTGGGCTATGCAGCACGCTGATGCACTGGAACGACACGTCGGTTTAAAGAGCGTTTCTAACTGGCATCCCAGCGAGACACTCACCCATTTGATTTCTCATCGAATTCCTACTCTATACCAGGAGCATTTGCAAAGAAAAAGTAGGCCTCGTAGGAGACCCTCCGTCGCTGAGACTCAAGAAGAGCGTGATCAAAGATCTAGCATGATTTTGAACACTGTTTCTTGGGCTTCACAGCAAGCAGGGCAACGCGATCAGAATATAACTCATTCTAAGACATCACCCCTTCAGTCGCAAAGTCACCGGAATAACAAACCTCGTCCACCGAGCCCTCCTGAAGCACCCATAACCGGATGGTTAGCACCTCGTCCAAAATATCGCGGGACATCTTCACCCAATCGCTCGGTTTCCCCTTCTGGCTCGGGTTCAAATTCACAGATCCGCAAGAAGGTGCACAAGTGTGCTTCAGATTCTCGAAGACGCGCCCTGACTCGAAAAGCGCTGGCTGGCCGTGTGTCTCTCGCATCAAGGCAAGAAGATGATAGACATATAGAGGAGGTAATCGAGTCGTCAGATAAGTTGGATCGTGCAAGTACAGGCTTCTCACGAACGTCAAGTGCTGGCGGACTTGGTGGTGCTACGACAAGTTCCAAATCTAGCATTCCTCGTACTACGACAACGTCGTCAACAGGAAGTAGCCAACTTAATGATCCTAAAAGTCGTATGCTCTCTGAACGCTCAGGATCTGGTCGAGGAGTGCAATGGGTCGACATCAATGACCATGACCATGATCACCAGAATTCCAGCTCCCTCGCCAACACATCAGGCACTACCCAGACGTATCCACAGATTTCGCGGGGTCGATTGCGATCTGACAATTCAAAAGAAGAAATGGACATGTCCGAGCGAAATCCTCGAAAGAGCCGTATTACATCTTTCTTCTCATCATTAGCTTCTGGACGGTCCAGCCCGGTTCCGGAGGTCTCACACCGAAGTGAGACACCACAAAAGAACACGACAGATGACGACTCTAAGTTCCCCCGGTCGCTCTCTACGGAACAGCCAGAGTCTTTGCGTCCTGCGGTTCCGACCAGGATTGTCGGAACCAGTGCACCACTGTCTGAAGGAGGTATTTTGTCCACCGATACTTATGCAAACGATACGCAGCCCTCACGCACAGAAAGCGTCAACGACACCGACAATGGAGCAAATGACCGTGGTGTGACGTTTGATGTTTGATGTATCTGAATTTAACAGCATCATCTTATATCAGAAATTCATATAATTTTTAACATAAAAGCAGGGCATGGATACTAAATAGCAAAGTATGGGTACTAAAGAGCAAAGTATGGGTACTAAAGAGCAAAGTATGGGTACTAAGGATGGTAATGAGAAATTCCTGGCACTCCTATTCGTACTTACGTGAATTCCAGGAGTGATCGTGACAGTTTTTTGGTACATAAATTCGCGAATACCTTCCACTCCGTTGAACCTTCCATAACCTGAAATCTTGCAACCCCCATGCGGAACATTTTGGTCGTCATGTACACTGCAAGAAAAGAGTGAGTATGAGCAGAAGCTAAGCAGTATTACGCACGTTATACCATTGATGTGTACAGCGCCGCTTTCAATGTTTCGCGCAATCTTCCAAGCTCTAGTCTCGTTTTTAGAAAAGACGCTGGCAGACAGACCTGCCCCTGGAGCATTGGCCATTCTGACAGCCTCCTGGTCGTCTTCATATGTGTACAGGCCAATAATGGGAGCAAAAGCTTCCTCGCTGAACAAGCGTGCTTTCTCTGTAGCCTGTAAGAAAACCGGTTGAACGAGACCTAATTTCGTGTCGAAGCCGGGCTTTCCGGCAAAAATTTTGGCGCCAGAGGCGATAGCGTCTTCGTAAAGACCTTTGACTCGTTCAGAGGCAGGCACCGTAAACAGTGCACGTAATCTATGATCCTTAGTATCAGGAGCTGGTGGTCCATTGGGGTTAGGATCGGCTCTAAGGATAGATGCGTTTTGTTCCATGATTTTCCCTAAAGATGTCTTCAATTGCTCGGCAACGTTCTTGTGGACAATTAGATTAGCCGTGGCCATGCAGATTTGACCTTGATTCATAAGCCCCCCGAATCTGAAGAAAAGTCAATCACGAAATCTAGATTCTATCCTGAAAGCTCACATGATATTATTTGCCGCTAATTCAATGTCAGCATCGTCTGTGACCACGACTGGTGCCTTTCCGCCGAGCTCCAGGACAGCAGGTTTCAGGACACTTGCACATAGCGAAGCGATGATACGTCCTACTTGCGTAGAGCCTGCAATGAAATCGGTATGGGCCTTCCTCTGGTTCTCCAAACTTTGTGAACTCACCAGTAAAGTTTACTTTCCGAATGAATGGATGTTCGATCAAAGCTTTTACTACTGTTGGAGCGTCCTTGGGAGAGACATGGATTGTATTGAGAACACCTGTAGGAAGGCCCGCGTCATAGAAAAGCTGTGCAATGTTCGTTTGTGTTTTTGGAGAGAATTCTGACGTCTTTAAGATGACCGCGTTTCCTGCCGCTATAGGGTTCACAATGGCTCTCGTGCACAGAACAGACGGTGCATTCCAAGGAACTATTCATATATCTTGTGTAAGCTGGAAAGTAATTATCCTTCAAAACATACCTATCGATAATACACCTCCAAGCGGTTCACGAATAATACACTGACGCTTTCCGTTTGCCTCGTTGGGAGCCAATTCTCCTCGAAGAGCTGTAGATAGAGCAGCTGCAGTCTCCTCGATAGAAGTGACAGTGCCTACGCCCACTTCGAAAGAAGCAAAACCAGTGCCAACTGTGGTCTCATTTACTTCATCCTCAATGAGCTGCGGTAATCGCTCTTGCAGGAGCTGCAAAGCCTTAAGAAAGACCTTTCGGCGATCGGTAATTGATGTGTCTTTCCAAGATTGAAACCCCTGTTGAGAGGAGTCCATGAGTTCCTCAATTTTGTCGACCTCAAAGGCCTCCACTTTGTGTAATACAGTTGTCCGATCCACAGGACTGATGACATCGTATGTCGACGAAAAGGGATGCCTTTTGTTGTTAATAAAACAAGATACTTTGGGGATTTCAGTAGTAGTCATTATTGCCGACGGTTGATGAAGAGGTTAGGATCGAAGAGGTTGTCTATTGAACTCGGAGAGGTTGAACACTAAAATCGGAGAACAATAACCTTCGGAGAAGGCGCGGAAATAACGGACTCGGCCGCACGCCTGCGCACAACTTGTTTCTCGCACGGCACGACCTCTCAAGCATACCATACACCTACATATTCCCTGTACTTTGTCGCTCCAATGGCTCAAGCGCTTTTGAAAAGGATATCTCAGGCACCACACTCCCGTCATGCTTACTATTATAGCTTGCAACAATGGTCCAGATTCAGAGCGGCTTTTCCAGACGGGAGGTTAACCTTCGCTAGCGAATTCTCTACAAGCACGCAGAAAGCTTCACCAACCGTGCAATCTCATGAGCATGAGCATATACCGCTTTCCAAATCTCACAAACTAGCCTTGACCATAGGTTCTGCCCTAGCATCTCTTTACAATCCCGCCAGGGGGGATATGATTGCACTGCTTAGCGAGTTGAGCGGAGAGCCGCTTCTGCCGAAACTGCGCGATATGATGCTCAAATCTGATGAAGGCCGAGCGTTGCTCATGCAAAAACCCGCTATAAATACTTCATCTGTCGACATGAAGTACTTAGAAAACCTCGAAGAGCATACACTAGGGAAGCAGTATTGGAATTGGCTGAAATGGTGCAATGTTGGACCTGATACGCGGGCGAAGGTATGTACAGAATTGTGGACTGAGACACCTGGTGAATTCTTCGTATGCTAGGTTCGATACATTGATGACCCCGAGCTTGCTTACGTCATGCAGCGATATCGGGAGTGTCACGATTTCTATCACCTAATGTGCTCTATGCCGGTATCACATCTTGGGGAAACTGTTGTAAAAATGTTTGAGGCATCGCACATGGGGCTTCCTGTTGCCTTTCTGTCCTCTTTGGCTGGGCCTATCCGATTGAATCACGATGAACGATCAGCCCTTTTCAGTGGACAAGAAGGTCTTGCAAACTGGGCATGGCGAATGGGTAAGAAGTCTCGTCCCCTTATTGCGGTTTGGTGGGAGAAACATTGGGAAACAGACTTCGATGCTTTTCGAAGAGAAATAGGATTCGATGAAGAGCCACCAATCAAAGTTGGCTACACCGGGCGCACGAAAACAAACTCAAAGACTAGAGGGAAATGGCCAAGCAAAGTGTATGAGCATGTTGGGCAAACAAGCTCGTAGCGCTCTGTATTTTATGTTTGTGTACAGTATTTGCATTACTTGTTCAAATTACAGCGAGCGGTAGTGCGAGGAAAGAGCAGACATCCGAACGGCTTGACCTACTTACAGTCAGCAATGACAGTGCAAGTCCAACTAACTTACCTTGCGTGAATTGATTGAGGCACTCATCGGTAGAGTAATCGAGGTAGTTGTGAATTGGATCTGTACCAGCAGAAGAACATGTGTCTTTACTCTTGGGGCACCCCTCCGTTGGCTCTGCTTCTGCAGGCGTGTCATCTACATCATCTCCGTCGCCATCACACCCTCCTTGAAAAGTGTGGTAGAGTCCCAACCAGTGTCCTGTCTCGTGAACTGCCGTTTTTCCTTGATTATAGCCTTTTGCATTCCCTCCCGGCACGGTCGAGTATAGGAATACGACTCCATCATCTTGAGGATCTGTAGCCTGTTCCCAGGGGAATGTCGCATATCCAAGTAAGTTATCTGGAAAATCAACAGTATAAAAGTTCAGTGTTTTCTCATCACCTTTGTGCAATGCTTTCTTCATTTCTGTTTGGAGTTCGTTACCTATCGTTACTCCTCTGAACCACGACTTGTTATCACTATATGTTACATTTTCTAATGAAAAACTAAAACCATAATCTGAATCTAAAGAGAGATATCTCATCAGCCAGGGAGAGAACAAGGTGGGTCTTCACTTACATGCTTTGTTGAGTTGCTGAATCTGGTTCTTCACAACATCCTCCGATAACTTTCCTGTATCTCCATCGTGTATCACATGAAAATTCACATCAATGGTCTTTGTATTTTGAGCCATTACCCTTTGAATAGCTTGCGCTGCCGTGTTTCTACCTCCGTTTGCATCAGTTGACATCGAATCTCCGGCTATATGCTGAAGATGTGCCAACTTCTGCTTTTGTAAGCTTCTAGAAATGGCGTCAATTGTCTTGTTCGTATTTTCGGGCTGACCACAAACCCTAGTACGGTTTACAGAAGACGATTCCGAGCCAGACGCGGATGAAGAATTCGTACCAGATTTAGATCCCGAGACAGATGTTGATGGTAAATCCGTGCCAGATTTTGATCCCAAGCCAGATGTTGATGATGAGGCTGTGCCAGACTTTGATGATGACTGCGAGTCAGATTTTGATGGGGATGATTGTCCTGTCCATGCCGATATTTCATCAGCAACATTTTGCAGTGTTTCTTGAACAGCTTGAGCTGCTGCTTCCACTGCATCCAGACCGGTTGGCACACTAGTGATATTCAGACTTGGGAATGGCCAATCGATGTTGATTGATTTTGTTCCTCCTTGAGACTTTGAACTCGATTCTCCTACTTGCTGTTGCGTTGAAGTCGTATTTTTGTTGATTTGTTGCTGAGTCGAAGTCGTATTTTTGTCTGAGGTGTGCTTGGTAGAGTTCGTACTTGGCTGCGTATTGCCGCTGTGATTGGTTTTAATGTGGTCGTTCTTGCTGTTTACTGTAGAAGTCTTGTTGTGTTCTCCCGATGACTTTGATGTGTCAAATGTCGCTTGATGATTAGATGAAGGAGAGTCTTCGGGAGAGTTATATATCCTAGTGAGGGATGCTCTGGTAGGATCATCGTCATCCTTGCGCTTCTGTTTAACTCTGTAAAGAGATTGGTGTTGGTACGCTGAAGTCAAATTTCGGTCAAGCAATTTTGTCATCTGTATGGGTAAAGCGTTTGCTTCTTTCATTAGAGTCGTCATAATTATCAAAGCAAGAACTGCAGACAGGAGTCCGTATGCTTGTTTAGTAATCAAAGTCATGGTGTCCTTTTCGAAAAGTTTCCAATAGGGGAAGGAGATAAGTCGTCAAGATCAGTAAAGTGTCGTGTAGAGTGTCGTGAAAATATCGTCAAGCTCGGCCAGCGAGCTATGAAATGCAAGTAGATGGAGGAAGGAGGCAGCGTCTATTCCCTCACCACCTCACATTTGTACATTTCCACACCATTGTGGAGGGCAGGAACACTCGGTCTTTGGAAGATTACTTTCTACATTAGGAAAGTGAAACTCGCCTTGCTACTGATTCTATATGGAAGATATACAATGCCCTCTTTAGCTGCTAATGCCGGCATTTATTGTTATGTTGCGTTGAAGTGATATGTTTTTACCGTCACGGTGACATGTGTCGATTGCTTCGCGCTAAACTGCACTCAACATCCAACATTGCAGAACCCAAAGCCTCGACGTGAACGGCTTCGACTCCTGTCGATCCGCTGCAAAGACGCGTCGGTGTTGGACGCATGCAACTGCTAGCGGCCAGCATCAAATCTCGAATTGCATGTGTAAGAAAGATTCCGGTGCAGAGAAAACTCATTGCTGCCGAAATCTTAATATGATGTAAACAGGCGCGTGGTATCACGTCCATTCCTTTCCTTTTACAATACCATTTGCAAAATGTCCTATGGCATGAATCAGGGCGGTCCTTACGCCCCGCAAGCTCCTTACAATGGCGGTCAAGAGCAATATCATCAGCAACAACAGCAGCCGGGTGGTTGGGGTAAGCCGCCTCCGAATCAATTCAATGGATACCAAGGCGGTGATGCCAAAATGGCGCTTGCACCAGAAGGCTATCAGGGGCAGCGTTTCGAGCCTAGCAAACCAAAGTTTCACGACATTCCATTTGCTATCCTTTTCTTTCTAGTTTTCGGTGGATATGTTGCTGTAAGCGTCATCTCTTTGCGAGGATTCAGTACGAAAGCTGGTAACAGCATCTCTACGTCATCTGGGTTGGGGTCTACTCTGAATGGACAGACGGCGCTAATTCTGATGTTCAGCATGGGTGTTGCTCTTGTGCTCAGTGTTCTGTACATCTTCCTCGTTCGAACATTTCCGAAATTTATCTTGGAGGCGACACTCATTCTCTCGGTTCTCACATCCATCGCATACTGCATCTATCTCTGGATTAAAGGGCAAACTGCGGGTGCCATTGTCGCCACCATCTTTGCTGTCATTGGTATTTTGGCATATTGGTTCATGCGCAAACGTATCCCACTTGCAAAGCTCATTCTGATCTCTGTCATTCGCGCCGCGGATCATTTCAAATCTACCTATGTGGTCGCCCTTAGTTTCCTCGTGGTACAGACAGCTTGGTCGGTTTGGGTGGCATGGACACTGGTGGCAGTGTACCAACGCTTTTCCCCGAATGGTGAGGGTGCTGGTAGTTCTGCTAGCTCTGGGTCTGTAACAGGTTTGATCGTTTTGGTTGGGGTCGCGTACTATTGGACAAGCGAGTTGATCAAGGCAATCGCGTATTGCTCCGTCTCTGGAGTATTTGGTGTCTGGTACTATAATCAAGGACCTGATCCCAAACATGTGGCATTGAGCAGTCTTCGCCGTAGCTTGACCTACTCATTTGGCTCTCTGTGTTTTGGATCTTTGATTCTTGCCATCCTCGATATCATCCGTGCTACTCTGCAAATGGTGCAAAACCAACAGGCACAAGATGGCGACATGATTGGTTTTGCAATTGCATGTGTCGCAGGGTGCCTTATCGGCTGCATTGACTGGCTCGTCACTTTTTTCAATCGTCTTGCTTAGTAAGTTTGGCACGAACAGGTACCAGCTACAATTTACATTTTATTTTCAGTACAAATATTGCACTTTACGGCAACTCGTTCGTCACTGCTTCCAAGGAAACATGGCATCTAGTCAAATCGAAAGGAATCGATGCCTTGATTAACGACAGCTTAATAAATAAGTAAGTTCTTCACAGCATAACAAAATAATGCTCACGTCTTGCATAAGTGTATGGCTGTTTGGATCGTACGCCATTGGTCTTGGTTGCGGCATCTTCGCATATGCTTATTTATCCATCAGCAATCCCAGTTACGTTCAGAATGACTCTAGCTACTATTCCGTAGTTATTCTTTTCTCGTGAGTCTGTCGATGCGCCCATTTTCTGTGTATTGATGTCTCTTCCGTATAGCGTCGTCTTGGGGCTCAACATTGCGCTTGCTCTTGGTTCCGGTTCAATCGGAACAGGTTGTACGACCATGTTCGTCTGTCTAGCAGAAGACCCTCAAGTGGTTGCGCAACGTGATCCACAATTGTTTGAAGCTCTGCGTCAAGCCTATCCTCGTGAGTGCACATTATGTTTTATAGAACGATGCTTATCCCTCGTTTGTCCATGCAGAGGTTATTCATCCTGTCGACCACTGATTCTGCTTCACGGTGCGCGTTCACGTTCGCGTTAGTGTCTTTTCACTTTGTTGTGTGCTAGCTGTTGATAGTCTGTAATGTATACCTAGAACACGATCTTTGCAACCAACAGCGAGTCCAGTGCGCGATCATCACGCGTTCTTCTTTCCGCACTCACTCTGCTGAAATCAGCCATGCGGCGTGATGTCCGGATCGTCATTGCAGGAGACGACGATTCCGGCAAGTCAACCTTGATCACCTCGCTTATCAAGGAAGAGTTCGTTAGCCGTGTTCAACCAGTAGTGCCAGAAATTACCCTTCCACCTGAAGTAGCCCCGGAAGGTGTTGTAACCAAAATTGTTGATACAAGCTGTAAGTTTTACAAACTCTGACATATATGGCGCTTATTGTGTGATCTCCTAAAGCCTCTCCTGAGAAGAAGGCACACTTAGAGTCGGAGTTACGCAGGGCATCTGTAATATGCCTCGTCTACTCAATATCTGCACCTTCGTCTTTCGATCGAATTCCAACGTTTTGGCTTCCGTTCATTAGATCGTTGGGAGTCAATAGACCAGTCGTCCTCGTCGGGAACAAAATAGATCTTCGATCAGGGAACGTGACAAATGCTGCGTTGGAAGAAGAGCTAGCACCAGTCATGGCCGAGTTTAAAGAGGTGGAAACCTGTGTTGAATGTAGCGCAAAAGTCTTGCTTAATGTCAGCGAAGTGTTTTACTTCGCTCAGAAGGCTGTGCTTTATCCTACAGCACCACTCTATGATTCTAGGGCCCATGCATTGAAGCCTGCATGCGTAGATGCTCTACGTCGTATCTTCCGCTTGTGCGACAGTGACAAAGACAGTGTCCTCAGTGATGCCGAACTCAATGATTTTCAAAGGAGGTGTTTCGATGCTCCCCTTCAATCACAAGAATTAGAAGGCATCAAAGATCTGGTGCTACAGGCCCCTGGTAGCGGATCACGTTTCCCCTATGATCATCTAAGCGCTTCGGGTAGTGCGTCAAGTGCAAGCATGACGACGTCCAACGATCGGTCCTCTTTGAAACAACATCCTCACCTTCGAGATGGTGGTTTGACACTATCCGGGTTCCTGTACCTGCACACACTTTTCATTCAACGGGGTCGCTTAGAAACAACATGGACCGTTCTTAGAACATTTGGTTACGGATCTGATCTGACTTTGGAAGATAGCTTTGTCAAGCCAGCTTTTCATGTGCCACCAGATTGCAGTGTTGAATTGAGCCCACATGGGTATCAATTTCTCACAGATGTTTTTGAGGTACATGACAAAGATCGAGATGGTGCTTTGAGCCAAAAAGAGCTGTCAAATCTCTTCCTGACTGCACCTGATGGGAGAAATCCTTGGGACAACACAGACTTTCCTCATACTACTATTACTGATGAACATGATGCAGTCACATTACAAGGATGGCTTGCACAATGGAGTATGACGACTCTGTTGGACTATCCTACTACGTTAGCATACCTTGCGTATTTAGGATACCCCAGTCTCATCGGAGCGGATCTCTCAACAAATGGCGGAATGAGCACTCCGGGGAGTCAAACTTCACCAAGTAATCGGAATGTCCCGAAGCGTTCTTCTCCTACCAAGACACCCCCTCAACCAGCCTCGACGATCTCCGCACTAAAATTGACAAAGAGGGGGGCTTTTCGAAAACAGGATAAGAAGAAGAACCGCAGCCAGCGGAATGTGTTCCTTGCATACGTTGTTGGTGCTGCAGGATGTGGAAAGACTTCTTTATTGCGCTACATGGTTGGAAAAAGGTGGGACGATAGGTACAATCCTACCGGCAAGGTTTTAAGTGTGGTTAGTGCGATCGAACAATCTGGCGCTGAAAAGTACTTAGTGGTAAGTTGAGGTGATTTTTATACTAGCAAGCTCCATAACGTTATCCAATAGCTGAAAGAATTTGGGTCAAGATACGAGGCTGAAGCTCTACGCAGCTCGAAAACCTTACAAATGGCAGATGTGATCGTTTTTGTGTACGATTCCAGCGATACAAATTCTTTTTCGTACATATCAAACCTACGCCAACAGTACTCTGCTATCCACTCCCTACCATCAATCTTTGTAGCAACGAAGTCCGACCTGGACTTGGTGCAACAGAGGCACGAAGTTCAACCCGAGGTATATTGTAGCAAGCTTGGACTTCGTATTCCCACAGCACCTTTGGAGAGCAGCAGCATGGTGTCCAGTCTGGCCGCTTTTGGGGCCCACAGCAGCGCAGGACCCGTACATGTCAGTGTGAAGTTGAATGAAGTGGCAGATGTCTTCGGTATCATCTGTCAGGTCGCACAAGACCCTCGAAACGCTATTCCTGGTGGTGCACATAGGGAGAAATCTCTAATGGGACTTCTGAGGAAACGTTGGCTCTTATATGTGGGAGTAGCTGTTCTTGGAGGTGGCATGGCGATCGCCTTTGTCGGTCTCTGCTACCCATCTCATGGCAGACTCGGTTCAATGTTGGATATGGAACGATTCCGTTTCAGGCATGTTATCCAGCAGATGAGCAAAACTTCTGCGCTCTCTACATCCACCTCTGAAGTAGGGGACACTAGCAATCGAGGCTGGCTTGCATGGTTCTCCAACGTTACCCCAATGGCAGACAGTCGCTCTGAACTTTAATGATCTGATTGTATTTATTAAGCTCTGCCATGTAATGTATACGCTATTAGCTACCCTGTTTCATTAGTACAGGTTTAGTCACCACATTCGCTTCCGCGACCCTCTTTTCCGAAACAAAGGTTGACAGAGAACGTTTTCGTGCCTGGCTCCCTCTGGTTAAGCGCATCTCTCTTGCACGCTAAGGAAGCTTTACGCGACTAAGAGTTTCTGTCTCCCTGCAGCGGACTGCATCGTAGAAGAGAGATATGCGAGCTCTGTTTGGATTGCCATTTATTTGTGTCTCACATATTCTGCTTTCGGTTGCCGTAAAGAAGTGCCTTTGACTGGTTTACTTATGACCTACACGTCCCCATGGTATCCTTGCAACTTAATGTCAATCTCGTTCCATTGTAATTAACTGACACAGGAAGGCTGTCAAAGATCAACACTTCTTGCCAATCAAAGTGTCAGTTGAGGAATTATAGATGGAAGTTGCTGCTTCTTGCTTTATTGCAGCGAGCCGAAGGATGGTACAATATGGAAGCTACTACTTCGTCTAATGCAAAGCTTCTTGCTCCAACTGATTTCAAGAGTGAACGCAAACCATCTGCCAATGTCTTGCGATCGCCCAAGGTTCAATCTCATGGCGATCCTGACTTTCGCAAACAACATGTGAGAATCCCGCCTTCGCCTAGGCCAAATCGACGTCTCGAAACGAAGAAATTTCATTCAAATAGCCCATCTACCGACAAGGCATGTGAAGTGGAGACAATTATTCCACAGTCAAGCGCGCATCCTAAATTTTCCCCAAGTACTTTCTGTCAAAGTCTTCCAGAGGCTCCAAGGAGGTTATCTGTCTCAACAACAGATTCTAGTCTTTCTTTTGAGAACAAGTCTGATTCATCATCTCCCCACGTAGAGTCATGGCTTCCAAGGGCGCAAGGGTCGCCAGTGACGAATACTCTGTTGCCCAGCTGGTCACTCAGACCTGATCCTATCTCCAGCGAAGCTTCTGAAGAGAGTCGTGAATGGAACTTCCTCAATCACGTTTCTCCTAGGTCAAAATTAGGAAATGCTCCAAACCAGCAAATTTCAACTCGATCTCAAGGCATCAACAATTCAATAGTTTCAACAAAGCCATTCCCTAACATTCATGCGAAGCCTGGCACGTCTCCGACAGATTTCTTGCAGCGAGAACACAACTCTGCAGCAAGTCCACCCTCTTCTACGGACCTAGAAAGCTCACCTCCGAGTTCTACATTTGCCAGGCTATTACACGCTCAGTCGGATCATGGAATTTCTTTGACATCCGTTGGAAGTTCTAAATCAAACTACAGCACGGACGATGTCAGTTTTGCTGAGCTTCGCTCCAAGCAGCCTTCAAGCTCCCCGGCAACACAGACTGCCTTTCGAATCAATCCGCCGGCTATTGTTCATAGGTCTGCTACCAGCGATCATCTAAGCAAATCCTTTTATACCCATAATCACGGCAGCCCATCAACACTAGAAGACAGGAGAGAACTTCTCCGCCTCCGACAACAATTGGCCCACAAGCATGACCTTGACTTGCAACAAGAAGATTTGAAGAAGAATACCAATTTTGAAACTGATTCTCGAAGAGGAAGGCTCAAAGGCATCCTCCACAGACGTGGAAGTGATCCACCTGTAATTTCAACAGATATTGTCAAGAGGATATCAAAGCCTGCACCCGATTGCTCTCGTAGTGATGCTATGCCATACGCCAATTCTTCTTCGATGAGTTCTGTATTGACTGGGAAACCAAGCATTGCACCAAGATTTCTTAGGAGGTCACCTTGTCCTGATGCATTTCCTTCTGCGGCGTTCAGTCCACCATATTCTCCTTCAAGCGCACCTTCAGGTGCAGCACCAAAAGCAGCAGCTTTACTCGGAATTCCTCCATCACAAGAATCGCGATTAAGTGCCTTCAACATATCTTCTTCACAGGCGGACATACACAACAGTGTCTATGTTTCGCAGAAGCATTTAAAAGGAACATCTCCTTACGTGTCCGAGAGTAGAGAAGAGAAAAGAAACCGAGTCTCGAGAATTAATCGTTGGCTTGGCGCTGTTGCGCCCTCCCCCAACGAAGGAAAGTTCAGGGTATCAGAAAATAATTTGGAGGATAGTTTCTACTTGAAAAGTATAGATCATGAGCAAAGCAAGAGTCGTCACCTTGATAACGATGGAGGACGTTTGTCAAACAAATCTCATAAAGAGCATGAGTCACTGCGCTTCAGGAAGTACAATGAGGTCCCCTCATCAAGTGCAAATGCACACACGATGCAAGGGCATATGAGGTCAACACTGAATCCTGAGAGAACTAGTGTTCAAGATTCGAAAGCAAACGAATTAAATATTCCTAATCGTTTAAAAAATCAAATATATCCAAATACTTTTGGCGAACCCCCTTCAACCCACTATCTAACACATGATGCTTCGACCAGGACACGTATCGTTCCGAAGCAGATACATCCAATTCATGAGAACAGTGGTCAATTATCTGTTTCATCTGTGTACTCCACTTCTCTAGGTAAGCCCAGGACCGAGTGTGCAGTGTACTCTGAGCTGATCATCCTACCCAGATTCACTTGAACAGGTAACTTTGAGAGACCCAAGCGTCCTTAGTCATCTCATTAGTGTCTTGTCCGAGGAAGGATCGATCAAATCGAGGGTAAATCATGGAAGGGTACAAGACAGACCTTCTACTATTCTGTCTGGGCAAAAATACAGTCCCATTCACTCAAAAAAAGAAGATGATGAGAAAGAGAAATTTGAGCCTCCACTGCTCGACATGGACACAGATAGTGAAGAGGACGAGACGGAGGGAAAAGAGAAAGAAAGTGACAATTTCTTTGATACTTCTGAGTCACCAAAATCTACTAACGTTGAACGTCGAGAGCTTGTGAAACAGCACCAAAAGTTTGACGGTCGGTCTGATGAGAAAGTTCCCTCTGAGCAAGATCCCTCTCTGATCACCGGGCAAACTCCAAATCAGGCGTCGATTCCACCCCGGTCTTCTTCCAAAGAAGACCAATCATTTGCCCTGCCGTCATCTGAAGCTGTACTGGACACAAATGGACAAGATGCCCTCCGCCAAATTCTATCTTCAATTGAAGATGGTGCGTGTAATGATGATAACTTATCGTGAGTGTCATGCCGATATCAACAAATTCTGTCCTGATAAACTATGACTATAAAGTCCCGCGCAGCTCCGCAATATACAAGTACGAATGCATTCAATTCGCAATAACCACGGCATTGCACCTGAATAATAGAAGTTTCTTTACTAGCTTTCCTTGGTATTCTCTTATCGCTTGTATCATATATCTTCAAATTCAAATAGCAGCAAAATATACTCCATAAATTTTCATACGACCCTGTAAGAAGTCTCGAAGATCGGACTATCGCGACATAGCTAGTACATGCGGGATTGAAAGTCAGACTTCGGGCGCACCTTGTGGTGGATAATATAGGGTGTGGTCATTTCAATGTGCAGGCAAGCACCAGCCACGCTGTGCTTGTTTTCGTCATCCCAAAATTAAGGGGCGTGCTTTTATTCTGCTCTCCTTGCAAAAGAGGCAAGGCACGAGTGGCTAAAGCTGATTGCAGCGGGAGGGCGTGCGAGATAAATCAATAGCTTCGCAGCGGAAAAGGGTAGGGCTAGTTCTCGCGCATGAGACTTGGCTGCGAAGTGGGGTACCAAGCAGACGAGGATCCATTCATGTTTAGTGAAGGAGGGGATGAAGAGTACGACGTTGACATCAATTAATTTGTTAAAAATGCGGACGACCATTTTTGGGCATGAAGCTTCTTAGCCTATTCATTTGAGTTTGCCTGTGTATTTCTTTTTTTTTGCTCGGGAGCGTTTCCTACTTTCGCCAGCTTGGGCCTACTCGCGTGCGTATTTGCATAAATCGAAGGAAAATTGGCGCGAGCGAGTGCCAGCGACTCGAACAGGAATCTTTTGACCGGAGCAAATCATTCCAAGGTCAAAGTCTTGTATCGACAAGAGCTTTTCTAGCACACATTTGACGACCGATTCAGTATATACCCCAAGAAGAGCACCTTCTTTACGCAAAGCACGTTTCCTCCCTTACTTTCTGAACTTAACGACCGAAAAGCAATGCTGAAAGGATAGATCTCTGTGGACAAGCATGCCGCTGACGAGAAATCAGCAGGCAGCTCTGCAAACCAACTCCTCCCACATTGTATCCACACAATCAATTCACGAACACTCGTCAAATGCCATAACCCCCGTCGAATCTGTTTCTGTTCCAGTCAACTCGTCTAGTGAAGGCAATGCGACACATCTCGCTTCTACACATGCAAAGGTTCCACAGTCCAATGTATCTCCAATTCATTCCGAAGCGGAAAGGATGGTCAAGCTGCGAGACACAAATAGCTCTCTGGAAAATACAACGCAAGCCACACCAGATTCTCTTTCAACAAACACAGAGCAACACCACAGATATTCGTTGCGCAAAAGCCATCTAGTCGATCAACGAAAAGAGCATGCAACGTCCCCATCATATCCCCTCAACAGATCTCGTTCACGATCTTTGTCTACGTCTGCGCCTCACTCTGATTCACCAAAACAGAGTATCTCCGCCTTTTCTGGGGCTAATCGGACTCCCTTTGTTGAGAGCAATGCACTTCAGCCGAAGACAGATCATGTCCATGTAGATCTAGGTCTCATGGAGCATGCTGGTGTTCTACGCACACCATCCGATTGGATACATTATGGACAAAGCGTCGCCTTGCAAAACGATGTCTTTACTCAGGGGGTTCACCCCTTTGGACAGTCGCCGCTTTTCTCACACTTTACTAGCATCCCACAACAGCAAAACTTTTCTATGCCAACAATGCAGCAACGGAACGACAATCATCAAGCTCTACATCAGGCTCAACAATCAGTTCCAAGTTCTAGGGATGCCGTCCAAGCTGCTATTTTGGCAGATCAGCAACGAACTGGAAGAAGGAACTTGGTAGATAATCATTTCATGGCCAATCTGCATGCACAAATTTCGGGACAGCTCTCGCCTGGAAAACACTTTTCATCTGGTGTACCACGGGATTCTGCTTCTTTCCCTCAGACGCACGCGTTTGCAGATGATACATCACCAGAGAGCCGTGATCACCAGGCTTCGGCTCTAGGAACAGCATTTTCCACGCCTGAAAATGCAACACGACTCCATGGACACCAAGGAAGAACTTTCCCCGAAAACATGGGCTTTGACTCTATCGCCCATGGAGAACTTCGGAAAAACATGTCGCACCATAGAACTCCAGGATCGGCAGAATCTTCAATGTCTATGGATGTGGAGAATATCGAAAACTTTTCCAATTCTTCGGTAGGTATCGAAAATACGATAGATATCTTTGCTGATCAGCCTGCTTGAAAGAATGTGTCTGCTCTCGACAACCGCGAAGATTTCAGAGCTATCGTGCGACAGAACCGCAGCTTAGGACAAATGGGCGATATGATGACAAGTGACAACGACGGGCTTCTCCGCCTGAATAGTACAGACCTGAAACCGGTGGAGAATTCGACTTTGGATCGATTTGCTGTTCAGTATCCTATGCGGAATCCGCAGATCGGAGAGTTCAGAACAGAACCCCCTTCCACTCGATCCATTTCTCCCACTGATAGGGTCGCATTCGTTGGAAACATGTCTCCTCACTCATCCATAACGACAGGTCGTCACGCTGGGGACTCATCCATCGATACTTCTACTGACAGCATTTCAAACAGTGCTTCAACGATGTCCGCTGTACCAAGCCAAGCCTCTTCTATCTCTGATGATCTCTTGTCGTTGAGTTCAGGAGGGAAGCGAATTGCAAAAGGCAAGACGAGACTTCGTAACATTGATCGCAAAGCTATCTGTGAAGCTGCGCAGAATAATCCAAAGATGCGTCAAGAGGAACTAGCCGCACGCTTTGGCATTGAGAGGAGCACGGTTAGTAAGACGCTCAAAAACAAAGAAAAGTGGTTGGCCATCGAAGACAATAGTGATGGTGCTATGATTGTCAAGCATCGTATAGGTAAATTCCCAAAGGTGGAAGAAAAGCTGGCGCAGTGGTTGCGAGACAATATCGGTGTCAATGATCCTATCGCGGACATCACTATTAAAAATCAGGGTTTGGAGATTGCAAAAGAATTAGGTTACGGTGTGGATGAATTCAAAGCCTCCATAGGCTGGATCGAAAAGTTCAGGGAGCGCTATGGTATCAAAAAGCCAGTTTCTAGCGAGGACATTGATGGCGTAGCAAATAAACGCCTTTTCACCTTTAAATCTAATGGTCCTTTGACTATTAATCAAGGGGATCAAGCAGAGCAGCTTAGACAGAGAGAAGGCACCAATCAAGAGGCCGCTATATTCTATTCGCGAACTGAGGAAGGACCTCCTAGAGCTTCGACCCCACAAACATCGCATTCTTTCGCAGACGACCCGGCTCTGGCCATTCATGAAACACCCAAAGCATCTAAACGTCACTACGACGATATGTCACAGACAGGGCGTCTACCTTCTTCTATCGATACGGACATGGCACGTATGCACCTCCCTCAGGGCTCATTCTTAGAACATGAACAATCTGATGCTCATCTTGGTCCTTCACACGACGATTCTGGCGTCGCCTTCCGCAGCGCTACGTCTAGAGCTCCACAAAAGCGAAGAAAAGGAAGAAATGGAGAAAGTGACCATAATATTTCCACCCGCGCACAAACACACGGTCAAAATGCAGCTGCTATGTTAGCAATTCGAGATCACCTTAGACGGACAAGAGACGGGGAGTTGTCAAATGGACAGCAGCCAACTTTCCAATTGATCGCTGCAGCGGTAGCCGCAGCGCAAGCTATCCGACGGAATGAAGATACCAGATCAATGCAGCAGACTTTTCATCGTCGTCATCAATCCCAACCCGAAACAGTCCAGCGACAATCTCCAGATTCAATGATGGTCTCCAGCAATTCCCATGGTATTCACAGAACTGTATCTCATCCTGTTGACCACGAGAATTTTCAATCGCCAAGTACGCGACGCATTTCTGCACTTGAAGCAGAGTCCCCGAATTACAATGGCATCATCACTGGACTCGATCAGACACTTTCAGATGATCAGGTCTCTGCAGAATCTGAAGATGATCGGAGAGTATCATTGGAAGAGGCTCGTGAGTCGTTGGACATCGTCTTATCTTTCATCACGAGACAACCAGCAAATCTTAGTCCGAATGACTATTTTGTTCTAGGCAATTTGCAAGGCATCCTTAGCTCTCTAGCAAGCCAAGGTCAATTACCCTCATCAAATGGGCTAGATACATCAGATATTCCTTCTGGCAGAAGCCCTCGCACACCTCAGGGCAATGATCCAGATGTTCTCAGTATGCCAGGCAACGAAGCATCGCTTTGCTCTATGCCGACACATGATCACATCACACAACCTTAATATTATACCCAGCCGCACAGGCTTCGCCACAACGTTACTCGTACAGAACAAAATTGCTCTCGTGATGATTCGACGCTGGTTAATGAACATATCGACTCATAACATTCACACAAATCACTTCTTCAAATGCATTAATTTTCATCACTTTCATATTCTTCTTACTCAAATGCACTTATCACTTTGCTGCAATAAAGATATCACATGAAACCAGTTTTTTTTCATAAAGACGCACAATTAGAGGGATCCTCTGCTCTTGAAAGCAGGAAAGCGGAGAAATGGAAAGATACACAGCCGAGAAACCCTGCCTGAGCATGATGGTGCATTGACGTTTCCATACTTGGGCTATGCTAGATGTGCTCTTGTAACGAGCTTATTTCAAGGTTCTTTAGATATTCCGTATGCTTTTGACGCCACAACCACTGTTTCGCTCCTGTTCATCCATTATCTGCGAGAAGGGTGACATTTAAGCATGAAAAACCTTTTCATAATTACTTCATTCCTCATACTTGCTCTGTACACCATTGAGATTTTGAGTGCCCATTGCGAGTATTGTGGCACTCGGCAAGATTGTGAAGTTTTTGCACCAGCATTTGTAGGGCAGATCTCCTCTCCAATTGCCTTGCCTATGCTTTCAGACCGTTTAAATGACCACAAAAGATTTGCGTATTGGAATGAAGACAAAGAGAAAGCTGTTTATGAGGTTGCAATGCAGCAGTACATCCCCAAAGGTAGCTCTATTGCATGCTCTTCATCAGAAACATCCTCAGCGGAAGCAGAGCAAGAACCTCAAATATCCATGACTTTGACTAACCGCAAAGTGAAGAGATGGGGCTCACATGGAAATCCGCCAAAAAGCCAACATATACTATACGGTATTCATACGAGGCAAGGTGACTTTTACTATCATCTCGAAGGAAACAACAAGAAGTGTACTTCTCCATGGGATCACACAACTCTGGCCGATATATATGGTGCATCCGCTACCTATGTATACAAATGATCCGAGCTGCGAATCAAAGAACAGCTCTAATCAGAAGACCACTTTAGTTGTCTTTTTATAGACATAGGAGCCACGGCCTATACTAATTCTCCAAGAGGATTCTCATTTAATTCGTCTGAAAGAACATACATAAGCCTGAATTCTTTTCAACGTCATCACCATGCATTGACATGTCAGTCGTAGTCACAGAATCATACAAAATCTGCATTTGAGATAATATAAATACAAAGATTGGATGCCATGAAGCGCAATGCAACGTGTGCTGATGTGCTTCATGCAAAATATTTACCAACCTGCATGATGGAAGTCTCCGGTATATTGATGTTCCTCTCTAGTAGACTGACCAGAGGAGCTATTGCGTGACGTAAGAGGACGTAAGACATTTGCTCCGAGTACCGTCTGAGAGCGTGGTATTCCTCCTGTGCTGGCAGATGACATTGTGCGACCAGCTTGCTGATCTGCGACATTATTCGTGGACCGGGAATGTGTAGTTTGAAGGGTGGTGTTGCCATTCTTACCAGCGAAGGGCGCTGCAATACCAAGCATACGGTGTCTGCTTTGACGTTCCCACAACAGATTTTGTCTCAAAGATTCAGAGAGTTCATCTCGAAGCATGTTGCGCCTCGTTGTTCGTGGAGATTGGGGAAGTCCAGCATCTGGCACATTTACGGCGCTCTTCGACCGATTGATGTTTACAGGAGCATTTGATTGATGTGAGGGCGAGGATGAGCGTCTTTGAAGGCGTATTTCTTCTTCATTGAGTTCTGGTGTAACTTGCACCTCTAAAGAAGAGGCTGAAGTACGTTTCTTTGTGTCCAGCTTTTCTGCTTGTCCTTTTCTTTGCGATTTCTTTTGTTTTTGACGAGCATGCGCCAACTCATTCAATCGATCTACAGCACGATGTGGACTACGGTCGAATTCGTCGTCGCTACTCTCGTCGAATACGTCGTTATCTCGCACGGAGAAATTATTTTCACCTTTCGCTTTAACATGCGCTGCCGAGCGGCTGCCTGTGGTACTAAGTACTGGTAAAGCAACAGCACTTTTGCTAGTGTTCAAACCTTGGCCAAAAGAGCCGACTTGTACCGCGTGTGGTTTACGAAGCTGCGCAGGGGGTTCATCATGACTTGTCTTCCGCGGTTTCCTTTTAGGAATATTTGCTCGCAAGTCAGCAGCACTTGCATGTGCACGTCTTGCCATGGCTGTATCCTCTGGGTGAAAGATAGAACTCAGAATTCCTCTGACAGCTGGTGTGCTGGACTCTGTGTCATTTTCGCCATCCTTTGGTTCTTTGTCGAGGAGGCGGACATCAGCCGCGCTAGCTGACCGGATCGGAACTTTTTTGAACATGGCTTGTAGTCGTTCCCGTTCCTCAAGCTGCCTTTGCTTGACTCTTCTGCTGCGCTCTTCTTCTGAGTCAGTCGTATCACTGGACCATTCATCGGAATTGTCCTCATTGGGCTCCTCATTATTCTTTGCAGAGGAAACCTTTACTGGGGAAGCGCTGTTGGCGTGACGGTTATCAAAGTCGCTGTCTTCTTCCTCATCATCCTCAATACTTCCCATCGTAAACTTCACGGGTTGTTTGCCTTTCTGAGGACTGTGAGCATCAGAAGTCCCTCCTTTTGGCATTGAAGTCGGCTTTTCCTTCCCTTGAGATGAGTCTCCACAGTGCTCTGACAGGTTGGATATCAGATGAGATTGATCTGGACTCTGTGAATTGACGCTCATGGTTGGTTGCCCAAGCTTTATCAGACTATGATTACTCTTTTGATGGCCGCGACCTTTTCCTAGCCCGACGCTTGATCTCGATCGCGCAGTACCAGTCAACCCGTGGGTGCGATTATGATGGACAGAGTGATGATTGGCGTGGTAATGGTGGGTATTTTGACTATGGTGAGCATGTTGGTGAGGGCGGCCTTTCTGTTGATGTAATCGACTACTTTCTCTGTCTGCTTCCGATAAGGCATTGGCTCGAGACTCAGCTTTGTCAGGGAGTGACACTTGTTTCGCATTGCTGCCCTCATCGTACGATATGCCTTGAGATACCATTGAGCCACGATTATGACTATCTGGCTCACTAGGATCCAAACTTGCTCCCGCAACAAAAAATTTGGACGAAGTGCCCTTCGAGGGCTGTTGATCCTCATGAGATTCTGCGAAGGAAGCGTGTCGCCGCTCATTTGTCGCTGCGTCACGAATCACCTCCGCGCTCAGCAAAGGAGAACTTGGTCTACTGAACTCTGCCGGCGCACTATTTTGCAGCAGGAAAGCCTGATCGCTGCTGGCGACATTTCGATTATCGTTTTGTTGGCATATGGCAACAGAGCGATCGCGAGTATCTGAGAAACTCCGATTCATGCTGAATGCTGGATTAGTGAGCGCTAAATCACTGGGTCCCAGAAGACTTTCGATAGCCTGCTGAAAGCTCAAAGGATGTCGGCGTACAACCATGTTATATTGCTTTACACGCGCACGGCTCCCGAATGCCGAAGAGGAGGATACAGCACGCTTGCGATCCACACTTGCGCCCCCACCACTATGACGAGTGGAAGCAGAGCTAGGAACAAAAGCGGAGGGAGAATCAGAACGATGCCTTCGAGATTTCGACGATGTAGAAGGTCGTGGCAATCCTTTAGCGTCACCCTGGTTATTAAAGGCAACTTGCGACGAAGTCGAGTCGGGAATGCGCGCTGACGTACGATTTGAAGCAACCTGTATGGCACTAGCAAGAGGTTCATCCCGACCTCTTCTTGCTTCGCTTGTAAAGCTCTGAGGCACTGTTTCCTCCCCTTCGTCACTCCAACCATCACCATCTTCGGGATCAGATAGAACGTTTTGGTGCCCCTGATGATGATGGACGAAAGAGCTTGCTTCGCTCGTCGTACCCATACCACCGCTGTGTACTTGTTCTGCCAATGAAGGCTGTCGGGAGGCAAAAGATTGAGCACGGTGTGCTGGATAACTTCCATTTATGCTACTTCTTCGACTCATGAGAGGCGTGTCATGTGGTGTGAAGTCCGTGAGATCAGACATGGACGTGTCTGGAGGAAGCAGATGTGCCTCACGAAACCACAACCTCCACGATAGATTCTCCAATCTCCTGCCTGATTCAATAGACTCTTTACATTTGGTAAAAACTGGATTGTGGCATTAGCAAATGCGGCACACCAAATTTAGCGAAACTTACCATTCCAAAGATTTGCCAGCTGGTCAACATCAGCGGTGTTGAGCTTCTGGAGACTCGTCATAGACAAAGCCAAAACAGGATCTGGTAGGCTAGACGGCATTGAGAAAGACAGCAAACGGATGCACTAAAGTGTGTGTATAGTGGGTCGTCGTATTATATAGATTGAGCGAGTCAGGTAGAGAAAGAGCCAGGCTTGATGAGAAAACGTCGTAATAAACACTTCTGCTGATAAGACAAGGTGTGATACAAACTTGACTGAGTAAAGAAATGAGAGCGGGGCTCCACGGGATGATATGTGCTACGTGGTCGACCTAATTTGGCGGAGTTTTATGTACGCTGGAGGTCTTCTTTTACTATTAATCAGAGAAAAAGGACATACTTCCTCTCTTTGATCTCATAGATACCAGCGGCGCAGTAGTCGTTGGAGGTGTGGGTGTGAAAGGTGTTCAGCAGACAAGACTCCACGACGCGCCAATCTGCGACGGCTGACCCCACCCCGACGCCGGACTACACCGGCTGGGCTGTGGAGGCTGCATGCGTCAAACATCATCCGAAACGCGTCTGAACGCGGGGTACTGAAACATTCATAGCTAGCATAGTCACGCAAAATTGAGTCAATTGGTAGCCTTGATGGAACATTTTAGCACGGCATACCATTCCTGGGATGTAACTTGTATTTTAAGCGATGGAACAGCAGAGACTCTCTGAGTGATAGAGGTAGGTGTACTTGGCGCTTGGTACACCTTTGCTCTGGCTGGATAATGCTCTTTCCCGTATCTGCTTGGTGGTCTGAACGTCCGTGCAGGGCACGTGGACTGAATCAATCCTGCCCAATAGTGAACGACAACATAACTTCGGCAATCTCATTTAGACAGAGGCGGTGAACAATGGATCGCCTGGACGACTCATACGAAACGGTACTCTTTGTGGCAAGGGAGTGTTTTGTGTACCGTATACCGCCACGAAAGTCTACTGCGGGCTATCGCGCAGCAGAATGGGGGGATATGGAAGCATTCTTGTGGAAGGTAGGCGAACGTCAACATATACTCGGACGATCTGATATGGTTTTCTTCAGGGTCGCTTACGAATCATGGAGAAAGGGGACAAGTGTTTCATTAGACTAGAGGACAAAGACTCAGGTGAGTGTCTTAAGGTATTAAAAAGTTCGTTAATTCAGGCAGGAAACTAGGGGAACTGTTTGCGTTGTGTCCTTACGACGTTTCAGGTCAATCAGTCGAGTCCGTTCTCGACTCTTCTCGATATTTTGTTCTACGGGTGGAAAATCAGGATAATGCTGATGGCCCTGCAAAGAAGGCTTTCATCGGCATGGGCGTAAGTCCTACCTTTCTTTCAATCACATGACCCCTTACAATTTTCTAGTTTCAGGATCGCAGTGAGTCCTTCGACTTCAATGTGGCGCTACAGGATTGGACAAAGTAAGTCCAGGCATGAATTGGATGAATATGTTTGTCTTACAAACAACCTCTTTAGACGGACGAAGGCTGCAGAGCAAGCTTCCACCTTTCAAGAGGAGGCTGATCTTGCTCCGTCTCCACATCTTCCCTCTGGTCCAAAACAGGACTACAGCTTGAAGGAGGGTCAGACGTTCAGCATCAAAATCCCTGGAGGAGCCCATTCGGGGCGGAAAATTCGAGATCAGGCTACCTCTGGGCCTTCAACATTCTCTGGTGGACCTCTTCTCCCACCTCCGCCAAGTCGCAAGGGTTAGGGTGGCATGCTGTATCTATACTGCTGCGTGTATATAGGAAAGCGACATCGCATTACGTCGTGTACTCCTGTCTTACATTGAATGAACTGATAAGTCCATGTGAACTCATTGTACTTTTAATACAAGTGGAAGGTGGATACGTTAAAATCTGTGTAGCAAGAAGCGTGTACCAGAGTCTGCAAGGTCGACTGGAATTGAAGAGAGGCTCTAGCGACTAGCTAGCCGCCAATACCACGGGAGCGATTGATCAGATGCTCCAAGGTCTTTTTCAAGACTTTCGGTTCAAATTTCTGGAGGGCTTCTGTGAATTCGCTTGCTAGATCGGCAGGACAATTTATGCCTGGGAAATAAATAGTCTGTAGGAACTCGATAAACTCGGGTCCCCGCTTCTGGTATATATTTTTTGCGAGAGAGCAAAGCTCGTTGAGTGCCTAAAATATTGTGGAATATCAATTAGATCTCGCTGTCGCTTGCCTGTACTCACAATCTGTGATTGTGCGTCGGTGAAATCAAAGTCTGGCTTGCTCGGAACCTCAAACACAAGTCCCACGAGCGTCTTGTACACAAAATTTTCAAAGCCTACAAGACTTGTCTGTTGATTTACGGCGCCATTCCCATTAGGTCCTTTCTTCGAGCCGGACTTGTCCACGTCTACTGTTATTTTTTCTAACCAGCAGATCACCAGACGAGATAGTATGTTGGTTGCCTGACGAATAACAGGGGCTTGACTATTATTTGCATAAAACACCAAAGATTGGAGCACAGTTTCCAGCTGGTCCTGGTTGCGTTCCGAGCGAATTACGCTATCAAGATCCGCGCCTATGATTGTCGAAAGGAAGGTGAGGTACCCCCGAACCAAATTATCTCGCAGGACAATATCATCCGTACCCGAAACATCCTGATTGAGGAAAAAGAATGTTCGCTCCAGTAGAGGTCGAAGTAACTCGTCGAGTACCGACGCGACATCATTCTGTTATACTTCATCAGCCAATCTCCTTCCAAACTGTGTCGCCACTTACTTTGTATTTCGCGATGACCAAACCAAGAAAGCTGAAGAAATCAAGCAGTTCTGTTTCACTGATTCGGGGAAGCATCACATCTAATAATGCAGGGATGTAAGGTAAAGCGATAAATCCCGTGGAAGACACCATCCGGCTGAATGCACCGCGAGCAGCATCACGAACTATTTTGAAGTTGCTAAGTTCATTGACAGCCAGTGTGGCAAGAATTTGCTCGGCTACTCCTTTAAAAACATGCATCCAAGGTGCATTTTGCATCGTAGTGTTGAGGGACATATCGGGGAATCCCTTGGCAATGTTCGACAGGGCAAAGAACAGATGGTGAATCTCGAGGACACTTTGCAGATTGTTGCTACCTGCTTGGGCAGCCTGCGCTGCCATCTGAAGTTGGTGAGAAAGCGGTTTTACGAGCGCCTAGAGAGGAGGGTTAGTGACGCTCTTCCCATGAAATTATGTGCTTACCTCTAGTAAAAGGACTTGTTCACTTGATTCAACCCGGAGGACGTGAAGCAGATTCCCACAAGCCTCGTAAAGATCTAATTGGTAATCAATTGTCGATCTCTTGAGGGCTTCTTCCAAGGGATCTTCATTCGGACCCACAACTGGGAGGGTCACTTTGACGACTAGCACATCCTGTAGGCTCTCCAAAATTTGTCGGACAAACGTGTGCGGTAATTGCTCTCGAGTATCCTTGACAAATCGCAGGAACAAGTAGTTGACCCGATTTCGAACAGCAATCGATCTGTTGTGCGTTCCACGCCAATCCAAAAAGGGAGCGAGAGCATCAGGTAGCATGTCAGGACAAACAGAAAAAAACGCTGCAAAGCGGACTACGCAATCAAAGTACTGCATCTGTACCGCGCCATGTTCGAAATTCGATATGCTCGATTGGAAGAAGCGCCGAATCATCTCACCAAGAGGATTTAGTGAGAGAGATTGCAGGAAACCTGCTGGTGGTTTGTTTCTGGTCGTTTTTGGCGTGTTAGGGGGGAGAATGACAAATGATGCAGGACTGACACCGACTTTGACTTGTCCCATCCCTGCTGCTAATACTTCTCCTGAGAAGAAAATAGCAAATAAAGCAAGCTCAGCGCGTTGCCAGCTCACAGGTGGGCCCTTTTCATTGAGAAAAGAGTCGCAAGCATCCAATGTTTGCAAAATAAGCTGAAGAGTTGGTGTACTAAAGAGACCTTCATCGATGCTTGCAATAGAGGCTGCATGGTTTTGGAGATTCTTTCGCAAGGCAAGGAACTTGCCTACTTGCTCATCTTCGCTCTCATCTTCTTCTGCTGCGCCTTGTGCGCCGTCCCAGTCGGAATCATCATCGAATTTCATCTTGTGAAGAAGAGTATTCATGAGTTTGGCGAGGAATTGCACTTTGTCAGGGGACAAGAGCGCCAACGCTGCCTGATCGTTTGACATTTCACTGCTTTGTCTTTTGAGTTTCTTGTAAATTCCCAGCACCACTCCGATAGACGGAAGAACAGCTTCAGCCAGTTCATCGAATTCGTCTGTCAAAAGGTCGAGAACAACGTGAAGGTGGGTTAGCAACAACGTGTCCGCATCCAACCGAATATTGGCGTCAGCGGTTGCATCCTCCACAACTTGAGCCAATTCAATGGCCACCGCGTTGGCCAATTTGGCAAGGTGCTCGCGGAACGTGACAACTTCTTCCAGCATGTCCTCTCCATCTACTTGCTTTCGAGATTGCTTCTCCAATTCGCTGATTGTTCTGGTCAGGTTTAGAATATGTAGCAGAGTGATCTTATCACTGGACTTCATGCCTTTTGACACAATCTCCACCAACGTATCAGCGGCCGTGGAGCGAATAATGAGAGAGTCAAAGCCAAGTAAAGTGTAGAGAAGGTTGACAGTGTGGGGTGTGACAATCAAACTAATGTCAATCCACGAGGCGTAGTCACCGATCACCCTGATTGCCTCACAGGTGACTTCTAGTGCTCGTGAGGCAGACCATCCTTGCAGACCAGCTTCGGAAGAAGATCCCGTCAGCCCCATGCTCTGTACCTTGGAAAAGCTTTCTTGTATCACATCCCACACAGACTCGGCGATGCCAGCAGCCTGTGTCGAGCGAATTTCGTCACGAATAGCTATATCACGCGCCACACGTTCTCGGGAGCGGACAGCCCGAAGTGTCACATCGGAGCCGAGAGAAATGGAGATCTCATGCAGGACTCGTAGCACCATATCCGTGGCGACGGGATTGAGAGAGTGGACGGAAGAAGATGCATGCATTCGCATGCGAGAAATTAAATCAGGGAGTAGTGTAAAGGGTGGAGGTAGTCCATATGTCTGTATGAGAAGGGCAGAAAGGAATTGCGCATATTTGTTTTTGATGAAACCAACGTTGTCCTCTCCCGTTCCATGGACGTACTCTTCTTCAAAGTGCTGCAAGGCAGCATCTTTGAGAAGCGCCACCGCTTGTGCAGGATCATCTACTTTGGCCGTACTGTATAATACGTGAGCGAGAGACCATATTTCATTCTCTAGCCAACTCACCCATCTTCCAAAAAATCCGAGACAAGACTCAGGCAAAAGATACGTTGCTGGTGGTCATGGAGCGGTTTGCCCGAGTCTTTACTTCTTTCTACAAAGACATTCCAGGCTGGGGACCATACCTCGTGAGCATTCTGCTTTACCTGCTCTAAAAAGCGCAGTGCCTGCTGAACAATACTTGGATCTTGACCAGCAATAGGACCATTCGAGGCAATAGAAACCGCCTGGAGTAACTGCTCCTCCATCGTACAAATAGACGGAGCAAATCTCTCCAAGCTCTACCTCACTATCAACAAGATGTCTTTTTGTTTTTAGTGTGACTTGCGAGGTTGCGGGAATGAAAGAGGACAAAAGAGACCTGTTCAGTACAGCATAAGTGTGTTTCCGAGGAAGAAGATGTTTGGCTGAAAAAATCATCATACGCGTGCTCGCTGTGCAACAATAGACACTTTATCGCGTGGCCTTTGTTATCATGGGCCCGTGCACCTTTAAACGATTTGTGCTTATCCTGTCATTGTGGAGAGCCCGCCCCTGGCGTATCTTGCTATCAACCTACTTTGTTCTGTCTAAGCTAGCCTACATCCCTGAGTACCCTAAGTAGGTAAACAAAACCCTTCTGCAAAAGCACCTTGGATCCTATTGTAGTTCACATGCCAAGATCCTCTCCTGTCTCATCAGAGAGGGCGGTATCTCCGGCTCTCTCGACTTCCTCGCAGACAAATTCCTCTTTGCCAACGGATCTTAGTGATATTTCAAGTCTCAGTGAGGAAGACGACTACGAGTTCGTACCCCAATTTTCTGCTTCCGAAGATGAAGATGAGGTGTCTTCTTCCGTAGTCCACCCCCTTGTTGATCTAGGTGATACACACCTCCACGAATCATCCTTTGTGACTGATGGTTTTCCTCCAGAGACGATCCGAAGGGAAAATCCAAGTACGACTCCTTCCTCCTTGGAATCCATTGAACTTCATATTCCACCAAGCAGCTCTGTTGCGACATTGTTGATAAACTCCCCTCCGAATGAGTCTGGTCAACTTCGCTATCCGGACCCTTTGCAAGAATCTTTCCCACCCATTGCGCACGACGATGTGGCACGCCAAGGGCAAGACTATGTGGTATTACAATCAGCACTTCCCGACGTCAGCCTGCAGAATGGGCGTGAAGTTTGCATGGAAGAGGTGGAGGAGCACAAAGGTCATTCTGCGAGTGACATTCCCACCGTACCTTTTGAATCTCTGAGGATTCCATGGGAATATTTCAAGCTATCACTATCCAACCACTACATGCATTGGGCATATGCATTTCTTGCAGTTGCGGTTGCCACAGGCACCCTTAATATTCTTTTTTCCAGCACCTACACCTATATAACAGGTGCCGAAGAACCGGCGCCTGTCGCCACACTAGGTTCTTATTTTTCGTCACCAACTTCGTCCATGGCGCACCAAGCATCGATTTCCCACCATGTACATCATGCTCCACTTCCTTCTAATTCCACTCTGCGCAGATATGGTAGCGGTGCTAGCACCCAAGTCCCACGCCCCATTTCTTGGACGAGTGAGAGCCATGAAAGCAAAGAACTTGCTCTCCGTGGTACGAGCGAACTCTCCTCGTACTTAGGCAACGTGGCGCAGCAAAGCCGAGGTATGTAGTAACAGAATGTAGCGAATGCTTTCCGCTAATTTTCCTCCTTTGGTGTAGTGTGGCTCTCCTCAGCCTCTGGTGACACGTTGCGAACATTTGCTTTGTCAAGCAGCATAGCAGGCGGGAAGGTCTACCATTCACCATCGTATACTATTGCGCAGCACAAGCTGATCCGAACTGCAAAAGATGTCTCAAACTCCTTTCACATTCGCAGGTCTTTATTCCTTCAGGGACTAGATGGTGTACTCACCCACGTCACGGATCATCTCGCGCAAGAGTGGCAGATGCTATGGTCTCTTACTACATCGGTCATGCGACACTGGCACGTCATCTTGTCCCAGTTGCAGATGGAGTTTCAATGGATCTTCGGCATGCTGCAAACATGCACAGATTATGCGACATCCCAGATGCACAGATTCCTTGCGGACCAGATCCATCCCCTCGGCGAACGAATTCGTCACAAATCGACGAGCTTCACACAAACTTCGTACAAAATCTACGAGAACTGGACATTGTCCATGGAGAAACGGATTGGAGAGCTGGCCTGTGACGGGAGATTTCTGAAACCGAGAGCTACGCGGTCCTACCAACGCATTTCGCTCCGTCGAAAGTACCGGTCCCTACTAGCTGAGATCGCTCGGCAAACAAATGGACAGACTCCCTACCCATATCGTCAGTATATAACAAGCCGTTTCAAAAAAATCATGTACAGGGCCATGGTGCAGTCTGGCGAAGCAAAGCTTCAGCTCGAAGATGTTCTGGACAAGGTTGCGTGTGCCACAAGAGCGCTTTCACACAGTACCAGTCTGGACGTCTGACCCATCACGATGGGACATGGTGCTTGCAGCTTCTCCACTACATCGCTGCCTTCGCACACATGTTTGTGTTGCTTCTGTATCTTTTGTTCCTTTTTTGTATATGAGTATGTAGATCTGTGTATTGATGGTGACTAGCGCCCTGTATCCTTTTCCATTGTACATAAAATTTCTCTATATCTTGAAAGCTTCGCGTGTCGCGTTGTATGTCATTCATTGTTCAACCATTGTAACAGAGCGTCCATGTCTTCCTCCTGCTCTGCGCCGTAGCACGATCTGACACGTAGGAATGCAGTACGTTAGCACACTTTGACCTGGATAGAATGAGTGGCAGGTGGGTAGAAAGCGACATATTCTTCCTGTGCTAATGCGTTGCTCCAAAGGAAATCTGGTACACCATTTGCTCACCCTCATCATGGTGATGAGTATGAGCAGGATCAAGCTAGTAGGGTACGTATGAAATGAACTCTTCGTCTGAAGTCACTCATTCTCCACCTTCCAGAACACCCTCGCAAGAACAACTCTGGCAAGGACGTCTGGGATGTCTCCCTTCCAGCTCGGTCGTAATACATTGGATGCAGAGGATACGGTCAAGAGGCAGCCTGCCTCGATCCCCACCTCCTCTTTCTACGGAAGAGAATCGCGTGCCCCCCTTTCCCGCTATGATCAAGCTTTTTCCCCTGTGGTGAAGCCTCAGGGCAAACCACGAAGGCTCACGTTGACGAACGACAAAGATCTCGAGGCAAAACCACAATACAGAAACGCCACCCAGACACATTCACCACGTAGCGCATCATCCTCTGCAAATTCAAGCAAGGCACTTCCACCCTATCTGCCTTCTGCAGGACTGTCCACTCGTAAAACAAACAGAAGTCCATCGAGCAAACAATACGCGGACACGCCCATCGAGATCTCGGATGACGAAGAGGCTGATTTCGATACGCCTCGTGATGTGGGCACAAGTAGTCCTGATACTTTGTCCCGCTGTTCCCTGGAACACTCCAGTCCGCTCAAGGCAAAGAAAGAGAGAAGAAACCCCCGACACGATTCTCTTTCTCCGGCCACCAACTCCGGAGCCGAGCTCAGCACCCATCGGTCTGTCCACGACGTAGGGAGGAGTGACCATTCGGTTCTCTCTCTCGAAGGAGGCTTGCGTCAGAATCAACGGACCTTTGAAATCGCGAGCCAAGACGATAACAAACATATTGGCGCTTCGAGAACGAGTGTCACAGAGCGCATGCGAGACAAGAACGGAATGACGCGAAAAGAGGCGCTTGACTCCAGTCACATAAAGCGTAGGAAGCTCTTGGTGGATCCAATCCACTCGTCCTTGCCCAATGGTAAAGAATTGGATATATACAAGACGGTCCCCTTGAAGATAATGGGGTGGGACGAAATTGGAAAGTTTGAGGAAGACGACGGTGCCAGAATTAGGTATTCCAGTGGTTCGTTCGTTCGTCTTGAATGGAGCAATTCTGATGACGGGACTATCACTGAGGGAGTGACGCTCAGTGCCAGAGACATATACAAGTGGGAGGTGAGTCGTTTTGCCAGAAAATATATACATTCTCATGGTGTTGAGCAGTACGCCCCCAACGGCCGTAAGACATTGCACATATCTCTACGACGAGACAGTAAAGCCCCGCAAAAGCTGATCGACAAGCTGGAAGACCCTAGCATTGACCTTCGTAAGTTGTCTCCGTCCGCGCTCATGAACGCAAACTCAACGTCATCCAGCTTCTAGCCCTGATGTAGACATCTATCTCGTGGCTTCTTCCTCCGCCAGCGAGGAAGGTTGGGCAAGATTGCTTGCGCAGCTTCATGGTCTCTGCTCTGAGGGTGATAGGGTCGGTTTAGCAAGGTCCATTTATCATGAGTCCCATGCCAAAGGCATGTATCCACTTTTACGAAGCAAGAACAGTGCAGAGGCAAGAAGAGATTTGGTAACACACCCCTCTCGACCAAAACCAAGGCCTTCAGTCAAGAATGCCCGGTCCCAATCCACAAATGGCGATGGGGATCCCTCCCAATCTTTGCAAATGGTGGAGGATCCCAACCGATTGCGGATCAGCTGGCCGTTCTCTGGAGGAAACTATGTGTCTCTAATCCAATCAGACATTGAGAAACTTGAAGACGACCAATTTTGTAAGTTTTGCCCAGTCCTCTGTACCACACTTACACAGACGAATCGGCAGTGAATGACACTCTCATTGATTTCGGTCTAAGGTATCTCATGGAAGACATTGCGAAACGGGACCCTACACTACGCGATGATATCTATGTCTTCTCGTCGTTCTTTTACAAGCGATTCACAGAGAAGAAGCGCGACCGCAAGCAATCGTATGAGTTTGTCAAGAAATGGACAACGCGGGTCGACATCTTTTCAAAAAGATTCCTCGTTGTACCCATAAACGAGAGTTTACATTGGTACCTGGCTGTTGTCACGAATCCTTTCTTGGCTATTCCCCGGATACCAGATACTGAACATGTTCTCAGGAGTCCGTCAGGTAGTGGCGAGACGCGGACAAATAATGAGACCGCCGCCGATTTGCTTTCGACCTCGACATCAGGTATTGATACAGTCATGAACAAGTTACAATACTCTCCGACGACAAATCTGGCAGAGAGGCACACATTTGATGTCCAAGATCAGCGAAGCCGCCTCGAGAAACAAGGCGACACGCCTACCGAGGAAGAAGTTAGAGCTCCTTCTGCCGATTCAGAAAGTGGAACACTGCTGGGAGGTGGTCATGGTCGCCGCAAAGGTACTCCGATTATCATTGGGTCAACATTCACCACGCCTGTAGAAACAGAAAGCCCGGAGACAGGGCCGAAGGAAAAAGAGCAGGTGCTTCTTTCCAGCAATAGTCCAGCGCAGGGTGGGTTACCCGAAGGATCAAGCCATATGCGCCATCGCCATCTGCGGTCCAATGGGCCTATCGACCCGGCACACACTTTCGACCTTTGGCAGCGTAGCTCTCTCCCAGACACACAACGATCCAAGCAGAAAAGTTGGCTGGAGAACAATGCAGTCGTCTTAATCTTTGATTCGCTTGGTGGGAAGCACAGTTCCGTGCGCACAGTCATGCGCGACTATCTCAGCTTCGAGTACAAGGACAAACATTCGGGCACATTGGACGCAAAGCAAATGGAGCTCCAATACATCGATGTGGCGATGCCTCTCCAGAGCAATTACAGTGATTGCGGCTTGTACCTTCTTTACGCGTTTGACCGCTTTTTCCAAGCTCCACGCTTGTTCATGGAGGAGGTGATTCCCTCGCGGAATCGGGAACACTCGTTGTGGAATGCAAGCGAAGCCGTCACACGGCGGAAGTGGTGGAAAGAGGAGGTCCTCTCCTTGGCAAAACAATGGGAACACACGCAGGAGCAAAAGAGAAAGTTTCGGAGGGAGCAAAAGTTGGCGGTGCAAGAGGAGCGCGGATCGCCAAGGTCTGCAAACGAGACATGAACGAATGTACAATAGAATACTCATGCCCACAATGGCATTTATACATTAGCAATGTCTGCATACACGTCGAAGCGTCGTTGACGGGACGTGGGCACAAATGTGCGCCCATCCACGACCGTCTGCCGAACGAGTGGACAAGTGAGCGTGTTCTCGCGTTCGTCGAGTGACTGCACGACCTGACCCCAAGGATCTACGACCATAGAGAACCCATAAGTGGGGTAGGCACCCGCCTCGATTTGCTCTGGGCTCGGACGTGCCGGAGAACAAGAGACGACGTACACCTGATTGTCGGCTGCTCGCGCACGCTGCAGGAGCTCCCAGGACCGGGGACCCGTGGTTGTATTGAATGCGCCAGGGTACAGCAAGGCGCCCGCGCCTAATCGCGCGGCAACTGTCGCAGGCTCCGGGAAACGCAAGTCATAGCAAATGGCCAATCCAAAGCGTCCCAGTGAGCACTCAAAGACCGTGACTCTGTCTCCTGCCGTGAGGGTTTTGCTTTCTTGAAATGTCATCTTGCCGGGGATGTCGATGTCGAACAGATGAAGCTTCCGATGCAGTGAGATGAGACGGCCTAATAGGAAGTGTGAGTAAAATGTGTGTGTACTCCCCTTCTACACACCTTGTTCATCAAAGACGCTGGCTGTATTGTACAGAGTCCCGGTGGTGCTTACCCGCTCTGGAATGCTTCCCCCCACGAGGACAATACCCAGCTCTTTGGCCAGTGCACTCATCATTTTCAAGGTCTCACTGGGACATGAATCATCGATGTCAACGCCTCGTCCTCCTTGGCCGTCCACTGACCAGCGTTTTTCGAGTGCACGCTGCTGTTCAGCAGCGTCAGATGCGCTTTCTACGCACACTTCCTTGTGTAATGGTGCCTTGATCCTGTCATAGACGCCGCCGAAATCCTCAGCGTACTTTGCAAAATGTTGTACACCGTACGGGCTATTCCAACACTCAGGAAGAATGAACAAGGAAGCCCCAGATTTTTTGTCTTTGGCAGCTTGAAGGATGCTCTGCTTGGCATGCCGCAGATTATCTGCCTTGTTCATGGATGTTTGTCCGAGCTGAATGAGCGTCAGATCAATGCTCTTCTCTTGCATGTGCAACGGCATGGTGTGCGAGGAAAATAATGGTGTGTCACCCGCAGATGTCGTCATGGTACCGAGAAATCGTTTCAAGCCAGCTTGCCGGGTGAATGGGCGTACGAGACCGACCAGAAGCATGAAGAGACTAAGGAACGAGCGAAACATGGCCCGAGCTCACGAAGGTCGCCGCTAGTTGGTTGGTGCGCGAAAAGCACTCTGGCCTACCACATCATGGTGTAACAAGTTTGTTGCGAATGCCGACCTGTGTACATTGCAGCGTGCCGACGCCGGCCTTGTACACATCATATGGTCCAAACCATATCGTGTGTACTCGCTGCACATCCTGTGGTGCATTTGCAGACCCCTACGTGGAGCACGAAGCAATCCTCGTTGGCCTCGACCTGGTGAGTGATTACGTTTATAGCCATCTTCTGCTCTAAAGTACTGCCGTAGATCTTGGTGAAACCTCGCGCATATAGACATCTTTTATACAATCGTTTCCATCCATTCCCATCGCCAAACAAAGCTAAAAAGAACCGCATCGACGCACCGTCAGCGTCATGGCAAGATCGCTTCCAACATTTCCTTGCCTTGGTCACGATGATCCTCATCGATTCCTGTAAGAGCCATGCATAAGTGAAAAGCCCCCCTGACTGTTCCCCAGATCTACACTGGTTCCCCTCGTGCGATCATGGTGAACATGGATGGCAACATTCATGTGCATTGCATGCGTATTGGAACATTTTGCTGGCGACATTGTGCAGTGCGTTCGTATACAGACAGGCGTCAAGAGAATGCTTACCACTTTTCCCAAAAGCTACGGCCACTCTACACATATCTGCCATGATGCTAGCCGCGCTTTATGTGTATATCATCCAGGCATTCCCGGGACGGTGGCTAGATCCGCATCATGAATTGACAAGATTCCGGTAAGATCGGTGGTAATGTCCATCACCTTCCTCTTACATTCTCGCACAGTGCACGTTCGGTTTCTGCAGCCTTACTCATCGCTCACATCACGCCTACATTTCTGCGTGGTCTCTTATTTCTTTGGCAAATGGAGTCTCTGCCTCACAGAAGCTCTCCGGAGGGTTGGAGAGGCGAACACATTGATTGGGCGATCCGAACATTTGTCACCGGCCTAAGTTCCGGTGTGGCACTCGGCGGTGAGACGAGAGAGGATGTTATTGTGCCCCTACTCACCGTAATCGCAGTCGTCATTCCGTGGCAGCGAACGAGACTTGGCGCATTGGCCGCCATCCTGATCCTACTGACAGCGTGGACAATGGAAATGTTGGTCAGTCACTCTTTAGGAGTTTCCCCGCACGGTGGGCCTGTGTCGACGCACACTATTGTCCAGCGCACACGCTAGCAGTGTAGAAATGCCATCAAATGGATTGCTATGGGGAAATGGTCCAAGAAGGACACATTTGCATGGAGAATGTACAAAGAGACGGTTAGGCCAAGTACTGATACAAGTCTTTTTGACCTTCCACGCGCTCCACGTACTCTTTCTGAGCACAAAAAAAGGTCAGCAAGCGGCAATACACACAGAATCAGCACATACATCCAGAAGTTGATCGATCGCCTTCTTAATGTCCGGGATTTTGGGCTGGAAGCGGCTTTGCACTTGCTGAACCACCTCCTGAATTAGCTGCGCGTGTTTGAGCGTCTTGCGCGCCTTCATAATGCGCACAATCGTGGCTTGCAACAACATTCGGCGATCTTCGTCGACAGTGCGCATCACATCGTTGGATTCTGTCTTTTGCTCCGACTTCATGGGAACATTCAGCATGACGCGCATCTTTTTCGATTTGAAATCTACCAAGAGTCAACATTACCCACATTCCTGATTTGTCACTCACCAGTATTGATCGCAAATACCTCGCCATCCTGCAACAGCACTTTCGCTTTGACAAGAAGTGCCAAGATTGGTTTGGCAGTTGCCTCGTTCAGCCCGGTGCCCTTTGTAATATCAGCCAAGCGGAGCTGATCGCTCGTGTTGAACTGGAGCAGGATGGCTGTCTGGTATGTGCTCGTCTGGAAGATGAGTTTTTGTCCCAGGTAATTCGTCTTGAGCTCGTTCTTGCTCAATTGCCAGAGCCAGGTGAGCTTCCGTCCATTGTGCTTGTATTGGTAATAAAGTTCAAAGCGTTTGTACATCTCCAGCAACTCGGTGGGAATGATAAACTCCGTGTTGGGTGCAGTCAGAGGCCAGAAACCGTTGGCCAGTACAAGTGCGTAAAAATCGAGAGCACTTGACTCGCCTTTCTGCTGTTGCAGTTCCCGGAAGTTGTCATTCAATTCTTTACTCAAACCCATTTCCGTAAACATTCGCTGCAACTTGTTTGTATATTCGAAGCCACAGGCTTCCTTGAGCCTGGAAATCATATTGGCCTCTGCGTCATCCGAGGCAGACGAAAAGTTGACCAGACGCTTCGCTAGGTTCTTTGAGTAGAATTTCTGGAACACATCTTTGTCCTCGATGTATTTAAAAATAATCATCTAGATGATGCATTAGTTTGTGCTTCCACCTTACGATCGACTTACAATCTCGTTCTGACCCTCCTCCAAACTGGATTCTTCTGCACTTTTGTTACTTTTCTTCAAAAGACCATCGGCATACTTCGCTAGTAGCTCGGGACTCTTGCTCGTGCTTGCACCCGTAGCTTTGTTGCGATTCATAAAGTCGCGACATGCCTTATCAAGAGAGGCAGAAAAGCCCGCCTCCGTACGAAACGCTGTGACCACTGTTGCCTGGTTTTTGGCATGCACATCCAATAAAGCAGAAATGTACGCCGCTGGCTCCTGTCATTCGCACAATGTCAGCGTCGAGACTGGACATGAATCATACGGACGTACCAAAGAGTCCCCTGCTTCACCTGCCACCTTTTCTACAGCCGCAAGACCTGTACGTTTGACATGTGTTTCAAACGTCTTGCGTAAAGGATCCAGGCCCTCGGGAATACGCGATAGAAGAGTGTAGATCCGGAACAAGTCTACAGACACAGCATGAGTTTTGCATACGTGCGAAGACGACAACGTACCATCGGGCTTCTCCGAATCCAAAAGGGCTTGGAACTCATCCCAAAGAAGTTGTTGGTGCCCTCTGATCAATACATTTTCACACACGCCAATGAGCTAAATGGATTCTGAGTGCATTCTTTTATGTGGAACGCACACACTCACTCGCGGTCTTGTGCTCACATGTAAGTACAGCTCGATGCGGTCTTCTTCCTCTTTGAGTCGAGACTCTGCTTTCTTCATGTAGTCTATCACACTATTGACGCCCACAAAAGCTTCACTTTCTGCTTTGTAGTAGATTTCCGTCGCCACTAAGAATGGTTCTTCGAATTCAACGCGATACACGTCCAGATTCTGTTTCGTGGAGTCGTTCTCATCCAACCCAAGAGACACTACTCCTGTCAGACAGAAACGGAATTCATCACTCTACTCACCGAAGCTGTCGATCACTTTTTTGAGCAAGCTCGTTTCTATCACTTCCCCGTTCCGCTGCTTCTCTATCTGCTTGATGAGGGCCATAGCAAGCCTCTGCCTTGCTTTCACATACTTGAACATGTGTTCCTTCCATTGCACGAGCGCAAGCTACGGCAAATGTCAGACAATGTTTATGAACAGTCTATCACGCACCGTGTACACAGTGTATACCTTTCGCCCTTCATCCTTCTCTCGCTTAACCCAATGGCGATTGAGATATGTAAACAGGCGATGCACCAGATTTGCACCGTCTGTATATCGATCCCATTCCGCAGCGTAGTATTTTAAAAGAGATTCATCGTTCAGATTCGCTGCCCCTTTCCTGACAGACTTCAGGTGATGCTGGAAATATGTCGTCAAGTGGTTGTACAGGTCGGCGCCCATCAAACTTGCACCGTTCTTTGCCGATCCATCGCTCACGCTAGGCGTCATTCGAGAACTGGTACAGTAGTTGTACGCGACAGTATACAGCTCCATATACCTCTTATAAGACATTCCTTCGGTACACTTGTCCATCATGATCGCTATCCCATCTTCTAAAAATGCCCATGTAGCAGCCAAGTCATTCGCTTGCGGAAGTGGTCGTGAGTCTTCTCCATTCATCCCCTTGGCGGCTTGCGCCATCATCGATACACAGTGCGTGAACAAATTCTAGGAGCGCTCCCCGTCGTTCTCGTAAGTCCTTTCCAATTAGGGACACTGTAACCCTCCCAATCTAGGTGGCAATCTCACCTCTAATGTGGAAACAACGACACTCTGCATGCGCGTCCATCACACTACGCCACTTTCGATAAGTCTCGACGCGACCACGTGGTACTTCCCTTCCTCACTATCGTCTCCAGGACCCAAGCAACAAATCCCAGCAAAACAAATTCCTCAACTTCTACAAAACATTCATATTTGATGGAAGCCATGCCATCATGTCTTCATCCTACCTCTGTTTAAAGAGTGAACAAAAAAGATACGACAACGGTCGCACATATGAGGCCGGGAGGATTCGAACCCACGACCGTCAGGATATTCCTATCAAAACTGGAATCTGACGCTCTACCGCTGAGCTACGGCCCCACAAATCTACGGAACAATAGAGAATAGTGCTAATATATATCAACAGAATTTGTTGCTTTTCGAAAGTCAGAGTCCTACGCAAATCTGGGTGTAACGATACTGAATACCATACCAGAGTGTTCGCTTTGGTCCTCTGCGGGACGCTAGGCCAAAGTGAAAGGCGAGAAAAAACAGGAGACATTTCACACGAGATTTCGTATATTGGATACAGTTCCACTTTGTCAATCTCAATCCCAGTAAAGCATGCTTGAAGAACTGCAAAGTCGAAGTGATCGCTTTCTTCGAACCCCATACACATCACCATGGAAATAATCCTCCAATCTCCTTGCCTAAATGCACAGCTATACATTCTTTATCGAGGAACAATTCGGCCCAATAGCACATCATGACAATAGGCTGTTTGAGACGATCCTTCACCGTCTCAATACCATCACGATGTGCTCCTCAGAAGACCCCGCAAGCGTTCTAAAGCATGTAAAAATCGGGCAGTAACGTGCAAAATAATCAAGATTTCGACACTCCCAACTTTGACCCATGTTCTATGTTCAGTCTCTTGTAGCTCTAGAGTACACCTAGAGTGTGTTTGTCCGTGGATGACACAATATCCTTTCCCCAAGTGTTATGACACATAGTTAATTGTCGGCATGAGAACAAACCCGATTATCTCGTTGCTATCCCACACGTACTGCTAGACACCCTACGAATGCTTTTCACAATAGAGAAGTACGCGCTGGTCTTTCAGGGCACAAACCTTGGTTTGACCCCTGGTCCTCACGGTATACCCTGTGAAATATGGCTTCTAAACGTAAGTATTACATACAGCGCAAGTTCTCATTCTACCCCAGAGATGAATTTGTTTTCGTCAACAGGGATCATGTGGACATCTATTACCTGTAAGGGGTGATTTCTATGATATCGCAGGGATCGCCGTCCAATCGTCCGAATTCCTTGGCATCATTTTGCTAAACTTCTCGTCAACAGACTCAACCCATTTTCACAGCTCCGACAGATGCTACGCAACGAGAGAGCTCTACCTCTACAGACCTTTTTCGTCCGCCCACTCAATGACTTCCGGCTACTGGGCGTCTTACACTTTCCATAATCGTGTTCAAACGACATTGTTTATAGCATTCTACTTCAAAAGGTACAAACGTGCCCTGGTATCTACGCATGAGCAAACGATTACATGCCTCTAATAGAGAAAAAGCTCCCTAGGCGAAGGAGACAAGGCTAGAGATGCAGAAGAGTGCTTTGTTATGATGATAGTACACTTCATTTGCGTGGCTTCCATTAGGTCGGAGAAAAGTGCGAGAGAGAAATAGTAGCGCGCAGTCGGCGAGATGTCCGGACCTGCTATGTATAATATAAAGTCGAACAGAACAGGCAGTGCCCGCCAGACCTTGCAAAAAATGGATACAATCTACAACATATCACAAGACCAGCACAATGCCTTCGAGCGGGACGGCTATCTGCTCTTAGACGATCTATTTTCGCAGCAGGAAATCGCGATAATCAAAACTTGGACGCTGGAAGTCCACTCGTGGCCGAACGAAAAGGGAAAATGGATGCATTACCAAGAGGTACGTCAAGAAGACGGCCAACGCATTCTATGCAGAACAGAAAACTATGTCAACTTTCATGAGGGATTCCATGAGTTATTGCGAGGGGGTAGGATTCGCCATCTCTTGGGAGCATTGGCTGGTGAGGAGATGATCTTATTTAAAGAAAAAATCAACTACAAAAATCGTGAGTACATCCTATAATGACTGCCAAGACGTCTCATTTGCAAAGCCGGTGCGGGCGGGTTTGATGCACATCAGGACGCTCCTGCTTATCAGCACTCTGGAGCGCTCAAACATTTGACGATCAACATTGCCGTAGATCCTGCGACGCCAGAGAATGGGTGCTTAGAAGTTGTGAATGGTTCTCACAAAATGTAAGAAAGGCACACATGTACAACCTTTTCGCTGACATCTCTTCTGTAGGCCGATCGAGAATGATGACCATCATTGCATCGAAAAAAAATGGGAAGAATCTCAAACATGGTCGGCTGTCCCCATGAAGCCAGGCGATGTTCTTATCTTCGGCTCATTTCTTGCACATCGCAGTGGTCCAAAGTGCGTGCGTCTCTCAGGTCGAAGATGAATTGCTGACGACACCTGTTCTGTGATTCATAGCGTAACGAATGCACCTCGAGCAGCTCTTTATGCAACCTACAATGCCATTTCGGATGGAGGCGATCGTCATGATAGCTACTATGCAGACCGACGCGAACACTGGCCCCCTACATCGGAACGAGAAGTTGGGAAGGATTATTCTTTGGGTGCTCTGCGCTATGGGTTTGGCAGCCCCATGGATGGTGCACAAGAGCATAGCCGTATGATTATGGGTAGAGAGACTCGTGTATCGGCTAAGTAATGTCGCTCACTCGGCAGGTGCGATAAAGTAGCTCATTTCATTTTCTTTCACAAAAGTCTTGCAACGAGGTTTCAGAAAGTGAAGCTCCGATTGCGGAAACGTGCTTGTGGTTTTCAAGCACATTTTGATGTGCAGCATCTAAAGAAGTACAGTTCACAGCCAATGGAAAGTAACAAGGTAATTTGAGGACGAACGCTCGGTTCCGTCTTGTTCTTTCTACTTCGTAGGCTCTGCGACTCAGTGAGAGGATACGCGTTTGAGAACGTACAACTATATGTCGAAGAGAGTGAAAGTGCCCATGTGTAGAGGGTCTTCCTCTGGAATTTTCAAAAAGCGGGTCTCCTGACTGAGAACAGGTAGACCTTTTGAGATTCTGTGCATCCTATGAAGTCTCGACGATACTTTCATTCCTTTCCCTTTTTTGCCTGGTGCCCTTCGTCCACACTTGTTGTCACCTCCTGATGTGGAAGCAAAGAGACGGTGTCCTTGTCTTTGGACCTACTGAAGTCAGGAACTGGCTTCTTCCGTACCACACCAAGCAGACCTTCCCGCTTCCTCTTGCCTTTGGCTTTGGATACCGCTAACGCAGCCGAGGTTGTGTTTGGTTGATAAACTTCTGCTGACTTTGGCGGTGTTGCTTTTGAGTGTTCGCTCACAACTGTTTCCCTGGCATTAGTAGCCCTATACAATGTGATTAGGAGGCCATATTCTATAGGATGAACGTACCTTCGAAATTCTTCCAACTCTTTTCTTGTCTCTTCCTCTTTTTGCTGGGCTGCGGTCCGTTTTTCTTGCGCTATTTCCGCAAGAAACTGGCTTTCCGCCTCATCGATCCCGCGAAACTGATTTGCGAGTTTGTGTTGCTCGTCCCATGCTTCTTGTTTAGCATCTGAGTTTGCCTTGAGTTTCTCGTACAGACTACGAGGGTCATAGTTATCTTGCTTTTGAAATGCATCTGGAGGCGGCTCCTGTCCCATGCGGGCATAAGCAGCGCGGAGGTCTTCTTCCCTTTTCTTCTGTGCCTCCGTCAGCTGTGTTTCGCTAACGAAACGAGAGGCCGAGCTTCCGCTATTCCACGTTTTCGTATCCATTGCGCGTAGAGAGCAGCAAAGGAGCTGGGACCTTCGTATGGATATACGCTCCTTCGCACGGATCTCTTAGCAACTGTTAAGTTCCGCGTTCTTGTAGCCACTGTCTTCCTCCAGAGTCTGTGCATGCTATGCGAAAGCCGCTCGTACAATGCGTTACAAGCCTCAGTCGTGCAAGATCTTTTCACTCCAGCCACAAGCAGTTAAGGCAACGCCTGCTCTGGGCAGGCTCTGTTCTTGATCAGTCAAGCGCCACATTCAAAGAAGTGCCTAAAGACTGGTTCTTTGCCCTAGGTGTTCAATCCGATGTCGAGCAAGTAAGTATATGAGAGCACAATTTTAGGCAAATAAACAAGGAACAGGGTATCTCTTTTACAGGTCTAGCCTCATCTGCGTCGCATACTCTGCTGGCATTCCAGACGCTTCCTCCGGTTCTTCCGCCCGTGATACGATCTGACAGCAATGATGAAGGACCTGTCCAGATCCCGAATCCCTCTGGACTACACAAAGTTGCTGCCATAGGTCGAAACACCTATGGGGAACTTGGTTTGGGATTTTCGAGTCAGGAGAGTACATGGGGCATGGTTTCCCCCGGCTTTCACGGAGCGGGGGGGATCCGTAGTGTAGAATGTGGTTTGGGAAGTAGTTGGATCGTCACTCATGTGGAGAAGCGCCGAAATTGTGTGTAAGAAGGTTTAGGGGACGAAATGATGCTGAAATTTCATTAGCGGAGTCATTACTATACAGTTTTGGAAGTAAGTGTTGTGCCGACGAAACGAGTATACAAAATTCTGAATCAAAATGTAGATCATACCTCCGGCCAATTGGGGTTAGGCGGGTATTCGAGTCCGTATGCGTTAAGTGAAGGTGGTGAGCCTCAATTACAGCTCTTCTCATCTCCGAGACGTGTAGAATCTATTTGCTCCGCCGATGTGCAGATCGAGGCAATGTCTGCCGGCCTCGACCACACAATCTTCCTTACCCGTCATCGGAACGGTTCGCAAAGTCTCATGACGTGTGGAAGTACGTGCACTCCAAAATTAAAAGAATTCTATTGACACATGCCCCAGTCAATACAGATGGCCAACTTGGGAATCCATCCATCCGTCTCTCTTCTCCATCCCTTCTTCAGCTGAATCTAAACACATTTCATCCTCCACCTCCATCTCCCGAAGAAGATCCTATCGTTGGTGTAGCTGCTGGTGGTGATTCATCCATGTTCTGGACCCACAGCGGAAGGGTATGGGCCTGGGGAAATAGCGAATATGGGCAAGGGCTTGTGCAAAGCAAGGCAATTGACAGAATTGATGTACCTACAGAGGCAACGCAAGACCTTACGAACGTTTTGGGGGCCAAGGTCGTAGATATTCAATTGGGTGGAAGTTTCTCTGTGCTCCTTGATGAATCTGGCTCTGTGTACACAGCCGGATTCGGTGCACTGGGGCAAGGTAAAGATAGACTTCTTTCTCATCGCCCACAAAAAATTCTGCAGAATGCAAGCAGAATATTTTCTGGTCTTGAGCAAGCGGCCGCCATTGTCCACGAGCCTCGCTCAAGACAGAATACTCGCGCGGAACTTGTGGTATGGGGACTAGATTCCCCATCAGGACGTTTAGCTGTGGGATCACGTAAACCCTATCCTAGCTTTATGGTCGCAAGTAGGTTCTCGTCTCCGGAGCTCGAACTGAGAGTGATGCGCCCACAAGTTGTATCTGGCCTGCGGGACGAGTGGGTTGGTAGCTCCTCAGAGCAACCAACTTCTCAAGGCAGTGGTTTTAATCATCCAAACGAATTCCAGACCCAGCACGGCATTGTTGATGTGTCGTTAGGGAGAGATGTTACTTTCATCCTCGTAGAGGATGGAACGGAGGAGACTGGTCGTTGGCATGCCAAAAGTCTACTAGACAAAATGTAACCAAAAAATTGGAACTATCTGGACCGTGCACAAAAAAGTTTGAATCTGTTGTTCTAAGTCTCGTCTTCTTACACGCTGCTCTTCCATAGAATGGCGTCTACATCCAGTGATGTTCTCAACATTAAGCTTGAATTCGGGTATGTTTCATGCTGTCACTAAGAATGAGTTTCTCATTGATTGTTCAGCGGAGGTACCGAGTTCCTTACAGCAACAAAAAAGACAAAACTACACAATCTCAAAGTCCCTGCTCTAGTAGTGCCACACGAATTTTGCTCAGTCTCTACGCACCCTGCATCAACACAAACCGAGGCCAGCGGGGTTGAAAAAGAAAAAAACACCACTACCTCTTCGAATGAGAAGCGACCTGTTACAATGAAAGATTTTGTCGAGCTTGTCTGTCGAGACTTGATTGTCGAGCGTCACAGTATGCTGGTGGAACCGGATGGAAGCATGTAAGTTTTACTATTGACTTTTTCAGTTATCTCATTCTCGAATAGTCGCCCTGGAGTTCTTGTTCTAATCAATGATGCTGATTGGGAGCTCGAAGGAGAAATGGAGTATGAGCTACAAGATCATGATCACATCTGTCTCATCTCGACTCTGCATGGTAAGCCCAAGACAGTACTTTTTGAGCGAAATGACGTCTATTTTTCAAGGTGGATGAGATGTGAAAGTAGCTTCGCTGGCATACATGTTGCAGGGAAGCCCGCCCTTCACGTCCTTTCAAGCTCACATAAAATCCTAATGTGGTCAAGCTTAAGACACTTCCGGAACGTGTTGCACTGCTTACATTCTCTCTTGCTTGTGCCTTAAGCTTCCACAAAGAAGTAAGATATCAGCATCATCTTGTTCATGTGGTATACATATTATGTACATTCTAAAACTACCTCCATGACCTCAACCAGATGTTGGTAGACACTCTTGTAACGTAGTGAATTGCCGTGTGAATAAGTTTACATGATGAGCGCCTTGGGGCAGACGGGTTCATAAAGCAAAGTAACGGACCTCCACAAGCAGTATTGCGACACCCGAGATGGTAGCAGGGATGATCAACACTGCGCACCAAACTAAAAACTGTTTCTTTGTCACGAGAACACCCCGTTGTCTTAGAACGTCCCGCCATAACAGACCTGCAAGGCTAGCTGCAAATGTCCCACCCAAGGCGCCGACGTTGGATCCGAATGCGACAGAATACGATGCAGCCTTCTCGATAAGCGCCGCGTCCGATTGTGGTAGCCGTGAGAGGAAATGCGGTGACTTGAGAGCTTTTGTTAACAGAATGGTTGCTCCAATGTTGGTTCCACCCAACTGTTAAAAAGATGAGTTTGCAAATAAAGTCTTCTCCTTCCACTCACGTTACAAAGAACGACGCCGAGCGTTGAAATGAAGAACGAGCACCCAATGTATCCCGTTGAACATGTATTCCCCAGCCCTTTTGCCATGATGTTGATAAAGCCGACGTGCTCGAGTCCTTGGACTAAAATGAACATACCAAATGCGAAGGGGAGCAACGATATAGGTAGTCTAGACATCACGTACATCACGATGGGGAACATTTCCTTCATGGCAGATTGTGTTCTCGAGATCCAGGCAAGCATCGAATGGGTCTGGTCAACAACATTCGCACGATTCATAGGAAGCGGAGTATTGCGTTGCCCCATAGTGCTGGTTGGGTGATCTGAATGACCGCCTTGTGCCGAGTTACTGTCAGACTCTTGTGCTTCAGTACCCTCCGCAGAGCTTTTCTGAGCATTTTTTTGGGCTTTTTGAAGCTTTCGCCATGTGTTCATGTCATAAAGCACGTCTCGAATGAGACATACCCCGGCACCTGGAGCTGCAATCATATAGACCTTGACACCACCGGTAACACTGGTGATGATAAGGGTGATCAAAGTAGCGGCCATGATAACACTGACAAATATAGCTCCTTTGGGGTCCACAAGTGCAGCCCTCGCATCCACGTCTGGACGGATAATACGAGAAGGAATGTAGACAAGTGGTGTTTTGCGCGCATTGCCGTCCAAGCTTTTTGTATTGTCTTCAATTGGACCACCCACGTACTGTTCTCCTACATTCTGCATGGTAATATGTTCTCCTTGCCGTGGTCCTTGAGAGGTTGCATTCTGCTTTGTCGACGAGCGAAATTGCCTCCTCCGTCTCGGTTCACGTAAAACGCTTGCATCTAGGAGCGACCGTACTCGTCCTTGTACACCTGTTGCTTTCGAGCGAAAGATGCCGTTCCTCGTTTGATTATCTTCGTTTCGAAAGTAAACAAGTAGGACACAATAGGACACAAGTGCAGAGACGAAAGCAGGCAATATCATGTGTGCGGTATATATGGGAAAAGAGATCCCAAATCCGCTAGCGACGACAAGATTTGTCGGATTGGAGGAGACCAGAACGGCACTGGAGATGTTAGCAGCAACAAATTGTCCCCATATCCATGCCGACGGTGGGCTGATGCCAGCTACTCTAGTCAGATACACAAGGAATGCCGTTCCACTGAGAATCACTGGATCGTTCCCTATAAGAACACCAAGACCCCAGAAAAATGCATACAGCGTGAGAAAAAGGATCTGGCCATGGGAGCCTGCCTTGAGACAGACCTGGAATGCCAAAAATCGCAACAGACCAGTAGCATCTAGGCTGATAGCGATGTACGCAAGACTTATGAAGAAAAGGAGGACGTCGTACGGTTCGATGTCGTCCTCACCCCGAATCCCGAGCTTAATTTGCTCGCCACCAATCGTTCTTGTTGTGAGTAAGAACAGAATACCTATCAAAGGGGTCCAGACATGGTCTAAAACGATATGAGCGCGAGTGTTCGAGCCCCCGGATTGCTCGGATTGGCGAGAAGATTGGTGCGATGGGTGCGAAAGGTTCAATACTGGGGATTGATGTCTACCTTCAAGGGAAATATCTGATGCTGGGACGAGGAGTTTCCGCTTTAGACGCTCGAGGCATGTTGCTATGCATAGAGGCAAAGGGATGTGGATTGGTTGTATACACACGAGGGCGACAACGGCAAATACCACGATGGCGAAGATGCCGTGCCCGTCTAGCGATTCTCGGGAGCTCGACCCTACGTTAGAATCCATTTGTTTTGGCTTTCGTGTTAGTCAACATAATGATGAGACGTTGAAAGCTGGAAATCAGGAACAGGAAGGGGAGGAACGTGTCTTTCTCAAGAAAGCTCACTCCGCTCGCACTGATCACGTCAAAGATCCCCCCACTCATGTTTGTTTTTAGATCTTATTCCAATACTCCCACAAGCTCACGAGGCAAGATGACAGCAATTCGTTGGGTTCCGTTAGAGTCCAACCCAGAGCTTTTCACTGCCTGGTCGGAGTCCATGGGCTTGGACACAACTAAGTATGTGTATACTGATATTTTTGGTTTAGACGATGATCTACTAGCGATGGTGCCACAACCAGTCGAAGCTGTTTTGTGTCTCTTTCCGATCACAAAAGAAAATTCTTCCGTCATGAAGAGCGAAGACGAGAATGTGTCTGAGTACGTGGGCCCTGAAAAGGAGGGAGAGCTGTTGTGGTTCAAACAAACTGTACGTAAATAAATGAAGTTCCGCCTGTTTCGCTCACGTCTCTCCTCTTGACGGCAGATAGGAAATGCATGTGGAACAATAGGATTACTGCACAGTATAGTCAACTCCTCCGCACGAAGCAGTCTGAATGAGTCTTCCCCTCTTGGTCAACTTATCAAAGATGTCTCTCCATTGACAGCCAGGGAGCGTGCAGAGTACCTTCAATCTTCCAAGCCTCTCGCTCAGGCTCACACAAGCGTGGCGTCTACAGGGCAGACAGCGGCACCTCCTGCAAATGACCGTGTCGATTTACATTTCGTCAGCTTTGTAAGAGACCCTCGTTCGAGCCACTTATTCGAGCTCGATGGCCGCCGCAAGGGCCCAGTGGACCGGAAAGTTAAAGTACCGAAGCAGGAGGATCTATTGAAGTCAGCAACACAGTGGATCAACGAAAATTATGTACGTTATGACTGAGTCAGGTTTTAGAGGCTGACTGTATCTTTCTGCAGATGCGTCTCAATCCCGAAGAAGTAAATTTCAATCTCATCGCTCTTGCAGCTGTCAATTAATTTGAAATTGTCTTGTAATTTGCTAAAGAAATAGTACATCACTTTCATTTGTACGTATATCGAACTTTTCATAAGTCGCCTAATGACGATCGAGTTGTGGAGGTGCATCGCACGACATCTTACTAAAGCAATTTGCACACGGACCACACCAACAAAGATCCAAAATTGCATTCCCAACTCGATTTTACTGTCGTCTATTGCAACCTTTTATCCCTTCACAATGGCGCAAAAGTCTCCTTCAGTCGTTCGCCAAGTTACACCGACGATAGCGACGTTCTCTCGCCCGTTTGCGCGCTTTGGAGTCGTCCCCATTGGAGGACGCACGACTGCCGTTAAATTGAGCGGAGAGAATGGCGTTTGGGTACTCGCCAGTACACCACTAGATGATGTCACGAAAGACAAATTGCGTGAGATGGGTGAAGTGAAGTGAGTGATAACCGTTGAGTCCGACTTTGATGGAGTTCAGTCGTCTCTGCATAGATATGTAGTCGCGGGTGACTTTGTCCATCACCTCTACGTCGGAGATTATGCCAAAGAATACCCGAATGCAAAGGTTATTGGTGTGGAAGGCCTTCCAGAAAAACGGACAGATGTCAAGTTCGATGGGGGTAGGTATAGAGCAATCTTGAGGTACAGATAGTACTCATTTTTTGTTTTAGTGTACGGCAAGGACGGTCTTGATACAAAATACGGCTATGAAGATGAAGTGAGTCTCTGAACAGGGCGACAACAAAAGCTTACGAGACGAACGTAACGAAAGATCCAAGCACACTATTTCCCAACTTTTTCGAATCGAGATGTTGCATTTCTACACAAAGAAAGCAAGGTAAGGTTTATATGTTGCCGCAATACTGCAAAACTCACGTTGGATCCCGTGCATAGAGTCTTGTTGTTGTCGATCTTCTCTTCAACCTCCCAGCAACAGAACAAGTATGTAGAGTTGCTTGTCTAAGTCATATCGATCTCACTGTCAAAATAGTACAAAAACACAGAAGCAGGAAAGCCAACATCTTGGATTCCTTTTGTTGGCGGTCTCACAGACAAACTGAAACCAGCCAATAGTCTACACCAGTCCTTTTTGTGGAAGACAGGCATACTTAATGATATATCAAGTGCAGACAAACAGTCCCTAGGAAGCACTGCTGCCACAAGCACTGCTGAGCGCCGGAGCAGATTTGCTAAAGATGCAGAGACAGTTGCTGGATGGGATTTCGATAGGATCATCCCGTGTCATGGAGATGTAATAGAAACGGGAGGAAAGAAAAGCTGGCTTCAGGCATTCTCAAATGTAGGTTCTACTTTGACTATGGGGTCTCCGTTCATGATCTCTTTACAGTATTTGAATCCGGAGGGCAAAGTGAAGGTATAGGGCATTGCGATTTCATACGGCGCGATTATTTATTGTATATAGAAACTTCTAAAGCACAAAGATTGCCCCCGCAACTGCAGCGGATCCTGCAATGAGAACTGAGAAGAGGTTCTCTGATGAAAAGGGGGCTCTTAATCGTATGGAACCATCGCCGCTGTCTGGCGCAGCACTGCTTTGTGTGTTACCATTTTCACTGGCGACCGAAGTAGGTGCTGTATATCCAGACCCTAATGAGTTCGACACGCCCTCAATGAGACTCCCTGTTGTCGATTGGTAGCCACCTTTTGATCCTTGCTGTTGCCTACTTGCTGAGGAAAGAGATGCAGAAGCCGCCGATGCCTCTGACCCCGTCAAGGACGTGCTAATCACACTATTTTGCGGAGCTTCCGATATCGACCCAGACTGGAGTGGAATGGACGACCCAGTAGATAAACCATTCAGCCCAGAGGACACTGTCGCCGTTTCCTGTCCGTTACCGGCTAAAGAATCAAAGTAAGCCACCAATACTAGTTTCCCTGAGTCCTTGTCTTACCATTTGATGGTTGAATACCAGCCGTCATACTTGTCACTGACACCTGCCCTTCCGCCCCGCCGCTAGCTATAGCAAGAAGAAGAAAAACAAAAAAACAACATTGTTTCCTGTACATCACGGTCGAGATAGTGTAGAACGAAAGAAAGAAGTGTTCGGGCGCCATTTCACGCCTGCACCCACACCCACACAAGATCGCTCCGGTAAATATTCTGTGGAGGGTGACGCGGGGAAAGACGCCGAACAATCGACACATGCGCTAGTTCGCTTCGCACATTCTGGGCGCCCACGCATGGCCATTAATTAGCACGATCGACACTGCATTTTATTTACATGACCTGTCGACAAATCACATTTTCAATAATGTAGATTAGAGGATGATACACTCTAAATAAGCTATTGATCTTTACGAGCGTGCACCTTGTAAAATGTTGACAAAGCTTCCAGGACGTCCTTTCGCTTCCTGTTGTCTTCCTCGCTTTGCCCGGCTACATTTTTGAGCATGCTGAAGATTAAATGTTAATAAGACTGACTTCTCCCGTACCACGCAATCTTACATATGTTCATAGCCCTCCCAGACTCGGAACGACTTGTCTTTTGAGCCAAGTTTCTCATAGAACGCTTGTGTACCCAAGTAGCTTGTAGCTCGGTCATTTTTCCCATGCTGTCAGTTCAAAAGTCAGCATGAAAACCTACGGAGTCATACCGGCTCACATTTAGACAAACAGGGACTGTAATCTGGGATGCGAGTTGCCAGAGTTCTTGAATACCGGCAAGGATTGCCAATCCTGTTCCAATCCGTATCCATCCTTTGTAAGTCATGGGATCAGCATGGAATTCATGCTCGACCCGGATGTCATCGCTTACTCGGCCTTTCACCCCAGGGGCAAAGGGCAAGCGACCAGCAAAAAAAGCTATAAATCTTGCAATCTTTTCGACTATTGCCGAGGGCCTTGAATGCTCACTGATAGCCAGCATTGGGGCTACGCAAGCGACACCAGCTAGATTCGGTCTTGTAGTTTCCAATTTATCTTTTGTAGGTTTTTCTTGCGCAGGCAAAGGTGGATAAAGCGCTGCATAATACAGCCCTGTAAATCCACCCATAGATTCGCCTTGCAGGAATACTTTGCGATTCTTCGCCTCATCTGAATCTTTCAATACGACGTCCACGAGGACGGCATGGACAGCTTCGACCAGAATGCGTAGAGAAGGCAAATAGCTGTGAAGACCAGAAGATCGACCAAAAGAGGGGAGATCGATAACAATGACTCGGAATCCTTGATTTGCAAACCACAAGCCCATATCAGCTTGACGCCCCTAAGTGGAGAGAATGAGTCCGCGACTTTGTCTTTTATGAAAAGCTCTTACGCCATAGTTATTTATACCGTGCAAAAAGACAAGATCAGCGTCCACTGATAATTCGTTAGATGGGCACAAATCCTTTGGGAGAGACATACGTTTCTCATTTTCCATGGCTTCGTCGTTTTGCCAAAGCGAGTATGATACAAAATTTGTGCCAGGACGGTCCCAGCTGCCTCCTTTTCGCAGCGCCTCCCCTTTGAGCTCCACGGTTCTTGTCGTTGCAGTAACTTTCGGGTTCTCACTGTCCAATGGATTCTTAGTGGGAAACCAAATAAAAGTTAAGGAATATACTTACTAGATCAGTTCTTTTTCTTTCGGAGAAAGAGGTAATGCTTTGCGACTGTATGTCGCATCTCCAAATCCTGCTGCAACAAGCCCAAGTTGAGCTAAAAGAGGCTCTACAAAGCACCGATAGCCTTCGACAATAACAAAAATTACCCATGCTGAAATACTCAGGGCGTATAGCTTGAGATTTGCTGTGGCATTCCCCATGCTCAAACAGTGCGATTCGTGGGAGAGTGAGATCCAATCTTACTCCACCGCGTCGACTTCTTACGCCATCAAAGGGTTGTCGGCGATTGTTGGTCCGCGCGCACGCTATCTTTCCTGCGTGGGTTACCAACACACTCATCGTACATTCGACATTGTACGATTATGCTAAAAGTGAGTGTGTAGTCGGGAATGGGACAAGAGCATTTGCTGAACTTCTTGCAAAGTCTGTGGAGCAAGCACTAGGAACATCGAAGCCATTTACCTCCGTAACGGTATGGATAGATCGTCTTTCGTCGAACTCGGTACGTAAATACGTGTTGGATAATTGCTCAGGTATTTGACCATCGATCCATTTAGTATGCGGAGGATGACTTGGATGGGTAAGTGGCACTATTATACACGACCCACTGTATTCTTAAGGATTTCAAAGAATTCCCGAGCTTGTAGAAGCTATTAATATTCAATCAACAGGCCCCTCAGAAGCCAGTCGTCAATTGCGGAAGAAGCTCAAATATGGGAGTATTCATGGCCAAAAAAGAGCCATTACAATGCTTGGAGCACTTGTAGAGAACTGCGGTCCACGCTTCCAGACATCTTTTGCTGATCCTCAACTTGTTGAGCGTATCAAGCTTATGTCACAGGACCCACTGGTCGATGCCAGTGTGCGTCGAAAGCTTATGAGAATGCTTTTGTCTTGGAGCATACAATTCAAGGGAGAATCAACCATGAGACATGCCGCCAGTCTGTACGCAGCTTGCGGTGGGGGGCGTAAAAGCGATGCGCAAATGAGAAGCGAAGCAGCAGAAGCATACCGTAAACGCAAGGAAACAGAAGACCGAGAGCGGCAACTCCGTAGTGACCAAAAGGCCGCAGAGCGCCTGCAACGGGAGGAAGAAGCAAGAAGAGCCAAGGAACGGAAGAAGAGAGGTGACAAGCGTCCTGTCTTTAACTTTGAAAAGGTATGTGTGTCGCAACGGAGCCAATTGCAATTCATATTTCCACCTTCATTCAGGAGAAACCTCAGATTCTGTCTACACTCGCCACCTCCCAACAATCGGCTACAAGCCTTGTCAATGCTTTGCAACATGTTAATCGTGAAACAGAAAGTGTATCGAACAACGAACGAGTACAAACATATTTGACTCGGGTGAAAGCTGAGAGAAAGAAGGTCGTTCGTTATAGTGAGTGAATAAGTCTCATTAATGATGATATCTCATAGTGTAACCCAAGTTCAACTTGTTCGTGATGAAGAGTTTCTCGGCGGCCTTATTTCAGCCAACGATCAAATCATTCTTTCGCTCGAGTTATATGACAAACTGTCCAGGTCAGCAGACCACGACAGCGATGATGAAGCGCAGAATGAGCCTCTTGCGGCTATCACTACTTCAAAGAGCGCTGTAGAAAAAGCGCAAGAGCGTGCGGAGGCAGAGGAGGCGGAAATCGCCATGGTACAGAAGCGACTTGCAGCAGCTCAGTTTGAAGAAGGGGAACTCGACGCACTGCAAGACAAGCAGCGTATACGAATCGAAAGACACAATAGCTATCGTAGTGCAAGGAGCAGTACCAATATTGCAAGAAGCTCAAATGCTGTACATGATTTGATGGACATCAATTTTGACGATGGCCAGCAACCGCCACATGCAGTCATGTCTCCCACTTCTGTATCTTCCTCAGGTATGCGTGGAAATTCTGCTCAGCAAAATGCATCGCTCTCGGACTATAGCGAGTATGAGTCGGAGTCAGACGATGAAGCAGCAGCTGAAAATGCTGGAGCTGACTTTGTGGAAGATTCTGACCAGTATGGCGACAGCCACCGCCCTAATATAGGCCCTGCTAGCCTTTATAGCTTTGATGAAGAAGATGGAGGTGCAGATCCATTCGCTGATCCACAGGAAGCGTCATCGGCATTTCCTCCGTCGCAACCAGGGCATCGACAAGGCTTTGCAGCTGTGTGAAGAGACCATGGGTACAATGTGATTGCATGCATACTGAGCGATATGTGGAATAAAATACAGATGATGATGATTACAAAAGATTTGCAGATGATGTTGTCTCCTCTGCTGATTCACCAAGCGCTGCCGCTGCCGCTGCGGCCGCCTCGCGCTCTTTCTCTGCCCGATTTTGTAGTGTGGCATGAAGGTAAGCAGGGAACATCGGATCAGTCACACGTTTGCCACGGTTGCTGAAGTTGATGCTGGAGATTCGCAATTCACCAGGGGGTGGTGGGGGTGGGCGCACGCCATACACCCTTCGTAGACCTAAGAGCATGCCTGGCTCATCATCCTGCTCGGCATCACTTGAGGGCTGATGAACGGGTGTGGGAGTACTCTCAGCTCTTGAGCGTCTTTGTGGTGTGCCTTTATGGGAGGGGTTATGGAAACCAGGAATTTTATGCTTAGCCAAAAGTCGGAGTATGCCTTCGTCTACGTAGTTTTTTTTATCTTGCGTCACTTCTGGATACAGCGAAGAACGTCGGGAAGAGCTAGAGCGAGGAAAACCAACAAAATGACCATGGTTTCCGACATGGAGGCCTTTTGCTAACTCGCTGAGAGAGACAATATATCCAAAGCGATCATCTGGAGGAACAAGTTGTCCAATCTGAATCGGATCAAGGTTCACGTATGCGTCAAATAGATTGTTGTATGAAGAAGCAAGTGGCCCTCTGATAGCTGCCCATTTCGGTGGAGGTGATTTCCATTGCACACTCTCTTCAAAGTCTGGCTCAGAGATGAGGTCAGTCTCGTACGTTACCATGTGACTTCTGTCACTGGAGAAATGTGCGAGGAAATTTGACACAGGTATGACACGAAAGCGTGGTTGAAATTGTTCCGCAACATCCTCACTATGTTCATATTTGAAAGTGGCCTCAAGGTACGTTGGTAAAGGTGTTGGAACAGGAAGGCGAGTATCGAGATCATAAACCCAAGACAAGGATGGTTTAGAGGTATTGTCGTTGCTGGGGCTCGCAGCGCGGCTACCACCACTAGATGGTGAGGAAGTCCCACTTGACGGTGTGCGGAGAAACCCTTGCCCATCCGACATGGGTTCTCTCCTAGAGAATGTTGATCCGAGCTGAGCTCTAGCCCTCTGAAGAGGGCTAGGTGGTGCTCGTCTTTGTGTTGTGAGTCCATTCTCAGCCTCATTATTCTCCAACGCGCCGTTGCCCTGCGAGCAGGTCACGACCACAAAAACATGATAGTCCCAAATAACAATGTGATCTGTGTCGGGAAAAGTGCTTGCACGCTGCTCCCACAAGGCTACACTTTGGTCTTTGTTACTGACAAAAACCACGTCGACATCCCATCGGCGACTCGACGAAGGCCCTTGAGCTTTCTTGTTGCGTGATTGGCACATACTGTCAAGGTATGTTGAAAGAATATACACATTTTCCTCGCAGTAGCATTTGGTGTATAGAGGGTATTTTTTGGGAAGTGGTGGTGGTTCTGGATCGGAGGGAGTAGATGCAATTCGAACTGCCTCAGACTCGTCGAACATTCGTCTAAGATGTGGCTCGGAGGGACTTGAGTTAGCTCGTAAAGAACGATAACTTTGTTGCTGGTCATTTAAAGGCGGAGAAGGAAATATGTTCTGCTGCGATCTTTGATTTCGGCTCGGAAACCGAGTTGTATTTTGTGAACGGCTCTGATTTGAGGGCATATTTCGCGCATCATGGCCTTCCTGCGCCCTTCGAGCGCGATTCCTCCCAATGATTGGTGTCGGCAACATTGTACTCCACCATGGAATGACTAAGTCATCATTTTCGTTCGATTCAGGTATGTCGTCTCCATGTCGTCCCAGGGGTCCAAAGCGGAGATCTAGATCATTCCTTGACATGTGGGCTTCCGCAGCGTAGTCCGTTGGTGCTGAATTTTGTCTTCGCACAGGACGTCGAGGAGAGGGGCGGAGAGTAGATGTAGATGAAGTTGTCACGAAGCTTGCCGAATCACTATCGTTTCGGTTATGGCCACGGCTTGAGGAGGACACAATGTTTTGTCCTGGACCGGGAATTGCTCCATTTCTCAAAGCTGGACCACTGAGTGCCCTGCTAAATCTCGGAGATGGGTTAACAAGCGTAGACGTGGACGTCGAAGTGACGATGCTCATAGCATCTGATGAATCTTCTAGGTCCATTGTCAATCTTTTCTCGTTGAGAATGACATGGGAAGTTGGGAAGATGTATGTAATTTCAGCTCTTACACTCCACAGTTATGGGCCTCAGCGAACCGAGACAATAAGTATACCCTGCATGCAAAGAACGCGCTAAGCTGGTTCAAACAACGTTCCACTCCCCAGGTCTGAGTAAGGCTTACAATCTGGCCACAGCGGAGTAACTGGAATTCCGACGAATCTGAGATTTGCGAGATACTCACAGTACCAGCATTCCCTTTTTTCCCAAAGGATTTGTGGATTTTGAGACGGGCATACTTTTGCTTCTTCTCACTCCGTTCGCAAAGTCACGCCACCTTCCTCAAACGCGTTGTGAGTAGGTGCTTATTCCTCAAGCTGGCTACATCCTGATTGGCATGTCCAGCTTTAAAGCAAGAGTATTTTTTCTCTCTTGAGAAGTTCAAAGTAACCCATTATTGCGAGAATGACTTTGCAAGATGCTTTCATCATACACGGCAAGAATAAAAACATTGAGCAGCTTCGTGTGAACAAGTTCCCGTATACCAGCCTGATGGGAGATTGGTATATTGTTGCCTCGAGTTTACCTCTTTGGAAAAATCGATCCGACGTTCTATGTAGGTATACTCCGCATCATATTCCTTCAAAAGAACAACAGGGCGATTGGAATTCAAGTGATCACGATGTCTCAACAATAAAATTCTCTGATGAAATTTGGTGGGAACAACTGGATAAAGCAGGAAAACACCGTCCAGGAAAAGGAGCCAGTCGAAAAAAACGAAGTCCAATTCGTGGTTGTAACCGCATCGATCCGAAAGGCTTCAATGGGTAAGTATTCATACGAATTTCGTTCATTTGCACTGAACCCTCGCGCCAGAGCATCATACTTGTGGCGTGGATATGGGCTCCTCAAACCGTTCTCCTCGCATTGGCAGATCTTAGCCCATAGCAATAGCTTCATCGATCAAGAAGCAGAAGGACCTGTTTGGCTAGTAACGTACTTTACTAAGACATTATTTACCAAAGCCGGTATTGATCTATACGTGCGAGAGACTTTATCAGAGACACTATACAGAGAAATACTACAGAAGCTCAAGTCCCACCATGGAGAAGATCCATCGACGAAAGAACTCTGCGAACTAGCTTCGGATATGTTCAGAATACCTCATGGGAATGTCTAGTATGGGACAAAAAGCTCTGACAATGCCAACAAGTGTACTTCTAATAATTTTTCTGGTCTGGTTTTTTTCGCATTTCTATTCTATTTGAACGTCTATAAACTTTGTTCTGGAGCCCAGAAAGTGCATTTACCCGATGCATTACCGGTCGCTAGACGTCCCACATGCTGAGGATGAGTGGCGGTTACAGCCGGTACAGCCGTCATGTGTTCTTCATCATACAGAGATCGCAGTAGAGTACCATCAGATGCAAATATCTCCGCAGCACGACTCATAGACCCAATCTAGAAAATCAGTGTTAGGCTAAGCTGTGGTTGTCCAAAAATTCTTACCGAGAAGTGACTTTCTACTACTGGATTCCCGTTAAATTTTGCTCGAAATAGTGTCAACCATTTCCCAGTTTGATTATTGTGCTGTATGTATGTTGCTTTGTTGAGAATATCAGCTGGCTGGGTAACAATGTCTTCCCTTTTGATGGTCGCCACTTTCCGCCGTTGTTTGCCAAAATTAGATTGGACGTCATTCAATGTGGAGAGGTCCACATCCCATACTGAGGGAAATGTTAGTTCTATGACATGATGTATGAGATGAACTCACCTTTGACGAAGTCGTCGTAGCTCACGCCAACTAGTTTAGTGCCTTGGGGATTCCAATCGACACTTGTACATGCCAATCTTGCTTTATGACTAGCAATCTGAGCCTGTGTCTCGACTAAGCTTAGCGCTTCCTCTTCAACATTTCTTGCGTTGTATGGAGCTTCATTAGTAGTTGGCAGTGTCTGTAATTTCCGGACATCGAACAACCGAACGTGTTGATCCAAAGAAGCAACAGAGATACATGACGATACGCTTGGATTAATGGACATCCCTCCAATCTAACAGATACTTCAGCAAAACGTTTTAGTTTTCCTCGCGAGCTTCTCACCTTTTTTTCGCACACTTGCCACCGGGAAGTCTCTCCATGACGTCGTCCTGACTGCCTTAAATCGTAGTGACACAATCCACCCCTATGATCTGCAATCCATACACTTCGCTCGTCCAGACCTGGATTTGGAGTTTGTGTAAAAGCCGAAGCATGGGTTTGTGGAGCCAGAATATCAAAAATCGAAAGTAGTACATCTTCCTGGCCAGACCACACCTCTGTTGAAGTACCTCTCTGCAAATCTTGCATTCGAATGGTGGAATCGTACGATGACGAGAAAAGTGAATCTGCAGTGACAGGATCAAAGCGCAAGCATGTCACCGGAGATTTTCCGTGAACTTGGAGACTCCAACTGCGTCCGCTGTTTAAGCCATCCTCGGTTTCTTTCCTCGCCATGGGTTCCCACACACCAATGCTTCCTTCTTTGTCTCCCGTGAACACAAGATCTCGATCAGCATTGGGGTGAAAAACCATGCTGTAGATCCGACGTTGTCCTACTTTCTCAGCACTTTGCAACACCATTTGATCGAATACGTCTTTGAGATCTTTGTGCTTTTCTTTTGAGTCACTAGCAGCCCGATTCCGGTCCTCTTTCATCGCCCCTTTGAGCAATTGCACAAGTTCATCTTTTGATGTGTCCTCCCCATCCTCTCCTAACAGGAAGGTTAAATCATGTTCTTCGTGCCTTGCACGCTTCTCTGCTTCATACTTTTGCCGGGCAGCTTCCGCTTCTTGCTCATACTTGCGTTTTAGCGTGTCACTATCAGCTTCAAGGCCTGCCAATCGATTACTTGTTCTTCTCGGCTGTACCCTCTCAGGCTGTGAACGTTGCTTTATGTTCTTTTTGTTTTTATCAGGACGTGAAGGTCTACGTTGAACATTCTGCTTAGGTCGACCATTAAAGAGGTCCAGATCTTTCAAGAGTTCTTGATTTCTTCGGATATTTTCAAGACGTTCTCGTTCACTAAAATTCACCTGTTATAGGTACTGTTTTCAAGCTAATCAGTACGTACTACTCGTCGTCATCGTCCATTTCTTCAAGGTCAATCAATCAGCAATTCGTGTGGGTTCTAGGGAACTTCGCCCTCAGAAGTAAAAGGGAATGAAATACACGCGTCCCACGCGTTTTGCGTGGGAGCACTAAAAGCTTGGTTAAGCATCACTATCATGACATGCTATCTGCCCTCAGGGATTGGAAAATGGATCATTACTTGCAATGAATTAGTTGGTAACATTCTCTTAACGTGTTAACAAGTAAAAGGTCTAACCATACCAGCTTTGAAATCATGAGAAATGCTCAGGACACATGCGGCTGATCTTAAAATCAGGTACCTTTGCTAATAGAACAGTGCTTCACTTACCACATCCTGCTAACATGATGAACAAACCACTTAAGAAAATGCAAGAATTGGCCATATACTCCCATTGGCATGTGTAGAGACTAATTGTTTCTTTCTTTATCCTCCTGCGTAAGATCTTAAAATATGCCAGCGCTGGAAATGTGAAACTGAAGCATGCGGTGAAAAGCGCAGCTATGAGACCGAGAAAAGTTGAAAAGAACGGTATAGACTCGGCGGAAAGAAAAGCTTATGATTTTTATGAGTATTTGTTTGCTCTGATAGAATATGATGAAACACACCGATGATTGTGATGAAGGCTCCTAAGCTTATCCAGACAATGATACCCTTCTTGGTATTGATTAGATGGTGACTGGAAGTCCTTGGAAAGATCAAATCGTATAAATATTTTGCTGCTGTTTGGGTGTTTATGCTGCCTGATATGAAAATCACAGGCAATGAAATGCCAAATACTACCTTTTGCATCATGGGTGATAGGTCCAAAAGGGCGGGAGAACTGACATTTTCACCTTTGAAGTAGTACAATAAAGCACCTGTCAAGGTATAAAAAACAATCTTCGAAAGGTTCTTAACACTTTTAAGAAATCTATCGACGACGTACTTGAACAATCCCTAGACACCAAATGGAATATTTAAAGTCTTGAGGGTTTTTCAACTCAGACATGAATGAAGGCTATCAGTTGTTGAGAGACTACATCAGCTTAGAGGCACAACTTACCAGACATTGAGCGTATGCACTATGCACAACAAGATAAGTGTAGAACTCTTTCTCAATGTAAGTTAGAAAACTTACTATGCTAGGCTAATGACAAATATAAAATATGTGGCTGCTCAAAATACATCATTACTCACGCAAGATTTGTTATACCATTGAATTAATGAAATCGATAAGCATCTTGACGCTCCAAAGACAGTGTCACAACTTACGCAATCATAGAATCAGTAAAGCTTGGCAAATTTTCTTTTGGTGGAAACGCATACCACGGGGTTGCTTGAATACCTCCCGGTTTCTGACTACTTTCTATCGCAGCGAAAATTATGGTTACTAGAACAGCTAGTGATATACTGGCAAAATCAATGTAGGCCAGTATGGCCATGCTATGAAATGTAGTTGTTAGCCCCAGGATGAAGAGAATAGAAGCGGATATCATCCCAAACCATACTGAGCACCAGGTGTGGGATGATAATACTTCAAAAGCTATTACACCTGCCAAGACATGACTGGACGAGATTAAGTTATGTGTTATCCCAGAGCTATCATACAGATTACCTTCCTGTGGTCAAAACAAGTAGCAAGAAGAACATTGCAGCAACCACATGGTAACCTGTAGAACCGAACAATAACTTGCCAATGTCGGGGTAGTCATTAATATGAGGGAAATAATATTTAACTTGTCCAATTATCATTGATGTATAAATACTTGCTAAGCCCATAACAACTCTTCGAGAACAATGTAAAAACAATGCATGTTCAATTTGATGGAACTCACGTCCAAAAGATTCCCCATATCATTCCAAGAGTAGCAAACACTCGAGGCAGACTTAGTGCACCAAGAGCAATCGCTTCACAAATCAAACAAATAGTCAAGCGCTGCCTGCTTTATTGTTAAGAACACATAGACGCAAAAAACGGCACTTACCAGCTCAACTTATTGTGCCGTTGCGTATTCGGCATAGGAAGCACTTTGGACATCGATGGAGATGCTTCAGGAATCTTTGTATGCACTTCGCTCGCCAGAACTATGTTACCTTTAACATCCCCGTCAAGTGGGACCTTATAAGTGGAAGTATCCTGTAGGTCATACGTTTCGCGGTGTTCTTTTGGCTGCGTAGATTGATCATCATTTGTAATACTTTTGGTTGCCTCGCAAGAGTCATTCTTGACATTTAAAGTAGTGTTGACCATCCCTCTGATATTATTGAGACGAATGCTACACAGAAAAGTGAAATTATGTATTTCGTGGAACTTAGAACGCTTTCCATGATATTTAATTATCAAGTATTTAAGATTTTTCTTGAACATACAGGCTCAACAAATATTTCGGAAGGTTGGCTGTGAAGCTCTGGACTCTGAACATTGCCTCTAGAAGGTACGTCGCGGTGCAAGATAAGAGGCTCGGAGGGTCCCATACTCGTATAGCACCGCATTGGTTCGGCGATTCTTATCTATGGTGCTCAAGTTGAATACATTCTATGGTGCACCTAAGGCCACTACCTGTTCCTTGCATCTAAGACCCGATTGTATTAAGGTAATAAGTAGAATACATGATGCTATCTAAGGTATCCTTTCACACCATACGATCTAATTGTGGTAATGTAGCCTCCGAGTTCTTATGCTAACTTATTGTATATGACTCTGAGCATTCACGAAGATTGGCGCTCTCAATTACTCACTCTAATTTATATCAATATTATGTTAAGAAATATGGTAGGGATCACGGTATCAGCCAATTGCTGTGCGCGTCTCTCTAATCGAAACAACATATTGCTGTGATATTCTGAAGGTAGCCAATTGCACAGCTGAACTTCATGTTCGCCTCGTGACGGTTGGTTCCGTTTTCTTTAATCTCTTCCTGACTCTCTCTTGCAGCTATATTAACTAGATCAACATTTTCTGGGAAGCTCTCAAGATCAGATAATGGGTTAGCGCGAGAAACTATGCAGCGCGAGCGCTTTTTACATTGTCGCGGTCTGGCGTGAGGATGCTAAGCAACCTTCCGCGGAAATGCCAAGTCGCTTCTCTTGGGGCTTTTCGGACTTTCTCATTCAATCAGATAGAAAGAAATCTTGGCAAGATTTGTTCCTGCCTCTAATGTTGGATTTGAGTAAGATTCTCCAATTATTAGCGCAGACGGAGACTGTAAGGAAGTCGCTTGCAGGGAATGCTACGCGGGATTCAAGGAATACGCAAGAATAAGCCCAAGGTAAAGACCGAGAGGGAGCTTTTTAGCTGCTTGCCGGCCTACGGCTGTTCAAATGAAATGCCGATGTCATTCGGGATATAACACTTGAGTGTCAGGAATGCCTCTCATCTTTTTTTATCATAGAGATGGACGCCTCTCACTCAGGTACTATTCGTACGGCAGACGTCTTGCATGAATACAATGCTGACACTGGTGTACATCGAATCATCCTGAATCGCCCACATGCGCGCAACGCTATCTCTAGAAGGTTACTACACGAATTGGACCTGGCATTGAACAGTGTCTTGAAAGAGTGCGCCACCACACACGATGTAGCTGGTCTTTTTCCCGACTTGAATATTCAAAATCCCCTGCAAGATCATCGTTTGACTCGCAAAATACTATCAGCAACAGAACAGTCTCCTCCTTTAACCCCCCCAGATCAAGCAAAAGAAATGTCCTCCGCACGATGTCTCATATTTCAATCAAGTAGTGATAAAGCATTTTGTGCGGGTGCAGATCTCGTAGAACGACGAGAAATGAACGCAGAAGAAGTGATTTCTTTCTTGTCCGAACTTCGAAGAGTCGTTGATAAGATCGCTTCATTCCCCGTTCCGACTATCGCTGCACTCGGCGGGCCGGCACTGGGTGGTGGACTAGAATTGGCTCTTGCTTGTGACTTTCGAGTGGCCAGCTTCAGCAACCCAGCACAACTTCTGTTCGGATTACCTGAGTGCAGATTAGGCATAATTCCAGGAGCTGGTGGCACACAGCGTGCTCCACGTATTGTTGGACTAAGTCGAGCAAAAGAACTTGTTTATACCGGACGTATCCTTACTGCCATCGAAGCGCACGAGTGGGGAATGATCGATTACTTGTGTGAAGAGGGGATAACAGCCGTGGAACGTGCTGACGCTCTTGCAGAGCAAATGCTTCAATCAGCACCTCTGGCTCTCGCTGCAGCCAAAGCTGCTATAGCAATTGGCATTGATATGGAAATGAAACAAGCCCTGGCATGGGAAACAACGTGCTACCAAACACTTCTACCCACACATGACCGACGGGAAGCATTATTGGCATTTTCAGAGAAACGAAAACCTCATTTTCTTGGATGTTAGAGACCACCAAGGGGGTTGACTTGAAATTGTTGAGCATTGTGATTTAGTATGAAGTACAAATATAATTATGAGAGGCAATATTCTATCATGGGTCTGGAAGCGCCAAGAGTATCACCCGCATCAATGTGATCTACGCACGACTTGAACAAATCTAGATCGACCTGATAGACATGATTGAGCTTGCATAAGGAGAATCACAGTGAACTTACAGGTTGTTTAAAAACAGCGAAGGAGTGTGCTGGGTCATGAGCAATGCGACGTTCACAAGCCATACACAAGTCATATGATGTTGTGCAATGACAGCACCTATACCAAGCTCCGTGTATTACTTGAAAGCAATTGTCACACAGAATGGATCTGCAATCGATAGTTCTAGCGTCATCTCTAGCACAATTGCTTCACTCACGCATGGACTAAGTTCTCCATAGGGACGATTTGCCGTGACGGCGATGTGCGCAATCCTCTCAACTCAATTGAATTCTGCAGATCGTTTGTTTGAGGTGGAGACAAAAAACGGCGACTTCCAAATTGAATACCATGTCTATCAATACTAATTCCAGACGCTTGATCTCCAATAAGAATTGACCGGCCATCTGCGTTCTCTTCAACTCGAATGCCATCACCTATCCTTACCACACAATTTCGCGAATCCAAAGAGGTAGGAAGGTGCAGATCATCAGAATGAATGTAAAGTTGTGGAAGAAGCGGACCAGATCCAGACGTCTCGCGAACCTCCCATCTATCAGCCAAAGCGACCCGCCGGGAATCATCAGGTCGGTAGCCTTGGCGCGTGATAATGTTGATTTTGAGAAAGAAATGTGTCGGGTCATGACACTGTAATGATGCCATTTCGCATGTTGTGCACAGGTTGTATCCATCGCGCGTTGATTGCGTCACGATGGGGCAATTCGCACATAAATATCGTACCTGTGTGATTGTCCTTGAGCAGAATGAACATTTGAGAGCATGTTCAGGTAATGTTTGATCTGTCGTGTTTTCCCTTGCGGCTGCGGCTGCAGTTTCAGTTTCAGGAGGATTTGAAAGAGATAGAGTCGAACTACGAGCTTCTTGCACTAATCTCGTCTTGAGCCCTTGGAGGACCATATTCAAATGTTGAGCTGCCTGCGTTCCCTGAAGCGGTATTGTAATTTTGATCATCATGTGAGAGGTAGAATGACTCGGAGAATTACGCTCTGCCTGCCCAGTACGCTCACAATTCACACACTGCGGAGATAATAGATGAGTCATTGGAGTCAACTTAGGTTCGAGAATACGTACAAAATCGGCCGGTCGAGTGCAAGAAGCACAATGATACCTGATTCCAATAATAGGATAAATTCCACAAGATCTACACCGGATCCCATGGTGTATGTTTGTTTCATCTGCTTCCTCAAATCTTGGTATTCTAGGTTTCCGTAATCGGAGAGCTCGGGTATCGACACTATTACCCGAATCGGAATTAGAAGAAGACATTCGTTGAGATGCATCCCATGATCGCGATGAGATCGACGACGGTATTGGTGAGGGTGAGAACCCAATTTGAAGAGACTCTAGATCATTGCGACAAGCATCGTACCACTTTTGGCACAATTCTTCTTTCCCTTTGTCCCACTCTTCGGTGTTATCAACACTGGAAAACATTTGTCTACTAACAGGTGAGTTGACTAGCTCTGTGACATCCTCGAGTTCGCTTAGCTCTGGAAAAGCATTGTGAGATTGGGACGATGTGTAGGTGCGGCTCGGGATCGTCCCATATAGCTTATTATCCCTCTGTGTCATTGGGTTAGGGCTGCTTGAAGAACGAAGAGTCGAATTCCGCTCAGCGTACCGTCCCTTCATAAAGCTATCTTCGCTACTCGAACTGGCTGCATTGCTTGAGGCATAGCCACTCTTCCATTCTGAGCCTTCATAATCGCTCAAGCTGATAGAGGAGTCGACTGATACTTCGACTCTCATCGTAAGATGGTCATCAGCTGTAAGAGTAGTTGAAGGGGAGAAGTACAAAAGAGCTTCACGAAGATCTTCATTGTTCGCGATCTCCACCTGATGCGTATTGAGTACATTTTGCCCTTACATGCATGTGAACTCACCTGCTCGCCATCATCGTCGCACCAGGTAATGCTGAACTCCATATCTTCAAAACGTAGCGCTTTGGATATCCTTCTGTGAAAGTCTCGGAATGATAGAAGTGTCAATTCTGGCGGGAAGCGAATTCTTTTGATACGATCTTCACATCGAGCTTTCAAAACTAGTGGCACACCGCATGGAATGTTTGGGTATATACTGATGGGGGAGGCCATTGCGGCTGGGGGTATACAATATAAGAGGAAGTGTGGGACGAGCAGGCTGAGAGGGATGATACTGGAAAACACGCTATATCCAACCTAGTTCAGGTACGCGATTCGAATTGCATCTAGGTCCTTGTCCAGAATACTATACCAGCACGGTGCTTTGATTTAACAGTGAATGAGAGAATTCATCATGCTTTTTGGACTCACGTTCTTGCGGCGGATCTCCAGCTAAGATTATTCCTTGCGATGTAAAGCGTTGAGTAGAAGAGCGAAATACTCCGCCATAACTCCAAGGTGCCAACCCCACCATGCCATTGCTTGAAGCTGAGCTGCGCTTTGCGTAATCAAAGAGGTAATTGAAGAACACGCTTCGATGTGATGAGTCTGCATCACAGTCATACTGAAAGTGAATGAGTATTGTCCCGTTTGACGACAGTTATACTTACTAGATAGCGCTCTTGTTCAAAGTTTTGCCAATTGTCTCGAGGCATCCCGAATTCTTCTAAGATGAAGGGCTTGTTGAGGTCTCGAGACCATCTCTCTATGGAGTCCAAGTATCCTTTTGCAAAATTGATTGATTTTTCCAAACTTCCGTTAGACTTATCGAGCATGTCGTAATGGCCCCAATTTTGCACCCACATATGTGCACATCCGAAATCGACAGATTTATGGTGATGGAGTTGTTTGTAGATTGCCTCTCCAAACTTAGCCTCAAAACCAGTTGTGGTCAACTGGCGTGGTGCCTTTCCTTTTATATATTCGAAAATGCGATGATGCCATTGTATCATTCGATCCGTAGTATTGATTTTGAGGTCTGGCTGAGGCTCGTTGATTGGCTCCCATGCTAATATCGTCGGGTCGTTTTTGTATTGAATGTTAGTGAGAGAGTTTGTGCGCTCGAAAACTTTGTTCAGGTGGTCATAATAAATATCTTGTGCTTTCTCATCAGAATAAAAACGCTGTTGAAAGGACATAAACTTAGAATTGTTCCCCAGAGAGAAGTTTCCCCACCCCGGATGTCCGTCTGTCCTTTGTGGTGGAGCACTCATATTCCAGGCGGTCGGATATGGAATTACATCGTGATTCTGAGACCAGCTTGTAGCTATGTCAATAAGAGCAAGTTCCCATTCTCTAAACTTACGCATACAGTTGAGCATTTCCTCCAGTCCACTGCCATGTGCTTAATAGAACACCGTGAGCCTTCTTTTACGATTTCTTTCTCACAATACTTACTTTCCCATAACCATTATCACTCGAATACCCCGATTACTCGCTTCGGCAAGGCAGCGATCAAGTCCGACAAACAGTTGCTCATTCCATGTATTCGGTGACGGCCGCAAAACAGGGTAAACTCTGTTCGGCTGACGAGTAGTTGCCCCTTCCGATGATGCCATTATACGAATCACATTGACACCTGCTTCTGATAATTGATCAAGCTCTAAGGTCAACCGAGTCTTGTTACCACCTTCTTCCTCTTTTGCTCCGAGATTCATACAAGACCAATAGTTCATACCTGAACAGCCTCAATAATGAGCCCAATAACAGTCTATACCACGCACCTCTAATGTAGAAGTTTTTTCCACTACTGTCTATCATAGATAAGCCGTTCATCTGAATGAAATCCGAATAGTGAATTCCTCCAGCTTTCACCACATTTGAGTTTTCGGGGGCTATCGGGAATTGTCCCCCATTGTATACATTTGATATATCAATAATCTTATTAATTGGGTCACAAAGTACTAAAGGGCCAAACAACCAGAGATATGTAAAAAAAGCACCAGCTATTCGGCTATTGACCAGCATTTTGATGGTATGGCTTAGAGGTTCCAATCGATGTGGAGAAACAAAAAGCGCGAAGTGGTTCGACCAATGAATGGTTACACCCGTGTACGCTTCATTTAGTCATTTCGGAACGCTTGGATTGAGACGGATTGCATTGCTTTCTACAACGGTTTTAAAATACGTAATTTGAGCAAATACACCATGAGGCAAATAATGAAGGCAAAACCGACAAAAATTACTGTGATAAGAACAGCCTTTCTGTTCCTTATTATTATACTCTTCGACGTGAATGGCCTTCCTTCCGCACTATTAGATGTGTGTGTGACGATGGTCCTATCAATGGCATCAGGCTTGTTACTACTCGGCTGTGGAAGATGGCTAGGAAAATGTACTCGAAGCTTTTCGATTTGATCGCAAGAATGAAATGCATTTTTGTCATCTGCACCACATTCATAATCATACGGAATATCGTCAACCCACATTTCACGATCATCATTTGGCTTAACTTGAGATGTTTTGAGGAGATAAGATGAGTTATCTCTCCTGCAACTGGCATCAATTCTCTGGGGACTAGCGAGTGGGCCGATATGGAAATTTGGGAACCAGCTTGTTCTAGGCCTTGCGCCACCCCAACCATCGCTCGATGTATTTTGTGGCAGTTGAGATGCTACCCACTTTTCTTCAACAACTCTATCACGGAATGATGAGTCCGCACTGGTTATGTGAGCCTTGCGGTCGCTGCCAAAAATGTATGAGGCCAAGTTTGTTGACATGTGATGCATACCGATCCACATGGCAGATTGTTGGCCGCCGCGAATGGTGCTCTGAACGTCTCGACGTATGGCAGCGGGACTAGGTGCGGGACCCAAATCACTCGCTTGCAATTCCATTTCTCCATCATGTACAGAGCTAGTACTTTCTTGCTTGCTTTTACCATTCTTGATATGATTCAAAAGGGAGCCTGAAGAAGCTATGCTGTCGAGATCATTGCTACAATCGGAAAACTGCTCGTTTCTCCTAGCAGCACCGATCCGCTTTAACGTGGCACTGAGAGGTTCAATCTCATGAGTCTCAGAGGTCGTACATGGTGATAATAGAACAGTAGTATCTTCTCTCTCCATGCCCGTAAGATTCAGAACCCCGGTTCTACGGCGAGGAGTGATGGGTGATACTGGAGAAAAGCAGAGTACAGTATGAGCTGTTGAGAAGCCTTCATTCTGATTGATCATCCTCAAGGATGTGCGGCTTGTCTTATCATCACATACTCGTGGAGATGTTTCACATAGGACAAAGGTACAACCATTTTCCTGCACTTTTTCTGAAAATGTATCTTCTTTCTTCGGCGTCATGAAGTCGAAGTCATTCTCAGGCTCTGGGAATCTTACTGGGAATCCAAAGTTTCCTGTAGATGACTTTCTTTGATCTGATATTCCGTCTTCTATCTTTGGTAGTGAAGTACGTGATTCGGCGATCAACACACTCAGTGTTGAGCTGTGTGAGTCAACAAAAAGACATCCTCCTCTCTTCTCTTTTTTTCTTCGAGGAGGCGGCTGAAGTTGGAATTTACTAGTTCCTGAAGCCTTTTCCATGACCGTTGATGACTGAAGTAAAGTACGAGATGCCATAGAGTGCTGCTTGCACGAGTTGTGCGGCTTTGTTCGACTGTGGAGACTAAAACCAATCAAGCCTTAAGTACCGACAATTATGAGTATATCTAACTAAGAGACAAAGGGAACGAGATTTTATAATTTGTTCTCATTCCTACAAGACATATCTCAGTACTTGCATTTGAATGCTCAATATATCAACACTACTGTCTCGACAGATTTATGACCCAAATTTCCTCTAACAAGGAAGTACACTCCGCGTACTTTATGCATGACGCCCCTCCCTTTATGAATTATCTAGCGAACATGCCACGAAAATTTGACATATATGTACAACTGGTAAGTTCACAAGAAGATCGCTGCACTTTTGACTTCATCATTTATTACTGAACAGACAGACAGAGTTAGTTTCGTATCAGGTCGGGCCCTTTTCTGAATGCTTCAAAGTAACGTGTTTGATAACCTACCTGATCCGTCGGAACGCGACCGCGTAAACGGGTCCGCGAACTCCGTGTTCCCCCACCCCATCAGTATTTATCTTTTATTCGACGAGGGAATTTCTGATACTGGATTTGGTTGAGATGACTCGAATGGAGCGAGCCTTCTCCCTTACATTCTGCAGATATAAGAGAATAACCCGTTCTACACCATTTGTCATCTCAAGGACCATGACCGTTTCTTCCACTGTTCCGAGACTTCCTGCTCACATCGAAACTCTGCAACTACCTCAAGTAACAGCTCCATTGGATAAGAACATCAGGGAGCTAGCAGCCGTGGCAGCTAGTCGTGATTTCCGTTCTGATGTTGTCACTACGCCTACTGCAGCGATAGGTAGAGAAATGGCCGCAGCGGCAGGGTATGACAACGTGTATGGAGTGAGTTTGACACAGCAGTGAGACGGAGAGCTGAAACACCCTTTTCCAAAGGACGATGTGGTGACCAACTCTTTCGAGGCTAGCGTTGCTGCTCTTTTCGGGAAAGAGGCTGGATTATTTGTCACAAGCGGTACGCTGTCCAACCAGCTGTGCCTTCGAACGTGGCTGCTACAGCCTCCCTACTCTATAGTGTGCGACATACGCTCCCACATTCATCAATACGAAGCAGGTGGATGTGCCTTTCACAGCGGTGCGGCACTGGAGCTTGTCACTCCTTCTAATGGGCTCTATCTGCGATGGGAACAAGATATCAAACCTCGTATAGTTCCTGATGACGACAACCCGCACAATGCACCGACAGCGATTGTCTCTTTGGAGAACTCTTTGAACGGTGTCATCTATCCTCAAGATGAGATTGTGCGCATTTCTGAGGGTATTAAAACTTCCAATAGCAACATCAAGCTACATCTGGATGGTGCCAGAATCTGGAATGTGGCTGCAGCGACGGGCATGACACTAGAAGAACTATGCAGGCCGTTTGATAGCGTCAGTGTCTGCTTCAGTAAAGGGCTCGGAGCGCCCATTGGCAGGTACGTAAGAACACACTGGTCGAATTCTTCTCTAATTCACTTATTCAGCATGATGCTTGGACCAAAGCCCTTCATCCGCAAAGCTACACACTTCCGCAAGCTGTTTGGTGCGGGTATGCGTCAAACCGGAGTTTTGTCTGCTGCTGCTCGGACCGCCCTTACAGATCACTTTAACAAACTTCCTCATACTCATAATATGGCTCGATGGCTTGCACATGAGTTGGAATTGGAAGGCGCCAAACTTCTTTTGCCAGTGGACACGAATATGGTAAGTTTGCGCAAAAGACTTTACTTCGTAGGCTATACTGATACATATGTCCAGGTCTTCGTAGATGTAGAAACAGCAGGCGTTCCTAGTGAGGAGCTCAAAGAACGAGCTCTACATCTTCCTCAGCCCATCAAAATAGACCGACAGCGTATAGTGATTCATCACCAGAGCGACCCAGATGCTCTCGTAGACCTCGTGCGTCTTGTGCGAGAAATCAAAGCTGAGCGGTCTACCCTGTAATGAGCCGATATACATGTATCTTTCGCACGGACGTTGCATGGCGTGTGACACCAAATTGCATCATGTTCTCCTTAAAGATTGCATCCGCATCATGATGGCGACCGATAAGGTGATCCGAGGTCACTGTGCGTGTGGGGAATTACATTATTCTATTAGTATTCGGGATGTCGACAGAGATCTAGCTTTATCTGCATACTGCCATTGTTCTCGTTGCCAGCGGTTGAATGGCGCTCCCTATGTTTGGTCTACGCATTGGCTTTACTCAGCATTGTCATGGTATCCGCCATCGTCCAGGCCACCTCCTGGTGCACCAGATCTCCAAGATGCAGAAGAAGGTCATTTCAGTCCAGCTATGGAAACTTTTATGACAATGAAGGACCGTAAATGGAAGTTGCGCTGCAAAAAGTGTGGGAGCCCCATGGGAAGTTGGAATGCAGCAAAGGCTAAGTGAGTCAAATTGTAAGGATTCTGGACACTGCTGAATGATATAGATGGACAATCTGGCCTACGACATTCAAGAGGAAAGAGACCGCTGGAGGTCCTAAAGGTGTTTTAGCGGAGGGTCCTCTAGACGTGCCCGAAGATTTGGTAGCTAGGATCAATCCGACTCATCACCAGTTCTACGGCCCATGGCGAGCTGTTGTTGTAGATGACAATCTTCCAAAATGGATTGGATATGCAGACGCAAGTAACCGGCTAAATAGTCAAAATTGACCAGTTATGTAATACTAATTAACATGTGCTGCCATATGTATTTACAGTGCAGCTTGTGGGTCTCCAAAGAAGCTAGATCATCGCGAATCAAAAGAGAGAAAGACAATGTTCATGACACTTACTGAGTATAAGCACCACCGATTTGCTCCAGCATATCGTGGGCGAGCATTGCCCGGCCTGCGGATTTGAAAGCCTGGTGGGAGCTACGACGTGTGATGACTCCGGCTCCGTAAGCAGCTAGCAAAGGAAGACGTGTTTCAGGGATATCTTTGGCATGACCCAACAATTGGGAAGCCGAGGCCCATGCCAAGAAGGTTGCCAAACAACCGGATAAAACATCGCCTTGCCCGCCACACCTCTTAAAGCCACCCTCTTCATCGATGTACAGTATATCGCCAGAAGCATTGGCAATCCTGTCTTTTGCACCTTTCACAAGAAGTGTTGGTCCTTGAAATGCTGCTGCTAAGGCTTTCACAGCAGCGTCACTCCCCTTTCCTTCCCTGATGGACTAAGTAATACTTTTCAATTGCATCTGACCAGTGCCGCTGTCATTACTCACCATTTTGTCGCACAGACGCCCAAATTCAACCACATTTGGGGTGAGAATCGCTTTGGAATACCCTCTCAGAAGCTCCGGCTCGTTCTGAAGAAGCCACAGTCCATCGGCATCGATCACGAGCCATAAAGATTTAGCTTTTGCACACTACAGCTACTGAATCAATATTCTTCTCTCCTTTGCCTTCTTTGCTTACTTCTATTGATATTCTTCCACACATTTGCATATGTTCATCTCTCCCCAACCCAGGCCCCACTACCATGGTATGCAGTCTGTCACACAGTGAGTCAATATCCTTTTTAATCTCGGAAGGGTTTCGTCCATATTTTAAATATCCATGAACAATGCAGTCTGGGCTGTAGGTCTTTATCACGGCTCCCGCGCTTGGCTCACAGATATTGTGGCTCATATCACAGCCTAGTTTCATAGACGACATTGCCGAGAAGAAAGGTGCTCCGGTATAATCGAGAGAGCCACCAACGATAGCTACCCTTCCGGCTTGGCCTTTATGTAGTTCCGAGGACAAAGGAGGTATGATTTTCCTCACTTCGCTCAAGATCCCTCGCGACATCCTGAGATCAGTTCTTAGAGCAATGAAGACATGAGTGGAGTGGAGGGGAGATTCAACTTTCCAAGGAGTGGAGGGATTCACGTGCATAGCCGAGGGACGACTTATCCGTACGTAATGTCCGTTCGGGCAAACTACTACTATTCAGGGCGCGCAAGCACTCCTTCAAGACGCACTTGACATTCTTCCTCCGATCTCTGTTTGGAAGTGCGGAGAACGCTCAAAGTAAGGTACGTGCAGTAATTTTGACTCTTACTTCCATCTTCGATGTATGTTCACTGACGGTTGACTGCATGGCACCATCATCATCCTCAAAACAATCCCATCCTTCTGCACATCGCGGCCCTACACACGAACCTGTTCTTGGACCTCAATCAACATCACGCCCGACATCGTCTTCACCTACTGCATTCAACAACGACGACAATTCTTCTCGTCTGCAATCAGGCAAACCTAGCGTAGCAATCGAAAGAGTCCAACAAATCTCAAATCATTTAGATTCTTCGGATCTTAGACTTCCATCAACACTGAAATACAACATGAGTTCTCAACAGTTCAAGCAAGCACCTCACAAGGTACGTAGAATAGACAGAGTAATGTATGATTTGTCATCTAATATGGCTTTACTATAGCTTCTGGTCATTCCTGGACCAATCGAAGTAGGAGACGATGTGCTGCTTGCAAACGCCCATCCCTCCATGTCACACGTGTCTCCAGACTTTGTCCCAGTCCTTGGCGACTGTATTCGTATGGTTAAGAAGGTGCTCTACGCCCCTGATGCGCAACCTGTCATTACTGCGGGTAGTGGAACGCTCGGCTGGGATCACGTCGCAGCCAATGTCATTGAACCTGGACAAGATGCACTTGTCCTGAACAGTGGATATTTCGGTGATAGCTTTGCCGAGTGCCTGCAAACGTATGGTGCCAAAGTTGACCAAATTAAGGCCCCCATTGGAGAGAAGCCCTCTTTGGATGCAGTAGAACAGCAGCTGAAGAGCAAGAAGTACAAGGTAGTCACTTTTACCCACGTCGACACGTCGACAGGTGTTTTAAGCGATGCTAAAGGTCTTGGTGAGCTTGTCAAGCGAGTCAGCCCAGAGTCCATTCTCGTCTTGGATGGCGTTTGCTCTGTCGCCAGCGAAGAGATTCGTATGCAGGAATGGGGTATCGACGTTGTCTTGACGGCTAGCCAGAAAGGATTGGGTTGCCCTCCTGGCCTCATGGTTTTGGCAGCGAGTCCCAAGGCAGTCAAGGCATTTGAAAGCCGCAAGTCTCCTCCGAATAGCTATTTTGGCAGCTGGACGAAATGGCTTCCAGTTATGAAAGCTTACGAATCTGGTACGGGCGCTTACTTTGGTACCCCACCTACCAATTTGATCTACGCCCTTCATCAATCGCTGACAAACATCACGACCAAGTCGCCATCGCTTGAGGAGCGTTTCCGTCTCCATGTGCAGGCTTCTGACCGTGTCAAAAACTTTGTCAAGGATCTTGGTCTCGAACAGCTTGTTGCGGACGGTATCAAGGATGGTGCCCATGGTATGACTGCTGTGAAGTATCCTTCTGGCCTCAAAGCAACAGACTTGCTGCCCAAGATGGTTGCGAAGAACATTGTTGTTGCTGCTGGTCTCCACAAAGAAGTCAAAGACACCTACTTCCGCATCGGACATATGGGTGTCACTGTTACTGACGACAAAGAACGTGGTGACATTGAGCATCTCTTACAGTCACTAAAAGAGGCATTGGCTGAAGCTGGATACAAAGGCAAGTCTGCATAATTGTGGTAGTCTATATAGACAGAAGTTTTTGTATGGATTTGAATTAATCAACCACGTACATTAATGAGCTTGACATGATAGCGATACACGTCAGTCCTTATACATTTGTTCTACATCGTAAGTATTGCGCGCTTTGGCGCTCATAACGTGGACCACGCACCATCCAGCGTCTACTAGACACCATTCACCATCTCCGCGAGCTAAGCCACTCCTCGCTCGTGATTTAGATGACGTTTGGTTGCTTGTAGAATTGGAGGCATCTACCAATCCCTCGTAAAAGACAGGCTGTCCTGATGTCCCTTCTAATTCGAATATTTCATCTTTCTCAGGATTTGTGTCATGTGGTAGAGTAGGGGTTACCTGCTCCGTAATGCCATCATCAATGGCAAGCCGTATCTTGGCTATCTCATTTTCCTCTCGCGATTGCCATACATTTTGTTCAGACATTTCCATGCTCGCTTTTCTCCTCTCCTCTTCCCTTTCTCGCACTCGACGGTTCTGTCGACTGACCACAGATGACGGTGGCTCCCATTTGCTCTTAAGGATTCTGCGGACACTTTCTTGACTCATTTTGAACGTGGATGCCAGCTCTTTCCGGTTCCACTTCTCTGGATCATTCGCATGCAGAACCCTCATCCCATGCTGAGCTTCGCGTGAGATAATTTTGTAAGGCCGCCAGTGCGCTTTTGCTTGTCCTTCGCGATCCTTGTCCTCTTGTGACGGAACGTTGGAGTTTCTAGACTTGGCCTCTGGTGCACCTAGGAACGCATCTAATGACGTTGGTATCAAGTCTTTTGGCGGTGGTGTTTGTCGAAGGAATTCTCCAGCTTCCTTTGCTACTCGGCTCACAGCACCACCAGCGCTGCTTCGCACTTGCACGACAACTATCCAATCGGTCCACGCATCCATGTCCTTTGCACGAGCATGGATATAACGAATAGGTGGACGATTTGTGCTACTTTCTACTGGTCTTCCTTTGCTGTCTATCTCGTCAGGTATAGCTATGTGGGGGGACGCCATCCCCTCCGTTAGAAGTTGATGAAGCTCTTGCAACGCTGCTGGAAGCTCGACATCCGGGTCTAGCGAAGAAAGGTCTGGCTGGTCGGGTACAAAGACAACATCCTCTTCGGCTGGCCGAGACAGCTGCTGATCATGCAAGTACCACGAGTCACTGCTTCCAGCACTTGCAGAACTCCCACCATATCGCCCCGACTCTGGATTGTTATTTCCACGAATCGACTGTCGAGGGAAAGGCTGAGGGCGGTTTATCGATAGCCTTCTAGATGGTGACTGTCTGAGAATGGAAGCATTGAGGTTCGAGATTGCACCTCTTTGATACAAATGCCGAAAGCCCATGGCTAGCTGTGAGCTAGCCTCTCGTGCAATCATTTCTCCACTCAACGTATGGAGACAGGAAGAAATTGCAATTGGGTTGCGAAAAATTATGAAACGCGTGCGGGAGAGGTGGAGGAGAGATCTACCATTATGATTCAAGGAATAATATTATGTACAATGGACTCAAGGCCTGTGCCGTTGCTGACGACGTTCGTCATCGAATGGATCATCGCCATTCTCATCATTCACATCTTCATTGTCGAAAAGAACATGTTGAGCGTCTTCCTCGCCCCGTTCTAAAGTGAATTCTCGTTTTTCTGCATTATTAATTCGTCGTCCTTGCTTGTTGACTCGGTCGAGCTCGAACGAATTGTGGCTGTTATTTGCGCTTTCACCACTTCCAATAGCCGTGCGATCCTCATTGAAGTCGTCCGTACTCAGTCGAGCATACGTGCTGGTTGCTGTTTCCAGAAGAGATGCTGAGCCGCTTTGTGCTTGCGCTGCGTTCTTGTTCCGGGAGCCATATCTACCCCCTTCAGATACATACAAGTCCACCAGAACATTGACCCAAAAGAAGAGAAGAAACGACAAAGAAAAGTCTATAAGACCCCAAGTGATACTGTCGACCCCCCAACTATCAGCCCAGCGCAGTTCCTCATCGGTTGCACTCATAAATATACATCCGGACGCAAACAGAAGCCAAATTGGAAGGTGTTGGAAAGCACGAATGGGAAACCATGCCGAGCTGGGATGAGAACGTTGAGAAGTGGCTTCCTCGCCATTGCCTGTTGGCTGATCACTTAGCAAGAAGCACACTTCAATAATACGCGCAAGACCTGCAGCCATGAGGCAATACCCGAAGAGGGCGTGAACCATGGTCGAAATCATCTAAGAATTGGTTAGTAACATGCACATTATGACATGGTTCGTTCTCACCAGTGCTTGTGCATGTCCACTCATGGCCCATCCAGTGATGGCAATGACCACTGCTGGTACTACACTTCGTTTTCCATTGCGACTGATCCACATCCCTGCTGCTCCACCGAAAACCCAGACGACTCCAAGCATAGTGTGCTGCAGGTCTTTGTGGGTCCATGGACCACCATGGTGTTCCGTCAAAGCGTTCACACAGCCCCAAGCAAAGATGACAGAACTGTCAAGCATTTCTTGAGACATTCCACGACGGCGCAGCCAGCTTACACCCGCCTTGAGCATGATGATGAGGATGATGGCGTACCCAATGAAGGCAGAGCCCATAATGTGATGAGCAAGACATTGACCTGTGGCCCCTCCTCTGCACCAAGAACGCAAAGTGATCACTCCAAGAACCATTTGAAGCCAACCAAGTATGACAAATAGCTTGCCAACCTGGCTATGAATGAAGATGACAATAGGTCGTACGGATGACTCTCCCCGCCATCGGAGGTGAAGCTTGAGATACGTGCCAAGAGAGCCTTGCAAAAGCAGTGTGGGAATGAGGAGACTGGCTACTGTGCCATGTGCAGTGTGTGGAAACGATCTTCCACCATGCGAGTGGCCTAATACGTACCCTGAAGACGTCAGCGCCAGAGCTGTGATGGCAGTCGGTACGTGTAGACGGTGTCGAGTAAGTCCCATGACAAGTGCTAAAGGAAAGAGGAAGAACCAGGCCACTACTTGAACCGCCATGTGCAAATATAGCATGGCATCAATGGGAACTTTATCATCTGCTGGTCCAGATTGATGGTGTTCGTGAGCAGCTACATGAGTAGCCATTATGGCCACTAGGAGCCATACTGTTTTTCCCATCTCTGAGATGACGGAGGCAAGCAAAAGCTAACCAACCGTTATTCATCTCAGATTTAGACGCGTCTCCACGGAGGTTTGTATCCTTCGACCAATACGGCTTCACAGTAAGATGGCCAAAGCCGCCTCGAAGAAACAGGCAGCCCAGAATGCCATGATGGTGCGCATTCTCACATATGGATTTCTCGTGTCCAATCTCGTCCATCTGCTGATCGTGTTCGGGCCTCTGCGCGACGGGAAGACGGGCTTGACTTGGCCCCTCGTCAAGTTCATATCGACAGAGGCTGTAGCGGCTGTCTTAGGTGTCACACTTCGTGGCATGGCCAGACAAGGCGATGACTTGGGTCAACCTGGGTTGACATCGTAAGCGTCTCTCGTACTATTCTAATTCTCTGCTTATTTTCTGTATCAGGTACATGTTCGACATCATCTACGTAACCTGGTTCGTGCACATCACTACCGCTCTTTTCTCTTCCAAGTTCTGGTATTTCTATCTCGTGGTACGTGTTCGTCAGCTTTCATCAAGGCGACTTACTAACGAGATCGTAAGATTCCTGCATATGCTCTTTTTGTCGCATACACAAAAGTCATCGTCCCTTTTGTGTTTGGAGGCAGGGATCCATTTCATTCACTATTAGGATTGTTCTCCCGCTCGAATCTATCGGCTGACCAAACTGTCGATCCCGCTCTATCGCAGCCCGCCCAAAGTAAGCGACAGGCTAAATTGCAGAAACGAGCTGAACGAGGGGATTCGCGCGTGCAAACTCGACAACGCTGATCAGCAGGCTGTGTTCTGGTGCAAAATAGAGTAGATTGCTATGTTGTCTAAAATACATGTACCATTCCTGAGCTTGTAGTCTGTGCCAAGTTCTACCTGTCGTTTTCATCCCAAGGCTTGTCTATACAAATCGTCACCTACGATGTGTTTCAAACCCTGGAGACGGTCACGTAGCCAATACCGTACGTCCTCCGTCGTCAAGCCTGCAACGCGTACAATGATCCCTTCTTCGTTCCAGAGGGCGCTACAACTCCATATTACAGGCAGTTTGTTTTTTGTTTGGGAAGGTTGGACGACCCGTTGCTCAATTGTTTCAAAATCCTTTCGAATTCTTTCTTTCGTTGTCTTCACATCGGGTCCAACAAGGAAGAGTGTAGCATAACAAGAATACGGCTCGGAGCGTTCGGCTATGCTGTTCCCAGTTAACGAATCCTGCTCGAGAAGAAGCACATCTCGAGCAATGATGGTGTCTCCGACGCGGATTTCATTGCGACTCTCATAGCTTTCAAATGCCCATTTCTCACTTTGCATGGGAAAGCCTGCACTTTGATGAAGAAACACACGCCCTGGTGTGAACCAATCAAGCAGCACGATGGAGGAGGTTTTGGGGCAGCGAAGATCGAATTGTTGAACTTGATGATAGCGCGAGTTCGCGTAACAGGTCACCGGATCAGGAAGCAGAATAAGTGTTGCATCCTTCCTGACTATGCAACGAAGCGTTTGTAGTGTTACTGCTTTTGAGGTTGAAACTTCCATCTTCTCTTGAGGAGGAGATCTCATCTTGTATACTTTCGTGCTACCTTGCGTGAGGGTGAGTAAGGTACAGCCCTGTCCCACATCCACGTTCACAGAAATATCATCACCGCTTACGAGGCCACCGCCGTAGCTCACAAAGTATAAAGCAGCAACAGCCTTGATATCTATATTGTGAGCAAGAGTGTCCTGTTTTCGAATGCGTGCGACAGCATCTCGAGAAGCAGAACGGGGAGATATCAATTTCAATGGAAAAGAATACGATAGATGGCTGAATGTCGCAGCTTGATTTACACCAGAAGCCCTGAGTACAGCATGGCCATGTCCAGTAAACTTGTCAAAGCGGTAAGGTGCATTTGGCACATTGGTGTCTGTATCCATTACCGTGGACGGATCAAGAAGAGATAAGGACGAGAAAAGCACGTCCGTGCGCCTTCATGCGAAAAGTATCTGAGAAGCTTACTGTCGCACGCAGGAAGGTCGTGAAAAAAATATGCTTTAATTACTGTTTATACAGATGTAAGTTATTTTGGCGGAAAACTATCATGAGAAAGAAGAATATTTGCATCACAAGGCCTTGTTCTTTTTAATATTCACTTTGTGCGTTATTCTATCTCGTCAAATGCGAACAAGGATCCGTTTCTCTAGCATAAATCGCACAAACGCTATCAATAATGCTGACACCATGTAGGTCATACCAGACCATACGATCAGGTATCGAAAAGCTTTTGGTGTGGAATCACCTATACCTAGCAGATGGGCTGTTGCTGTGTTTAGACGTGCTCCTATAGAGGCCGAAAAAATGGGCGGAATTACGTTCATTAAGAAGTTTATAGCTACTGCTGAACCCAGTTTCTCGGCGGAAACAATCCGACCCGTCGCAGGAACAGTTAGCGACCAGTACGCTAGTCAAATTGTCAGCATATACCAGAGAAACCTACTTTCATACTAACCACCAGCAAAAAAGCCCCAACATACCGAGAATCCCGCAAGGGAGGCGAAAGAATGTGCAAATATCCAGCCCACGACACATACCAGTCCAGCCATGAAGGTAAAAAGAGTCAAGATATTAAGCGTTCCTAACTTATCGCCCAGTTGTCCTGCGGTCAGACGACCAACAAAATTTCCGGCATTAAGAATTACTATAATGTTCGACCCCTGGGATGAAGTCAGACCAATTGAAAGAGCATAGTCTTCCATAAAATGATCAGAACTGTTCACAAAGAGCACTGACATGCTAATCTGACTTACTTGGGAGCCAAAATACAGGAGTTGTGTATCCGAACATCTGCAAGAATCTTTGCTGGTGATGAGAGTGCGAGACAAACAGTCAGCCCTTTGACTCACGCGAAAGTCATGTATACTGGATAACCTCGAGTTTTGATCACCGAAAAGTCCATAAATCGATATTGAGTCACCACAGAGTCCTTCTCGAGCTTTGGCTTTGGCCTGAGAAGCACCGTGGCAACGATGCCAAGTCCCAGGATGATGAAGCCAAGAGCTCGTAAAGCCCATTGAAGTGAAGAACCGTTAATTATTCTTTGGATCACTGAAGAAAGAATCATTGCACCAACAGGTGCACCTGACTAGAATAGAAGCTTAGTACTGTGTGCACTAAGTGATTCTATGTCCTCACTCACACTAGCGACCCCTGTTGCGATGCCACGGTTCTTGATAAACCATTGGCTAGGTAGTCCTATAGCTGGAATGAAGCACAAGCTTGACCCTAGACCCCATAAAACTCCTTGGCTAAGAAAAAGTTGCCAATAGTCTTTGGTAAGACTTGCAAGTTCTAGCGCAATGGTCATGAGTAGCACACCAAGGCCTATCGGAAATCTGATGCCCAACCGGGACGTAAGGATCTTTGTGAAAGGAATGGTCGGCTTCAGACAGAGAGGATTCACCGTTGAGTAGACTCACGTTGGAAAAGGGGCCCACAAGAAACGTAAAGCCTGCTGCTATTCCCGTCACGAATCCGAGGCGAAACGATCCGATATTCCGAAAGTGTGACGTGGGGTCGTGCTCTGAGGCTCGTATGATGATGCCAAATGTATTTACAACCCCTACACTAATAAAGTTAGCGAGGAAAGCTATAGGATTGGGTAAAATAATGTGGGCGGTGATTGATTGTCCTCACCACCCAGAACAACTCCGTATGCTTGGAGCCTGAGTGTTAGCGAATTTTTGAGGAAAATATCATCTTTCTCGGTGACTTGATCTTTCCCACGGCCATGATAATTTGTATCGCTCAAAGGCATCTCGACATCCGTGTTCATGATTACAAGCAGATGCTCGAGAGCCTCTTTCCATGATGCTATATGCAGGACGCCTTAAATTCTTTTGATGAGGGTGTCGAGTCACAGCTTCTTTACAGCCAACTTTTGTGGAGAGCCGCTACTTGGCACGGACTCTTCCAGATGCCGGTTCCGTGCGGGATTAACCTTAAGGCCACTATTTCCAATGTCTGAAAGCTTACACGTGTTACCATCACTAACTTCTGTCCTAGGGCCAAAAAGTGGGGCAAAGCTTCTTGCATCGACTGACATCGCTATATCTCTGTAGCTTGCAGAAGCGACTTCTTCTTGATGTTACGAATAGCGATTCGAAGCAACAAGCATTTCAGTCATTGAACATTAAACAATGTCTTCAGAAAGGCCCAATGGGCGAAGTATACAGGCATGCATGGAGTGCGTATGGTTTTCCTACCGCAGAACCAAATATTTACTAACCTCATTCTTAGTTGCCGCAAATCCAAGCTGAAATGCGATGGAATGTTTCAAGCGGATTCCATATGTTCTCGATGTCGAAAACGCGGGAAGCCTTGTTCCTGGTCTGTTCCTATTCCTGGTACAATTCCCGATCACACCCATGGAGGCCCTTTCACTGCCCATCCGCATAACCATGAGCCGAAGCGCGATCCATTTCACAGCACGCCTAGCAGCTCCCATACCGCAAGTCCCTCCTCTGTATCTTCTACTGTCCTTCCGCCTCTTCGCAGGGATAGCTTTTCACGTCCTCGATCGCCTTATTCAGGGGTGTCACCAAGATCAGCTGGCCTGACCTCTGGTCTAACGTCTTCCGGGATCTCGTCTCCGCAATTGCAATCTCTAATGAAGCCTCCGTGGACCAAACCTGAATCGACTTCGCCGCGTTATCAGCCCACATCATGGTCGAGACGTAGGTCTCGATCACCAGACCGGTGGAGAGGAGCGAATCGTCTGAGTAGTCATGGAGAATCGCCAAGGAATGAAAACACGCAAAACGGTACAGCACCGATGCAACACCTACGCGAAGTAGCTCTTCTCTCACCGGCATCCTCGTCTGATAAGCTAAATTCTGTGGGAGAAACTGCAAGCGTCAGTACTTCCATTCCTGAACAAGTCCGATTGGAGGTCATTCAAGATGAGATGATTGGCCTTCAAGCAAAAAGGGGATGGGGACCTAAGCAACTGGAAAAAGCTAGCGCAGAAAGAAGAGTATTCTTTGAACGGGCGACTGCACCGGAACCAGCAGCTCTATTTGACTTAGATCCTCTACAGAATGGCCTGTTACAAGTTGATGATGTGGAGAGATTGTTTGCCTTGTACTACGAGGCGATCAATTCGCAACATTGCCTTCTAGATCCCGATCGCGACTCTTGGCAAGATGTTCGCAGGAAGTCATTAGCGCTCTTCATTGTCATTCTGGCGGCGGCATCATCGTGTGACGATCATCCTCGCTCGCTGCAATGCACCACCACTCTGTTGAAAAACATGGAGGAGGCAGCTGCACATTTGATCCTGTCTAACTCCAAAAGCGTCGATGTGATCAAAGCTGTTCTGCTTTCATTTCTCTTTACGCAGAAACCTTCTCAAGTGGCTGACGATCGTTGCTGGCTATTAGTGGACACTGCTGTGCGGACGGCAACGGAGTTGGGGCTTGGACATCGTCTACGCAACCCACATGCAGATATCGCAAGAACGGATTCACATTCCATTCGTAGTGCAGAACGAGCCTGGGCTGTGGCTATTGTCATGCAGCGAAGTTTAGGCACTTTCACTGGACTATGGGCAATGAGCAAGCTGGATGTCAATTGGGAAAAACTCGATGACTGGTGCAACTGTGATCTTACGGTGCCTGGCGACGTCCAAGTCGTGGCATACATGTACCTTCGACGAATCGAGCACCACACACGCTCCCAATTCGAGCTGATCGACACAGAAAAGTTTCTCACGCTGGAAAGCATACGTGTATCTTTCAATGCGCTGTTTGAGAGCTGGAGATCCCGCTGGGTTGATCACAGTAAGCTAGTGGATGCTAAGTTCAGTAGAGATTTCCTGCTTGCTGTCGGCCTACACATTCAGTTACTATTGAACATCACAGCCCTTCGACTCTCTCAAGGCCCGGCCCAATCCAGTGATGGCTCCAGATCTGCGTCTCCTGACTTGCAAGACTACTGCGTATCGCTCGCAATCAATCTATGTCAACATTTTGTGGTTAACTTTGAACATCGAGCTCATCAACTCTGCCGCAACATCGTGTCTATGATAACGTGGTCTGCCTTGGCTCTGTTACAGATGAACTATGAGAAAGGGCAGCTGCTTGCTCTACGTGTGGCTTTGCTACTTGCTGGAGATGCGGAGGATGACGTTCACCATTCCAATTTCCCTTCCTTTTATGGTCGCTGGCTACTCTCGCTGATCAACGATCTAGCTATCGATGCGAATGCGCGCCGAGCAAACCCTCAAGCAGTCACTACTGTCAAATCGAGCTCCAACATACAACGGCCTAGTAATATGCCCGTTGATTCCATGGACGGCCGAGCCAGCGTACCCAATCTCACGTCTTTGCCAGCACAAGACACGTTATCCAGTGATCCTATCGGCGCTGTCAAGTCAGACAAGCTCCTTTCGGCAATGGCTGCACCACTGAGTGCTGACCCTTTCAATGAGGCATGGCTCAATCAATTCCTCGACAGTTTAGCCCCAGCCTCGTGGCCATCCGCAGAAGATGCAGCTGCTCTGAGCGGAGGTGCCTATTTATACTGATTTGATTACCTCGCTGTTGTATAGTAGTAGTGCTAAGGCCTACTGGACTTTTATTCTTTCCTTGTAATGTAAGCTTGTAAAAATGTCGTTGAAACGCGTCTACTTTTGGAATCTCTCTCCATTGACTACCAAGTGACGAGGCCGATATGAAACGGGCTCGGGAGGATGAGGCCGAAAGCTTAGTGGACCAAACAGTCAGAGCAGAATCAAGCAGGGCAGGCGCGGAGAAAGTAAATTCTGTCCGTCAGTCTAGTGTAGCGAAAGATCCCGGCCATTCTGCATCGGATGCTGGAAGTTCTAGTCATCCTTGGCAAGCTGGTGAGTTTTCCATTTCCTTTCAAAGCATCAACCTGACGGGATGCAGTATGGGACGAGAATAATCGTGCTTGGTACTTTTGGAACTCGCAGACAAACGAAACAACATGGCAGAATCCTTTAGAAAATCCTACAGGCGCGGGAAACAAAGAAGAAAAAACCAAAACTTCGACGGAAAACACGACTACCGAGGCAGTTGCTGCCATGACAGATGATGAGGTCGCAGTCGCTGCTGGTATTGACCCTGATTTGAAATTTCTGGATGAGGGCATGTACATGACCGAAGTTCAGAATGCAAGAACAAGTATGGGAGGGGCATCAAGTACACCCACGAATCCGTCAGCTTATGTGGCTTCGGGCGCTTTCAGCAGTCGCACAGGAAAGTTTGTCCCCCTTTCGCAAACCGGGTCGGGCGGCTTGCATGACCCTAGCCGCTTGACCCATGCCGCACAAGCGGATAGGCAAATGAGCGCCTTCTTTGATATCGAGGCACATCAAGCACAGCGTGAAGCAGATAGAAGAAAGAAAGAGAATGATTCACACGAAAGCAACAAGAGACAGAGACCAACCAAGAAGCAATTGAAGTTCTATAAGGAGCGTGCAAAAGAAAAAAAAGCGGCGAAACTGGCATGGCTTCGTGAATGACATACGACCCAGATTGTAGTGTGCACTATTACTTGGCCGCCTTATCTAATTTCTTTGCTTTCGAAGCAAATTTTGAGCGTACTCGCCAACCGATTGCCTGTTGTGTCACTGTCGTTGGAAGTTCTTTACTTTGTGGCTGGTAAGCCTGAAGATTGATCTCCACAGTCACCAGATACGGATGAGCTGGAATCGTTTTCTCGTCAAAGTCGAAATCAAACTTTCGATGAATGTGTGAATTTAAAAAGACTTGTCAGCATCAATCGACATACCTTTTGCACCGTATTGCCTGTGCCAATGCCGAACCACCATGCCTGAAGCCAATCACGATAGAGCGACCACGAAGCAAGTGCGAGATCCGGAGCGATAGGATGTGGAGGTGTATGAGCTTGTGCCGATACGTAGCCTTGCACTTCGTATGAGATTTGCTCGGCGTCCTGTGGATAGCCGGAAGGTGACTTGCTAGGATTAAATGTTGCTGCTGCTGAAGTGAGCCCAGAGGCTGAACTTCCCAAAGAAATAATTGAATTCGAAAAGAGTCTATGAACAGTCAATAATCCTGATCAACGACATGTATTCTGATTTCACATACATTTTTTGTTTAAACACGAAGCTAGTATCAGAATCGTCAGACTGATGTCGCATGTATGGAACCTCAAGTTTGGCTTCGCTAAAGCTTAGCTTTGGTAGCCAGCTGGGTCCTGGTCCTGTGCTCTGCTGATAGCCAAGTTGTAAGAGAACTATTTGCTCGCCTGCGTCTGCGGTTTGCGCATTTTTTTCATTTATATGATCGTCGTCCGAGTGCAATCGGAGTGCTTTCAAATGGTGATCATCGACGTAGAGTAGCGAGGTCTCCTTATCCCTGTCGTTTCTCAGGTTTTCTGGCAAGAGCTGCAAGACTTGAGCTCGTGGAAGGGTGAGTGCCACCAGAAGCACATCATACGTACCCCCAATACTACCCATTTCTGCTAAACTATTACGTGCATGGGGAAACTCGATGAAAAACACTGGGAGGACAACCGACAGCAATGCTAGGAGGAGCTGCATGGCTGGCGAAGGTCGCGCTTCTCGATCACAACACTAAACCAAAACTTGACAAGGCACGGGCCCGCTATTTGCCCTTCGCGACCTTCTTTCCATACTATGGCCATCGTTACACAAGGATCGCTAGAACCACCGCAGATACCTGGTTTGGAAGAGAGTGCTACCCACCAGTATCGTATCGCCTGTGCACAAGTGTTGCCTTCCGAAGATGGTATCACGGGTGATGGCGGCCTAGGGAAGCTACAGGCTTATGCAGAAGAAGCGGCTAGACTGGGAGCAGATGGTATGTCTAGAAGAGCGTTTTGATCCCCTCATTGAGCGCAAAGCTAGTGGTCGTTTTTCCCGAATACTTCCTTACAGGAGCCACACCAGACATCTGGCGTGCAGTACGGGAGAGGGGACAGGTAGATTCGTCGGATGTGAGTAAGCATAAACAGCCGCAATAATGCCACTCATCGAATCTCTAGCCGCAATCGCCTGACCATTTTCTGCATCTCATTGGGAAAATAGCTTCTCAAAATGACATCGATATTGTAGCCGGCACAGTGGTGGAGCTTGGTTTGCATCATATACCACACCGAAGTGAAGAAAGAACGTTGGAAAACGATGATCATCACACTAAATTGTTTAATACTGTATACTACGTCGACCGTACTGGTACTGTCGCAGGTAGATATACGAAAAAGGTAATGTCGGTGTCAGCCAGAGAGAGTCTGCTGACCAATGTATAGAGATTGTGGCACCCGGAAAGAGAAGTATTATCTCCTGGTCGTGAACTGCCTCACTCGCAACCAAGGACATTTCCTATCAAAACTCGGCAAGGAAGGACACTCAATGCAAGCATTGCTGTTTGTGTAAGTTCTGTCATTTGTAAGTGTGTTGTACTATAACGTTCGTGCCAGTGGGATCTGGCTTTTCCAGAAACGTTTCGCGAAATGCTCTCTTTACCGGAGAATAAGGAGGACACAGACATGCATGGACCGGACGTCATTTTTGCGCCGACATGCTGGTACGCCACGGACTCTGGCAGCCGTGGGCTTCGTTGGAACAAAAATGGTGAAGCGGCGCTTCTTGACTCCGTGTAAGTAGAACCTCGCACTCGTCCTTGCTAGATTGACGCGATATGTAGCTGCTTGACACGCGCCATAGAGTCCGAGAGTATACTGGCAATGACTAATATTGCTGGTCCGACATTTCCCTCCAATACACCAACTACGTCTCTCTCTGAAGCCGACGCTATTGGTGTGGGGCGGACGTGCATCTGTGCGCCTTTTGCAGGCTGTTTGGGACGACTTGAGCACGCCAAGGAATCTTTGCTTCTAGCATGCGTAGATCTTCGTGTTCTCCAAGATGCGCGCAGTGTCTACCGGCAGCGACATGACCTATTACAGGTTATGAAGCAATAAGATCCTCTGCTTTGCTATGCATGAATATTGTTCATATAAGCGTGTCTTGCGGAGAGTGAGGGGAATCCAAATGCAAGTCTGTGCCCTGACGACTGCCCTCCAATCCTCCATCGGGCTTGCTGGATATATCTGTGTGTCGTTTCAATGTGGGGTCGTCGTATGCATCGTACCGAAGTGATCGGCTGTTTTTTGTATACGTTGTGCCAGAAAATTCACCGTCTCTCTGCACAAATGCATGAAAATCATCTATTTTCTCGAGTGTGTTGAAGAGCTACTAGGAAATTAGAAAAATTTGAGGCATTCGAATAAACTCACCGAATCATTCGTGAATTTTTCTTTCCACAATTGGCGAGTCTCACTGTCAATATCAAGCAGGAACAAATCTGCCCTCTGCCGAAACTACTGCATCAATATACTCTCTACGCTCAGCTACTTTACGCACTTGCAGAGTTGTGCCACGAGCATGCATGCAAAAGGTCTTCACGGTTGTTCTGACGTCTTCATTGCCTATTTCTGGAACGAAAAACTTCAATTTAATCATAGCGACCAGCCATGCTTCTTGAATAGCAGACGCTAAAAAGCAATTAGCACACGGATAAATCCATGGGGAAATAAATACCTTGTGATTCCAACGAGGGGAGCAGGCTAACCATGCTGCCCAGGAGCACGCTCATCGTTTTCTGGTCGTCCAACCTCTCGGTATTACATGTGAGGGTTGCAACAAGAAGGACAAATGTTGAGGATGGCTTTTCGGCTTCCAAACTTCCTCTTTTGACAAGCTCAGCAAGAAATTGAGCTCTCTTGTCAGCGGTGATATCTACGAGGCAACTTTATTATCAGAGGATTCGCAAGAAAACGCGGTGACTCACTGTTCTCCCAATCAGAAACAACTTGAGCAATGATTTGTTGACTATCAACATCGCTAACAGAAAATATGAGAGAGCAAATATCAGAGATGTACTTTCCCGTCGAAGAATCTCTCTGTGGTAGAAGTAAACTCAGTGATTCTAGTGTCCGGATGACAAGCTGTGTGCGTTGGTTTGCCCTTCTTTCGTCTGACAAGGCACCTCTTAGGCTAGATACGTGCCCTTCAATGATGGAGTGATCTATTTGATGGAGAAGGACCAGAGCTTGCTTTCTGATGCTAGGGTCGACGTCGCCTAAGAGTCTTAAAATACTTTCCATCGTTCCTTCGTCTAACCTCAAATCGTGTTGAGCAAACTTCTCTTCTGAATACCACTCAAAGGGTAGTAGGGCTTTCAGCGCCTGTACAGCAAACAGACGACGATTAGCGTTTTTACTCTTGAGATGCGTAGTCAAATGCTGCCACAATATCTGAATGGAACGTGTATCTGGAGGATATCCATAAGCTTGAAGTTTACCCAATAGCCTTGAGGTTTCTAACTGAAGGGGTAAGCTTTGCGGCAGACTTTCATGCTGCTTTGCTATCCATTCGTACAGCGCAGATACTGTTCCATCAGACAATTGCCCGTGAAGAGCTTGACGAATATGTTGGAACGCGATCACAGTCAAAGATGACGACATGTTGTTGTGGTCGACTTCAAAGACTGTGCAAACGTACTTGTCGCTAGGAAAGTGTCCCTGCCCGTGAAATGAGCGAGCAGCATTTAAAAAGGCAAGTTCTAACTGCTCTCCGCGCTCATCCTTGCTCTCCTTACTTTTCCCGTTTACTTTGCGTGCCATGTTCACTACATTGTGTATCTGTTCCCACATCAACAATGCCTCTTCTTTGTTCTCCTCTTCGCGGTATCTATTCAATGCAACCAATGCTTGGACGGCGAGGGCTTTGATGTTCAAGTCGCCGTGATGCAGGAGGGACGACACAGGTCCATGAAGTGCCGGGATAATGTCTGAGCCAGAGACAGTACCTGAGATGATACATTGTAAGGCCATATGCTTGCGACTCCGGTCTAAGGAGTTTGAGGGCAGATCGGGCAATCGTGGATGGCTGCGATGTCCTAGATGCTGCCGGATTGTATTAAGCACCAAGAGTGTGTTTGTTTGTACATAGTCTAGCTGAGAGTGACTTCGTGGATTGAACAAAATGTCCAATGCAGAGTAGGCAATGTGCAGCTCACGGACACTGCTTGCAGAAGCAAGGAGATGCAATGTTGGTACCAGTGCGAAAGATAGGTCAATGTTCAGCTCTGAAGGGGATGTCGAGTGGGGATAAACAGAAATACAATGGAGCAACACAATTAGTCTTGACACAATGGATGACTACCAGGTCATGAGTACTAGGCGAAGTAGTATTTGCATCATACGTACAGAAGAGAGAGTTTGTGAGCGAGTCGATGAGAAGTGTTGCCGGACATTTTCAACTGTCTCCAAAACTAAGCGATCGGCATCCTACAGAAGACCGGTGAATTTTTGTGTACAGAATTGTTCTTCACTTACTTTTGCTGAAGAAGCACTTTCCAAGCTTTTCACTAATGCAAAATGAGCTCTCACAGTGCCACTTTCCACCAATGTAACTCCTTCCATGAGGAACACAGAGTCGCATCCAGAAGTGAGAAATGGGATGGAGAGTACGGACCATATGACGCGCACGGACTTGGGCTAACAACCTCTTCACACTCTTCACGCATGTGAGAACAATATCAATAGATTACAATACCACGCAGCGGACAACTACTCTCTATGGAACGTAACGGTCCAACGCGATGCGAGTTCAATGAGACGTAACAACTGATTGCAAGCTAAATGTCATGATAGTAAGATCTATACTGTTTGCGCAGCGCTGCCGTATCCTAATCCTGATTGCGTTCGTATCGTTTCACGCGTACGTCGTAAGGCTTTTCCAAGCTCATTACGGCCTAAATTAGGAATGCCTTCACTGCTCCCAGCCCCCCAGAAAGCATCGGTAGGACTTGCCTCCACCAGGTCTGCATCTCCTGTAGATAGTAATTGTCTGCTCAACTTGGAGTTTTGTGAAAACTTGAGCAAAAGAGCCAGTTTCATTGCCTCTAGATTCTTGCCTTGACTAATCCAACCTTTCTTCACATCTTTGATGTTCTTCCGTGCTTCCCTGATTGCGTCGGCAGGATTTTGAATCTTTCGAATCTTGGCGGCAATGTCTGGACGGTGAGGCAAGAACTTTAATGATTGGAACAGGTGTTCTGCTGTTGGATACCGTATTCCATCCAGATAGACTGGATTTTCAGAGGAGTTGCTGAGCCAGTAGTTGGGTTGATCTCGTCGGTAAAATTCTATCCGGTCGACTTCTTCCGCACCGTCTGCTTCCTCATCGGCCTCTTCGGCCTCATCATCACTGAAGCTCTTTTTAGATACCGTAGAGAGTGCACCGGCCTCAGCAGTAGGATCTCCGTCCAGATCAGTGGAAGATAGTGCTCCATTTACATTGTGATCAGGTGCAGCCGGATTAATGGCCTCCCCAGGTTTGTTGACTTTGTAGCCTGTACCCGCTACTCGTTGAATATGATCGCTCTCTTCTAACGCATCATCCGGCACCCCGGATGTAGCAGGTCCACCTTTGGCAGCAACCGACACATCGTGTGAGACTTCCTTCCCTTTACCAAATATTCGCTTCTTCCATTGGCTGGAACGTGATGGAAGTTTCCCAGATTCGACGGTAGCCGTTGCCATGTTTTTCGGATTTTTGTGAAGCTCTCAGAGCTTTACTGATAACATAAAATTGTTTGGAGTAACGAAAGAATTCTCTTAGGTGATGGATGTGAAACATAAATGGATACGCCTTTTCGTTGGCCTGGACATAGACATGCATCATGAATCGGGAATGGTGAGCTTGCCAAGTGAAATTGCGCAATCGCCACAGGTTTAGCCTCGGAAAAAAACTAAACCGAGGCGTCACAGGGCTGTTTTGTCACAAGGGTCGCACGCACAGACACGGAAAAATCGGTTCCGCAGATCTTCTTGTCAAGCTGTGGCCTTAAGGGTTGTGCAACAGCCAGAAAATTTGAAGTGAGAATAAAGAAATGGAAGTTACTATATGTTCCTTCTGAGCTCGCCTTTTGAGCTCGCTATGTGGATGTTTTCTTTGCATCTTTCCTACCTAGGCATGGAAAAGCATTCTCGACATGGAAGATCCTCTACGCACGACACATGTGCCGGTGTTCCCCTTTGCGCTTGGTTATACCAGAAATGACCACAGAGCCTTAGACCTTGTTAAAGCTAAGGAATAGGTCTCTGCCAGAGATGATACAGAATATAACAACACACAGTTGTCCAGGCATGTATGTATAGATCGCCTGACGAGGAAAACATTGTGACTACTACTACACTTTTTCTGATAGCAAGTGAGAGTCTGCTCTTTAAAAGTGTTTCGTCACACATAAGATGAACTCTCGATCAGATGATGGGCACAAATGGGGTCTGAATGGTCATTTATTTGATCACAATGATGCCTCGCATCAGAGATGTCTGATTGGGCGACATTTCTCAGTCCATCTTGGTCAAGCTGGGCATTGGGCAATGACATTTATAGAGACTAAAGGTTACATTGAGGTATGGGAGATTAGCGTGCAAGCTGATCGACTGTTGTAGACATAATACAAATGGAATGGGATATTCTAAAGAGCCTCTTCCAGATAAGCTGCGAAGCGGAACATCACTTCCTCTTCAGGCGATCGACGAATCCCTTCTCGACTTCCAGAGCTTATCTGCTGTTGTTGTGTCTTTCTTTCAGCTCGACTCTGACCAGACCCTATGCTTTCGGCGGGAGAAGATGAAGTGTGTTGTACATGTGGAGAGCTCTGTCCTTTTCCACGACGACCCTCAACGCCCATTGCCAAGCCAATCTCATTTTGCGTCGCCGCACCGGTGGCATGCATCTTGATGAACTGTCTTCGCAAACGTTGAAGCATGGCTGTCGAAGGTGTGCGAGTGCCGGCAGGTATTTGTAGGGGAACTTGCACTGATTTTTTCGATGGGTACTCTGACGTTTGCGGAAGGTCTACAGAAAGCCGCACCTCGCCCCCCATCTCTGGTAGCATTCCAGACGACCCCAAGGATTGAAAAGACGACAAAACGAGCTGCGTCGTTGTTTCCAAGAGCGAAAGATAGTTACTGGATGTTCCTCTAGAAGGTGCAACGACATCTGGCGCCTTCGTCACATGGCCAGTCGTCAAAGCTGCCCAAATAGCATCCATCGGGGCTTCCTCCCAGCTAGCAGAAGCCTCATTCTCAGAAGTGTTACAATCCAGCACGAAAAGGGGAGAATCCCACCGCGTCATGGCATTGGGCTCTTCGAATCGTATGAGAAGATCATCAAGACTGAAAAAAGATAGATGAGAACTTGAAAAGGGAATGTGGAATTTGTCCTCACACTTCATTGTCATACGCCTCGTCGTTCTGAGCCTTTTCTCGCTTTCTTTCGTCGTTTCGAGCTTTGCAAGTCTCGGGTCTCGATACGCACAAGACACTGATGCATCGGACACCAATTTCTCGAGCAGCACACCAAAGCTGGTACCGAAACCCCTTTATATTTGTCCCTGGACCTCCGTCAGCAATAACGATTGCGTCTTTTGCTAGGCTTCGCATCACAAGAGATAGATAAGCAGCCCTTGCAGGCTTTTCTGCCGCTTGTGTAGCATATGCTTGTCGAGATACATTGGCATCTGCCATGGAGAGATGGGTGATCCTCAGTTTTGGTTCTGAATTGCTGTTTTCCACACGTTCACAGAATTCACGGATCAGTTCTCGGCATCTAGAGGTGCGTCCACTGCAAGCTAATCCACTGACAATAACAAGTGCCATTGCTCTGAGCAAAAGATGAAGTATAGGAGTACAATATTTCGGCGTGTAATGAGAGTTTTTTGGAGAATGAAGATTCTTCGTGTCTGTGCGCGAGGTGAAACGAGTGGATTGCAGGCTAATCGTGGCTAAGGAAAATATTAACTTGGTTGGCGGCCTGGGTGAGAAATACTAGAAGAAATCATCGCTGTGAAAGTCTTTTCCATCCGTATCAGAAGAGTTGGCATGACCCCCTTGTAGCGTGGACATAGGTAAGTGGCTACAACATGATCCTTGTGATCCTTTGCCTGTGGAGGAGTGCTGTTCCACTACGGTTTCACTACAAGCGCTGTGCTGTTGCGTCACGACTGCACAAGGCGTTTCACGGGGATCGCTCACCCGGTCCACTGTCTTCACTTCTGTCTTGAGCTCTTGCACATTCATTCTGTTGTATGGATGCTCAAGTGCTGGACTAACGAGTTGACTTTCGCACTTGAGAGGACGGCAATGGGCAGTTTCGTGTTCACGCACAGAAGGAACTGCTGGCTCTGGAATTTGTACGGGATCAAAATAAAGAGAAGAGCCAAGACCACTATCCGCAAGGTTTTGTGTCATACTAGGGGATTTATCGATTTCTGAGTCGCTTTTGAGGCCAAGAGTCAATGTACCTCTCTTACCCCTGCGGCGTGTGCGCCCAGGATAATAGTCGAAGCTCGATCCTACGCTATTAATTTCATCGTTTTCTGCGGCCTCTTCCGACTTTCTGACAGGTCTACTACGGTCATTTTCTGATCGTTGTTCTTGGTGGTTAGTCAATTGATTTGCATTGCCCACAGAAGTAACGACTGTTTCGTCAATAGTATATGTGATATGAGCAGTATTATTTCGCCGATTTTTGTTGAATGTATTTAGAATGATATCGTCATCATCACCTATAGTATCCCCTCTGGCCCACCCTTTGGCATTAAAGACGAGACGCGAAGCTGTCACCGTGTGCATTCCGAACGCAATTGGCGTGGGGATCTGGCTTAGGGTATAGTCATCCACAAGAAGGCTTGATAACAGACATGCCAGGTTGAAAAAGACTGAACAGCCAAAGTAGTACAAATTTGATCGAAAAAGCCATCTTCTCGAGCGAAGCTGATTTGTTTTCTCTTGAGATTTGTTCGTGGATCGATAACGGTAGACTGTCCCTAGAAAGACCGCGCTATCGAATAAGAGCGAAGACCCCCAACCAAGGGCTCCTATTCTTGGGAAACGGCTTGGGAAGCACGTAGGTCCCTACAATGATTAGTGACAATACATGGCAGTAGGTACAACCTACGTATGGGTACTGAAAGTTTTAGGGAGGGCGCCTGCAGTGAGTTGACAAACAACAAAAATCTACGAATTTAAGCAGTACAAAAGCGAAAGAGATGGCGAAACTCACCCAGATTCCGAGACCAAGCTATGCGTAGAAGGTATTATTCAGATGATTTCTAAGTATCACTGTAGTAATGCCATTACTTACACCCCAGAGCAAAATATATAAGCTCATGACTCGCTTTTCTCTACCGAAAATGATATTGAGTCTCATAAGAAAAATCTTTAGATAGATGTAAGCATGGCTACAACTATTGGCAAGCACACATACAGAGCCCGAAAATGCCCATAAAATGCAGTACAGCCCATATATCAAACGAAAGTGTACCATACACCGGCTTGGAGGTGGGTCTCCATGCAAGAAAATCTGTACATTGATATATGCTCCAAGCCACGCATACCGGACAACTATCACGGCCATTCGAGCTGGCATAAAGCGACCTTCCTGTGTGCCTGTCAGACATACTTTTCATTTGACCTGATACGACCTACAAAAAGCAACTTCCATGTTCTCAGCTCGGCAATGAGATGTGCAAAGTATTCATGCTGTCCCAATATAAGCCATACTCTCAAAAAGGTAAAGTACCTTACCAGCACAATTCCAGCAGCCGCAGTGTTAATTAGCTGAAGACATCAGTGTAAACGTTAATCCTGATAGGTCGCAATACTCACGTCTACAACATGTAAGGCGTTAGCAGAGTGATAGAAATTGTAGACAACAATGTCAGGTGCACTTCTGATAAACGAATAAAAAGCTTCGTGATCCTCTACACCCATTTCGAGAGAGGCAGGACTTTGAACAAAGAAAAAGTTACACCTCGACTTTATGTAACAGTATAAATAACGGTCTATTTTTCTGAGTAACGAGAATCTACAGAGCGGTTGAATTATAAAGCGGAGATTGGTGTAGGACAAAAGCTAAACTATTCAAGGCAAGGAAAGAGTCTTGAAATGTGTTAAAATGAAGCGATATGTTTTGGCCGCTTGCACTGCACCTATTAATGCGAAAACATCCCCAATGAGAAAATAGGGTTATTTCTTAACAAGTGCTCGCCGCAAAAATGGCACTCATACAGATTGGGGGTCCATATTGTGTCCGTCCATTCTTGTATAAGAGGACAAATGTGTGACCTCCGATCTGCTTTGTAATTAGCCTCGGGTGCTTCGAGCAGAGCTCATATTTCTACCTTTTGATGGGAACGTTTTAAACACTTTCAAGACGGATCCGAGCGTCATAAGTTGAAATAGACTCTGAATAAACTTCCACTTCTTCAAAAAACATGTATTATTTATGAATTAACAAAAAGTCGGATCAAAATAAATGTTAGAGAGCTTTTAACTATTTCCGGGACCAGGAAGTCCGGCACTGCAGGTAGCGGTGGTATGAGTGCAAGTTTCCTTGTAATTCAATGACTGACCATGTCCAAGAGGCATCGCGTGGTGGGTAGCTCTTTGTGCCTCGATAAATTGTGTCTACTCCCATACAATGCTTAAGGCCGACACTTTTCTTATTGTTCTGCAAAGATGCGTCAGATTCACATTAAAATGTTCAGCACTTTTGGTTACCTTTTGTAGGACTTGCGAGGGGAGATTCGAGGAGCATCAGTAGATCTCTATGAGAAAATGGCTGTGACTCACGCTCAATTATTTTAGGAGCCACTTGTTTGATGCTGGACTCGTGCGTTTCATGGTTGAGCACGATGTGGCCTCCTTGCAAGATGCTATCCTCAATGGTCTTAATACTTTGTTCAACAGAGGCACCGTCGGCATCTCCTGAATCGATAGACCAGTCCACAACATGGAGACGGTGTTTGTTCCACACGTAATCATTGAGCGTTTGGTTTGTTTCTCCATAAGGGAAACGCAAGTAGCGCGGCTTCACGCCAATAACTTTCAGCATGAATGTGTTAACAATGTCGATTTGTTCATCTACTTGATCATAAGTGAGATCCAGCATATGTGGGTGCGTTGCCGTATGAGACCCAATGCTCATGCCCTTTTGAGCAGCATACTGAATGTGATCAGCGACATCGTAAGCACAGTCCCAATTGTTGATATTGATGAAGAGTCTAGACATGTGTAAGAGGCATAGCATATGCACTGAGAATGACTTACGTCATGTGCATCCCCGCATTGGAGTACAGATCGACCAGCTCTTTAGTCCATGTATAGGGGCCATCATCATATGTCATCATTGTGTTGCCGTTGACACAGTTTTTTATTCCAGGCGATGGGGTGGGCCCGTCGCGTTTAGTAAGCTGGTGCTCTTGCTCAAGCCAAACTTCATAATCTGCCTCCCTTACTTCAATGTTACGTTTCTCATACTCTTGACGAATTTCTTTTGGAAGGGATTGTAAGTACTTGTCGCGAGCTTCGAGGTGAGGAGTGGAAAGAGGGGTACTAGGTGCACCAAATACGTTATGGCCATGCATCGCTATGCAAATGATTGCACAAAGAATGGGAAGAAATACAGCCTTGACCATTGTATAATTGCGATTGAAAGAGAAGGGGGAGCGCAAGAGGAGAAGGGGTGTTGAAGGATAACGCTTATTAGGAGTTTGGGCAAATGGCAAATGAACACATTTCCAATCCATCAGCCACTCATTAGTCACGGTGCACGGTATTCCTAGGGGTTATTGCTTATTTTCTAAATGACGGCAGGAAGTCCTTTCCGTGATCTATATGCTTTCCCTCCGACGATATCTGTGGCTTGCAAAAGGGTACATGGCAAGTCTACCCGCTCCATTTGTGCATGAACACAGAGTTGACAATCGTTCACTTGGCCACCGAAAATCCACGAGTAATATAGAGTAGTGCCGTGCATAACTCTTAAAGACGTAATGCCACGATCGTATATGACCCTGAATTTTGTGTACTGTCTCTATAGACTCCGCTCTGTTGAGCAGCACAATAGTACACAATCTTTGTCGGAATGCACCAATCATGCTATTTCATGGGGGACTGAAAATACATACTACAGGTCGATAGTACAACAAAATCACTCATCTCGCGCCAGGAGCTGGACCGGAACCGACTGGTGCCTTCCCTGATGCGTACATGAGACGTTGTCGTTCTTCGAGAACACGCCGCTTGTTGAAGTACTCCACCTGAGGACCTAATCAGATAGACGCTCATGAGAGGTAGACAAACGTACCCAGCTTTTGACACAGTGCCCTTCATACCTATCTCTCAGCTTCTTGCACGGATCTTCCTCCCTTTGCTTCTGCTTCTGTGCTTCGCGATTTGACAGCTTTTGCTGTTCCTCTTTGGACAACTTGCCCGCCTGACCGCGTCCATCGCTCATATCTGTGCCCGGTGGGATGACGATGGATTTCGAAGTCAAACAGCCATAATAGTCATCCCTGGCCGACCAGCATTCCTTTCGAGCTGCTCTAGTAGGAATCTGAACTTCTTCTGACGTTTGAGGTGGACTACTACTTCCAAATAGCCCCATTTAGTGTGTTACTAAAGCTACCATCATCAACTGGAGGAAGCCATTTATGTCCCTCCACGTGAGGAAAAATTAAAAAATGGCATTACACACACCGCATGCTTCCCTTCTTCTTACGTCCACAAGATTGACGTGTAGATGGCGTCTTTGCTTTGGCTTGTACAGCGGTCGCCTACAAGCCTGTGACTCGACGGCTCCTCGTGAGCCTCGTCACATGTCTTGCTCTGGTGATTCAAAGATTGTTCACTGCACACTAGGAGACGAGCCCGCATTCCCATGCGAGTCTGTCCGTCGTCTTGTGGAAGAAAAAAGCGAGGATCACAAAACCATCGTCAAGAGGTCGTGCAAGCAATTGAGCTAGCCACCCATGATACGAGGATGACCGACGATCCCAACACCAGATTTCTCCATAGTATTTCTATGCTACTTTACAATGCTATAGGTTTCATACCTTTACACATGATTTTTCTACTGTCCAATCCGTTCTTCAATTCGTTTTTTCATTTCTTCTCGAGCCTTTTCACGCTTCCGTGTGACTTGCTCGCTATTTCCATGATTTGCAGAGCTGGCAGGACGTCCTGGGATTTCATAGTTAGCAAGTCCACCCTTGATAAGATTGTCGGCAGAGGCACTGTCCAAGACTCCCGTCGCTTCAAATTCTTGCTTTGGATAGAGTGTCAAGGCGTCGTAAAGGACGAGTGATGCAGCTTTCTGGAGGGATCCACGATCAGTAGGTTGCCTGCACAGATCTGCCATTTCGTCTTTCCGAAGCGAGAACTGCTTACGCTCTTCGGACCATTGTGCCAAATGAATGCTTTGAACCTCGTTTGCTTCCCTCCTGATGATCTCGCTTCGTACATCGCATACCATCCACACCCATACACCTGAATCGTCGTCTTGCAAAGAATAGTCCAGAATGGGTTGTCCAAGGTCAAGACACTTTACATGGGATGAGGCTTCAGCATCGGTTGATGATGATATCAGTGCGGATAAGGAAACCCAGAATAGAGCGGTGGCACCGTCTAGAGTGAAAGTAAGAAGGATGTCTTCATTGCCAAAACTCTTTAGCTTGGTGATGACAGGCGAAAAGACAGGGTGTCTTCCTCGAGAGTCATCCAAAGATGGATGATCGTCAGTTTTTTTCATATCCATTTTGCCTTTCCCGTAAGCTTTCTCGCGTCTTCTCTCTCGCCACATATCGACAACAACATAAGACGAGGTGGCCGATTTCAAATTAAATAACCCCTGGCAATCTTCCCTCTGTCCGACTTTAGAATCCGAGTGTAGGCTCCATATACGCAATTTACTCCCTTCAGACGACAAAAGCACCGGATATTCAAGCCTGGACTTTGCCAATGTGGTTGTCGAGATAGACTGAAGCGACTTCCATTGCGATCCTTCAATAGTGAGCAGGGAAGATATCGCCTCTTGAGAGCCCAGCAAGTATCGTAACACAATGTGGCCCGCTTTACGTTTACCCCATCGTGATATACGGACATGTTCATCTCTATCACTGGTGATGATGTAATCCTGGGGCTCTTTTGCACTGTTCGAAGAGAAAGAAGATAAAGTAAAGTCAGTCACCATGGAAACATGTCCCAACAGTAGTGTCCCTATCTCTTCATCCTCTTCTTCTTGGCCATTGGAGTTCTCTGTGCGAGCCTTCTTCGCTTGTGGCTCTTTTGCTTCAGGGTCAGCAGAGTCTGAGGTTACAGTAAGACTGTGATTTCAGATAATTCAGTTAATTCTAGCCTCAAAGCATTCTTACGAACCTTCTTATGTCCCCATGACGATCTGCGATCACTATACTGTTGCGCTGCTTATCTTCCTCGTCGAATATCAATTTTACAGCTCGTTTCGGCAGTGACTGGCTCCCTACACTATGGACCTGAACTTGGCCTCTTTCTTCTAGATCTTGGGATAGTCTGTATAGGCATAATTCTTTGTCGTCTCCGACCAGTGCAAGCATGATGTCGTCGTTCAACGAGCAATCTGCCACAGCTCGTGGTGTTTTTCCTGAATCGCTATGCTGTATTGAGCATAGGAGGGTTTTTGTGCGGAGTGAATATATTCTTGTCGTTATAGGAGAAGAGATTAGGATCCATTCTTTATTTGACAGGATTTTCACCAGCGTGAAAGGAAGATTGACATCCTCTGACGCCATCTTTGTTCGTCGATAGTATCTTCCCGGTCAATTTGTTCTTTTTGTTGCACACATCCTCACATTTTTCTGCAAAGCACGTGTGCGATTTCCATGGCTTGAGCGCGAGCTTAGTGCGTTATATCTGCATTTAGGGGTAGTGTTGTTGAAGATTCGAGCTTCAACTGGCATAGGGGTTATGGGAATAAACACTAGAAATCTTACCCTCATCATCCCCCTGACGAAACCTAATAACGCTCTCTCACGAACTTGACGACTTGACGAAGAAAGCGAAGCAAACACGACTTGACGCCGATAACGATACGAAAGCGAAGCAAACATCCCCATAATCAAATATCGATATGTGGTAAGTAGACTTCGTTGTGGATTTTCAAATGATAACAAGAATTCATGCAGGTGTGATAATTGTCTTTTGAGTATGTTCAATGCTCTGCCTCATTGTGTACCTGCTAACGAGTACTGGCGTCCCCAAAGTTTTCCCTCTCCGTGCGTAGGCTCCTCTCCGTTTCTGCCGGGCTCACTGATTTAGAATAGGTCATGGTGCAATTGCATGGGATGTTTTCATTGCTGCCTACAACTTAGCCGGCTCAATTTTCTTATTCAGAGATGGGCAATATTTCTTTTTCAATTTTCCAGAGTGAGGAGCCTCCAGCCTGGTGGAACAACACATATTGACCATTCGATCGTGTAGATGGCAAATATACGGTGGAATCGGAATGGCGGTCATGTCCATCTGCATTATCAACGTGATTGGTTTGAGCAACACATCGTATATGTGGACTCGAGTGTGTTTCTTCTTGTGGCCCATTATTCTGATTACGGTAGCAGTGCGGGCGGGTGTCATGAGTGTGTATATTCTAATGCCATACTGGTGGATTGTTATTCACTTCTCTTTCACAGTGTTCCAGTTAGACAGGCAGCAAGGAAAAATTATCTGGGAATGTAACAATGGTGGGCAACTGTGGGGTGAATCAGCAGCCAACGGATATTCGACCGGGGCTTCGATGCCTTCTGGGGTCTGTTCAGCCGGTTTTCACAGCTTGTACATTGCATTTGTCATGTCGCTTGTGATTGATTTTGGCCTACAAGTCTATGCGTAAGTTGCAGAAGTGAGACAAATGACGTGTTGAAGCTAACAAGAGCATACTCTTCGCCACTAGGTACTTTTTGTGCTGGCGATTCCTAAAACGTATGGAACATTACTGGAGCTTACCAACCAGTGATTCAAGTGCGTGGCGCCATTCGAAGCCATATTGAGGCACAATTCGTTGGCGTCATACTGAAACTTTTTTTTCCTCTTTGTGTTATAGAATACTAAGTACATTTGGGATCACGAAGCCCTGTTGATATATTTGCTTCTTCATGGACCATCAATTCATGCTCGTCTACTCGAAAACTATACCAGTACTGCCTATACGTACATGTGATGTGTTCTGCTAGTAATAGGCTCGGGCTTATAGCTCACTTGATTCTACGTTTGCTGGGACAAGCTCGTCCTTGCGGTACACGTATGATTACGGTCTTTCCACGAGCCAGTTCTTCCGTGAAGAGGGACGTGCAGGTCGCGTCTTTTATGCTACACATGAATCGGTGTGTCTTCTTGTCCTGCTCTTCTTCCCCTAACCTCTCTCTAAGAAAGCAAGAAGCGTCCGAGAGCATGTGTATTGTGCTAATTCACTTGTCTCATCCCGACTTTGCCCTGTGAGTGCTCTTTCCTCCAGTTCCTCTGCCAGTCTAACTGGCTTTATGGCGGATAGGGTTTTGGGAGCAAATCGGGATGAAGTTGTGAAACGTCCCGCATGCCCTTCACATTGGCACAACTTTCCTACAAAAGAACAGTTCGTATTTGAAGGAGATGATTCCATTGCAAGGGAAATCGGCGACGATGGAATCAACTCGAAAGGGCCTTCTACATCTAGGCCGTACCTCTCCGGTGTGGATGCTCATCCTTCTGGTGGCGGCACGTGGCTCGGCTTAAGTTCCACTGGAAGATTGGGTGCTTTGACAAATTTCACAGAGTATGAGAGACCGCCTTTACCCTCGGGTAGAGGGCTTACCGCATTTCGAAGCCGGGGCACCCTTGTGAAAGACTGGCTCACATACCCCAATGAGGATGCATCAGGGCAGGTGTGCTTGAAGCAGTATTTAAATACCATTGCACAGCATCGCGATGAATGGCCAGGATTCAATGTCTTTGCAGGGTATATAGATGCTGATGGTGTAACTCTTGGGTATGTTGGCAATCGTGGGGACCAACAAGGGGTGCAGTACCTTACCGAAGGTCAGCAGCCCGACACGATTGGGGCATTCTGCTCAACTAGTCCTCAGCAATACGGGCATCAAGGGCACGCACTCGGGTTGAGCAACTCCACACTACAGACGCCATGGAGTAAAGTGGACCATGGTAAACAGTACTTGGACGACGCATTGCAACAGTATGATGAGAAAAAGGAAACGTGCAGTCGAGATGAGGCTGAAGCACACTTAGCTGATTCAATATTCTCCGCATTGAGGTAGGGCTTCATTCTCGCTGCTGGTCGTGTATACTTAACTCTATCTAGTATGTCGAACCCAGTACAACGCCGAGAAGATCTGCGCGACACAATATTGGTCCCTCCCATTCAAATGCCTGATGGCTCATGGTATGCCACACGGGTTTCCACAGTCATTCTTGTCAGGAGGCAGAAGGCACATGCAGATGGTTACGGCCAAGTTGGAAACAAGAACGAAAACCTTTCTAGGTTAGCCAAGTGGTGGGAAAGAGACATTCACTTGAGCCATGGGGATGACAAGCCAACTCGTAACGAGAAAGATAAGGAAACACAACGGCATTTTGCATTTGATGTATCAATAGTACCACCATGAATAAAATTTACACACTGTTGCTGATTATTCACCGATATAGCGGGACTTCTTGATAATCATCCTCCAGTAAGGTGGGCCTCCTTGAATGGTTATTCTCCGGTATAACGGGGCTTGCGTTTCTCTGCAAATGCTGCAAGCCCTTCTAAACGATCTTTCGAGCCAATGCAGCGTTCATAACATGCTCTTTCCCAATCTAGAGCACTTTCCGTATCCATCATGTGACCGCGATCAATGGCCACTTTTGCCGCACGAAGTGCCAGAGGTCCGTTTTCTGCCATTTTTTCTGCCATAATAGCTGCCTCAGAAAGCGCTGCAGTCATGTTTGGAGAGCAGCTCGAGCTAGCTAGCTGATTGACAATGCCAAGATCGAATGCCTCCACGGCATTCAGCAAGCGTGCCGAGTAGACCAACTCTTTCGTTCGTGACACGCCAATCAGTTTCGCCATTCTGTAAGTCCCCCCGGCACTTTACAACGTTCCATTAGCCTATAGCTCGACCGAGGTGTGCGCTACTCACCCTGGAATAATACCCAAGCGTGTCTCTGGGAGACCAAGCTTGTCCGCACGCTGATCAGCAATTCGTACATCTGTACATAAGGCTAGCTCCATACCCCCACCCATTGCAAGCCCATCCATGGCTGCAATGGTAGGCACAGGCAGCTTTTCTAAGCTCGTGAAGGCTGCTCTTAGATCGGCCAAGAACCTGTCTACTTGCGATGGAGACATGCTCTTGCGCTCTTTCAAGTCTGCACCAGAGCAGAAAGTATTGGGAACTAGAGAGCGAAGGATGAGCACTCGTGTGTTTCTAAGCGTATAGCGTGAGTGAAGAGCGTCAGTATGTTGGAACACTATTCACCTGTCATATGCCACCTTGGCTAGTGATTCTTGCATCTCATCGACCATTTGGCGACTGAGAGCATTTTTCGTCTCAGGCCGATTAAGGGTTAATAGGGTGACGCCTTCAACATCTTTGTATTGAAGAGGCTCGAGGTAAGCCAAAGATCCTCTCCTTGTTGCGACAGAGTATCTTCTCGACGTTTTGCTAAGAATATTTTGTGCTTGTGGACATGACCTTGGCACGATTCGTGAGAATATACTCATGATTGGGAGCCTTAACCAACTTACGTTCGAATAGCGGGGCAAGCCATCTTCCTTCACGCACGGACCGCGACGCCCACGGGTTCCTCATCCGCGGTAGGCTGACCGCATTGAGTATCATCCACGAATAGCAGACAAAGCCAGACATTCGTGGGATAAATCGATTTGTAAGTATGACCTTGTTCCTGGTCGCATCAAGTCAAGACGCAGCAGTTAAGAATGTTAAGCATTTTCCCTTTCTCTTTCCTTACTCTCTCTTTCCCTTCCCTTCCTTTCCTTTCCTTTCCTTTCCTTTCCTTTCCTTTCCCTCTTGCCTCCTTCTCTCCTATTCCCTCCATTCACTCGCTCTCTCCAGTTTTCGCGGGCCAATGGTCCGCATATTCTTCCTCTCACTCTGTATACCTACATGTTTCTGTGGAAGAAGACGATTCGTGATTCCATGGTGGGGCTTGGTCGGCGATAATTCCGTCATCCTGGCCATCGCGCATTGAAAGTGCGCGGCAGCTATTTTAGTGTGTTCGATGAATAATTATGCATACGTGAGAATCTGCCTTCCTGAGAGATACGGAGTTGCATTATCAGGTACTGACTAGTCGTCTCAGAGAACACGGCAGGCAAGCCGACGGTTTCAAGCCCATCATGGGCAATGTCGATAAATAAGACCGAACGCCTATTCCCATCGATGTAAAAGTCTCTGCATCTACACTTAATTTCTTTCCTTCCATCCACTCCCTCTCATCATGCGCTTGTCTTCTACTTTCCTTCTTGCTTCGGTGTTGGCCTCGCTTGCAGCTGCAGCGCCCAAGCAAGCAGATGCGCCAACCTCTCCAGCAAAGAGTTTATGTAGGTCTTATGAAAAGATCGATTCGCTTTCCTAACGTATGGCAGCCCAAAAGTATTTTGTAGATGGTAAACACATCCCTGGTGTGCCCTTCTCTGTTCCCGATAGCTATGCAGGGCTCTTGCCTATCACTGGAAAACCAAATGAGGATCGTGAATTCTTCTTCTGGTGGTATCCGTCAGAAAGCAAGGTTGGCAAAGATTCTCTAGTTATCTGGTAGGTTCCCACGTGCTATGATGAGACCTAGAGGTTGATTCAGTTCACAAGGTTGAATGGCGGGCCTGGATGCAGTTCCCTAGAAGGATTGCTTCAAGAGAATGGACCGTTCCTTTTGCCTTGGAATACCTCCGATGTAGTAAAGAACAAATACAGCTGGACAAAACTTTCCAACGTCCTTTGGGTTGAGCAGCCAGTAAGGTAAATAAATTCTGTTCGCCCGAATGTATCGATTTTCTGACATTTCTCTAGCGTTGGCCTCGGAAAGGGCAATCCAGACATCCACAATGAAGAGGAACTCGCATCCGAGTTTTATGGGTTCCTTGTACAATTTTTGAAGACATTCCCACATTTGAAGAACAAAAAACTTTACGTCACTGGCGAAAGCTATGCGGGAACATACATTCCGTACATATCTGACCACATTTTGTCTAAAGTTTCCAAAGCAACAAACAAAAAGCATGGTGTGAACTTCCAAGGCATGCAAATCAATGACCCCAGCTGGATCAGTGACTTGCTTTCCGAACAACTCCCTGCTGTAGAGTTTGCCGAACACTATCAGAAGGTATTGCAGCTCAATGCATCGACTATCTCTAATCTCCAAGAAACAGCCAGGAAATTCGGGGTGTCCAACTATGTTGCCAAAAACCTTCATTATCCCCCCAAAGGCCATCTACCCCTACCCAAGAACTTCAACGCCTCTGCTTTCGATCCTTTTGACACAATGATCAATGCTGCAACCAATGCGAATCCCTGTTTTAACATATATAACATCGACCCCATCTACAAGTGTCCCTCTGTTTTTGACCCTCTTGGCTACCCTCCTGACAAAGTGGATCCCTCACCGACAAACTTCATTAACAACCAAACTGGCTTCAAAGAATACATCCATGCGGACCCAAAGAAAACATGGCTAGAGTGTGTTAACAATGTCTTCGTAGGTGGTGACAAAAGTCCAGCACCTGCCGATGCTGGCGTAATCCAAAGAGTCATTGAGAAATCTCCAGCGCAGCGTTCTGTGATCCAAGTAAGTTTTTCACAAAGCTACTGTCGAAATTTACACAGCTCTTTCTGCAGCACGGTCTGTTAGACGCCATTCTGATTGCCAATGGTTCTGCTTTGGGCATTCAGAACATTACTGTAAGTGTATCAAAACCGTGGTCCGTTCTTCAGCTCATGATTTTGAAGTTCAATGGGAAACAGGGTTTCCACACAAAGCCTTCCCGTCAGCTCATCGTTGATGGAGAAGAAAAGGGTCTCGTTCACACTGAGCGAGGTCTGACATTCTTGCAAGCCAAAGGAAGCGGTCATATGATACCACAAGACCAGCCTGCCACTGCTTTCAAGATGCTGCAATTTCTCTTGGGTCAGATTAAAGAGAAGGATTTGTACAATTAGAAGTCTATTGTATACTTATTCTACTTAATCTATACTTTTTCTTCCCTATGCGCGGGTTGTTCTCCGTACCGCCGCGGCCGTGTATTTTCCCCACACAGTTTTAAGTCTGAAAGTATTCGCGCTGAATGTGGACCGACCCTTTCTTCCTTGGCTTTTACCACGAAGTGTACAACACAGCTCTGACAAGCATGTTGCATAGACAGTTTGTGTATAGAACTGCTTTCTCTCCATCTCGTTGGACCTGTCAGCGGGATAAGGCCCCCTGGCGTCATACTTCCATACAGCACTTTGCTACACAACCCCCTAATATTGGTAGTCCAGTCTCTGTTCTTCCCAATAATGTGGACACGGCTTCGGACACCTACAAAGACAACTACGCCTCTATGAGCTCTCTCGTCTCCGATCTTGATGCGCTACATAGTCGAATATCGCAAGGTGGTCCTGAAAAAGCTCGAAATAGACATGTCTCAAGAGGCAAAATGCTCGCAAGAGACCGGATAGGGGCTCTGCTGGACCCCGGAAGCCCTTTCTTGGAACTAAGCACACTTGCTGGGTGGGATATGTACGGGAAGCAAGAAGATGAAGTCCCTGCAGGAGGTATCATCACAGGAATTGGCAAAGTTTGCGGTACACAAACACTTGTCTTAGCGAATGATCCTACCGTCAAGGGCGGCTCCTACTATCCTATCACTGTCAAGAAACATCTTCGAGCACTGCAGATCGCTAGAGAGAACCGACTTCCCTGCGTTTATCTGGTGGAATCAGGTGGTGCTGCGCTGCCGCATCAGGCTGAAGTGTTCCCCGATGCACATCATTTTGGCCGAATATTCGCTGAGATGGCACAGATGTCGGCCTTAGGCATCCCCCAAATCAGTGTGGTACATGGCATTTCTGTTGCTGGCGGCGCATATGTACCTGCGATGGCTGATGAGAACATCATCGTCCGGAACCAAGGCACAATTTTTCTGGCTGGTCCGCCGCTTGTCAAGGCAGCGCTAGGGGAAAATGTGGATGATGAAACATTGGGCGGAGGTGAAATGCATTGTACACAAAGTGGGGTGACCGACCATCTGGCCATCGATGATGAGCATGCGATTGTTCTTGCAAGGGAAGCCATAGCAAATTTAGGTCAGGCAGGGTTGCACATCACAGGATCTAATAACACTCCCTCCTCCTATGATGAACCATTGTACGACCCTGCAGAACTTTATGGAATCGTTCCCACTTCTCTTCGACAACCTTTTGATATGCGTGATGTCATTGCTCGAATAGTTGACGGCTCCCGCTTTCATGAGTTCAAGAAACTATTTGGGTCCACGATCGTTACAGGTTTCGCTAGCATTGCTGGTCAGCCCGTTGGTATCATAGGGAACAATGGTATTCTTTTCTCTGCTTCAGCACAAAAAGCAACGAGTTTTATCCAGTTGTGTAACCAAAGGCAAATCCCGCTTGTGTTCCTGGTCAATGTTACTGGTTACATGGTAGGTACAAAGGCAGAAACAGCAGGAATTGCAAAAGATGGGGCGAAGATGGTTCGAGCAGTGGCCACTGCAGACGTCCCCAAGCTTACAGTCATCGTGAGTATATCATTTACCCCTCTGCATCCTGCTTACAGAGATCTAAAGATTGGTGGAAGCTATGGTGCCGGGAACTACGGCATGAATGGTCGCGCCTATAGCCCGCGATTCCTGTACATGTGGCCCACAGCTCGGGTAGGTGTCATGGGAGGCGATCAATTAGCGAGCGTAATGTCCACAGTATCGTCGGATTCAGCCCGAGTTGCTGGGCTAAGAGACCAGATCGAGGCTCAGTGCATGCCCACGTACGCCAGCGCAAGGCTCTGGGATGATGGAATCATTCGTCCGATAGATACGAGGGCGACATTAGCCCTTTCGCTGAGCGTTGCGAATTTGGGCAGACAACGGTCTTCCGCTCGAGGATCAGGCCATACCGCATGGGACGGAAACGGTTATGCGAGTGGAGTATACCGCATGTGAAGTTGGATTGCCCCTTTTGCACAAAAGACGTCCTATCGACTGGAGTGTACGCATAATTATACATTTTGATGCTCATACAACATGAAAATGATATCCTGTACATGGCTTGGCGTGCAATGAGCAATTCAAACGAAGAACTGTAGCCCTCATCGCATGAGCTTTGGTCGTATCCTGAAACGCCATGCCAGGAATCCTGCCACGATACCACCAACGTGAGATGGTGTATCGAAGATCCACCCTGGAACTGTGAGGTACAGTATGGGTTCAGCGACGCAAGCGCCTAGAACAAAATGCTTGAGTTTGATGGGGATCACGAAGAATAGTAAAACACGTTGACTACGATAAGTCAGTGGGCACCCCAAGAAGAACTCATTACACCGCACCTTGGTAGTAGACACGTTAAAACTGTCAAGACTGAGTATAGGGGCCCTAGAGCAGACAGAGATCAAAATCGTGAGAGACAGACAGGATGCTACACTTACCACTTGCGCCAAGCGATGTTCTATTCATCTGAAGCATCTCTTTCTCGGGCGGCGAGAGATCATCACGAAACTTGGTCTCCACTTGTTTTGTCCATTGCAGCGATACCAAGCCAGAAAAGAGACCGGAAAATAACCACAGGCTCACAAACTGTCCAGGCCCAATCATCGCAATGACAGGTGGTGCCAGCGAAAATAATGTCACCATGTTGAACAAAAAGTGCCAGGAAGCGTTATGGCTCACACACTGCGTCAAGAGGACCCAGGGTCGTCCTTGGGTGATGTTGGACCAATTAAGGGTAAAGTTTTGTAACATGAAGTTAATCCATTCGTGGTCTTGGTGATTATCTGATTCAAATTTACTGTATTCCCACCCCGCATAGATGAACAGATTAATGGTGCCAATCATATAGAGAGGCCACCTCCCACTCTCTGGATCCTCATGGTATGGATGCTTCTCCATTCTGTGATGCGTCGTTGGCGAAGGCTTTGGCGAGAAGCTAGCTCGCGTCCTAGATGCGATCCGAGACGCTTCTCTTTGCTGACGGAGATTGTTCAGGTAAACGTAATCTGCCATTCGATGTGTACTACTGTATTGACGTACGGACATCTTGCCTGGTGGATATTTCCTTGGGATAGGAAAGATGTTTGTAGCAAGTCCAGATGGTTCTTTCAGCTGGCCAAGAGAATTAAATGCTGAAGAACTCTTACAAGCTTCATTTACATTATTTGGGCTCTTCAGACTGTCGAAGGTCATGGGACGATACTGTGCTTCAAGAAAATCAATAAGCCGATCTTCCACGCAGGATGAAGCGAAACTCACCGTCAAGCGAAGGGCAAAAATTGAACTTCATTGAGACACGGAAAGGATTTGTGCTACATAACGAGCTTGTGCTGGACTTGAGATCCCATTGCAGGGTTCTCAAAGATTGTCGGCCCAGCATGCGGAAGGGTTGCAAGCAGATATGGGAGTGGATCTGGCGTTTGCGGTCTGGAGGTGAACCGTGCACAGGATTCGCGTGCTTAACATTAACCTTACCCGAGTACTTACGGCGATAACCTTGAACGCCATGTCTGTGCCTGAGGTTGGCAAGGATGCACCCAAAGCGCTCATTATCGGTGTAGGAGGTGCAACGAACTCGGGTAAAACAACGCTGGCCAAATATCTACTATCTCTATTTCCGGCCCAAAGGTGCCTCATGCTACACCAAGACGATTTCGCGCTGCCCGAATCCGAATTACCTTGGAATGACACTTTGCAGGCTCGTGATTGGGATCATCCTATTGGCACTGTGAGAATGAAACGGATCGCCTTGATCTATTTGCTTACTATGATTCTTGCAGATTGACTACAGGCGTCTCGAACGAGTGCTAGAGCATGCACGACGACATGGTGTGCTTCCTGAGCATCATTCTTCGCATGACCATCTGAATGAACAGCCCGAGATATCTCTCGACAGTATGGTTGCCAGGAAGTGGACTGACAACCTGAAAGTCTCTCTCGACAAGGCGCAAATTGATATTGTTATCATCGCAGACGGCTTCCTACTATACTACGATTCCCGTGTGCGCCAACATATGGATGTCCGTTTATTTCTCCGATGTGATCAAGAAACGCTGGAACACAGACGAAACAATCGAGGTGGATATGCAACTGCAGAGGGAACGACATGGCAAGATCCGCCAGGCTACTTTGAGCATGTGATCTGGCCAGGGTACCTACTGGCACACGAACGACTATTCCGAGATGGTAACGTAAATAGCGGAGAACTGATACAAACCCAAAAAGAAAGCTTTCAAGATGGAGGTCCTGTTCCCGGCTTAATACTGCTCGATACAGAGCAACTAGATATGGATACGATCGTAGACAAAGCATGCCATGCTATCATTGCGAAGATCGCTGCTGCCACTTGAGTTTGTACAATAGACCAAAACGTAATCTCATACCAAAACGCGCTCGAAAATAGAAAATGTCCGTCCGCCAGGCCAGTAAGTACTTGGCAGGGCTTTCCCGCCTGCCCGAAGAAAGATTTCGAAAACCGAGAAACTAAAGTGGAGCAGATCAGAAACTATCCAGGAGAGTGTGTGGTGTGTAGACACATTTTCCTTGATCATTCGATTGGCATGCCCCATGCTGTTCGCCGATTTGGGCAGCTCACTACTTAGGATGGTTCAGCCGATCAGGCTACGGCTTTTTCTTTTAGTCACTGCCATCATTTTGATCAGCAATGTGTATGGCCTAGCCACGCCGTCTAATGCCTCACTGTCGAAGCGGGAGGATGCTGTCGAGTACATCGATCCAAATGATGTTGGGGGCCAAATGAAGACGGTAAGTGATAGAGAGAGGACAAATCGCATACGCCCTAATTCTCCGTGTATAGATCATACCAAATTTGGGTGACCTCGGTGAACCTCTCAACGCAGTCATTTCAGCTCAATCTGATAAGTCCGTGTTGACGATCGAAGGTTTTCTTCTATGGGCCACCTCTGTCAATTTTGGAGTGTCTTGCCTTGGCCAAGCAAATGGATCATTGCAGAGCGCCAATTTAGGCAGTGGGAATCAAACGCAAGGAACTGGCAATGGTGACAATGGTGTTTTACGGTGGAACTACTATAGTCCGTATATTGGTACATGCAAGGAGACCTTCGAGGGCGGGAATCATTTCCGATGGTTTCCTCAGAAAAGTTCTGGCGCCATCTTTCTAGCAACATCCATCGAGCTAGATTTATCCACAAATCACATGATTGCTACAAACGGTTATAATGCCGGGCGGGACGAACTAGGTAAGGATCATGGTAATCCTTTTTTCTTTTGCTCACACTCACTACTTTAGTCGGCAATGCTACACTTTCCAATGGAACACAATGGGCTGGAAATGTCTACAAAACCACAGTCGAATGGATTGATGCAGGCGTGTTGCTCAATGCATCGAGCGATGGAATCAATCATCCTCAAATTGCTTTACCTGGTCAACCCAGTCAAGATGGTCGTGTCGCCCTCTTGACAGTCAAACAACTTCGGTCAGGTGATGAGTGAGTTGAGAATGACATCCAAGATATGCGCTCAAACTCGTTTTAGCAGCGGCAATTCTTCCTCGTCATTCCACGTAGTATCCATGACCATCATTTTGCTAATTACGGCCACAGCGCTCATCGCTCTCATCACATAGACATTACACATATTGTACAGCACCAATTCTCGTTTCTTGGAGATCTTGTATACGAGCAGCATTCGTTATCGGCTTAGAATAGTGTTACCCTTTCTTAATCTAACACTTTGCCTTTATCCCACTCGCGAGCTGTACCGCTTTGCGTATATTGTGTGGCAAATAGATCATACTTGCTTGATGATGTTTGGGATGCTTGTGACTTAGGTCCATTACGACTTGTGCTCCGCTGTTCTCGGTCTTGCTCGCGCTGGCGAAGCACAGAAAGCATATTATCCCATCCGTCATCCTCCACCAATCCAGTCTCACTACAGTGGATCTCAGCGCGAACGTCTAACCGGGGATCGTAATTTTTGGCAAAGTACTTGTCCATTTTGGACGTGCCAGCTGGTGACAAAGATCGCCTCTTCTTCGACCTGTGATGGTGCCTTCTTTCAGATGTTTCTCTTCTCTTTCGCCTCCCGTCCTCGTCCGATGTACGCTTTTCTCGCGTGTAGTCTTCACTCTCTCTGTCCTCTGCATGTCTCCTCCTGTGCGAACGACTATGTCTCTCCCTGGAAGGTCTCCTTTGCGTGTTACAATTATCACTCAGGTCTTCTTCTTCGCTCCACCCATGCATCTTTCCTGTCGGTGGAGAGAAGCTCTTCTCTTTTTTTGGCCGCTCAGACCGATGAGGAGACAATTGATTCCTCTTGGTAGTTCCTCTTGTGTCCGATGAAGAGGACGCAAGGGCATTGTTGTGTCCAGCTACCCCCTTCATGACTCTTCCAAGAAAATTCGCATTTACATGTTGCTTGTGCTTGCTTCTGCTGAAGGCTTCAGACAATGTGCTTCCTCTCTTTACACCTTTACCTACCTATTGCTCGCTGGTCTACCGGAAGAGGAGGTCTTTTCGCGCGCTTCCCTTAGAATGATGTCTGCAATGAGCTGATCTGTATTTTGTGTCTCCTCATCCCCTTCTCTGATAGCCTTGATAGCCTTGTCTAGAGCTGAAGGCTGGAGCGGCATCTTTTTTCTCCTTGAAGCTTTGAGCGGAAGGAGAAAACAGCCAAAAGTATAGTGGTCCGTGCTTATGTTGCCAACCGATGAACGGATTTTCCGCCTACTCCAGCGGATTCCGCTGGCGCGCAGTCCGCCAGCCGAGATGAATACAATAGGGTGGTGCATACCTTCTGTAAATAGACATCTGAGTGGTTAGACTAGGTCCTTCTCACACTCCACTAACACCCTATTCTGACTCTGAAGCAGTCAGAACCACAAATTCACCAGTTTTCATAGCTGACTAGTCAATCGCTCACAGATTCATCTCGGCCATGACTGACGCACCTGGTTTGCCACAACTCGCTCAACCCTCAGGAGCAGGTGACATTGGTGCAGATGTCACAAACGCAGGGAACAAAGCCCTAGCGGAAATGGAGGAACGAGTTAAGGAAAAGTAAGTGTTCGTCCTTGCAAGGTATCTGTCACCTCATCGGTCATTGCTTCCAGACAAAACGTGGTTCAGAGCAAGACGAACGAGCTGCAAGAGCTGGAAGAACGTCTGCAAGCTGCTGAGCGTAAAAAGGCAGAAGTATGTTGGCACAACGTATGTACTTGTTATCTGACTCTTTCTATTTCTAGCTGGAAGCACAGGGTCATCGTATCTGATTTTCCCCTTGCCTATCAATCAGTCACCAACCATGGAGGATGAGAACGTCGAGCTTTGTGATATACAAGGCGAATCTATGGAATTCCTGTCGTGGAACTTGCTTCACTCAATGTATCTCAATCCATACTTTAGGGGTGTAGATGGTAAAATATAAATACATCAGGTACCAATTACAATGTAGGGGGAAAGTGTTTTTTGCGGAGCGGAGTGGGACTCTTTTCTTCCTCCTTTGTTCTCTCGTAGAAGCTCGACTTAGGCAAGGAGATAGCTGGCTGGAGTTTGTAGACTTTTGGTGGACTGATGGACGAATCGCAGGAGGAAAGAAATGGATCGGTGCTTGAATCATCACGATTACACCATGAGGCGTGTTTGGCAAAAGGAAAGCGATCCTCGTCAAAGGCATGTGGCGTGCCTGTCAGCCTGTCTTCTGAGTTGCAGAACCTATCTGATCCGGGGAGAAGATGTCCTTTTCCGTGCGATGTCAATGTATTCGATGAGATGACAATGAGTGGGACATCGTGTCCGGCGCTGTACTTGTTCGCTGAAGTGTGCTTCATAGCCGATTGAGGGCGTTGGGGGATTTTTCGAGATGATGTGCTTCCGGAGTGTGAGGAGGGTGTCCCGAGATATGTGTGTTGCTCCGCACTGTCTAAACCTTGTTTATGCCGTTTCGCTCTTTGAACACACTCGATAGGGGACTCGGAGCCGTTGCGCCCTATGTGCTGATATTTCGCTGGTGATGAGCTACTCAGAGGAAACTCTGAATTGGGACTGTCCAAGAAGGACGTCTGCTTAGAAGTGTCCGATATCCAGCCGCGAACGCCATCAAGATCTACGTCATGTTTGATGACATTCTGCATGGTAGCGTCAAATAGGCTTGACGGGGACAAGGATGCAGGAGAGGTGTGTTTGGCTGCAGCTGGACTTCGCTGTACGGCGACAGGTCCCACAGCGAGCACGGAGGAAACGAGGCTTCCATCTGAGAATTCATCATCCGAAGAGACCGAGTTGGATTGCGCTACGGGTAATCTTACTGGGAATCTATTGCGTGTCCCTTTTCGCAAGGCGATCGAGTGAACATGACCCCTGCAAAATTACGGCGTAAGCGGATCCTGATGAGCCACAAAGCTACCTACCTTTGGTTGCGCGGTCTTCTCGCTTTCAGTCTGGGACTTTCACTTCTTATGGGGTTCATGACGAATAACTCTTGAAGGCATAGTTGTTGTTCCAATCCACTTTCCTCCATTCCCATTCCACACCTTGAACGCGACAGGAACGCGTCGGCACGCGACCTCGCGTTCCAACCATCCTCGCACGGCCCTAGAAGATTTTCCTCATCACCACGTCAAGCAAGGTATGGGAATTGTCGATCTGGCGGAGCAGAAGAGACTCAACGAGTTCGCTGCTAAGGCAGCAGAGACTTTTGTGAGCGCTTATTACTCGGCAACGGATGCCCCACACCGAAACCAGGTACGTGAAAGCTCTCTGGCGCTTTCAATGTCTCACACCTCTTCAGCTCATTCCCAGTCTGTATCTGCCTGAATCTACGATTGTGTGGAATGGTCATCCTATTAGCGGTTCGACAAGTCTAGCATCGCTCCTGAGCAGCATGCCAGGATCGAAGCATGAGGTCCAAGGCTTCGACTGTCACCCTCTGGGTGGGGGGACAAGGGATGGTGAGTGAAAAAGTCGATGCACGCGCGCTTCGGGGACGCCCATCAGTCTGTTGTCGCTGTTCTTTTGCCTCCCACAGCAGCGTAGCACAGCGGATGTTTGGATGATAAATCGTCCAAGTGAAGGGCTAGAGCAAGGAACAGTAAGGAAGGTCGAGAAATTTCGGTGGCTGCCCACTGTGTAGTTTACCGGATTGTCTCTTAGTCCTCCTGCTGTGCTCCATATAAGGGTTCTTGGCGCACGAGGATCACAGCTGCCTTTAGAGTAGTATCGGAGCTCACATTCACACACTTTTCTTTCTGCACAGCAATCTTCCGACCGCCTTCGTTGCTCTTAACTGTCACCGGTGTTGTGGCCCATCATACACCAGGGTCACTGTCTGCTCTTCCCCCATCAAATGCTCCCGTATCCAGCACAAAAAAACGTGGAGGCAATCCCGCGGATGGAAGTGACCCCTCTGTGCCTATGAGCAGTCTCGGTCAAGCGTTTTCGCAAAACTTTGTCCTTGTGCATCAAGAACATCGGGATAGCGGAATCGCTAGTTCACATACGCAAGACGGCCAGACAATGACGGGACGCTTTTTTGTCCAAGCCGATACGTTTCGATTTGTTGGTTGAGTTCCTAGACATATGTAAATTATTGCCAATTGTAATAGTATCTGGCACGCCGTGATTCATCCTTTTCCCGGACCAGAACGGAAAGCGCGGCGCTTAGTCACGCCTGTCCGCGTTGAAGCGCACAACCAATAGGAATTGCGCTGTAAAAGCGCGAAAGTGATGGGACGTTGATTCTACCACCACACGCCATATTGTCATCATGGCAGCCTTCAGACAAGCACCGTTGAAACTGAGTGCTTTGGCAGGCAGCCCGCATCTCCGTATGATGGCCTCGGGTGCCCGGGCTTTCTCTGCTGGTGTGTATCTTTGCCTGGCCTCCAGAAGGGAACTTATGACATCTTTCTCCCCTTACAGGCCAATCCGCTCCCATTCGCTATACAAAGGTAGCCCCCGCTGCGGTCCCTGCCGCCAGCCAATGTAGGTTGCTATGTGGTTGTGCCTAAGTTACCATATTAACCGTCTGCTTCTCTTCCAGCGTACATCAAGGGCACTGTGAACGACCCCACAACCTTCCCTGAAGCGCACCCTGCACATGGCTCATATCACTGGCTCTTTGAGCGGGCAATTTCTGTGGCACTTATTCCTTTGATCGCCACAGGTGCTGTCAAACATGGTGCAAGCGGCATCCTGGACGCCTCTCTTGCGCTTACTCTTGTTCTCCATTCTCACATTGGCTTCACTGCCAACTTGGACGACTACGTACACAAACGGAAGAACCCCGTCCTGGGCCCTGTTCTGGCATGGACTCTGCGTTTTGCTACCGTAGGAACTCTTGCTGGCCTTTATGGTGAGTATTGTGAGGGAGATGTGTGCTTATCCTGATGATGCTTTTTCTTCTCTTTTAGAATTTCAAACTAGTATGTTGCTACGAGAGTGCCTCCGCAAACACCCTACTGACCATACTGATTACTTTCCTCTTCTTTCTCTCAGACGATGTTGGTAAGTATCATGTGTTGGCTTTTGCTTCTCCATGCTAAATTTTCGTCCATACCAGGGTTTACCGAATTCATTGCACGAGTCTGGCAAGCATAATGTACATTTCATTCCGTATCAATCATATTGTCCAATGTGTTGCCATCTCTCTATCGCTCTATCTCTCTATACATGTATCTTCCGTGTCTAGATGTTTGCTCTTCCCACCCCTGCTCCGTTCGGGCCAGTCGGGTGTGTGCTACGCGCGCATCCAGTGCCAGGTGACGCGAAAATGATTTCCGCGAAGAAATAGAAAATCCGTGCGGCTTTGGCCTCGAGTCAGGTTTGTCTTTCGACTCACGCTCATTGCTCAGCATGGCTGCCATGCCCAAACCAAAGGCACAAGGTGCCAAAATTACAGTGCTACTAGGCTCTCAGTGGGGAGATGAGGGTAAAGGTAAGTGAATTATGTGCACCAGAACCGCTCAATTAACCGTTTCCTAGGGAAATTGTGTGATGTGTTAAGTGCCGATATGGATGTCTGCGCACGCTGTGCCGGTGGAAACAATGCTGGACACACAATTGTGGTCAACATGGGTCCCGAGAAAGTTAAGACAAAATTCGACTTCCACTTGCTCCCTTCCGGCCTTGTCAATCCTAGGTGTGCTGGGTTCATCGGATCTGGCGTGGTAGTACATGTACCTTCGTTCTTTGCGGAACTGGATACGTTGGAGAAAAAAGGTAAGTACGATGAACCAGAAATATCTCGCACTGAATGTCCTTTTTTCTTTTCTCGCTCAGGTCTCAATTGTGAAGGTCGCCTTTTCATCTCGGACAGAGCGCATTTGGTGTTTGATTTTCATCAAGTAGTCGATGGGCTGAAGGAAGTAGAGCTCGGTGGAAGCAGGTAAGCGTTATGCAGAACAGCGGCAAATTATATTCCTGATAGTCCAATGTTTCAGTATTGGAACCACAAAGAAAGGCATCGGCCCGGCATACTCCTCTAAGGCTTCCCGATCGGGTCTGCGCGTTCACCATTTGTATGACAGCGAATTGTTCGCTGCCAAGTTCCGTAAACTCGTCGAGGGCCGTTTCAAGCGCTACGGACATTTCGAGTACGATACGGAAGGGGAAATTGCTCGGTACAAGGTATGTTGGACATGCTGTTGCCCATCGGTCACTCATTGTCCCTCACTCAGGCATTTGCCGAGCGCTTGCGCCCCCACATCGTGGATGGCGTCACCTTCATGCACACAGCTTTGTCTTCGAAGCGCCGTGTGCTTGTCGAGGGAGCCAATGCTCTGATGCTCGATCTGGATTTTGGAACATATCCCTTTGTCACTAGCTCTTCCACAAGCATAGGTGGTGTCTGCACCGGGCTCGGAATCCCTCCACAAGCAATTGGTGATGTGATCGGTGTTGCCAAGGCATACACCACTCGTGTGGGTGGAGGCCCTTTCCCTACGGAGCTTACAGACGATATAGGCAAGCATTTTCAAGAAGTGGGTGCAGAGTACGGTGTGACAACTGGCCGCAGAAGGCGTTGTGGGTGGTTAGATCTGGTTGTGCTGCGCTACTCGTGCTTGATCAACGGCTACACGCACCTCAACCTGACAAAGTTGGACGTCCTCGACAATCTTTCCGAGATCAAAGTGGCAACTAGCTACTGGAGTGACGGCAAGGAACTCACTAGCTTCCCAGGTGAGTCGCTACCTCGATGCTCCCGTCTCACTTCTGACCCTTCACATCAGCTGACCTGGAGATCCTTGCCAACGTGGATGTTAAATACACCACCCTGCCCGGATGGAAGGGTGACATCTCTGCCGCAACGACCTTCGAGGAACTTCCTGATACGTGCCGAGACTACGTTGAGTACATTGAATCTTTCCTCAATGTTCCTATCAAGTGGATCGGCGTTGGCCCAGGACGCGAGGCTATGATTGTGCGAGAGACAGAATGATGTCCCACTCTGATACTGTTTGACAATGGAACAAGTGCAAGAAGGAATACTATTATAGATTTGATTCCAACACGGGAGTGTACATGTGCAAGGAAAACTGTGTGTCCGTGCCTCGTCTATCGTAGATCAGTGAGAGATGATCAGCACTAATTCTACCGCTGTCAAAGCTCAGCCGATGACGAGCTTGCCTTCATCGTCATTGAAGTCGTACTCTGGGACTTCCACTGCAAACGTTGTCAGCACGGAGATGCTTGATGCAAAAAGACACTTACGATTCAAAGGGGCGGGACCTTGACGGATGCGTCCGGAGATGTCGTAGTGAGAACCGTGGCACGGGCAATACCACCCACCGTAGTTGCCTGCTTCGCCGATGGGGACGCAACTAAATAAATAGTCAGTCAACACTGTCAAGACAATCTGGAATCACATACCCCAAGTGTGTGCAGACACCCAACATGACCAGCCATTCGGGACGCTTGGCACGGTCCGAGTCTTGTTCGGGATCACGAAGTGTTTTGATATCGATATCATTTGCCTCTTCGATCTCGCCGGCCGTACGATGGCGCACAAAGACGGGTTTTCCACGCCACTTGATGATAGCATTCTTGCCTTCGGGGATGCTGTTCATGTCCACTTCGACTTTGGCCAGTGCCAGCACATCAGCAGATGCCGCCATAGTGGACAGGAAGTCGGTGACAGTAGACTTGGCACCAGCAGCGGCAACCAGTCCCATCGATCCAACCATGAAATAGGAGAAGACTTTGTTACTGTCTGCGTTCGTTGTGCGGTAAGGCGTGAAGTCAGGCACGGCCTGTGCATCTTTTGTGCTTGTGCTGAAGTATCGAGGAGTACCAACAGTAGGCCGAGCTGACAAACAAATGAATTAGCCATTTCACATTGCGCTTTTATCCTCTCACCATTCATGTTTGTCCGCGAGTATAGCAATCCATGAGCGGCTGAGGTTTTGTTAGCCCACGATGGAACCTGAGCAGCATCGCCTCTTGAAGCCGCACCATGATCATCGTGGCTGTCATGCGGATCAGCAGGAGCTTTGGCATTCAATGTTAAGCCAGTCGCAACTGGTGCGCCATTTGCCAGTGTGGACACCGTGGGTCTAAAAATCAGAGAATGTCAGTATATGGGAGCCAGTTGGCCTCATCATACTCACGCCAAATTGACAAACTTTCGTGAGGCAAGACGGGCGCTGGAGAGGGCCATGCTGAAGTGGAAGCAGCCAATATGGTTGGGAAGGGCAAAACAAAATTGAGAATCTTCACCGGCTCGTATCGCGCGCGTCTGGTTACAGTCTAATGCTTTGAAATCCGAAGGCGCTGTTTCCAGTTGGCTGCGCGACTCCCGGTGCTCCCGATGGCACGTGATGCTTGTGGAGCTGAGTCTGTGCATGCAAGGGAGCAGCATGTTGACGCAACAGATTGAAATGAGATAGATAAAGCTCAGGTTGCCCTTACCCCCAATCATCCTTGCATTTCATTACGTGCAAGATACAATCTCGTTGCGCCATCATCTATGGTTATATATAATTCAGCCGGCATAGGTTGAAGCGAGTCCTGATTTGGTCTGTTTTTGTACGGTACCATCTAAGATAACTAGGCACGGTCGGTTGGGCTCCGGTAGACCCTGCCCTCATAATGACGTCCTTTTCTACGTATGCATCTCGTTTCCTTTCCAGCGGTGCCAGTGCAGGCCCCATCCAGCATCCTTCGTCATCCGTTGCATTCAAATCATCCTTATACCATCCTTTCCGGCATGACGAAAGTCACAGCGGGACAGAAGATGCCGACGAAGACGACGAGGCACATGATACATACATCGATGATGAGTCTGGTGTCCTGAAGACACAGAAGAGTCGTCAGCAGTTTCCGCAGCTTCACAATCGACCATCCGATCCCCCCGAGTCATCGCGCTTCTTTTCGCAACTTCTCTCAGGTACGAGCAAGCCGCCAATGACGCCACATAATCAGTCTCGTTCCCCAGGTGAAGACGATGAGGATCTTGAAGATAGGGACAGAGGTCAGCGTACGAAGATCTCTATTCCAACCGGTGGCTCTTCTTTGATCGGCGACGAACAACAGACACCAAACGCCAGCAGTATATACAGAGACGAGCACGACCCCTTTTTAGCGGAAGATGATATCCAACGTGCAACGAGGTCTCGTTCGGTAAGCCCTACAGCGCATCGTACGTCCAGCGCCCAGGCACGAACAAGGGGCTGGATGATCCATCGGACAGGATCATGCACAGAGACTGAAGACTCTGTTCATTCACGCACACCCTCTCGAAGGCATGTACTCCCTGATGACATTTACCGTGATCCAGATGAAGAGGAAAGAGTTAGTGATCCAACTCGACGCCCCATCTCGGATCTTGGCGATGCAGACTCTTCACGATCATTTGTGACGGACACAAGTGAAGAAGACGAAGACGTAGAAGATCCAAGGCGACGAAGACGTTCAGACAGGCGTCCATCTCGAATCAGCGCGATTACCAAGGCGGCTGGATCGATTGGATCTTCGCTTCGCGAACCACTGTTGACCTCTGGATTTGAAGAAGCTGCACACCTTCCTGGCTCGTATCGCGGTACGACATCCCGCATGACTGCCGCGGATGTGTACGCATACCCGCATCCGCCTGCTCAGTCTGGATGGACGCCGTGGGGCCCTGGTAATCGTGTACCGATTCGTCAGTTCAAGGACAAGCCTGCCCTGGCGATGTGGATAGCCCTTGTCACGTTTGTTCTTGTTTTTGCGGGTTGGATGGCCATTGCGGCAGAGGTGAGACGGGCTACATGCACGCAGAAGTGATCGGCTGACTATCCGTTATAGAACTTCCAGCCCCCCTCTTCGCCCGCCGTACGACCCTCTCCATACTTTACATTGACACGGTCTATACCCATTCTATTCCTGCTTACATTTCTCTCCCTTGGTGCGGCAACAGCAAACTTGTTGTTTCTGCGCAATATATCCAGAGTTGGCGGTGGTCAACTTTTGCGCTATGGCCTCATTGGTGTGCCAGCCATTTTGGGTATCGGATGGGTTTGGGCATTTGCGGGCAGCTTCATGTACGATGATGAACGCTGGAAAGGAGGCCAATGGAGCACAACAGGGTATGTATTCAGGGTAGATTTTGAACACGTCGCTGATCGTTCTGAAGATTGCGCTTCATCTCGTTGCTTCCTCTAGCGGCCGCTATCTACTTTGCGCGAGCTGTGTGGGTCCGACGCAACTCTCTCGATCGTAGTCTCGCTGTTTTGGAACTCTCTGCACGCGTTGTTGCCACACACCCCTCACTTTTGCTGCTTTCACTAGCAACACTGGTCGCCTTCCTATGTATCACTGCACCTTTTCTTTTCATTTTCGTCCGCCTTTTCCTCCACGGTCACTTTGGTCGATCGAGTCCCGGCTACGCAAAAGATGTGTGGCATACCGATACAGATGCACGCTCCATGGCGTGGCTCACACTTGCTATTTGGCTGTGGACTTGGCTTGTCCTGCGTGGCATTCAGCGGGTGACTGTAGCAGGGACTGTGTCTCACTGGTATTTTCATCGCGAAGAGGAATCGCCGAGAGGAGACAGCAAAGTATTCGATGCAAACGAAGATGACCCGGAAGAAACACTTCCCGGTCCCGCGCCTGGACACTGGCTTGGAGAAGAGCAAACATCACTAGGCGGACCCAATCACATTGAGATTGTGAGAGCATCTTTCATCCGCGCCACAGGTCCGGCTTTGGGGACAATTTGTCTGTCAGCGCTCATCCTTTCTGCGGCTCGTGTGGGAACCTCTATGGCGGCCACCGCTCGCTGGGCTCACCAGAAGCTATCTAGTTGGTCCAGGTTGCCTTCCATATTGCAGCCGCTCACTCATTTGGTGGCACTACTCGCTGGCATCAGTGCACTGTTGCAAGGCCTAAGTGACTACGCTCTGATCTATGTCGGTGTCACAGGTGAGGGGTTCATGGCAGCTGCGCGCAGATCGTCCCGTTTAGTAACCCGGCAAAGTGCCAAGAGCATTGTGGAAGGACTCATCATCAACATTCTCCTGGATCTCACCACTCTAGCCATATGTTTCCTGACCGGCCTCATCGGGTTCCTTTTCTCGGCTCACAATCTCCATGTGCCTGCTGACGCACCTCTCGTCGGCCTTCTGTGCGCACTGCTCCCGTATTGGACTTTACGCCTCTGTGCTGACATCCTCACCAACGCTGCCGATACTTTGTTCCTTTGTCTTTCTGTCGATGAAGCTAGCGGTGAGCAGCATTGCAAAGAAGCTACACAGGCATTTGCAAAGACAGCGGGCGATGGACTTCCCATCTAAATATTTCAACGTTTCATTGCTCTCTTTTATCATTCATATTCATGTATACGTAAATGTTTCTCTTGTTTGGACATAGTCTCGTAGTACAAATCACTCTGAAAAGAGGCTATCTATGAGTTGACTCCATTAATGTACCTTTTACCGATTGTCCAACGTGAGAAATATCACCTATTGATTATCCAAAGGAAGATGAATTGCCTTCTCAATCGCAGTCTGCGTAGGGGCCAATGCCTGTAGGGGATGATATTACAACATAAAATGAACCAAATACATTGTACTCACTGCGGATACTCTTTCTCTGCCTGGCTCTGCCTGCTCGCGCTCGGCAGTATTGATAAGTTGCTGAAAGCCTGTCATGCTATTTTGTAGGGTTCGCAGCATTCGCTGCGCACGAGCTTTGCGTCGGGAGGTGGAATTAGCGCCTCCAATTGGTACTGATCCATCTTGTGCCGGTTGAGGGGCAATGGCAGCCCATAGTTGTCGAAGAAACTCTGTCGCGGCACCGTGTTGTGATTGTAATTTCTTCAAGAGGATGTCGCTCAACTCCCCCCGACTACGCCAGTGTTTTGCCTCACGACGTGCTCTGATGTTCTCGAGCATTAAAGACATAACACCATCGTAGTTGTTTTTGTCCCCTTTCGCATACCTTTCCGGGGCTGTCTGCCAGTGTTGCATGACTTTCTCTAGTGATTTGCGGATTTGCCCCTCATCAAGTGTCAGCTTGGACGTACTTGGTTGAGCATTGCCTCCTGCTTCTGTGCCTCCTCTAGCACTGCTACTTGCAAAAAGCCCTCTCTGTTCCTGCATATCCAGAAGTCGTCTTCGATGATTCCTATGCTCGTCCTGTAGATCATCAATGACGAGGCCATCATCCTCCGAGTCGGAAGCGGACGTTGCGTCGCCTTTCTTTCGTTTGCCAAGCCTCGCATCTTGTTCACCCAGTGCCGAATCCAGTAGACTCTGAGAATGGTCATTGAATCGCCGAAGAAGAGGAAGCGTTCGACGTTCGTTCCCTGCTCGCATCGTCCAGTCCTTCTCATTGCCAGTCTCTGTATGATCTTCTGCAGTAGACCCAAGATCAAGAAAAGCGTCGTGTGCATTGTACTCCTTGCGCGGCTCGATGCCATCGTCTTCTTCTTCTAGATACTTGTCCAAGATGTCGTCTGAATCCACGGTATGCTGCGAGGCCTGTGAGCGAGCCGATGTTCGCAGTTGATGGTACAACTTGGACGAGAAATACCGCTTCCAGAAGGTGGGCTCGTCCATATTGGTAGGCACGTTTTCCTCAAACGCTCGAGAAACTACTGGATACTGTGCCTTCAAATCTCGTACAAGTTCTGGTGTCATATTGATCTTCATTTCCCCCTTCTCGTTCGAAGTGGGCCGGGGGTCAGCGATTCTCGCATTGCGTCCTTGACGCTGCTCCATCGATGCTCTTTCAGCGTTCAGCAGTGCTCGACGAGTTGGATGGGACCAGAACTCCTGATCAGATATTTGCTCCGTCATAACAACATCTTGATGCAGAATTGCAAGTGATGGGTTGGCTTTCAATACACGAATGCGGACTTCCAACTCGGAGGGACCATCTTTCACTGAAGCCTTCTTCCCTGGTGGCCTGGAAGATGGAGTGTTCGAGCCTGAAGGCGAGTCTCGCGATTTGGGTGATGCTTCTCTTCGCCCTGCATGAGCTGGCACTGGCGATCCAGTGCCGGAGACATCTCTGGATGCACTGCTGGTGCGCGCCTTATTATTTGACACCACCTCCGCCAAGTAGTCTTTGAAAGCATTTCGTTCACGAAGCGCCTTTTCCCGGTCTTCAACACCTGCTATGCCTCCGTTGAAATGGAAAAGAGCTTTGGTTTTTCCATTGGGAAGTACTTTTAATTCTTCTTGCAGTTGAACCATCAAAACAATTTGAGGAGAGCCTTCTTTGGAGATATGAATGCCCACAATAGCTTTCTCATCAATGGCCACCACCGAGGAGGCGGAGGCTGACGAAGGCGTCCACTTTAGTACACCCGACCTTTCCATTGCTAGAGTGCCTGGCAGCTTTTGAAAGGACACGGCCGCGTGCAAAAACGCCTGAGAAGACGACGATGCCGTGCCTGCCATGGTTGTTTGTGTGCACTCTCTGCTGCAAGGCTTGCAAAAGGATGCAGTTGCTGCTTCGCGCCATGCGTCCGTGCGCATCTCATTGGCAACATTTTCGACTGGACCCCTTATCCATCCTCGCGTACGTCCTTATGGGCAAAAACAAGGGACAGGCAAACATTGGCAAAGCGATAAAACATACAAGCGGTAATAGCAAGCCAAACAATGCCTCCTCTATCCAGTTTCCTTTCATAGGAAACAAAAAAGGGCCTCCTCGAACCTTGGAAGCTCCCAAAGTACTCGCACCCGATCAAATTCTACTGTATGAAAACGTCTTAACCAGCAAGGAGTGTGACGAGCTAGTTTCAATGTTCTCCCCTTCCTCGGAAGCGAGCCTCAGTATGCAAGCTTCACCTCCTGCAAAGAAAGGCGAAGCAGAAAGGACAAATTCACGCTTTTCCACCGTGTCCCCTTCTTTTGCTTCTCAGCTCTATACATCGACAGGACTTTCTTCCGTAGTCAAGGCCTGGCCCAGCATGTTCACTAATACTTCCCTCAAACCCAAAGCCCTATCTTCCAATATACGTGTCTACCGGTATGATCCTGGCGACATTTTTGCTTGCCATTACGATGATCATTCCACTGATCCGTTTTATGGTCCAGATTATGGAAAAACGGAGTGGACACTTCTTATTTATTTAACAGGAGAGCCCGATGTTGAAGGTGGTCAGACCGTTTTCTACAAATCTCACGTACGACCCAAAAAGGGCATGGCAGATCAAGACAAGGCTATCGTGGTACCCTTGGTGAAGGGAGGTGCTGTCCTTCATCGTCATGGCAAGGTAAGTGTAAATTGGTAAGGTGTACGTCATCTTTTAAGCACATAATAGGTCTGTATGTTGCATGAGGCTTTGCCTCCTTCTAAAGGAACCAAGTGGGTCCTTCGCTCTGATCTCATCTTTGGTGCATAGCGAACTATCGTGTCAAGCACTTTCCGCCTCATGTCCTGTATTCTTAACATGTTGCAATGTATTGTAGTCCAAGAGAATGGAATTAGGTTTATTATGATCATGATGTAGAGCGATAAGTAAGTACACGTATCCGATTAGTCCAGGTCCTCAGTGAAACTTCCTGGAAAGTGGGGATGGCGGCCTTGCGCGCGCGCCTCCGCTGCTTGTCGCATTCTCTCTCTTCGAACATCGACTGGCTCGTCTTCTTGGTGCACATCATGGCTGCCTTGCGATGTACTTATGCCACTGTGAGAGTCCTGATGCAAATTGGGGGGGCCTTGAGCAGAAGAAGGCTCTGATGACTCCGCAGACTTGCTCTCCAAAGACACTCGACAGACAGGGCAAGTTCCACTTGTCTTAAGCCAAGGAACCAAGCAGTCATAATGAAAGAGGTGTTTGCAAGGCATCATGACTAGTTGGTCTTGTTGTTCATTGCCATCGAGTGCCATCTCGGGAGGGTCGTCGTCTTGAAGAGAAGATTGCTCGGTTGTTTTGCCTGCCAACGGACGGTTGGAATCCACAGAGGCGTCCGTTTGACCTTGCTCATTTTCATCCTCAAAGCTATCCATGCACGTCGAGCATTCCCGATTTCGCGCTTGTCTGACTTTGTCTAGCTGCTTGCGGCTGAACTTTTCGAGCTTGTCTATGGCTTGTTCACTTGCTGGAGGCGGCGCCGTGGACCCACGAGTCTGTTCCATAAGTTGCGTGATGACGTCGTCGAGCCCTTGCTGTCCCCAAACGTAGTCACCTGATCTTCCCTGCATGACTCCTCCACTGAAAATATCAAACAGCATCCCCGCAGGCCCATCGTTTGCTCCTCCGAAAAGGTTGGAGAACACTTCACGCAACGATGCGAGCTCTGGGGGAAGATCCTGCTGGCGCCTGGGCCTATCATGTTCGCTCCTATCTTCCGTCTCGTAGGAAGATGGATTATCGTGATTGAAGAAACGTCCATCCGACGCAGCACCAGCACCTCCCATTCCATCGTCGTGCACATGTTCGTCCCTTCCATCGTTCTCGAACGATTGCCTTAGAAAACTGGGAAAATCATCTGCCCCTGTGTATTATGTTCATAAGGAATAAACTCACTCGTGTAGACTTGGCGTCTGCCCGGAGGTACGGCCCGTGCTGCCATCCGTTCGTTGTGTGGCCCCTCCAAACCGAGACCCAATTCCCCATGTAACGTTCAAAGGGCCAAACTGAGCAGTTCCTCTACGAAACCCGTCATTGATGTTGCCAGTCTGATGTGTAGCACTTGCGTCTGGTGAAGGATCACTTTGGCCTACGCTCGGGCTACTGCTACCATCTCTAGCTCCGCCCGTTTCGCCTACTCTGTCAGGCTGGTGGGCTGCGGCTAAACCTCTCATCAGTCCTGTCATGATTGTGCTGAAATCGAGGCCTGCCCCAGCTCTAGGTCCACCTGCTCCAAACACGTCGCTCTCCATCTCCGTATCCTCCTCGAGGGACGAATGAGCTGAATCAATCTGAGGAGTTCAATGAGACTCGGACAAACTTGTCATATGCTTAAAACGTACCTCTTCTACAAATTGACCATTACACTGTGGGCACGTTGGATCGGGCGTCATGAGAGGCTGAATGGACCTTCCACATTCATGACAATAATACATAGGATGTTGTCTTGTAGCCTCTTCTGTGCCGGACATCCTGTTACATTCCAAACAGCTTGATCAGAATGCTGAAGATGTCAGAGTGTAGTATAGAAACAAGAGTGGCACACGACCAAGCCACCTAGACAGGCTTCGCAGTGCAACAGTGGAGGCGCGCGTCCCAAAATTCGGAGATCGGATTGCGACACGTCGTCTTGAGGGATTCGCTCGAGCTTCCTCACACTCACGTTCAGACAAGTTATGGCGCTCCCCGACAATCTGAAGCCAGGCCTGCTCCCCAGTGAAGCAGAGTTCATTGCAACTTCTGTCACGGAGATCCATATAGTCCCTTTGATGCGTATTGACCGCGTCAGGCTTTTAGGAGGGGTATACGGCCCTCTTCGCCCGCCTACGCAAGCGAAGGTTCCGCTTTGGCTTGCCTTGAACCTGAAAAGGCGCAAGCGATGCTCAGTTGTGTGCCCTGAATGGCTGCAGATAGGTGGGTATAGAATCCTCGTGATCCTATTTGTGCGCTCATCAGTCTCCTGCAGAGAATTTGAGAAACACACTCCGAGAGGAAGTGAATCAGGAAGAGTTTGCTTCCATCCCATTGCATTACATGGCTATCGCGAAGGTACTTTTGGAATCGTAAGTCAACAAGTATTTCCTGTCTTGTGAGACTGGCTTACATTCGTTTCTAGTGCTTCGGATGATATTCCACAAAGTGATGAGATCCGTGCGATCCTCAAGAGCATAAGAGAAGCGCGACAAAGCAAAATCATGATGGGAATCGATGCAATCAACACCGAGCATCTGGAAATGACAAATATCTCCCTGGGAGAGATCATCGAGCTCCGTCCATTCATGAGTACAGCTTTCTCTCATCTACGTAGTATGCAGCGGGCAATCGAGCCTGATGATGTCAAAGGCCATCAAAGTGATCCTGAATCTACCTGGAAGCCCTCCGTTCAGCAGGACACTACCTCATACCCAGAGAAGCAGGAAAGTCATTCCCAGCAAGCATCGCTATACCGCGACATGGAGGCACAAGAGGACTCTGCGAACAATATGGATCTTTTTTGACACTATGTGCTATTGTTGTATAGTACTTTGCATTGTAAACTAATTGCATCACCATAACTACATGTTTTCATTTAAGCGGTATTAGTAGCTCATGCTCCGTTCGATAATGTTAGTAAGGTGCATGCCGCCATCGCTGCCCTGTACATCGCCAATGCCTGGCGCCAAGTCCAGAACACGGCGCTGAGGAATGCTGCCCTTCACAAGCGATGGAACTACATTTGGAGAATAAGAAAAGGATCTTGATACAAGCATAGAACTCACTGTGATCGTGACTATATCCGACAGCGGAGAGTCCACGCGGCATATTGAGGGTATCTCCCAAGAAGCGAGCGATACGATCATAGACTAGTTGACCGACATCAGCATCGGGAATCCGTTTGATTGCATCGACTTCCTCTTCGCCGCCAAAAATGGCAGCAATTTCGCGGTGCCGCTCAGGTGAGGAAGGTGCTGTAAATTCAAAGACTACTTAAAGGGTCAGTGCTTTCGTCCCAAGATCTATTCCAACAAACGTACCAGCTGGTCCGGTCAAGCACACACTCAATCCGTGGGGGATCAGGGGATGGTCGACCTTGTAGCCTGGGAATGTGTACTTGGCTGTAGTTTTGTTCAGCCCACTGATGGGATAGCTGATTCCGTGACAAAGATGAACGCCAGCATTTCCGAAGCCAATACCAGCAAAGGTAGCAGCAAGCAACATCTGTCCACGGGCTTCCTTATCGCCCAGAGGATCCCGGGCCACACGAGGTAGATACTTCACCGTTTGTTTGAGGGCCCAGAGTGAGAAGACATCCGAGATTGGGTTGCGTCCCTGGTATGCTGGCCGCTGCAAAGGATTAGCAGGTCGAGGAGTTCGCTCAAAATATGGAATAGCCGTATAGCTCTGCAAAATGAAGGGATGAGCCTGCTATGTTTGTGAGCATTTTCACCAGACCTACCTCCAATGCATGAAATAGAACGTCCAAACCAGCGCTCTAGCATCATATATCAGAATACAACATGCTAATCAGGATTGATACGCACCACGTGGACAGACACTGGGCATGTCTCCGTATTGAGAGGGTCTACAATCCCCAACATCGGCCGCAGAGCACGACTAGCTATCCCAGTCTTTGCAGAAGTGGCCTTGTGGTCGAATATGGCTGTTCCTGTGGTTTCAGAGCCGGTACCAGCTGTCGTTGGAATCGCAATCAAGGGTCGCAGTTGCTGGTCGACTGGAGTTCCTCGGCCTATGGGAGCGTTGACGAATTCCAGTAAGTCGGCATCAGGATAGCAAGTAAACAAATTGGCAACTTTGGCTGTGTCCATGACGGAGCCTCCTCCTACGGCAAGGACTACAAGGCAAACGTGAGTTCATTCGCTTGTCGATCATATCTACCCACAATGCGAAAAGTCATGCTGTCTTGCAAAGTCGATGGCGGCAGACCAGCTACAAGAAATCATTCAGAATTTCCGCCAATTCCAAGTGAAGATCGATATACCTTTCGTCATTCGGTTCCACACGGACCTTATCAAACACCTCAAATTTGATCCCTTGAGCTTCCAAGCCTTGGATTGACTGACGCATGGGCGTCAAATCTCGAATAGTGGAATCTGTGAAAACACCAACTTTGCGGGCGCCAAGGTTCTACGATACAGCGTGCGTGAGGGAAGGTTCTTTGAGATGGATTCTACCCACCTTGAAATCGAGTCCGACTTCCTTTGTGACACCCTCACCAAAACGGATATTACTGGCTGCAAGCTCGAAAGCATACTCTTTCTCAAGGGCTGCATCTACCGGTGAAGCATAACCTCTGCTTGTTGCGCCGAATTGGGCGTTGTGGCCAGTGACCATATTAAGACCTGCCCGGACTGTTGAGGCAGCACTGTTTCGAAGAGACGAACAACCATGACATGGACAGCCTGCCGAATGGCTTAGCCGCATCAGATTGACTGGGCAAAGTGTTAGAATAGATATAACTGGCAACAAACTACATACAAACAGACTGTTTAGAGGCAGCAAGTCGCGACATGTTGACGATGCTGGAATAATGATGAAAAAGTCGTCCGACAAGTGTCACCCCGCACTGTTGACCGACCGGCTTTTTCGGCACGCTGAAGTAACACATGCTAGTGTAAGGCATCTCCACGTGTGTAGGTGGAGAACATCGTCACGGACAATATCACAAAAAGGGGGTTCACTCAGTCCTCTCTTATTATTAAACCAACAAACATTTATAGATTGTTGATCAGATCTATTTCAGAGGGGATTACTGGCAATTTATGCAAGCTTGCTATCGAGGGCTCCTTACCTGAGACAAGTTAGGACTGTCTGCTAAAGCATACATGCCATGACGCTCACTTCTACTGCGATACGCGCTTTCAATTGTGACGAGAATTATGTGCTCCTTTTGAGCTCCCCTCAAGCTTCAAAGGCGACACTAAATTGATCAGATTTATGTCAAATAGAAAAAAGAAAGGATAGCACTGAAGAAGAATTTTGATGTGAATTATCCATGGGTGCGGAAGGGTGAGGATGAACGTGACAAAAAGATGATTGCTCGTTCGACCGCCAAGCTGTAAAGCCTAGACAAAGGACAAAAAGATCAGGATATACATCAAGTGGTCAAAGTATCTGTCCACTCGTACTATGATAAAGTGTGAAATGCAAGAAAGTGATTCTTTTCTTTCCGCAACTCACCGAATAGCAATTGGGCCTAGATGAAATGTCCAACATGTCTTCCACAGTAAAATCGCGACTCCAAGTATCTTTCATAACAAGAAGATCCGTCATCTTTACCGGCGTTGCGTCATTGTCGCTAGTAGCACCGTCATACTTCCAGAGATTGGCTCCATTGTCACGAGTCTGCCATAGAGCATGGATGTGATCGGTCCCCGAGTGTATTGCGAAAAAGACTGGGTCATTTGGTGATGTCATTGGTAGTAAATCACATCCAATAGACACATGCAAATACTGATGGAATGTCGATTCCAATGTATCACGAAATTTATCATAGTCTGATATCGTTAGCAGCTTTTCTCGAATAAAATCCGAAGTCATAAAGCTGACAAAAGGAATATTAGCTTTACTGACGGTCCTAACTTCTCGACATATTGGGCGATTAACTTTGTAAAATATGTGAGAATCATCCTCATCAGTTGTGTAGTTTACTCGAACTGCGACGGTCAACTGAAGCACCAGAAGATCAAGCCAGAACTCACCTTGAGAGAATATTCCATCAGTCACTGACCCCGTGTTACTTCCGTAGTATTCATCACCCCAAATATCGGATGATGTCCACACCTCATTTCGGTCAGCGTATGTCCACCAGTCCATGTATAGGATATCTCCTTGGTAATTGCAATGGCGATACATAGCATAAAACCAAGCATTGCTAAAAAGGCGGTGCCAGACAAGGAAACTGGGGTTTCCGTGTACCAAAGGTGCCATGTAGTTATGCAAAAGTGTAAAATCTTCCCAAAGAGAGTTCGCAGGGTGGTTAGGAAATATTTTGCGCGGTGCAATAGTGGCAGCACACATTTGTGCGGTTAAGAAAGCTTTTCGTTGTTCGGCGGTTGCTTTGCTCCAGGGACGACGTACCGATAATGTGTCGCACTCACTTGATTGCGGTTGTCCTGATTGCCTCTTCTTCCTTGTTTTCGAGGCTTTACCGTAGTGACTAGTGCCAACACTTTTTGGGATATGTAGGTTGACATCTCGTAGACCTTCGTGCTGCCTGATTTTTGAACTAGACAGCAAGGAAGATAGAAAGCCGCTGCTTAAAGCTTTATTGGTCTTGTGTGAAGGACTGGAAGCCTCTGCAGGATGCTTTGAACTATTTGAAGAGGTGTGTGCCGATGCCAAAGTCTATTAATCAGCATACTTGTGAATTTTTGTCTTAATTTTATACAAGAGCGGGGCATTGCCATTGCAACCTACCTTTTTTGCTCGAAGAGCATTACGATCCTGGGATATTTGGTATTGAGGTGAATGATCGTAGACAGATACAGTCCCCTCCTTCATTTTCTCCTTTTCTTGCCTTTGTTTTGGGGACATAATTCCGGGCAGAGCCATTTCCTAGGATGATCGCAGAAAATTTAGCATACATTCTTGATCGAAATCTTGACATACCATTGTGATGTGTTTGATAGCCACGTCTGCAGAGACGGGTGATGGAAGTGGGATAATCTTGATGTCTTTCTTGGCATTACATTTCAATTTTTTCTGTCTGGCCCCCGATTTCTTTTCTATTTGGTCAAATCCTTGAACGACAACACAGAAGAGAACAAGAGATAAGATAAAGGACAGTTGCATACTGAGTATCATTATTCTTCACAGAGAACGATGTTGTATTAGACAACAAAAGAGAGGGGATGACGCAAATATTTGGTACTGAAACTGCTATTATATACATGAGAAACTTGATGTTTATTTCGGGACATGAAGAGTCCGCTTTCATATCTGTGTGGTGCATAAAAAGGGTGTTGTACTTGCCAAACAGTATTTACGCTCGAGTTTTCGGAGTATCGGTATTTCATTGTAACGCCTCCGCCTCTTCTCTGACCTTTGGGGCATCAAGCAGATTTGCCAGAAATGCCTTACAAGGTTGTAATCTATTCTTGCAAGGCTTCAAAGACCTATGCAAAACATTAAAGATATTGATGTCTCTTCTGTACGCCCAAAAGCATTAATTTAGTGATTCGTCAAGCAAGCAGCACCCTGCGTCATTTGTAGAAGGCACGTGTTTGAAATTTTTAAGATTCGCGTGCATATGGTCCTCGTTGTTGTGGTATTTCACCATGACGATACTTCTTACGGAGGAGGAGCTTGACGATCTATTATACTTCAGCCGTGCGGGGGAGACGGGGGAGTTGAAAGATGCTATAGGAAACATTCTAAGCAAGATCGGTGCACACACAAACGACATTACAAAAATTGTAGAGGCTGCTCGCGCCAGCAACAACGACCACAATACCCCTCTTCATTTCGCTGCCGCAAATGGACACAAAGGTTCGTATCCGAATTATCTATTGGCCGCTTAGTAATGCCTCTTATTCAGATACTCTTGACTACTTGCTATCTCACTGTAGTATCTCAGCGCTTCTCCTACAAAATTCTTCCGGAAACACACCCCTTCATTGGGCGGCGTTTAATGGCCATCTAGAATGTGTCAAAGCGCTCGTAGAACGTATTGATTCTCTGTCCCCTCCAACAGATGCTGAACCTACGGAAGAGCAAAGAGCCGACATGACAGAGGAAGAGCGCAATGCTGCTGATAAAAAAGCGGCCAGCACGAGAAGTACTTGGGATGTAGTGAACAATGCCGGTCGTGGGCCGACAAGTGAAGCACAGATGAACAACAAGGAGGCTGTTGTAGACTATTTGCTCACAAGAATCATTGCCGCACCCAAAGCATCTGAAGGCAGAGGTGATGAAGCTCCTGATCAAGAACCAGAAGGAGAAATTTCTGCCGCTATCCTCCAAGAAAATGTAAGTACAGCCGATCACGGGCTGTCCAACCAAGCTGCACAGATGCAAATCAAACACACTTAGAATGTCAGATTGGATGGAATGGCTGCCATGTATTATATGTGCCGTATAAATTATTACAATTGTACTGGACAAGGTGCTTTATGCTGTTCGAGTTCGCACTGCCTTGTGTTGGGTATCTTCGACTTCTGCGCTTACTCGTTTCTTGGTGATGCTATTGCTCTCCAACTGGATAGGAGGGGATGGCCTGAGAATGCCGTGTTTGGTCTGTTCCTCACTATCGGCGGAACAATTAGCATTCTTTACTTCTTTTTCGCGGGGACGGACATGGTGTAGACCTTGAAAGACGATCTCTTCTGCGTCCTTGTACCTCTTGTTCCAGTCTGCCCACCAGCGAGAGACCCTGGAGCGGGTTTTATTTGCATCTTCCCCTACGATCTCCCAATGCCGCCGAACCCTCGCGTCTCTCTCTTGATCCCTTTTTCGGTCAATTGCTTTTGCCAGTTCCGCTTGTTGTTCATCGTCTTGTGCTTTGAGCTTCATCACTTCATCCAGAGTACCCACCAGTTTCATTCCTTCTACCTGGGCAGCAACGAGGACAGCCTCGCCTTGCGCATTAGCAATGGGAATAGACTTCTTAAAAACGCATCTCTTGATACCGGCCGAGAGGAGAAGCTTAAAGCAATCATTGCAGGGAGGATACGAGATATACACTGTACAACCTTCCAGGGGGATACCTCTTCTTGCACAGCGAGAGATTGCTAAGGCTTCTGCATGTACTTCTGGAACACTCTTGGCAATGTGTGCATACAGGAGGGGGGTGTTGTTTGCGTAATGGGCGATGCGTGCGGAGATGGGTGGCTGACATTGTGTGCTCGGCGATTGAGAAGGGTCTCCTTGCTGAGGAGGCCGAACAAAGATGGTACCCATATGTCCTTTCTTGGAGGCCGAGTGCCTAGCCAGGATGGATACCCAAGTCAGTAGATTTTCATCTTCACTCAAAGTACCCTCAAATTCATAGGGTGGGAGGGGGAGAGGGTTGGAAAGGGTGCTAATTGGCTCATCTTCTACGGAAGAGGTCATGGCCTTTGAGAACGGAGGGGCAAACCAGTGCGTTACGAATTTTTCTTCTTAACGCGTGGTCAATGATTGATGTTGATCTCATCTCCTCCACCCACGTCAACTTCCGCATGTCTGCTTCCAAAGAGGAAGACGCTCCACAGAAAGCGTCGAGGTTGCCTCACATCACAGCCTTGAATGCAGAGAGTGCTATCAAACTTCTAGATGCGTGCGCTTTTCCAGAAAGGAAGGGTGATGTGGATTCAACAGTGAGGCGCAAGCGTGTCGCCGACGTCGAAGCGGCTGCTCCGTTTGTGCATCGACGTCCGAATACGTTTACTCACCTTACAGGCATATCGCGACTTCGGAAGGAGAAAGCACGCTATCAGAAGAGACAGAAATCACAGCCATTTTATGAACTTCTCAAGGAAAGGGGCAGTCAGACGGCTTCAATGAAGGATGGGGAAGGCCCTTCTTCGTCAACTTACCAACCCTTCTCTCTACCGCAACTACTGAAGAGACTTTCTACATTCTCGCGCTCTACCTATACAATCAGCACGGAGAACAATCCGTCCTTTAGTCCTCTAAACATGGCCTTGCATGGATGGTTACAAGACGATCACACTACTCAAGATGAGGTTGTCTGTGTTACGTGTAGAAGCCAATGGAGTGTAAGACAGCAGCATATAAATGACGATGGAAAGGTTCAGCAAGAGAGCAGAAAGGCATTACAGGCATCTCATCTCACATTTTGTCCATGGAAGCTACGAAGCTCTTCTGGTATGTCGATGAAAAGTGTCTGGAGATTCATTTAATAAGCCCTTTGTCAGCTTCGCTGTACAGCGTTCCGATCCGATCGCGTATGGAGACAGAAATGGAGATTGGAGATGCGGCAAAACACCTTCAGTCGTGCGATGGATTCGAAAGAATTGTTGTTGATGCCAACGTCGTGAGTAAAACAGACAGAAAGAGAGATACGGCGAACTGATCTTGTCCTAGGAGCAGGAAGTGTTTGAGAAGTTAGCAGCAGCTTTTCCACACTTGTCAGCCTCCGCACTACTCATGTCCCTCTTTGGCTGGAAAGTAGCCGATGGAAGCAAGCCTGTGGCGGAATGCATTGTAACTTGCAACTTCTGTGCCAGAAGGGCAGGACTATGGGCATTCGAGTCTGCAAAGAATAAATGCTTTCACGTCGCTCGTGAACATAAGCCATACTGTCCAGTAATTAATGGGGACATACAGAGCGGTCAATGGCAAACCCGCTCTGTTGCTCAGAGATCGCCCTCCGTGAGAATCGCCCAAAGGGACAATTATCCCGCATGGGAACTGAAGCTCCGAGTCCTTTGCCACTCCTCGCATGAAGAGAAAAGCAGAGCTTCGGAGAATAAGAGTACTAATCGAACGTCTCTTCGGACAATGCGCAGTCACGAAATTCTAGCACAAGTCAAACATCTTTTGGGATGATGTATTCTACTTTGATTAGCAATTTGTACAAATACCAACTATAGGCTGGAAAGCCTGCTGTTTCTACGTCCTTCCTTGTTGCTCCATCTCTTCCTTGAGCGCAAGGGCGGTCTCACCGATTGTGGCTGTGACTCGAATCCCAGCCTGCCTCCATCTCCTCCGCTTTTCTTGTGCAGAGTGAGCGCTGCCATCATGGTATATCGCTCCAGAGTGTCCGTACTTGCGACCTTGGGGAACGGCAAGACCGGCAACAAACCCAACGATGGGTTTTTGCGGAGGTGTGGGAAGCGATTCCAAATACATAGCCACATCTTCTTCCATGGTTCCACCAACCTCTCCGATGAGGATGATACCTTGCGTGAGAGGGTCTCCTAAGAGAAACTCAAGTGCTTCTAATGATCCATCAGAGAACGCGGCTGTCATTCTACCTGGTGTCTACTCACCGTCGGTTCTCGTACCCGGATAGAAATCTCCTCCAAGCCCTAGGCAGTAGCTTTGACCTAGCCCTAAATCTTTCGTAGCGCCCATAGCCTCGTACGACAGTGTGCCTGATCTAGCTGCAATGCCAACGCAACCAGGCATGGCGGCAGCGAGAGGAGCAATTCCTAATCGAGCACCTCGGGGATTTGTGTATCCCGGAGAATTGGCACCGAGATACCTCGATTTCTCCTGGGTATGGAGGGCTGCCATGACATGCATTTGATCACGGAGCGGGATTCCCTCTGCCACAGCAACAATTGTTGGTATCTGCGCTTCTAAGCATTCTAAGATTGCATCTGCGGCATTGTGAGGGGGGACAAATACGGCAGCAGCGTCGATACGGTCTAGCTCTCGTTGAGCCGTCCTGACATCTGGGAAGAGGGGACATGTCTCTGCCAAAGTGTCATCAGGATGCTTGAGAAGACCTTTACTTGCTTTGGAAGAGGTTCCCCCCACGATGCGGGTACCAAGTTGCAAAGACATCTTGGTGTGCATCGTTGCTGCTCTTCCCGTTGCATTAAGGACGAGCACATGTGATTCAGGCCCTAGTGCTAGTTGGGGAATGGTCTTGCGATAATTCGAGGGCACATATCCATGGACAAAAGATGATGAGCTCCGGATTCCCCTTTTTGGTCCGCTCGGCTTCAGGAAGAGCGAGCGGACCGACGGCAAGCGGATCATGGCTTTAGTGGACGAAGTGTGTGGAGTAGACTTCCTGGCTGGCCTGAGCGCTCCAAATGGGCTTTCCCCAATGGACTTTCCCCGCACGAGAACCTAACGTAGAACCTATATAGCGTTATGCCATGTCTGGAGCCAACGAAGACGGAAGCATAACTTGGCACTATGAGTATAACATTGATCAGCCACCAGAACGTGCAGACAAGCCTACCGTTGTGCGCTTCATCGTCCTGAGCGATACCCACAGCACCGAGCCAGACGTTCCAAATGGGGTGGGTACTCACTCTGCTTTACCCGTATTTGCTCAATTCCTCAGGATGTCCTTCTACACTCAGGAGATTTGACAGACATAGGTGGAACCGAAGCTTTTCAACGCCATTTCGAATGGCTAGGGTACGTTCAGCCGGTGACATCAGGGTTCTCTGACCTAAATTGCAGCTCTTTGCCTCATAAACAAAAGTACGTCATTGCTGGTAACCATGATTTCGGCCTCTGCACCAGGGATAATTGGTATGCTAGAGTGGGGAGACAACTCCATAAGAAGTTTGGATTTCCAGAAGCAAACACAACGGCCATTCGTAATGCACTAGACTGTTGGCAAAACGATACCAAACACATTCACCGGTACGTTGAGGATCAGAGGGTAGAATTCGAAGCAGGAGGTCATTTGTGGACATTATATGGAAGCCCATGGACGCCCGAGTTTGGAGGATGGGCTTGGAACCACAAGAGAGGCGAAGAAGCGCAAGGTGCGTCACACTGTTTGGTGATCTCATTGCGAGGTAATTTCTCATCTCTTTGCAGCTCTGTACTCTAACATGCCTCGTGTCGATATTCTCATGACACATGGTCCACCTCATGGACATCTGGATGTCATCACAGATGGATTGACACATGTGGGATGTGAAGAGCTCTCGCGGAAGATGGACTTGGCTGAAGTACGTCCTTTGCTCCATTGTTGTGGCCACATACATGAAGCTCGTGGTGTTCATTACAAACGTTGGAGTCAGAAATCGCTTGATCGCCATACAGAAAGTCTAGTTGTGAATTCTGCCATTGTGGAGTTTGACGTTGACCATTTTTTAGGCGCTGGGGGCTGTGAGTGAATACAAATGACTTTTCATTCTTGCTGAGATTGACCATTTTCTCGATTCCAGTGCACTATAAAATCAAAAATAAGTGAGTCTTTCAAGCATGGACAACAAAGCTGATGCTTGTACGTTAGACCAGTTATTGTTGACATAGACACAGAGCTTTTACGCTCCGCACATGTGAATAGTTAGAACACATTCCATTGGTAGCTATCTACTTTATAAATGCATGATCAAATAATTGCCTTGTGCTAATGCTCTTTTCACACCGTGTCCCAGATGCGGCCATACCTTTTATCAAGAGCGACATGCGCTATATCAACAGCATTCAAGACGACAGCAAAAGTGATTGCACTGGCCGCGTAAAGAGAGAGCCGAATGTTGCTGCCAAAGACGGACAGAATGGGATATGGATAATGACCATTCTGCTTTGCACAGACCTCACACCAAGCGCCGTAGAGCAATGTAGTGAGGATACTTATGATTGTGGGGCGAATCTGTCGAGGAAATCTTGGCGAAAATGCCAAATAATCCTAAAAAGGAATGAGATGGACCTCAGTGACTAAATGATACGTACGACGAGCAGGATGATGGCTGGCGCCAGATGCATTGCTAGATCTAAGTCCAGAGGCAACCGGATAGTCTCCCAGATAAATTGAGCTGGATTACTTGGGTCGGCTATTTTTCTTGGAGGCATCAATAGCGAGGGATCGAGCGCCAGGATGCTCCAATAGAGCAAAGATATCAGCGTTTCGGTTGGCAAAGCGGCAATGCACACGAGGATCTTGGCTCGTCCAAAATAGCGAACTGAAGGAAATAAGCGAGATAGAACGCCTAAAATGAGGGCCAAGCGGCTTGTCCATAACCCGAGGATGGTGAGGAACTGGTAATGTCCGCCGAACTGAAGCTCCACGTTGATCCCCGAGATGTCGGAAATGGAGTGCAAGTTCTGAAAAACATACGTGAAGATGGCGAGCCCTGCTGCGTACCAAGCGAGGGCTAAAAAGCGTATGGAGTCTGTTGGTGGAGCTGTGTTGCTTGCATGTTTTTTGCTTTGCAAAACCATGGCAAAGGAGTGAAGGAAGGATGTGTATACATGGTGAGAGCAATGCGAGAAGTTCTTGAAAGCGGACGTGCACGTATGCATACATCCGCGGAGATGCCAACGTGCGCGTTGAAAGATATTTTTGTCCGCTTCCATCGCGACACAAGATGCCCACGCCGGAGGAGAAAGACGAGAAAGCTCACACCCGTAGAGACGCCAAAGGAGACGACCAAGGAGCCACACTGACCACCAAAGGTGATGGTGTGAGTGCCAAGAGGAACCACGAGTCAGATAGCGGGAGTGAAAGCGACGACGATGATCATGTTCACGATCTCTTGGAGGAGGGAGAAGCCACCAGCCTGAAGGAAGATTTAGGTAGCGATTTTCGCCTAGGAAAAAGGGTAAAGAAGGTTGAGCAGCAGGACACGTCCCGCACGTCTGAAGGGTAAGAGGCAAGAATGGTTCCTATCGTTCATGAGCTCATCTGCTTCCATTAGGGCATCGGTTTCTGTTGGTGAACCAGAGCACTCGGAAGACATCTGGAAATCATTGCAAGAGGAAAGACAGCCCGCTTTGGGCGCTGAGAAAGTGCCAGAGAACGAGGAGATGGTTAAAATTAAGCAAACATATCGGTTTGGTCGTGAGGATGTGACGGAGGAGAGGTGGCTTCCTCGCTCTCACCCAGAGGCCAAGGCCTTTCTAGCGAAGCAATCCCAGACACCGAAGCTTCTTGATCAGGAGTCCAAGCCTGCACCGCCCGGTCCACGACGAAGGAAAGGAGGCAGCAGTCTTGCCGCAATGAGTGCTGCCGCTAAAGCCAAGCCCACCAAGATTAACACACTAGAGAAAAGCAGACTGGATTGGAACCAGTACAAAGAAACCGATCTGGATGAAACTGACCGACACGACCTAGAAGCACAGACGCGCGGCGGCGGCAGCGGTCTGGCCAGTATGAAGGGGTACATTGGACGACGAGACTTCTTGGAGCGTGTACAGGATCGTCTCGGAGAGGGTCCGAAGTAGTGAAACGAGTCGATGTGCCCCAAAAGTGAACAAGAGCGTCAAAGGCCCAGAATGAATAGATACGTCTTGTAATGTAGTATAGCTCCTCTCGGTTCGTAATGAATAAGATTCGAGCCACTCGATGAAGATACACGACCACGTTGCTTCCAGCCAGAATACAGATAGCCAAGATGTCGAGTGTTCTGCGAGTAAAGACAGACATAAGTCGACTCATCCCTGTAGAATTCGGAACGCCCTACGCGCATACGTTGGTCTAGTATCCTTGTCAGCACATCTTAGCACGCGCACGTCTGTCGTCTTTAAAAGCCTCCACCCCGGAAATAAGGAGATTCCCCAGATTCTTCTATGTACGTATAAGACTCTCATTTCTTCTTTTGTTTCTTCTCCCACCATTCATACATAGGATTAAATGTCATCGATACCATCTATCTCAGGTGTGTACACAAACACTTACTTAAAAAAAGTGTACTATGGACCAGCGTGCACACAAGATGCTCTTCCCGAGGCAGTGAAGCTCTTGTCGAAGACGCAAAAAGCTTTTATCATAACGGGCCAATCACTCGCCTCAAAGACTGATGTGGTTACCAAAGTCGAGAAAGCACTTGGAAGCGCACATGCTGGCACAAGCGCAAACATTGGCCAGCACGCTCCTGTTGAGAATATCCGAGAGGCTCTTGCTGTCATGCGTTCAAAAAATGCTGATGTGATCGTTGGTGAGTACATTCGGCATGATATTTCCATTTCTGATTGTAGCATTGTCTCTCACAGCCGTCGGAGGTGGCTCTCCTATCGATGCAGCCAAGGCTATCTCCTTTTTTTCCCATGACGAAAATGCGGAAACCAAGGACAACGACGATGAACGTTCTTTTCTTCCTATTATAGCCATTCCCACTACTCTCTCAGTCGCAGAAACTACACAAAACGCAGGATACTCCGAAAACAACCAAAAAGTTGGCAAGTCGCACCCTGCTCTTGTTCCCCGTGTGATCATCTACGATGCTGCATTGACACATGCTACGCCACAAAAGCTGTGGTTGTCTACAGGTATGCGCGCCGTGGATCACGCAGTGGAATTGCTGTATCGGCCACCGGACGCATCGCCTGTTCTTCGACCTAATGCGCTTGGTGCCCTACGTGAATTGTTCTACCTCTTGCCAGCCACAAAGGACAATCCGGATGATGTTGGGTTGCGACAGCGTCTCCAACTCGTAACCTTTAATAGCCTCTGGCCAGAAAGTCGCCAAGGCGCACTCGGTCTCAGCCATACGTTAGGTCATGCACTTGGCGCCACGTACTCTATTCCTCACGGAATCACATCGTGTATCACTCTAGCTGGCGCCATTCAAATCACTGCTAGATTGGAGAGTACGCCTCTGGAGTTTCTTTTGTCGCTTTCGGATGCCCTCCACTTCATTCCGGCCAAGTACCGTGGAGAGGGCTCTAGTAGCGAGCTCGCACCGCCTCCAAGCATTCTCGCTCTTCAAAAAGGATCGCAGCTCCAGGATACGATCGACGTTGCCAGAAAACAGGGTGTGCAGGTTGGTCAAGCGGTCCAACGCCTCATCGACGATCTCGGTTTGCATTCCACACTGACCGAGTACAAGGTGCCGCGACAAGATATTGACGCCATCGCTCTCCATTCTGTGAGAGGAGATCAAGGACCAATATTGCAAGAGGTAACCAAATTGCTCACGGATGTGTACGAGTAACAGCAAACCCCGTGGAGAGAGAGGTATTCCTTTTGTCCATAGAACTGGGAATCAATTTAATTATTGCTTCATGATCTTGTGCAATGTCTCTTTTCTTCATTATGTCGTCATCTAAATGGAAACGATTGCACGCTTCACATCGAGATATTTCTTCCCGTTTAGAAGGACTGTGTGCCTCCCCCCCGCAAAGCATAGAGCCATATGTCTGCAAATACTATGTTGGATCGGTTCTGTTTCGGTGTTCTGAAATACGCGTAGGAATTGGCGGGTGGACTGTTTAGAACCGAAACCTCGGCGAGTGCACAATTTAGTTGCTACGTCCGAAGGGATCTTGGGCTTACCCACGAAAGCGCATGGACGATTGATTGGTTCTTGCTGACTGACGATTATCTCACTAAACATACCAACTTCTCTGGAATTTCCGGATTAGACTCACGAATCTGCCTTACACAGTATTTGTTTCAAGACGCAGGTCGATGAGGATTCGCCCGTACGGTGAAGTCCGGTAATCTCACCCGGCCTGTACTTTTGTTACATCACTGCATTTTATTTCCAACGTCATTTACAGCGCCGCGGGCGTCTTCCTCACTCGTTTGCGTCATTCGTTCGAACACGCACATTCACAAGCCTCTGTTACTTCATCAGCGGCGTTGTGGCCAATTTAAATAGACTCTCGTGTGATTCCAATGGGAGGCAAGTTGTATAAGTACGACGAAGGCACTGTCTTCGTCTAAATTTTCCACCAAGCCACACACTTTTACCAGATTCTCGGCCTTGTCCTCTTCTGAGTACGCTGTGAAATCGATGTGCGAATCTGAAAGCCATCCCATCGGTGCCGCAACGGTGCTGCGTACATCACCACTCCGAATGACGAGTAACAAAATATCGGACTTCGAAGTCGATAACAAATTCAAGCGTGATGGCGACTACCTGCGTTGGCGGCCAAACTTCCACTTAATGCCCACGCAAAACTGGATGAATGATCCCTGTGGGCCCTGTTATGATTCGACAACAGGAGTATTCCATCTTCTCTACCAATGTGAGTACGACCTACTTGGCGCTGATTGGTTCGCTTACCATAAAGGAGACAATCCTCACGGTGCGAATTGGGGAAATATGTCCTGGATGCATGCCACATCCAGAGACTTGTTGCATTGGCAGCATGTTCAGGAAGAACCAGCCCTCAGACCATCGGTTCCTCATGACTGCAAGGGTGTCTTCTCTGGCACCATGGTGCTTCATGGACCACATGGAGAATCAGATATGCTCACTGCCATATACACTGCTGTGTCCAAACTTCCTATTCATTACACCGAACCGTATCACTTGGGATGCGAGAAGCTGGCCATGGCCGTGTCTCACGACAATGGTAAGACTTGGAAAGACGAAGATAAATCTGTCATACTAGACGGACCGCCATCATCGCTGGCTGATCAGGTCGTTGCGTGGCGAGACCCTTTCTTTTCCGAATGGCGTGCTCTGGACAACTTCCTCGGTATGCCACATGGGAAGTACCTTTACGGGCTCATTTCTGGCAGCCTGCGAAACAAGACACCGACTGTATTCCTATACCAAATGGAGAGAACTGACCTCACAAAGTGGCAGTTTATCACGACAATGGCTGATGTTGGCATGAACTTTAGCTTAGGGTATGGAGCAGGCGATATGGGTCAAAACTGGGAAGTTTGCAATTTCTTCACGGAATGTGGCTCGTCCTTTCTTATCATGAACGTGGAAGGTGTGGGCGGCGATCCCCAACGTCGTCAAGCCATGTGGACTAAAGTAAGCATGAGGTGCGATGACAGCAAACCAAAAGAGCCTCAGCTAGTGCCTTCAGAAAGTGCTGTCTTGGACTACGGAAATTTGTACGCAGTCACGACGTTTGAGCATATTCCAAGCAAACGACGCCTCCTCTGGGGTTGGATCACAGAAGAGGATTTGGACGCCAGGTATTACGAAGCGCAGTCATGGTCCGGCTGTATGTGCTTGCCGAGAGAGGTTGTGACTTTGGTATACGAGGGTGTGGATCCTGCTATGCTTGTCGATCCGCATTTTCGTCATAGCTTTTGGACACACAGCACAAACGATGCTGAAGCTACAGGAAGGAAGTCAGGATGTCTCATAGCTACTCTGGGAATTCGACCTGCAGCAGAGCTGAGCTCGCTTCGAAAAGATGCTCAGCATGTGGATATCCTCCATCCTCATGACTTCCGCTTCCTATTCCCTTTCCGTTCTCGCAGCCTGGAGCTTCAGATTACTATTGTCCTAAACCAAAAAGTGCTCTCCGAGACGCATGGGACAATCGGTGTTCTTCTTGCTCACAACGCACAACTGACTAGATTTACCAAAGTCGTCTACTCATACCGTGACAAGACACTGAGCGTGATCAGGTGCTCATCCTCTAATGTGCAAGGTGCTAATCGATCGACCCGGTCTGCTCCATTTCATCCTGTTCGCTTCGCCGATGGATCAGTGGAGCGTCTGCACCTTTCTGTTTTTCTCGACAACTCCGTCTTGGAAGTCTTTTTAAACGATCGTGTCGTACTTAGCACCCGTATCTACTGCGACCATCAAGATGGTGACTGCTCACGGGCGTCACTCTTCAGTAGCTACGACGGCCAGGATACGTCTGAACCTTGCTTATGGGCTTCATTTTCGTCTGTGAAAGCCTGGGCTTATGTTCCGCCAGCCATAAAGGCATCCTAACCTTGTTAAGTCTCTCTAGAAACCGATGCACTTATACGATTACAGGCTGGTGTCTGAGCCTATCCTTCCAAACCAATACATACCCTCTGTGTCTTGTGCATGCGAGATGCATTGCTCTCCATCATGTATATTTCTAGGCAAGAACGAATACAAGCACTTGATAAAACACACTGTGTGCGTAGCTAAAGTTTCCCTTGTGCATGAGCAAGCACATCTCCTTCTACCAGAATACAAGGACCACCAAGAACAACACGGTTCTTCAGGTCGTCGTCCAAGCTGTTGACAAGCTTCTTAACTTCCTCATCTTCTGCTCCAGGCTGTACAGCCAGTCTCAGCATTGACTACGTACGAATGTGACAGTATCTTACCTGCAACCAGACTCCCGCCACACCAGAATCGATGAGGGCTGACTTGATGACATTCAGGCTCACCTTGGGAGGGGTGATCACACTGATGCTCGAATTCTTTGGGTCAGCAATCTGCGAAACGTCGGAGATCGTAGCGAGACCAGAAATGGAAGACTCTTTGGGGTGTACTGGGGTCACATCAAAGCCACGAGCCTTGTACCATTCAAGAACCTGAGTATAGGGAATGAGAAAGGGATACGAAGAGGGTTCCAAAACACGTACCTTGGCACCGTACTTGGTTGGGTCCTTTCTGAAGGGCGTTGCGTAAATTGGCGAAAGGAAATTATACTAGCTCACTCACGAGGCACCGACTACGTTGAAATGCTGAGATTTAAAGAAGCCTGCTTTGGCTTGCTCAACGGCCTGTTTAGCAGTCATGATGGGCGAAGAGAAGAGATCCATTCATTTCGCTCAAAGCTGAACACGCAGAGTGGAGGGAGCACGCCATTGCACCATAGGCAGGATAGTATGAATGATTATTAGCACGGATATAAGTGTGCCACACGCAGAATGCAGCTATTGGAAAACAAAACAAATACCAAGTGGGACAACAAAAGCGAATGAGTAGCAAGGGGCAGGGAGAGTTGTGGTGAGTGGAGAACAGCGCAGAACGCAGCCTGCTGAAGAAGTCAAATATCTACATAAGATCATTGTACTTGGAGCTTGGGTCACTTTTCGGTTGACGAATCAATCCAAGGGCCTTCCAGACTGTGGAAGATTTATCAGTTGTGCTTTTGGAAAGACATGAACAACTTACCAAATGGTAGCGCAAAGTGGACCACAGTAACAAGGAATACCGTTCCAAGTTCGAACCAGCCAACCGCAACAGCAGCCTTCCAGCTAAACACCGATAGATAATTGTTCTTGGACAGAACTGCATTAGCTTGTGCGAGCGTGTTGACGTTCCATTCGCCTAGGCCAAAGTTGATGTTCTTCACTCCACTCCCTTCTCCGATCTTCAGACTACTAGTTATCTGTTGTCGGATGTACCTGAGACAGAGAAATGAGACGTGCCCTTCCAGGAAGCTGTATATCTACTTACGAATCAATCTGACGAAGATAGGCAGCATGGCGCTGGTCGAACGGCTCGGAGAAGTCGCTACCACGGCTAAAGGAGTACATCTTTTGGACACAGTATGCTGTGTATGCTGGTACAACACCGGCCCATGCTCCTAGTAAAACAAGTTGCACAAGTCCGACCAGAAGCCACGCATGAGTTCCCTTGCCGGAATGCTCTCCTCGACGTTTTTTCAGTTGCTCGCAGCTGAGCAGAAGTGCTAGACCACTGAAAGCAAATTGGACACAGCCAATGATCAGCATTGCTCTAAGAGACAACGGGTCAGTACACTGTCGTGAATGCTAGTCCTCTTGTACACACAGGTCAACATTGAGAATATCATCCTCTTCTAGGTTGACGAAATTTGGAAAGCTAGACTGATTCTCCATCTTGTCTTTGATGGAGCCCATTTGATGTATATGTGAGCCTGAAAGACCCATCAATGCCGCCGCAAACCCTAGAACAGCAAGGTGAAGCGGAAGCTCCAAGAGCATAGCATTGAGAGGAGCCATGACGAAGAGAAAGCTGGTTGATAAACACTGAGGTAAACGAGGGTGTGGGATGGGCTGAGGATTTTTGTCGGCTAGGAGCAAAAAGGATGAAGGATGGGTTTCCTTGGAGCCGGTATACGGCCAAGAGAATGGTAATGTGTGGTGTAAGAGTAAAGCACTGAATCTATGAAAAGTAGGCGCGCGCGTGTGGGATGCGGGAAATCGCTGCAAAGATGGAACCGTATGCGGGGCATCTTTTCTCACCGCATAGACTAAGAGGCGCGTTGTGTGGGGCATGGGAAGACTTTGTCCGACATAGAAAATCAGGCCTGGAAAATCCAAATCAACTGCAATTGAATAGAGACGAGAATCTGTAATGAAATGGATGGATTTCCACATAGTTATATTTTACTGGATCCTAATCTTCCTAAACCTAATTCCAGTCCTACAGCCATGTGTGCCAGACGGGCATCGACGGCAAAGCCTTTCTTGGAGAATTCTGCACAGTGTGACAAATGTTCAGTAGTAATATGGTGCTCGACTCTTTACACACCTTGAAGAGAATTGGACAGACCTTTGAGTGGCACGAGGTACTTCTCGATGAATTCGCCGTCATCTGGCTTGGCGACCGGCTCGGGCGAGTCATCTTCTAACTCAATCTTGACGATACATAATTTCATATTGGCCCCAGACATACCCGGATCATTGACCATAATATCTGAGATCGTCTGAATGTGTGTTCTGCCACCATTTTTCTCGTTTCCATATCCTGTTTCTTCTTCCAACTCCCTCAATGCCGCACGTTTTGCGCCTTCTTCCCCTTCCTCCCCTGCATCAACAAGACCCGCCGGCAACTCAACCACGTTAGAGTTCACCGGCGGACGAAATTGCGAAATGAGTAAGATATGTGGTTCTGAAGTAGGTCGTTCTATGATAGCACACACGGCGATAGCATCGACATCGCCTTTCCTTGTCCTACGATCAGCACTCTCCCATTTACGCTCTCTTCCTTCTGGATCCTTCCAAATTATCGCCTTCAAACCTACCCACTTAGCTTCATTGTCTGGCAGTGGCTCGCTTCGGAGAACCTTTGCGGGTGAATTTGTCATTGGAGAAAATGATATGATGTGTCTACGAAAAGCAAGCGGGTGATTGCGTCGATGGTGCAACAAGGGTAGGTAAGTGCTTGTGTTCACCTGATGAAAGGGTCTCTGCGAAATCCTCGTTACGGAGGCGAGGATCATAAGATAAGGGGATGACAAGCAGCACGAAGACATCAATTTGCTGACACGACACCTGCACAGACCCTAGGTGGAGGGAAACCACACCTAAGAGTGCAGTAATGTAATCGATATACATGATCATTTTTTGAAGAGACGAATAATAGACCGACGAGACAACCAAGAGACGCTTTATATAATACACATGTCCAATATCACTTCAGAACCATTAAAAAAAGGGCGTTGTTGCAGTCTGACCGTTTGCGGAAAGCACAGAAGTGGGCGCTGTACTGTTCAAGATGGGCGTAGACCCTGCAGCCACTGTGGAGTCTTGATCGTTTGGCTGTGCAGAATCTCCACCCACGTATGAGTTAGTGAAAGGCGACAAGGAGCCAAATAGCAACATATTGGGCAGGAAAGTATGGTTAGCACCCATTCGATCTGCTTGCCTTTCAAAAGACTGTTCCGGAGCCAGAGGTGCGCCAATACCTATATCAGTGGATAGTGTTGACTCTAACAAAGCCTCTAGAGCTGCGTAGTCAAAGTTGCTACTTCCAGCATTGCCACCTCCACCGGAAGCATCATCCTGCCCCTGTAAACTTTGAATGGGCATCTTGGAGTTCTGAGGTATTATGCTGGGTCTGTTGTTATATCCACCACCAACGCTTTGGGGAGTCGACGATGTAGGAGTGGCACTGGTATTGTAGTGCGGATCATTGGAACCCGAAGAGCGGTTGTGACGTTTACGATACATATTCATACCCTCTTCGCCATGCATTTTAATCCGCTTCGAGGCAAATGAGTCGACTTCTGTGATACTCCTCAGATCCTGTGCTAGATCGGCTTGTCTTTTTCGGGATGCTACATCTTCATTCTCGCCTTCGTGGCGTTGCGTAGGGTCATGTATAGCAATGCTATTCGATGACTTATCCTTGCTACAGGGCAAAATAGGGCGTGAAAGCATCATCACACCCGATCGTGCCACTTCTGACCGGGCGGACAACGCGAGAAGTATTCTCCGCGTGATCCGCAGGTCCTCGAACACATCAGCTCGAACCTGATCAGCGTTGGGGCCTGCAGCATGGGGATGAACGTCCATAAGAGCATAGTGATGTTGCAAGAGGAGACAGGCACCAACACATGTGTATGCAAAGAACCACAGACGGGAATTGAACTTTTGTCTTGTATCCATGAGTCGGTGAATCTGAGACATGTCCATCGTCATGACCACATTGATAGGGATGTTATAACTGAAAAGTTTGCGAAATAGTAGGCAGATTCGGCGCGCAGAGGTGAAACAGATGTGACGGGAGCTTTCATATTTTGGATCTAGCCATCCTTGAATGTAATATCTTTTGTGCAAACTGATGAGTTGATTGGCAACCATGGCCAATACGGCGATCCGATGAAGTGCAGCATGATCAAGATGTTCACGCTCCATCTCAACTTCGGCTTCGAATTCAGGTGGAAGATCTGCTACAATCTCATTGAGTTCTTCCTGTAGCTGGAGTGTGGTGGCATAAGCTTCTTCTTCAGGCATGGCCGTCCGGTCGGCTGCTCGACGATTGATACGCGCCATTTCCAGCTTCACCCACATGTCCGGTAGAATGAAGCTTTCTTCATCATTCTCCATCCCATCTCTGAAGTTTCTCCTGCCGAATAGATATGGGTGCTTATGTGGCTCTTCGCGCACAAGATAGCTTTTCTTGCTTGTACCAGCACCGAACCAATCAAGTAAAGCCAGAGAGTGGAAAAGTCGTACCCTGTCCCGACGTTGTGCCAGTGGCATCGTTGCAGGCGGCTCAACGTCAAGGCCGAGTGAGTACATGACATATGCAGCGCTGGCTAGAATAGATTGGCCAATGCCAAGAGCACGAACACAGGAGATACTCCAGCTCTGAAGAAGGAGCACCCTCAGTGAACACAATGTCGGTTCTTCGAATGGATTTGAGGCAGCAAGAACTCTTTGGGAGGCGTCCAAGAAGAATCCGTGAGCGGGACTACTGCCTACGTGTGTAATAACATCGGCGAATTCGTCCACATCGCTATAGACGAGAGTCAAACCACACATACAGAGAAGCAAAGAGAGAAATTGCATGTTACGACGAAGTTTTGCTTCTGAGAGCGAGTTCCTCTGCTCACTGTTCATCCTCCGTAGTTCTTCATGTTCGCAAAGACCATTTGTCCAGAGATCCGCTTCGTCCACGGCATAATACATCCATCCGATCTCATCAAAGTAATACCGACACATTCGTCGCACTGCATCTGCATCTGGAAGCACTTTCATGATCGTCCAAAATTCACATTTGGCGTCTTCATTTGTGATTGCTTTGGACGAGCTCGTCAAGAATGCATTATGCATCTTAGAAGGGTGTAGACCTGTAGAGGACAGTGTGGACTTTTTGTCTTGCTTTCGTTCCTCTTTTATCATTTGTGCATTTTCTTTGACAGTATTGGATGCTTCCTGATGAGAAGAAGAACCTCTTGGCTTTTCCAATCCAACACGAGAAGCAATATCTGCAAGAAGAAGTTCCATGCGCTCTAGTCGTTGCATTAGCGGAACATTGCCTTGATCACGTCCTGTGCTTTGAGGCTGCGTTCCACCTTCCCAGGTGCACAAATGAGCCTCATCACGATCCCTGCATGCACCGCACGGCCAACCACGGTCGCACTTCAGCTTTCTTCGGCGACAGCCTTCACAGCTAACGGCTTTCTTCTTCCGTTTGGACTTGTCAGCGGAAGTAGACAGATTGTTGTTCTTGTCCATATCATTTTCTTGGTGAATTAACGAGGATTGTGGTACATGACTTTCTTGCGACCTGATCGTCTTTGCTGAACCAATCTGTCGAGAGGCCACTGGCGACGCCAGGGAGACTCGCTCATCGCCACTGGAGAATGCTTTGTCTTCAGAGCCGTAGCGACCAGAGTACAGCGATACATCAGCTCCTCGTCTTTCTGCACTCTGCTGAGGAATTCCTTCGTACGGTCGAAGCGAATTTCCGGGTGAGGTTGTGCCAGTACTGTAAGGGGGAGGGAATAGGCCAGACCGGTAGGGAGGCGATGTGATTACCCTCGCACCGTTATCGGAATATCCGAGGCTTCTTTGAGTAAAGCCTGGTAGAGACCTTGGCGAAGTCATGATGTTTGCATTTACCAACTACGCCTAGGATGTCCCGGACTGTTCAAGGTAAATTGGTGAGATGTCGAGGTATCGGAGTCCATGGAGTGCGTGTCCACTAGAAACGCGCAAGGCACGTGCGAATTGGAAGCAATGCTTCTTTTTTCTTTCCGTCCCTATTCTGGCAAGGTTGCTGTAAAGTGATCATCATGCTGGGACTCAAAGCGACCATGTCGGTAAGTGAAAAGACAATCTACGGTGAACTCAATTGAGATCGTGTGTAGGTAATTGATAACTCTGGTGCACTCGTTGCTGAGTGCATCAATGTACTTCGCACCCCCACCTCTCGTGGACTAGCGAGAATAGGTAAGCCTCTGGTACGCATGATATTCGCGGGTGTCTCATGAGTTGCTCCAGGTGACGAGATAGTTGTGGTCATTAAGAAGGCACGCCCCATTTCTCATGATCAGGTAGGATCAGCTACAGCGCAAAGAATTCGTCGAGGTGATGTGAGACATGCAGTTGTGGTCCGTACTGCCAAAGAAACAACACGAAAACAGCAAGACGGGAGAACCGTACGCTTTGACGACAGTGCTTGTGTGCTAATCAACAACAGAAAGGAACCATTAGGAACGAGGATCAATGGTGTTGTTGGAAATGAGCTTCGTCAAAGAGGCTGGTCCAAGATCCTGTCTCTCGCCGGGAAAGCGGTCTGACAGAATGATGCATCTAGAAACTGTCAATTGTATTATTACGGGCTCCGTTGTCGCTCTTCATTACATATGTTATTTGCCGCTACTCAAAGGTTTCTCTTATTTATAAGTTAAGACAGTTTCAAAGTACAGAGTTCATGGAGTACAAGTACATGAGAGCATTATGCTAAGATTGTGCTTTGGTCGAAATCTTGCCCACGAATAAAACGGGTTATTGTTGCATTGAGCAAGCCATGGATTCCGGGTGCCCCCTGCTGCGTAAGCCAGTTGAGAAAGTTGTCACGAAAGTCACGGTACCTGATGGAAGGGAAGCCACGACTGCGAGCCTGTTTAAGCTTATACGGGGTCAATGGTCCATGGAGCACACTTTGCTCTGCGTTCGGTTCCTTGCTGAAGACATCGTTTGCATATGTCTCCATAAGAACGGCAAGAGTGGCGCTGTGACTCGCGCTTCCCAGGCGCTCGAACTCATCACCACGATTTTGGCAGCGAGCAGATAGGCGTTGAAAGAAGGAAAGTGGTAGTCCGACATCTGCGTTCCCAGCCTCTATGGAGGCAAAACCATTGTTGCGCCAAACAAGATCTACCAGCAATATAACGCAGTCGTTGATTGCGTCACTGGACTGTTCAGAATAGAAAACATCTTCGATTTCCTGCATTTCACCAGAAAACCTGATGCTGTTGCTGCCCGCCTGCTCCACCGCTTTGAGAGCGAGAAAATCTTGATGAAGTTCGCGGACAGTATGGACCAAGCCAAGCAGTCTTGATAGAGTCATAATAGCCCCTCTCGGTGAAAAGACGGGAAGGTACAGGACTAATTGTGGAGGTAAATTCACGGTATGAAGTCCAACGAGCTCATCGGAATATAGCACCTCATGCAGCCGTATTGCAGCATGAAGAAGGGTGATTGCATGAGGGCGTTGGCTCAGCAACTCGCACGCTAGATTGGAGGCGAACTTTGCTCCAGATTGAACCGCAAATAGGTAATCTACGTTGGGGTCGAGTAGAACTCCGCCCCATCGATGGGATACACGACGCTCTCTGCTGGATAGAAGTGCGGGCCAGTTTTGTTTCCCCCATTTCCCCAAGAGGTTTGCTAGACACAGTACAATGGCAGCGACCAGTTTCTCATTTGCACTTTTTGCCAATATTTGTAAAGGTTCCAAAACTTCGTCGTGAAAGATGTCCCATTCCTCCGGCAAAAAATTTTCCACTAGACGTAGAGTGAGATGTTGTTCTGACCATTGCAGACAGTCCCAGATGCGTTGTTTCAGAAGTCTCTTCAGCTGGTGTTGCAGCCAAGCAGTACATCCTCCACATCGCTCTGTCCACATCCAAAGAGCCTTCATTAGTGAAGTGGATCTCTGTGTTGCCTGAACGGAACGGGTGCTTAGGAATGGAAGCTCTTCAGTCTCGACAAGTGGAAGCGCAAATTCATCACATATGGCGCTCGTCATCCAATCATTGATCCTTGACACAGCTGCAGACATTTGGATTGTTTCCTGTTTTGCAAGAAGGGCAACTAGCGAAAATTGATGACCAAGTGCAGACGCAAGTTGGCTAGGGAGTTGAACCTTGTCGAGCTTGTAGCCCAATTCACGAAAAGATTTGACTTCAGTGATAAGAATAGACCCTTGCTTGGTCGAAACGACAGTAACAGGTGGCACCACATGGCTTGCCGAAGGTGTACTTGCCTGCCCAGCAACGTCATCCGACTTTGACTTTCCATTGAGAGTTGTATGGGGTGTTTCTTGCCATATGTCAACGACATCCGACAGCCACCTGACATCCGGATATCGAATGCCGTTGCCTGATGCTGCATCTACATACGCTCTTTGCGAGCTATTATCTGCAAAAACCAAGTCAGGTCGAAACTTCATGTATGTCGATAACAACGCTCCGACATGAATTTCATTAAGGAATGTCGAGCGTAGAGAGAGGACTTTTGTTAAACGATAGTGACGAACATGTTTCCTTTGCGTTATTGTACAGAGGATATGACAAAGATAAGGCCTGGAAATATGCCAATAATTTCAGCAACTTTACGGAGCACATACGAAAACTGACCTCAAAGTTTGATATTCCAAGTGATGAAACAGCACTCCATAACAAGTATCGAGGGTACGTCTTGCACCTATGCTCAGAAAAGAATGAGGTATGGGGATTCTTGGTCCAACAGGGCGGCTATGATGATGTGAGGCATGGGTGGAAGGTGGCGAGAGGAGAAGCACAATAAGACGCAATGCTAAACCTTGTGATTTGACATCCACCCTTCTTCGCCTGATGGCGTCGTCGGTACTGCTGCCCCCTTCGCTGCTGCTACTAGATTCATCGTCACTTTGATTGACTGTTTCTTCGACAGCAAGCGGAAGACCGCTGCGATCCACATTCTTTTCTCCCGTTCCACCTAAGCTGCTCAGGATGGTCAATACGAATTTTTCACCAAAAACGTGACCACGGGCTGGTTTGACTGCCTTCAGAAGACGCTTAGACACTGTTGAGGGTGGAAGCCTTCTATTTGTGCCTTTCAATGCAATTCGGACAATCTGTGTGGCCTCTTTTGAAGTGAATCCTTGGTGAAGTCCAACGGATTGAATACGTTCTGCAAGGTCTCTGAGTAACTTCCGATCCAGTCGATCTCTCGTATCGAGAGCATTCACTAGCGACTGAATTACATCTTGTAGAGGTTTCATTGGTGTAGAACCTTCAAGAGAGCTTTCTCGGATGTGTTGATCCATCGCATGCTTTCATTTCGGTCAAGTGTATTTCGGTCAAAGTGTTGATGTTCGCTCATCTCGCGTCGTGATGCGTGCGTGTGCTTCGCGTTGCTCCGTGCGCAGCTAGCTATCTCTTCGAAGCACTAGCAGCTATTCGGTGGGGAACAGCACGTGGCGTTGCCCAACTTTCTGCATGCGCACCCCAACGTATCGATGTGGACAAGAATTTGAACTTAACCTCATCCCGATAAGCAACGACCTTTGTCGTTTATCGTGCACCATGGCGTCTCTCGCGGCACGTATGATGCTGCGCTCAGCACCAAAAACTACCAAACTGGTGAGTATGAGCAGTAGAATGCATAGTGCTGGAGGATTTGCTCACACCCCTTCACTAGTCTTTGACACGAGCCTCTGTCCCATCCTTTGGGTACTCCAGTCGTCATGTTCACATCACAGCGGAGTCTTCGTCCCTGGCCTCAGGATCAATTCACGATATCCACCCCACTGAGACATTCAAAGTTTCTCTCTCTCCCGAATCTTTCAACACACACTTACTGACAGAAGACGACACTCCCAGCTTGGAAGTAGAGACCAGCAAAGAGCACTTGGTAAAATTGTACGAAGAAATGGTCAAGATGCGTCGCATGGAGATGGCTTCCGATCAATTGTACAAGCAGAAACTCATCCGCGGTTTCTGTCACTTGGCTATTGGTCAAGAGGCTGTTTCTGTCGGTATGGAGTCAGGCATGAAGCCGACCGACAAACTCATTACCGCATACCGTTGTCATCCTTTCACCGTCCAGCGTGGCGGTACAATTAAAAGTGTCATTGCCGAGCTTTTTGGAAGAGAAGGTGGTATTTCGAAAGGAAAGGGTGGTTCCATGCACATGTTCACCCCAACTTTCTTTGGAGGAAACGGTATCGTAGGTGCGCAGGTTCCCGTCGGTGCTGGTATCGCATTTGCTCAGCAATACATGGGTACGCAGGATGCCGTCTTCGCCATGTATGGAGATGGTGCTTCGAATCAGGGCCAGGTCTTTGAAGCATTCAACATGGCGTCTCTTTGGAAGCTTCCGTGTGTTTTCGTCTGCGAGAACAACAAGTACGGTATGGGCACGAGCGCGGAGCGTAGTAGTATGAACACAAATTACTACACTCGTGGAGATGTAATTCCTGGATTGCAGGTCAATGCTATGGATGTACTTGCTGTGCACCAGGCTACTCAATTTGCCTCCAAGTACACACTGTCCGGAAAGGGACCTCTGCTGATGGAGATGGTCACGTACCGCTACGGAGGCCACTCGCTCTCTGATCCCGGTACTACATACCGTACGCGTGAGGAGATTGCAAGCATGCGTTCTTCAAGCGATCCGATTCAGGGACTCAAGACGAAGATGCTGGAGTGGAGTGTCATCGATGAAGCTACACTTAAGAGAGTGGACAAGAGTGCCAAAGAGGAGGTCGATCAAGCTGTCGAAGAAGCCAAGCAAAGTCCGGAGCCCGCTACAAAAGATCTCTGGACCGACATCTACTACAAGGGTACAGAGCCGGAATTTATGCGCGGACGTGAAAAGGAGGAAATCCATTACTATCGTTGAAATGTTGTTGCCATGTAGAGTTGCGTAGACAGACACAATCCATGTTTTCTCGCGTCAATTTTTCGGCGTCTGTGCGCGAAGGTCGAAAGTCCTTCAAGGCCCGACCGTCCTAACTTGCCGACTCGTGCAATGATCCTGTTGCCAAGCCATGCGGTAGAGCAGATGAGTGCGTCAAGACTTGGAATTGTGCGCTTTTCTTCTAGCCAAAGTCGGGTGCGAAAGCTGCCGCCGCCAAAGCCAGTGTGGTCCTGGAGAAAGTCAGACGTACAGGCAGCTAGTGAGAATGCTCGGCGTCGCAAGGCTATGTTCACGGACAAACACGCAATACGCCTTGAAACACTTCGCCCTGAACTCGAATCGCTTCTTCCGGAACGTGCTCGACTAGGTCGTGAGCAGAACCGCATCAGCGATGCGATCCAACAACTTAGTGGACGGAAAAGCGATCGTACATCGCTAGGTGTGCCTGAACATCAGGCAAAGTCTGGTCAACTTGCCGATCTGCAGAATCAAGCCCGTAACATAAAGCAGGAGGCGCAAAAAGTAGCCAAGCAGATAGATGACATCACTTCCGAGTCTCTACAGCTTCGCCTTGCTTTACCGAACTGGACACATCCAGAGGTTCCTGTAGGTGCAGAGCAGGAGGCCAAAATCGTAGCAACAGGAGGAAATAGTGCCTTACTTCCAGAGAACATTCGCAAAGTATTTCAACAAGCCTCTATAGGGCAAGCAATAAAGCATCTAGATGACCTTGAGAGATGCGCACCGGCTCCCGAAAAGGATCACGTAGCTTTAGCAACAAAAATGGGATGGATGAATACACAAGCCTCCCAAACGGTCACTGGATCATCGTGGCCTTTCCTCTTAGGTCCTCTTGCTCTACTCGAGCATGCATTAGTGACATATGCTTTGGAGAAAGCAGTACGAAAGGGATTTACTCCCGTGGTTGTGCCGGATGTGGTCAAGCGTGACATTCTGAGCCGCACGGGATTCTCCCCAAGAGAAGGAAGCGCCGGCCAGATTTATTGGCTCGGGGAAGATGGCAAAGAAGCAGCCTCGAATAGAGATGAATCCGATGATCTGGGTCTAAGTGCCACTGCCGAGATCTCCCTGGCAGGGTTGTGTGCTGGGACGACGTACGAAGCAGCGCAACTTCCTCTTCAGCTTGTGGCAGCTTCACATGCGTTCCGAGCGGAAGCAGGTGCCCGTGGGCTGGAGTCGCGAGGTCTTTATCGAGTTCATCAATTCACCAAGGTAGAGATGTTTGTAATTTGTCAAGGTTCCGAAAGTGAGTCTTGGCTCACAAGGCTGCGCGCTGTCCAGCAAGATATTTTAGAGGATCTTCATGTTCCTTTCCGCGTTCTCGACATGCCAAGTGAAGAATTGGGTGCCAGTGCCTATAGAAAATATGACATGGAAGTATGGATGCCAGGTCGAGGCGGATGGGGCGAAGTATCGTCTGCTTCCAACTGTACAGAGTATCAGTCCCGCCGACTAATGATCCGGTATAAATCACAATCAACCCACGAATCTTCCAAGCATCAGCCAATAACAGAAGCAGGACTAGGTAATGCATGGGCACATACGCTTAATGCAACGGCTGTAGCGATTCCTAGGCTTATTGTGGCTCTGTTGGAGAACTACGGTATAAGCGATGATAAGAAAATACGGCTACCTCGTTCGCTCCTTCCCTATTGGATCGGTGACAAAGATGCCGTGCAATGGGTTGATGATCACTCCATAACACAAAACCTTGCGGCTGTTCGGAGCAGTGAAGAAGCTAAATCAAACGCTTCATCGCCTTTTCAGGCCGCCATTGATAGGGTTCGAGCAGCCGCAAGACGCAGCGGATCCGACCCGGCAAGTATGGTAGCATCCTTCTTACTCTTGCACGAGATCACTGCTATTGTCCCGCTACTTCTGATGTTTTATGCTTTTTATTTCCTCGGTGCTGGTGAATCAATTGTGTCATGGTTACAGGATGCATCTGAGGATGATAACCCCAAGACAGAAAGCGCTGGATTCGTGCGTAGACTGCAAGCCTCTGCTCGCCAATATGTACAAGAAGGGATACAACGAGCGGAAAAGTTCGGCCGGAGGAAAGGCTACTTCGGGTTTGAGCAAGGGAGTGAAATATCAACTGAGCAGTCTGCAAGTGTAGAAGTGCTTGTCGTTGGTACGTTTGCCAACGCAGTCGCCGCATATGCTGTTGTCAAACTTTTGTTTCCTCTTCGAATCGCAGCGTGCATAGCCTTCGCTGGGCCTTTTGCGAGGAGCACAATCGAGCCAATCAAGCGGTTAATTTCACGATGGAGATCGCACAGTCACAAACATTGATGTAATATATTGTTTTGATCTTCCTTAAAAAGGGTGATACTATACATATGTCACGTAAAAGAATAATCGAGTTTACTCGACCCATTCGTACAAGAAGATTGTGTCGGCTTGTTGTCGCTGCCATTGATCATCATGATCAGAGATGTGAAAGTGCGAAGAGACCTCCTCTATAGCAGGCCAGAAGCCTGAGTCAGCTGGTTTGCTAATGATCACGTACGGCTTCAAGGAAGTCATCTGTTGTACTCGTTCTGGTGCCCCGAAAGACCATTCGCAGTGCCCCACGCCACAAATCGCGACCACTACACATTGTTCGTCGCTGGATAGTAAGTGTGCAATGGAGTGAGCGAAGAACGAATCTTTGAGTGCTTGAGCAGCCACAAACCCTTGGTCTTCCACAGGCGGACAACGCTCATAGCGTGCTTGGACGGGGACCTCTGGTCGCTCTTCAGGCGAGAACATGCTTTTCAGATACGTTCGGTGTGCCCAGCTAACATTTTTTATCGCAGAGTAATAGGCGAGCGGCATGGGAGGAATCACTTTCTCGGCGTCGTTCTCCATTTTTGCTAGAGAAAGCTCATATCTTTCTATGTCGAGCTTTCGAACTTCCATCAGCCTTTCACCGTGTTCTAGATGAGAACTTCCCGGTTTTTGAATGCCATCTGCCTGGCCCCTGGCAACGACCTTTGCCCATTCCCGTGGCGGAAACCCACCCCAGACAGAGCCTCCAAGCTCCCGTGTCAGGCAAGCAAGTGGCCAGTAATGGTCATGATGAAATCCTTCCGAGGTTCTGCGGTCAGTAGTGGGGACATTGCCCTGCTCTGATGTCCCCTCCTTGTGCTCCACATCTCGTACTCGCGAGCTGAAGTTCATTCCGCTCAACTCAGGCTGATCGAGAAGTGACCAGTGTTCGAACACAACGTGTACTTTCTTTTGACTGTCTTTCGCCATTGTCAAGATATTGTACAGGACTTGTATCTGTGCCGATAGCACCTTAGCTTGGTGATGCTGCTCTCCTATGAATAGGACTCGGCTGTTCAAAGCGTCTTGACACATGGTCTCGAGACTTTGACTGGCATGATTGTAACACCCTGGTTTCATGAGGGATGTATAAGGCCTCAACGTATCCCATCTAGACGTCTCAGAGTGTGAAGCACCTTTGGGGGTGTCCTGAACCACTTCCTGAGGCGGCCATCTCACCGTCGCTCCAAACGATGGAAAGCCATCACCACGCATGAGTAGCGGAGCTGTCAATCTAGGAACTAGTGTGGAGATTTTCATGACATACTTGCTGGTTCGACTTCTAGCAACGAGGCCGTGGACGCTGAAGCAGAGAGCGTAAGCAAGTCAACTCAGGCAGTTCAACACGTGTGTGGAGGGAAGACCATCCCATCAAAAGCCCTACATCCGATCGCCGGCCAGCGAGGCACGGACGCGTCTTTTCCATTCGTAACTCCATTGTCCTGTCGTAGTCTGGACAGCTTCCTTGCTTCTTTTCTTCTTTGTGCAAACGATATCAGAAAGAATTGTCCGCTCGACGTAGCCGCCTAGCTGGCGAGCATTCGAAATGTCTACACCCGTCCAGCTGACACCCTCAGAAAGAGGCGCGTTTGCTCACTTCTTTGCACTGGCCGATCCTCAGAGCACGGGCTCTATCTCGGGAAACTCGGCAGTCTCCTTCTTCGCCTTATCCGGCCTCCCCTCGCCGGTTCTTGGCACGATTTGGTCCATTGCAGACAAAGACAATCAAGGGCTGTTGCAGCCTCCCCAATTCAGTATCGCCCTCCGTCTGATTGGCCATGCACAGAGCGGTAAGATCGTGACTGACGATCTCGCACAACAACCCGGACCTATGCCCACATTCAAAGGCATAACTTTGCCTGCGCATCTCTCCAGTGGTGCTGTCCCTCCGAGTCGCAGCTCCTCGACAATGGTCCCTCCTGTCAACCCAAATCCTGCTGCTGGGGCTGACATACGCCCTGAAGATAGAGCAAGATACACTCGAATTTTCACTGCTGCTGGTCCCCAAAATGGTCTTCTAGAGGGTGAAAAGGCCAAAGAAATCTTTGTGAAGTCCAAGCTTCCATTTGACAAATTGGGAGCCATTTGGAATTTAGCTGATACAAAGGCGCGAGGCAATCTTGACCTGGTCGACTTTATCATTGGAATGCATTTCATCCAAGGTACGATGAATGGTAGCTTAAGCTCCATCCCTGCAACACTTCCATCTGGTCTCTACGAGAAAGCTTCTGGGGCAGCAACAGGCCACATCCCTATGTCTGCGCAACATACGGGCGGTTCGGCGAGCGGATTCATTTCTAGTCAAGTGACGGGTGCATCACAGTTTGGCTCCCCAGGAAGCCCAGTGACATCAAAGTTCCGGTCGCCAACGTCGACACCTGTCCCAACAGTACTTCAAACGCAAAGGACAGGTAGTAATACACCATTTGCTGTCACACAAGGCGCTTCTTCTGATTGGGATGTCACCCAATCCGAAAAAGTCAAAGCGGACCAATATTTCGACGGACTTGATCAAGACCGTAAGGGCATTCTCGAGGGACAAGCAGCGGTGCCTTTCTTCATGCAAAGCGGTTTGAATGAGATGACTCTTGCTCACATTTGGGACCTGTCCGATATAACACAGTCCGGATCTCTCACGCGGGATGAATTTGCGGTTGCCATGCATCTGATTAATGTAAAGCTCACGGGAGGTGAAGTTCCTCAAGAGCTCCCACAGAATTTGATTCCTCCAGCTCTTCGAGGCACTAAGTTGCCCCAAGCTGTCAATCCACAAGAGACCGATACGCAGCGCGATCTCTTTTCTCTTATGGACGACGATGTGGAGCTTCCAGTCTCTACTGCGACTGCATTTGCTACGCCAGCTGGAACCGCACCGGCTGCGGGAAATGCCTTTGATCCAAGCGCTTCGGTTCCCTCCACAAGCAAGGGTGCATTTGACAGTGCTTTTGATGACAACTTCTTGGGCACAAACAAGGCTGACCCTACTCCATCGACCGGTGGAGGTATCCTGCCTGCCGCTGTTGGCGCAGGCGCTCTGGGTATGGCGGCAGGTGCAGCTGTCCCACATGTACTATCATCGCAGAACACTGGTGAAGGGGATCGAAGCATTACACAATCTTCTTCAAATATCAATCAAAACGAAGGAAGCGAACATCGCTCTGCCCTCGAGACTGCGCAAAGAAACCTCTCAGACGTAGAGTCCAGCAAGGAGAGTGTCACCAAAAGTATCGCATCCGACGCCAACAGTGTTTCTGATCTGAAAACGCGATTGGAGACTGTGCGCATGCGACACCAAACAGAATCAGAGGCTGTCAGTGCGCTGCGGGAACGTCAGAAAGTCCAAATAGCAGAATTGAAAAAGCTTCAAGAGGATTCTGTTCGCGAAGAGTCTGAGCTGAGTCGCCTCAAAGCAGAGAAAGATGAAATTGAACAAGCTCTTATGAAGGATCGGGAAGACGTTCGCGAGATGAAGCGCATCGTTGGTGAACATACAAAGCAGAAAGAGACCCTCAAAGCCGAAATTGAGAAGCTGAAGAAGGAAGCACGACAACAGAAAGGACTCGTCGCAATTGGCAAGAAACAGCTTTCTCAAGCTGAGAATGATGTTCAAAAGTCTCAACAAGAGCTAGAACAGACAAGACTTACAGATAGCAAAGAGCCAGCCGCTTTGGAACATACTGCCTATGCAGAGGCCCCCACAGCGCCAGACCACCCGGAGGCTCCACGTGAGGCCATCACAAGTCCTGCCTTAAGCACACGAAGCAACAACCCTTTCGATCGCTTGACACCTTCTCAAACAGGCGGAGGTCATTCTGGTGTCAATGCAGCAGCTCTTGCTGGTGCAGGTGTTGCAGGTGCTGCAGGTGCGGGTATTGGTGTTGCCGCCTTGAGCCACGGCAGAGATAGCTCCAAAGCTTCCTCGCCAGCTGGCAAGGGTGTTCATGAAGAGTCTGATCCCTTTTTTGTCAAACCTGAATCTACTGCCCAAGATGAATCCCACCCTGAAACGATTCCTGCAACTACTGAAACCCAGGCGGACTTTGATGATGACTTTGGACAATCAGTTCCCGAGCAAAATGATCAACATTCTGTGCCGAACGAGAATCCAAATCAATCGTTCGAAAATGCATTCGCAGACGTAGATCAACCTCACAACAGCGGGTCTGATATTTCATCCGAGAACAAGAATACTGAACCACAATCAAAAGTCTTCGAACATGAAGGTTCTGACCCCGATGCTGTTCATGTTCCTGGATCATTTGATGAAGCTCAGAGGCCCGAAGACGAAGGAGAGGATCAGCAAAACCCTCCTCATGATTTCACTGATTTACAAAAAGGTTCACATGATTCTTCCGATTCACAAGGAGCGGCTCCTGATCTGCAGGACACAGGGCGTATGAATGAAGCTAGACAAGGATCAAATGATCCTTGGCCATCAACTAGCGAGCCAGGCGGAATCTCAGCTGTCAACAATGCGAACAGCGAAAGTTCTGACGAAGATGATGGTCCGGAAGACTTCGAAGGAGGCAAACATCGTGGTGCTGCTGTTTCTGGGGAAGAAGATGGACCAGCCTCGCTTGAGGAAAACCAAATTACAGGTGCACATGCGGAAAGTGCAGCTCAAGCGGCTGACCGCTTCCCAGAAGTCAAGGACGAGGATTCAGTTGCGCAGCCCAACAGCTCCTCCTCAGGTTCAACGTCAGCATATCCTACGGCTACCACTGCAGCTCTGGGTGGAGCAGCAGCAGCTGCTGGTGTGGCTGGTGTGGCTGGTATTGCAGCGACGGGCACATCTGCTCCTCTGACAGCATCTCACTCTGGTACAAGCGATGCTGACGCCTTCCACGATGCATTCAATGATATACCTGCAACGGGGCACGAAAAGTACTCCACTGCCGCCGAATCAACTCCTGAATCTTCTAGTATTCCTACGCAGGCCAGATCCGCCAGTCCTATTAAGACGCGCCGAGCTCCCCCTGCGATTCCTGTGCGTGGTAACACAAGCAATGCCACCGCACAGCCAATCAATGCTGGCCCATTTGCAGGGGCAACTCCTGCACAATCTGCAGACAATGCTGTTGATGACTTCGATGCTGCCTTCGAAGATCTCGGTCCGTCTACTGCACAGAATGCTGATATATCACACGCTGAGAGTTCTGTTGGATTTGACGACGCATTTGGAGACGCCGATGGCTTTGATTTTGTCCCGTCGTTTAGTAGCAACAATGTGAGGACTCAAACAGGCTCCGTGATCTCTCCGTCTACTGCGACAGCGCCCGACAGAACTTTCGATGGATTCGACTCGGCATTTGATGGTGCTTTTGAGCCTGTCACACAAGCATCTACCAGTGCAGGCATCGCAGCATCGTCTGGACAGATCGACTCCAACCCTGACTCAGCGTTCGGCGCAGACGACTTTGCCATCCCACCAGAGGCTATATCAACTGGTAAATCTCCAACCAAAGTGACAAATGACCTCCCGCCTGCCACACCTGCACGACCGGACGCCTCTGCTCGGGACCCTGCGGCTGCGCTACCCGACGATGCTGGGCCTGTCAAGCAGCTTTGTTCAATGGGATTCAGTCGTCCACAAGTAATCCAGGCACTTGAAAAAAGTAATTACCGAACAGAAAAGGCTCTCGAGAAGCTCTTGGCACAATCTTCATAAGGGAATTACGTTCCTTATTGGTTAGGGTGAAGCAGGGTGGAGCAGATAGAGACCAATAGCGCGTTAAGAGCGCTTAACTTCTAGATAACGCGGGAGTCATGATACGGTGTAATATTTAGCTCCACTCCCCTGGCCAGGTGTCAGAAAAGTGCACACTGATGTCCCGCTCCTTATCTACCGCACCGGCTAGAAATTCAATCCATTTTTTGATACAATAAGATAACTGACCGTGATTACTGATCCAGAATTGATCCAAAAAAGCTGGAGTGCGTTCAGAAGTTCACAATTCTCTACCCTTTTGTCGTCATTTCCACACCATTGTCTTAGTATGGAGAAGAAAGACCTGCAAGTAACAAAACCTGACGAGAAACCTTCCATTACATCCCATGCATACGAGTATGCTGAAGAGGCAGTATCTAAAGGTGGCGCGACATCTGATGAGATACTGCTGAAAGAACAGCTGGGATATGAGCCGGAGAAGAGTCTCAATAGAAATCGTGGGCTTCTGACTTTGCTCTTTCAGAGTTTAGCTATTGCCGCTATTCCGTACGGTGAAGGGTCCCCTCTAATTTCTGCAATTTATGGCGGTGGCCAGCTAAGCATATTCCTGGAGTGGATTGTGGTGTGCCTTCTGGACGAATGTGTCGCTCTGAGCCTAGCAGAGCTGGCATCACGATATCCCACTTCTGCAGGGCCTCATTACTGGAGTTATCAATTATCCAAGAAGCACAAGACACTGGCAGCTTACGCTACTGGCTGGGTCTGGCTTATTGGCAACATTACTATGTGAGAAAGCTGCCCGACATGATAAGGCACAGGCAAGGCTCACTCTTTGATGTCCCTACAGAACACTTTCTGTGAATTTTGGTTTTGCAAGCCTAATCAATGCTTGCATTACTATCTACCATCCTGAATTTTCAGCGTCTGCTTGGCAACTTCTCCTAATCTTCTATGCAATTTGCTTAGGAACCCTTCTCATTAGCATTTACCTAAATCGACTCCTTCCTTATGTGGATATTCTTTCGGCTGCCTTCACGGCTTTGACAATCTTCATTGTATTGATCGCACTCTCCGTGAAGGCAGGTGTAGGGCGTCACTCTATTACTGACACACTAGGAGCTTATGACAAAAGCTTTTCTGGGTACGGTGGATTTACTTTTTTCATTGGGTTGCTTCCCGTAAGTAAGTTGATTTCAAGAAGAGGCAATGTATTGAAACACCATGGCAGGCAGCGTATACCTTTTCTGCGATAGGCATGATAACATCTATGGCAGAAGAGTGCAAAGACGCGGCCAGAAAACTTCCCAAAGCCATTGCACTAGCTGTGCCCACAGGAGGGATCGCTGGACTCTTCTTTATACTGCCAATTTGTGCTACGCTCCCTGCTCTCGTCGACATTGTCAATGATTCTGGAGGCCAAGCACTTCCCTACATCTTCTATCGTGTCATGGACTCACCTGGTGGAGGTGTGGGTCTTACGGTGCTCATCCTTATCATTACGCTTTTTTGCTCGATCAGTATCACCGTTGCTGCATCCCGATGCACTTGGGCTTTTGCTCGTGACGGAGCAATTCCAGGCGCCAAACTCTGGGCAAAGATAGACCCCCGTCTCGGTGTACCAGTGTGGTCCTTGTTTCTAGTGACAATCGTTCAGATGCTTCTAGGTATTATCAACATAGGGAGTACTAGTGCGTTCACAGCATTCGTGTCTGTAGGAGTTGTCGCACTTGCCCTAAGTTATGGGATCCCGATTGGTATAAGCATGATGGATGGCCGAAATCAAGTCTCTAAAGCTCTATTCAAACTTCCCACTCCCATTGGGTGGGCGGTTAACATTATTAGTAGCATATGGATCCTCTTTGAGCTTGTTCTATTTTGCATGCCTTCCGCTTTACCAGTGACTGCCACGTCGATGAATTATGCATCAGTCGTCCTAGTGGGTCTAGGATGTATAGCCCTTGTTTGGTACTTCCTACATGCACGAAAATACTACCGAGGGCCCCCAGATGAGCATCTTCAATAGGCAAAGTGTTACAGGGTATTAAAGTTTATTCATGTATTTCTTAGACATGTGATAAATTATAATGATGGGCGAAGATCAGTGAATTACAAGATGCAATTCCATTTTGCTACATTTTGTTGAATCTGATTGGTCTCTCAAGGCGAGACAGTGGTGTGTTTGGAAAGTCAACCTCTCTCGTTGGTTTCCTTATCATCATTGTGGAGTGCATGGTGCTCTACTTCAGCTTGTTGTGGAAGCATTTCTACAGCTTCTTCTTCGAGACCCTCCTCCTCCTCTTCATTCAAACTCTCCAGGGGGCCTCCCATTCGCCCATTAGATCGGGGACCTCCCCTACGTACTCTGCGGTGGCCAAAAAGAACAGATCCACCTACTCCTCGACCAATTTCTTGATCTTCTTTTATTCCCATACACCTTCGAATAAAAATCAATACCGTTTCCATCGCGGGGCTTCCTGAAAAACGGCCACGACTGGAAGCTTGAGTGGCGTAGTACACGGGTACACCCATGATGATGAAAGCAAAAGCGGCCAATGCTGTGAAAAATTATGAATGTCAGATGCCTGGTACTTTAAAGCAACCTGATGACTTACCCTCGCCCGGAGCTGAAAATATCGGCATCAAAAGGAGAAACAATGCCACAGCTGAGAAAGCGATGGGGGTAATGAGCCACGTTTGGTACGGCCTGTCAAGGTTGGGTTCCTTGATTCGAAGATACAAGAGTCCAAGGACAGTTACGAAATAAAAAGACCATGCACAGACCCCGTAAAAATTAACTAAACTTGCAAACCCACTGCCAAATAAGATAAAGAGGAGCACCAAAGCAGCTTGAAGAACTAAAGCAGCCAGAGGGGTTTTGGTTCTAGCGTTTAACTTTCCGAATTTTGAAGGTAAGTGTCCTTCCCGTCCAGCTGCAAAGACAAGACGGGCTGTAGTATAGAATTGGCCATTGAGAGCGCCGAAACAAGAAAACGCTACGACAGCAGCGAAGATCACTCCGCCTGTCGTCCCCAAGATAGCGGAACCGAAATCCAATGCGACTGTATTCGTTTGGGCCACCATTTTCGGTGCCAAAACTACGAAATAAGAGGCGACAGTAGCTGTGCGAAGCTATAAGTACGGTGCATAATCTAAACTTCAGAACATACTCAGAAACACAATGACTACGATTGAAAGACTGATATGAATGACCCGAGGAAGATCCCGTTCCACTCTTTTCATTTCTCCTGCAATATAACTTGATTGATCCCAACCATCAAAAGCCCATAATCCACTGTACAATGCAAGGGCATATGAGCTGGGAGCGGTAGATGAGCCTGCAAACATCTGGCCGAAGCTGCTAAAAGCCTCTTTGGACTCTAGGGGCATCATGCCTTTTAATGATTGTAAAAGTGCAAGAACTGGCACAGCTACAAGAGCACCGAGCTTCAATACAGTAAAGGCTACTTGCGTTCTAGTCCCTAGCTTGGCGCTCAATGCATTGAGTGCAGTAACAGTGAGGACGACCAAAACAGCAATGAGCTTGATACTCCAGCTCGGAATTCCATCCAATCCTTGCTGGTGAGGATCGGATGAGGCGGCGGATGTAGTGTGGTATATGATCCGTGCCAAATACTCTCCAAAAATTGTGGCCATAATTGCAGCGGAGCTTGGCTTTAAACATACGATTGCAGACCAAGAAAATAGATAGCCACTCATAGGTCCGAATGAGTAATTCAGGTAGGCTTGAGCCCCTCCATTGAGAGGTATTGCTGATCCAAGCTCAGCAAAAGAACTTGCACCTGTCCATGCAAGAATTCCACTAAGTAGCCATACAGAAAGACTCGCTCCTATCGAGCCCGTATTGAAGGTTACAATGCCGGGTGAGGAAAAGATACCGCTTCCAATCTGCAGCCCGACTGTTAGTGCTATTCCATCAATCAGACCGATTCTCCTTTCGTCTTTTCTTCTTCTATGTCGAGGAACCTGCCCTTGGTTGTCACTACGAAAGTGGAGCCCAGAAGCGCTACTATGTTGTCCTTCAATTTCACCGTACTCTACCGTACTTCCTGCATCATCGGGTTCATCCTCGTCCTTGCTCAGAGACAACGGTAGTATATGGTCTCTGTAACTGAACCCTACAGATTCGAGTGACAGTCGGTTCAAAGTATTGATAGACGTCGCAGGAGAGTGCGCTGCAGAGGAAGAACTAGATGTTCGTCTCTTGTGTCGCTTTGGTGGCGAAGACTGCAACTCGCTGGCCTCACCATTTGTTTGTGCCGGGCTTGAACGAAGTATGTCTTTTGCTTCATACATGACCAAATCATCTTCGTCCGTATCATGATCGTCATTATTCAGTGAAGTAGTAGAAGCATCTCTCAAAAGAGTGTTTGAATCATTATTGAAGTCATCAAGAGGAGTCTTGTGTTTGATAGGCTGCGAATGAGTGTGCAAAGGCTCGCTATCTACACCTTGTGTGGCTATCGCTGAGCCTAAAGAATCTGGCATTAACGATGCCATAGAGTACCCCCTTGGCGAGCATTCAATCCACCAACGGAGGATTTTGAAGATCATTGCCCGACCACTCAAGCGCGTTGAATTGATTCTCGTAGGTGCGCACGGGGCACGGATGATGACTATTCTTTATTATTCATCTCGTCTGTTCTGGTTCTTGCCGCCACTCTCCGTTGATGTTCTTGCGCATGATAAGGTATTTGTCAGTCAAAGGGATCTAGCACCCATGGAGCCTTATCTCGGCTTGGATGGGTTGTCCACAGAGGTCATTCTCAGAATTCTTGGTCACATTGACAATGCCCGTGATCTTTGTCGAGTAAGGCGGCTCAACCAACGATTCTATAGATTAGGACGAGACACACTGGTACGTAATGAAGTCCTCAAAATTTACCATGGCGCTAACTAGCATTTCACTGTGCTTAGATATGGAAAAATTTATACATAAGGTCATTTTTAGTGAATGACTCACACGAAAATCTTCCAGCTCTTCCACTTGCTCGTCGGAAGAGGTCGAGATTAGGATCTGCAGTGCAAACGCTCCAAACTCACAAACTTTTCAAGCATGTGTCTCGCCGAATCACATCTGTTCCAAAAGTAACTGCAACTTATGGAAAGAAAAGGAATGCTGATCAAGCTAGTGAAAATGAAGACGAGAACCATGAAGATGCAATTGACTGGTACATGATGTATAAAGTATCACATAATTGGCAAATTGGAAATTTTTCTTCTCAGAAATTGTCAACAGCAAAGAGCACTACAAGCAATACACTGCAAAGCGTTGACAAACCTTCTTCTCTATCGCAGGATGGCGTTTCAGGCCCTGATATACCAAACACAATCATTGTGATGTCGGGTGATCTGATCTTCACAGCATCGAGGGTATCATATCAGCAAGAGATGTCAAGTTGTGTGTCTGTCTTCTCAACTGCCCATCTGCATCGAAATGCTGGTCAGGATTCAAAATTGCACCCAGAAGCGCTCGCTGAAGCTCAATTTTCTTGTAAGAAGAGTAGCATTACATGTCTTGCCATCGATCGCGCACCCCTTCGCAAAGCAAATATCGTGAGATTGGCAGTCACACACGTTGATGGATCGATCAGTCTGCTCAAGTACTGCAAGACAACAAAACAATTTGCTAGGGAGTTTACATGCAATGATGCTCTAGAACACGTAGCTTTGGCTGCATTTTGTTTTCCACTCCTTGCCACCAGCACATTGGACTTCAAGATTCGTGTTTATCGCGTCAACTTCCAAACCTCTAGGCTTCATCTATTGGAAGAACACCATAGTTTTTCGTGTCACTGGCCAGCTTGCTTACACCTTGAGCCTCTGGATAGCGAAAAAGGTGAAGGTACATTTGACGACCATCCTTCGATGATCCGCTTAGATATTGCATTTGCGACACCTGTGTATCCACACGGATGGACTGTTGCTATTCAAGAGATGATATTTAGCGGTTCTTCTTCCATTTCAAGCCGCTCAGCTGTCGCTCGGAGATCGCACGTCGTTACAAATTTCGATACTTCCGCAGCAAGTAAAGCGATCAAGAGAAGTGTCGGTGCTGATAGGATGGGCTCTCGAGATGCTGTGAAAGCGAATAGGCTAACTAGTATGAGCTACGAAGATCCCTTTATCGTAGTGGGAACCCGAGACAACGAAGTCGTGTGTTTTCAAGTTGACGGCACGTTCTGTACATCCAAAGCCGTAGAAAAAAGTCTCTCCAAGTCATACAATACTCTCAATATTGACTTTATCCGCACTCTCTACGGTCATACAGGCACAGTTCATAGTGTTAGCTTGAATGAAGGACGATGCGTGACTGGGGGGAGCGACGGAAGCATACGCGTTTGGCGGCTAGGCGATGAAGAAATTTCAGTCGCTCGAGCCACTGGCCTCTTCAGTGCGCTTGATGGGCGCTTGCGAAGCAGCCTAGGCAAAGCCATCACTCTACAAGCCTCGAACAGCCGCTTGCCGCGAAAAAGAAAGCGAAGCTTGGAGGTAGAGGAGAATGCCGGGTTTGTTCCACAAACACTGGCTGACATCCTCCATGACTCAAAGTTGAATAGACCGTTCGCCCATACCTCAAGTACTGGCGCGATTAGATGGGTAGCAAGTGCCTTCGATAGGATAATCAGCGTCAGTTCTACCCCCAGTAACAATATCATGTCAAGTAGCTGTAGAAACGAAGTCGATGCGCTCAAAGATGATGAGCAGATTCAGATTTGGTCATTCTCCAGCTGAAGGCTCTATGCCCACTTAGCCATTATCCTCATGTATGCGTCACTAGCTAGAATCATCTTGTACTTTTAAATTCTACAATGAAAATGCTTTCTCCCATCGCTTAGCAACCAGCGAAATCGTGCAGTGACTGGATTTAGGCAACTACACGTGGATGACTCCACATGAACTCGGAGCTGGAACACAGATTACCGAGGCATTCCCCACATACTCGTGCAGTTCTAGTGGTTACTTCAATAGTTGCCTTTCTAGCCTTCACTCAATAATGACAGCCGCCCTCCCAATTTTAGGACTCCTTACTCTGGCTCTTGGAGTGCTTTTCCAAGTCTCCATTTACCCAAAACTACATTACTCTTTCGGCATTGGAAGAGCTGTGGTGCCCCGCAACAATGATAATTGTCAAATTATTCCCGAATTAGAGGCTTGTGAAGGTACGATGACAACACCCATTGCTGCAGAACGTCAACTGAAATCTCATTGTAGATACATGGTACCACCAACCTTCTGGCTTGTTGTATCTTGCCTGTTCTAGCAGAGCCGGGAGAATGGCCTGGCTACCCAACACAGATTCCCTACACCTCGAGCAACGCCCCGACGACGACTATTTTGCTATTCTAGATACGAAAGCACCTGGACCTCTTGCACAGAATATCAAAAGGGTGAAACCAAGTGGGTTTTTTGGAAACAACGGCAAGGGGTCATACAACCTTCACGGGTTTGGTGTGTATCTAGGGAACGATGGCTTGGGTAGTGATGATTCTATGCGCCTGTTTGTTATTAACCATCGGCCGCAACCTGATGCTGCTGTGGTGGGTGCTAACTCCACTATTGAGCTGTTTACATCTAAACTTGGAAGCGACACAATGGAGCATGTTCGAACATTCGCCGACCCTGCCATTTCTACGCCCAACAATTTGGTACCTACGGGTCCGGATTCCTTCGTGTACTCCAATGACCATTCGCAGAAAGTTGGCCTTGGAAAGAAGTTGGATTTCCTTTTGTCAAAATCAAGTCTTGGTTACTGCGATCCCAAAAATTGCAAGATTATTGCATCTCCAGTATTGTACCCTAATGGCCTTGCAGGAGTGAGTTATCTTCTTGCATATTTGAATTTGACGGCTCACAAAAGAAATTAGGGATCACAGTATCCAAATAAACATCAAAACATCATTTATCAAGCAAGTACCGCAACCCCTTACATATTTGTCTATGAATTACAAGCTGACAAAAGCTTGGTGCTAGTGTGTAGGACAAGGTTTTAGTTGATTTTTGACTAAATCCTCTCTCATAGGTTGACAAGATTAAAAGCAATTATCCCATGGATAACATAAACATTGATGAAAATGGAGATTTATGGATCGCTGGGTTCCCTAAAGCGCTCAATACGCTCAAAGACATCACGTCGCTTTCGCCTGATACGCCGGGACCTTCCATAGTTCTGCGTGCCTCGAAAAATAAGGGTAAAGATGCGTTTTACGGGCAAAAGTACACAGTCGAACATATTGTCGAAGATGACGGCCATGTCATTGGAAGTGGCACTGTTGCTAACTTCGACACGGAAAGAGGTCTTGTCTTTTCAGGAAGTGTGGTTGGACCATCTGTCATATGCAAGGTTAACGGTGTTTAGACATGTAACATGTACATACAAGTCCTTACCATTTTCATCGAAATTAGCTGAAACAGATGCTATCAATTACTCACTTTATTGCTTGTTAAGAAAAGAAAGCAGGCGTGACCAAAACAAACGGTGATCGAGGTGTAAAACTCCAAAAGATTGCAGATAAAAGTCACGCTAAAATTGATAAGTGTGAGACTAGCTCGTCCACCCACCGCGAACTCAGGCTTACTTAAGATTGTTGTCTGTACTCTTAAATGATCCCACGAAACATTACCCAATATTTCTTCTGTGTAGTCCATCGGGCGGTCTGATCGCTCACAAAGTATCCATATGTCCAACGTTTCCCTGTTTCTCTTGTCCATATTCATTGCCAATGTATTTTGCCGCTTTCAAAATGACTTAGGAGCTAATGAAAACTTGGCATACGCACCGAATCAGTATCGAACATCCTCAAATAGTGTTGATCGGTATGATGGAATACCAGATCTATCAAATACAACCATTTTGCAAATACAGCATGGTCTGGAGTCTGGTTTCTTTAACAGTCAGGACCTTGTAAGAACATATCTCAAAAGGATTGAAGAAGTGAATCATGTTGTAAATGCTGTGATAGAGACAGCACCTAAGGACATATTATTAAGCGAGGCAAAACGATTGGACAAAGAACGGGCGCACAAGCATGTACGAGGAAGTTTGCATGGTATACCATTGCTTATCAAGGTTAGTTGTCAATTAATGCAAATGTTCTTCAAATCACAATGAATTTGCCTTTTCAGGACAATATTGCAACTGATGCGAGCTTGGGTCTGAACACTACTGCTGGCTCCTACTCTCTCTTGAACTCCATTCCACCTATGGACTCTCCCATAATAGCTAAATTGAGAGAAAAAGGTGCAATTATTCTGGGAAAGTCTAATATGAGTGTTTGGGCTCAAGATCGGGGTAATCTCACTCAGGGTTGGTCTCCCCGTGGTGGATACACATCAAGCGCCTACTACCCTCAAGGCAACCCTTGCTCATCTAGTAGCGGAAGTGGTGTATCAGCTTCTATAGGTTTAGCCGCAGCTACGTTAGGCACTGAGACTGATGGGAGCATCATCTGTCCAAGCTCACGCAATGGTGTAGTAGGAATAAAACCAACAGTGGGCTTTGCAAGTAGATTCGGTATAGTCCCTATATCTTCGACTCAAGATAGCCCCGGCCCTATAGTGCAAAATGTTGATGATGCTGCGATAGTATTGACAAGCATGTTCACGCCACACAATGAATATCAAGAGAAATTAGATAGTGCGACAGCTTCACAGCCAAAACACATTCGAAATAAGATTGATTACGCTCAAAATCTATTCAAAGCTAACCTTCCTGGTAAGAAGAGGCCACTTTCAGGAATTCGCATTGGATCCACTTCTGGTCTGTTTCTAAATGCTACCTACAATAAGTTCGACCCTGAAGTCAACAAAATTTATCATAGCGCGCTTAAGGTCTTAGAGGATGGAGGGGCTACCCTTGTAGACATCACCTTCCAGGGAAATAATGAGTCATGGGTTGCGGAGGCCAATGATGCAGAGAGCTTGCTGCTTTCATTTGAACAGCAATGTGAGTCACATCTCTGCACAGAAATTTCCTACTGAATAATCAACACAGATACTCTCAATGAGTATCTATCCTTTCTCAAAGACAATCCCTCAGGATGTCCAAATTTTGGAGCAATTATCGAATTCGCAAATCAGAACCCAAAATTAGAACTTCCAGGGCCAGAGACAGATCAGTCAACGTTTTTAGCGTCCCTCCAAACCTCTTACTTCGAACCACAAAGGCCTGCTACCAAAAGTCTAGGGCATGACCGTAAAGTGAACAGAACATACGTTGAAGCAATTCATGCAAATCAGAATTTGGCTCGAATACTAGACGATACTCTGAAAATGAACGACATTGAGGCATTAGTGGCACCTTCTGATTCATTTCTTTATTCTCTAGCAGCGAAAGCAGGATTTCCCGCCATAACTGTTCCTACCGGTTTTCTCCGCAACAATGGGTCAAATGTACCGCCTATGGAGGGGACAAGGCCAATTTGGCCATTTCCCGGCGCCCCAGTAGGTCTTAACTTTGTATCGAGCAAATGGAGTGAAGAAACACTACTCTATATCGCAAAGGGATATGAAGTTGTCTTGCAAAGAAATGGTGTGGGCCGTTATGATGGGAAACTACGGACAAGAAGAGAAGCAACACCAACTACACAGATTAAGGATGTACAGCTCCGATCACATCAAAGGTGCTCGTAATTTCATTACAGAAAGTGTACACAGAGAGAGTTTAATCATCGCTTTCAGCTTCTTCGAATTGTACCAACTCTGTGCCTTCTGCACACATATTACCGCTTTCCACAGTCACTTTTTTCACTGTCCCAGATCGAGGAGCCCGTAAAGTATGCTCGGTCTAGACAAAGTATGAATACGGAGCGAAGCAAACTTTTCAGAACTTACCTTCATAGCCTCGAGAACAACAACAATGTCCCCTTCATTTACTTGTTGACCACTTTTTACACGTACTTCTACCACTTTGCTTGGCATTGGTGCAATCATGCTTCCCTTTGATTTTGTCTTGCCTCCATGAACTTCTCCAAACCATTTGGGTGCTACAACATCTACTTCAGTGTGATGTGTGTTCTCAAATATGTCAAGACGTAGTTCCGTCGACACAGGCCCAGACAATGCTGGTGGGGTAGCGATGATCTTTGCACTTGTTGTACCTACTGGAATATGAGACGCATCAAGAGTTGCATTCGCGTCAAGCACAGGTCGCAATAGGAGATCTATACCATTTTTTGACATCGACATGTCAAAGTCGCCCGATTTAACACCATCGACTGCGACCGACACACGACCTTCCACGGACGAGATCGGCGTAACCGTCACTATAGTGATTGGTGAATTTGCTTCATCTTCACTATCCTGTTTTTTTAAAGCTCGTCGTCGTAAGAAATGTTTTGAAGATGGAGATTGTGCAACAGACTGTCTAAAGCTTCCAAACTCGTTAGCACTCCATATGTTGTCCGGGGACCTATGTTGCGCATTGTTATACGTTACCCTCAGCAAGGACATGAAAACAGCAGCATGTACTGCAGTTTTGAGAGGGAGGGGCTCCTGAGGATTCTGCTCAGGGATAAGTTGATCCTTGTACTTTTTGATGAAACCAGTTTCTAAGGCAGACCCATCTATAAAGGCTTCTTGTCTACATAAGTTGGATAGAAACTTAACGTTGGTTTTTGGCCCAACGATGTGTGTCTGTTCAAGAGCTCTCCTCATTAATCGCAAAGCTTCCCTTCGATCACGACCGTGAACGATAATTTTGGCAATCATTGGATCGTAAAAAACGCTCACATCATCCCCTGTTCTCACACCAGTGTCTACGCGTATACTGGCAATGGCAGAATCAGAGTCTACTGTCGCAGGTGATAGCAGTGCCGTAGTGGGAGCGGGAAAGTCAACATAAGATAAATGACCTACATCGGGTAAAAAGTTTGCGTTTGTATCTTCAGCATAAATTCGTGCTTCAAAAGCATGCCCATTTCTTTGGATTTGACTTTGATCCAGCGGCAGACTGTTTCCAGCAGCTGACTCCAACTGCCATTCGACTAGATCAATTCCACTGACCATTTCTGAAACAGGATGCTCGACTTGCAAGCGGGTGTTGCATTCTAAGAACCATGCTTCATTGGTGTCCGCATCAAGAATGAACTCCACAGTACCTGCACCTTGATAGCCAACAGCGCGTGTAGCTGCTACTGCTTTGAGGCAGAGGTCTTTTTCAACTTCGTCCGGCAAATGAGGAGCTGGCGCCTCCTCGATAATTTTCTGGTGTCGACGTTGGACAGAACAGTCCCTTGTACTAATAGCAACATGTTCGTTGTGAGGGTTGCCGGAAGAGACGATTTGAACTTCTACATGTCTGGGCTTTGTCAGATATCGCTCGATCAGAACGTCCCCATCTCCAAATGATGTGAGTGCTTCTCTCCGAGCACTTTCTAGTTGCTCAAGAAAATCATCAGCACTCTCTACAATTTTCATTCCTTTTCCACCGCCACCCTTAACGGCTTTGATTAAGATTGGATACCCGATCTTTTCGGCTTCTCTTTGCAGGACTTCATCGCTTTGGTTTGACCCATGGTATCCTGGCACACACGGAACTCCAGCTCTAGACATGATTTCTTTTGAGGCACTTTTTGAGCCCATAGATACGATGGCTTCAGCTGGTGGACCAATGAAAGTAATACCAGCAGAGGAAAGACGGGTCGCAAATTCTGCATTCTCCGAAAGAAATCCGTATCCAGGGTGCACCATCTGTTTAGAATCTTAATGCATGATCCATGTTAGACAGAGTACATACCTCAGCACCAGATCGTTTGCATACTTCTATTATCCTGTCCATCTTCAGATACGATTCCGCAGACGGAGCAGCACCGATGCAATATGCTTCGTCGGCCTTACCGTACTTCAGTAGGTAGTATACAGAGGCAAATTAGTACTCACAAGTGCAACATGCGCAGCTTTTGCATCGGCTTCACTATATACAGCCACGGTCTTGATGCCTAGTCTTGCACATGTTTTAATGACGCGGCATGCTATCTCACCACGATTGGCAATGAGAACTTTCGCTGGAAGAGGATTTCTTTCAACGGAAGATGATTTGCAATTTGCAGAGGTAGTGAAAGGTCTACGGCCATGATAAAAGTTCATGGCTTGTTGCTCGGGCTGTGCATGAAGAAATGATTGCATCCTCTTGGTAGTCATCCTCTTCTCGCTCGTGGAAACGCCAACAGTCACCTTGCGGTTGGTTTGACATTGGTTATTCTCAGGTGCTAGAACGGCAGTGCGATACCCAGCCATCCAGTCCAATCCAGGTCCCTTTCTGACACCCTGCCAGCCATTTTTGACTCGCGAGAGCATGTCGATCAATAATGACAGGAGTTGAAGTTAGATTGTTCCAGTTCTTCTACCCCGCAAAGCTTGGAGCGGAGAGCACGGATTCTAGTCCGAGACCTATGCGCCCCACGTGCCCCATTGAAAATATCTTGTACTGTATTGCGAGCTCATAATGATGCCTGAAAATAACAACATGGCAAAGGAAGCAGACAAGAAAATCAGTGTTCTATTCTGCTGCCTCGGAAACATATGTAAATGTCATTCAGTCAATTTTGAAGCTTGGCATGCTTAAGCTCCTCATATACAGGTCGCAGCCCACTAGCTGAGGCAGTCTTCACTGAAATGGTTCGGAAAAACGGACTCTCATCCCATTTCGGATCAATCGAAAGTTGTGGGACAGGTATGAGTTCAGCGATAAGCACTTTCGAAAGTATCTGACAAGTATTGCGCAAGGTGCATATCATGCTGGTGACCCCTATGATGAAAGGACCATTGCTATCTGCAATCTAAATAAGGTCCCCATCGATGGCGTTGCTCGAAAGTTGCGACCAGACGATTTTGCCCAATTCGATTGGATATTCGGGATGGAGTACGTTTAAACAAAGATTCTCTTGGTTCACAATGTTCTAATGTTCTACTTACGTAGCACCAATAACGTTCGAAACATACAGAGCATGAAACCAAGGAACTCGACGGCAGAGTAAGTCTTTCACTGGTCATGACGCACTCCCTGTACAACGCTGATGTGCTCACTGAACTCAAGAGTACGATTATTTGGAGCTTTGTGAGTCACATAATCGCAGAGTTAAACGATTGTTGAGATCGGGTCTACTCAAATGTTCCAGTGATGACAATAAGCCAATTCAAGATGTAAGTAACATCTTGTCGATTAAGATCATCATGCTTAGTTTCTCATATACAGCCATACTATGTACGAACTTGATCTCAACAACATGACATGCTCTTACTTACGCAATATATTCCAGGGAGGGGATCATGGATTCAAAGCCGCTCACGCGCAATGTGTACGATATTCTCAAGCTTTTCTTCACAAGCTTGGATTTGATAACGCATGTCTCTAGTGTCCCTGAACATTCCCCGACATAGAAAGCGCATGAAACACTACAATTCTTAGGCCATAGATCCCGGCATCTAAGACACGTAATACAAATATTCTTAAACTAAGTTGTGGACGTGGACCGAGGCTTAGCGCCTATGTTGTAATAATGTGGGGAAACCCCGCACAGTCATCTCTTCCGAGTGTGCGCTACATGATTGCCATTCCTGTAGTTTCCACACAACGAAACACATTTGTTATTCACAATGGCGTCCAGCACTTCTCATGAGAATGAATCAGCCAGGCGTCTCGCGGCCATTGCTGGACAACTAGGTATGGTAACTTCTAATTCTGTTCAAGTTGTCGCCAAGAAACCTGCAAAACACCCTCAACACGAATGGAGACATCTACCGAGCTTCCGCGAACTTCCTCGCCAAGGTGGGTTCCCAGGCTGCGCTTGGAAGGTGTGGGGTAAAAATGACCAGCTTGGAACGGTAAATCTATTGACGCAAAGCCTGGTAGCTCGTACAGCAAAGGAAGAGATTCGAACCGGTCAAACCATTTCCTTGAATTGGGCAGCGCATCTTCCGCTGAGTCCCTTCTTCAATAGACGTGCTGCGCAGCATAATATCTGGGGAAAAGGTGGACCCCAGATTCTAGAACGTAGACGTGCAGTCAAAGAAGGAATGCGTCTCAAAGGCTATGCAGTGGACTCTCGCCATGACGAGGATGAACAAAGTGCTCCGATATCGGACGATGAGCTTCACATCAACACGCAGAGCGGAACCCAGTGGGATGGACTTCGTCATTATGGCCATATCTCTCTCAATTGCTTTTATCAAGGAATTCCTCGAAAGACAATTCAAGACCAGTATACAGGGAGGGACAGTCATGTAGGCAACGAATCCTTGTTAACCACTCAACCAGACAATGATGCACAATCTGCTGCATCGCGCTTAGGAATCCATAATTGGGCTCAGCACGGGATTGTGGGCCGCGGTGTGCTGCTGGATGTATGGGGATACCTATGGCGCAAATATGGACGTGCCCCATATGATCCCTGCTCACCACACGCAATTTCTCTGGAGACTATCAAAGAGGTAGCTCGTGCTCAAGGCGTTCGGTTTAGACAGGGTGACATTTTGCTATTACGATTGGGATTCATACAAAGGTACCAGAATTCGACGCAAGAGGAGCGTAATGCTTGGAACTCTGCACCCATACCATTGCTTGCAGGTGTTGAGCAGGGAGAGGATGTGGCGGCGTGGCTTTGGGACAATCAGTACGTACAACCAATGTACCGGAGATCTTTGCCTGACACTGTTCACAGCTTTGCTGCTGTTGCATCTGATCAGCCCGCGTTTGAGCGTTGGCCATGTCCTATGGAATCCCCCTTTTTGCATGAAACATTGCTAGGGTGAGTCTAGAAAAGTTCAGTTGACACTCATTTTCTTACAAGTGTGAAGTTTTTTCGGTATGCCCATTGGCGAGATGTTTGTAAGTTTCGCGAGTATGTTACACATACACCTCACTGACCAATCGCCCACCGCAAGGATCTGGAAGCTCTCTGTTCTCATGCCCAAAAAGCACGCCGTTGGACTTTCTATTTTTCCAGTTGGCCAATGAATATATATGGAGGGGTTGCTTCACCTGCAAACGCCTCTGCTACCTTCTGATAGAATGAATGAGCCGGTAGAAAAGTGTCAAAGCTCAGCTGATAAATGAATAGTATCTTGTATTCGTTAGACTTAGCTACAGCTAATTTTTCTATGAATTATGCGGAGCTTCTTGCACTTCCAGCGCAGCCAAACTTTGTGTGAGCGATGCCAGTTGTTCCCTGGAAAATATCAGAGATGTCATATTGTGACACAAAGCTACACTCACTTAAGCTTGAGTAATCGACTGACCTCGCCATCCACATCAACCTGCGTTGTACCAGCTTTCACCTCCGCTTTGGCCTTGCGAACTGCATCGCCTTGCACTCGTACTTGTTCCTCTAGGGCTGTATATTCAGGTGTGGGGTTTTTAATTTTAGGCGCACTGCCCACTGAGCCAGCCGAGCCAGCCTTCTTTGCGGCCTTCGCAGCTTTCTGTGCCGCTTTCTTACTAAGACCCTTCTCCGTCTCATCAGAAGCCTTGACAGCCTCGCCACCAAACATAGACCGCCACTCGTCTTCCTTCTTCGGATCAATGCGAGAGAAGAGATGCACGGGCTTACTAATCTTATGGCCAGGCAGAAGGTCAAGTGCAAAGTATGCTTTAAGCGGTCCATGTTGGGCGACGGCTTCTTGTTGTTGATCCGCATCTACAATCCCACGATTCTCGATAGGTAGCAGTCGAGGGGGCGCATCGAGCTGCTCACAAATTGCATCAGCTGTACCAGGCATAAACGGCTGGAAGACTGCAGACAAAGTGTAGATCAAGTTCACCGCCAAAAGCATGGTTGCATCACATCTCTGGCGATGCTCTGCAAAGAGAGTGTTGTCCAATCGAATGTCTGAGAGGAACAAATTACCGCGAGCACTAATTTGCATTGCTGTTTGAAGACCCAGGCGGAGCTTCACGGCATCCATGGTTGTTGCATAACTCGAAAGAAGATCATTGATATCACGAATGAACGAAGCAATCAGCCCGTCGGAGCTTCCACTGCTGGGCTGCAAAGCGTCAGGACCCGCTTGGAGACCCATGCCTTGGGGAATGTCCGGCAATACACCGTCGTATTTAGCCGTGAGAAACTTCAAAACTCGGTTGACAAAGTTTCCAAGATTGGCAAGAAGTTCGTTGTTGTTTCGGGCGACAAAGTCACTCCAACTGAACAGAGAATCACCTGACTCAGGCCGATTTGCTATCAGATAGAAACGCCAAACATCCGCAGGAACCCCAATTGTGCCTGCTTTGTCCCCAAAAACACCGATGTTCCGCGATTTCGAGAATTTTCCTGATTCATACTGCAGATAGTCTGTGGTGCTAACGTGGTGAAGCTTTGTCCACTTCTCCCGCGTTCCGATTAAACATGAAGGGAATATGACTGTATGAAAGCGCACGTTATCTTTCCCCATGAATTGGAAGAGACGAACTTTATCCGGATCATTCCACCACTTTTCCCATTCGTCAGTGTAACTCGCCGTGATGGAAGGATAGCCGATTGGCGCATCAAACCAGACGTAAAGAACCTTGTCCTCGAACCCTTTCACAGGCACTGTTACTCCCCATTTTAGATCTCTGGTCAGACTAAAAGGTCTCAGCCCTTCTTTAAACCAGCTTTCTGTGATGTAACGACTATTAGCACTCCATCCACCTTTGTGTGCGGCTTCTTTGGCCCATGCTTCAGTTTCCGGCTGTAGCGTGTCAATACGCAAAAATAGATGTTTCGAGTCACGCTGGACTGGAGCAGTGCTACACATTTTGCACCGCGGCTCTATGAGATCGATTGCGTCCAGGAGTTGTCCACATTTGTCACATTGATCACCCCGCGCATCCTACATAGATTGTTAGCAATCAAAGATTGTGGGTTTGAAACTCACATCATAGCCACATCTGGGACAGATTCCTTCCACATATCTGTCTGCCAAATACCTCGCATCTTTTGGACACCACAGCTGTCTGACGCTCTTCTCCTCCAGGAAACCGTTTTTGTACAACTTCAGAAATATGCTTTGAGCAATAACTGTCTGCGCTGGTGCGCTGGTCCTCCCAAAGTGATCAAATCCAATGTTAAACCATTCGTATACCTTAGCATGAAGCGTGTGGTATTTGTCAACGAGTTCTTTGGGTGTGATGCCTTCTTTTAAAGCCTGGGTTTCTGATGCTGTCCCATACTCGTCTGTGCCACAGATGTAAAGGGTGTTTCTCCCTCGGGTACGAGAGTACCTTGCATAAACATCAGCACTGAGTGTTGATCCAATGATGTTGCCCAAATGTGGGACGTTGTTCACATATGGAAGAGCAGAGGTGATTAAAACGTTGTTTTTGCCAGCCTCAGGAAGGATCTTGATAGATTGGTCGAATGTCGTCTGACCATCTTTTCGTGGCCTCAGCGTCTTAATCAGTATGTCCTCGGACGATATTTTCCGTGTCACGGAGTCAGGTAGATTGATCGGAAAAGGAGATGCCATAATGCGAAACGGTATGGCAATCGAGAACGACAACGATGAAGAGCGGTCGGTCGAGTCAAATAAGATTGCCAAAATCGTATTTTCACGTGTTCTTATTTTTGGAAGTAAGAATTCGTTAGGGTGAGGTTGTCTTTCATTATCCTGCCTGTAGTCTGCCAAGATGGAAGACAGTAGGGAGGCCTCTCCGCCACCTTTGCTAGCATACACGGCATCACAACAGGCCAAGAATAAGCGACCATCGCTCGGAAGGCAGAAAAATGTGCCCAGTAAGCGTGCAACATACCGTCCCAGAAAGAAAGAAGAGCCAATCGTGTTCGATGAGGCAGCAAGGAGAGAATTCCTAACAGGATTTCGCAAACGAAAGCAAGCCAGAATTGAAAAATCCAGAGAAAGGGCAAAGGAGCGTGAGAAAGAGGAGAGAAGAAAGATGAGAGAGGATGTGAGTATTTCCAGCAACACGGGTTGTCCAATCAGACTCATTCATGAGAGTAGACTCGTAAAGCACGAAAGGAACAAGCAGAAGAGAATGTTAGACAAGAAAAAGCCGCATACGGCGGCGGTAGTGAAAGCACTAGCGGATCAGAAAACGGCGAAGATGGTAAGTTGCTCTTCATCACGTCCCTAGCTATCCTCTCAATTCTTTTCAGACCGGCCCTCACCTTCTGCATTTGAAACTGAAGAGCATCACACTACCGTCACCGTCGAAACATGGGATCCGAAAGCTGAAGACGACAAGGAGAAACAGGCAGCGAAGAGCAAAGCTGCCACACGAGGTTATGCGGCCTTGCCCCCCAGCTCTAGGCGCGCAAGCAAAAAGCTCAAGAATCTCAGTCAAAACAAAAAGGCATCTTCGTCCTCTGCCAATGATATCAGTAGGCTTATCGAAGATGAAGGGCGTATTGGAAGTACGTTTGACCTTGATAGTGAAGTCAAACATGTTCAAGCAAATGGGAAGTCAAGCAAGGCCCCAAATGATGCTAAGAAGAAATTCAAGTACGAAAGCAAATTAGAGAGAGCGCAAGCCAAAGCGGCGCTTCGTGAATCCCGTGTCAAGTTTGCAGAAAAGCGTAAAGAGGCAGCCATGGCCCATGGTCATCAGCAGCGGGGTGGGAAAAGCAAAAAAGGACATAGGCGGAAGTAGACTCATCCACTGTACAATTAGAAGATTGTCCGTACACGCACGCAATGTAACCATATATTGTATTAGCCTCGCACGAAATGAGTCAAAGCACGTGGCGCGCACTTCCTCCGTGTAAGCAGTGTGTAAACCTGGACACAAGGAGGAGATTTTGGAACCTTCTACCACAACCATGTCGATGAATTTGTCCGAGAGTGGCACAGTGACACCAGGTGTCGCCTCGTCGCTGGACTGCTCGGAGTCGTCGGCTCCCACTTCACCTGGACCCTCATCTGAGCACGAGGTCGAAAATGGCAAACCTATCATCCGCCCTCAGGATCGGCGCTCTGGGCCCTCCGGCTATCGATTCTCCACCACCTGTGCAACTGTCGATGATCCCAATCACAAGGACCAATATGGAGCGAGCTCTGCACCCATTTATATGTCAAGTACTTTCAAAGGTCTTCCTGGCGCCGAGTTCGATTATTCGCGAAGTGGAAATCCTACTCGAAGTATGCTTCAACATCACCTCTGTCAATTGCAGAATTGCCGATACAGCTTTGCCGTGTCAAGTGGAATGGCCTGCTTAGACGTTATCACGCGGTCTTTGAAACCTGGTGAGCGCATTGTCGCTGGTGATGATCTTTACGGTGGTACGCAGAGACTCCTTGTCTACCTCGCCACACACGGTGGCATCGCGACAGATCATGTGGACACAACAGATGCCTCTAAGGTAGAGGAAATTCTTGCAAAGCGCTCGCAAGACGCCTCTCTTGGCGAATGTGGACCTGTCAAGATGGTGCTGCTCGAAACACCCACAAACCCCTTGCTCAAAGTCTGTGATTTGGAAAGGTGTGCTCGGGCAGCGAAACGCTATGCACCAGATGCCATGGTGGTTGTGGATAACACGATGATGTCACCATACCTCATGAGGCCCTTAGAGCTTGGTGTAGACGTTGTGTATGACAGTGGTACCAAGTACTTGTCGGGGCACCATGACTTAATGGCAGGTGTCATTGCCTGCAATCGTGAAGATCTAGGCAAGCAAATGGCTTTCACAATCAATTCGATTGGAAATGCGCTCACACCAATGGATTCCTTCTTACTTCTTCGAGGCATCAAGACCTTGGCAGTACGTATGGATCGTCAACAATCGAACGCCATTCAAGTCGCATCATATCTGAACTCGCTCGGATTCAAAGTTAACTACCCAGGTCTTCCATCCCATCCAGGCAAGGATGTGCACGACGCGCAAGCATCTGGACCAGGATCAGTGCTTAGCTTCGAAACTGGCGATAAAGAGCTCAGCGAACGTATTGTTGGTGCTACAAGATTATGGGGTATTAGCGTCAGCTTTGGCTGTGTGAACAGTCTTATTAGTATGCCGTGTCTTATGTCGCATGCGTCCATCGATCCCAAAGTACGGGCGGCACGGCGTCTACCAGAGGATCTGATCCGCTTGTGTGTGGGAATTGAAGACTCACGCGACCTAATCGAGGACCTAGAATCTGCGCTTCTTCATGCTGGTGCAATCCGGCGGCGCAGTGTTCGGAATGCTGCCGCTCTAGGAGAACAAGGGCGCGTGCCTCCCTCCAACAGCGCTGCAAGCCCCGCAAGTGCTGGCACCTTCTTTGCACGAGTCTTACAAGGCCGCATGGTAGGCGATGCCGAAATTGCAGCCTTGGTCGAAGGCGTGGATAAAAACAAGATCGAAACGCGCGGCGGTGACGACGATACCTCCGATGATCACCATCACGGGCTAACACAGACACTCCTTGTCAGTGCCCCAGGGAAAGTGATTCTGTTTGGAGAACATGCAGTTGTCCACGGTGTAACGGCCATCGCAGCAAGTGTTGCCCTGCGATGTTATGGTCTTGTTGAGCCTCGGTCTGATGGTAATGTCAGTCTTGCGTTGCCTGATTTGCACGTCGTGCATGAATGGCCTCTTGATTCACTTCCGTGGTCCAAAGTCCCCGATTCTAAACCTGAAGCGCCGTCTTCAGACCTCAATTCGGCACTGCATAAAGCTATTGAGCAGGTTGTGGGCCTCGTAGCAGGGGAAAGTCAACGCAGTCATGCTGCCAGTGTTGCCTTCTTATATCTTTACATGCTTCTCTTCGACCGTCAAAAAGTACAAAGTGGACAAGCTTTCACATTGCGCTCTGTGCTTCCGATTGGTGCTGGTTTAGGGTCTAGTGCTTCGCTCTCAGCCTGTCTTGCATCAGCAATCTTGACCACGCAAGGGCATGTAACTGATTTGACTGATAAGTCACCTGAAAAGCAAAACCTTCTCAATAGTTATGCCTTCCTCTCGGAAAAAGTCATTCACGGAAATCCCTCTGGTGTAGACAACGCTGTCGCAGTGCATGGAGGAGCGATCTCTTTTGCTCGTGCTTCTGAGCGCACGAAGCGAACAAGCAACGCCCTCACCCAATTAAAGGGATTCCGTAGTTTCCGTTTCTTATTGACCGACACGCGCGTCGGACGTGACACCAAGAGCCTCGTTGCTGGTGTGGGTCAGCGTCTTACGGCAGATCCGGTTGGTTTCGGAGCAATTTTGGATCATATCCAAACCCTCTCGGACCGTGCTGTGGCACTCTTGACCGACACCCAGTCTGCAGACAGGAATGCAGAGCTCCAGACACTGGCAGAGCTCATTGATGCCAATCATATGGAACTTATTCGTCTCGGCGTTAGCCACGAGTCCCTCGAGCGAATTCGTACTGTGACGGCTAATCCGCGCTTCTCATTAAGTACGAAATTGACAGGAGCTGGAGGTGGTGGCTGTGCCGTCACACTCATCCCCGATACAATGAGTGATGAAGAGGTTGCACAACTCAAAGCTCAGCTTACACAACAAGGCTTCATATGCTACGAAACAACTGTCGGCGGACCCGGCGTTGGTCTTCTTCCAATTAGCCCGAAAGATGTCAGTGATGCCCGTTCTCACTTCCAGTCTAGTGATACCGACAATGCATCGTTTGCACAATGGGCAGAAGATAAAGGATTGTGGATCAAGAATTAATTTCACGTTGTGATGAACGTTGATAATGATATATACTCTGACTTGTCGTAATGTATCGGATTGTCGAGCATGTCGTTTACTCGCTGTTGGCTCCACAGTAGTCAACTAAGGGTGCATGCCGTGAGATGGGCACTTTTGTTGTCGTTGATGTCTACTCACCATACATTGCTGGGTGGGCTGTAGTGGTGTTCAAGATCTGTGTGGCTAGAGATGAACCGTTTAGAACTGGATTGGAATGAGGGGTGTCAGTGAAACGGAAATTGGTGAGGCTCGCTGCAAGGGGACGTGAGAAGAAGTGAAAAGGATTATTCTCCAGCCATACCTATGATAGGCTTAGCTGGCTTTTGGCCAATGTGTCCAGCAGCATCATCAGGCCTAGAAGATACGTATGCAATTCCTGGATTATCTTGACTCATATTGCCGTGGAGTTGGAGACCAATGCTTTGCACATCACTATTGTTTTTGCCCGTGTCAATGAACAAGTACCCATCGAAATCATTCTCTGAAATACAAACGGTGTTGGGGAAAGCATCGCTCAAGCTACCAAACACCTCCACCCCACAAGGTATGTGGGCAAGGGCCTGAGGCTTCCAGTTTTTGCTGTCATCACATTTTGAAAAATCAAAATATACCAGATAACCGTTGGATGCTGAACACTCCCCCGCCTTTTGAGACAACAGGTCTCGAGTACACCGCTCCGACAACACAGCCGGAAGAGCAACAATTAGGAAAGCTAGCGTGAAGAAGAGCATTTGAGCGTTGAGTAAGAGCTTTATGGAGTGCTACCTCGTTAAGCAAACAGCCTCTTATTTATATTTGTTTGGCTCAACCACGTTCAGGGCCACATATATAGCCATAACAAAGTATTCAATATTGAGGGGCCAGACTCCGAATAACGAAACAGGAAATGAACGGACTTCTTCATCTTTTTAAACCCAATTATCTGCTTCATTTATTAATTTTGTGATCAAATCCTCACAGTTCCGATTTCATTGAAGCACTGAAGTGACCCACTAGACAGTCTTTCACTTCCTACACAAACGCACAAGTGCCAATACAAACTAGATAATAACTATTCTGGGTACGGTACATGAAAGCGGCCAAAACATAGGTAGGTCAATGGTGTCGAATAGCAAGAACAAATGGAAGATGGATTATTGGTCGGCTAAAAGATTCTACAAACCTATTGCGCAAAAACCTCTTGCACATTTGCAGATTCCTTCTCGGCTTCCTCAATACCTTTGGCCAGATGCTCCATTTCTTCTTTGGGGACCTCTGATGTCTCGGAACGCAACCGGTTGATGAGCCTGGTAGAAAGAAAACAATAATCAGTGACTTGGTCGCCATGTATGCTTCTCATACGTACCGAATACCATTGACTGCCTTTCGGAAAGTACGCTTGGCATTGAACGCAGACTTGATATCGGGAAGCAGATCGCGTTGGTCCCCACTTTCGCGTGCAGCGCTTGTTGCCAGCCAGGGATGATCCAGAGCTTGCTGTGCTGTCATACGACTCTGAGCATCTGTCGTTAGGAGCTTGTTAATGAAATCACGCGCCTCTTGACTGACGCCTTGCCAATACACTGCAGGTTCGAAAGCATAATCCGCATTGACGATTGCTTGCATTTCTTCCATAGTTGTGTCACGGTCAAAAGGAGTATATCCACAGAGCAAAAAGTACGTAATGACACCGGTGGCCCACATGTCTACAGGTTTCCCGTGTCCACTACTTCAGAGTTAGTATTTGCTACAACGCTTAGCAAGTGACACATACACTTTTTTGAAGATCTCGGGTGCCATATATCCGGGGGTTCCGCACGTCGTACTGAGCACTGTAATTTTCTCGTCATCCACCACCCTTGATAGTCCAAAGTCGGCTATCAACAAATCGGAGTCTTCGCTTTTGTCTCGGAACAGGAGATTTTCTGGCTTCAGATCTTAACAGTAACTCTGATTAATATTCCCGCTCATGAAATTGAACATAGAATGACTTACCTCTGTGAACGATACCTTGATTGTGTAAATAAAGCACAGCTGAAGTGATTGTCTTGACGATATGTGCAGCGTCCCTGGCGTAGAACTGATAAGCGACATCTCAACTACAATAGCGTTCATATTCACTGTTCATAATAGCTTCCTCGTTCACAGATACGGTCAAAGAGTTCTCCACCTACACAGAGGTCTGTGACCAGGTATAAGTTGTTCATGGTTTCAAAGTAATCCACGAGGGTGACAATCGAACGATGGCCCTAGACAGACAGTCAGATTGAAGAAGCACATAGCTCAACTCCCGAGACTCACCTGCGACACTTTCTTAAGTGCAGCAATCTCATTGCGGACCATGTGCTCACGACCTTCCATCAGTCTCTTACTGATGACCTTACAAGCATAGTATTGTCCCGTCTTGATATGCACTGCCTCCTTGACAACCGCATAAGTACCTTGACCAAGCGTTTTACCAACCTTGTATCTACAAGGAGATGTCAGGGTTGTGTTCTTAGTTTGATTGCAAGAGATACTCACGCACAAGGTACTGTCGCTGTGGACATAGTGAAGGATTTCTGTTGGAATTATTGACAAGAAGCGTTGAGAAAAAAAGGCGGAAGTGATGGTTCTGGCGAGGCAGTGTTTTAATAATTGAATCTATCTAGGACAGGCGCGCTTTTAGCACTCGCAGCAGTGGCATTACACCTGTGTTGTAAGAGGCCACACACTTTGCTACGGGAACGTTTTCATCATCTCGACAGTGTAATCGGCAGGACCGAAAAAAGTGGTAATACTGGGTCGAATCGTCCACTCTTAAAAAGCTGTGAGAGGCAAAACTCACTGAGCGTCTCTAGGCATCTCCCAATTTCTTCGACAAGGAGGACTTTGTACTTCACCTTTGTGGATTGATCCCATCCTTGGGAACAAGAGCACAACATCCACAACATGTATTCTACAAGCAATGAGCGGGCTTTCCATCGAAAGGTTCAGTCATTTCGACATCTATTAGATCCAACGGACTTGGTCCCTGGGAGGTCCACTGCTGATCTCTATAGCCTGAGGCATTTATGCCTTCAAGAACGAGGGGGCATCCCTGACCCAACGGCTGTTTCGGGTACGCTGTTTAATACTGATTCATCAAAGTCATCTGCTTCTAAGGAGGAAATTGGATGGATGAGAGCCCAAGCTTGGAGAGTTTTGCTCGGATACATTGGCCCAGAAAAAGCTGAGTGGTCACGTACCCTGGAAAAGCAACGGCAGGATTATTATCAGTTTGTTGCCGATTTCCTCCCTTCTCCGAGCGAGTCTTCAAATGCAACATCTTTCACTCCAAATGATGCACTGCTCAACCAGATCTTCCAAGACCTGTATCGCTCAAGGAGAAGACTACTCTCCTTTTATCATCAAGAGGTTCCAGCTAGCAAATCATGTCCGCTCGCCCCAGAGCCTCCCAGTAAATCAGGGGGCGTCACTCCTCGACTCACTGGAAGGCACGGACCTCTGCACCGATTGCAAGCCATCAACAATGACAACGAAGATCTCATGGAAATATCAAACAAGCCACCAGCAACGCTGCAGCAAGATGATGACATGTCTGTTAACGACACAGACTCGCTACATCACAAGTTTGTAGATCGACGGTGGCATTCGTTGCTTCGTATACTCTACATTTACGCTCTTCTCAATCCAAGTCTAGGATATGTGCAAGGAATGAACGAGGTGCTCTTCGTTTTGCTGTACGTCTTTGGAACAAGCGCAAGCTTACCCTCGGCAGTGTCCAATAATGTCAATAGCAAATCAGGTTCGTCTGCACATAAGTCTGATGATCACTACGATGATCCCGGAGAACATGCGGAAGCAGATGCATTTTGGTGCTTTTCTGCTCTCATCGGCGAGATGCGGGATTTATATGATTTCGAAGGAATGGACTATGCGCAAGCTCGCCTCAGCGCACTTAATGAACGAAAAGACGGCTCATCTAGCCAGAGGGACTCCGGTATGGCAGCGGTGCTGAAGCGCTTCAGTCTACGCTTGAAGTGGGTTGACGAGGACCTTTGGAATGAATTGCGCAAACATTCATTGGACCCCGCTTTGCCTTACTATTCCTTTCGATGGCTGGCATGTCTCATCAGCACAGAGCTTCCTCTGCCCTCAGTGCTACGGGTGTGGGATGCATTGCTTTCCGAAAGCAACGATACTCATCCGGATGCTGATCTCGCGCCTAAAGTCGACTTTCTCCTCGATATTTGTTGTTCGATGTTGACCAATATTCGTAAACAGCTACTCGATGCGCTTGGTGGTACATTGAGAGAAGGTACGAGTAATGAAGAGGAACACGACAGCTTCTCAGGAGCTATGGAAGTACTACAATCTTATCCTGTTGATGACATCGAGGCTATTGTCGAAAAAGCATGCATTTATCGACAGAGGAGGATAGCATCTCCGCTAACAGGAGACGCACCTCCTCTCTCATTTGATGGAGATGACACTTTAGCAAGTATACGTAATCGTGCTATCACTACGCTTCGAGCATGGGGCTCACCTTCCTCGACGAAAACGTCCTGGCTCACCCCGCGCAAATCTTCTGCAGCTTCTGATGGTGATGCGAGTACACACTCGACACCTGCATCAACGCGTTTACAGCGTTATACAGAGGCTCTTCAGACTAGTGATGCTGCTGCTACGATAAGTAAAGCAAGTACGAATATGCAGGCCAAGGCGATGGCTTCTTGGTCAGGCACACGGAGTTTATCAGCGTCCAGTACCCCTTCGAAAATAGGACAAAACGGTAAAGCATCGCTTGCGGAGCTTGGCAACGGATGGTTCAGTCGAGTAACGAATGCACATGATGACATTTCTAGACCCAATGCTGCAAGTGAGCTGCACCCTGCTCTTCGCTGGTCGAGAGATAGCATCCCGCCAAACATACCTTTGCCAAACGTCAATGACAGTCCCTCGCGACGTAACGAGTTCATAGCCCCAAATAATTCCGCTCTATCGGAGCGGGCATTGGGAGCTGATGAGAACCCGACAAGGTCACCAGTGATCTCAGTGGCAGGTACTCCTCCCACGCAAAGTAGTGGCCAATTTGCATACTTGCCTTCCTTGCAGGGTGTTTCTACCTCCAGCCCACGATTCTCCCCAAGGGTCCCTTCAGGACCGAAGCCACTGCTTTTGCAAAGATCTGCGCGCCCTCCACGCGAGAATGGAGTGAATGGGACCCACATCGTTCAGGACGACTCATCCAGTCGTAAAGTGTCAACAGGCCCTTTGGCGGCCAATGTGAGCCCCAAGGTTATCTACAGGCGACGAGAGAATGAAAGCATAAGTTCTCGACGAGACAGTTCTTACACAACAGCTTCACAAACAAGCAGTGCTTATCAAGACGAATGGACCGACACGCCTGTGCTCGATGGCATTGCCGATGATAGTACCTCACAAACATCCAAAAGCGACATTAATCCGCCAGCGCCACCCTTGAAAGACTTGAATCATCAGTTGTCCCCTTCAATCACTCAGGGCTATGCAAGTTTTTCGGCACAGCCTTCTTCACCACTCGCAATGAATGACGCCTTTACCAGTCGACCGGACGCAGATAAAAGTTCGATTATAGAAAGCAAAGGCACCGCACCTGCGTCTGCCTTTGCAAGAACGCGCACTCAAGCAATAAATTTGCCTGTGGATGATTCGAGTGCAGGCGCAAAAGTACATTCGTTAGAGTTTGGCCAAATTGCAAGCAGCAGTGATGTTCCCTTGGCTCAGAAAACATCATTGACGAGAAAACCACATCGGAAACTCAGCGAGACAACATCTGGTGCTGGTTCAGAAAAGACATCTTCCCTCCATAGTAGTTCTGCTAGTGTGGATGAGGGAGTATTTGGCTCCACTGGACCTCGCCGCACATCTAGGAGAAGTCGTGGAAGTATACAAATGTCAGGATAAAGCCAAATAAGTGCGAGTATGCTTGAATGTCGAAGGCAAATCACGGCGAAACTTCCGAAGGGAACTCCGACAGTGTGAGCCACAACACAAACGTTTTTCCATGGCAAAACTATATTTGACCAATAGCACCCTTGATTAGTAGAAGCTACCATTGTGCACCACACAACTTTATAAGCATCATGGCATCTTGTCTCGTTCAAGATAATTTCAACTACGCACAACCACATGACAATTTCACTCTTCTCTTTGATTTCTCTATGGGGCTTATTGTTTGTTGTCGTGAAAACTTCTGACAATGAGCATTTTGCGAATCGTTATCCAAGGTTCGGTATCACGCCCGATATGGAGGAATATAGGATGCTGTCACAAGCCCCAACTCCTGCGTTCAATAGCGAATGGTCGCAGGATCAGAACCATTTTGTGCAAGCGTTAGATCATGCTTTAAGATCATTTGAGACCACCTACACACCTCCTGATATGCAAACAGCTGGGCCACACTTACCACAAGATGCTGACATAATGACCGTAATTCAACGCACGACTGAAGCCATGCCAAGGGATAGCGAGATAAATGCATGGCTCACAACCGAGCAGACGTCGTGGGCAAGGTCGGTAGAGCAAGCATTCCAGAGCGCAAAAGTAAGCAAAGTGCTACAAGGTGACCACATGCAGCATCGACAACGCATATTTTTGTTGCAGAGATTTTGGGAAGCAATAAGTACGAAGACAAAAGGTTTTTGTGTCTATACTAACTTTTTTAGCTCGCAATGACCTGAGCATCCACTCGTCCGAGTTAACTGTGGTGTTGAACCACGCTCGCGTGATGAATTGGTTACCTGGCATTTACAGTGCTTCGGAAAGACAACGTCAAGAGAGATTCTTTGTTTTTGTACGATTTCTGCTAGAGTGTATCATAAGGCATAAGAAATTTGATACAGAATAATTGACGCTCAGATCTCGAGGCATCTCGATGTAGTAATGGCGAGGTTGGTGTGATCACATTATATGCAGCGATGGTAGACGGATACATTTGAAATTCTGTATTACCACAAGTTTTACAGGGATTTTTGTGGACTTGGCAGCTTCCTTCTGATCGCAGACGGCTGAACTTGATGTCCCTTATTTAATCCCGAGCTGTAATGTGGCTGTCATCGTGCTGTGCTACAAACAGGAAATTTCAGTATAACAAGAGGCACATTGACAAACAAAACGTTTCTTCACAGATTCCTCTCGATGCTCCTACAATTTTTTGAGCTCTTACTATTTTGGACATATGCTGCTGCTGCATCTCTAAACTCCCTTGAGAATGCAGAGAGCGTAACAAAGTTCACTTCCAAAACTTCTGAGGCTCGTGCGATGCAAATGCAAAGGAAAAATACCGTATGCCCCTTCTTATGTTCTGATACATACAAACAAAGTGTTACAAATGCAGCTATGTGGGCTTCGTCTACGACAAATAGAAGGTATTCGGATGACGAAGGTACGAAATACCTGTCATACAAAGAAGTTTGGAGGAAAAAGTTTGGTAAGTGGAGCTGATAGGTACTCGACTACACATTAAGCGATACAAGATGCAAATCCATTAGCACAACCTGGTGTTGTATTAGGTGCACATCTGCGTGATCTTCAGCCACCCATTGAAAACTTTTCTATGAGAGAGAAGCAGCTTATTAAACGACAATTCAACATAGATGTTCTGATAGCACTGGGCATAATTCCAGCACCACAGAAGTTCTCCCTCGAAGGAATTATGGATTGTGAATCGGAATGTTCAAAAAATATGGTAAGAAGGTATTTTTTACTTGATCTGGATTGATGTTAGAAGCTCTCTGAATCAATACGTACAATTTATGGCCAAATAGACGCTGCTGTAGATCGAGCTATCGCATGGGCCAAGACAACAAAATGGCAGAAAGGAGGAAGGGCTGTTGATGATTGGAAAAAATGGAAGCCATTTTCGTCCATATTCGATAGATGGAAATATCAAGTCCGTGAGCAAATATCTTTCTTTGTTAGGATGAAGTTCACTTACTCTGAGAATTGAAGGAAATAAAGAGAAGCAAAATTACGGAATCTTCCGGAGCGACGTATACCGTTTCCTGCCTGATCTGGATTCTTTGAGCCAAGAACACCGTCGAAGTCTAACCTGCAGATTTCACGAGCGCTTAAGGCATGCTATTGAGCAAGATGTGGACAGCTCCACTCCATTGAAACTCAATAGCAAAAACAATAAGAACTCTTCCCCTTTCTATCCATCAAATGAGATGGTTCGCCAAATCAAAGACAAGATTATTTGCTATGCAGTAGACTACATGTCCTCTCCCGCTGGACGAAAGTATCCCAAGACTTTTAAAAAGAAAGACATAATCTGCCGACAAGCAGGTGAGTCTTTCTTGTTGTTCTTTGAAGTGATTGGCGTTGACTCTCATCAGTGGATGGAGATCCGAGAAAGCTCAGGATTCCAGGAATGATGAAACTTCTGCTCAAGGAAGAAACTTTTCAGCGCCTCATACTAAAAGAAAAAGAGTCGCTCATAAAAGATATACGTTTGAGTGTAATGAAACTTATTGAATGCGGACCTGAGGACAATCGACACAATTCATTGTCAGATACTCAACGAAATGATCCCCCTTGCCATACCTCTCAAACAATTGACACGTCAAGTTCTTGCACCCAGAACCCGTGTTCCGTTTCTCATGAGTCACCACCCTCATCATCGAGAAAGGAACAAAGGGCGCAGCAAATTGCTAGTGGTTACATCCTTTCACAACATATGGACGGCTCAGTATCCGGAGCATCGCCTTCTGATTACTCCACTGTAAGGTCGTCTAAAAATCAAACATTTACGGACAAGGAGAAAAGTTCTTCTCCTAAAAAGATCGGAAATGGGTCACAAACCCCCAATAAAGCTGTGTCCGATGAGCAAGAATTTCTAAAGATGTATGAGATTAAACAGATGTCACCTGAAACACTAAGTTATTTTGATTGATACTACAAAATAGCTTAGACTGGAAGCTGACTAATCACGCTCATTTATCTGCTTGGATGTCACAACAATCAATGAAGTTGTTTGCACTGCCTCGTCGCGCCGCGCAGGCACTCAGGATGCGAATAATGACTGAATACTTATACGTGATTACCTAGAAATGATCCGAAAAGATTTCAAATCATATCATGAGTAATATGGCTTCTATAGCGTTAATCTTCTTTCTCTTAGCAATCTATGTTACACAGTCTATTAGTGTCCCATTACCTCCAACCGGGCTGACTAGCGCAGGGAAAATACCATACTTTTGGGACGCAGAAACATCAAGCCATGAGGCACTGCGAAGCTATACTTCTACTGATGAATACAAGCGAGCTGTACATCATGCGGCCACTTGGGCATCTTCGCCAAGCTCGAGGAAAAAGGTTGAGCACTCTGGTTATATGTCAACTTACAAGGACACCTGGCTCGAAAAATTTAGTATGTTTGTACTGGAAATATTTCGTAAATCTAATATTCATTATATCTCAAGAAAAGAGGCCCAACTCGAGGCCTAGTACAATTACCAAGGGCCTTCTTCAGAGATTTCAGCCTGCAATACCTGAAACGACTTTAATAAACAGAAACTTGATGAAGTACAAATTCAACATGGACGTCCTTCACGAGCTCGGAGTACTTCCTAATGCTAACAAGAGTAAGCAGCACCAAGAAGCGTCCGGAACAAATTCGTCTCAAGGTGGTTATGAAAGTGTAAGAAACGGATACACTGCTTTTAGTAAAGATTCTCATGCTAAATACAGACTAAAAGATTACACTCTACCCTTCGTGAAGAAGACATGGAAACGGCAGTTCTCAACGCGCTGAAGTGGGCCAGCACAAAAAAGTTCAGAGCGCCAAAATCCGCATCAGAGCAAAATAGTAAGACTGGGGTGACACTCGCCGAGGAATGGAAATCCAGGATCCAAGCATCAGACAATATAAGTAAAGATAGTTTTCGTCATCATATTGCTCGCTTTCTCCCTGACTTAAGTCTATATGAGCGAGGAGCGAGGAAAGCTATCATGACCGAGTTCAATGGTCGTTTTTATAGAGCTTTATTGACTGGCGATGTTAAAGTCAAAAGTCACCCAGCACTACATGGAGATTCTTTTCAATTTACCAAATCTAATGTACATGATCGCAAGGAGAGCTCTATTGTGGAATTTGAGAACGAAAGTCTTGCAAAAATCATGAAGTATTTATATAGTCCAGCTTACCAAAAATGTCCAGCAGGCACGATTTTCCATATTGATTTAGTGCGAGAGGGAATAGGTGTGTCACAGTCAATAATGCAAGTGAAAATAAGCTGACGTCTTACATAGCAAGATATGGGAGATTTCGATATGAATGGGCAAAACCTTTGTACTCAAAAGATCCAAGATACTTACGAATGGACGACCAAGAGAAATTGTCATTTACAAGAAGTCTTAACATGAGGCTGCTTAAAGAGTCAGGTCTTGATAAGTACGTCATAGAAGCTAAACTGAAAAAAGGACACGATAAAGCGTCAAAAAGAAAGGTGAGTATGTAGCGGAATGGTACTTACGATGATCGACCATGTTAACCACAATTTGAAGTCTCGTGCACATAAAAGCCTTTTAATGGACTTAGATCATGACGAATTGTGCAAAATTACAAGTTCGTCGCATGGTATTTCCAACCAATTATCAAGAGAGGTTAAAACTGTGAATGCTTCAGATCTAGCAGAGTCCAGCAGCTCTGGAAGTGTGCAAGCATCTATAACGAAAGAACGCTATACAAATGTACAACGAACTAATACGAACGAGCATTTAATGTCGGTGCCTTTGCTTGAATCTTCAAGTGCATCTGCTCCTAGTGAACGTCCTCAAGGCTCCCATCATAATTTAGTCGTAGAGCAGAGCCCCAACATCCAGGATATTAGTTCACAGTCAAGCAACAATATCCAGCCTGACTCATACCACGAATTCACAAAAACACGCTGGCACGACCTCCCTTTTGACGGATACCAGGACTCTCAATTTTGGCGTGATGAACATTTGCAAATGTCACCAGGGACTAGGCACTTTATTGAACAACAATACAACCAGCCCTTCTTGCAATACTAAGTAACGCACAGAAGTCCAGCGGAAAGATACGTACGGATCGTTATGAAAATTGTACATGTTCAGAAATTTACATAGCTGATTCCAAACTAGTTGCCTTTCGATTCAGGCACATCATGTGAGTCAGAATCGCTGGTGATACCAAGGCTTTCTTCTGTCTCTTCTAGTAGCTTCTGCCGAGCTTTTGAGCTGTTCCCACTTTGTAAGGGCGCATTCACAGACGGATCATCGCTTTTGTTGAGCTCGTTGTCAGCATGAGAGTCTGCTCCGGAATTATCTTTGGAATTTTCTGCGCTTGCATCAATGTGGCCAATTCTTTCAGGGGAATGCGAGTTGATACTTTGTAATGCACTCTCTACCGTCTGGCCACTTCTCTCCTCGGAGGTGACCATTAGACCGCTATCGCTCATGAGCAAAGAATTCCCTCCACTACTTAATTGAGGTGGACAACCAGCACCTTGAATGTCATGTGGTGGTGTAATGTGGCTTCTGGTGGGAGATATGCTCAACACTTGATCCGCCGCCGGCACATCACCTGAGGACGATAAACTGTTATCTTCTTCTTTAGATCTTGATGAAACATCATCCAGATTGTGGATATATTGTGATCCTTGCGAAGTGGTGTCTACGTTCTGTGCTGCTTCTTTCGCTTCTCTCAGCTGTGCACCTCGCGGCTTTCCCAAACTGAGCTTTGGTGCACCGCTCTCATCAGGGCCCATAGCAGGAGAGCTTATACCAAATTTTTGGGCCACATCAGGGGTGAGATCTGTACTAACCCGCAGCAGGTCCCGGAGAATTTCGTTCTCCTTTCGTAAACGCTCTTCCTCAATATGTGTCTCAAGAGCACGCCCCGAGCATTCTGCCTCAGGATCTCCTTGAAAGCCGGTATATCCACCTGTACCATACCAGCGCGGATCTCTCGAACGTGAAGAGCCATATCCTTTTCTACCTTTTCTTTCCTTCCCCCTTGACGGGGTGGATGTCCCTGTGGATGGAGGCGACGGCACTTGCGTGACGATTGATCTGCTCAGACCGCCTGATGGTGAACCAACTCTATACCCTTCCACATCGAAAGGGCCCCGCGCATCTTCAGGGCCGTTACCTTCATTACTTCCATCTTCATCGTCAAATGCTTCTCCTTCAACTTCTCGAAGTGCCAGGCGAACAAGGCTTCCCAGATGTGCGAGCTGCTCGCTGAAAGCCGTATTAGTATGGAGATCTGTCCGCTCCGCTTCATATGAGTTGCAAGCTAGAATCGACTCATAGTGAGATGTTAACTGTAATGTGTGCTGCTGGGTTGCATGGGAAAATGCGCGAAACTTGGACATGATGGTCTCAAGAATACCCTCATACTCACGCAGCAGAAGATTGATCTGTTTATTCTCGTGTGCAAGGCTCTGATTTTCGTGAACAAGCTGTGCGTTAAGCTTTTCTAAGTCCGACTCGAATTTTTCCTTGGAGATGTCGAGATTGAACCGTCGGAGGGTGTAGCCTGTACCAGTATGCAGGGCTTGTCCCTTGAGTTCATCTGCCTGTGCTTGGAGAGATTGCGAAAGCGCCTGGTTGGCTGTCAGCTGAGACGAAAGCTCAGACACAAGTGCCCAGAGCCTTTGTAGTTCTTCCCCTTCCACAAGCGTCATCTTCTTGTCAACCAGGGTATTGTCAAGCTGGTGGACACTATGCTGTGCGTGTGTGTGACTGTAAGTCTAGGTTAGATGGTCATGGCGCGTCGATATTGACCACGTGCCTGGCAGGAATAATTTTGGTGGAAAAGTTGCCTTGCTTCTTGAAGTGACTTACTTCGACATTCGAGCAATGCCAGCAGCGGAGACTTCCAAGCCAGGGCACCGGCTTGTTCGGTATACAGGTCATGAGAATATCCGAGCACGGCTTTGTTTGTCTCTTTTGACTGGAAGACCCATTATCATCTCAGGTATCCGGTCAAAAAGCACCTCGCCTGGTCTTCGGGAGTACGAAGCAGGGTTTCTTCGTTTACTCGAGAAGTTGACAAACGGGACAAGAATAGAGATTGGCTATACAGGTACATCGCTCAGTTTCAAACCAGGGACTTTAGTTGGTGGGAACATTTCCCATGATTGTGGTACGAGCCGCGAAGTGGGCTACTTTCTCGAATGGATTGCATTACTTGCTCCTTTTGCAAAGAAAGAGCTTAGTTTGACTCTACACGGCATTACTACCGGAAGTAATGACACAGGTGTAGACACCATTCGGACTGTCACTCTTCCTATACTAAGCATGTTCCTACCCACGGCGTCTTCGTTGGCATCCGCGCTCGAGCTTCGCATCACTGCACGGGGTGCTGCACCACTAGGAGGGGGAACAGTTTTTTTTCGATGCCCTCTGCTGCCGAATGCAGTCTCAAGCGGTGCGGCAAATTCTGGCGGAATGCTTCGTACGATTGATTTTACAAACCCTGGGAAAGTGAAGCGGATCCGAGGCGTGGCCAGCGCCACGCGGGTAAGCCCACAGATGGCGAATCGAATGGTAGAAGCGGCTCGAGGCGTCTTGAATCGATACATCCCAGATCTATATTTATTTTCAGATGTCTATCGGGGGGCTGAGGCCGGAAAGTGAGTAAGATTGTTGGAGATAATTCTGGATCATGCTTAGACATCTCGTCCATTTAGATCTCCGGGCTTCTCCTTATCCCTTGTTTCCACCAGTACAACAGGTGCCATGCACTGTGCGGAAGGCATCTCGTCACCTGGCGATGTTCCAGAAGATGTTGCAAGAAGATCTGCACAGAGTCTCCTCACAGAAATAGCAACTCGAGGCTGTGTTCCTCGAAGCCATCAGGGGATGACTCTCTTCCTCATGGCACTAGGCCCTGAAGATGTAGGTCAAGCCCGCCTTGGGAGACTGACTCCGCAAGCTATTACAATGCTACGAGACCTACAGCACATTACTGGCATCGCTTTTCAGCTCAAAATAGAAGAGCAGGAGGTTCAGTCTAGTAGTACCAGTTCCGAGCCTCTAGAAGAGACTTTAGTCCGTTGTGTTGGATGTGGAGTGCGAGGTGCTCGGAAAGTGGGATGATGGAGCAGTAACTTTCCTGTACAGTAAATTATGTCTCACTTATAGTGTAATAATACGACAATTATGTCCGACGTACATGTACATGAGAAGTTGTCTTCTGACGGTTCGCTCCAGGGCCTGAGAGGTCGAAGGCTCCCCATTTTTAGGGGAACCGGCTCGCGTGCCCACCAGCATTCAATGAAGTGGGAGCAAAGGCGCCTGTAATACGGGAGGAACTTGATCCAGTGTGGCCGCTACCCTCATTTGACTCGATACCTGCTTCCTCGTTTCCATCGCGCGAGGCATTTCGACTAATGGGGCGGCGTACAGGCGTGTGAGCTCCGACGGAATGGCCGGAGGAGCTACCAGAAGGAATATCGGTATCTAAGCGCCGAACAAAGTCATCTTCGTCATCTCCTTCGTCACCCTGATCAGCATCTTGTTCGGTAAGGGGGCCCAACGGACCTAGAGTGCCAGGATCCGCTGCATCACTAGAGAATGGCACATGTGTCTCTCCCGCAACACCCATCGCAGATGCCAATGCAGCTTCACTCCTTCGCATTGCTTTTCGCTCCTCGTATTTCCGGCTGGCTACACTGTTTGTGAACAAAGGTGTGAGATAGCGGCGGTCCAGAGTGGAGAACCATCGCCCATCGCGCATAATTAAACCTGCTCGATCCAAGAAGCGGCGAATATGATGTTCGTCTTCCGGAGCGACAGCGACTTCACTGGAAAGTGGAGCTGAATCATTTCCTCCCTCACCTCCCTCACTTGTGGAGGGGGGGCCATAAATATTTTCTGTCGAGTGTGATTTGGAAGGTAGGACGTCTGTAGATGACAGAGAACCATTACCATCATCGTCAGCATCTGCATAAGAACCCCCTGAAGCCCAATTAAGCTGATTTCTTGTTCCTCTGCTGGAGTCTTTGCGAGAAGAAATGCCCTCTTCCTCATCATAGAAAAGTGAGTGGGCCTCACTGGTTGAAGCATGTGATCCACCATGGTTTGCAGATGCTAAAGCAGACAACCTTCTCTTATTTCGAATACTGCGAAGGCGCATTGATGCGATCTCGGCTTCTTCTTCTTCGTCTGTAGAATCTCCTTCGTCATCCTCGACGCCTGTCCTGATTCCTAATATTTCGAGCATCTGTGCAGTCGTTCCTCCAAACGCGATCACTGTGAGCACCACTGCAACAAGAACGGTGGTCTGCAATGCCTCAGCATTCTGTCCCTCGATCCCAGCCGAAAGAGCAAATCCAACGGCACCACGTAGTCCTGCCCAAAAGAGCATGATCTGGTATTCTCTTGGAAGCTCTTCGTCACTTTTGCTGACATTACGCAGATGATTTTGACTTCTTCTTTGTTGCCTCCGCAGACGTGCTCTTTTTACCATGTTGACGAATGCTGCAATTGGAAACACGGCACAATAGCGTGAAACAACAACGGCTGCGACCGTGACTATGATGAAAAGGGGCTTGTAAACAAGCTTACCTTGTGTAAAAAGGCTGAGCCCAAGATAGATGAAAATAAAATTCTCAGACAAGTTTGCCAGCGTTTGAAAAATATACCGCGTAGCTCTTTGTGTCCTTCTGGACATGTTGTGGTAGGCGTAGTGTTTGAGTGTAATGCCACAAAACAAAAGACTTACGATGCCTATGATGATAATCAGTACCGGTAAAATTAACAGGGCTTTGCCACGCACCACTCATGTTCACACCATTGCTGAAGAAGTAGCTAGTGTAGGCAATGAGAAGGACCAAGGCGCTTTCTAAAGGAGGATACGTAGAGAGGCGACTATGCTTAAGCATTAGGGAACATGCAAGACCGAATACTATGCCAAGGGCCATGCTGAAAGCAAAGACAAACAGGAAGAGCCCGAAACCATGAAATATTGATGCAACGCTTATGGATTTTTTTGTGAACGTTGACATGACGCTGGATGGATATTAGCAACTGACGAATCCTTTCGTTTCCAGACATACTTAAACATGACGATGGATACTGCATCGTTCAGCAAACTCTCGCCAAAAATGACGCTGTACAATTGCGGATCGACCTTGTAGGTGTTGAAAATGGCCAATATTGTGACAGGATCCGTTGCACTCAGTGTAGATCCAAAGATGAGGCATTGTAGAAAACTGAGAGACAACGATTCCAGATGGAGAAGCGACCACAGATATACCACCACACTAGAATACAGCTCAGTACTCACGTACACATGTGCATGGCTACAGCTCACCCTATAACAATGGCGCTGATAAATGTTCCAGCAAATGCAAACGTCAAAATTACGCCAAAGTTTCGAAAAAAGTTCTCCTGCAGAAATAGGTGAACTGGAGTGTCGGACTCATACAACTTCAGCTTACCTGCCTGAGATCATAGCCACTTGCAAGGATTATCGGCGGAAGTAGTACATTCAACATGATCGTGTTGCTGAAACTCAACATCTTTTGTACCTGTTCGCCGGGTCCTATACGTAGGGCGGCGCCGACAAACATGCCTGCAAAGAGACCAACAATCGTCTCATGGACAGCAGTAATCTTCCGCACTTTCAGATAGTAGGAGGTCCAGAAACTGCCTATCAGAAGAGACAGTACCACAAAAAGGGCGAGCGAAGAGAACCTCTCTTGTTCTTCAGCTTGTGGAAGTGCAGTTGAAGAGGGTCCAGGAGTCGCAGACGCAGTTGGGGTTTCCATGATCGTTGGACTGGCGTCACAGCTTGTACACTGTGAGCATTCATGCAAAAACCAAGAAATGCCAGCTGTCCCTGTTGTCGACCCGATCGAAGGTTGTGCATATGGAGGTTTCTACGTAGTCGTTGCTCGCACGGAACATGTAATTCACGTGCAGATTGTGCGCAAGCTCATCGTCATTCACAAGTTGTCAATGTAAGATCGCCTTTCGCAGTGATACTGGCTATTGCACCACTTGGTCTACTTAGATTCGATTGTTTCAGCTCAGGTATCCTCTTTTAAGAAAATATAAACGTATAGAAGCCTATAATGGTGAGCACTTGTCCTTTCACTACTTGCCATACTAACGATCTCCTAGCCTCGCCCCGTTGCATCCACACCCCACCTTGTGTGGGCTGCGGGGCATTTCTTGGTCTTCGCAGCCGGCCTCCGCTTCTTGCTGAGCTTCTTTTTCTTTAACAGCTCAAGCCTTCGTCACTGGTATACTCTTGCTTACTTGGGTGCCATTACCAGCTACGGCGTAGTTGTGTATAAAAGCTTTGGTGTTCGTAAGATCTGCTGACTAATTGCTGCCACTGACCGCTGCATCCCTACAACAGATACCTCAACTGAACAAAGCATACATTCAAAGAGCTGCATTTGATGAGAATGTCCAATATCTGCTGTTGGCCGTCTATTGGTGGTTTAACAAACCAATTACAAGTGCGTTTTGTTCGGTACGCTCACGAAAGTCTCTCATACCTTTCCCAATCAGTCACACTCGTGCCTTACGTCACTTTCTCCCTTTTCCATGTTTTAACTTTTCTGCGGACAACCATCATACCCATGATATTCCCCCACTCGTCCTCTACGCCCGCCAGAGCAGAGGGCCAAGCTGCCGCACCTGCCCCTGCCCCTGCTCGGGCTGCCAAGTTCATTCAAACATGTGAGTTTCATATCATCCGGAAGTCACTTAACTCACTGCTTCTTTCAGGGGTTAAATCAAATTACGACCCAGCGATGCGCTTTGTTGCCTACTCTGAGGTGGCTATCTTTGCGCGCGTATTGTTCGGTGCTCTCTTGTTCCGAAATAGTCTACTCGCCCCTCTTTTCTATGCACATTTTCTCAGATTACGCTTCTACATGAGCAGTTTTACGAGAGGTGCTTTCCAACATGTGGGATCTGTCTTGGATGGGTACACTCAGCACCCTAGCTGTCCACCTGCTGTTCGGAGGGCGTATCTAATGATTACCGACTTAGTTAGTACCTCCTGAGAGTTGGCAATCCGCCTAGACTGACGAATTGCAGATTTCGCGCTACGCCAGCACCGTTCTTTCCGTACAGAATCAAGGCCCTGCAGCCTCTCCAAATGGAGGTGGCGCCCGGCGTCAATGATACACAGCTCGCTCACGGTAAGGTTAATAGATATACTTCAAGGTGCCTTTCAGAAAGGCCCACTCCCTTTGCACGTCTATATGTTCCGAATGTACCGTACGAAATCGAACAACCTGAATATCTAGAAAGTGGTGTATTGCAAGTAGATTATCGAGACTGTTATACAATTTTAGTCGGGGGTGAAACTTCCCTGCTGGTGAAGCCGGGGAGCCAGGAAGAGATGCGGTGGAGAAAAGATGGGCTCGTCAGGTGATTGTCATTGTCAACCCCAGAGACGGGTCCAGATTGTGTTTGTTCTGCGCTTATAATACTCTCTGGATGGACCCACTGCGTGAAAGCATCCCGAACGTCCGTGAGAGAGGGCACATATTCGTGCGAGATTAATGCAAGGCAAACTTCAAATGCAATTAGGTAGATGATGATTCTAGAATTGCATGAGTGATGCCGGGACGAATTGAAATGCACTCACAGTTCCATTCGATGGGTGCTTGCCTCGGTCAACAGGGCACGAAGGACGCCCAAGAGATTTTCACCATGATCAAGTTTTTCGTTGTATGCTTTAAACCTCGACTCAATGTCCAGTGCAGCACAAACAGAGTCGTAATTGGCTTCTAACTGGGCATTATCCCAATACATTTCCGGATCGTCCAAGAAATTTTCACTGTCTAGATTGGCTCGTTGCCGAAGCTGTAGCAGTGTTCCCATTTTGCGAATCACTTGCCGCCGTGGAAGAGGGACTTTGCCTTCAGCTTCCAGAAGACCTGGAATCGTGGAAACTTCTTCTAAATACGACGACAAGGCTGCTTCTTGAACAGACAGACGTGCGGATCGTCCAAGTCCTTGCGAGAAAGCCAGACGGGCAAGCAGTGGCGTCCAGTCAGGCTCGGTCTGAGAGCCACTATTTTGCGCCGGCGCATCAGTAAAATGACCTTCGAATTCTTCCTCCTCGGATTGAGGCGGACGTCCAATTACAATAATATCTCCGACGATCCGCGTGACCCTGCGAAATGAATTCGTAAGTTTCCGAGAATACCAATTGCGTGTACGTACTGATCGTCGACCATAATGAATTCCATACCTTCATCGCCAATCTCATCATATCCGTTAATCTCCACTGGAGCCGATTCCGATGTCTCTCGCACACGAATTAGCGAGCGTAGGAGTTTGCGGCTCTGCTCTCCGCTCATGCCCCAGGTGACATAAGACCCGGACCGAAATATAAACGCTTCACCGCCATTGTGAGATGTACGCAAGGGTGGCGAACTCACAGATTCATGCTCTGGCATGCTTTTTGATCGGGAAGGTGGCCAATGAGGTATGTATATCGCGTCACCATCTTGGAGGAGCTGCCAATTGGAAGGAAGTCGGCCAGATGCAATCAGGGCTTCGAAGTTGTAGCTATCAGCGGTTGCATAACCGAAGACATCACGCAATCTTCGGACAGGTTGCGAAATTGAAGGTACCGGATGCTCGCTTTCTAGTTTCGTTTCAACAACTTCCTCGTCCATACCTATTTCCTCTGGCGGTAAAGCGGCGCCTGCTGCCCGTGCTTTGATTTGTTCACGTAAGGCTCTGCTTGCAGAGGCTTGTGCTTTAGCTTTTGCTGGAGTAGCTTTGCGGTTGCGAACGACAGAATGGGTGTTAATGCTAGAACTCGTTTCTTGTCCCTGATGATCCAAGCTACCTCTTTCTGTTCCAGGAACCACAGTCCGGTGTGCAGTTTCGGAAGCACGAGACAGTATAGCTTTTCCACTGCGAGAAGACGATGCTCGCAGCTGAAAACTTACAGGATCTCCATGCCTGAAGTACACCCTGGGTGTCGCAGTGAGTTGCAGAGGCCGAATCAGGCCACGAAGTAGTATCATACCTCTTACGCACACAGTTCTAAGCAACTTTTCATTCAAGCGCGACGGAAAATAAGTCGGTGCAAGAGGAACACAACATTTGATTGCACGGGCCAAAAGACAATGAGTACACAAAATTGGTGACGATAAATGTCATGGACATGGACTCGAAAAATCGGGTATGGAGCATGAGTACATGTACAGCAAAGGCGGTTCGGAACTAAGCGTTGAGCACCCCAACATGCTCTTTATCGTTGTCCGAGCCTGGGCTCTTGGCATCTTGGTCCGATGCATCATCACTGTGGGTTCTCTTCACAGCCGGAATAGCGGCACCCTTTTCACCACGAGCAATTGCATCAGCCAGCTTGTCCACACGGCGTTCTTCCGTAACGGCTCGCGTCTTCCAGGCCGGCAGGTTCGAGGCAAAGACATCCTCGACCTCCTCCAGTGTTTTTCCTTTAGTCTCGACAAATGCGAAAAAGACATGCACGAACATGGCAATATTGAAAATACCAAAAACCAGATAAGTCTTCCATTGGATGTTTTTGAATGCGGGAGGAACAAAGTATGAGAGAGCAAAGTTGAAGATCCAATTGGAGCACGTCGAAATGGAGTTCGCTTTACCACGGAGACGAGTTGGGAAGAGCTCAGGTGGGTATACCCAAGAGACTGGACCCCATGTAGGGGCAAAAGATGCTACAAATAAGTAGCTCATCGCAATAACAGCCTTGCCTGATGTTTTGTCCACTTGCCATGCAACTGAGTCCGAGAATTGAAGTCTCTCACGTTCTTCGGGAGGAAGGTAGTGTCCTTTCTGTGCCAAGATACCGGCATTTACGAAAAGCCAGGTAGCCATGAGTGCAGCACCCACAAGCAACGTGGGGCGACGGCCCCATTTGTCAATCCAGATCAATGCGGGGATAGTCATGACGACATTGATGACGTATTGGATAGAGCTTGAAACAACGGCTTGATTTGTATCGTTGACACCGGCCATTTGGAACACATACGCAATGTAGTACATCATTACGTTCATGCCTGTCAATTGAGACCAGATCTGAGTAAAGACACCCAGATGTGTGCGGTAGAACATTCTGCCTCGGAAGAGATCGATGAATCCAGAACCTTCACCGCGCTCTGCTTCGATGGACTCCTGAATCTCCCTGAATTCTGCTTGAACTGCGGGTGAGGACGCATCTCCTTTGGCGTGAATGAGGGCCAAAATTTCTAGTGCTTCTTCGTAACGTCCCTTGCTTGCCAGCCAGCGAGGCGAACGGGGCATGAACGGGATAATGCCGAGCATGGCAACAGCAGGAACCATTTGTAGTCCCCAGGGGAGTCGCCAAGTGATTGTATGTTTACCGTCCTGCTCAGCTGCATAAGAGCATCCAAGAGACACGTAGTAGAAAATCATAATTCCCCAGGTGATGGCCCACTGCTGACATCCGACAAGACGGCCACGGAGATGACCAGGAGCTATTTCAGAGATATAAACTGGAACTTGAGCGGAGGCAATACCAATAGCTGTTCCGCAAACAAATCGTCCAACGACAAGCATGCCAACAGCTTGCGCAGCACAGACCAAGATCGACCCAACAATGAAGATGCAGCAGGCAATGAAAATCGAATTACGACGTCCGAAAACGTCAGATAGAATACCGGAGACGACGGCACCGACGAAAGAACCACCAGGCATGGCAGCAGTGATGCCACCTTGAACGTTGGCCGTGGGACCTGATTCATTACCTCCAAAGTAAACCTTGTAGTTGGAGGTGGGCAAAATGGCAGACATCGAAGAAATGTCAAAGCCAAACAAGAAGCCACCAATGCAGCCTAAGGCTGTGATCACATACGGATTTGTGATTCTCTTCATGATGAAAGGACCTAGGGGAGGGAGAGATGCAGGATGTATAGGTATGGAACGATTAATTATATATACTTTGCGGCACAAGGCAAGCACTCTACCCAAGTGCTCAAAAAATTGAACTGGTCATGTCCCGTGGGTCAAGAGGTCCCAGGCTCCCATTAAAGGGGAGTTTAGTGATCATCCGGCTACTTTAGGCAGTACTCTGTGGGTATGCCTTGCATGGCATATGGCTACTAAATGAGCTTGTAACCCTGTTGCGGATACACGCTAGGTTAGTGCCTGCACTTCACAAGTGTGAGCGGTTGACACTAATAAACATTAAGGATGCGGGGACCCACATAGGAATTTCGCCCAAATACTCCGCTCTAAGATCAGATCTCCCCTCTGAACGACGGCGCTTTCGCCGACAAGAAATAAATATGCTCATCCTACACTCCTCATGTTCCTGCATAGTTCAAGGTACATTGAATCCACGGGTCACCGCGGCACAATCCAGATTCTGAAACAGATACGAAGATGACTACAAGTACAATTTTAGATCGGGGGCTAAATTATATTGAAAAGGTGTGGTGGAGCAACAGGCAAATTTTGATGTGCAGCCGTGGACGACCCTTGTTGGTGGAGAGAGACTTGCTTAACATTCTATTCTCATGCCTTGCTTGGCAATAATAAAGCGAACGCCGTATCCATTCTGTTGTTCGGCCTCATTCAGCTCATCCAGGATTCGATCTTGCATCGACCGCGGATCTACATGAGTGATACTATGTTCCAGCTTCTCTTTGCTGTTCGTCTCGTTCGAAGTTGCGGAGGATTTTGGTGTAGCTTGGAATGAGGGGAACAAAGCGGTCTTGACGTGTATGATCACCACGCTTAACCCTGCAAGACTGCCTTGCAGCTCTTCGTTCTTGATTGTGCGTTCCGATGTATGCAACGCTGGAATTTGGGGCAGATGAAACAGTTTGCGCGTAAAACTACCGCCGGTGACACCCTCAATTTGTGTCATGGGTAGTCGCGATGGGTTCCTGCGTTGTTGACGAGCGCGTATGCGTTTTCTCTCCGCAACGACACTTCGTGCCAAAGTCCGGAGCTCATCAAATACATGTGCCACTGAGAGATGTCCGTAGAGGAACTCAGTCGGATGGGATGCAGGAAAACTGCACTCTAGAAACACAGTGTTGAGTTTGTGATTCGCAAATCTTTGGGCCGCGTGTGCCCAAACCTTGACGTTCCGTGGCTGCTGACTGATACTGTCAGGTTCTACATCTCCAAAAAACAGTACATCTTTTTTGGTAACTTCGTTTGTAATAAAAAAGGCTGTTGAGTCAAGCGCATTTTGGTCCTCGTCGAAAGTTAACGGACTAAGATGCGGATCATGCCTTCGACTCGAAGCTACAGAAGCATGCCGAGATGCCTCTTGGGAAGGAGGATGTTTTTCCGAGCCTTGCGCTGTCCGGGGTCGCCTACTTTTTCTAGGAGCTGTTGGTGCAGGCAGTGGAACACTATTTGGCACTTTGAAAGGTGCTGTACTTTCTTTCACACCATCTGTGGGAGACGGATTAGCCTCCGGCGGCAGTTCGTTGTCCCTTACTCGTACAGGAATCACCTGGTTTGAAGAGGTATTTTCCGGTACAAATGGGCTTGTGAATACAGGCCGCTCAGTATTGGGCGTATTTGGCTGTGGATCCTGAATGGACAAATGACCAAATGTACCAGCGAAATACCCATTTGCTGGCAGAGAAAGTCTTTTTCCAGTCGATGAGCGTTGCGCATACACATGTGTTGGTGTAGGTGGTGCTGGAATGATAGCTGGGTTGAGCCCGTGACTCAAAGAAAATGGTAAGAAAGACAAATCATTGTCTATGATTGTCCTTTCTTGGGTTTCAATGCTTTACAAAAGATGGCTCGTGAGCAATTTTCGTAGGAAATTCTCATTTACTTACGCCTTTAAGTGATAGACGGCTGGTCCCTCAGCACTATAGCTAGCAAGCTTGGGCCATATTTTACCGTTAAAAACATCCATTAAGTTGTCTAATGTCCCTTTGAGCCCGTACACGCTCCTTTTACCCGGAAGACTTGCCGAACCTAACACCATACCCAGAATATGGTCAAGATGCGCATGTGATAGCAAAAAGGAGTGAGCAAAGCTGCCGATGAAGCCGGCCCGAAGTGCAGGGCTGTCGAAAGGGAAGTTGACGTCGTGAAAAGCAGAGTCCGGCCCTACATCTTCTAGTACACGAGTGAGAGCACCAAGCCAGGATCCTAGAACAATGCTGATGAATTACTAGCTCAGACTGCAAAAAAAAGGTACTCACCACCTTCTATGACGACTGAACCATCATGCCACTGCCGGTGTGCTGGCTTGAGCAGGTAGCATGAACAGTCTCCCTCTAAGGGACCACCGCCGACCCCCAAGCATACAAATGTGAAGGATGGTCTTTCGTTGGGCGGATGGAGCTGTACGTGGCTCCTTGAAGCGGGTTTGGTGACGTTGTCAAAGGCCTGCGTTGCTCGTGAAGACAGCGGTCGAGTCGGAGAAGGCTGACGAACACACAGGCCGGATTCTCTTCGATGACTTTGCGCCATGATGTGTTTAGCTTATAACGTCTTGTTCGAAGTACATTCCAAAAGAGAGATGGTGGAAAATTTGAGGTCAAACTTGTTAGAGGAGCTTCCTTTGGGTTTGTTCCGCAATCCAATACACGGTCACTGGGTAAGAAATGGGGTAAAGAAATTCAGTAGGATTATAGAACAACCCGTGCAGGCTAGCGGGCTCCTGGCCAATGGTATATCAAAAGCAGCTGGTATGATAGTGCTTCTTGTTTTCAAAATATCACGTCGGTCTTGATTGTAGAATCTTATCAAGGCATCCGCTGATATAGGCGTCGTAGGATTGCGGAGACCTAATGAGATATTTGGGCAAGAAGGTAGTAACGGAGTGGTAGTTTGTGTCTTGGCTTCAAAAGTCATTGAACCTCCAGGATGCCGCCATTCTATATTATGTCACAAGCGAAGAGACAAGATACGACAATAAATGATGTAGGCGGAGATGTGCTTTGCCGACCTTGTTGCAGCGCAAAAGGCAGTTGAAGAGAGATCTGGTGAAGTGCATGTGTCAAGCTAAATAATCGGGTGGCTTGTAAGGCGCGTTTCGACTTGAGCCTGGACCGGCACAGAGCGTTTCCCCTGCACATAACGAGAGGGTTATTTTGACAGAAAGAGGATGATGTATGTCGTTTTCCTGAGAGCGATGAATTGCCGGCTTAGGCTGCTGTAATGTATCTTGTCTGCTCGAGTAAGAAGGATCTGACGTATCAAACAAATATTCTCTATTCGAACAGCGATGAATGGAAATTGAGGAACGAACGATATTCATTCTCAGTAAGATTGAAGATACATTAATTGGAAATGTGAGTCGGGGTTCTATCACAAATGTAAGAGGAACCATTTTCAATGAAGAAGAGTTCTCTCTTGAAAGGCATAGCTTTCCCTTGTCGTTACTGTTCCAGAGCCCATGCTATGTGAGCTATTTCCATCCATGATGTCATGGAGAGCAAGGCCTGCCGGCCACGCGACTCCCGCAAACGCGACTGCCAAATATAGTCCAGCGATTAGAAGATTGGTCGCGATGTAGAGCGTTTGAGAGAAACACGAACAACGACGATCCAGTTTCCGAGAGAATCCCGTCATTTTACAGCGAGCAGCAGATTTCTGTGCACTTGTAGCAAAGCTTAGTAACTCTTTAGGCCTGAGCGTGCTCAATGCCTTCCAGCGCTTTCCATACATCTCCACAAAGCTCTCCACGACCCACAAGAGCACGCCCGTTTACGAATTATCCTACTGCTTCCGCTCGGAACTATCAAAGTGATTTAGCTTCTCCGTTTCACTCCAGTGGGAATCGTCACCGCAAGCATAGCGACGTGGAAGAGGACGAGTACGATCTTGTCAAAACCTACGAATCAAACCACTCTCTTTTACCTACACACAGTCCTTCAAATTCTTTTCCCAACTCACCTCAGACATCTATCTCGACACCTCCCTACAGCATGGACACCCCTCTTCAACAGCAGTCCAGGTTCGCTGCTGGAGGGTTCAATCCTTATTCCTCACCACCTCCATCGCAATCTCATGGTCTCGGCGAAGACAAAGTGGCTGAAAAGGCGAACTCCAGCCACTATGGTTCGTCTTTACGTATGGGTCATAACACGAGGTATGCAAAGCTAATTCCAGAGCAAAAACCTCCTCAATCTCCAGTGAGCACTTCTTCGTGTACTTGTAACCTTCTAATTCTTTCTTCCGCAGATGGAGATTGTGGCAGAAATATTTAACAACGAGGCAACTGTTTTGGTTTTCTATACTGTTCTGTCACTCGTCACACGTCTGTGGAAGATTGGAAAGAATGCAAGCGTTGTCTGGGATGAGGTAAGTGAAGTCATGTTTGATCATCTCACTCTAAATAATGTATTACAGGCACATTTTGGCAAGTTCGGTTCATATTACCTCAAACATGAATTCTATTTTGACGTTCACCCTCCCCTGGGCAAGATGCTTGTAGGTCTTGCAGGCCTATTAAGCGGGTATGGAGGTCAATTCGAGTTCAAAAGTGGAGAGTCGTATCCAAACGATGTCAATTACGTTGGCATGCGTATTATTCTAGCAATGTTTGGCGTTGCCATGGTCCCAATTGCCTATAGTACTAGTGGAGCTTTGGGATGGAACTGGCGGTCACGACATTTGTTGGCCATCATGGTACTATTCGACAATGCTTGGCTGGTTATCAGCCGCTTTATCCTTCTGGATTCGATGTTACTTTTCTTCACCTTCACCACTGTGCATGGGCTTGTAATGTTCCATCAACACCAGAAGCAGTCCTTCAGTGATATGTGGTGGTTTTGGTTGATTTTCACCGGTATAAGCATTGGATGTGTAGCGAGGTGAGCAGTATGTGACTTTCTTCGATAGGTTTTCATATCCCTTTCAGCGTGAAATGGGTCGGTCTCTTTGCGACAGCCTTAGTCGGCCTTTACACCATTGAAGATCTTTGGAATAAATTCGGTGATCTTCAAATGCCGGTTCGTCGCTACGCTCGCCATTGGTGTGCGCGTATCCTGTGCTTGATTGTGATTCCACTCTCTGTCTATATGGCAAGCTTCAAATTGCATTTCACTATACTCAGTCGTTCAGGCCCAGGCGATGCTCAGATGTCAAGTCTCTTCCAGGCGCAGCTGAGGGGAAACAACTTCGGCCAGGCACCACTGGAGGCTGCATATGGAAGCAAAGTGACGTTCAAGAATATGGGATATGGCGGGGGTTTGCTTCACTCTCATGTTCAAACTTATCCTGTTGGCTCTCAACAGCAACAAGTTACATGCTATCATTACAAGGACAACAATAACGAATTTATTTTGACGCCAACATGGGAAGATGCTCCCCTTCCATTAGAAAACAGCACTGAGCCTCCCAGAATGCTGAAGAGCGGTGACACTGTTCGTTTTGTACATGCAATGACGGGTAGGAATCTTCACAGTCACAACATTCCTGCACCAGTCACCAAGGAAAATCTCGAGATCAGTGGATACGGAAACGCCACAGTCGGTGACAGTAACGACTATTGGATCGTAGAAGCTGTTGACGACATGAGTACTGGGAAAAAAGGGAAACATGGCGATCCAATTCGAAGTCTTACGACAAGAATGCGTTTCCGCCATCAAAATTTGGGCTGCTACATGAGGGCAGCCAATGCGATACTACCACAATGGGGATGGAAGCAGGTAGAAGTCAGTTGCACAAAGGAGAACAACCCTCATGATGACCATACCTACTGGAATATCGAGAATCATTGGAACGAAAAATGTAAGTGATGCCCTTCTCAGTGTCGACTGTGTATCTCATTGTCTTCGTAAAGTGCCTATCGGCAATGCAAAGACGTATCGGTCCCCTTTCTTACGAGACTTCATCCATTTAAATGTGGCTATGATGACGTCCAACAACGCCCTGATACCCGATCAGGATAAGGAAGACATACTTGCTTCAAAACCATTTGATTGGCCTTGGCTTTATAACGGCCTGCGCATGAACGGCTGGGGGGATGGAATGATCAAGTACTACCTCATTGGAAACCCAGTTATTTGGTGGGGCTCCAGTGCAAGCCTTATTGCATTCCTCTCTATCTTCCTATGGTACGAGTGTCGGAAGCAGCGCCGTATCTACGACCTTAGTCCTCAAGATTGGGAACAGTTCATCTTCGGTGCAAAGATTGCTGGCCTCGGCTGGTTTCTTCATTATGCTCCTTTTCTCATGTGAGTCACTCGCACCAAACTCCGGAAGGTCACTAAAGATATTTGTGCAGCATGGCTCGTGTATGTTATATACACCACTATGTAAGTTACTCGAGATCGTGCGTAGGTATGACTAAACTTTCGCAGCTTCCCACTCTCTACTTTGCTGTTATGATGTTCATTCACGTACTTGATCATTTGTTATGGAACTCATCCACCGCACAGTACCGGACACGCACTAAAGGTCGCCATCCACTCAGCGAAGTTGTCAAGAACGCATCATTTGCTGTCATGGTAATCTCGACAATAAGTGTCTTTTGGTTCTTCCGACATACCGCATGGGGCATCGAAGGGCCTGTGTGGAAGAAATGGGGATACAAGTGGCGAAAATCATGGAATATCCGTGATTGAGCGGCATTGCACCCGCCTTGCACGAATCTTGGAGAAGGTTGCTAGAGCTTTCACAATAAATACACTGTGGAATGATTTGTCATTGTAATTGCATCATGCAGAATATCCTGTCATCTCCCATGCGCTCTGTACAAGGTCATGTGTGAAGTGGTGCTGCATGTTGCATCTCGTACCTGGATACATCGTTCCGATGAACCCACAAGAAACAGCAGTCGAGGAACTAATTAGCCTCTCATGCAAGTTTATGCGGATCTTCTCGTCTTCGGCGGATATCCGCCCGTGCAGTCCGGCGTCCCACATTGCCGGAAGGCCGAAGCGCTGACTTAGAGATATGCTGAGCTCAAAAGCTCTCGCAAAAAGATGGACAGAGATAGCGCTACTCATTAGTGTCTTGCGTTGATACACTCAAGGGATATATGTGCCTTGTTCCTGACCCTAAAGCCAGCTTGCCGGTAAGCGCGGACTTCATTCCGTTTGTAATTTAGATAACCACTCGGGCGGCGGTTCATCCGAGCCTCTCTATTCTACCTCTTTTTCTCAGCCACAGTGTGCACATGGGCGGCAACTTTGCAGCGATTGCCTCGAGGATTTTCCGTGCACTTTCCCAGTGGCGGGGTTTGCGTGCGAAATAGAAAGCTAGTTGCATCTACGGCTCTGTCGGCAGGCGCCAAGTCACTACGCTGGGCAGAATCCCACAGCGCGTCCTTCACTCGGCCGCGCAAAAAGGGCGAAATGAGCGAGTGAACCTTGCGTGTGGATAGTCTAGAAGGCAAGTGACAGGGTTCCACTAGCGGCAAATCGTGCAGACATTGTCGAATGTTTTCCGGTATCACCTCAGAGTTCAGGAAGATGATTGAATTTTGCTATCAGCAAAGTGAGCTTATGCATTGCGCCAGATCTTTGCCGTACAAGGACTGTTCGTCTACGCTACCCCGCGTTACTTCCAGGGCCTCGACTTTGCCGCCAGATGATAGGCACACTGACTTTAAACAGCAGACCAATTACAGGATTCCGTAAGATAACAGCAATCGCACATATATGAAGCCTGCCTTGCGTGCATCTTCCTCATCCTCCCCAAGTGCTTTTTGTCCTCCCCTCACGATCCCTTTCCTCAATAAGAAGTACATCACTTCCCTCGCATAGACACTTGCAATCATGGAGAGGACAGACTACTATGCCAGCGGCACAAATGATGCTGCCCTCAACACTGCAACCAGGCTTCATGCCCACCCCGTGACCGTGGATGGAGCACACGCTGATGTGATACATGCTGACGAGACATCACGTCCACCAACGCTCCGACGTGCCTCCAGCGAAGTCAAAGACGAGAAGTCTTATTACGATGAAAAAGGAGACGCAAATGCCCTCCCGTATGGAGCTGATGGCGATGCAGAAGACCAACAAGAATCATTCACTGCGGAGGATCTTGCTCGTGGAATTCCCTTCTCTGAATCTTCCCTTCCTCAAGAGGACGGACAAGGTTTGACAATCCGTGCCCTAGTTGTAGGCACTGGCCTGGGCTTCGTCATTGCTGCTTCCAACATCTACCTTGGTCTTAAGACTGGTTTCACCTTCGGTGCATCACTCTTCTCATCCCTTCTAGGTTTTGCTATCATTAAAGCACTGAGCAAATCATTGCCTGATCGTCTTGGAGGCGGTTTCTTCGGACCCAAAGAAAATGTCACGATTCAATCTGCTGCCACGGGTTCCGCCGGTCTTACTTCAATGTTTGTTGCGGCCGTCCCCGCTATGTATCGCTTAGAATTGTTGGGACCCAATCCTGAAGCCGACTTCGCTCGTCTGTTCACCTTCTGCTTTTGCTCAGCCTTCTACGCAGTTTTCTTCGCCATTCCTCTCCGCAAATTCTACATTCTCAAGCAGAAGCTCATCTTCCCAACGCCGACAGCAACAGCCCTGGCTATCCGAGCTATGCACACCGCTAATGGTGCTGCACTTGCTCGCAAAAAGACCAAGACGCTCGGAATAGCTTTTATCGGAGCAATTACGTGGTGTGTCTTAAACGCTTTTGCCCCAGGCATTTTAATGGATCAACACGTATTCTACTGGTTCTACTCCTGGGGATGGAAAGGCGCGATCTATGTCGACAATTGGGGCTGGTATTCAACGATCACACCGGCATTTTTCGGAAGTGGTATGCTTGCTGGTATGAATGCCTCTTGGTCTTTCCTTGCAGGATTATTCCTCGCTTATGGACTTATTGGCCCGTCTCTTACAGCAACGGGTGAGGCCAAATGTTCTTCATTCCATACCGAAGAAACGCCGGAATATCCAGTTGAAGCGTACTCCTGCTTCAGCACAACGCAATACAAACCCGGCAAAAATTCTATCAAAGATGCATCCCCCCGCTATTGGGTGATCTGGCCTGCTGTTCTAATGATGCTCGGTTATTCCTTTGCTGAGCTGTTCATGAACTGGAGGTCTATCTGGGGAGGCATGCGCTCTGCTGTTCTGAGCATATATTCCAAAATTACTGGACGCGAGATTCCTATTTATGAAGAGGCTATCCCGGACCCTGCACCCAAGGAACAACAAGTCCACCCTATCTGGGTCGTTCTCGGTCTCTCTGCATCGATTGTCATGACTGTGCTGGTTTGTTCCTTGCAGTTCCACATGAATGCAGGCAACGTAATTCTTGCGATCGTCTTGGCCTTCATTTTCTCCTTCATTGGTATTCAATCCTCTGGTACTACCGACATCAACCCTCTTTCCTCAGTTGCGAAAGCTTCTCAGTTGATCGTAGGTGGTGCAGTGAAAGGCCAAGGCAAAACTGGCAACCCAGCTCTGCTAGAGAACTTGTTGGCAGGATCCATTGCTTCGTCAGCATCCGCTCACTCCGTCGACATGGTTGGCGATCTGAAGACTGGTCACTGGCTCCGTGCATCCCCTCGTGCGCAATTTTGGGCACAATTGTTCGGATCACTCTTTGCAACACCACTCTCTGTTGGACTGTACGTCTTGTTCAACAAAGCATACCCTTGCATCAACTCTGGTGACGAAAACTGTCAATTTGGAGCACCTAGCGTCGCTGCATGGGAAGCTGTCGCCTTAGCCGTTGCCTCACCAAAGCTGCCTATCTCGCTCAGCTCTGGTCTCACCGCCATTATTTTGACCATCATTGCCATGGCCACCGTTGTGCTTAAGTACAAGGTTATCCCTGCCAAATATCACGTCTATCTTCCTAACTGGAACGCTGTTGGTATTGGTTTCCTTGTTCCTAACAACAACTACGGTATTGCCATGGCCACCGGCGCCACTTTCTGCTACATTTGGGCCAAGAAATTCCCACAAAACGCCGACATCTATGCATATGCCGTTGCTGCTGGTCTAGTCGCTGGTGAGGGTATTGCCGGTGTCATTAATGCTATTCTGCAAATCGCCGGTGTTCCTCAATCCAATTATGGATCTTCTGTTGGACTTCCTCCTTGGGCTTCTTGATGTGCAATCTTTTTCTTTCCTCCTTCCTTTCCTGTGTCACTATACCATTACAAAGACTCTTGTTGTATTCAATACAAAACGTGAATGGGTTACATCCCCGCTTCCAATATCAATTTGTCACCTGCTGCACTTCGCGTTGCATTTGAGAACATTACTATACTATACACTTCAATCTGACTGACGATGACTCATTTAGTATTAAATTACTGATTGAAGACGCAAGATACAATTTAAAGCTTGTTGGCATCTACAGGCTGGCGGCTGTAGAGCTCATCCAGATCCTTCTTGAGAATGTTCTTAGCTTCGGGTCGCTTTACTTTGAATGTCGGCGTCAAGAGGCCGTTTTCCACACTGAAGGGCTCTGCACGCAGCTTGAGTGCTCGCGGGATTTCGAATCCTTTCAAGCCCTGTTGACGCCCGGACTTGATTAATTCTTGCAGGATTTGGTTTGTTACCTTCTCATTATCGCATGCCTCAGAAAGCGCTTGAACATCGTTAGGGGCAATCCTCTTTCCCAAGACAGACGATGCAAATGGTGCGAATACTTCCGGTTCAGGAACTGCAATGGCAACAAGGTGAGATTGGGTACTGTCACCATAGAGCCAGAATTGAGCGAAATACTTGAGGCCAGCCAGTTTACCCTCAACATTCTCAATAGCGATGTATTCTCCTTGAGACAACTTGATCAAGTTCTTGACACGATCCACGATGTAAATACGTCCAGCCTCATCAATAGAGGCCACATCGCCTGAATGAAGCCATCCTTCCTCATCAAGTGTCTCGCGCGTCTTCTCGTCATCTTTGTAGTAGCCTGGGAAGACCGACTGTCCACGGGACAAGAGCTCACCACGCGGACGAGGCTGGTCTTTCGATGTGTAGCCAAGTTCCGGGCAGTCTTTCAGACGGATTTCCACACCTGGTGCTGGGGGACCGCAGCTTCCAAGCACTTTGTCATCCTTGAGCATGACAACGCAATACCCTGAATTTTCTGTTTGGCCATAGCCTTCACGGAAATCTGCGGAGAAGCAGACACGGAGAAGACGCAGAACATCCGGCCTCAGAGGAGCACTGCCTGAAATGCAAACTTTTACACGGCCACCTAATACAGCTCGAACTTTCTTGAAGACCACTCGATCATAGAATGCGTGTGTGACGCTGCCAGTTGCATCGTGATTCGCCAGCTTGGCGTTGACAGCAGTACGTAGGAGCTTGGCCTTTAACCCTGGACCATCCATTTGCGCAGAGATAAGCGCAGCGATGCGATTGAGAACGCGGGGTACTGAGAAAAAGATCGTAGGTTGCAAAATCTGCATATCTTCAATAAGGCGAGTCACATCTCCACTGAAGTATCCAATGGACCAACCACTTCGCATAACAACTGCCTCGACGAGACGGCCGAAAATGTGTGCAAGTGGAAGGTAAGAGATGAGGACCTCATCTTCGCCTAAGGGAGTCATGACCTTCATACCTGCTGCACATAATGCAAGTTCTCCATGGGTGACTTTAGCTGCCTTTGGCTTTCCCGTAGTTCCGCTCGTGTAGCAATATCCAGCAAGTGCCGAGCTATCATGAGGTGGTTGATGCGGTGATAAGTTTTTGCGACCAAGATCAAGAGCTTCTTGCCATCCAAGTAACGTGATATTTTTTCGCGCAGCCCATTGACGAGCCAATGATTCAGTTGGTAGCTCACCAGGACGCAACGGAGTGGGACCATTTGTATCCATCAGTATAATGGCTTTTAGCCCGGGGATTTGATCAGCTCCACTTAAGAGGTCGGCAACGTGTGATGATGTAGTGAAGCAAACCTGAACTCTTGTTAAGATTGGTCTCCATATTCAAACACGTACTCACCCTAGCCTCTGAATGACCTAGAATGTACAATGCAGTCTCCTGATCGTAGCTTTCATAGAGAGCCACAGTTGTCCGCGAATATGCATAAGCTGCTTGGTCGAAAATTTGGAATTCTACGGGACAGTATCACTATACGGTCGACACCATGCTTAAAAAAACTTACCTGGTCTATTCTGACTCCAGAATGCGACGGTGAAATCCGTTTCTCCTACGCCGTCACCGAGCTTTCCGTCTTTGGCCAACTTGCTCACGGCACTTCCGATAGCTGTACGAAGTTCCTCCACCTCGTTGTACGTTAGCCAAGTAAACTCCTTCTTGAAGTCACCAGCAGCAGCATCCCAGTCACGCTGCCCTAAACATTTCTTGTTTCCTGACAGCTGACGACCAACAGAGAAAACATCGTAAATTGTCTCGGTAGTTTTCAAATCCGGATGGATGACGCTTTGATAGATGGGGGAAAATCCAGGCTTTTCCGAACCAGGCACAGGCACGGCCTGCTTGCTGAAGTTAAACTCTGTGACGGTATTGGGAAGGTTGGCGATCACCATTGCGACAATACCGACTGATTAAGGATGGAAGACTAAGCGTATCCGCTTGGGCTGAGTGAGCTCGGAATCTATGTTCACCAGCCCTATCACAAGTTTGCGGGGCACAACACAGTAGCCACTCGACACAGCGCATTCGCCTCCTCACGGTTCTCGGGTTGAATCGATCCGACTGGGCCGAGGCCGAGCGGAAGCACGTGGTTTACCACGTGGCTTTTCATGTCGAAACCGCACGAACTTCCACGATCTATCGAGCATGTCCCAGACTGCACGAGATGCTTATGTCAGCACAGAAGGAAGTTCCAAGAAGTGGGGGGAACAAGAAATAGTTTGCACCTCCATATGGAGGGCGAACTATAAGAAAGCGAGAAATGAAATGTTCCATGCTCCCCTCGTACACTCACATACCCAGTACGACTTCCTTTGTTCGTTCACTACGAGCACAGTACTTTGACTTTTCCATATTACCATATTAACACACACACATAAACACCATGGCCAGTAAAGCCGTTGGTATCGATCTTGGTACAACATACTCGTGCGTTGCCGTCTGGCAAAATGACCGTGTCGAAGTCATTGCCAATGACCAAGGTAACCGCACAACACCATCTTACGTCGCCTTCACTGACACCGAGCGACTGATCGGTGATGCTGCCAAAAATCAAGTGGCTATGAACCCTCACAACACCGTCTTTGACGCCAAGCGTTTGATTGGACGCAAGTTTGATGACGCTGAAGTGCAATCTGACATGAAGCACTGGCCTTTCAAAGTCATCAGCAAAGAAGGCAAGCCCAACATTCAAGTAGAGTACAAGGGAGAACAAAAGACTTTCACTCCTGAGGAAATCTCCTCCATGGTCCTCCTGAAGATGCGCGAGACTGCTGAAGCTTATCTTGGTAACTCCGTTAAAGACGCTGTTGTCACGGTTCCTGCATACTTCAACGACTCTCAACGTCAAGCAACTAAGGATGCTGGTATTATTTCTGGCCTCAACGTTATGCGGATCATCAACGAGCCCACCGCTGCAGCAATTGCTTACGGTCTTGACAAGAAAGGTGAAGGCGAAAAGAATGTTTTGATCTTCGACTTGGGTGGTGGTACATTCGATGTCTCCCTCCTGACCATTGAAGAGGGTATCTTTGAAGTCAAGGCCACCGCTGGTGACACACACTTGGGTGGTGAAGACTTCGACAACCGTCTCGTCAACCACTTCACTCAAGAGTTCAAGCGCAAGAACAAGAAAGACTTGACCAGCAATGCTCGTGCTCTCCGTCGTCTACGCACAGCTTGCGAGCGTGCCAAGCGGACACTTTCTTCTGCTGCTCAAACCAGCATCGAGATCGACTCTCTGTTCGAGGGTATTGACTTCTACACTTCCATCACTCGTGCTCGTTTCGAAGAGCTCTGCGGTGACTTGTTCTCACACACAATCGAGCCCGTAGAGAAGGTTCTTCGGGATGCCAAGATTGACAAAGGATCCGTAAACGAGATCGTCCTCGTTGGTGGCTCTACCCGTATCCCTCGTGTGCAGAAGTTGCTCCGCGACTTCTTCAACGGTCGTGAGCCTAACAAGAGCATCAACCCCGATGAGGCTGTTGCATACGGCGCCGCTGTCCAAGCCGCCATTCTGTCTGGTGACACCTCAGAGAAGACTCAAGATCTTTTGCTTCTCGATGTTGCCCCTCTCTCCATGGGTATCGAGACCGCTGGTGGTGTATTCACTCCCCTTATCAAGCGTAACACCACAGTCCCCACCAAGAAGTCTGAAATTTTCTCCACATACGCCGACAACCAGCCTGGTGTATTGATTCAAGTCTTCGAAGGTGAACGTGCACGCACTAAGGACAACAACCTCCTGGGTAAATTCGAGCTCTCTGGTATTCCTCCCGCCCCTCGTGGTGTTCCTCAGATCGAAGTTACTTTCGACTTGGACGCTAACTCGATTCTCTCAGTCAACGCAGCTGACAAGACATCTGGTAAATCCGAGAAGATCACCATCACGAATGACAAGGGACGTCTGTCCAAGGAAGACATTGAGCGCATGGTTTCTGAAGCCGAGAAGTACAAGGCTGAAGATGAAGAAGCCACTGCTCGTATCAGCGCCAAGAACGGTCTAGAGTCATACGCCTACAACCTACGAAACAGTCTCAACGAGGAGCAATTCGCATCTAAGTTGGAGGGTGATGACAAAGAGAAGCTGAACAAGGCTATCACCGACACCATCAGCTGGTTGGACAACAGCCAAGAGGCATCCAAGGAGGAATACGAAGAGCACCAAAAGGAGCTTGAAGGTATTGCCAACCCCATCATGTCCAAGGCATACGGTGCCGCTGGAGGTGCTCCAGGCGGCATGCCTGGCGGAGCACCAGGTGCTGCACCTGGTGGCGCTCCTCCTGCCGATGACGGCCCAAGCGTTGAGGAGGTCGACTAATCTGTACATACATCATCATCCACTGTCTATATAGAGTCACATGTCTCAGCACTCATGTATCCTGATTCGTGACAAAAAATGATACTTGATAAAGCAATAATCTGCGAGCGTTTCCAACGAGTGATAGCTAGCGAGAGGTTTGTGTGAGGGTGGAGGCTTGTAGTGTGCCAAAAAGATACCATCGTTTCACGCGCTGTAAAGGCCAGTGCGAATCAAGTTCTCGATATACCACCTATGAAGTAAGCCATCTGACTATTCCCTCCGTAACCTAAAAGATTGGTGCCGCCTAGGAAAGGATGGGCGAAATCATTGCATGGCTTGTCAAAAGCGTGTACATTTCTGTGGGACGAGTTCTGGATGGGACATCTTTTACGATTGAAGCCGTGCTATCTCACCTGCACAATTTAACAATGACCGCAAGGTCTTGTCTTGATCTAAAGCAAGGCTACCACGTGTCGGGAAGAGCTTGGTGGGATCCGAGTAAGCTATTATTTCTATGCGATGTCCGATCTTATCATGTCCTTCGTAGGGAAAGGTTCTGCAGTCGTGATCTGGAGTGCTGGCGATCAATGTGAGTGCCCTCGTGTGGCTTCCAAAGCACTCGCCTGAGTATTTTGATTTCAATAGCTCTTTCACATGGTCTAGCATTATCGCTCGCTGCACTAACAGCCAGTCAAAGTACTCCGCTCCGTACTGGAGAACCTCCATACACTGTGATTGTTCTGTTGCCCTCCGCATCGCATGGTCTTGCGCAACTCATAAGTAATTGGGCAAAGCAGAAGGCAGCTATAACTCAGCGAGCCACTACGGAAAGGGAACCTGATTCTGCCTCACCAAAGAAAAGTTCATATTCCCCTAGTATATCGAGCGAGAAAAGAAGGCGACTGAGTTTAGGAGGTTGGAGTGCAGGTGACGTCGTTGGTTATGGTATGGATATGCTTAAGGGCTTAAATATTGGCCAGACACGCTCTGAGACCATTGGTGCAGTAAGTTCTGGAAAGAATGGAGATAATACTGAACCTTTTTTTACAGATCATACCTGTTGTTGCAGATACATCAACCTTCTCTGGCTTGGAATACGCCCAAAGTACAATTCAAGACTATTGCTCCAGCCATGAGTTACTTCTGAGAGGCCTTATTGTTATCCCATCAATCATGACAATTCCTGGGCTTATTCAACCACCCAGGAAGGAATCCTACCAAGGCACCTCAATGGATCAGATGCCACAACAATCCTCTCACGATCCAAACTTTTTTTCGAGCTCTTTGTTTGATATTTCAGAAGAGTCGCGAAAAGCACTCGGACACGACATATGTGAAACTATTAATGTGGTGACACAGCTTCTAAGTATCCTACAACAGGATAAGGGGCGCCTCATTGGTCTTTTACCAACTGGTTGGCATACAACAGCTTCTGAAGTACGACATGGCAAGTTCTCGCAGCAGTATGGATCCCTATCATTCGCTGTTACGCGGGAGGCTGTCTACGAGATGTGGCAGCATATTCGCGATATACTTCAAATACGCAATGTCTCTGTCTCTCTCATTCAGATGGCGCCTGTTCAAAAAAACAAGTCCCCCTTCAGCATGAATCAAAGCCAATGGGGGCATTCTCCCAGTTCAAATATCAACATTCTTCTGGAGAAAATGAGCGACGTGGCACACTCATTACTTTTCCCATCTTCATTTCTACCAGGACCACGCCAAACACAAGTACAACCCAACGAAGAGTATGTCTCTTCCTTACTAGTAGAAGCTGTTCGAAATTTGTTGGCCAAGCGCTACCCACGAAAGAATTATACCATCGGATTAGGCCCCTATCTCGAAAATGTGTGGGCATGTATTCCTGGTCATCGCCTGTTGGGACGGTGGATAACAGCACGATTCTAGGCAGGTGTTCATAGAATAATGCGATTACTGTAGTTATACATGATGAAAACATTAAGAATCCAAGTGACTGTCATTGAGAGCACATGTAACGAGGGCTTTCACATGCCCATTGTATTGTCGCACCGTCTCACCTGAGCTCAACTCCCAGAGACGCGCAACATGATCCGAAGATGCTGTGACCAGGTAAGCGCTATCTGCACTAAAAGCAGCATCCCACACCCATCTCTGATGCCCCACAAGTGTTTTTTCAAGAGCAAACTCGTAGCGTGAAGTGCTCCATATCTTCACTGTGGTATCAGCCGAGCAAGTCGCCAAATGGCTTATTATATAGAGTCAGTAAGGGTTTGAGCATGTAATAATGCAACTCACCGGACATCAGGGCTTAGAAGGCATCGAACAAGATATTTGTCGTGCGCTTGGAATTTAGTGACGGGCTGTAGATCGGTAAAGTCGCCCTGATTTTTCCCTGATCCATTTCCACCTTCTGTCGTCAAGGGTTCCTGATCCTCGTATGTGCTATTTTGGATACGCCATACGTACACATTGCCAACGTTGTTGCCCGCCACCAAACATGATCCATCAGAGGCGACAGTTACAGATCTTATTGGGACGTCTTCTTCTGGCACTAACTCATGCGAGCACCCATTTTCGCTAAGGTCCCACACCTTGACGCTTCCACCTTGATCACAACTAATAAGTTCCCCCTGGTTTGGATGAACAACAACATCGTTCACTGGGTTTCTATGTTCATACACACGCTGTGCCCTACTAGTACGTGTATCCCATATCTTTAAGGTGCCATCTTCTGATCCTGTCACAAGCCACTTTGCATCGCAGTGCCATGCAAGGGACGTAACATTCCCGTTATGTCCATCAAACGTTGCAATTGGATTTCCAGTGCTGTTGGCTTGGGATGGATTATGGTGGTTAGCAGTGGTGTTGCCCGCGGTGGAAGAGTTGTTTCCCAAGCCTCCATGAGAACAGTCATACAGTCGTACATGTGTATGACCAGCAGCTGCGAGGAAGCGTTTATCGGGAGAAATAGCAAGGCGGTTCACTTGGCTGTCGGAATGCTGTATTGTACGGCTACATATCCCACTCCACGCTTCCCAAAAACGTATCGTATGATCGTAGCCTGCTGTCACAAGAATGACGGAGAGGGTGTCCGTAGGCGCGGGGACTTGCTGTTTGGAAAGATCCTGCGTCTCGGATTTGGATGAAGAAGCTCCAACCACTCCATTTTTCCCATCTCTACGTATCCCTGCACCACTAGGTGGAACATGCGCTGGGGCTCTACTGGCTGCTGGAGGGGGTGCAGCCATTGCTGTATCCTGATAGTTGGGGTAGGGGCCGCACGGTACCTTCCACATTGAACTCAGTTACATGATCACGTGGACCAGGCTGTTCCTTCACGCGCAAAATTCCAGGAAAAGCCTTCCATGGACGTTGGTCTGCCCCATCACTAGTCGCTTTGTGTTACATGTTGTCTACGGCCTCTTCAAGCAGTTATAGCAATCTCGCGAGAGCATACAACAGGTCCATCTCTGGTGCATTTGTGCAGCTTTCGACCTTCAACCAGGGTGCAAGCTCTTCCACTCGGAGACGTCCAAAGTATGCTGCTGCCTCTCCTCCCGCCTCCAACATCGTACGCTCACATAACTTCTCGGTATGCTCGTCTCTCAAAAATGACTCTCCCGCCACCAAGCTACCATCTGTAGCGCAGAATGACCCTGAGCTTTATACAGCAGTTCGACCTCAACCACGAAGCTCTTATGCCGCATTAGCCTACAGGCTTAAGCTTGTTTCGCACTCCATGGACCCTCAATCTCGACATCGTCTTATAGATCTTCTTGCTCGAGCATGTACTCACCCAAGCTATCTCGAGATTGTGCAAAGGGTGCGGGAGAAGTACGGCAAAGATGACGATGCAGATACACTTTTAGGTGTAGGAAAAGGAGTGAACCGCACCGAAGAATCTTCTGAATTGTTTAGTCATATCGACAAACAATACATGAAAGTTCCGGAAGATGCTAACAATGCGGATCTAGCCACGTTAGGAAACTCCTTGCTAGGTCTGGTTGCTGCAGAACATCTTCACCTTCGATACCCAAATCTACCGAATCGTGTTCTGAAGGCTGCTCTATCGGCTTATGTTGGTCCTACAACACTTTCAGATGTTGCCGCAGAACTCGGTCTAACGGCTCAAGGCATCATTCGCTGGGATAGGCAAGCAAAAAAGGCGACAAGATCTGGCGCTTCAGCTGCACGATTAACCTCGTTGGACGTGAACGCAGACGCAATGCGAGCCGTGGTAGCGATCATCTTCCAAGAACAAGGTTTGTCTGCAGCTAGGAGCTTCATCTATGTCCATTTGCTGTCCCGTTTGGTTCCTCTCCTTTCCTTGTTAAAGTTCAATGACCCAAAGCGAACGTTGTCAGAACTTTGTAAGAAGCTCAACAAAGAACGTCCCCAAAGCCGGCTGATTGCTGAGACTGGTCGTCTTTCCATAAATCCAATTTTCGTGGTTGGCGTTTGGAGCGGCACAGAAAAAATTGGTGAAGGGACGGGAAGTGCCATTCGAATGGCAGAATTTCGCGCCGCGGAAGATGCTTTGCGACGCTTCTATATGTCTGAAACACCATTAGAGCATATCTCTCTTCCCTCTCTCACTCTCGACCTTGACTTGGCAACAGCGGCAGGCTCCAATTTAAATTCATTGGCATTTCGGGATATTTGGAGAGTAGGTCAGGACGTACTACCCGTCTCTTCGCAAAATTTTAAACCAGCGCCAATAGGTCAAAGTGAAGTAATCTTTGGGTCGAAAGAGAAATAGAACACACTAAATGAAATATTGCATCTGTACATTGCGTAAAGCACATTCACTTTTTGATAGCAATGTTATACTATAATCGTCGAGCAGATGTCCAAGCACTCGTACCTTGTACTGGTTCACTTTCTTTTCCCGTACTCAATCGCAACCTTGACACCGATTCTTTAAAGATTGCACTCGTGCAGCTCAAGATATAGATCTTGTAGACTGTAAATATTAAGCAACACTGTATATTTCGATACACCAATATGACACAATTTAGATTAGCTTAGCGTCTCCAAGCTCTTGACGGCGCGAAACAGAATTTGGATCGAAGTAGGGCTTCTCACCAATCGACACAGCACGAACACCGGCACGATCTCCAAGGCCGTCGTAATCCGGTGTAGCAGCGTGATAGACAGATCGATTATCCCAAATGGCCAAGTCATTGGCGTTCCAGCGGAAACGGACTTGAGCCGCATGACTAGATGTTACTAGCTCCAATATGTAGTTCTTTAGGATCGCCGACTCCCTTTTGTTAAGCCCTTGTAAGCGATCGAAGTGGCTACCGAGGCCGAAAATGGACTTCCAGCCAGTCACAGGATTTGTTCGGACGAAAGGATGGTAGGCTTCTAAGATCTCGCCAACATTCAAAGGAGATCCTCGTGGCCCAGGGTGGACGCGGAAACCTCCACGTTTGGCTGCCTCATTGAAGCCTGGCTGAGCATAGTAACCAACTAACTTGTCTGCAAGCTCCTGAAGTGGTTTTGAAAGAAGGTCATATATCTCATAGCCAGACGACCACAAAGTATCGCCACCTGTGTGAGGAAGAGTATGAACTTTGAGAGAAGTGTAGTCTGCGGGTGCAGGTTCGAAAGTAATGTCACTGTGCCATTCATCTGCCCCTGACTTCCGGTCGCGCACTTCTTCATACACCTCTTTCCTTAGTTTTGAAGAGATGACACTGATAGTGTCATCTTTGTTCACGGTTCCGTTCTTGTCCAATGTGAGGTGCTCTGGATTCCTATTTGTAGAACTCTTAATACACATAGAAGAAAATTGAGTCGTAGACTTACCTTTCACTATTGATGATAGGATGGATATGCAGAGTGCTACTAGCAGGTTTTCCCACTGCTCTAGCGATCTTATCCGTCACTTCTTTTTGTTCTTCGGGAGTAAGATCTTGGTTGCGGAAGAAGACGACACCACGACGAGAAACTACACACCATAAGTATGAGTCAAAAAATAATCTTCCCAACTTACTGATTATACCAAGCTCGCGGAGAAGTTCTTCAGAGTTCGGAGCCTCCAAAAGGTCTCGTAATTGAATCGTTGGGTATTCTCGTCCAATGACTGGTGTCAATTCATCGTGCTCGTACTTATCTAAGACCCCAGAAAGTTTCAAAGGAGGACGGGGATACGATTTGTCCTGAGGAAGTTTAGCTTCAGACAAGTGATCGATTGAACCCATTATGCGTTTGATAAAACTAATTGACTATGCGAAATGAGGGCGAGTATAGTTGAAAGACGTGTAGGGTTAGAAATTAGGGAATATATATAGGTATCCGTTTCACAAGTTTGTTCTAGATAGACCCGCTGAAAGGCATCGCATCGAACCTCTTCTCATGTTGTGATTATCATTGAATAATGCACTATAGCGTATCTACAATCCATTAGTGCTGCTTTTCGGCTTTTCGGCCCACTTTCCTGGCTCCAGGTCCCCATTAGGTACAGGCACAACGTCTTTGTCAAACTCAATTCTAAAGGATACGCTACTTCTTCACTTGCCGAAAATGTCATTGGTAGCCTTAGTATTTGAGCGTATCACCAAACTGACGAAGCACTTAGCAATTTATGCAGGACAACTATGCGAAAAATCCGTCACGCAATCAGCTTCTTCAAAAAGATTGTCACGTCCAGAGAGAGGGAGGGCTGTTTAAGGTCGCACGCACGTCATGCACATGACGTGCTCTCCAAAGTTAATTTAGCGCAGACAGTACGCTTGTGGCGTGCTTCCACGATCCTAATAGCCTGTATGCTAGCTTCACCCCCACCTCATTTAGTCAAGACTTCAGGCACCTCTGATTTATCAGCACCTAGTGGGGGGCAATGATGCCGGCACATCGGGCGCCAAGATTCTAAACTCTCACTTCTTATCGAAGAGGCAGATTAACCTGCAGCAGGTCCAAATTTCATCTCGAAAGTTTTCAATTGCACCATACGTAGGAAAGCAAAATGGAGTATCGTTACGAAAGATTTGTCGCAGTACATAAACAACGCTGAATTATCATGCTCAGCTACCATTATCTCTGTCAAGACAGTATCTCCGTCAAGACATAAAAGATAGACGATGACGCTGCAAAGCGATGAGCAAGTTACTACTCTTCAGACCACCTCTCAAAATCTGAGTAGTCGAGACAGCTACAGTTCGAAAGGTGATGAGAAGGAAGTGTCCTCAGACAGTGTCTCAGAAACAGCACCTCCCTTGGCAAAGTCCGCTGCGATTCCAAAAAAGTTCTCAGACTTCGTTCCTTTCCTTCGTAGGAAAGATGATGCTGCAGAAGATCTCGACAGCATCGCCACTCAACCTTCCGTATATGATGATCCTGATTTTGCTAAGGTTTATGCTCCTCACCCACGCTGGGAGAACCTTCACAGATTTGATCCGAACTTCCGATGGACTTGGCGTGAAGAACGCCAACTTGTTCGCAAAATGGACTTCCGAATAGCTCTATGGGCGACAGTAATGTTTTTTGCCTTAGACCTAGACAGAGAGAATATTTCACAAGCAAATGCGGACGATCTGCTACCTGACTTAAAAATCACTCAATCAGATTATAATCTGGGCAATACATTCTTCAAATTAGCATTCCTTTTAGCAGAATTGCCTTCCCAAATGATTAGTAAAAAAGTTGGTGTGGATCGCTGGGTACCGATACAACTTACGGTGTGGAGTGTGTTTTCAGCTGCACAATTCTGGATGAAAGGACGAGCGTCGTTCCTAGCACTCCGATGGATGATTGGAATGATACAAGGAGGCTTTATTCCAGACGTCATTCTGTATTTAAGCTATTTCTACACATCTAAAGAGCTCCCCCTACGGCTTGCATATTTCTGGATCAGCAATTATCTCGTTAAAATTGTTTCACCTTTTCTGGCTCTAGGATTATTGCGCCTGCGTGGACATCAAGGGCATGCTGGTTGGCAGTATCTTTTCTTGATTGAGGGTATATTGACTCTTGTTGTTGGCCTATTTTCATTTATCAACATGCCCGCTGGACCTTGTGAGACAAAAAATTGGTTCTGGCAGAAGGCTTGGTTCAGCGAGCACGAGGAAGCTATTATTGTAAGTCAAGGAAGTTCATCGTTGTTTCTCACTCAGACGAGAATTTAGGTGAACAGAGCAATCAGAGATGATCCTAGCAAGGGGACAATGCATAATCGTCAAGGCATAGATTTTAAGAATTTCAAAAGAAGCCTTTTCGACTACGATATGTGGCCAATGTATCTTATTGGGCTTTTATATTTACTGCCATCATACCCTGTATCCAACTACTTAACCCTTCAACTGCGCAATTTTGGCTTTAGCACCACGTTAACAAATGCTCTTTCAATACCTGCCCCAGTTATAGGATTGGTGTTTCTCGTCATCGTCACAATTGTTTCGGAGCAAGTCGACAACCGCTCGTTTGTGGCTATGTCAGTAGCGGTTTGGAATACAGCTTTCTGTTTTGCTTTATACGCTTTGCCTGCACATGCTGATAAATGGACTTACTGGGCCGTCGCTACAATGCAGCAAGCCTTTCCCTACGTCCACGCTTTGACCGTGGCCTGGGTTTCACGGCAGTCGGGGTCTGTGCGTACTAGAACTATTAGCGCAGCTATCTTCAATATGTGAGTCAATCATCATATATATCAGAAGTCAACTCAAACACAACCCTTTTATTAGGTTTGTTCAAGTTTCAGCTATGTGAGTCATGCATTCTGAAAAAATTGATTCGCTCTAACATGATGAGACAGAATTGGCGCAAATGTTTATCAAAAATCTGATAAACCGCTCTACCGAAAAGGAAACTTGGCAATTGCTATAATCAGTTTGCTGACATGTGGGCTTTTCAGTAAGTAGTATTCAATACTCCTATATTTCCTTCCACTTACTGAATGATACCGTATCAGCGGGCACTTACTTTTATTATCGCTGGAGAAATACATCACGCGAGAGAAAATGGCAATCTTTATCGAAAGTAAGCAAGCCTCTTGTTGTTACACAGAGTAATTTTTGACTAATTGCCATCTTCAGGAGGAACAACTGACTTACTTAGCCACTACCCACGATCAAGGGAATCGCCGCTTAGATTTCCGCTTCGCGACCTAAAGTTGTGAAACGAAATCAAAATACAATACTGCATATGCGCTAGGAAGAAACTTCATGTTCCTTGATCTAAGATACAAACGTCCCAAAAAGTAATCGTTTTGAAGATTTAATTCACACTGTATCTTAAGCTGGTATCCCAAATGAGGAGAATTTCATCATGATCAAAGCTAACCTCGAGTTCAGATGGTCACGTTGTCATCGCCGATGCTTCTTTATAATTGGTAGATTTGAGAATGACAATATCCGTGTTGCGAGTTAGATAATTTGACTCAACAACATCACACGCCGCGCGCGGCACCATTAAAGACCTATCACATAGAGTGAAAGGTTTATAAACGCTTAACCATATACATAGAGTCCTTTCTTCTTGATACGATCTAGTCTTACTTAGTACAAAGGAGCCAGTGACCTCAGGTGCACAGGGATCGTGTTCAATTGATTAAGAGTCTGAAACTAGGACTATGGGCGAGAGTGAAGAACTAATTTCTCAACCCAGAATGATTGAGACACGAAAACAACAAAAGCAAAAAGGACACGCAAGGCAAGTCCAAGATAGTCAAGAAAGAGACGGAAAAGACGATTGTGACCAAGATCACTAGGAACTCGCGGTGACTGATCTACACGTCAGAAATGTAGATCGACCATCACGGATTGTTGATTGGATTATAGACTCCGGTGCTACTCATCACATGACTAGCGACAAGTTTCTACTCCAAGACTACTCTCGGTCCGGTCACATACTGCATTTGGAGAAACAAGACTTGCAATAGCTGGATTAGGTAATGCTAGAAGTAGGGGCAGCATCGTCCTTAAGAATGTCTACCATGTACCTGAAGGCGACTGCAGTTTATTGTCCACTTCCTCCTACATAGGTTATCGAGGGTTTGTAAAGTTCACGGCCAATGAAATAGTGTTCAGAGGAGATGACGGAAGAACGAACCAAGTCTCCATCACAAAGAGGGAGAAAATACGGTATCCCTCGCGATGAGAGCAGAAAGAGAGGATGCAGACAACACTCCCTCAGATAAAAGAGCAAAGGAAAAGCTCAGTGACTGGCATGCTGCATTTGGACAACGTGATGAAAGGAAAATGAACACTATGATCTTCAAATACATCTTCGCCGAGAAAGACCACTCCAAGTCTTGCATAGTTTGTGCTACCAGCAAGCAGACTAGGAGTTCTTTCCCGCTAAGTAAGGACTCTGGTAAGGACTACCCACTTGATTTGGTACTTGTTGATACCATGGAGATTTTACCGCCTGGAGGCATCACTAGCTGTGCGCTCTGTATCGTGGATGACCACAGAAAGCACAACACTTATGAAAGGCCTTATGACTCCATGGAGAGACTTTAAGCACCCAGTTAGCCTATCCTAGCTATAATAAACCATTTCTTAATTATTTTAAACATTTAAAATAATTAAGTTGTTATTACTAGTAATAAATACAGCTAAATTTTGTATCTAAAATAAAATAATTTTCTATTTTAAAATGTTCATAATACTATTTTATCTATTTTTTCCTAATTTTATATTAAATATAATATTATTATAGGTAAATAAGCTCTTCTATCTCTAGTACTAGGTACAGTACTAGATCTTTCACAATATCGAATTAAACGACTACTAACTTATTCTACTATTAGCACCGTCCTCCATTCAAGCTCAAAGGGTCGCAGCTGAAAATAGCGCGGAGCTCAGGCCGGCATGACGACATCCTACTTGCCTTCGCATACGCATGAGCGATTCGGGAGAAGTCGGCAGTTCTTAGCTCAGCTGTATCTGTTTGATGGTAGAGCTGAGCTCTTTAGCGCGTCCCCCCACATTGGTGTGTTCCTGGCGGGCCTCTAGGCATTTTATTGAAAGGTGATCTTATCTGGAAAGCTGCTGGCGGAAACTACTATCGTTTATCCTAATGACTATAAATTGAGCACTGTAGCGCTTTTCAGGCCATAAATACTCCCGATTCCCTCCTAGCAAAGTCCTACAATGACGGGGCGCTTTACTTTTCCAGCGACGTTCATCTTCAGTGCTTTTGTGGTGTTAGCCTCAATTGCAGGTATCATAATTTTATGGGTACCCATATCAGATTTTCCAGCAGAATATTCTGTTCAGGAAGATCCAAGTTTGTTGTATGTGTATGATGAATCCACAAGCACAGCTATTTGCGAAGCAACGTATGGTGGGTCACACTACGTGAAATGGGGTTGCTTCGACAGGTCGCCTTTATCTTCTACTTCATCGTTGTTGGACTTTTACCTCAAAAGTTACTACGGAATTGAAGAAGAGTATACTGTACTGCTCTCCTACAGAGCAACTTTAACTTCGTCCACGCCCCGTGCTACTGTAACGGTGACTGCAACACCGTCAGCGTATTTGCAATCACTGTCACAATCTACAGTCCAATCCACCATAGCTACAAAATCCGCTCAAGCTGGCTTCGTCACAACTACTCCGATTCCTTCCGAGTACAAAGTGACAAGACTAGCTAAGAGATTAGAATACGATGGCGACATTCCTGAAACGCTGAAGGGTAACATTGTGTCTACTATGACACCACCTCCAAGCAGCACCATGTTCCAAGTGCATCTTCCTCGTCCCAAAGTAAGTTTCTTCTAGCAAACAGTAAACATAATAAATAAATCGCTTTTAGTATCCCACAAGAATATTCATGACAGCCTGGCAAGCCATTTGTCTAATAGTCGCTCTTCTAAGCTTCGCTTTAGCTGCGTATAACACAAATAGAGCTCATAAAATCCTGCGAAAAGAGATTAAAACTGAAGAAAACATCGTCAATGATCAAGAAAAAGTGCATTACTTATCTTTTTCACCTGAAAATGCTGATGAAGCTCCTCAATTGGGACTTATCGCCGCATGGAATAAAGTCCCTGGCAGTGTCATTACTGGACCATGGTGGTTCTTGTGCATTCCTTTAACTATCATGGGCATGTGAGTAAATGATAAAAGAGGACATTAGAACTACGTCTTATTATTCTTGTTAGAGTGGCAATCGCAATTCAAGGCAATAATCTAAAAGATCTACCAGCATTTTTAAAAGCAGGCGCATGCGGCAAGTCGATCCGTCGATACTTAACATGGCAGATAGTCTATTGTGGAACTCGATCTGATTATCGACCCATTAAATGTGAGTGGCACGTATGAATGAGCATATAGTGTCAAATGTCAAGTTGACCAATCATTTTCCAGATTTACCTTCGCCAGAAAATCGACCCGTTAATATGAAGACATACGCATGGCCTTTGACTGTCAGTCTGGCAATGTTTGTTCTCATCTTAGTATCAAATGCGGCCTTATTTGTCACACATGCTATCAAACAGAGTATGTCGCGAAATCCATATCGTAAGGACTCGGTCATCCAGTCGAACACCCTGCCGAGGGGTGGCACTGGATCCTCAGCTGGCTACATTGGTGTGGGTGGGTTTGTGGGAGGTGGAGGTGATGGAGGCGGATCTGGTGGAGGCGGATCTGGCGGCGGAGGTGGTGGATGTGGGGGTGGGGGTGGTGGTGATGGTGGGGGCGGCGGTGGCGGTGGTTGCTGTTGACTTATCAATGTGTTCAGACTCAGGAACCATAAATCCTTAGTGCCGTTCCACACTTGTTTCCATCTCCATACCAAAGCCCTACCAAGCACTGAAAGTTATAAAGGCTGGACGGAAGTGAACAAACAAATCTTGACAGGTAGTGCAATAGTCTATAACGATCAACCACCGCGCAGCTTGATTCTGTGACGCGAGGGAGACGGAGTATTTCACCACGCCTCAAGCAGGCAATCTAGTCTATTCGATTTGATAATTGGCATTGGAGGCATAATATTATAAAGTGCTTAGTTCTTCTCTGCATAGAACCGGATGTTTGGCCACGTGAGAGCTTCTATATGAGGATCATCCTATGATATATGCTGGGGCAAGATAAGAAACATATTAATGACATGTACTTAGAGGAAGATATTTTCGTCAATTATATCATTGTAGATGCAAAAATGTCTGTCAACACCTCCATCTACCATTCTCTTACTAAACATCTTCTCATGGAACTTAATCAAAACGCACGATGTGAATCCCACAATACACCTGAACCTTCTTTCCATGAACGTGATTTTTGTTCGTCTTACATCCGCACTAGATGCGGAAAGGTAAGTTTCGCATTTACGTATTTCGGCACTTAGGCGTCGCAATTCCTTAATCGTGCATGAAAAAATAAAATGGTGGCTTAAACAAGCGAAATCCAAGACAATCGCCAAGTTTCCAAAAGAGATATCATACTTACAATGCTCTACTGCATATGACGTGCATTTGTTATAGGGGTGCTGTCATAGTGCCATCCAGTACGGGAAAATCTATAGCTTTTTGGCAGTTGCTTCTATTCTCGATAATGTGATTTACACTCGCTTTCTTGCATTCGTAATCCTGGAGAAGCGTTTACAGCTCATCATCTTTACATCGTACTCTTAATCTCATTCATCAGCTTGCGACTCATCTTTTGTAATTTGCAATCATCTCTCAGCCAGTTATTCACTTGTGGTTTCCTGAGAAACAATTGGGTAGGGAAATCCTTCAGACTATCTGAACTAGTTGCGGGCAAGATGCCGCTTCGACGGTCTGCAACATGGTCGCATGTGCTGATATTCCTTCTTGCTGTTGTATTGTTTGGAAAAAATGTCCGGAGTCAAATTAATCTTACACCATCTCAAGATACAAAAGGGGCAGGATCCTCCCTTTCCCATGTTATGGATCCCTCCTATGCTGGTATCGGGATGGAGCCATCCAACTTGTTTGCGTTCACGGGAACTAAAAGTCCAAATTCATTTGTTATGACTCTATTGAATAATCTTGCAAGCTATACGGGAAAGCCTCCTCACGTTCGTGTTGGAGGCAATACAGGTGATACCGCAATTTATCAAGCAGATTATTCAGGATATTATTTCAAGAGCAACCCTGATTCAACTGGTCCCACTGACAAAGAGATCTTCGGCCCTAATTTCTTCAAAGCCATCAACTACTTCCCGAAAGACACCCCAGTTACTTATGGGATTGGAATGGCGTACCAAGGCTCTGATGCTATCCAAATGTCAACAAATATTGCACAAGGTGTCCTTGAGGCATTTGACAATGTCAAACTCAATGGCTTCGAAGTCAGCAATGAACCTGATTTGTATGTTCAAAATCAGTTTCGTCCAAAAGGCTGGGATGCGATGGCGTATGGTGATGAGTGGATTAGTCATGTTCAAGCTATATACAATCAAGTCTTGAAACCACGGAAAATGCCTCAGACGTTTTTTGAGGCTGCCTGTACAGCTACGACAGCATCTAACAGAGGCTTCCGAATCGAAGATTTGGTTAAAACGGGTCTTAAGACTGACAACGGTGTTTGGCTGGCAGGTTGGAACCAGCATAATTACTACTACTACGTCGGTGTCAGTACCTACGATCTAACGCTTGAAATTCTCTTGGATTTATCATCTACTTCTGGGCAATTCAAAGAATGGGCCAGCCAGGCTCAGCAGGCAAATGTTACAGGAAAGCCTTATTATCTTCGTGAGATGGGAAGCGTTGGTCCCAATGGGTTAGAAGGAATTTCCGATACATTTGGTATGTGATTGAGGCTGATGCAATAGAGTTTCTGATGCGGGAACGTTAGGTAATGCCATATGGACTCTAAATTTTTTTCTTTATGCCTCTACTGTTGGGGTCCAATCGGTGGAATTGCATATGCTTCAAGATTCCTACGGTGCACCCTTCAGTCCCACTCAAGACAGCCAAGCTGGTCAAATAGTGCGTCCGAGCTATTACGCATGGGCTGCTATGGCCCAAATCATCGGTGCCGGCTGTAAAACTCAGGTGGCATCGATTGACGTAGATAATACGCCTAGTGGGTATTCAAATCGAATTGGTGCATATGCCGTATACGATGCAGGTTCCCTCCAAACACTAGTTGCTATCAATTCGAAGATTGCGTACCAGAGCCAAGGAAGCGGTATTCCTTCGCAGACATTTACATTTAATGCCCCAAAATTAGCTGGTAAAACTTTCTACTTGTCTGTTCTTACTGCCGCTGGTGCTGACGCCAAGTCTGGAGCGACTTGGAATGGCATGAGCTATGAGAAGAATGGTGATGGATCATCATCAAAGACAGACGAGAATATACAGCAAGTGAAGGTAGGAGATGACGGCAGCTTGACCTTCAGTGTCCGCGACAGCCAAATTATTGTCGCGAACTTAGATTCGCAGCTTGGGACACAAAATAACGTCGTCGACCAGAAAGCCTGCAACAACCTACAGGATGATGGCAATGACGGCGACAATACCTTCAAGGCGACTTCAGGCTTTGCAAGCCATCTCCCCATCAGTTTGAACGCCATCATTGGTATTGCTGCAGGCGGTGGTGCTGCAATTTTGCTGGTGCTGGCCCTGTGCATCTACTGTTGTGTCCGTCGTCGGAGACGGAATCGTGAATTGAAAGCTATCGATCAGGCGGCTCTACTACCTCCGAAGTATAAGAAAGGTAGGCAACCATACAAAACGGTTCCGATCAACGACAGTCCTGATTCCGCTGAAGATATCTTTATGACTCCGGTCAATAAGCGACGCGATAGATCAAACGAAGCCTACAAAAACTTGGGAAAAAGCGGACATCGATATCATGACTCTGTGGATAGTTCTAACAGTCTAGCAGGCTCACCCCTCCAACCAGCCTCACCCAGCATGAATCGGGCTCGCTACGATTCACATGACAGTCGCGATTCCATCATTCCGTCATTCCCTCCAGGCACACGGGGAGAATACTATCAAGGTAGCCCCAAGGCTCAAAGAAATGCATCTGGTGCTGTGATGCAGAGCAGTAATCTTAACCCATATTCTGGAAAAGGAGCATCAGCTGCGACTGCCAGCGCTGCTGCTGCTACTGCAGGAGCTGGTGCGATAATGACACCCCAATTGCAACGAAGAGACGGCGAAAATGTGCCACGACATGACGGGCGACGGTTAGAATCTACACCAGGCAGAGATCCAAGAGCGCCAACGTCGGAAGAATCTAGAAACCGAAGGAACAGTTTGCCAAATAGTCGGAATGCACCTCAAGGCGGGCGCCCACTTCAACAAACACCTCATTCACACCATGGTCATGGTCAGAGAACACCTATAAATTCGAGACCTCCTGTCCCAGTTCTCCCTACAAGCATCCGACAAGCAGCTCAAGCACCTTATAATACTCATATTCCACACCAACCTCTGGCCAATCCTGCAAGCGGACAGCCGAACACATATCAAATGGGACAATTTCAACATCAACAGGGTAGATTGAATCCTCCAACAGCAGCAGGTGGTCGTGCTAGGCCATCCCGTCATTCGGTTGATGAAGCTTACTATGACGCCAACCCGGGGTCCCATTAGATCAAAGTCATAGACATCAAGGTAACAAAGGATATAACCCTCCGTATGCACCTAATTGAGCAAAGTAATAACGGACGTTTCTCAACTTTATGTATCTAGTATCTCCTCCCCTCTTCTCTTCAGCAATGCTTCTCTTGCGATCTTTAACATTGCTTTAGTTTCCGCAAGCTTAAATCATCTTAAATCATCTCTGTATTAATTGACTTTGCATTTAAGGATTTGCAAGATCTTCAAAATATATTCTTTCTCGTGCTTTACGATCATTCTGTTGCGACATTGCTGTATAGCGCACAACTTACGGTTGATGGACCGTGCTTAAAGTGGGACTGTCTACTTCGCAGCATAGGACTTATGTGTTTGCTTATCATGTACGCGCTGTTTATGAGTCTGGACCATAATATAGTTAAGAGTATCCTCAGTAATCCATTCACCAATGTACTTTTATGCTTTCAGCGATATCAACAGTATCACACAATATTTGGACCAAGCTTGTACCACAATCGATTACAGAGTCGCACCTATCATTAGGATACCCGGCCGCACCTCTTCCTTCTAATTACGTTCTCATGGATGAATTCACGTCTTCAAGAAGCCCTTCCACTCGACTCCAAACGGAGAATACCGAATCTATTGGCGTTGCAATTGGTTCGCCGGAGAATAGGAACGAAACGTCGAGGGGTATAGAGAATGATTCTAGCGGGTACACGGCGTATCTTGGGCGGTTGACAGCAGTTGCATGCTTAGGAGGTTTACAATTTGGCTGGGACACTGGTATTGCAGCTGGAATGTTGGTAGCCATCCATGATGATCTAGGGCACTCTCTTTCTGTAAGGGAACAAGAGGTCATTGTAAGTGCGACAACAGTTGGAGCAATATGCGGTGCACTCTTAGGAGGCCGTTTGAGTGACTGGATGGGGAGAAAAAAGGTTATGGTGACTGCAGGAGTATTGTTTGCACTTGGAGCGGTGGAGCAAGCAGCGAGCCAAGTAGTTCGTGAGTTGGTTCTTGGTCGGGTTCTTGTCGGATTAGGCGTAGGGATGGCGAGTATGGTGGTGCCCACATATCTTGCAGAATGTGCACCTCCGTCCATTCGTGGACGAATTGTTGCCATGAATTCACTTTTGATCACCGGAGGTCAAGTTATTGCGTATGTCGTTGATGCTCTTTTCTACTCACTCCCTCATGGCTGGAGGTGGATGGTTCTTGCTGGAGGGATTCCAGCATTGTTTCAACTAGTTGGACTCATCTACCTGGATGAATCCCCTCGTTGGTTAATATCTCAAGGTCGACATTCATCAGCAAGACATGTTCTTGTGAGGATCTACCCAGCAGCGGATGAGGAAGCTATCTCGCAACAAGTGTTTCGGATTGAGCAGAGTCTTCACGGCTCGCAACCAGGACTAGCGCGAACTCATGGAGAGCATAGGAGCAAAGAAACACCTTTCAGGGCTCAATTACAAGCTATTTGGGAAGATCGTGGCAGTCGTAAAGCTCTTTTTCTTGCTTGTGGTCTCCAAGCTGGTCAACAGCTGATCGGTGCCAACTCTATTCTGTATTATTCGTCTCGTCTTTTGCTTATGGTAGGATTTGTAGCCAATCCCAATTTTGCAGCTATTTGGGTGGCCATTGCCAACTTCGCTGGAACAGCAATTGCACTAAGATTTGTAGATCGCCTGGGTCGTCGGAAGCTGCTCTTGTACGCCACTGCTGCTGCGTCCATTTCACTTATGTGCCTTGCAGTCGCCCTAGGACAAGTCAACACAGGGAGTGTAACCGATATACCTTCGGAGGACAGGCAGGGTATTGGAGCCTGGCCCTTTATTTGTCTCGTCGCTATGGTATTTTTTCTTTTCTTTTACGCATTAGGACTGGGAATCATTCCATGGTTGGTGCAAAGTGAAATCTTTCCTGGGAATGCTCGAGCTCTCGGTGGTGGTTTGGCTACAGCAACCAATTGGACAATGAACCTGTTGACCAGTGCAACATTTTTAGATCTTGTACGACTCGTCAGCCCACAGGGATGCTTCTGGTTCTACTCAATTGTGGGCGCCATAACGTACACGTTTGCGTACATTTACCTTCCAGAGCTGGCTGGTATATCGATCAATGATATTCAAACAGCATTGCAGGGTTCCCACGCACATCCTCTTCATCATGGAGGATACGCTCCTCTTCCTGCCGTTTCGCTTCAAGATGGACATGAGAACCAGCATGATACTGTTTTTGAAGTTGGTGATGAGGAAAGCTTAGCCTCATGAAATTAATTTCTAAAGTAGGATGTGACGATGTAATAATACACTTAAAATACTTGGATATTACAGATGGTTAATGGTGGTGATTTATGGCCTGTCAAAAGTGCCCATGATGGCTTAGGTACTTGTACCTATCCTCATCAAGGAGCTCAACAAACGCATCGTCATCCTACAAGCTCCGTGCTTGAAGATGTTTCAAACGTTCTTGAGCTAAGTATGTAAGCCTGGCCTTTTCATTACTGACAGTGTGCTGGTCATTGGTATCCACATGTTCAGCCAAATTGTTCAAAAACGACTCTCGACGAGACAAAACTGCGTCTCTAGTTGACGAGATGGATTGAGAAGGCTGAGCATCGATAACACTCATGCTGGAAGAAGGACAAGAGGAGGTACTGCACCCACGTGAGTCTGGCAACTGGCCATTGTCGTCCCTTCGAAAATTCATGCGTTGTTTAATATGTTCCTCTGGCCAATCATATTGGGCCCACTGATCGAAAGCGAAGACTTTATCTCGTAGAACACCAGCGCCACGGGAAATAAAACGCAAGAATGAGTATAGTTCATGGCAGAAATGCTCTGCTCCAGTGTGTCCAAGAAATTCTTCGAGTAAATGTATTGCCTCATTGCTCTTTGCATCGAAGGTTTTCAGCACATTTAAGATGTACGTTGCCAGAAATTCAACGTCCAGATTGGGATGAGGGAACGCCAACAATTCCCTGCGGATAAACTGAAGCAGGGTGGACTGCAATACAGGCGTAGCAGAGATTTCCTTCGGGTGAGGGGGAGCCGATAACTTTGTCCGCGCACTACTGCCGATGTGTTTGCAGAACAAGCCTTGACGGTATACCCGCCTCCTCTGACTCATTTGCTTATCCCATCGCTCACGCGCTGCCTGTCGACGAGAATCAGATGTATTTTGCCCCCACCCAAACTGACGTGTACTTGAATTTGGACTCCTGAGATGGGTGGAGGAAGATGGCGGGTGTGTGGATTGGGATTCCTCTGCTTGCGTACGAATCAAATCTGGTTGTTCGCCGTTTGTTGTGCTTTTATTTGATGTATTTGGCAAATAATGTCGCAAATAGTCGTCATTACTTCGTATAGAATGAATCAAGTAGTCACCGATGGCTGTATTGCAAAGTGGGCATCTCCGATGGATTGGTATCCATCGAAGAATACATTCGAAGCAGAAAAGCGAGTGTAGACAGACCGGTAAGACGCATCGATCATGAATGACACCTAAACAGATGAGACATGATTCGACCTCGGAGCTGTCAGGAACATCTGCGCAAGGAAGTTCATCTTGCCTGTGATTGTGCGACTCTTCTTTAGATGAAGCTATTTGGGCAGTCGAAATGTGTGGTAAAGGAAGCTGTGAAGATTCCAGAGTGGGACCTGCAAATATCTCTATGGATGTCTTGGCTACCCGACTCATTGCTGCAATGGCGTTGCAAAGGTTGTTAGCATTGTGGAGCAGCAGCGATGTCCTCGTGAAATCAAGAGATCAAGGGTGGACGATTTATAAGAGAGATGAGTGGCAAAAGGCAGCCAGTCAAAGTAACAAATTGCATTGACGTCGTCACGCGTTTGATCTTCGATTCTACTAGAATCAAAGTCAAGTCGCTTCAGTAAAAGGACAAATAGAGACACTATCATCTGTTAATTATAAAATGGGAAATGGGAAAGGAATGCGGATCTCATGCAAAAGTTGACTCTAGCTGTGTGGTATATTCTGTGCTTGCACTCTATTTTGACGCAATCTAGCCGCCATCATACACTGACCCAACGATCTAGACGTTGGCTGGATCGGACATGATTCACTGGGAACAGACAATGCTTTTAATTAAAATACGATGAACTACAGAGAAAAATGGGCTTTGAAAGCCAACAGCAGAAGTAGTTTCTACTACCCGTAAATTCGAATGACTCCGTCAGCGCCTGTGGAACAGAACCAAGGAGCACTCGGATGGTACTTGACGAACAACACGCCTTCACCGCTCTTTTTCCTGTGCGCTGTTATTTCTTGAATGCAGACGGCAGCACCGGCATCGCCTTCCTGTAGTGGTGTCCTCTCTTTATCATTGCCTTCTGCAGAGATCCTAGCGGCATCACTGGTGGTGTTGACAATGTCCCAGAAGCGTACGCTACAGTCGTGGCCACCCGAGACGAGCGTAAGACCACTTGGATCGATGTCTAGCGAGGTAACGCTGTCCAGATGGCCGATCATAGACATGGTGCACAACCCTGAATTGATATCGTAGAATTGAATGTAGTTATTCTCGTGTGCAGTCATGAGGACGGGCAAGGTAGGATGAGTGATGACTTTATTGATCTGCGTGGCCTCTGTACCATCATAGTGCTGGTTACTGTCGAATTGCATGACTTCCCTCCCTGTTTGCACTTCGAACAATTTCACCACAGCATTACTGAAGCTAACAGCACACCTCCGCAAGTCGCTCATGCAGGTTGAAACGCTCGTTGGAATAGGGAGTGACTGGTTACTTTGTAGCAAGTCTTCTTTTTCCTTCTCTTTGCTTGCGCTAGGTTCTAGACCGAAATAGTCGAAGCTCAGGCGAAGCTTGCCCCCCACATGATCTGGAGTGTCTTCTGTGTCCCATATTTTCACTGTGCCATCGGCAGAAGCAGATGCTAACAATCCTTCTTCATCATTTTTTGACGGGAGAAGACATAAGTCCCAGATCGCTTGTGTATGCCCAACGAGCCGCGCCAGCTCTAAATATTTGTCATATGGAGGATATGGCTCCACTTGACCGCAATCAAGAAGTTTCCAAACGACTATACTAGAATCGACACTGCCACTGTATAAACGTCTCTTGCCGCTGGAGAGCGCTAGCGACGTGACAGCTCCTGAGTGTCCCCTCAACGTCATGACGGGGTCCACATCATTCAATGACTGTGTTCCTCTACTGGATTTTATAGCGTTCTCATCGATCCGCCAAAATTTGATTGTGTTATCATCAGAAGCTGAATAGAGACTAAGATTTGCAGAGTCAAACGCCACAGATCGCACCGAATCCAAGTGGCCTCGTAAGACGCGTTTAGATTTCCACATCTGACTCTCAGCTGCAGCCTCATCTGCAATTCTCGAAGCGCCTTCATCTGTATCGCTGGATAGAGTTAGATTCGCTAGTTCATCATCATCTTTTCTGGAGGAACTTTGTCGCATAAGCTGCTGAACACGATCGGACGTGGCCTGGAGTTGTGCTCGATCATCTTCAAGATGAGAAGATGCTTCGTCCTTTTCTCTTCCTGTCTCTCTGTGCATATAATCAGCTTCTTCCAGTTTATCCCAATCAGAGGTCTCAGTCTCCGTTTGTCGCAAAATGGCAGAATCTGGCTCTTGATTATCTGCAACATGTCGCAAGGGTTGTTCTGTTGAGTCCCTTACCACTTGAGAGTGAAGGGAAACATTTCCTTCGGTTGGCTCATCTCTTTCTCGGTGATCCTCGATGAGTGAAGCTTTATCAAGAGCCAAACCTTCGACACTGTTAAATGAGCCTTCATTCCTAGTCTCTGTGTCAGGATGAAACCCTGATTGTTCCGAATTCGAAGACTCGTCTTCGCTTTCCACCAATGGCTCACCATACAATTGCATCCCTCGCGGGCCTGTCTTGTATGTGCCTTTGTCTAGGCTCCTGGTTTTTCTCGCGGCTGCTCCAAGGATTGCGCCTGAGTTCTCATTTGCTTGATGTGTTGCGGGAACACTTTCCGACAGACTCTTTCGCGGTCGAGGTGGTCCATACAAGTTTGAGCCACTAGGCCGCTCAGGAAGAGGGTTTAGAGTACTTGCACTTGTGAGATAGGATATCTCTTGAAGACATTGCTTAAGATACTCGCGACTTTTAGCTCGCGCTTTCGGATCTTTTGCATTGGAGGTTTGACGACTGAGCATAGCTCCACTCATTGGCAATGTGCTTCCTGGGCCACCCATGGTTAACCCGTTGAGAGATGTGCTATTGAGAGTACTAAATGTATTTGAGTTCGAATTGATAGTGCTGATTTGTCGAGGCAACGTTTGCTCTATACAATGTTAATGTCAGAATGGGCCCCTATACACCCATTGTGCTCACCATTCGGAGGCTCATGAGCGGGAGAGCTTCGACCGCTGCTGGAAGCAGCCTTCTCAAGACTTTGCAGGGCAGAGTGTTTCGGAGGAATCGCCTTGGCAGTACTCTCACCGGATATGTACTTTGATCTAGTCATTCTTCAGCAAACTCATGTTAGCCATGCAAGAACAATAACTTACCTCTCTTGTCGCAGGGCAAACTCCAGCATTTTAACCCTCCGCATCAGGTCAGTCTTGAGATTCTCAATTGATCTGCGTTCTCCCTCGAGCAGAGCTACTCTCGCCTATGATTACAATGATGTTTAACACTCTTCTGATTGCTGTGAATGAAACACTCACCCTCATTTCTGCTCTCTCGATCTCCCACTCGTTGCGATCCCGCTCATATCGCCTCCATTCGCTTTGCAAGAAGTGCAAAATACCTGCCAGTGTGTATTCTGGCTGCTGCATTTGTCCCATACTCTCATGGCTCATGCCGTTGGCGTGATGTGCAATGTTGCCTTCGTTTACGGAACCATCGTGCGAGCCATTTCCACTACCGTAAGAACCCCCTGAGCCAAGAGCGGCGTATCCAGGCTGGATCATAATTCGTGTAGCAACGCTGTCTTCCCTTGCACGGCTGTCTTTGCTAGAGATGTCGTCGTGACCTTCTTCTCGTCGCGCTTTGTTATAAGTATCTGTTTGATTCGGCTCTGAACTCTGAGGCAGAAAGCACACGCGACCGCTTACGCGTGAGCTGGCGACGGTTGACTAGATCCGGTCATTAGGGAAGCGTTTTCCTAGCACGTGATGTAAATATCTCCGGGTGACCACCCCATCCTTTGCCAGTAAGCTTACGTCTATAACGTTGTCCATCTCTACTGAGAAAAGTCCGCAGTATAATGGATATGCTTTCTACAGAGGCCAAGGGGAAGGCCAAGGGAAAGGCCAGAGAGGCATCAATCACGACAAAAGACCCCTCATCCAGAACTTCAAGACTTCTGGCAGCTTATGAAGCCAGCCATGTCAACAATCAAACTACATACCACGAAGTTCCATCATCCCATTTTTTGGCCCGCCCCAATGGGGTAAGCAGCGGACATGCGTCGGACGACTCTTCTTCTTCTGGGGCACCGACTGTTTTCTACGGCTCACACTCTCAAGTATCTGGTTCTCACAGACAATCAGGAGGACACACCAAGTCACAGAATTCGAAATCGGAAATACACTTAGAACATTTGGACATCAAGTCTGACAGCACGTCATCTTGCAATGAACATCACAGCCGTAACTTTCTCCCCACCCATCCACTATTCTCTCTCGATAGCAATATCACGACACCTTTTGTTGGAGGTCAACAACCGCGCCATCATATGCCTGACACCACCACGTTGGCTGCAGCTGATTATGATATTGACGTTCGTAGTGGATTTCTTCCGCCAGAAACACCCGTAGCTAGATTAGAAGGAATTGAGGAAGATATATGGGAAAATATGCTTGATGTCGCACGTCAGATTCCGCTACGCATTGGTGGCGGTGGAATCGACGTAAGCGATGATGATCGAAAAAACGCCAGACGATGGCGACGAGATATTCGCAAGATGCTTATTTTGCATCCATCTCCACAGCTCATCTCCGACATCAGATATGCTCGTCGAGCACACCTCGTGCTTTCCTTCCTAGCCCACTTTTACATTCACAGCCAACCGGATCCAACATCTGCTAAGTTAGCACTCAAGACGAAAAGCTGGTGGCTGCCTTCTTGGCGAGCACTAAGTGAGGACGAGCAAGATGAAATAGACGAATCTACTGGAAAATTCCGATCTACCGTCCCAGCCTCGATAGCTATTCCATGGGTTGCTATTTCTAGACAAATTGATCTCCCACCCATCCTCACTTATGCGACGACTGTCTTGTGGAATTGGTCCACAAAAGATCCAGCACAAGGTTTTGAAGATGAGAATCTCGTCATGAACACCACATTCAGCGGTACGACATCTGAAGAGCATTTCTATCGCACATCACTTTTGATAGAGAAGCGTGGAGTCGAGGCATTGACTTGGATGCGACGTACCCTTGATGAAGCGTTTGTGGCTGACCTGATATCTCTTCGACGGATTCGTCAGTACCTGCGCCAGCTTTCCAAGGTCATTATAGATCTTAGATGGCTCTTACACGATGTCCGCACGGGCTGCGACCCCACAACCTTTTATTGGGGTATCCGACCATGGTTCAATGGTTGCGACGGTGGAACAGATCCTATCACAGGTGAGAAAGGATGGTTGTACGAAGGCGTGGAGGAATACGAGGGTCGCAGGCAGATGTTTCTGGGGCCCAGCGCGGGGCAAAGCTCTTTAATCCACGCTATTGATGTGTTTATGGGCGTAGACCACACAGGCCGCGCCGTTTCGGCTAGCGAAAGGGAGAATGGAACATTCATGGAAAGGATGCAAACGTACATGCCCGGACACCATCGTAATTTTCTCACACATCTTCGTGGAATTTCTTTCGTTGATGATGAAGCCGACTGGAGAGAGAAGAAAGAGCAAGACTTAGCGGAAGATGCTGAAGATATTTCGGTGGAGCAGAATGAAGATGCTGAAGACGTCCGCGAGAAGCACCCGATTCGCTCTTTATTCAAATTCGATGACAGTTCTTTAACTTTCTCGGATGACCAAGTAAACCGAAAGAAAGCTATCAACGACTTGCGCGATGCATACAATGAAACACTTATGTCTTTGAAGAACCTACGTGATGAGCACATGCAGATAGCCACCTATTACATCATCTCACAAATGCGCAAATCGCCTCCGAAGGAATTTTCACAACTCAGTGATGGTTTAATTAAGATTGCTTCGGGTGGTGGCGCGAAAGGAACAGGTGGCACGGACCTTGTGAGCTTCCTCAAAGACTGTCGTAAAAACACCATCAGTGCTCTGCACTCGGATACGTCCAATCGTTGATCATTTATTTGTATATATACTAACGCAATGAATAAAAAGTTTAACAGGAGTACGACTTGTATTTCTAAGTTTGAGCCACTTGCAACGATACATGCTAATTTTGGTCCAGAGTGAGATTTTTCCATCCCCTTCGAAAATTCAAGTGATTAGCCGAACTTCCCTTCAATTAATTTCAAATTTGATATCCGCTCAGCAACACTCCTGTGAGCAGAGTAATAAGCAGATCAGTACATGTGTACATTCTGTAGAACCTCATAGAAGAAAATCAGGATGAGTAGTTCAACAATCGATACGACCAAACTCCATATAAAGTAGAATACCAGATTATTTGTCAGTAAACCAGCAATGAAATCCTACTGGTGCTCTTTTCTTCTCATCTCTGCATGGATAGCGCTTGTCAAAGGGCAAACAGCCTTGACAATTAACACGCCACCCTCCATTACAACATGTCAACCAGCAAGGTATTACATTCATTTACGATAGAACACAAATAATTCACACAAACTTCTTTGTTAGTTTGACTTGGAGCGGAGCATCGCCTCCTGTATTTCTTTCGGTTTTAAAAGCAGGTGAGTTCCAAGAAAAATCGCATCCTGTACAAGCATAACTCTGGACACTTTAGGTGATATAGGGGGTAAGGTTACATTCATAGACGTTTGAACGAAGCTTAGACCCAGCAGGAGCTCCATTGCGCCAGTTTGATCAACAGGGTACAGGCTCAGGCAATTATGTCTGGAAAGTTGGTAAGTGCGAGGAAATGAGTGGTTTCTTGGTGATAAATATCTCAATTTTCTTCCTGTCGATAGATTTGAAGTCTGATCAGAGCGTCACTCTGCAAGTTCGGGATGGAACCGGTAGTACGCAACAGTCAGCCCCGGGTAAGTACTTTGTCTAACCTTGAATACAGATGAGACGTATCTGACAACTTTTTTTGCAGTCCCCATTCTTGCTGGTCAGAATGGGCAGGAATGTGACGATGGCAATGCATCGTCGAATAATTCATCTAGTACTTGTGAGTGGAGAGAATGTCGGTCTGTCTTTCTGAAAGGTGTTCTTTAGCTCATCAGAATAGTCCTATGAACTCTGCTAACTCAACAGATATGCCTGACCAGAACCATAGGTCGTTTGACAACACCAATCAATCAAATTCCATTGGGAACAATACCAATACGATGGCAGGGCCCGTAGTTGACACTGGAACAGCTATCGTTGCGCCATCCAGCGTTACACCTACAAAGACGGATGCCCTGCCCACTGTGAACAATACTCATGACACACAGAGCGGCAGTATCGATACATCATCAAATGTCAGACAAGACAGTGCATGTCCCTCGAGGGTCGGAGGCTTTCAAGCAATCACAACACTTCTTTGTGGCGCTCTGCTTTTAAATTTCTTAATTCTATCTGATCATACATCTTTTGGGACTTTTGCTTAGTCTGAAAGGAAACAAATATGAGCATGGATTCTTAGGAGACGTGGGTTTGAAACAAATGCTTTTGATACATGACTGATTCGCTATTCTAGATGAATCTTTGTACAGTTGTAGTGGAGGAAAAGAGAGATAAAGTCGTAACAAGTGTGTCATGAATTACTGTTTAGAGAGCGATTCGATGACGGTAGTGAACCCGTCTCAGAATCAAATGCTGGCTGCAGTTGACGCATTTCAGCAGAGTGGGGGGAAGTACGTGGGTCATGTGACTGCTGCTGAAGCTGAGAAGAAAAGAAAGGTACTTCATATGACTGATTTGACATTTGACTTGATGGCGAATGTGTACTACCATCAGTCTCGCGCTCAAGTAGAGCATTACCTGCAGATAGACGACGCCCCACTGCACCCCAAATTGAGTCGTCCATTTCTGGAAGTATAGGAGAATTTCGTCTATCTGATCCTTGAAGACTTGTTGACGGAGAAAGTTCGCCAGTGGATTGATTGCGGTGTCGATCGAGCGAGCGAGGAGATAAAGACTTGCGTTCGTCATTCTGGTCATAATCGTCTTCGTCCAAGCTGGATGATGCGTCGTCTGTAGTGGTGAGATGGATGTTTGGCCCATCAGCATCTTTCTCTGCTTCCCTGAGTATTCTAGTTCGGCCTGGCGAATGTGTGATCGTATCAAAACTGTGGACGGGATTGGTGGGTGTTTGTGGGGGTGAGTTGATGTCTTGGAGGTTTAAGGTCAATTTTGGCTTGTCTCTCGGGGATGAAGACGCTAAGTGAGAAGAACTCCGGTTATTTGCGGAGACTTCAGGCAAGTCTAAATGCTGCGAAGGGACTGAAAGAGCTTGGTTTGATGTTGCGCTTATTCTAAGCCTTTCTCGTCGCATTGCTTGGAATCTGCGACGAAGCCAAAGCTGCAACAAAAATCCACGTACTCTCTCGGTCTCGATCCTATCCTCAACAATTTGAAGGAGCTCGCGCCTCTCGACAAGTTCTTCAAGGCTGAGAGCTTGTTCATCGTCGATCAATTTATAGTGAGCGATGAGCGTGAGCATATCGGTGAAGGAAATCCCTCCCTTTGCCCTATTTTGCGGTTTTTCTTGAATAATGACCGCCTCGTGGTAAATTCGCTCAAATCGATGTTGCCGTCTGCGAATCTCAGAAAGATCTAGTGAGTTCAGCTGGGCATTGAGAGAAGTGATCGATACACCGTCAACGACATGATCCTCAGGTGAAGGTGGCCACATAAAGTGTCCTTTGCCCTCATCAGAGTGTGCTGGACTCCGCAAGCGCAGCCGTTGCGCAGCTTCGCGTAAAGGACTGTGTCCTTCATGTGATGATGTGCCAAATGAATTGGGACGACTGCCACCATTCTTGGAAGCCTTGCTTAGCAGCGCGGATATCGTGCCTTCTGTTGGGTGCACACGAACCTCCATTGATCCCCGCAAACGATTGAAGAAAGGGACAAACTTTTCCTTGGGAAGATATCCGCTTCGGTTTTCATCAAATTCTGTCCATGCTTGCTTGAAATTACGGACTTGTTCGCGAGAAAGAGTAGGTTTTCCACCCAATTGAAACACATACGAAAAGTTCTCTACAACAGTACCCGTGAACACTACAAAAATGTTAGCTCGTTGACTGGATGAAAGCTGTTCTCGTTCTTACTATTCAAGAAGATGTACATAGATATGACGTTCCAGCCGATGAAAAGGAAGTAAGCCCAGCCTTCACTTCCACAATCCGTATTGAGGTAATTTGAAGAAGGAGTGCACAGAGGTGGTGAGAGCGTATAATCGTGCATATACGAATTCCAACCCTCTCCTGTAGACATCATGCTCAAGAAGACCAAGCTGCCCAAGAGGGATGAAAAGTTTTTTGAGTATGTCTCGTTTATACCCCACTTGGTTAACCCAAACACTTCTACAATCATGATACCCCAGACCAAGAACATTGTCAACCATAGCAAGAACAAGCTCGCGATGCTTGGCAAGCTCGAAATAGCAGTTTTGAACAGCTGGTTGAGCGCATTGTTCCTCTGGACAAGCTTAAATGCTACTGCGACCAGAAAAATCTTCTGTAATTGAAGATTTGCCATATTGTCAGATCTGGGTGTGAGAAGTGGGATAGATGTCGCTAGAGTTCCTGCAACAACAATAAGGTCGAACATATTCCAGACGTCTTGTCTGAAAGCTCGCCAACCAAGACCTGAGAGGCGCACGAGAATGTCAATGGCGAACATGGTGGCAACGACGATATATACGATATCTCGCGTGCGTTCATGAGTGAGACTATCGCCGTATGTTTGCGTGGCCAAAGTAATCAAGCTTGCAAGGTATGAGAGGGTCATGCATCTCGACCACCATCCGTTCTTGTCAACTGCCCGATCATAGCACCACCCTCTAAGTGCATCACTTGGGCGTATTCTTGGTCGTTTCGACGGACGTTGACGCGCGATCAAACGCTTCAAATCAATCCATTGCCGTTGCTGCGTTGTTCGATATGCTGCCCCTGAAAAAGCCTGGAAGCTCTCGATGATGACAGCAACAAACAATGTCAAAACGAATACCGCTCCGATCAAATTGTAGATAACAAAGAAAAGTGCATTGACTTGCGATGCATCCGTCTGAAGTTGATTGTTGAAACCCGTAACGCTCATTGCCGTCGTCATTACGTTTATCCACCCCTCCAAGCTGACAATTTCGAAAAGGATTAGAAGGCTGCTTCTAAAATCATCAAAACTGTACATAGATCCTTCTGTTGGATTCTGCCAAGCTCTCGGAGCAAGGAAAGTCCACTCAGAAGGACTGGCGCCGTACTCCCCGACGCAATCGGACTTTTTCAAAATATTCGAGCTGTCGTCTGTGCAAGAATACAAGACTCCAGAGAATAGGTTTTGACCCCAAATTGCAAAGGGAACGATGTAGAGAATGGCTAGGACAGATGCATCAATGAACCGATCAGCTCCTGCGACAAGGCCAGAGAATGTTCGCCGCATGAGATCGGATAAGTTGATCAATCGCAAAGCTCTGAATGCCTTGATTGCTCGGGTGAAACGACTGACGCCCCCAATCACAGCAAGCTCTGTTGTCACATTAACAACCAGCGTGCAGAGAACGAACAAGTCCAAGGCATTCCATGAAGATAGTAGATAGGCATTTGGAGTGAATGCAAAGCCATCCGCGATGACCTTCACGAAGAACTCGGCGATGAAAATACTGTAAAGTGTTAATGAAAGGTCCTACAAAAATCTCAATACTTACATGCTCAAGGTGACTTCTGTCAGAGAGAACCAACTGTCACGTCGCATGCCGTTCGCTGCATACCAGTCGCGGCGATACTTTGGCGTAGCATACCCGGCAATTATTACACTAGCAGCAATCGTAGCAAAGATGAGGCCTTGATATATTCGCTGGCGCACGACCGAGGTCTTGCGTCCGAAAAGGCGCTCACCATAGCTGCAAGGAACAAAGCTTTGGCAAAGTCGCCTGAACGGGTTTGTGTTGGAAAACAACCACAAAGACTTTTCATAGGATGGATGCGTGTTGATCATCCTTGCTTGTATCATTCGTGGATCGTCTTTCCATCGATTTGCGTGCTCTTCATCAATCTCTGCCTGATTTAAGGGTTCTTCATTAATCAAACCGAGATCACTACGCATCCGCGACAATTGACGATCCCGGGCGAAAAGTCGAGCAGTGTCATCAGAGCTTGCTTGTAGTAGACTGGAAGGGTTATTCTCGTACAAACTTTGCCCACGTTGGCCACTCAACATCGATGCTCTGGAGAATGATTGATGAAGCTGGCGCGCCCGGATTGTGTCTAGAGGTACCGTTTCTTCTGGACGATCAAGTCGCAGCGCTCGTCGGATAATTTGAAGTGTGTTATGAGCACGATCAGTGTCGACGATACCATGGAAACTTTTCCTTTTGCGATTCTTCTCATCGAGAGCATCAATAGCCTTTTGTGCAATACTTTTATGGCCTTTCTCTGTTGCTACTCCCATCTTGGCTGCATTGTGTTCCCGAAGCCAGCGGTAAGGGCTCAAATGATGAAGGAGGCGGGCGAAAAACGACGTCCTAGGTTTTTCGAGATTACGCAGGTACAGCTCGAGTTGCTGTGACCGTTTTTGACTCTCAGCGACACCAAAGTTCTCTGCGATGACGGCAATGAACATTTGAAGGACAATAAAGTTGGCGAAAAGGAACCAGGCACATAGAAAGATGGCTGCAATCACGGCTTGCTTGTATTGTCCCTCGGAGCCTATTGCACTGTATAAGACAGTTGTCCAGTTTTCAGACGAGAAAATTTGATACATCCCTAAATACGTGTTATAGATTTGTTTGAAATTGATCTCTGTACTTTCTCCGTCATCCATTTGTGGAATGTCGCCACGGAATAGTTGGACAGCAATAAGTGATGCTACTCCCACCATCATTAGTAAGAAAAGTATCATGTTGAACAAGCCTGACATTGATCCAAACACTCGGATGAGTAGTGCTTCCATACGGGGCACAGCAGCAATCACACGATAGAATCGTGCAAGCTGGAATGCAGTCAACCACGAGTAGACAGAAGAGTTCTTGACTTGCGGGATCTGAATAATCGTTGTGACGATAGCGAGGAATAGGTCAAAACGATTGCGATAGTTGGCGAAAAAGCTGCGCCAATCCATGTCAAGCAGGAAGGAGAAAAAGCGTAGCAAAATCTCTACATCGAAGGCAATCGTGAGGTACAGTTCAGCAAGTCCCAGTTGCTGATTTTCGGCAGACCTCTTGTAGCTCGCTTGACTTGCTTGTACACCTAGATCAGCAATAATCAATGCCAGCCATAGATACTTGGTGTAAGACCAAATCCGTTTAAAGACATGTGCTGCTCGCTTCCTCCGTCTGAAAGCATTCGATGGGTTCTCGTTCAACTTTGGCTTTGTCGGTTCGATACGTTCGGCTGCAAATGCAGATTGCTTCGTTTCGGCAGAAATGGTTGCAAACGTGTTTGTGATGACTGCGACAAATAAGTTGGCCATCCAAAAATTCATGATGATGATACCAATGATGAAGTAAAGGCATGATGCAAAATAATCTGCATCAATCATGTTGTACATAATGTCGGACCACCCGTTGGATGATATGACGATTACGACTTGCAGTAGGGCTTCAAAAATATTATCAAAACTTTCTGAATTGTTCTCCGGATTTTCCTCAGCTTCAACACAAAGCTGACCTTGCGGACATATGAACCCTTTAATAGATAAAGACAGAGGAGCTCCATCCATCCTCAAAGGTTTGCGACGTTCGCCAGTAATTGCGTCGTAGAAACCTCCACACATCTGTTGTAGAGTGTAATTCACTCCAGGCGCATACTCAACCCCTTTTTGAAGATCACCAACCCAAACGCAGCTGCGCTTGTAATTTCCTTCAAAAGACTGGACACCAATAATACTAAAGAGCAACATGCTAAACACGGTAAAGAAGGCCACATTGACCAGAAGAGGCCCTGCAGTCTTTAGACTCTGTAGAATGACTGAGGTTCCGCGCGTAGCAGTTAAAAGACGTGCACTGCGTAGGGTACTTAGAGCACGAAAAATGTAAATGTGGTGGCTCGGAGAGTCTTCTTGGTGGAAAATAGCCAAGATGAAAGCAATCCAAAAGCTCACTATAGCAATAAAATCAATCCTGTTCCAGCTGTGCCGAAGAAATGCGTAGTCTACCGCTTGAGCTCTTTGTAGAACAATTGCGTGTGCGAAGGGCGCAAGTCGACTTTTCTGGAGAAACTTCGAAGTTTTGTCTTGTAGAAGAGCACTCGTTTGTGTATGATCAGTTGCCTGTCTAATTTTGCGAAGATTCGGGTTCTCTTGATAATCGTTTTCTTGCAAATAGTCTGATGACACTGTGCGAGGCGGCTGAGTACGATTGGGACTAGTGGCACCCCCAGCGTGCAAGCGTGCCTCAGGCCTCATTACCACATTTGCACGATTTCTCATACTCTCTCCGAATACGGCGAATGTATCGAGGGTGTTAGAACGTGACGTTTTCTTGCGCGGATCACCCCGAGCGTGCGTAGACGTAGAAACGCCTGCATCTTCTGTTCTCTGCTCCTCATGATCTTTTGGAGGTTCATAAGCAGGAGGAGGATTGATGACAAGCCCAGAAACGATGATTCGGGCGAGAATCTCCATTGTGTATACTACAAACACGGACAAGAGGGCATAGTCCACCCAGTAGTCGAACCATCCTGGTTTGCGAGGTTTGTCAAAGACGCTTGGAGCCGATTGTATGATCAGAAGAACCACATTAAAAAGAATCATTATCAGAATAAGTGGTTCAATCCACCACTTCGTCATGAGCGATACAAGAGCTTGACGAATGCGGCTGGTTGGACCGAAAATCCCTAGGCTCTTTCCTCGGAGTTCTTGTATGACGGGCTCGACAGCAAATTGTTGAATTGTTATGAGACCAGGGTTATCATTCTCATCATCGTCGTTGTCGGGAAGGCGGATTCGACCATCGCGAGTTGGTCGATTTCCATTGTCCAGGTTGATAACGCGACGACTCATTCTCCTAATCGATTTACCCAAAGAGGTCCATCCGTCTTGGGCCTTCTTACTATTACTGTACTCATTAGCTGCATTCAGCCCTGTGAAATTGTCCGCGCTAGATTGATACGCATTCCTATTCATTGCCTGATCGGACGGCTTGTCATCAGATGTGATGTCGAAGTAGCCCCGCGGCGTATCAGTACCAACTCCAGACACCATTTCCGGACTTTGGACGATGTGTTGGCCATTTTCCACATTTGCCCATCCCATTTGCATTGAGTTAGACGTGAGACCTGCTGTATCTGACTCGTCCATGTTCTGCGATTCATGTCCTAAAACCTCATCCATTGGAGTCTCTGGTAGACTTGCAGAATCGGCAGGTCGGGGCGCATTTCGAGCGAGCTCCAAACTGAGGCTGGAATTACTATCTGCAGCATGATGCATAATTTGGTAAATGCCGACATCACCCTCGGTTGCGGAGCTGACCACTCTTCCGTGCGACCCTATTCGAGTAGGTTCAATGTGTAAAGTGGATCTCGCGGGCAGTCTTGGACTTGGCTGTAGAGAGAAGGCGTCGTCCAGCAAGCGCGGAGTAGGCGAGATTCTATCGAGCTGTTGAGGAGTCCATCCACGAGGATTATCTGATGATCGATGATGCAATTGACTATCAGTGTCTCGATTGGCATTCAGTATGGAGGGTTCAGTGCTTTGATTGGATGTATCTTGACTCTCAGTGAGATCATAGTAGTAAGAAGCTATGCTAAGAGACTGGCTAGCGGTATCTTGGGATGCTCTATTGTCGCTCTCCGATGCGATTGGAGGTACAAGATTTGGTCTGGTGCGAGAGGATGATTCTCCTGGAGAACCGTTGTGTGCCATTTCCCGACTGATGTGACTAAATAGTCATTGCCATGGAAATAGGGAGGGTGTTCTTTAGGCAGAAGAATGGGCAAGAGATTGTTGACAAGTGAAAGGTTGCTTACGTTCTCATGAGGGTATTGTAGGTTCTTCTAGATGCTGTTCTGGAGCCAAAACCTTGTCGCCGATCTAAGCCCAAACTAAGGTCCCCTTTCCACACTTGGCAAAATAAGTTCGGCAAGGTCGCGCCATAGAACGCGCACAGACTCTTGGAACATACGCCTTGGTGTTGTGTGTAATCACCCTACTTCCAAGGTGGAAATGGGCCCAACATAAGCTCTGGACCAAAGGAGAGATCATCATGACGGCGGATAGAGACAATCTTGCGCCTTCTTGGAGACAACTGCCGTTCTACGAAACCCAGCAAGTAAGAGGTATTGATGATTTTGCTCGACCGCCATCCATCTTCGGTAATCCAGTGGAAATCGCAGCAGTCACAGTATTCCCAGATCGACCTGCCTTCCTAGACGACGGAGTAGATACGAAATTTTCTCAAGAAAAAGCGATCCAAGTCTCACCTTACAGCATAGTAGCTGATACGCATGGACGAATTCATGTGTGCGAGTCAGACCAGTTCTCCATCCTGGGGACTTTTACAGCATTTGCGGATAAAGGTGTTGTCAAGAGGCAAGCATCTAGCAGTCAATCGACACCAGAGCAGAAAGGATCAGGAAGGGTCACACATATTTCTTGTGATGAACGAGGGAGGCTGATCACGCTGGGAGAAGACGATAATGCGAAGTTTCCACTGCTTAGAATTTGGGACTTGGGCTCTTCCGTTCAATCTAGTTTTGGTTCTAGCTCGCCGAGGCTTCTTGCGGAAGCAAAGGTACAGCATGGTAGTAAACCAAATCCGGTAAGTATGAAGGGTGGGCCATTGTACAAGCTGATGAGGGAATATTAGGTTGCGGCTTTTGCTCACACGTCAAATTCGTCTTTTCTGGCTGTGGGCCTCGCAGACGGTACTGTACTACTGTTGCGAAACCTCGATGAAACTTTAGGAGGTGCACAAAAATCAGCGACATCAACAGATTCTGGCTCTCCAGCGGTGACTCTACCTAAGTTCAAGGTTGCACATCAGCCGTCGTCCCATTCCGATGATGCAACACCGGTCACAGCGCTTGGCTTCTCTACTCATCTACCGTACTCTACGCAAACGGGTACGCAAAGTAATGTAGGGAAAGCCTTCAGATCAAAGCAGCGGAAGGCGTTGGCGGTATTCGACGAAAATAGAGCACTCACAACTACGGAGAAATACCCAACGGTGCATCTCTTTTTTGCTACTCTGAATAAAATCATGAAGTACACAGTCCTTGGCAAAGGAGCTGGGTCGCCTCCCTCAGTTGTGGATGACGTAGGATGTGCGTTAGACTGTGGCATGATGATACCTCCACTTTCATCAAGTTCAGGAACAGAAGTAAACCGTCTAACTGAAAAGTTGGTGGTAGCGAGAGAAGAAGCCATCTATGTTGTTGGTGTGGATGGAAGGGAAATGTCACTAGCATTTGAAGGTATGTCTTCGCATCCTGCTGAAGTTGTCTAATACCCACTACTCAATTTTGAATCTATTAGGAAAGAAAGCTATGATTCGTCTTGCACAAACTCAACTAATCATAGTTTCCCCGCCATATGCTAAATCAAAGTTAAGCAAAAATTCAGCATCTTTCGAACAGAGCTTAAAAAGTTTCAATGATGAGACTTCACGCCTAAATACCACTGATCTGGCGAACGTAACGATCTTTGACCTGGATGACAAGTTAGTAGCATACAGTGGAGATTTTGAAGGAGGTATTAGAGACGCCTGGGATGCAGGACGGGGTGACATTTGTGTCTTGACTGACGATGGGACTGTCATTCGGCTCATCGAAAAGACTCTCCGACAAAAACTTGACATCCTTTTTCGAAAATCGCTTTATCTCCTGGCCACAGGCGTAGCTAAATCACATTTGTCTCGATGCAGTCCAAATGTTGCGGAGGCTGGAGGGAATGCGAACTTACTTTTGGGAGATATTCACCGAAAGTACGGAGACCATCTTTATGAAAAGGGGGAATATGAGGGAGCAGTGAACCAGTTCATCAAGACGATTGGTGTAACGCAACCGAGTTACGTCATTCGCAAATTTCTGGATGCCCAGCGTATACGGAACCTGACCTCATATTTACAAGAGCTGCATGCTCTCGGATATGCTAATTCTGACCACACAACTCTTCTTCTGAACTGTTATGCGAAGCTCAAAGACGTGAAAGCGCTAGACCGTTTCATCCGAAAGCCTTTAGACAAACAAGTGTCAGAAGAAGGAGATATGGAAGATGAGTCGGATGATGAAGGAAAAGATGGACAAGATCAGCTTCCTTTTGATCTAAATACTGCTATTCACGTCTGCAGACAAGGAGGATATTTTCAACACGCTGCCTATCTGGCCAAACGATACAAACAACACGACGAATACCTACGTATCCAAGTGGACGACTTACTGAATTTTTCAGATGTTATGGAGTACATCAGAACATTAACCATTGAAGATGCGAGACGAAACCTGCTGCAGTATGGCTCGAAAATTTTATCCCATGATCCTGAAGGTCTGACCGATCTTCTCATCGAGCTTTGCTCAGGTGCTTTCCAACCAACGCCAAGTGTCATCGGAGCAGGTGTAGATGCATCGAAGGTGAACGGTACTTCCACGGCCGCTTACTTATCATACCTTAAAGTTGGAAGTTCTGATAAACAGCAACATGATGTGTCTTCTCAACCCAATGTGCCGTCACCGCATCGAGTAGATGCAGACTTGAGCAACTCTCATCATACTGTCAATGATCCAACCAGGAGTAAACCTCCAAGTCCCAACCAATTCTTTGCCTTGTTTGTTGAGCACAAGAATGAGCTGATTCGTTTCCTGGAAAGTGTGGCTCTTGCGCGCTGGGGGCAAAGTGTAGAAGTGACGGAATCAGCTGAGGTACCTTCTCAAGTAGAAGTACCCATAGAAATTGATGAAAAGGGCGATTTAGAAGATGACGAAGAGCTCAACGAGCAAAAGAGCGTCTGGCACACTCTTCTGGAACTCTATCTAACAACTACTCGTGACACGCAAAGCAACGCAATACATGATCAAGTTAGCCAATCCAGGCGTCGGCGAGCGTTTTGTCTCCTACTTCAGCACACAACACTCACTTATGATGTGGGGCACGCGCTGATTACCTGTGTTCAAGAACACTTCTCAAAAGGTACAGCATATCTTCTTGAGCGACTTGGCAGCTATGAGGATATCATTAGGCAAAGCATGGATGATGAAGAGCAAGCAGATCTGACCAATAATGTCGATTCGGCAAGACAGGCTGGGGAGCGTGTGTTGTGGAACTTCCATAGATATAAAGGACTAGATGCGAATCTATACCCGTTAATGTTGAAACATCTAGTGAGCTCAAAAGCTCGAATGGATCGTCATGAGACGGATCTCGAACAACTTTTAACAGAAATTTTCGACGATGCCATCATGTTGCCCTTGGAGGTTGTACAAATGTTAAGCAAGACTCCAATGGCAAATGTAGGACTGATACGCAAGCACCTGATACAGGCTCTAGATACGCAGCAAGCTGACATTGCCACAAATGCTAGTCTTACGCAGACATATCGGTCTGAAACGCAAGCCAAATTGACAGACATTAAGAGTTTGGAAGATGAAGACCAGCCACGCATCTTTCAACAGACTCGTTGCAACGCGTGCAACGAGCAAATGGATCTTCCTAGCGTGCACTTTATGTGTCGCCACTCGTTCCATGCTCGGTGTCTTGGGGATGGCGAGAATGAATGCCCGGTTTGCGCGAAGAGTCACAGCGTCATTTTAGAAATTCGCCGAAACAATCTTGCATTTGGCCAACGTCATGATCTGTGAGTAATGTACCTATGGATTGACCTTCATAGTCTTAACTCTGTTCCTAGGTTTGTCAACGAAGTGGAGGAGGCAGACAATGGTTTCGATGTCGTGGCTAGCATGTTTTCCAAGGGACTTTTCAGTCCACAACAGCTCAGCAATCATTGACCTCTCAGATGAATTACATTGGTATTGAAGTTTTGCTTGTTATACAAATGACAATATGGATACCTTAATCTACTACTGTCGCCGTTCAGAGCGTCGTGCTTCTTTAGCATTTCGCTTCTTCTGTAATTCTTCCCGTAATAGGCCCATTTCTTGCGCTTCCTCTGCAGAAGAAGAACTTTGATGTTTTCGTTGCTCCTGCTCGAAGCGCTATGTGAAAGTTAGTTCAAATCTTCTCCTTTCATCAGCTCCTCACCTCGGCTAGTTGAGATTCAGACATGTTTTCCAACTCGGAAGGGTCAAGAGATAAGGAAACAGAGCTAGTGTCTTGGGCTTTCCTCTTAGTACCCCTACTTTCTTCTGATCCAAGAACAGGAACATTGGGCGGCGCTGAGTTCATGTGTGAGACATCATACCCGTGATCGCTAGCCATGAAGCCTTGGCCGTGCCTTGCTAGTTCTCGCTCAGGCAAGACTTGGTATAGGTGTTTGTTCGCGGGCTCCTCTTGAGATGGCGCTTGAGGTTGTGTTGCGCGACCTCCCTTTCGTAATTCAACGAAACTAGGAGTCTCAAGGCCAGCCGGTACCGAGCTTGACACGCTTTGCATTCCACTTGGTGTTTCCAATCCGCTGGGAGTTTGCAAGCCACCCATAGGTGTCTCTAACCCATCAGCATGGTGATGGTCCTCGTCTTCGTCGTCCTGCTCGTCTTCTTCTTCGTCCTCGTCCTCCTCTTCACTTTCTTCCGCATCTACCTCCGGCTCCATTTCACCCCATCGCTCCCTCTCCGGTTCTTCATCAAACACGTTAATGTTTACTTCCTCTACCTTCTCTCGCCCAAAAACGTCTCCGTAGAGCGGATTTCCGTAATCATCCAACGGAGGTCGTCCCCAACCACCAGGATGGAAGCCCCATTGCGCACCTTCTGGGATCGGAGCATTGAACCCAGGAATCCGAAGTTGTGGATAGCTCGGCGGGGGGCCATACCGTTGCATAGCAATAAGCCAAGGGGGAGGCGCAAGATGGGGAATACTGAGTGCTTCTTTCAACGCATCACTCAAATCTCCAGGTTTGCGTTCCTTGAATTTCGTCTCGAACTCTTTCCCTTCATAGTATGCCTCTCCGTAGCCTGTCAATGACTCTGGTTTTGTTTGAAAGCGGAAAAAGGCATCGTGGAGTTTACGGTAATCGATCACAATCTTCCCTACCTTCGGTTGTGCACGCTCCCTGGTCTTAGCTTTGAGCGTCTGCTCTGACTCCTTCTCTTTCAATGCATCTTTCATCTCGGCAATGCCTGTCGCTGCAATGTAAGGTGGGAGTTGAAATGGCGGCTTCTCCATTCCTTTTTTGTTCTGCAGATAATCACGTTTCAGGTTCCAGTGTGGGGGCACTGGGATGGAGTTTCGGACACTCTTCAATTGGACGAGCATTTTTGGGTCATTTGCCGTCACATCTTCCCATTCTACCAGGTCAGGCTTTCTGACAAGTTGCTTTAGTTCTGCGACAGTTAGTCTTCGAAGTTGTCTCTGCTTCCGTTTCGAGAGCTTTGCGTGAAGGGCATCTTTGGCGGCATCTTCCTCGTCCGACTCAGACATAGCTTCTTCGTCTGAGTAAATGACCTCCCCTTTTCCACTATTATCAGTTGCTTCTGCCGGTGTCTGTGCAGCTTGGTATCGCGCAAATACATCAGAGAAAGCTGCAAACATCTCATCGTTCTCTGGTAAAGCTGACAAATCTAGAGTTGACGGAGCATGATTCGAAACTTTTGAAGAAGACCCATTTGAGTCTTCCAAAGAATCATGCGTGGATGAGACATCCGAAGGACCTGGTGTTGATGACTGAAAAGGAGAAGAGGTAAGCATAGGTTCGTGGGTGTAATATAAACTTACAGCTGCTCTTTGCTCCTTTTTCTTCGCCCTTCTTTTCGCATTTTTGCTTAGAGAGCTACTCTCTGCTTTTTTCGACGACCCGTTGATCCCGTTTATGTGAGCTGTCTTGACATCCGTCATCCTTGTAGTGGTTGGCGCGGAGAGATCAGTGGGAAGAAACACAATCGATGCACATGCGCGCAAAGCCTTGTTGTCGTTCACGTGCGTGCACGATATAGGTGGAGATTGGAGGACGCAACACATACACTTTGACGCACATACAGCCAACATGGCCTCATCATTCTCAGGTCTCCCGTCGCACGAGAAGCAAGCTTTCTTTTCTCTTCTAGACGAGTATTTTTCTTCCCGACCACATATCCTCTCTGGTGATGATCGGGAGCAAAATTTGGCTTCCGCTCCTTCCTCATCCAGAGCAAGGACTGTCAGCAGCAATCCGCCTTCTGGGCTTACAACGGGGAAGGTGAGCATAGAGGATATCATATTACATTTTCTAAGTTTCTTTAGTCGATCGGCAGGATCGATACATCCAGTAAAGGTGCAGCATTTGGCTCCGCCATTTTGGGCAAAGCCCACGAACATAGTCAACCACCTGCTCCCCAGACTTCTTCCCGTATCTCTCAGAGTAAAGCCTCAAGTACTTTGGGGCAAGCGGAGGTCTTGTACGACTTCCCTGGCACAGAGGCAGAAGATTTGTCGGTCAAGCGATTTGATATCATTGATTTGATCGAGAAAATTAGTGAGGATTGGTGGAAGGCCTCTACAACAGACGGCAGTGGAAAAACGGGTATTGTTCCCAGTAACTATGTAAAACTAATGTAGAGGGCTTCGGATACATTGCCCAAAATATTGTACACTAACTACCAAGTTGATTTTTAATTTGTCATGCAGTCACCCATCTGCTTGGTCATAAATAGCTTACCACGTATGATACATAAATGTGATGGCCCTTCCTGATTCTCAGAAGTCGGGGAAAAGGTGTCGATATATATCGTGTCGAGACTGATCTTGAAGGAAAGCATCTCTGCTTCGTATTCCTGGCATATCGTTAGTGTCCTGTGCACCGTATTTTTGAAAGTTTGTTGTATCACCAGCAGATGTACGATTAGGAATGATAGGTGCGGTAACCCGTCGATCTAGGAGAGCTTGCCAATCAACACCAGAAAACCAAGGGTGCTGCATCACATCTTGTACCCCACCATTTAAGCTACAAATAAAACTGTTAGCTCTCGTAACAATCTGAATCAAGGAAATACTGACTTTCCTAGGCGTTTGGAAAGATCTTTGGTCAAGAGAGATTGGATCAAATGACGTGATGAAGCATCCACATGACTTGGAAAGAGAAGCTTTGCCTGGACGATCTTCTCGTATGTCGCAAAAGGAGTATCGGCATAGAAAGGAGGGAACCCACACAGCATTTCGTACATGAGAATCCCAAGGGCCCAGTAGTCAGAAGCAAATGTCTGGCCTCTTGTTTCAATGATTTCTGGACTGAGATACTCTGGAGTTCCTGTTGGAAAGTATAAGCTTCCGCTGTTCAAGCAGTCACTAACTCACCACACAAGGTCCATGCTCGCTCTTCAACATCGAGATGCCGGGCGAAACCGAAGTCTGCTACCTTGACGTATCCGTCCTGATCTAGCAGTATATTTTCTGGTTTCAAATCTCTGTAGAGTATTTGATGGCCATGTAAGTGGGCCAAAACTAGAACCAGGGATGAGATGTAGAATCTTGTTATATCTACTGAAAATCTTTTTGCTCTACGAAGGTGCGTGAAGATTTCTCCACCAACGACAAATTCCATCAGCATATAACAATTGATCGAATCTTGATATGTGGAGTGTCTGTGAAAAAAATAATGAGCAGATGTGATTAAAAATTACGCAAAATCTTACAATTTGACAATAAAAGGATGCCAAACTCTGGACAAAACAGCTTTCTCCGAATTTAGATGTGCAACTTGTTTCAGGCGAACAATATGTGCCTTTCTCAGCGTTTTTAATGCATAGTACCCGGCTGGATTTTCTGGGTGCTGCAATTTGTCACGAACGAGGAACACTCGCCCAAATGTACCCGTACCTAACGTGTCAACTACCTCAAATTCGAAGAGTTGAGGGAAGCGACTGTATGAGCCTTCAGAAAATCCGCTTAATTTACGTTGAGCTGTCTCACTGTCTGCTGTCGGAGTTGAGAGAGTATTTGAATATTTTTTTTTGTGAGCATACGCCTCATTCCAATCGTCCATGCAGCCACTGGTTGAAGTTGAACAAGGCATCGGGTCTCGGTAAGAATGTGAAAGGGTGCGACTTGGTGCATGTTGGCCGCTGAGATCTGCAGAGGGGAAATTACTGTATCGTGGCATCAAGGTAGAGTGATAATTTGCTCTGCCTTGTTCGTGACAAAGATTTTCGTCTTGAGCCTGACAATTTACATCGATTGGAATACTTGGATGAGAACCACTCTCTGTATAGGAATGGTAGCATTGTCCTGTTACACGTGAACTTTGGTGGTTTGCAATGGTACTAGATGACATCGAAGCTTCGGCTGACGTTTGACCTTTTGACGTAATCTTTATGATCTTACGTATCGACCACTTTGAAGGTTTACTAGAGTTTGTTGGATGCACATGTGGCCATCCTGAATCTAAGTCTACACAAGGCCCTAGAGTGGATACAGTCCTTACTCTCTTCGGCATTGTAACGGAAATGAAAACAAGAAGCTCTGAATTGAAATGATAAGGAAAAAAGAAAAGTTAAGTCATTCGGTCTCAAATGATGGTGTAGGTGATATGGAATGTTGCTACTAAGTGCGCAATAACATGACTGATGTCTTCGGATCTTGGCAGCGGGGCCGAGTGCCGAGATCTAGACACAGTTGGCTGTCTCAGGTACCAAAGACACGCATCTATCTTGGCACTAGTAAGTTTTTGCCGCCAAGAAACTACCGATTAGCGTGCGACTCTCGTACACGGGCTGAATAAGGAATGAGGGAGGGTTCGAATTTCTGTCTTTGCATGCATGGAACATCGTAATATGGAGGTATCATTCATAGATAGGGTACGGAAACAAACCGATATATACTAATTGCTATCAAATGACCGAGGCCCATTGGCAGCCAGATTCTGCGTCAAAAAGCTATTCGCTGTCTCGAGTTTTTGAATTTTCTCTTGATTTGACCCTAAGACCCGTAACAGATGCTCGAATCGATCTCGAGTCGCCTGACTGGAGCGCGCAACGCTTCCTGCAACAGCTACACTTTCACCTAGCTCACGCATCTCAGTCTCTGCTGATCTGATTTCTTTTTCACACGAGGCAATGGATGATGTGTTGGAAAGAAGACGCTGAGTATCAGCAAACACCTGGTCGTTGCACAGTGACTTAATAGCCTGTAATATCACTGGCCTTCCTGCCCTTATAGTGGATGGACGAGCATCACTGTGCTTGACGTAAATGAGCTCGGCTTGCTCCATCGCTTTGATTGCCGCTTCATCGCTTTTTAGGGCTCCGTGAAGCGTAGAGTAATACGGCAACTCCTCTTTATTTGCGAGTTGTTCGAGTATTAGCCATGCTTGTCCTCTTGTCCACGGCAAAGACTTTGCGTCTTCCATGTCGTCACCGAAAGCATTTTTTCGTACCTCAATCACAGTCCGCGCAATGATATCTTTCACAGCAATCTCCACGCTATGGCCTAGAGAGACTTTTTGGATCAAAGCTTCCAAATCCGTCAACCTCCCACCTAATAAATCAACCCACTTCGCCGTCTCGTCGTCCAAGGTACTGGGGGACGTATCGGGCGATGAGGAAGCTTCATCAACCTTCTCTGCCTCACTGTTTCGAGACAAAAGCGCAGAGAGTCCAGATGGATTGTCTACTTTTGCTCTGCTTGTTCCTGCGGTTTTCTTTTCTACTCTCCCTAGTTCCTTTAACTTGGAGAAGACATAACCTCGGGCCTTTTGTTCATCCGCGTCAGCGAGCACAATGCTTTGGAAAGGTACATTGGGCAAAGCTCGACCCAACGTCTTTGCCATAGCAACGGGGTTGTCAGTTACAAACACGACATGTGCGGTACCAGTAGCAGTAATGTCCGCAGCCCAGGCTGCGAGTACATTCCAAAGCATGTCGGAATGTAGTCCTTTATGATGGAAGCCGTCCAATACGACAACCGGTGCATCATACCCTCGTTGATCATTGGAGGGTGTTGCTTCATCGTTGGGAGCTATAGCCGCATCAGAACTTAGCCCGTCACCGGTCGCTGTTGCGTTGTCTCCCACTGGCCCAGTGTTGGCACTCAAGACTGGTGTGGGAGTCGCAACACCAGATACTTTCCCGTCATTGACAGCACCATTATTTGAATTTCGTTTGGCAGTCTTTTTCGATTCCTTCTCTTTTTTTCTCAGAGTGTCCGCCTTGATGCTTGCTAATGCACCCGTCGTAACATTGAGAACTTGTTTGAGCTGTGCATCAGTTGGTGTGGAGAACCCTGCCTTGCTACCTATGAGACCAACAGCAGCCAAATCAATCAAGCTGTTCAGGCTGGAAATCCAACCGAATACGGGGAAATAGCCTACTTGGCAAGCAACAGCTGGAACGAGGGCACCTTCTTCATTTTTTGAAGCGTGCGCAATTTCCTCGCAATCAATCCGAAGATGTTTTAGACCCCCATCCGACAATGCACGCTCTAATAGAGGATGCTTCCCACTTCCTCTCGGGCCAGAGATTGTTATAAAAGTAGTTGGTGGTTCGCGTAGCCACCCTTGAATTTCCGTGACAGCAGCTTTTCGCTCCCACCAGTCGTCCAGGCTGATGTCTTGAGCCTGGTTGTCGGAATTAAATAAGCCCACTGTATTGCGACGGAGCCAGGCAAACCACCTGTAGTCATCCAAATTAAATGTGTTTTCGACGTGAGATTTGATGAAAAAGCCTCGAATCGGATCAAAAACCGCGTATGTGAAGGTTCCCAGAAAAAAAGCAAGGACAGGTAGGACGATCCGCGGATGACTAGTAAGCCATTCCCAAATCTTGTGGGTGTGACCAGGAGGAATGTAGTCGATTGCTAGCTTACGTCCCGCAACACTTGCCCCATAGAGACAGTTGCGAGCTGCAGTGGCCGACCTTAGTCTGTGGAACACAGCTGTGGCTTTACTATCTTTGGCATTGATTTCGAGACGCAGTAATTGGCCGTACGGTCTTAATATCTCCCATAATTGCTGTTCGGTAGGGCACCCTCCTTCTGTGAAAGAGATTGAAATGGTTCGGGAAGGATACCGCGCTAGATCTTCAAGCCACGGTGTACCAATGACTATGTGAACGCTGGGGATGGGAAGCCAGCTAGCCGGAAACAATTTTGTAGGAGAGAAGGCAAACTGATGTACCGGACGCAAGTGAGGACGTATCCGGGAATTTATCACAGAGAGAGTTGCTGCTTCTTCGGTAGTAAGAGTGGCTCCAGCTGGGATCGTTCGAGTGAGTTGAACGCTTCTATTCAAAGCAGCCTGATCAGGGCGGTATGCAAAAGTCAGAAATGCTCCTCCATCTTTCGCTCTGCAAGACATTTAGATCAACAAAAAGGGATAGATGCTACACAGTACTCACCGACTCTCTACACCGAGAATTTGGAAGCCAAATCCGATCTTGTCTTGCTCGGGCAGAGCCTTTTTCAGACTTTGCAGCGGTGCATCGCCTTGCAAGGTCGAAAGATATGAGCGCGGATCGAAAAGTCCTTGTGTGATAGGAAACACTGAATCAAAGTAGAAGTGGGCCACAGAAAACCCAGCTGGTACCTCTTGTGATGTGGCTGCATTACTTGGCGGGCGCTCTGTATCAGATGTAGGTAAAACCAGAGTTGAACCATGACGTGTCAGTGGGGAGCGATGACGGAGAGGGCGAGAGGATTGAGATGGTGAAATTGGACAAGATGCTAGGCAACGAGAGTGTAAGCATACTGTCCATCGGATAGGATACGTTCTCGCAGCTGATGCTGGCCTCAGAGCAATCATAGCTTGGGCGGTCGTATGTCTTGCAAGTAATGAGTGGAGGTACAACAGTGAATTTGCAAGGTGCGCTAGCGTCACATGGACAGATCACGCTATGTGACACCCCCCTGGTATGAGGGGTTCTTCTTCGTCTCATGTTCCGTAGTAATTGGAGAGCCTTACTTGTGCTTCCTCCTACCTTCCGCGTCGCTCTGCCTTCCCGTTCGCTGTGCTATCGATCGCCATATTTACAATCCCAGCAACGTCTCTATTCCCGAAGCGTCTCCTCCCCATCTCTTTCCAATATGTCCTCCCCAATCTTTAGTACCCAAAGATTGCAAGATAAGGTCGTCGTCATTACGGGGGCTTCCGGTGGAATAGGAAAGGCAACAGCACTCTTGTTCGCACGCGCAGGCGCAAATGTTGTTCTAAGTGCTCGCCGCAAAGACGTCTTGGAGCAGGTTGTGTCAGAATGTAAAGAGGCACATAAGAATCAGTATTCCAATTCTACCGGTGCTCCAGGAGGAAATTTTGCGGCTATTGTGACGGATATGAGGGACCCTACAAGTATCGATGGACTCTTAACTTCTCTTCCTAACTGGGCACAGGGCAAAGTTGACATCTTTGTGTCCAACGCAGGGCTGGTTCGCGGCAAAGACAAAGTAGGCGACATTGATCTGAAGGAGGTCGATGAAATGCTTGAAACGAATGTGCGAGGATTCATCCACGTAAACCAGCTGTTTGTGAAGGGTGGGTAGCAAACGTGTCTCTGTCGATATCTTATTGGATTTTTCAGAGTTCAAAAAACGTAACAGTGGCCACCTGATTACCATTGGTTCCATCGCAGGTCGTGAAGCTTATCCTGGTGGCTCGATCTATTGTAAGTGGCACGGGAATAATCACAACTTCTTTCTAAATACACAAGCTAGGTGCGACAAAGTTTGCTGTGGCCGCTTTCACGTCGTCTTTACTCAAAGAACTCGTGGACACTCAGGTAAGAAAAGAAGTCGTCAAACAAAGTGGTTCATACTTAAGCTTCTTGGGCACAGATACGCGTCACGGAAATCCAACCGGGCATGGTAGAAACAGACTTCTCCGTCACCCGCTACCGCGGCGACAAAGACAAGGCCGATGCAGAATACAATGGTCTCACGCCGCTGACACCCAATGACATTGCGGAGGATATTGTTTTCACAGCCTCTCGTCCAGCTCATGTCAACGTGGCACAAAGTCTCATCTTCCCAGTCAACCAGGCATCTCCCTATCATGCGTTCCGCGGAAATAAGTAGTGTGCCAATCGGCATTGATGGATGTAAATTTGAAATCGTGATGGTACAGAGAGATTTTGAAACACTTTCACCGTCTTGCATGACCTTTGATAGGCTTTGCACGCTTATGATGACGGTAACTTTGCTCGTCTTGACTGTCATCATCAGAGATCTCTTCGTCGATTTCTATGGGACTTAAATCGCTGTCATCGTCTTCCTCTTCACCCTCATCCTGGTAGTCGTCAGAAGCATCAGCAACGGAGTCTTCTTCATTTACTTCGACATCGTCTTCTTCAAAGAGATCGCTTTCCGCTTCATGATCGGCATGCATATCCTCGTAAGCAAATTCATCGTTCTCTTCATCCTCTTCTGCATTGGAGTTGTGCTCCTGTGGAGAAGCATCCAAATCCTCGGTGGAGCCTTTGTGACCTTTTCGAGACTCTTTTTCTGCTTTTTTCTTGGCAACATTGGACTCCTGCTCTTGACGTCTTTGAGCGCGCTCTTGATTTTTCTGTTGAAGAGCCTTGCGTTGCCTACTTGTCTCTGCTTGTGATTTCTTTACATAAGCATGCCACAATATCTCGTTGCCTCCACTGGAGTTTTTCGCTTCTTTTCCTGCACCAGGAATGCCTTCTTCGATCTTGACACAACGCAACTCCATCCGCGGACCGATTTCACGCAGTCTTACTGCCCGTTGGGAGTCTCGTGTATTACCTCGTCCAACATACCCCTCTGGTAGGTTGATTGTATTGCGAGGTTTACCATCTTCATCCACATCACTATCGACTTCAGAAGCGGATGAGGCGTCCGTCTCAAATCCACTATTCTCATCATTTGCTGAACGTGATCCAAGAAGATACTCGGAAATATCGTTCACGGAGGCTAAATTGGGAATTTTTTTCGAAGACCCTCGGCTATGAGATGAAGAGCCTTCAATCACACGACGGACTCTGCGAGACACACCAACTGGCCGCACAGAAATAAGGTAATGCCGCCAATCGATGGTCTGAGACTCTTCGTTATAGTTGAGCAAGACAATCCGCCGTGCTTCGGACAAATGCATCTAGGAATATAGATGTGTGAGAATTGTGGTAAAAACAAATGTTAGGAAAGCTTACCGTTTGAACATGAATTGGTGGGAAAAGCCCTTGAAATACACTGACTAACAACTTGACGTGTTTCTCCGATGACCCAAAATTGTTGAGTACTAATAGAGGCGCTGTATGGTACTCTCCACCAGGAGCATGCGCTCGTCGTTGCGCTTTCGCTATGTCTTTGCATAAAGCAAACTTGTTCACTCGAAAAGTGACGGTTGGGCCACGGGGTGTGCGGGATACTCGCATATTGATATTTCCAACGGCTTCCTCTGCTGCTTTGATGGCAGCTGCGGATCCTGTTCGTCTGCTAGTCTTCACTTCACGCGCACCCTTCTGCGAGAAAAGGACCATGTGGCTAACACCTAGGGGTCCACACATCGTCAGAAAATCTCGAAGACGATTAGATTTTCGCTCTCTCAAGCGAGATGCTGTATTTGGTTCCATAATATGTCTGACCTCGCCGACGAGCTGAGAAACGTGCCTGGATACTTTTCCGCTCCGGATAATGAAGGACTTGGGCGCGGTGGATTTGGGAGCATTGTTCGGCTATGTGTTTCATGAGATCATCATATGTTCTAGCGCAGTGCAACTTACCCCTTTCAGATGCGTCCTTGTCTTTTTTCGTCTCTTCGCCATTGTGAGTGCGAGTCCTGTCGCCAATTGTACGAGAAGATAACTCTGTTCTGCGTCAGGAGGTGTGATATTGAGAAAAAATCATGGCACGTGCAGTTGGAACTCCACTTGGACAATTTCGTACCCTTACATACCCACAGTAGTTGATCGTTATCCGTAGTGGGAGTGGCCAATTCTCTCTACACAGCCAAAATGATTTCCCGTGGCATCACAATGATGCACAGTTCTCCCACCACGTTTGCCAAGCAGATCACCTTTCCCAAAGTACTTCCAAGGCGCGTTGCCTTCGCGATGGAGCGTCGTTGTAATTCGACGAAGCCTCACCAAAGCAACTACCCGCGTCAGACTCAGAAAGTTGCAGAACAGGATGAAGAGCTTAGACAGAAGCTGTTAGATCGCGATGGAGGCTCAGCTGGTGTGCCTACTCGCGAAGGAAAATGGGACCAGGCAATGGGCAGAGAGACGGCACGGCAGATGTTTCGAGTTTTGGACCAGGTTCGTGTGAACAAGCCAGGGACCTCCTTTGCACAAGGGGAAGGGGAATCGAAGGGTTGGTCTCGCAAAAATACGTAGAGACTCTGAAGATTCGTACTTTGATGAGACGTGAATGAAATTGACTGTCGTAAGCTACATGAAAGTGATGTAAAGTACTCGGATGAATGCAATGTATACAAGTCCAAAAGAGCACTATGCCAGATTCTCGCGCACATGTCTACCAACTTGTGGCCCAATTTACCCAATTCCCTACTCGTGATGTATACGTATCACGGTTGCTATTGGCTTGGTCTGAGGTCAAACCAAGGATACGACGAGCTTTTGTACTAGTAGTTGGCGCATCATGTGTGAAACGACGTCGACCAGAGGACTGTTGCTCGCGACGATCTTCGAAAACTGGAACAGAGTTTTCGTCATCGCTCAGAATGCCTGCATCACCCATCTCGCTGCGTTGGTCTGCATCGAGCTCGACGCCACGCCATGCTCGCGCCACATACGCCGCCCGTCCTTCTTCGGAAGCGCCATCATCACTGAGATGCGAAGCTGCACCACGAAGATTGACACGCGGAAGTTCATCGTCGTTCTCATCATCCGAGTCGAACACGTTGCGATTGACGCCATCCACGTCGTCAGAGAGACGGATGCGCCCTCCTTGCTGATTGACGTCCTCTTCCAGCGGCGATCTAGCGCTCTGAGAGTATTTTCGGACCGCTACAGGGATAAGGACCGCGATAATAACACCGCCAAGTAAGAGGATGTTCCGGACAGAGAAGAGATTGAAATCATTTGCGGACGTCATCTGATCCAATTTTTCGCCAATTGTCACATGGATGACGGAGACGGCAAAGATGCCAAAGAACGTAGAAATCCAGAAGAGTGGAATGCGGATTCCAAGATGCGGTGCCATGATATTGACTAAGCAACGTTAGGGTTATTCTGAGAGCCGCCAAGGTACGTACCAACGTTGTGAGGAGGTAGAGGCATCATGCGAATCACGATTAGATAACTCAACATGTTATCGTTGTGCTGTGAAAGCACTTCGCCCCAGGCATCCACACGAGCCTTCCACTTGGGCATGGCGACAAGAACGGCACCGAGATTGGCACTGATCAAGTAGCAAATTGTCGCACCTGTAGCCACGGACTTTGGAGAGTTGAGTTGCGACCATGTTACCTTAGTACGGCTACTTACAGCACAGACAATAGGCAGAGCAAGAGGCACACCCCACATGGCACCTGCGATGATGCTGAGCTGTTGTGAGTGAGTGAGAACAAAATTAGAAGTAAACTCACCTCATGTACATGGAGCCTGGTATGGAGAATGCTTGCAAACTGAGAAAGAAATGGATGAGAAAGAGAAATGCCCTTGAAATCCTACCCACAACATGTAAATCACTATCCAGCAGAACATCACCCGGAAAAAGTATTCGCTTTTGTATCTCTGAAGGACTGCATTGAGTGCCTTGAGTTGCTCGAAAGATCGTGGAATTCGCACGCTGGGTCGGTCCGCACTGCAGAGAGGTATCAGATAGGTACTGGGCACTGATATCACACATACTCATCGATGGGGGGGAGAACGAAATACAATGTCCCCGCAAGAAGTGCAGTACATACGACGAGGAGTATGGCGAATTGTATGGCGGCATTCACCAAAGTCTTGTTCCGCATCTTGCGATATCTTGCTACATCGTCATCCGATGCTGCTGTGGTTGGTGTCGAAGGGTAAGCATCGATTGATGGCATAGTGACGTCGGAAGATAGTGGAGATGCGCTATTTGTTTCTGAATTTGGTTTGAGCACCTTGAGGGCATGCTTCGAGTGTATGGAGGAAGCGTCGTCACCAGCAATGTCGGGTGATGGTAGACTGGTAGGTGTGGGATCTGTCCCTGGTAACTCAATTCTCCCTTTTTTTCTGCCCATATTGTATGAAGAAAGACAGTCGGCTGCAGAAATGGGGTCCGCAACGACAAGAGTCCATTCAAGTGCTTCAAAGTAGGAGGGAAACTGTGGTCGCAGACATAGCTCTCCTGATGGTGTGCACGGACTTGTCCAGAGCACATGAATTTCTGAAAGAAGTACGCGTCAGGTAAGACGAGCAGGCAGGAAAGCAAATGTATATTGATTATCCCGTAGAGACAGATATACCTAGAAGATGAAACACAGGAGACAAGTAGTACGAAAAGAGGGCATGAAGAGTCTAAGGAAGGAAGGTAGACAGAAATGCCGTAAGAACTGTGAGTGTGACAGCAATGACCACAGCTCCATTTACGTTCGAGCCGTGAGCTGCATTTTTGTCGTCGGGCGAGCTGGACGCGGTTGACGAAGTGGAAGCCAAAGAGCTCTAAAGATGAGGATGTGAGATGTAATATGACTCAATTGTCAGTCGTACTTACACTGACGGAAGACGCAGCGGCGGAGATGCTAGCTGAATTGACTGACGAGGTCGACACGACACCTTGCTCCGTGGTTTTTGCGGATTTATCGTCATCTTGACATAGGAAGAACGTTGCTGCCACAACCGGTCCAAGGTCTACTTGTTCGATATACGAGGCAAGGTCGAAGTTAGTTTCGATCGAATCGTTGCGATGTGATACACTGTCTGGAATTTCAGTATTTTTCTGTTGGAAAACGAGTGTTGTGTAGCGATGGACGCCTGTCCCTTTGGGAGGAGCTGGCGAGAACCAGCCAGCAACAGGCTGAGACAGGTTGCGGAGCTCTCCAGTGCTTTGAATAGTCATGTTGTTTGCCAAAAAATGACGAACGATATTGCGGGGCTTGTCGGACGCAGCACCAGGGTCTAAAGTCATAACAGTATAGTACTGATTGGTGAACTGTTGGGCAGTGTCGTTGCTGTACTCAACGGTCCATGTGGGTAGAGAAGCCACACTCGATACGGAAACTTCTTGTCCCGGCTGAATTTTTTCAGAGCCGAATGCTTCTTGAAGCAAGCCTTTAAGCTGAATTTTGCTCTCGTCGATCAAGTTGGGTATGATTCGAGTGCCTCTCATTTCCTCCAGAACAGTGGCTATTCCTGAGGAAAGCTCGCTCTGAGAGACATTCTGGGCAGACACAGCGGCTAGCGTAACAAGAGCCAGGGACGTGAGGCGGCAGACAAACATGATTTTGAGGCGAGAGGGGTTAGAGGCAAGCAAGTAAGGGAATTGAGGGAATTATATAGGTCGGCGCCACTAACCCTCTCCGTCCACTGTGGCTGCTCAATCGGCATGGCATGTCTTAAACTTAGGTTGCAGAACCCTATTATGAAGTGGAAGCTAATCTATGCACTACAACGCGTGTTCTCGAGCCGCACCGACTTCCAGAATCATTCCTCAGAACGGCCGGCCGGCAGGCATGACACGTGTGAAACAGAAAATTTCAGGTACACACCGAAAAGAACCAAGATCCCCGGACCGAACCTGCTCACTTTTCCTGAAGTGAACACGGAATCATGAGCTCCGCTGAGGGTTTGCCAGACGATCACTATAGGATCAGCTATGAGGATATTCACCTGCATATCGCAGAGACTGCCAAGCAGATCCGCAAAACGTTCTCCCCGGATCTCATGGTAGCCATAGGCGGAGGAGGTTTTTTCCCTGCTCGTGTGCTTCGAACGTTCTTGAAACGAGAAGTGGCTGGCGGAAAACTTGTCAACGTTCCGATTCAGGCTATTGGACTGAGCCTTTACGAAGATCTTGGCCAAGTGGAAAAGGCTAAAGAAAGCTCTGGACCAAGTTCTATCGGCAAAATCGGAATCGAAGTGATTCGTACGCAATGGCTTGATGCACCCAAAAGAGAGGGACAAGACGGCATCACTGGCGGACTCCTTGGAAAAAACATCCTGATTGTGGTATGTTCACCTCGCAAGCCTGAGTTTCCTTCTTTTAAACGTCTCATTTCCAGGACGAAGTAGACGATTCTCGGACCACATTGAGGTACGCTCCCTTTCTCCGTTCTTAGACGTTCTGCTCACACTCAGCCTAGGTATGCTTATAATGAGCTTCTCTCTGATGTTAAGAAAGCATTGTCCGTGTTGACCCCAGAGCAACGGGCTCAGACACCACCAACCAGATTTGCCATCTTCGTGGTTCATAATAAATTGCGTCAAAAGAAAGGCGCTCTCCCCATCGTTTGGTCTAATAACCCAGTGACAGAGGTTTCCCAACCTGAAGCTGGAGAACAGCGAGTACAGCGTCTTGAGGATGCCCATGCAGTCACCGGACAACGTCAAGATCCAGCCGGCGATGTTGTGGAAGGGGTGTGGTATTTCGCTGCTGAGACGGCTGACAATGTTTGGATTGAGTAGTGAGTGTGCAGTTTCACTTTAAGTACCCGATTCTGACACAGGGTCCCCTCCGTGTTTAGTCCGTGGGAGCAGGAGTGAGCATTCCTATCAAACAGACTTGTATAGCCTTATTGAATTCTCCCTCTAGTGACATTGTTGAACACAACCGCCTCACCGAGCTTGCCAAAAAGCTTGGCAAAAATCAGGCTCGCAAATAGTCAGGCTGCGATGCACAATGCTTCATCGTATTTGATTGTATGTCAGCTTTTCATTGTACAATTGGAAGTATGTTTGCATATTCTGCTCTTGTAATCTGCGGATCTTGTCTGCACGCGTATGTAGTCTCGCAGCGCGCCTGTGTTCAAATATTGGAAAAACAAAGCGAAAAAATTACGGCTACTCAGGCCTGTCCTAACATCTCTTAGGTTGTTCCCACCTGTGACGGAGACGTTTGAGGGACGGGATACTAAGCGGCCTTAACAGAGGCCGCTATTTAGGCACACAATTTGTCGCCATGCCTAGCGAAGGTGGTGAGTAAAAAGATTGATTGGGTAACTCGGGCTCGGTCGGACCTCGATGAAACTCGCTACATCTCCTACATACACTAACTCCTTACTAGATCCTGAGACGGAGCAGGCAGTGTTGCCCACTGTTACCCCGGCACAGACATCTACCGCCTCCAAACAGAATCTTAATGCCTCATATAGAACGTCACCCACGGCTTCCTCTCACCGTCACTCGAGATCGAAGTCAGTAAACCTAAGTCCCACCTTACATTCCAACCCCAGCTCCGGTATGGTTCGTTGGGACCTTCTACAGCAAGATCTTGGTACTTCTTCCTCTTCCCAGTCGAATTCTTCGCAGTCATCTGGCTCCTCACCGGTAGTTGCGTCTCAATCCCCGCGACTGCGTCCAACTTCCCCCATATACATCAACGTGAATTCTTTGACGGGGGTGCAGTCAGAACCCAATACGAGGTCTCCTGTGCCTGGTGGAAGCAGTCCAAGCAACAGTAGTGGTAGCTGGGGCAGTGACTTGGGAACATCGCCAGAGACAAGACGCCTGCCTCATTTTGCGAGAGCCATGGAGAAATCTTCCAGCAGTGGAAGCCTGTCGCCCCATCCACAGAGTCCTCGCTCTCCGCGAACTCGGAGAACGTCTTCACCGTCCCGTGTATATGCACTTCCAGCATCTCCACGTTTGCAGGCTTTGGGATCGACTCGTCATGGGCGGCAGCTATCGAACAATGGTAATGATCCCATCGTGCGAATACCTTCGCCACTCATGGGTGCTTCCAGCGGAAGATCTCTATCACCTAGTGCATCATTTGATCCCTACAAACCAGTCCGAGGTATCAATCCAGACCCCGAGCTTCCGGTTGACTCGGTTTGGCCTTCTCAGGAATCTCACTTGCCTACTACTCCGAGTGGAGCAGAGACTATTCCAATCGGGCATAGTGCTACCAAGACCACCCCCATTCCGCCATCACTACGAGATGATTTATCTCATACTTCGAACGGAATCTCCAGTGTTCCACTTCCAGGCCCTGCCAGTGGAATACGAAGATCACCTTCGCCATCTATTGAGGCGTCATTCTCTGCACACGGAAATGGGCCAGGGTTGGCTTTAACTTCACATGGGCCTACACTTGCTGCACCACAGCCCATTGCGCGGAATCTGATGGGTCTCACCAATCAAGCAATGCAACGTCATAGACGTACCCTCTCCGGCTCATCTTCAGACTCCGATGACGTAAATGAACACGGCCCTCAACCAGACCAGTCTCAGTATTCTCCAACACATAAGGTCATGAGCAGACCCCAAGGGCCCCAAGCCAAAGTTGACGCGCAACACGTTATTGCTGAGACAACCCGCACAACAAACTATCCCCCACGCTCTGACTCCAAGTCTCCGGTTGATATTCGTTCTGCCCCTCTTGCGATCCGAACAGATGGTCGGAAAACTCCAGATATCCAAATCCAGTCTCCCACATGGGACAAGATAAGAGGGATTGAGCGCCGATCTTCGTTTGAACGTCTGTCACCTATAACAGCTACGCGAACTTCTCCATTTCTCCCCACTGCAACTCTACCTGACGCACACACCCTTCGTTCAACGAGTCCTGCGCTACGAGGATCCACACCTCCCACGATCAGTGAAAGCCCGCCGAAAGTCCGAAGCTTTATTGGTATGCCCCCTCGCTCTGGATACGATCTCAGTGATGATCCTGACGACGTAGGATCTGAAGACGGTTCGGTGGGAAGTGGAAGGGACAGTGTCGGCACGGACGAAGAGAAAGATGAAGAAGACGAAGAAGACGGGCCTCTGGACGACGCTACACGGTATGCGAGCGAAGAGTCGCAGCTAGAGGTATCTGGTCAACTTGAAGATGACACAAAAGATGGCGAAGAGCATCGGGAACATATGGACAGCCGGCAGATGGGTGGCCTTCGCATGGATGACTATGAGGCTTCGCACGAGACGGGTGAGCTACATGGCAACGCAATGGAGAACGGATTGCATGACACAGCATCGCAAGATCAACAGGAAGAACTCATGCAAGATGGCATCGACAGTCATGACTTCGATCAACTGGCAGAGGAGGGATTGAGCACATTGGAGCGCATCTTCCTATTTGCCAAGAGCGAAATGACGTATCACAGAGTGCTGGTCTCCCATTCTCTGGCTGACTGGGTTATGGAGGTGGAGCTAAATGAAGCTGTTGAATTCGTCATTCCCCTGTTGAATGGACTAGCGTGCGACACAAACGAAGTTTGTGTCTCTTTCGCTCCCCAACTCCATCGAGTGATGTGGCACTTTTTCCGCAATTGCCCTCTCTCAGAATTGCAACACATGCACCCAACACAAGCAACGGAAAAAGAAGAAGCCACACGTCCATTTCTCTCGGTGGCAATTTTCACACCCTTACTTTGTGCGTTGCTTCTCAACTCGAACGCGGCCATTGCCAATGCCACACAGTCATCGATAGTCTTCTTTTGTGCGCGTCTCCAAGGTGTTTCTCTTGTTGGTGATACTTTCGAGCCAGATGATGAAGAAGTTACTGCTCAGCAACCGTCAGCTTTCTTTGACACGAAGACGCAGGACAGGCGTCCATTTGATCCAGAATCAGCATACATTAAAGATGCTGCATCTCGCGAAGACAAAAGAATCATGCTAGAAGAGTATCATTTTCCTGATGCAGCACGTGAAATGGTCCTGGAAGAAATTCTACGGAACGTCGGTATTGCCATCGGCCATTTGAGTGGTGAGGATCAACAAGCTATGGAGAAAGAAGTGGACGGCGCAGATCAATCTACAATGTTGGTGGATACAAATGCAAGGCCATCTGAGGCTGATGAGCTTTCCAGTGCCGATCATCAAGAAGAGCAACAAGCCTCGGCAGAGTCATTCGAGAATGGTATGATGATAGATCCTCAAATTGACCCTTCTTACTGGACACAAGGTGACCTTGAGAGTGGCACAGGTCCCGATTCGGCAATGTTGTCTGGCACTTCAATGGATGGCAATTCCGTGACCATGAGTATGGAGGAAGAAGTCGCAGTGGGTCGAATGGCCTCCATTAGTCTTCTTGCTGCTCTCGGGGGTGAAGATCTGGTGCCCCGCACATTCCTTCAGAATGATATTTTGTCCGAAATGCTAGCTCTCGCGGACGACAAGACGTTCTTTGTTCGAAAAGAGGCGGCTGTATCTATCGGTATGCTGGCACAAAACATCGGACAAGAACAAATTGAAAAACACGACATACTCAGTGTTTTATTACGCTTGTGCCAGGACAATATCTGGCACGTCCGTCAAGCAGCTTGTCTCTCTGTACCAAATCTTTTCGCTCAGATTGCTGATTCTACGACCCGACGAACTAAGATGGTAGACGTGATGCGCATGTTCGTGACGGACTCAAGTCGAAATGTTCGTGTGGCCGCGCTTGATATCATTGGTGAAGTCATTTACCTGTTCCATGAGGATCCTGAAGGAGTACCACGTCAACTAATTCGTCATTTTCTGGGGCAACCTTTTGACACGGAAGAGAACGCTCTTGCAAATGAGAGCAACAGAATTGCTCCTTCAGATTCGCATGCAAGGAAAGAAAGTCAAGAACAACTTTATGACCATCTCGACACTGAATCTTCTTGGAACGATTCGAATAATGGCGATATGGACCCACACACAACATGGAGCACGGATGGCAATAGTTACTCATCACACTATAACCAAGCCTTCGATCCAGACTCGGACAGACCACTGGTCATGGCATATAATCTGCCGGCCGTCGTGTTGACTTTGGGTCCCGACCAGTGGCACGAATTACAACCATTGCATTCGCGCTTATGCCACCATCCATCATCGAAAGTTCGCCGATCTTTGGCTGCTAGCTTGCATGAAGTGGCGAAGATCATAGGCCCTGAAGCAGCAGCAGATGATCTTCTTCCATTAGGTAAAAAGTTCATCGATTCAAAGCATGAGCAAGATAATGAGGTGAAGATGGCGCTTCTGGAACACATCGACATCCTTCTCGAACAAGTCTCTCTGGAAAGAGGGCTGGACACAGTCAAATTGCTACATAGCTTGTGGTTTGATGATCTTCCAGGAGATATCCCAGCTGGGTTTAGCACGAATTGGCGGCTTCGAGAAAAGGTTATGTCGAAAGTCCCGAACCTTGCCCGCCGATTCCTTTTGGAGGACGATCAAGGCTACTTAGTTCTATTGGTTCAAGCGTCGATTGTTGATGGAGTAAGCGCTGTTCGTAGTGAAGCGGTCAAAAGTGTCAGCACGCTTTATCAACTTTTCGAAGAGCATGACCAAGTCCTAGCAGATGGATTCCTTGGCATGCTTGTCGATCTTGCTGAAAATCAGGAAAGTTATCGGGCGCGTGTGGCTACTCTACAGTGTATAGGGGAGCTTTGCAAGGCAAGCCTTCAACGCTCTTCTATCGAGATGTTAGTGATGCCACGTCTTCTTGAGTTAAGTAGAGATGAGATCGTTGATGTTCGCATTGCTATGGCCTATCTTGTCACATTAATGTGTCGCATAGACCAGCTCTACGCTTTACCACAAGCACGTTCTGATCCTTTCCGCACCTTATTGCACCGCCTTGTACACGATCCTTCGCCATTTGTTCGGAATATTGTGTCGGTAGCTATTCCAGTTGGCGATCCTATCTTGATCTCGAAAGGTTCTCCGCAACCTGAAAGACCCCGCCGTGTACTCGTTCTTGGTCCGGCGGATGGAGGACCACACAAACCGGAACAAGATCCTACCACGATGGACGGCGAAAACAGCGGTCGTCGCTTCGACATGGAGGAAGGAGACGATCAGTTGATGGATACTGAGCGCCAAAGCGCGCCTTCTCTGGCGAACTCTACTTTGGCACAGCGTCGACGTCGACTATTTGCGCAAAATCCAGTGACTTCACAAGACAGTGATTGGAGCATGTTCGAAGACGCCGACGAGGACTACGTGGAGAGGCACAGTGGTACACGTTCTGACGGTCGAGGCAGCGGTGATGATGACGATGACGATGACGAGGAGATGATTGTTATTCCTTCCGACGAGAATGCTTTGCTCTTGTCTACTGATCAAGAAGGATCCCACGACCACGTGCTCTCCACTCCGTTCAACAGTGCTATAGGGGATGATTCGGAGGACGACGTACCACACCACCTGCTCAGTATTTCGGAAGACTCGCCAAACCGACTGAATGTCTCGAACCATTCTGCCTCCTTCCACTTCACCGCGGATGCTCCTGCACTGGAGTCACCCGAGCGTCCATACTCATTCGACAAGAATCATGTGCAATCCAGCACGCCAAATGGCGCCCAGGGAAAGACTCCGGATCCTTTCTTGGCTTTCGTGGCAGGCAATCATCATGACTGGAAGGGCAGCTCATCCGGATCTTCTGAGAAGTAGAAGTCGCTTTTGCTCTGCCTACACTGTATTACCATATCATATTCCAGCGGAGAGTTTTCCTTTGCTGTACTTCTCTCAATGTACACGCGCATACTTTTTTGGGTAATGTTGACATTGTACCATCACCAGCTCAATTTGGATGTCAGACTGCTTGTTGACGAAGATGTCAGAAAGTGAGATTATGTACCATTACAAAAGCGACAGAAGAAACGACAAGTCAGGCAAGACACGCGAAAGTCTGGTGTCTCAACAACGCAAGATAAGTCGGTGGCGGACTGTATATACGGGAGCGGAAACATGTGGAATACGGAAATTTTAAGCCAACCATGAGCCGCTGCCAACGTATTCATGTCAGTGAGCATCTATCTATCTAGAAGCCGACATACAATGTATTTTCGCCTGAATAACTGACGTAAAGAAAGCCATCTTCGTCTTTGTGCTCTTCGTAGATGGCACTCATCAGTGCTGCTGTGGCCGGAAGAACTTCATCAACGAAGATGAAGATTGCCTTTTCAGGAGCCAGCTACGATCACGATCGAATGAGAAGACCATATCAGCACGCATTGTGACTCACCTTGATGCGTTTGCGGATCACATAGACGAATTGACCAACGGTGAGATCCTCGGGTAGACGTGAGATGAATGTAAGTGGGTAGTATGGCCAGACTCACAGAAGGTACAAGGTACTTTTTCTTGTCAATCAAGGGGATATCTGTACGATCTGCCTTTTCACAAATGACCTGCAGAGAACAATAAGGAAAGCTTAGTCGGGTCAAGCTTACTTACTGGAATACGGTCAGGGTACTTTGAACGAATGCGTTCTGCTTCTGCCTTGCGCTTCTCTGTCAAGGGAAAGAGCTCGTATGTTAGTTATTGTACTTGAAAGGAAAGGAAAGGAAAGGTGTCCACAGCTTCCTGGACAGGCACAGTAGGGCGGATCGTGGCTCGAAACAGGCAGTCCTCTTTCCTTGGATATATACGTACCGAAAGAGTGTTCGTCCTTAAACTTCGAACGCATGGTGTCAGTCCGTTGGTAGTAGAGCTCCAAACAGGAATGTGATAAAAGGTGATAAGACGTCGGCTCGGACCACGGTGCAACGATTGGGAGGCGACGATGAAATGAGATGACAGGGTGAGGCAGAGTAGCACTTAAATCCATGATTGCGCGTTCGAGCACAAGCCACACGAGTGCTAAGACAAAGCTTGCTAGCGTGGTCAAGCTACTAGGTTGAGGGTGCATGCCATGCCCAAGGCATCATGAATGGTAAGGCTACGTACAGTCACACATGAGCGCTTATTCCATAAAGTCTCAGTCATCTTATTCATTATCCATATTCACAAAAAGATAGTGGTTTCCATGTGTCAGAAAGACTGGACAGTCTCTTTTACCGGTCAAGCGTATATGCCTCCGACCTATAGTGAATATAAATATACATATGTATACTTGTCTGTGACAACGCGTCTCGTACGCGAACGCACGCGCCGCGAGGTCATCGTACTTTTCCAACAGTGATATTCATTGCGCGCATCCCTCACCTTCTTCCTCTCAAAAGATCAGTCTTGCCCCCAACCCTCTGCTGCCCCCATCGTAACATGGCAGAGGAGATTCACATAGACCCTAAAGCTTTCTCTAAGAGGGCTGGTATACTCCTGGACAGCTTCAGGGTAAGCCAGACAAAGAAATTACGTGATCTCCATTGACCCGAGTCGATTTGTCAGGATACTAAGCCTCCTGAAGATGAAAGTCTTCGTGGAACAGATGCTGTGGCTGTAATGATGGGTGGACAAAATGAAGAAGTGGCTTATTCGAAAACTGCATCTCTGCATGTGCGTATGGATCGAGTTTGAAAGTAGTCGACTGATGCTCTCTCAGACTTGGCTCTTAGGATACGAGTTCCCCTCTACTCTTCTTGTCTTTACTCGCGATGGTGTCACATTTGTGACAAGCTCTGGCAAAGGTATGATAACCTGTGGGAATCAAAATAGCGACTAATGAAGTATTCAGCAAAATATCTGGAGCCACTAAAATCAAACAAAGATGGCATTCACATTGAGGTCCATCGCCGATCGAAAAATGACGAGGAAAATGCGACAATTTGGGAAAATGTTCTCTCAAAAATGCAACAAGCCGGAGTAAGTACATCGCGAAAATTTTACGTAGGTACTGATCGTACTCTTAGAAACGGATTGGCACGTTTCCGAAAGAGGCACAGATTGGAAAGGTTGCAGAGGAGTGGTCCAAGGCTTACAAAGAGGCCAAGGAAAAAAATAGCTTCGAGGAAGTAGATGTAGGCCCAATTTTCAGCACGTTATGGGGCCCTAAGGATGAGGAGGAGCAAGTGAGTGGATTGTAAGGCATTCTGCACCCTATTGATGTCTTAATGAAACATAGAAACTCACCAGAACGGCCGCTCGCATGACATCTGGAGTGATGTCTAAGTATTTTGTGGACGAAATGTCTGGAATCCTGGATGATGATCGTAAAGTTACCCATGAAAAGCTTGCGAGTCGTATCGAGGACAAATTAGAAGACAAGGGATTTTGGAAAAAAGTTCGAAATTTGGATGGTGCAGACCTAGGTTTAGCAGATTGGTGCTACTCCCCAATCATTCAGTCAGGAGGTGTGTATGACCTCAAAACATCTGCACAGTCGAACAGCAATCGCTTGGAAGGAGCAGAAGGTAGCAGCGTCATTCTTGCAAGTATGGGCCTAAAGTATAAAAGTTATTGTAGCAATATTGGGCGCACCTGGCTGATCGACCCACACAAGTCGCAGCAGAAGAATTACACCTTCTTACTCGAACTACAAAATGAAATCGTCTCGAACTTCCTGCGTGCAGGTGCTACAGGAAAACAAGTGTACGAGCGGTCTTTGGAATATGTTCGTGAAAAACAACCTTCTCTCGCACAGCATCTGACAAAGAATGTTGGGTATGCTACGGGTCTAGAGTTTCGTGATAGTGCGTATGTTCTCTCTAATAAAAACACACGCTCAATCAAATCTGGGATGGTGTTCAATGTCTCTGTTGGTTTCGACGGATTGAGCGACCCCCTCCACGAAGGCCGGACGTATTCTCTGTTGATAATTGATACCGTCCGTGTGACAGATGACAGTGCGTCTTTTTACACAGACAAGCTATCATCTGCAACAGAAACAATCTTTTTCAAAGACGACGATGAAGAAAGTGAGGATACCAAAGAGACGAAACCGAAAAAGAAGCAAGAACAACTCGATGGTGTAGAGGCTGGCGGCAAAGTTCTGCGAAATCGGACAAGAACCGATCAGATGGACAACTCCGCTCAAGAAAAGTTCGCGAGTCACCAACGGGAGCTCGCTATTCAAAAACAAGAAAACGGTCTCAGCCGCTTTGCTGATCAGAGTACGAAGGGTTCCAAAGACAACGGAAAGTCATTTAAAAAGTTTGAAAGTTACAAGAAAGATCACATGCTTCCTGTGAAGACAAACGACCTCCGCATTATGATTGATCAACGGGCACAGACTGTAATTCTTCCGATCTATGGTTTTGCAGTGCCGTTCCATATCCATACTTTGAAAAACGTGTCAAAGAGCGATGAAGGTGACTTCACGTATTTGAGGTTCAATTTCATCGCGCCTGGACAAATTGCCGGCAGAAAGGAAGACGTACCATTTGAGGATCCAGATGCAACGTTTGTGCGAAGCATCAGTTTCCGTTCGAGCGAGACATCACATTTCAGTGAACTATATCAAGATGTATCAGAATTGAAGAAGCAAGTGTCACGCGAAGAAGCGGAAAAGAAAGAATTGGCCGATGTCGTGGAACAAGACAAGCTCATCACCACAAAAGGTCGAGTCCAAACATTGTCCGACGTTTTCCCCCGTCCAGCTCTCGAAGGAAAGCGTGTACCTGGACACCTAGAAATACATCAAAACGGTTTGCGGTTCTATTCTCCTATCCGACCGGATCAGAAGATCGACGTGCTCTTCAATAACGTGAAACATCTTTTCTATCAACCATGTGATAATGAGCTGATTGTCCTGATCCATCTGCATCTCAAAGCACCAATTCTTGTCGGAAAACGCAAAACAAAGGATATTCAGTTCTACCGGGAAGCTTCTGACGTACAATTTGACGAAACTGGAAATCGGAAACGCAAGTATCGCGCTGGTGATGAGGACGAAATTGAACTGGAACAAGAAGAGCGACGACGACGCCATCTTTTGAACAAAGAGTTCAAGGCATTTGCAAGTAAGATCGCTGATGCTTATGATAATCGGTTCACGGTAGATATCCCGTTCCGAGAACTTGGATTCAGTGGTGTGCCTTTCCGGAACAATGTCTTGCTACAACCCACGACTGACTGTCTGGTTCACTTGACGGATCCACCATTCTTTGTTGTCGCTGTGAGTGTTGCACCGTGAAGTGTATGAAAGTCAACTTATCCTCCATTTAGCTTACCGACATCGAAATTGTGCATCTGGAGCGCGTTTCATACGGCTTGAAAAATTTTGACATGGTGATCATCAACAGCGACTTCTCCAAGCCTCCCATGCATGTGAATTCTATCGACGTCAAGAACCTCGATCCAATCAAGGAATACTTTGATTCCTGTGACATTTGCGTGTCCGAGGGACCTGTCAATTTGAATTGGACACAGATTCTGAATACGATTAGAGAAGACCCTTATGGATTCTTTGAGGAAGGCGGATGGTCTTTCTTGTCCACAGAGAGTGACTCGGAAGACAACGAAGGTGAAGATGGGGAAGGTGAAGCAAGTGGAAGCGACTTTGGCGACCAAGTTGATGAGTCCGATGTATACGACGAAGAAAGCACAGAGGACGGGAGTGAGTTCAACTCCGAGGAAGAAGATGACAGCGGCAGCGACTTTGACGAGGACGAAGACAGTGGTGAAGATTGGGATGAACTCGAGCGGAAAGCGAAGCGTGCTGATGACAAGAAGCGTGAAACATACGATAGTGATGAGGAAGCCGGACATGGAAAGAAGAAGGGGGGCAAAAGACGGTGATCATCCTATCATCATGAAAACGTGATGCGTACTTGTAAAGAAAAGTAGTGTACACAGTAATTGAATACAGAAATATTCTGATAGTATATTGTGATCATTGATTATCGAATCGGCTCTCGCAATCCTGAGCCACTGTGTGCGGCCGCTGAGCCTGGAGGGAGGCTCTTTTCGACGATAGAACCCAGTCTCGGGGGTGAGTCTCGCGTAATGAACTCCGAGGGAACAGGCAGTTTAGCCTGGGCCAGACGTAAAGCTATTGGAAATTTGTGAGTTCTGAATGGAATTTTTGAGTTTCGTACACACCTTCTTTTGCTACTTCTGGGCGGATTTCCACGGGTCCACCGATCTCAAAGATGACTCTTCCAATCGTTGCCCTACAATGGAAGTATGAGAATGAAAACAAAAAAATATAATGTACTCACCGAGCTGCCCAAAATTGAAAGCTGCCCTTTCCTTTTCCCATTCGTGTCTCATTTCCCTTGGCACAGACGGCTATGTCCGGGAAAACACGCAAGAAGACCTGACTGCCCTTGACGATTTTGAGCTTTCTTTTTAAGGCAGCTTCAGCGGATTGGAGTTGCTTAGCAGAAATACGAGCTGGTGCAAGAAGCCGAATGCCGTAGGCACCTTCGCTTAGTGTTGTGCCTTTTAGGGAACCTCCCAGATGCAGAGGCACTTTTCCTTTGTGTGCCTTGCGATACTTTGTTTTTCGAGGAGCAAGCTGCCCAGCATGGCGCGCTTGCTGGATAGGCTGGAATAAAGCGTTGGATATGGGTACAAAAGGTCTAGTGGAGGGTCTAGAGGATGGTCCTGCGCAAGTACTTGAGCGGACGGATAGCCGCAAAAAGGACTGCGTAAGTGTGGATAGCATGTCTATGACCGATAGAAAAGAGGTGGTGAATCTTCTTTGCTCGGTTCCTCTTGTGGTAGTCGCACGTGTATTATGCACGGCGTGCACGGTGCGCCACGGTACAAGAGACTTCGAGACATTTCCATTAAGCTCCACTCCAACACTCCCACGGATATGGTCGGCAAACTCAATTACTCTAAATGGGATAACCTCGAGCTGTCTGATGACAGTGACGTGGAAGTTCACCCGAACGTGGATAAAAAGTCGTTCATACGATGGAAGCAACAGGATATTCACGAAAAGCGGGAGATTCAGAAGCAACAGCTGGAAGCTCTCAAGGCTGAAAGCAAAATCAACGACCTCCTCAAACCAATGTTGGACAAGGTAAGTTTTATGCATTATTGATGATATTTCTCACTTGTATCGCTAGCTTGTCAATGATACTAAGGCCGAGGGCAATTCGTTTTATTCGCGTGAAGTTTCTAGGCTGACTGCAGGTCGCAATGATCGTGGCAATAAAGACGGCCCGGATGGCCCCACTCCCGATGACATGATACTTTCCCTACTTCTGCAAATTAACGAGGATCCCAAAGTGAAAGGAAAACAAGGCTCGGAATTGGACGAAGGCCTGACAAGCATGCTCAGAGAGCACCAGAACAAGCTACAGAAACGACAGCTGGATGTGGCTGCAGAAATCAGCACTATCGAGAAGGAGCAGGGGAAAAAGATCACAAGCGATAGTATTCGTGAAGGATGGAGCTCTGGAGTATGTATCCATAGCGCAAGATTTATCATTGACCATGAAAGACTGACTTCTTATTCGACTAGTACGTGAACAAAGAGCAAGAAGAGACATCTGTGTCTCCTACAAAAAATACAAACAAAAACAACACAAGCACTTCTATAGAGACCCTCAATCCAGAATCGTCAGGATCCTCAATAACTCCGGTTCCGGAGGATGGTGATGAGGAGCTCCCAACATTATTGCCATCTATGCAAGCTTTTGCAAAGTTGCCTAGCTGTATACCCGCGCTCCCTTTGACAGCAACTACATTGCCCCCAACTTTCAATCCAGTACGGGACATTAAATCTGAGTCATTTGATGTAGCCCTCAACCACCTTTCCAAGAACAAGGAGCTACTACGTGAAGAAACAGGCGCAACAGATGCTCTTCTTGTGGAGGCATTTCAAGCCCAGATGCGAGGCGAAGGTCATCTGGCGAGAAGATGCGTAGAGAAGGGCTTACTGATACAATATTGCAACAAATTGGGAAGTGATGGAGTCAATTTGTTTTTCCGAAGGTGAGTGTATTGCGGAACATTCGATCTCTACCTAATCAGTAATACAGGATGAGCCAGACTAATGGTAAGGCTGCCGTTGTATATTTCAATGATGTTCTCAGCACGTACACGCGCATTGTGGAGAGATGCAAAGCCCTGCAGTCTGAGTCAGCCTCAGGCGGGGAAGAACAGATTCAACTTGTAGCCGAAGATCCCAATACTGTCATATCATTTGAGGTACCTGAAGGTCCCCCACCTGAGCATATCGAATTGGACGAGGAACTAGGACAGAAAATGGATGCGGAGCAGGTCAGGCAGTTGCTTCAACAGCGATGGGACCTGTATCAAGAGCTTCCACAAGAGCTTCGCACAGCGTTAGAAAGTAAAAGCCTCGATGAGGTAAATAAGGTACTCGGGTCCATGAAGGTTGACGAAGCTGAAGAGGCAGTCGGCAAGCTCGATCAAGCCGGGATTCTCAACTTTAGTGATGGTGGGATTCGGGATGAGACGGGTAAATAGGGTAAAATAGAATGTGATTCCAGTATGAGATATACTATTTATTGCAAATAGGAAAGCTTTAGAGTACATCGAGACGTTTGCGAACGACGATCTATGGAGTGGTAAATTTTACAGTGTGCAATGCCAATACGGCCTTTTATATGGTGTCCTTTTTGGGCTGACCGGAAGGACATGTCTGCATCTGTGCTTTGCCTAAAGGCACCGAACAACCTTCTTTGCTCACTACAGGAGCCCGAGCAGCTAAAACCCAGTCCGGGCGAGCCGGAAGGGATGGATGGCAGGGTGGAGTGGTCCTCAAAGCACCATTTGTCCCCTTCGTGGCATGAGATGTTGCCTTACTTTGCACATCGTTGGGTAAAGTACTCTCGGACGAGCTTTTTCCGAGAGCTTGGCGTCCATCTTTATTGTGCGGACTAGAGACAGCTGTGGTGGATTTTTTGGGGTCGTATAAAGAACGCTCACCTCCATTTCCACGACCACGCTGACGCTGAATGCCATAAGAGGGTGGGTGATCAGAAGACGGGGGAAGGGTAGTTGGAAACGGGAACAATCCCATGTTATATCCCCCCACAGGTGTTCCACCTGCAGACACAGCCATGCGTGGCATGACCTGCATTCCAGCGGTGGTAGGTACATAACCGCCAAATGTCGGCACCATACCACTTTGATTGTACGGGTCCATGGACGGATATGCCGAAGAGGCGAACTGAGACCATTGCGCTGTCATAGGTGCTGCGGCTTGTGAATATGCGAAGCCACCTCCAGGCGACATATTTCCGGTCGACATAGATCCTGGGATATTGCTAGATGTGACGGGAAAAGGGGGTACACTCGTCGGCACAACTGGACGGTCGCTATTAGTACTGCGCACACTGTCTCCCCCCTCCGTACTCGTACTGATGCTGGTCGATCTGCTACTTCGCTCCATACCAGAAGCATGTTCTGATGGTGGATGATACGGGTACACCATCGGGGAAGCTGTCGGCCAAAACGTCCGCCCGCTCTGATCAAAAGGGGGAGAACACCACCCTGAAAGATTCGTGTGCAATACCTGGCTATTCTTTTGGGGGTGCACACCTTCGTTCAGTGAGACTAGAGACGATGTACAAAGACGCGGCTGGGTCCCGAAGGCTTCGTCACCTTCACAAGTTTGCCTTGCCTCAGCGGTATCGTTGTTGCTAAATTGCGTAGTCTTTGTGGGCGGAGAAGGACCGTCGTCTTTCTGGACGTCTTCGCTTGGTGAGGTGTCATTCGAAGAGCTGCCAAAAATTCGTTGTCTCGCCTCTCGATACGCTGCTTCCCGTTCTTCAATGGTCATGTTTCTTCTATCTTTGCGACCCTGTGAAGTTCCCGAACCTCCTCCCATACTCTGCCTTGGAGAATTAGACCGTGATGAACCGTCAGCATCCCGTCGCATGATTCTGTAACCTAGGGATGATGGAGAAGAGTCACCGCTCGATGATGTTGCACGAGAGGGTTGATTATTGAGAAAAGGAATCAGTGAGGCAGGCTCTGACAGTCTTTCGGAGGAGGCCAGGCATTCGAGTGAATCTTGAGGAAGAATGGTGGACTCTTGCTTGAAAATTGTCACTTGTCTTGTCGTTGAGTCTATGGAATGGCCTAAGCCAAACCGATCCGCCATACGATGAACAAGCAATCTTTGATACGTGTTCATAAGAGGGAGTTCCCATTGCTCGATGGATTGATCGCGAATTTTCTGCTCCATATCCTTTTCATGCCGCAAAATGAATGCTTTATCTCGGGGGTGTTGCAGTGCCTCCACCAATGCTGGATCAAGCTGCTGAGCCAATGATTCCTCGCCTTTTACCGGGGTACTCTGCCTCTCTTCAAGATTTGGAGGGGATAAGTGATCACCATTAGACCGGATATCGCTCGACCCCTGCTGCAGACGGATTCTCTCTATACCCGAAGCCAGGTTACAATCCTCTGTTGGTCGGACATCACGCTCCTCTATTGGTCTAACATCATACTCCTCTGTTGGTCGGACATCACTGAAAGCGGGAGGTTGTGCGTGCGGCACGTCTTTGTCGATAGAGTATTCCATGGCGTATAGAGATTAGTTTTGGCGACAGCCTTTGGATTAAGTAGACGCTGGAATCAACACCCAATGGTCAGACAGAGGGCATCAAGGCTCCATTTTTGCTGACCCTCCGCCTTCGAATGCTTCCGTGGTGATATCGAATGCACGATGAGACGAGCGACGAATAAAATCGATTGCTTTTCTCCCTTCTCGCAGGGGGAATCAGAAGCCCGTTCAGGCTAATTCACGTGTTTAACCTCCATCTTTTTGTCATTCGCGCGTGGCATTGCGAATGATATTGTAGCCCGAAGCCAGCAGCTCAATCATCTGCCTATCTTTCGATACAGTCGGATCGGAGCACCGAGCAAGTTCGATAGAGTCAACACTTATTCTCGCTGTATGGGGCTGGCTTAAGGTCGTCGAGCGATTCTTAAGTATATTTTTTTCGCTTCTTCTGTTGCGTGAGCATTTCCACATTAGGACCGGTCTCGCCCAATTTGACTTCTCCGTCACCCCTACGACCACAATCGCCCTCTGAGGAATACTTAATGCTCGCGATGGGCTCTCATCCAAAATTCCAGAATGGAGAGCTTACATCCAATTTAGCTGGCCCTTCTCGTCGTTTCCAATCTCCGTATGACGATATCCCACCGCTCACCGCGGCAAGGCACCACATTTTATTATCTGACACATGGATTGTGACACCACTGTCAACCGAAGAAGAGGGATTCAAGCTCCTACAGAATCCACATCGTCAACCGGAGGATTTGCCTAAAAGTCTCACTTCTCAACCACACGCCCTTCCTCTGTCCCCTCGACATATGCAAAAGCATGAACGACGGTCACGCCTCCCCGCAGGATATGGACACAGAGCACCGACCAAGGGCACAACTGCAACGCTTCTGAACAATGCCCTGAAGCTAACATCCCTCGGGGTATCACACAGGCCCCCAGACGCTTCCGCTGCTCCTGTTGTCACGATCTCAAGCCGAGCCACACCAAATCCGCGTGTCGTGTTTGATCAGCACCACTTTTCGTCTGTCCAACTTGGGCAAGATACCAGAACAACAAGCTCCAATAAGCTGATTACCTCTCTTCCACTTAGCCAGCGAGCCCGGAATGTTTCAAGTGATGGAACAACGACGGCTTCTTCTCCTTCATCTAGCCTAATAGGTTTGCCAATGTCCACTACAGCAGCAAGCAGTCAAGCACCTGAAGCAGAGATCTCTACGCCATCCTCACCACCACCAAGACGGAATGCATGGGCCAAGCCACGATCGTGGGCTGATCTGGCGACGCATTTAGGGAGTGCTTCAGTACTCAGTTCGTCTTTTTCGGAGAATATGGGCGGGAGTTACGCTACAGAAACGATGTCACCTTCGCAGTCTCTAACAAGTAGTCCAGTTCATCGAGGACGTTCAAGCTCTACATTTGGTCGAGGGAAACAGTCGAATGGAGTTAATGGATCAGCTCAAGGCCTGGAAGACATTATTCGACAAGCCGAAACGCATTTTAACGCTCCTCTGATCTATCCACGAGGGATTGTCAATACTGGAAATATGTGCTTCGCCAACGCGATACTTCAAGTACTCGTGTACTGTGCACCATTCTACAATCTTTTTGAGCTAGTCAGCAAGCATGTATCACATGACTTTCACAATACCACACCCCTCATGGAAGCAGTGTAAGTAACAGGTTTGAATGTTGTAGAGCTATATCTCACGAGGGCTATCGGCAGAATTCAATTTCTAAGTGAATTCCAAAAGATTCCCGTCTCCGTACAGGCCGAAATTCTAGAGTCACCTGCTATGGCGGCTGAATCACTGCGTCCCATAAAAGCAAGTTCTGAGCCGTTTGTCCCAGAATTCCTCTACGATGCCATGAAATTGCACAAGCGATTCGATACCATGCGGAGAGGCCATCAAGAAGATGCAGAGGAGTTTTTGGGCTTCTTCTTGGACACACTTCACGAGGAATTGCGGTCCGTCATCAGCAGATCAGAAGCACGCGCACGTAAAGCTTCAGATAGCCGTTCTACATCAGTATCCGAAAAAGGGGATATGGACAACGAAGAAAGAGAAGTACAACGCCCGGAAAGTCCTACAACGGGAGAAAGATGGTTGGAAGTGGGACAAAAAGGCAAGACGAGCTTCACTCGTACCACAACAACATCCAGCTCACCCATCACACGAATTTTTGGTGGAAAACTACGGAGTGTTCTGCGAACACCCGGATCTAAGGACAGTGTTACTTTGGAGCCTTACCAACCATTGCAGCTTGATATCCAGCCATCACATGTGAACACAATTGAGGAAGCTCTGGTCAATCTCACTGTGCCAGAAACTATTCCAGGTGTGATGTCATCAACAAAGAACCTAGTTGATGCCACTAAACAAGTTTATGTGGAAACACTGCCATCCATTCTTGTCTTGCATCTAAAGCGCTTCGTCTATGATGATGTTGGCGGTGTTCAAAAAAGCCCCAAGGTGGTAGGGTTTGGTCCTGAGTTGGAAATACCTGAGACCGTCATCACCCCTTCACGTCGCGCAGATACCCCTCGCAAATATAAACTCACAGGGATTGTCTACCATCATGGACGGTATGCCTCTGGAGGTCACTATACTGTGGACGTCCTGCGTCAGGACAAAAGTGAATGGGTACATATCGATGATACTGCCTGGGCACCCGTACAACCGCCAAGTTGCGAGCTTCACCCTAAATCGGACGCGAAGAACGCCAAGGGATCCTCTGCTTATCTCCTCTTCTACGCGCGCCAAGATGCGCTGCAGAAATCTGCCTCAGGCCCAGCCCAGAATACTCCCAACGGTACGTCTATCAAGCATTTGCACCATCGGCTTTCCGATCGTGTGTACAGCAACACTCTCGCCAGCCATATTCCAGGAACCGCTCAGTCTAAGCAGACAGCGACGTCAGTCGCTCCACCTTCCAACATTGCACAAGCATCTGTACAATCCTCACGTCCGACCAAAACATAGTATCCCTTACCATTTTCACATCACATTTACTTTTCTGCAATGCAACTTTGTCCACAAATACGAAGTGTATGTTAAAACATTGTATGTCATTTGCGATCCCATCAAAATGATGCCCATTCACAGCCCATCACGGCTGGAGTGAATCAGCAAATCTATGAAAGAGAAACTGAAAGAGACTGGCAGTCGGCTCGTTCAAATTTCACTCCTTGTGTGAAGCTACTTCAGGTTTAGAGAGCAAAAGCACCACCAGCCACGGCGACAACAGCGGCAGCAGCGAAAGGGGCGACTCCGGCAGGAACCTTGAAGGAAGGTGCACCATTAGGGAATGCCAAAGAATGAAGAGAATTGGCGTAGTCCTATCGAACAATGGTAAGGAAGCAATTCAAAGTATTCGTTACAAGACACTCACCGAAACAATAGCGCTGTATGACTCGGTGATGGTAGGGTAATACTCTGTGACGGTGTCTGCGAGTTCCGAAGCTACTTCACTAATTTCCTTGCCCTCCTTTCCAGCAGAGTAGCCCCCTGTGTGAAAAAATAAGCGCTTCGAGTTGTGCGCAAAGAATCAACTTACCAATCAAGTAGCTTTTAAGTGATTCAGAGTTGTAGGGAGGGGTAGATGTAGTGCTAAAGAAAGTCGAGATCAACGATTGTATTCACGGATGTACAATGATGCACTCACGCTCCCTCGGGGCAACCGATAGGCTGGACTTTTGGGTCGCCAGCAAGAACGGTACATGTAGCAACTGGTGTGGATGTAGCTCCACCAGCACCACCGCCTGCACCACCTTGGGAAGAGCTGGGCTCCTGGGATGCAGAGGAAGACGAAGGGGCAGCCGAGGACGACGAAGGCTCTTGAGCCATGACGGCACTCAAACCAGCAGCAAGGAGGATTGTCGAGACAGCGAACTTCATTTTGAGATGAGAGGGACGGAAAGGAATGTGGTTGTGTTGAACAAGCAGACGTCTGTTTATCCAAAAGCAACCGATTTCTTGGCTTAAGGGGGAAAGCACTCTTCACGGGTGTACTGCCCAATCGAACGCGCTTTCGAGAAAGGCACTACAAACTTTTCTGCTAATCCAAGTGGATGTGCGCGCGTTTCCTGCAGTCTTCGTTCCTCTGCACTCGGCATCCATAAGCGGGAAACAAAACAAGCGACATGACATTATCGGACGTAAAAGCCCGAGTAGACGCGTTGTGGTTCACTTATCGATTCGGCAGAGAGAGAACCATGCATTCATTTCACATAATGGACACACAATATTGGCGGAAAGAAAATTTGCAAACTACAGAGGCTAATCGGGGAAATGTGGTGCTAGTAGTGACAAACGTATTGCTACCCTGTCTATACCGAAACGGGGGGCAGACAGATAGAACTGTCTGCCTATGTCGATGGTGTAATGGGAGAGAAATACGTACACGTAGAGTGATGCATAATGGTACATCTTGGGTCGAGTCGGTCAATGTCTGACGGAGAAAAAGAAGATAATGTTGACGAAAAGGTACCCTAATCGTACTCAAAATTACTGGCTTGACTCGTTGCCGTGGATGTCATTGTAAGAATCCTCATGTGTGGACCGGGGGATGCCCAATCCATTTCGAACGCGCTCGAGAATCTTGAGAATTTCAATCGGCACCTTTTCAGGAAGCGGGTACTGTTGCTCCTTGGAAACTATCTCCACAATTGTGATGAGCAATCCCCACGGGTGTGGGCGGTTCACAACAATCCGCTCCAGAAGCACACGCAAAAGAGCTTCGCGCGAAGAACGATCGTGCTCGTATATGTAGAGTAAGGCCGTAGAGAAATATGCTGTGTGGCGGTTGGGATACCGTAGCTGGTTACACAAGGCGTTCGCTGTGAGATAATTGCCCTCTGGTCCCAATTTCATCAGCATCTCGAGAACGTGGACACCAGGGTCAACGGAGCCGTCACCCGAGACAAGGATATTGACCGCTTGTGATGCACTTGTAACGCCAGCATGCAAGACAATGGCATTCAACAGCGGCACAGCGAACTCGTCATTGTCCTTCTTAACAACACTGTGGAGAGCTTCGAGCACATCTGCCTCCGCCTTGTCTCCAGTAGTAAGGTACTTGTCCAGCTTCGTACGGAAGTAATCAGGCGCCAGACTGAGAACATTGTGCACGTACTCCCAATCCAGAGCTGGATCCACTTTACACTGCTCGAAGTCTTTGATCGAAAGATTGGCTTTGAAGACGTCCGGCAAGCCTGACGAGAAGTCTGTGCGCGGGAAGGAGCTGAGAACCAGGTTGCGAAGTTGAACACATTGGGTTGGGATCAGGTCACAGAGGGTCTGGTGAGAAGTTGCCAGGAACTCCGGATAGTCATGCAACAAGACCAACGTGATTCGCAGTGTGCCCTTGAAAAGCACGCGCGATGCGTCGTACAACTGGTTGGCACGCACGAAAGGCGCCAAGAAGCGCAACAGCGAGGCATAGAGGCGCAAAAATCCAGTGGATCCATCGGCCGATGCATTTGTTTGAAGTGGTGCGCCCAAAAGCTTCGGAAGGAACAATCGATGCGAAATCAAGCTCATCCATGAGAAAGCGAAGCCAGGGAAGAAACTAGGCTGTAATGTGTTCAGGGTGTTCCCGATGGCCAAAAGAGATTGGAAGTACGTGTTGCCCAAACTGGCTTGGGCTGCGTTAAGATCATACAACAAGCTGGAGAACAAGCGGAAGAACGGCTTTTGCTGGAAATGAGGACCAAGTTCTTCGTGAGATTGTGCAAAGACTAAGACGACGATGCTCAAGATTTTCGTCAGATAGTGAACTTTTGCTTGTTCATTGTGGACACCTGCATGGTATTTGATCATGAGTACGATCAACTTGCTGAATGCATCTACAGGCTGAAAAATCCCTGACTCGATGTCACCTCCCACAGCTTTCTGTTTGATGTAGCTGTCCACGCCGACTTCTGTGCAAACGCGGAAGAACATACTTGAGATTTCTTCGCCTTTTAGAATGCCTTGATTCTGTAGCTCTCGAACAAAGTCAATAAACGATTTCTCGGCATTGGGAGACTGCTGATATAAGCGGACCCATTCTGCAAAGCAGTATGCAAGCTGTTCGCGCAAAGGCTGGGCGCTTTCCATATCCCATTTGGTCTTCAGATTGCCGTCCTGGAGCTCGCGCAAGAACTCGTCAGAGAACTTCGTAGACCGACCTAATTCATGTGCTTGGACAAGTGCAGAGATAATGTTGCTGAGCTGCTGACGGGTAGCAAATGCTGGCTTAGTTAGACATGTGTAGGCCAATTTGGCAGCGAAGTCCACGATACTGGCTTTGAAGTCGCGTGTATAGATGAACTTGGCTAATTGAGCGTCCTGTTCGGCCACATTGATAAGCCCAGCACGCATCAGACCGACGGTGGCGGGAACATTAAATTTGCGCTCGTCTTCGGCATAGATCAGCCAAGCTGTAACTTCCTTGGCAGCCTTGAGCGATAGTTCGCAAAGACGTTCAAGTATGTGGATATAAGCTTCCCGAGCGATATCAGAATCACTCTTGTATAGGAGTTGCACCACTTTCTGGGAGAAAGAGAGTGTGAGGTCATCGCGGTTGGATGACTGCAAAATGAGGGCCGGAATCTGTTGTTCAAGTTCTCGGATCTCTACATTTTGCTCTCGAGTTTCCCCTTGGTGTAGAAGCTTGACGAGCTCTTCCGTGCAATGCGTGAGCTTTTCAAGAGATTCTCGAGGGCTCAACGGAGCACTTTCTGAAATGCCTCGTTGTTCTACGTCGCCCACTCCCGGTGGGAAAGCAGCAGCATCTGGAATAAGACCAACGGATGGTGGTGACATTGAATCACGGGACGCCCCCTCTCCAGTTGCCTTAGGGAGCTTGCCGAATTCCTCATACACACGCAATTGCTGACTTTGCAAGCCGTCAGGCTTCAATTTCAATAGATCAGGTAGCGTAGAGGCATATTGACTTTGTGCCAAAGCATTAGCATCCCAGTAGAAGCCACGACCTCGCAAACGATGATCACGCCTTGCCACATAGGCATTGGCAAGTTGATCGTCCACATGCTGAAGAGATCTCTCCATCGCTGCACGCTCCACGACGGAGCAGGCTAGTTCGAGATTGTCCTGAATCACAGTAGCAATGGCTTGCTCAGGAAGTGTCTGCTCTGTGAAGCCGTTTTGGAGAAATAGGTTTCTTGCCGTGCTCAGCATTGCGATCCGCAAAGGCTCTTTACACGTCACCAAGGCCAAGCTGCCGGCCAGATTTTGCGCCATCTGATGAGCTGCAGTGTGCATCTTGTTCTCGTCACTCTCCATTGCAAAGTCCTTTGTCACAAGCTCTTTCGTCGACACAGCAGCGATGGTGACGGAACGTTCGACCACAGGGTGGATAATCTCGCGGATCGCGCGCTCAATGGAAATGCATATCATGCGCTTTAGACCTGCATTTGTTGCAAGGGGGGCGACACTGGAATTGAACACAATATACGCCGGCAGCGTCTGAAGAATAGAGGCAAGCGTGTCAGGATACTGCTGGACTGAGTGAGAATCACTGGCGCGATTTTGTATAGACATTTGATCCAAGTCCTGGGTGAGATTTCCAACTTGCTGTGAGCGATGGAGAGATCCATACTGGCCTCGAGAAGCTTGCTGCTGAATTCGTTGAAGTTGCTGCTGCTGCTGTAACTGAGCTTCGTATTGTTGTTGAGCTTGTTGCGCCTGTAATTCGCGGGCAGCAAGCTCTTGTGGTCTATTACGGATGATGGTAGTGCATTGAACGTCTTTAAGGTCCACATTGAGGCTTTTGCAAAGAACTTCAATCTCGAACTTTAGATTGAGCTTCAGCTCTGCAAACTGATATAGCTCCACCAATAAACGAAGCATTGCCATCAACCAGGGATTGGGAGGTTTGAATATTGTCGAGCGTGAGCACTGTTCTAAAACCTTGCAAACAAAGGGGATGGCGACAATAAGACGACTGCTGTCGTATCCTTCAATCAAGAGTTCTTTGAAAGCTACGTTCCTGTGCCTGATGGGCTTGTTGTTCGCCAAGGTTAGGTTACCCAGCCAAGATCCCAAATTCTTGAGAATTGTTCGTTCCTGTGTAGACTGAACTGTCTTCTCTGAATTCAGAAGCACTTTGGCCTTGGCTAATGTCTCGTGCAGGATGTACGTGATCAAAAGAGGAGACTCAAGACCATTCAAAAAATCTGTGTACAGACCATGGTTGTTCTGCTCGATGCTGACTCGTTGGAGAACAAGGTACGACGAAAGCCAGTGATGAAGCTCGGGTTTGATGAGCTTACGCGCCTCTTGAAGTTTGTCATCCAAATTGCTGGGTGACATATTGTTGATGATGAATAGGATCTTGTCCGAAGTTTCCTCATCTGGTTCACTGCTGTCCACGTCGCTTGGTAAAGGATCGGGATCGATGGCACTGAAAGGAGCCCTTTCTTCTTTGGAAGTAACATTGCCGCGTGGCACAGGCTGCCCGGACATTGCTGCGCGAACGATGCGAACAATTTCGGGATGAGATTGCTGGATATGCGGAAGAGACAAGAGTGCTTGGCTGAGCTGGGGCCATTCCGGTAATCTTTCTTGAAAGCACGTAAGTGCCTGCAGGCCGAACTTGAACATGGGAGACTCCGGAGGCTTGCGCAGAGCATCCAGAACATATCGGATAGCAATTCCCAATGGAATAAAGTCAATAAGCTGTTGTTGAATCAGTGACCCGAACACAATGGCTGTCATTGCGAGTTCACGGGGTGGGTAGTACGATTCCAAGCAACGATACTCGTCAAATAAGGTGTGAACCATGCATGCAAACACTTGTTGTTTGTGAGGATCATCGGACACTTTGGTTCGTTGCAACAATCTGACGAGGTCTTCAATGGAAATCTGCTCTTCATACATTTGCCTGTAGTATCCATCGACTTCGTTGTGTACTTCTTGTGGAAAAGTGGCAACACTAAGGCCTGGCTCTTGGCTTTCTGTACCAGGTGTCAGATTCATCAACCTTGGATGCAACTGCAAACAAAGATTGCGGACAGCTTTGAAATGGTCAATCTCTTCGGGCAACATGTCGTCACCATTAGCGCGCAGCACACGCAGAAATGTGGCAACCGTATGAACAGTGAGAGGAAGTGAAGTTTGCTCTGCTTGTGGATCAAGATTGGCAAAATCTTCTTTCACTTTCGCGTCAACGAAGTCCAAAGTAGCGCGTACAAAGGAGTTTCCCTTTTGACTGATCTCTTCCTGAAGCCAGAGATCCAGATTCAAAAATTCCCTCCGCGATGCAAGGGCAGCTAAGTCCAAAGCAAAGTAATTTGGTTTCTGGTCGAGCATTTCGTCCAGACACTTCAAATCTTGACAAACATCGAGAATACGGCTGAGGAACATTGGATTATCTGCATATGCGCTGAGCAGCTCCTTGATGAGGATATCTTGCGACGATTCCCACATCATAAAGAAAATGAATTGGTGATTCGGATGGCCCTCCAGGAACATGCGAAATAGTCGGTGGAACATTCCTTCTTGTGTTGTTCTACGACCCCCTTGCATGTATAAGAGTGCCATAAGGAGCAACTCGGCGTTGTCCTTAAACACCTTTTCAATCAAGGCATTGGCCATATGGCGTACTTCTGGGTCCTCTGAATCTAGCAGGCTGAGGGGTATCTCGATGAGTCTCGTTGCATTCCATTTGCTGTTTTCAAGAGACATTTCGATTTGCTGCACAGTTTGACTAGCTTCCCGGCAATCATCTCGACCCACAATAGGTATAGTGGTGAGCATGGGAAAAGAAAAAACTTTTTCATCCAACGAAGTCAATCCATCAAGAATTTGTAACTGTCTTACTGGATGGGACCAGACGTGCTCTAGCAAAATCAATCCAATCGGAGCACCAGGCTTATCAGACCGTGTTACGTGCAGCAAAATGCCTGCCAGGATATCCCAACGGGTTTCGGTAGAGAAAGACAGTTCTTGTACTGTGTCCAATCTGCCTACGATGTCGTGCCAGGACACATTTGGAAGTAACGACGAAAGAGAGCGCATCACAACAGCCATGTTTGTCGTCATTTCGTGAGGACCCAGCCCGTTGTAATTGAGAAGCATATCGACAATAAGATTGAATAGAGCTTGCGAACTTGGTGGAGCAGAGTGCGATATTCCAAAGCGAGCGTAGATGTCTAAAGCTACTTCTTCTGAAGGGAGGCCGTCAGGTCCGAGGTCCAGAAGGAAATCTACAAGTGTCTTGTTCGGATGAAATTGGAGAGCAGGAATGGCGATGAGAAGCGATTGCTTCAGGGTGTCGGCATCGACAGCGGTGGCCATCGTTCGGAGCAACTGACGACGATGTTGACGCTCCAGGGATGGACCCTCGGGTGCATTGTCAGAGAGATATTGGATAAGAATCTTGGACAATTTCGGAGGAGAATGATCGTCATTGGTGCGGAGGGCATCTATCGCAGAGGCAAGCAATGCATCGCTGGATTGGGTGCCCTCCGCACCTGTGGATGCCATCAAGTGGCCGTTGCCGCCAGTTCCACCGCTACTCATCCCTTGTCTTCAACGGACAGAAGATTCCGTTGGCTTTGTAGCTGTTTATGGTGATGATGTAAAAGCTAAAGAAAGAATCATGAGACGGCCAGTGTTGTGATCATGAGCGGTACTCACTGTATACAAGACGAGGATCAAGTGCAATCACAGTAGAGCGTACTAAAAGCCAAACTGCATGTCATCCGGATAAACACCTTAAAAGACATGCACTGTGCTCAGCAAGCAGTGCTGAGCGTACCGCAAGAGTGATTGCGGATCCACGTTGTCTTCAGAAAGCACAGCTGCGTGGATGGTCCGACACTGTGCAAATCTGCAGGGCAGAAAGAACAGCAACGAGACGGTTTGTTACCAATTCGCTGACGTCGATGTATAAAACAAGCAGAGACGAAGAAGGTCTCTACCAGTGTTGGATGCACTAGAGATGGGTGGCTGCGTGCGAGGAAATAGGTATGATGATCGAGTTGCAAGTTGATCTCTTCCCTTTTTGCACGTCAATCAACCGACGTGCTGGCCCCCGCGCTACACTCGTGACGTACACGAATAGTCTTGGATGCTACGGCGTTAAGATTCTATACAAAAATGCGCTTCATTTTACTATTCGTCTTCGGCTACAGAAGGGACGCAAAGCGTGATTTTCGACACTGGTCGTCGTGTGCAGGCAGTTATGAGGTGTTGGGATCTCATACCGAGGTTTTCAAGAAATTGGCATTGCATTGTGGTATAGGCAAAGACATAAGAGCGTTTTGTGCACAGAATTTGGGTAAATCAATTACAGAGTGTCCGGTGGAAGAGACTTGACAGTGCTAGTGAGCAGGATGGTCATCTACGCCGTGCGCCAGCGCTTGCAAATCACTCTCAAATCCTCCATGCAGCAATAAGTCGTATGTGTGGTATCTGTTAGTTGCGTGGTGTCTGAGCCTTTACGTTTGTAGAGAGCCACGACAACCCCTCGAAGAGTCCCTATTGTAAAGTGAGTACAGCTCAACAACAACGCCATGTTTACGTACTTCTCCGCTATTCGCACAGCTTGGATGAACGAACCAAGAGCGATCTCGCATTTTGTGTAGGCCAAGTTTCTCGGTGACTTCTGCAGGAGACATGGCTTTGTCGAAAATTGTGAGAAGAGGCCGCGTGACGACTTTTAATCACTCACCTCCTTTGAGATCCTGTTTGTTGGCAAACACTAAGAGGAGACATTCCCGCATCTCTCTATCGCTCAGGATTCTGTGGAGTTCTTGTCTTGCCTCGTCAATCCGATCCCGGTCTTGGCTATCCACAACAAACACTAATCCTTGTGTTCCAGTGTAATAATGTCGCCACAAAGGTCTGATCTTATCCTGGCCACCGACATCCTATGTTATTCACTAGTTAGAGGGAAGAAAGCAAAGCAAAGTGCTGACTCACCCAAACATTAAATTTAACATTCTTGTATTGAACTGTTTCGACATTGAAGCCGACTGTGGGAATCGTTGTGACATTTTGGTTCAGCTTTAATTTGTACAAGATTGCTACGCGAACATCGTGAGTGAAAGGTGGTATGCTAATCATCGTACTCACTTGTCTTTCCAGCAGCATCGAGTCCCAACATGAGGATCCTCATCTCTCGATTCCCAAAAATCTTGCCCATTGCTTTGGACAATGATCCTCCCATGATTCTTGCTTGAAAGTTGGGGCGCGTTCGTTTAAGGGTCTGAAGGAGTGTAGAGAGAGGGCCTGCTATATGGTGTCAGCCCTTGCCAGCCGGTATATCTTTCTGAAGTGAAAATCTTAGTTTCCTAGTCGTTGTTTGGAAAGGAGCAGTGAGACACGCGCGCGGGCATCTGCCTCTTTCTTTTCCCCGGAGTTGCAAAGAACACTTGAGTACTGACTGGCCTTGTTCCTTGGTCGCTTTAGCGCGTCACAACACGTCGGTATACACGGTGACGGTTGATTGCTCGTCACGGCGACGGGCGGGAGGTCTCCGTGTTTGGTACAAGTGTCAATCTACTTCAACTTGCTCTCGCCAAGAGAAAAGATCGAAAGTAGTTCTCGGATTCCTTGCTGGAGAATCACAACCGTATTTAAGGGATCTCGTTTCTGCTTTGAGAAGGAAACAAACACCAAGCCCCCGTCGCATTCGCATATTTTGCTACCCAAATCTCAGACGATTCTAAGAGAGTAGAATTGAGGCCCCATAGGTCTCCCTAAATGTATGCCCACTTCTCTTTTTTGTCTCAAAATGAGGTCTTATAGCCAAAACAAAAGCTTACTGGATTAATACACTCTTCCTTTTACGCTGAAAAGGGTACCATTACTTTGTGAAATTCGGTTATGATTCTAAAAGGCTTGACTTTCTTGGCTTTTTATTGTACCATGTACCGTCGCAGTCTCACATGTGTGTGCTCCTACCTCCAGGTAGAGAAAGATTAATATCACAAGCTGCACACGCTTGGGCCATGATGAGCAGATAAGTGGAGTTGAACAAGCGCGTTTGTGTGTGCTTCAGGGTGAATGACTTTCAGTGATCCACATCGGATGCTACTTTAGCAACATAAAGTAGTCTGTGCTTGCGTTGCTAACAAAGCTCAAAACAGTTCATACAGCTCGGATTGTGTTCAGAATGCATGCTTGGAATCATCGGGTATCGTTCTGAGAGCGCATTCTGACTTGGCGACAAGTCATCATCGACAGTGGCGTACAAGCCACTTTCCTTTCACCGTCACAAAACCACAACGACACAGCTAGTACAACCTCGTGATGTCTTTTCTTTCCTTTCTAGGCCTTCTGCCAGGCGCTGTTGCAGCCGGTTCGGCAATTTCGTCGTCCCTTCAGCGTCGAGTACTCCTGTATTTTATCAGAAGCATTTTAGGCCATTTCCTCAAAGATGGCGACATAAAGCTGGATCAGATTGAAGCAGGCATAGTGGAAGGACGCATAGAAATCCGGCATGTCCATCTTGATACGGAAGCAGTTACCTCGCTACTGCCCGACCTTCCGTTGAAAGTCACAGATGGCTTGATTGGATCCATTCTCATTGAAATACCATGGTCGAACATTTGGAAAGGGGAATTGAAACTCTCGATAACTGAAGTTGACGCAAGAATAATTGTGACTGGGAGCATGCCCAGAAATAGAGATATTGCGGCTTCTATTAACGATTCTTTGTACAGTGCAGCGGAGGAGGCCCTCGAGGATGACGATGCAGAGGAAGCAGGGCCCGCATCTATTCCCGCTCCGAAAGGTAAACAGCATTTCATCACATCCTACAAAGCTTCGATTTTAAGCGCTTTCATGGCCAGACTTTCGGTGCAGCTCTCGAAGATCAAGTTGTATGTTCAATCGAGCGAGAAGCTTCGATCTGTCGGCTCTTCTAATTTAGAGTTACGAGTGGACAACATCACCGTAGGCACTGGAGACATCCTAAAGGATGCTCCATCGGCTGATTCGCTTCTCCAACGGAATGTTCAAGCGTCAGGAATCAGCTTATGGCTAGACGATCGGCGAGAAACAGAAGACGAGGAGACAAATTCTGACGACGACGAACATCAAGACTCTGTACATATGGAGGCAAGTTTGGCCAATCTAAAGGAAAGTATGATGGATTCCTTCCATACCTCTGCTAGCTCCGAGAGTGTATATGCTAGTGCTGTACAAGGGACCAAATCATTATCCCGCTCCAACTCAATGCCACGAAGGGGGCTACAACAAATCGCAAAATTGGACAGTGACCCAATCTCCATGAATGTACAGGCATTTCCTGCATACAATGAAGCCTTTGGTGACATCGATAGTGGGCGGCAAGCCCCAGCCCGCTTGGCCTTCAAGGTGGAGGCTGGTGTAGGTCTTTTTTTCCTGGATGCAAAATCTATCGACGGGGTACTTCGTTTTGCTGAAGACGTTCTATCGTCATTAGCTGCCTCGTCTCCCTCTCCGTCTTCTCCAACCAGCAATTTGACGGGGGAAGACACCACGTTCGAACTCAAAGTCCATGTCAAGAGTCTTCATTTGATTTGTGCTTATGAGGCGCCCGAAGAACTACGGAGAGAGAACTACCAAAGGTTTCAAGAATCTATGGATGGATTCTGGAGCCGAAGCGGGAGATCACATCCATACATTGGGCATTTTCGGCTGAAAATGTCAACTATACAGTTCATTGGGAAAGTGGAGCACTCGCTTTCTTCCACACATTTCTCCGTTGGTGATGCATCAATATTCGAGTATCTATCACCGAGTCTCCAGGAAGGTCGTGATCTACCCAACCACCTACCGATACTAGTCATGGATCCATACCTACTTCAGGAGAGATCTTCTCACCACTCAGGTACAGACTTAAGTCATGTTTCAATAACATCTCTTGACTGGAGAACGGCATCGGCGGCAACGGAAAAGTCAAAGTCTGGCCCATACCGACGACTCGATGCTAGCGAGAATGGCTGGAAAGTCAAAATTCCGTCCCGACGGCAATCCTCGTCTTCGTCCTCAGTGTCCTCTATTCCTTCTCTTGAGTCCGCTATTCAATTCAAATTTTCTTATCGAGAAGGAGGCAACCTCGTATCCGATTTGAGCCTAATACCACTTCATTTGTTCCTGGACCTTTCGATTATCAATCGACTTATGCCTATTATTAATCTCTCAAGACACAGCGCAGAAACGTACAAGGCACCATCAATTGTATCAGATATGACGTCCTCATACGAAACGATACTTGCTGGCGCAAGTAACAGCATAGAAACATCATCTTCACCTGCAAATAAATTTTCTTTACACTGTCCGCTGATTCGTACCGATGTAAGAGTTCCAAGCTACCGCTCGAAGTCTCAGACCAACAGCAAGTTGCTTGGAATCGATCTCCGTTCAGGCATCCTTACAACAGATGTGGTAGGCATTCATCTGAGTAATCATTCATCTCCCAATGAGACAAAGGTTTCACCTTCTTTGGACGACACGAGAAATCAACTGAAGCCCTCTGAAAGCTGCTTGCTAGAGTCAATTTCGTTCTATTTGAGCGATCCTTGCAGTACACGCGGACATTTGTTCACATCGATTGGTGCGATGGAGACCGACAACGATGAAGAGAATGCCCTACCACCTCATCTGCAAAGAATCTGGCATCCCGAAGAGGCCATCAACGACGAATATACAGCTCAGTATGACGGTCGTCTCCCTCTATTGAGAATTTTCCTTACAAAAGCTTTGCTTGATGGACTTGAGCTCATCGCTGATGATTCATCAATATGGGCATCAGATCTTCATAGCTGGAGAGAAAAACAAGACAGTGACACTGCTTCTGATGCCCTCAGGCTGATCGGTAGTCGATTTTTTGGATCCAAGTACTCAAATCTGTCACTCAGTTCCGCATCGACAGAGGTGGCCGGACGTCGCGCCAAAAAATCGCCCTTCATTACTTTTGCAGTACTTGAAGTGAGAATTTCTGTCCTTGTTCCTCGACAAAATATCCACGAACAAGAGAGAGTCGTCCACATAAATGCTTCTGACTTACATCTTCACATTGACCCACATCATCGACATCATAATTCTACCAAAGCTACCATAAGCCTTGCAACTCTTTCCGTACAGGATCAGTCGATTGATGGGGCATGGCGAACCATAGTCTCACAAACAGTACCTCCTTCGCTCGGCAGAGGAGCTCAACACGTTTTGCGGTTTCAGATTATTTCTACTGGCGATCCAGAATCCAGCTTTCGCGGGTCTCAGATCGATTTGCTAATCTACAATCTGACCTTTACTTTCGATGGAGATGACAGCCTGATGCGGGACATCTTGGTCTTCGGACGTTCACCCGAAGGGGCTTTTGAAAACGTGGAACCAAATGAAGTAACACAAATTGCAATACGAATGAAGGAGGTGTCCATCCTGCTGGCCCCTCAGACAGTCTCCTCTAGTATTGTGGGAATCATCGGAAACTTGTCCATACGTGCTGGTCTTGTCTCCCACCATCCAAAAACTTCTTTCAAGGTGCATTTATCAGATGCCAGCATGATGGCGACAGAATCACTGAATGTCTCTGCCGAACAACGGAAAGCTTTGGGCTGTACTATACATGAAGTTTGGCAACATCGAAACTTCGCGCCCATTGTCAAAGTGCACGAGTGCAAGAGTTCCATCATATTAAGCCAGTTGACTCGGCCGGAACAAGAAATCAAGATTACAAAGCTTACTCTTGATATCCTTGCTTGTGCTGATACGCTCCAGTGTGTGGACACGGTAATTTCTGCATTACAAAAATCAGATATGGTGAGCAGGAATATGGCCCGTACGACTGGCAGTGTTACACCTCTAGAGAGATCTAGTATCTTTGACAAGCTTGATGAAAATGCTTTTCGCGAAACATTGGATGAAAGTTACGATATGGACATGTTAGAGGACGACATTCCACGCCACCCAAAATACTTAAGTCGAGGCAAAGCTGGCATGAGAAAATCTAACGCAGAGTTGGCTGCAGATATAGAAGACGAAGTGTTTGCTGACGACCTCGATAGGAAGATGGAATTTACATCGAAGCATGGTAGTTCACCAAAAGAAAACATTGTCATCGAGTCGGACATTGTCACAATGCGGTTGATGGATTCACATAAACAAATTCAACCCACGAGAGGATATTTTACTAACCCGGCTCTTCTAGAAGAAAGCCATAATACCAGCCAGCAAGCATCTTCGCTCCGCATTAGTGTCCGAAAATGTGATATACACATCCGCCTGTTCGCTGGATACGACTGCCAATCTACACGCTCCGCTCTAGAGGACGAAGCGCGGAAAACCCGTCGTAGACTTCAGAAAATAAAACAGATCTTGGATACTGGACAGACACCAGACGACAGTGTGGAAGAAGCAACATCGCGCCTCATGGACTCAGTACACATATCTCTGCCTGGTAACGTGCAAGACATTGATGCTGCGGGGATGTTGCAACTTATGGATGAAGAACTGGGCGATCAAAGCGATACTGTTTCTTCCGCAAGTACGTGGAAGCAGTTCGTGCCTGGACATCAAAGCACATTCCATGACAGAAAAGAAAAGAGACAGAAGCGGAGCAAATTTGCACGATCCAGACATTCCATGATTGACATAGAGCTTAAGGCAATTCGAATAGATTTTGATGCCTACGTGAAAGGAAGTCCGATGCGATCACGCTTGGCCGCCACCGTTCGACAAGTACGCATTCTTGATAACATCAAAACTTCTACCTGGCAGACATTCTTAACTAGCATGGCTTCACAGCATTCTCCGCTTCCACAATATGCCTATGACATGGTCAAAGTGGAAGTGCAGAATTTCGGAAAGAGGGAAGATCCCGAAGTACGTTGCAAGGTCAAGATTAACCCACTTCGGCTTCACGTCGATCAGGATGCCCTGGATTTTCTGAAAAAATTCTTTGCTTTTGAGCATCCCTCCCGCCGTGGTCAACCCCCAGCTGAACGATCCGTTCGTGCACAACCATTCATCCAACATGCTGAAATATATCCGATTCGGATTAAACTGGACTACAAGCCAAAACGTGTCGACTACCGGCAGCTACGTGAAGGCAAGACGATTGAGATGATGAACTTTTTCAATTTCGAGAAAAGCGAAATCACTCTCCGTCATGTCACGATGCGTGGAATATCCGGCTGGCCAAAGCTTTTCGATACACTCAACGAGCTCTGGACACCTGACGTGCGATCAAATCAGCTAGCTGATGTTCTGAGCGGCATTGCACCTGTGCGCAGCTTGGTGAATGTAGGAAATGGTGTAGCTGATCTGATTCTGCTTCCCATTGAACAATACCAACGTGATGGACGCCTTGGAAAAGGTATTCGCGATGGAGCCACTCGTTTTGTGAAAAGTACTGTCGTGGAGGCGGCGAGGATCGGTGCTCGCTTAGCCACAGGTACGCAGGTCATATTGGAACAGGCCGAAAATATGCTGGGAGCTGGGGGAAGCGAACAACGCGCCTCCGTCGTTTCACGATCGGCCCAAGGTGAGCAGAACTTGCATGACTCCGACTCAGAAGACTCTACGGATCGCAACTATAGTCGCTACGCAAATCAGCCTGCCGACCTTCGTCAAGCCTTAAATGACGCACAGCAGGGAATGGTGAGAGGATTTAGTGAAGCAGCACAGACAATTCTTGCCGTTCCCATGGAGGTATACGATCGTCAGAGCGGCGAAGGGAGTCAGCGTCCTGTGGTACGTGCCGTACCAATTGCGGTGCTAAAAGGTGCAGCAGGGGCCACTGGGGCCTTGTCCAAAGCACTTCAAGGTGTTCAGCGTGAATTTGACGGGAAAGATTTAGCTGAATTGGAAGAGAAGTACAAACAACCGCAGAACGACCTGTAATTTCCGAGGTATCGCAATAGTGGATTGTATGTTAATACATGATAGCAGTATACAAAGTGTGAAGTGCTCTAGTGTACCATGTAAGATGCAAATGTTGTCAACATGAACATTGTGGTGAGAAGTCGCTTTGTTACCGAAATAGAGCTACTACTATTCGAAGCAGCCGAGTCTTTTCGGGAGAGAACATTGGTAGTATTTGGAACGGAAGCATCAATTTGCTCTTGTGACAGATGCAAGGAAGGATTCGTCAGGTTGGAATATGATGGACACTGTTGTGTTTGGACGGGAACGGGAATTTGGGCGTCATATCTTTCGCTAGGTCTGGAAGGATGATTTCCGAAAATAGAGGGGTTTGGACTACAACAACCGCTGTCTTGGAGCTGCCAGTCAGAGCCCAAGGCACTTGGATCTTGAAACCCAGACCACTGACGACAGTCTACCTGTTCGTACGCTACCCACCATGCTCCGTAGTCTTCTCCGCTACTATCCTTTGGAAAGAAAGACGTCGATATGGCTTGTGATGGCCACGCTAGATCAAAGTGGACCAGGCTGCCCAATTTGTTTCCTGTGATGGGATGGGATGTCTGAGAACACCACTCTTTGGACGAAGCAGGACATAGATCCGTTACTTTCACTGTGATTGACGGAGAATCAGATCCGTTCACGGTGAACTGAATTCCATCTCCTTGCGGAGGAAGAGGCGCAAACGGAGTGGAAAGAAGACTTAGATGGAAACAAAGGCCACATGCTGGACCGAAGGAAGTGCTAGACCCATATGCTAATTGGTTGATGGCCGCTGTGGGGTAATAGGAAGAATGGCCCACACAGCCACACGATGCAATGTAGTCCTGTGGCAAATCGTAGTGAGTGAGTGTTGCATTACCCTGAGGGAGGAATTCCCAGTCAGCCATTTGACTCGAATTCGGACAAAGCGAGGGAGAAAACCCGCGATGCTTACGCCATTTCAGGCAAGCCTTGAGACATACAGGCGGTGTTCATATATACTAATATTCCGCAATAGACGTCGAACATTCTAAGAGAAACACAAGTTACAAACGTACATTATTTCCTCCTCGTTTGCTCAATGCAAGAGCTAGCCAGCCAATTATCAAAGCAGCACCACCGATCGGAGTGGCAGGACCAAGCAACTTTCTCCAAGCATTCCCTTCACTGGTTAAACACAGTCCATAGATGCTTCCAGAAAAGAGGGTAATACCAGAAGTGAATGCATAGCTTGCGATTTGCACTGCTGAGTTAGATGGCTGCGATGATGCCACAAGCAAAGCAATTGAATGAACTATCTGATAGGATGTTGCAGTCTGCCATGAGCTGAACTGGTGGGGAGTCAAGCGATTTTTCAAAGCATGTGTGCCAAAAGCCCTGAACGATTTTGAGAAAGAGCTCTCTATCACTACGTCCAGCTCACCCAAGGATGACCGAAGTGGCCCCAGATGCACAGGCAAAAGAATAAAAGAAGTGTGGGTGGACCATACTATGTATGTTACTGAGACACCTTTCTGGCTGACAACGACATACGTATGTGCTTGGTGCATGGGCCACCTCCGCGAGGGTAAGGTTCGGATCAGGGCTTACAGAACATGCGTCTGAGTCGATTAATAAATTTGTAATGATGGTGCGAATCGATTAGAAACATGATTACGTCCCTCCAGTATTTAGATTGAAGACCAATTACTTCCGCCCCAGTTCCTCCGATTACCTGAACACACTCTCGCTTGAACCGGATGGATATTTTTTGATTGGCTCCGGCCTTGGCTTTGCTGCACCGGAGCACATCGGATACGCGTATGTTACGGGTCAGTTGGCAAATTTTGGTCCGATATGCAGGAAATGCTCCATTCTTCGCCTTTAGTCCATTTTCCCCATATGTCAACGACTAAAAGATAGATTTTTTTTTCTCAGCCACGCGTCTAACACTTTCACACTGCTGCCTCGCCTCCGTTTATGCTTAGCAAGCGCAGATTACCGCAACATCTGCATGCGTGGCATGGATTTCACCCAATCACGGTAAGTCTTTGTGCCCGAATTGCATGCGCGCCCTCTTTTTTTTATTTTTGACGAGTCAGTTGTGTCAGAGATAAGTATTACGATTGGTGGGAATTCCCGCGCACTTTTTTCCTCTCAACCAATACAACTTCTCTGGGGAAGAGCAAAACTACTACTCCCACACACAACACTCGACCAGGCGTATTGAAGAGATTCCCATAGGGGACTCTCGCGAGCGCCTTCTGCGCTCTTCCCTTCGACTAGTAAAATAGATTTTCATCTTCCTAGAAGTCCCTACAAATCACCAAAATGTCTTCCATCGCCACCGTCCCGACTCATGCTCCTCGCTCCAACAAAGTCCGCTTTGTGGAGCAGGAAGAAGTCTTGATGGGCGCTATTCAGGACCATGAAGAAGTCACCACATCCAGTGACCCGGAAACCAGTGGATTCTCTTCGGTCTCTCGTCACACGGATTCCTGGGCCGAGTCCCTACCTGCAGCTCAAGGTCTCTATGACCCGGACAACGAGAAGGATTCGTGCGGTGTCGGATTCATGTGCCACATCAAAGGAAAGCCATCCCACAAGGTCGTCACAGATGCCCGCTCGCTTCTTTGCAACATGACCCATCGAGGTGCTGTCGGAGCCGATGCTCGCGATGGTGATGGTGCTGGTGTCATGACCGGTATTCCCGATGCCTTCATGCGTCGTGAAGCTGCTCAGGACGTCGGTTGCACGCTTCCGCCTCAGGGTCAATACGCAGTTGGAAACTTGTTCTTTGACCCGCGTGACGAGAAGCTTCGCGAAGAGCACAAGGCTCATTTTGAGAAGCTTGCAAACAAGTTGCATCTTCGTGTTCTTGGATGGCGTGAAGTGCCCGTCGACAACTCCATTTTGGGCCCCGCTGCCCTCAGCAAGGAGCCCAAGATCCTTCAACCTTTTGTCGTTCTCGCCAATCACTATGGTGATGGTATGTCTCCCAAGAACACATCTGCTTCTTTCGACTCTCAATACTTCAGTCGTCAACTGTTTGTTTTACGCAAGTCAGCAACCCATGGGATCGGTCTTCCGAAATGGTTCTATGTCTGCTCTCTTTCCAACACAAACATTGTCTACAAAGGTCAACTGAGCCCTCGTCAAGTGTACGACTACTATCACGACCTAAACAATGCGCACTATGCCAGCCACCTGGCCTTGGTCCACTCTCGTTTCTCCACAAACACATTCCCTAGTTGGGACCGTGCCCAACCTATGCGATGGGCTGCCCACAACGGTGAGATCAACACCATTCGAGGTAACAAGAACTGGATGCGTGCGCGTGAAGGTCAACTCAAGTCTGAGACATTCAAAGATGAGCTTGATATGTTATACCCCATCATTGAAAATGGTGGTTCTGATTCCGCTGCTTTCGACAACGTTCTTGAGCTTCTAGTCATCAATAACGTTCTTACCCTTCCTCAGGCTGTCATGATGATGGTCCCGGAAGCCTGGCAAGGAAACGAAGCCGAAATGGATCCTGCTAAAGCTGCGTTCTATAAGTGGGCTGCCTGTCTGATGGAGCCTTGGGATGGACCTGCTCTTTTCACTTTCTCTGACGGGCGGTACTGTGGTGCCAATTTGGATCGAAATGGTCTTCGTCCTTGCCGCTACTGCATTACAGATGATGACATTATGGTTTGTGCCTCTGAAACAGGTGCTGTAACCATTGCACCTGAACGCATTATTGCAAAAGGCCGTCTTCAACCCGGTAAAATGCTTCTCGTCGACACTGTCGACGGTCGAGTCGTCGATGATCGCGAGCTTAAACTCAATACTTCTCAACGTGCCGACTTTGCCGCTTGGCTCGAGGCTCAGCTCCTTCAACTTCCGCAGATCGTCGACACTGTTCGCCAGCAAGTCAACATTGCCGTCAAGTTGGACGACTCTCCTCTCAACCAGGACCCGAAAATGCTCGCATTTGGTTACACAACTGAGCAAGTAAGCCTCTTACTTCTTCCTATGGTCAATGATGGCTCTGAAGCACTTGGATCCATGGGCAATGATGCGCCACTCGCCTGTATGGCTCAAGCCCCTCGTCTGATCTACGACTACTTCCGTCAACTCTTTGCTCAAGTCACCAATCCTCCTATTGACCCAATTCGTGAGGCTGTTGTCATGTCTCTTGAACAATATGTTGGTCCTGAAGGCAACCTGCTGGAAATGAAGCCCGAGCAGTGCCACCGTCTTATGCTTCCCAGCCCCATCCTTAACATTGAGGAAATCAATGCTATTAAGCATCTTGACCTTGCGCACTCGGACTGGCCCGCAAAGACCATTGACACCACTTTCGACAAAAGCGAGGGTATCGAAGGTTATGAGGCAACATTGAACCGAATCTGTAGCGAAGCTTCTCAAGCCATCCGCGACGGATATCGTGTCGTTGTCTTGTCGGACCGCGCCATCGGAGCCGATCGTGTCCCTATCAGTTCATTGATCGCCTGTGGTGGTGTTCACCACCATTTGGTTCGAAACAAGGAACGCAGCAAAATTGCTTTAATGATCGAGTCAGGTGAAGCCAGAGAGGTTCACCACATGTGCGTCCTTTTGGGTTATGGTGCTGACGCCATCTGTCCTTGGTTGTCACTCGAGGCCATGCTCAAGGTTGATCGCGAGGGTCTTCTCAAAGTTGAAATGAGCACAGATAAGCTCATTGCGAACTGGCGCAAGTCTATCGACGGAGGTATCTTGAAGGTCATGTCCAAGATGGGAATTTCCACTTTGCAATCGTACAAAGGCGCTCAAATCTTTGAGGCGCTTGGTCTAGACACAACGGTTGTGGACCGATGCTTCGCCGGTACTGCTTCACGCATCAAGGGTTCTACGTTTGAGCTCCTTGCAATGGACGCTCTCGAGTTCCACGACCGCGGTTTCCCTTCACGTCTTACCATCGCTCCTCCAGGTCTTCCTGAGTCGGGCGAGTACCACTATCGTAGTGGTGGTGAGGGACACATCAATGACCCCGTCAGTATTGCAAACCTCCAAGATGCAGCTCGTGAACGTAACCAAGCCGCCTATGATACATACAGTAAGGCAGCGCACAACTCTGTCAAATCCGTCACTCTACGTGGTTTACTTGACTTTGCCTACGAGAAAGCTCGTCCTATTCCCGTCGACCAAGTGGAACCATGGACAGAGATTGTCCAGCGGTTTGCTACAGGTGCTATGTCATACGGATCGATTTCCATGGAAGCACACTCCGCGCTCGCTATTGCTATGAACCGCATTGGTGGTAAGAGCAACACAGGAGAAGGTGGTGAAGATGCCGAACGGTCTATCCCCCTGCCCAATGGTGATTCTCTGCGCTCCAAGATTAAGCAGATCGCCTCTGGTCGATTTGGTGTCACCTCCAACTACATTGCCGATAGTGACGATCTTCAAATCAAGATGGCGCAAGGTGCTAAGCCTGGTGAGGGTGGTGAATTACCTGGTGACAAGGTGTCTCCCTCCATTGCACGTACTCGGCACTCCACTGCAGGTGTGGGTCTGATTTCACCACCTCCGCATCACGACATTTACTCCATCGAGGATTTGAAGCAACTCATCTATGATTTGAAATGTGCAAATCCTCGCGCCCGTGTCAGTGTCAAGCTTGTCGCTGAGCCCGGTGTCGGTGTTGTTGCCTCCGGTGTTGCCAAGGCTAAAGCCGACCACATCACGATCTCTGGTCATGACGGAGGGACAGGCGCTGCTAAGTGGACATCCATCAAGTACGCTGGATCACCATGGGAGTTGGGTCTCTCTGAGACCCATCAAACCCTTGTTTTGAATGATCTACGTGGACGAGTCACCGTTCAAACTGACGGTCAAATTCGTACTGGCCGTGACGTTGCCATTGCTTGTCTTCTCGGAGCAGAAGAATGGGGCTTTGCCACGACACCTCTCATTGCTATGGGGTGTATCATGATGAAGCGTTGTCACATGAACACATGCCCTGTCGGAATTGCCACACAGGATGCTTCTCTTCGTGAGAAATTTGCGGGTATGCCTGAGTACGTTATCAACTTCTTCTACATGATTGCGGAAGAGTTGCGAGGAATTATGGCGAAACTTGGTTTACGCTCGATCAACGAGATGGTGGGCCGAAGCGAATTGTTAAAGGTTGACGAATCTCTTCGTACCGCTAAAACAGCAAACTTGGACCTCAGCCCCATTCTTAAGCCTGCTCACGAAATGCGCCCTGGTGCGGCAACATACAAGATCCGCCAGCAAGATCACAAGTTGTATGTTCGTCTGGACAACAAGTTCATCGAAGAAGCCGAACCAGCCTTGACGCAAGGCGTTCCGGTACAAATCGATTGCGATGTCGTCAACACTGACCGTGCACTTGGTGCGACACTTTCTTACCGTGTGTCGAAGATCTACGGCGAGGAAGGTCTGCCGCGTGACACGATTCACATCAATGCTAAGGGCAGCGCTGGACAATCATGCGGTGCTTTCCTTGCTCCCGGTATCACCTTCGAACTAGAAGGTGACGCTAACGACTATGTCGGTAAAGGCATGAGCGGTGGTCGTCTTATTGTCTACCCACCCAAGTCCAGTGCTTTTAAGGCTGAAGAAGCAATCCTGATCGGTAACGTTTGTCTTTACGGTGCAACGTCCGGTAACGCATACTTCCGTGGTATCGCTGCCGAACGGTTTGCTGTCCGTAACTCTGGTGCTCACGCCGTTGTCGAAGGTGTTGGTGACCACGCTTGTGAATACATGACAGGTGGTCGCGTCGTTGTTCTTGGTAGCACCGGACGCAACTTTGCTGCCGGTATGAGCGGTGGTATTGCATATGTTTTGGATCTATACAGAGACTTCAATGACAAATGCAACAAAGGAATGGTCGAATTAGGTCCAGTTACCGATCCTCATGACATCGCCGAGCTCCGCAACTTGATTGAAAACCACCGTCACTACACAGGATCCACTGTTGCTGAGCACGTCCTGCATGAATTCCACCACCTTTTGCCTCGCTTTGTTCGTGTCATGCCTTTAGACTACAAACGTGTGCTGGAGGAGGAGGCCGCCAAAGCTGCGCAAGAAAAGAAGAGATCCAGCCACGTTGACCTTCTGGGCACCCTCTCTCGCCACGGAAGCCAGGTTGACGTTTCCGTTGGTGACGGAGAGAAGGAAGCAGATGTTGCTGCTGCTGTGAAACATGAACCTTCCGTTGTAGACGTCGAAGACTCCATGGTGGATGATGAATCTCAGAAGGCACGATTAGCCAAGCTTGACAAGACCCGTGGTTTCATGAAATACAAGAGACTAGGAGAACACTACCGCACACCCGTGAAACGTGTCAAAGATTGGAGCGAATTGTCTTCTCGCTTGACTGACAAGGAACTCAAGTACCAAACTGCCCGTTGCATGGATTGCGGTGTACCCTTCTGTCAAACGAACACGGGATGCCCTATCTCGAACTTGATTCCAGTCTTCAACAACTACGTTTTTGCCGGTCGATGGCGCGATGCCTTCGATGCATTGATGAAGACCAACAACTTCCCTGAGTTTACTGGACGTGTCTGTCCCGCTCCTTGCGAAGGTGCTTGTGTCTTGGGCATCAATGAACAGCCCGTCGGTATCAAGAGTGTGGAATGTGCTATCATTGACAAAGCTTGGGAAATGGGATGGATGGTTCCTAACATCCCGCAGATGCGCACAGGCAAGACCGTCGCAGTCATTGGCTCCGGTCCCGCAGGTCTTGCTTGTGCTGACCAGCTCAACCGCGCTGGACACTCCGTGACTATTTACGAGCGTGCCGATAGACCTGGTGGTCTGCTCATGTACGGTATTCCCAACATGAAGCTCGAGAAGCATTACGTTGCCCGTCGCCTTCAACTCATGGAGGCTGAAGGAGTCAAATTTGTTTGCGGTGTCGAGGTGGGCAAAGATGTTCACGCAGACGATCTGCGTGCGCAGTATGATGCCGTTGTCTTCTCTACAGGTAGCACTAAACCTCGTGACTTGGGCATCCCTGGTCGTGAAGCAGATGGCGTCTTCTTTGCTATGGATTTCCTTAGCATGAACACGCGCAGTCTTCTTGACTCAGGCCTTGACGATGGTCGCTACATCAGCGCCAAGGACAAGAAAGTCATTGTGATTGGTGGTGGTGATACTGGAAATGACTGTATCGGTACCTCCATCCGACACGGCGCTGCCTCCGTAGACAACTTCGAGCTTCTCCCGATGCCGTCGACCAATGGCCGTACCCGTGACAACCCATGGCCTCAATGGCCGCGTATCATGCGTACAGACTATGGCCACACAGAGGCCCGTGAGAAGTACGGCGATGATCCTCGTACATACGAAATCACTACCACTCAGTTCGAGAAGGACAGCGAAGGCAAGTTGGTCGCCCTGCACACTCAGCAAGTCAACTGGGCCAAAGATGCCAGCGGAAAATGGAACATGGTCAAAGTGGAAGGAAGCGAGAAGCGCTGGGAGTGTGATTTGGTATTCCTTGCCCTTGGTTTCTTGAGCCCAGAGAAAGAGGCGTTCTCCTCTCTCGGACTCGACCAAGATGGTCGTGGTAACATCAAAGCCGACGACCAACACGGCAAAGTACCCTACAAGACCAGTGTGGAGAAGGTCTGGGCCTGTGGTGATTGCCGTCGTGGTCAGTCCCTCATCGTTTGGGGTATCCAAGAAGGTCGTGCCTGCGCTGCGGCGATTGACAACGAACTCATGGGTTCCACACGCCTACCTTGGGCTGGTGGAATCGTCAAGCGTAGCTTTGAACACAACAAGTGGGGTAGTCGTAAGGTGTCTCAACAAAAGTCCGCCACAGCTGTTGCGGCATAGAAGAGAGTGCCTTGACGGTAGACACTCAGCGTTTCAGCCAGTGTCAGCGTTTCCAAAAAATTATAGACAGGGAAATCTCCCTAAAGCAACATGCTCGTTGCAAATGATGTTAAGCATTTCAATATCACCAAAATGCCTTCTTCTGTCTGTAAATAGCTAGGTTGTGAATGAAAAGAATGTTACCACGACGTAGTGTCCTCGTGTCCACGTGCCGCTTGCGGTCACGCGCAGTTTAATTGCGTTGTGCCCATTCCTAGACTAGATTGATTTTTTTCCTAGTAAGAAGATTGGCAGATGCGCGCAAGTTCGGTTCGGTGGTGCGCGCGCGACAACTTATTCTTGCACCTATCACTGTCATTGTACAGCAGCTTTGCCTTCTCTGCAACCTATCTGGTACATTGCTCTGCAGACGGCATATTGCTTGCAGTTTAAACGGTGCATAAGATCTGATTCTGATCGTATTAGAAACTCTTCAGCACCATGTCGCGATTCGCTCGTCCAGAAATGGTCTTGAAGCGTGCGGAGGAGCTTGTCCAGGTCAATCAACCTCAGGCAGCTCTCCAAGCGCTTCATGATGTCTTTGCCTCACGCAGGTTCAAGCAGACTCCACTCACAACTCTGGAGCCAATCATGCTCAAATTTGTGGAGCTCTGTGTGGACTTACGTCGTGGCCGCATAGCAAAGGATGGTCTTTTACAGTACAAGAACATCTCGCAGAACCAAAATCCTGCGTCCATCGAGACCGTGATTCGCCAATTCATCCAATTCTCTGAAGACAAAGTTCTTAAAGCTCAGGAACAAGCAGCAGCTGCGGCCAACGAGCTCGACGTCGATGACTTAGAGGAGAGCGAGTCCCCGGAAAGCATGCTTCTGGGTGCCGTCACTAGCGAGGAGAGCCGTGATAGGACAGACCGTGCTCTCGTGACGCCATGGCTCAAGTTTTTGTGGGAGTCTTACCGCACAGCTCTGGACATTTTGCGCAACAACGCCCGCTTAGAAATTCCATACCAACAAATTGCTCATCAAGCACTTCGTTTCTGTCTTCAATATCAACGTAAGACCGAATTTCGTCGCCTGTGTGATTTGCTGCGTACCCATCTTGCCAACGTTGCGCGGTACTCCAGTCACACCCACGCAATCAATTTAGCGGAACCAGACACTCTCCAACGTCACTTGGACACTCGCTTTGCCCAACTGAATGCCGCTGTGGAATTGGAACTCTGGCAGGAAGCTTTCCGGTCAGTAGAAGATGTTCACAATCTCTTGACAATGGCCAAGAAAGCGCCTCGCCCCTCAATGATGGCAAACTACTACGAGAAACTCACAAAGATCTTCATGGTCTCTGATAACAATCTCTTCCATGCTGCTTCTTGGAACCGATACTATGCTCTTGCTCGTGGCGGAGTCAAGACCGAAGAAGAACATGCGCGTATGGCCTCTTTCGTCTTACTGAGCGCACTCGCTGTACCTGTCATCTCGTCCAACGCACCTGGAACCGGAAACCTCAACAAGTCCAAGTTTGACTTCTTAATGGGCGACCAAGAAACACGTAGCCGTACTGGTCGCTTAACTTCTCTTCTTGGACTCTCACAGACTCCGTCTCGTGCTGGTTTGCTCAAGGAAGCACTTAGTCGCAACGTACTTAAGCGTGTCCGCCCAGAGCTGCGTGAACTGTACAACATTCTTGAAGTGGAGTTCCATCCGCTCAGCATCTGCGAGAAGATCGAGCCCATCATTCGTCAGATTGCCGAGGACCCTGAGATGGCCAAGTATGTCAAGCCACTGCATTCAGTAATTTTGACACGCCTCTTCCAACAACTGAGTCAAGTGTACGACTCCGTCAAGCTGACTAAGGTCATGCAACTTGTGTCTGCCTTCAAGACGCCCTACAATTATTCGTCTGTGGAAATTGAGAAGTTTGTTCTCAACGCGTGCAAAAAAGGACATTTGAACATCCGCATTGATCACGAAGAACAGGCGATCACATTCCAAGACGATCCGTTCGAGGCCAAGAGCCACCCCGCCGCATCTTCATCCACAAGCTTATCCAACTCAGAAGGCGATTCTGTTCGCCTTCAACAGACGCCGAGCGAGCTTGTTCGTACACAACTGAGTCGTCTGGCCACATGTCTCGATACAACACTCAAGACAATTGACCCAAGCGTATTGAACGCTGCTCAGGAAGCCAAGCAAAGCGCATTTGCTCGAGCTGTCCAAGAAGCGGATCGCGAACACAAAGCAGCCGTTGCTCGGAAAGCCATACTTGCGCGTCGCAAAGAACTCCTCGAAGAGCGTGCCATTCAACGCAGCCGTGAAGAAGCTGAAGCAAAGGCTGAGCGCGCGAGAGTGCAGGCTCAAGCAGAGCAGATACGAGTTGCTGAGGAGCAACGCCAGCGTCAAGAGGACCGTATCAAGCGTGACATGGAAGCTCTCAGGCTGGAGGAAGCTCGTAAGATGGCTCAGAGTCTCAAAGAAAAGGGAGGATTGAAGCTTTCGGAAGAAGAGTACGCCAATCTCGACACAGACAAGCTTGTTCAGCTTCAAGTTGAACAGCTCGAACGTGAGAAGAAGGAGCTCGCAGAACGTCTGCGAATTGTCCATCGTCGTATGGATCACATGGAACGTGCTTACCGCAGGGAAGAAATTCCCCTTCTTGCCAATGATTACGAGCGCCAAAAGAAACAAGATGTTGAGTACCACCACCTTGCTCGCCAGACACTTCTGCAGACTAGCAGAGAAAAGCACGAGGCTGATCTGCTGGTCAAGAAGCGCCTTGCTCGCATTTTGCCGGACTACCAATCTACCCGGCAAACGATTCAAGCAAGGCGACATGAAGTTATGCAAGAGAGATTTCAACGCGCGCAAGAGCAGATCGAGATCGAGAAACAGAAGCGACGTGCTCAAGTTGCCGAAGAGCGTGAAGCAGCTCGTCGCGAAGAGCAAGAGGCGCAACTTCGTCGTGATGAAGAGCTTAGACGTGCCGAAGAAGAACGTCAAGAAGAAGAACGTAGAGCAGAAGAGCGCAAGGCTGAGGAAGAGCGACAGCGACTTCTGGAAGCTGAAAAGCGCAAGGAAATCGAAGAACGACAAAGAAAGCTGGACGAGCAAGCTAGAATTCAACGTGAACGAGAAGCGGAGATTGAAGCAAGAACAAGCGGGACTAGATCATCTGCTCCAGCGGATGGGTTGCGTGGCGCCCCACCAAAGATCGGCGGAGTTCGTTCAGGAGGCTGGCGCGAGCGTGAAGCTTCGAGAGGCCCCGGGGCAAACGCTAATGCTCCGTCACGCCCGTCACCCTTCTCCCGACCTGGGGATTCACGTCCGAGAGACCCCTACGCAAGGGAAGAATCTGGTAGCCGTATGTCCTCACCTTCTTCACAAAATGCAAGCCCAGCTCGCCAACCTTCTGATGCCAATGATGGATTCACCACCGTCAAGAACACTGCGAAGAAGGGCAGCTACGTTCCACCGCACCTTCGCAAGTAGATACACATTACGATTATGCCGAAGATATGCTGATCTTCCGGCAATGATTCTGTTCGAATAATGTGTGGTCTGCAAAATGCAATACTCTGAATTTTCATGTCTTCTTTTTTCAAGGATTGAAAGCGCATTTACGTTAGGGTTGTGAGCCTTTACATTAGAGTGAGAAACGTAGATCGTAAAAGCAATTTGACTTATTACATGGTGGATCGTGAAATATGCAACTATGAATTTACTGTCTGACCCTTGGGATAGTGTCGAGCCACGTGAACATTTAGTATATAGTTCATCTGAGTTCCATCTAGCATTATTACGTCGTACGGCGGTGTTACGACTTCAATACACACACTTTTATGTAGATCACACCATGTACATTCCCACATGTGAGGGATGATCATCTTTACTTTTGTCTTGTACAATCTAAACGTCTGAATTAATTCAACACCTAACCTTTCAAATCGCACGTGAAACCGTATGTCACCACGAGTATGAGTTTTGAACATGGATCTCGACACAAAAGGATCGAGATACCAAATAATAGTGGTAACAAAAGAAGGTATACATAGTGCAGTCATGATTTCTCGAGTGGCGGCTGATATTTTCAACACAGACAACAGATAAAGGACTATGGCTTTAAAAGTAGCTAAATTTAGGGGACCTTTTCCAATGAAAAGATAGCTCTAACTATTCTGCCACATGTAATTGAGAATGGCAAACTCCCCGATCCTTTAACACTAGACACACTACACGAAAACAGCCACATAACTTCCCTGTCACTCAGGGTGTATCACAGAATGCAAAAGGGATATATAAACCCCCTCCATGTACAGAACTTTTTCTTTTCTCTAACACAATCGAGTCTTACTTAGCACTAAATTGAGCGGGAGACCTGAGGTGCACCGTAAATTGTTTTCAATTCATATAATGATAAGTACATTTTCTCTAGTATCTCCCTTTTCCCTAATACTACTTGACTTCTCATAAATAGCCATGACCACGTTCGCGTGTCTGGTCATTCTTCAGCAAAATCTGCAAATTCATTGAACATGAGCGCTCGTTGAGGAACATTGGACATTGCCGACTGGTAAATTCGTGTTACTTCAGCTTGACTCTTCCTGGCTCGACAGGCAGCAACAACCTGCCTGTACGCATTCACAAAGGGTCGATAGCGATTTGGATTTCTTTGTAAGAATGCGTTCAAAAGGTGATCAGCTTGATTTATGTCTATTCTAGTCGTTCGGTCGTTGTCATCGAGAGAAAGACTGCTCAAATCAACCTGGTTTGCTCGTTTCATTAAGTGGTTCAATGGGAGTGTGCAAATGTCTTGAGATACAGGACTGGTGTGACACGATGCTGTTGAAACAATTGCGATGAAAAGTAATGCTGTTTTGAATTGCATAGTGACTATGTGCTTCTTTCAGAATTGTGAGCATTTTGCAGACTTTATACTCTTTGATGAAACGACATTATCCCTTTTAATCATGCTTTGACTCTTACATAGTTATGAGGCTGTGGTTACAACGGCAAGCGTGAAAGCATATGGCATCTGTACAGGACCAACATCATGACGTCGAAGATACATTCCGTACAGCAGTTCAGTTCTGCATATGTTCGTCACCTCACAGCATTTTGAATTTGCTTGTTATCCCCGCGCTTCTCAATCATTACTCTCATGCGGTTACTGAAGATCCAACATTTCGAATAACCTTTTGCATCATGATGCACATTTCTGTAAGGGAAGTCAGGCGAATGATTCATTGATAGTTGTAGAAATACAAATTGCATTCACTGCATCGAGTGAATGGGAAAGTCAAAGAATTTGCTAGTGATTGTGACTCTTCAAGGGTACAGCAATTGTAATCGTTATCCCGACAATCGGTGTTATTGCGGTGCGTCCTCAGTCGCCCCAGCGCCGTCATTATTGATCGATATCCTCTTGTTCTCCAACTTCTTTGCTTCTTTCACATCACCGATATTCATGAGATCTTCAACGACAGACATTTTGCGGTTGCGATGTGGCACACCCTCAGGTTTGGAAGACGCAGATTGATGTGCTGCACTTACCGTTGTAGCAGAAACACGTGCTACAGCCAACTTCTCAGGAGAAGGAAAAGTTGGAAAGGGATGGTTCGATTGCGAGCTCGAGCTAGAATTTTTTTTTCGTCTTCCGACACTTGGAGTCGTAGGTCTTTGCTCCGGCCAATCGTCCTTTACTTCTGCACCTGCTATGCCTGGGGCTTGCAAGGGCCCGTCATGTTCATAAGGATTTTCAAGAATATGCATCGGTACTGGAGGCAGACTGCTCTTGTTTATCTGGTCAGTGTTGTTGTAAAGGGATGGGCTAGGATCGAGTTTCGACGAGAGAAGTTCGGCTACTTCTTCTTTCTGCGCCCTGAGAGTTGATCGACGCTCTTTGAGAGCTGTTTGAGGACCTTTAGAATACAGAAAAGCATCCTTAAGCCGATTCTCGCCACTTGAAGCGTCGCTCGGAGATGTCTCTGTTGCGGGTGTGTTGGGGCTGAGGTGCATGGAGGCTCTGCGTTGACTGCGCATTGCTAGCGGGGATTGCCGAATCGTGTCTGCCTTGGAAGGCCTACGAAAATCCAAGGAAGAACGACGCTCAAGCGCACTCAAAGAGCCACTGTCATTTTCCCTGTTTAGAAAGCGATGACTTGAGCCGAGATGACTTGCAGATCTAGTTTGAGGGTAAGCTTGTTTACTTTCATCGACACTATTCAAAACCACATTATCCGGTCCAAGCTTTACGATTGAAACCAGGCTTTCTGCTAAACTGCGAACTTGCTCATCACTGCGACGAAGAAGAACGCTCAAAGACTTTTCTACGCGAGTCAGAACCTCTGCGAGATCCGACTGATTAGAGTACTTGATTTCCACATCGATTTGATCCTCGACGATCTCTTGCAGCAGACAAAGCAAGTCTGCATTCATATCTAAGGCAGCTGAACAGACTTCTTTCAACTTAGATACCATGAAAGGTATCTCATGGGCAGTTTCGTCCGTGGACGCATGATCCAATGTTAAGCCAACAAAATGTCTTTCCATTGCATCAAAGCTCTGCGAGAGATTCTTTGCATGCAGAGGGACTGAGGCAGGTGTCCTTCCTCGTGCGTTCTGTCTCGATGTAAAGGATACGTCCGCGCCGAAACTCGGTGTCGTCATACGGCTGGCTGATCTGCGCAATTTGTGGCCTGAAAGGCCAGGAGTGGATGTTGATGGGGTATGACTGAGATCGGGTCTTGATGTTCCTTCAAGCTCACCAAGATTTGCATTACGAGGTATGTCATGCGATATTTCTGAGAACGCACGATCGTGCCCTGATTTGCGTGGCTCGGTAGCCGGTCGCACAGATGTAGCCGAGCTAGGCAGAGAGTGCGATGGAGTGCTGCCATGCGAGTACGAGCGAGAATTTCCGCTAGACGTTCTAGAGACGGATCTCTGGTGTGTTGGACCAGCCAATTTATCGATGCGAGCACGTAGCTCGTTCAGATTCGATGCTCTCGTAGATTGACGGCTCTCTGTAGAGCGTACTAGGTGTTCTGCACTATTCTGCGGCAATTTGGTCGTGGAAAATACCGGGCTGAGTGGATGCTGACTATTCTCTGGAAGTGGCGGCGCGTCATCAAAGACATCGCGCCCATGTGATTGACGCATATGTCCTCTCGATGCTGCTCTGTGTAAATCAGAAGCACCTCCAGAGGACCGTAGTGAGGCCGATGATGCAGCGCTGATTTTACGAAGGCGCGCATTCTCACTTGGTGAACTCCTTTGATTCTCAGAATCCTCATCTCTTTGGCGGACAGGTGGACCTCTTTGCGCAGAAGAATGACGAAGTGTGTCCCAAGATGTTTGGCTTATCCTTCCAGTGCTTTGCTGGGTGCGGTCATCAGAGAAGTAGGTACCGGATCTTGATCGGGTGGAGCGCCCCGATTGGTCATCAACGTACGAAGGTCTCTCATTTACTTTGTTGTGAGCTTTCTGCCACGAACTCTCCTGCTTGTTACGGAAATCAGGAGGAAGGGCACTACGCCTCGTTGTATAGGCACGCTCCGTTTGCATTGGCAATCGTCTACGAGTATTTTGTCCTCCCAGCAAGTTGGCATCGGGCCGATCTTGTTCTGAGCTTGGTCCAACATCTGTATCAACTTGTACTCGTGATAGTGTCTGTGTTGCTCTATTGGCCGCCTTTTTACTAGACGAGCCTGTGGAGCTCTTTTTTCTCCGACGGTTTCCCACTACTGGACCACTTCCTTCTGTTCCTGAAGATTCATCGACCAGATCTTGCTGAGCACTATCGCGACCGCGCGATCCAAAACGGTCGATCCTCCTAGCTTCCACGCTTGCTTCATGCAGGTCTTGCTCATGCAAAGCGTTCCGAAGACGTCGTTCTTGTCGCAAAGCTCCAGGTCCACACGACTTATCGTTGACGTTTGTATCTAGGGGGGCATCCGAGCGAAGGGATTGCTGCGATGGCGCTCTTCTCGATTGTACGTCCACATTGTGATGACGCAGACGAGATACGCTCAACCTTTCCAGCTCCGGCAAATCATCTCTGCGCCTTCTGCTGTACCTATCCTCTGATCTGTCTGAAATGTTGTGCATTCCACTGACTCGGGAGATGGGCCGCAAAGATGATTCAAGGTTGTCTTCGTGAGTTTGCACATCGTTACTCCTTATTCCTGGATGCACCAAGTCTCCAATGCTCAGTTCGGGTGATTGCAGCGGGGAGTGCTGAGAAGAGTTTCGGGAAGGATCACTATCCGAATTCTGGGGCGGTGTATGAGAATCGATCTGAGTTACGATACCATCATCAGGAATTTGCGACATGGCTGATGCGAGGGTAAAAAGGTGTAAGATCAGGCACTTTACTCTTTCCGTCCGTGTTTTTCGAATCGTTGCTTGTAAGATGCCTTCATGTAAGGGTCGTCATGCATTCCAGTGTGACGATCACGATGGTTTTGGGACAAAGAAACAGTGTTAAAGCCCGATCCAGCAGACAAAAATGCAAGTGAAGAAGAAGAAGATCGTGAAGAGTCCGATGTTTCAAAGGAGGGATGATGGTGGCTTCGGAGCTGGATGCAGGGTGATTCTCCGCGTGCAAATCTCACGACTCTCGGACAAGCGTGTTTTGACACATCTAAGGCGCGTATAAAGGACCCAGTTGTGTGTTGTGTGTATTGCCCAAGGAAAATCACGTCCAGTGGAGCATTAAGATGTGGAAGCGGGCAGTGAAGGCTGTCATCTGTGGGAAATTATTTGGGAGACATCATCGTTGTCGCCTGAAAATAAAGCGCAGACAAAGCGGCGGGAGATTCGGACGAAAGTACATTGATTATCCGAAGGACAAGAAAGATGGTGAGCCAAATGCATAATGACGGTACGTGCACTAACTTTATTTGAGGCTAAAATGATGGAAGGCGAACAAGTCGCTTCAAATTATGATGGTCCTATGAACTTCCACATCACAGATACCGAATGGCCATATTTCGCTCTTTCTTGTGATTTCAGTGCGGATGGCCATGAGAGACATGGCAAACGAATCGATCCACATAGTAATACTAGGAGGCATGACCCACCTCGCTAGACCTTTGCTAGTATTTTTGGCCAACCTCGCTCACAATGGAAGCAGCAAGTATCCATTCGTCAAAAGCATACGAGTTTACGATAAGTTCCTGGTGTCTAACTCGGCCAGCACATGGTGAGATATATATAAGCAGACAGACATCTCTCACGAAAACGTTGCGATAGCTACATTGACCCAGAATTTTTGAAAGCACTAGACGACCCACGGGTAAAGTACAGCCAGATGAATCTCAATGTCCGCCGTAAGGTATACAGAATGAGGTCGTGAGTAGTGGTGCTCATAAACATCGTAGAAAATGCTGCAAAGTGCTTTACATTGCCTGATGGGGAAAGCATTGACGTCGTCTTCGATCTCACTGGAGAGGGGATTCTAGGATCAGGTAATTGAGCAAGAGCCCTGGAAAATCTTGACTGAGCTCCCTTTCAGAATTCTCGAGCCAGTTACTACTAGAAAAGACGACTAGACTAGCTGGCATACTAGCCAATGAGGCCAGTAAAGCAAATGTCCGAGCCTATGTTCGTGATACGCCCCCGTTTTGGACGCAGAAAACGGACGATTCCAATCGCAATGAGAATGCATCAAGGGGCGATGTGAAAAGCTCTAGAGCTTTCTACTACTACGAGGCAGAACGTGCAGTAGCCAATGTTAGAGGGTAAGTACGCCGTTCGCCGTCATAAGTGGATATCGCTTAAATCGATGACTCAAATCGATGAAGTCTTCCTCTTGCTATCTTACGATCGGCAAATATCTACGGGTCTCACCAATATCACGGGCCAAGTATGTGACATCGCCATGAAAGATACGAGTTAATAGTACCTGCATAGTTAATACTTGTATTGCCTTGGGGCAAGGATACATGGAGAAAAAGGAGCTGATGAAGCTATTATGGTCCGGAGATTTGCGTAAACATACCTTACATGCCGAAGATTGGTGTCAGGCTGCGTGGAAGGCCGCAATATGGTGTCTGAGTAGAGGCAGACCTCAGATAAACGCTGAAGCAGGGGTAAAACTCCCTTACTTCGAATTCAAGGATGCCAGTAACATTTCAATTGAAGCTGAACACCCGCTTATGTGCCCAAGAAATGTTACACCGACAGCTGGTGTTTTTAATGTGGTCGATGACAGTGACACAGATCAGTACGTCAACATACCCTTTTCGCTCCCACTGACAATAGTCTAGGGACAAGCTTCTGCACGTTCTTGGAGAAGGTGAGTTGGGACATGCTCTTAATAAAGTCTATTCCTCACATTGTACAGTGTACGATATCGACACAGGCTTCACAAATTTTGCCATCAATGCATGGGCAAAAGTTGGTATGCGACGGCTTTACGTTGCTTGAAACTTAAATAAATTCTATTTAGCTGAATCTTGGAAGTGTCGTGGACGAAATGAATGAAAAGGTAAGTATGTTGAGATGATGTGTCAAGACCCTCTATTTACTCTTCCCAAGCACGCTCAAATGTTTGACGCAATGGCGACAAGCGCCAAGCCACCAATCACGTATACTCCTCTGTCCAGCTACTTGTTCATTGAGGATGCGGCGAATCGCAAATTCACTCTCGACGCAACGAAAGCTAAAAAGATTCTTGATTGGCAGCCACAGCATTCATTTTCCAAAGGTGAAGTTGAGCACATTATTAGGGTATGTTGCAACAGATTCGTTTTCACTTTAGCTAACGTTTATGCCATCCCAAAAGAGTTTCAAAGACACAGATAGATGGGGTATGTACTTGCGGAGTTGGCGTTCCGACTTTCTGAGTCTTCCTCCATGACACAGTTTGTCGGTAGACAGGCTTCTACTCTTTATCACACATGACAATTGGCAAACATAAACAATTAAAATACATATATCATCTTAGTGTAGCATTCGTGATCCTTGCCTCTTCTTCATCGAGCATCTGAGTGAAGCGAACCTCGTCGAACCCTTCACCGTCGAATAAGCTCCACAGCTGGCTTTCTTCACCAATCGGATGATCTGTATTTCTTGAGGGCCGATTAAAGTCATCAACGCCTGCAATGTGCACTTCAGAGGACAGGGTATCTTTGTCACCCGTACGATGCCCTTCACCCCCATAGAGCTCTATTAGCTTCTGATGTGCGAGGATCCCCCCAGATACAATAAGAAAGTCTTCACCGGGGTCACTTGCTCTGCCTGATGCCGTGCTAGGTGACTGAACAACAACAGCCCTTCGGAGGCCGACTTCAACATATCTGACTGAAGATCGAGGACGAGTCGTATCACTTGAAAATATTTTGGCTGGAACTCGCACTGAGCAAGGAAGTTGCATAAGAACAATCCTCGTGTTGATACAATTGAGCCATGCGAACCCTAATATTGATGAAAAGGACTGAGACAAGACTCCATTTATGAGCTTGTCTCGTAGAATGGCTTTAGAGTCGGTGCCAGAGCTATCAAATCGGTCCAGAATGGATTGTGCTTGGCAAAGAACTTGATTATTCAGATGAGCAAGTACACCGCTAAGGTGCATCTCTTGTTCGGCAGCAACTAAAGGCGCTTCACAGCTAGGTAAATCGGTAGTAGTTGAGAGTAAACCATGGTAGCGAGAATGAGAAGGAGTGCCTTCCTCTGTACTGATAGCTTTCTCCACAATGGGTAGCAGGAGTTCTCTTTCCTTGTCGGAGATGTCCGCCACATGGTTCACAACAATTATGGCGCTTGCTGTACCGTTTACAGCAGGAGGCGAGCCACATTGCACTGCAAGTCTCTTGAGTTTATCTGCCACTTCACAAACCAACCTAGCTCTCAAAATACTGAGAGCAATCTTGCTAGACTTGTTGGCTTCCAAGGCCTCAGCTATCAATATCGGAAGGTCGTCTACGATAATTAAGCCGACAGGCGGGCGCTGCTGTACGGAAAGTGAATCAATCAGACCAGGAAGAGCATACGAAAGCGTATGGTCGAAAGTGTCAAAGTCAATTGGTGTCGCAATATGCAAATTGGAAAAAAGATGATCCAAAGCCACTTGCTGAGCTTCTTCAAGGGAAAATTGTCTTCTTTCATCATTGGAGAACCATCCCGATCCTCCACGGCGCTTTGCTAGACGTTCCGATAATATACCGCTGGATGAACCTCTTGCTTCACTGTATAGCAACTTTTCCGCGTCTCTTGCAATAGACCACCTTTCGGCAACCATAGCTCGACATATCTGAGCGAGACGTCTTGTTAGTCGATGCGCCTCGCCCCTCCCATCTGGGCAGCAAAACACAATGCTTCGCCTTTCCTTCTTTTTCCGAATACCAATGTTTTGCAAGGCTGCATTCACATCATTGTACTCATCGATTCTTTCTTGAATGATCTCTTTCGCTGCATTACATTCTGGAACGTCGCAAAGTGCAAGACTTGTGTTCACAATCATCTGAAGCACTAATTGCGTTTTACCAGAGGCGCTATTAACCTTGTTAAGCTCTGTGTGTAAAAGGGAAATCCTATCACTCACCTTTGTCCTACGATCTCGGTAATACTTCCAGGGCTTATTCCTCCTGAAATTAATCGGTCCAAATACTGATCTCCAGTCCTGATAGGTGCACTGGACGCGGGGAAACATCCTTCTTTACAGATTGCGGGCAGTGACAAATACTGCTGCGTCTGTTGACTGCCGCATTCTTTTACAGCAAGATCCCAAAAAGAGCATAAGCTGGGTGATTGCGAAGCAGCTGTTACCGCTTTAATCCTATGTGTGCCTTGTGTACCCACGAGCTGCTCCAGGCTTTGTAGGTCGGAAAGGGAGGCGGACAGTAGCTGTGCTGAGTTCTGAAAATTGGCTACACATTAATCAGCTTTGTTACAAATGAATGCATCTTTTACATACCTCTCAGACAGCAGGCCTTATCTCTTGGATGTAGAGGCAAGTCTTGTATCGGGATTGCAAACATGACATGTTCGCTATGAGTGTTGGTCAGCAAGCAGTGTTATTCTCGCGCCTGAAGAAAGCGCGTATAGTCGCGCGCACACTTTTGAGTACTTGTGAAAGTCTATTCCCATCACTGGAATGGTTAGGCGAGATGCCCGAGTGGTTAAGGGGTCACGTTTAGGTATCACGTCCCGAAGTCGGGATAACTGTTCCGTGATGCATTATGCGCGTGGGTTCGAACCCCACTCTCGTCACCATTTGCACTTCTTTTTCAGGCGAAAAGTTTTGTAGGTGAGCTTTCGACAGGTTTGGTACGGTTCAAAAGGGCGACGACGCGTAGACGCCGCGCGTGCGTGAAGCAAGACGAGCGCGTGTAGAAATGTTCAGTCCGCGATACTGATTTGTCCAGACACAAACCAACACTTGTTAAGACTCATTGTCATCAGGAGTGCAAGTGACTTTTTTTGCATGGCCATGACGTTCGTTAAAGAAGAGGCATTAGAACGACCATCGGCGTGTGGCGATGACCTAGATCATGTCTCTGCACCTCTAATTGTAGGTCCGGCTGGAAGAAAGTACAATATGCAGTATTCTTCTCTGTACGACTTTCGCTTAAAACGATTAAAGCATCCCAAGGGTAGGCTTTTAGCTTTGGCACATCAACGTTGGGCAATCGAACAAGACGAAGAACAGTCAGAGAGACAAGCAAGCGGCAGTGGTGTCTCCGGCGCAAGCTATGTGCGCAGAATTCTCGATGTCCAACAAGGTGCGATCTGTTTCGTCATTGGGACGATATACTGTAGTATGCATCTGAAGCCAGATGTGCTTGAAGAGCTCACGAGAGAGGTGCGTAGACATTGGAGTCCATCATGTAAGGCTGACTCCTACCCAGCAATATTTACCACCGCAACCTGCCTCTGCCTCATACGCGGATCCAGACTCGGACGAATTCTTCGTGGAGGACGAGAGTGGACGAGTACGACTTGTGGGGGACTCGATTGCACCTGACGGTCACTTGAGGAGTTCGCTTGTGACAGGTGAGTCGATTCGCTTCAGAAGACGCCTGCAATTCATATAATTGCAGGGGTCGTCGCTGCTATTCTGGGCACTGAAACAAGGGCCGGGGACTTCGAAGTGGCAGATATCATATTCGCGGGTGTCCCTCCACCGAAGAAGCCTGTGAAGAGTGAAGACAGTACCATGGATGCTGCTGACTCAGCGGAAAACTGGGTGGCCCTTGTCAGCGGCCTAGAACTTGACGTGATACAAGACTCCGTAGCAACGAGATCGGCGAAAGCTCACGACCAAGGGTCTGAAGAATCCGACGACAAGGATATGTTTGGGTCTGCGAGGAAAGAGATACGTTCTATGCTTTTGGTAGAATGGCTTCTAGGCGCGGCAGGTGATGACGAGGTGTGTGGTAGCGAGTATCGATGGAAGCAATCTCACCCTTCTTTCTTTCAAGGCACGACAGGATGCTGCACATGTTGTCAGTCTTATTATTGCAGGCAACTCGCTTTCGCCAAGTCCGAAAGATGAGAGTTATGGTCATACGTCTGGACGCAGCACTACGCTTCCTCCTGCTCCAGATGCTTTTCCTACTGCGGGACTTGATGATTTCCTCTCCGATCTTACCTCCACAATGCCTGTATTCCTGATGCCTGGACAGACAGACCCAACCAGCATATCTATGCCACAACAGCCTATTCATTTTGCACTTCTTCCACAGAGCGCTCGATTCAGCAGCCTTCACCGGAAGACAAACCCCGCTTGGATTGGTGCGTTAGGAAAAAAGTTCTTGGGCACGTCCGGTCAGAACATAGATGATATCTATAAATATTTGCTGGAACCAAATGAAAACGCAAGACTTGAGGCCGCCTGCCACACGCTTGATTGGGGTCATGTGTGTCCTACTGCTCCAGATACGATTTGTGTGTACCCTTTCTTTTTGATTTCCTGCCACTGACGATCTTCCTGTAGCTTGTTACCCCCTCAATGATCGAGATCCATTCTTAATCGAAGAAACACCTGACGTCTATTTTGTTGGCAATCAAGACCATTTTGCAACGCGAATCTACAACGGACCTGATGGCCACCGTATTCGAGTCGTCCTCTTGCCCCGATTTTCCACATCAGGACAAGTAGTGCTTGTCAATCCAACGACATTGGAGTGCAAAGTAGTTGAAATTGGACCGGCGAAGTTTGCGATATGATGACTTCTGCTACCGAAATACCTGGAGTCGACTTTTGGTTAAAGGTGTACACGCTTTACAAACAGGACTTTTCTTGGTCGTAGCACTTACAGTGCCAACACTGATTCATATTAAGACATACTAATGTACAGTATCATCCCTCGCAGATAAATCATGTATGTAATGGTTTCACAACGCTTTTTGCGCTCAAAGCATGAATTTTCTGTTCAAGTCGCCTGCGCTGCTGCAATTGTGTCTGGAACTGAACGTGAGGTTGCTGAGACATTGGCACCCAAGAGCGACGAGCAGTGCTGTCGCTGTTTGGCGGCAGGAGAACTACCTTGGGGCTTGAGGCCATCTGCATCCATTCGGCCCACAATCGTTTGTTCTCGACATGGAGACGAGCTTCCTTTTGTTGAATATGCGATGCATTGTGGCTGCCGGCGCGAGCTTCCTTCTTTGACTTGGGTAATCCTCGTTGCGGGTCGTCACTGACAAGATCCTTGTCCTGTACACCTGATGCAGCTTTGGGTGGGGGTAATGCAATGGTGGGCAGACTGTCCATCTTGAAAAATAGGTCTCGTCCTTTGAGAAGACTATTCTCGCTGCGAAGGTATCGTACGACGCCCTGCAAGGCCTCTAGTTGATCCAAGAGATACGACACCTCATAGTTGCCTGGCGGTACATGTGCTCCCAGTGTTCCAGAGAATATTCGTGCACCGGAGGAAATGGCCGTCTCTGCATCCTTACCCGTTTCTTTGCTCGTCTTTCCTGCACTCTCCCCAAGCGCCTGCTCGTATCTTTGCTGCATCTGCTCAAGTTCCACTTGCAGGGCAGCATTGCCCTCTTCATATGCTTTCATACGCTTTGTAGTCTCGGACAGTTCTTCACGTAGCTTATCCACCGCCTCGTTATCCTGACGGCTCTTTTGCAATTGCTTGACAAGCCTCTCAATCTTGATGCGCAACTCTTCAATGACTTCATCTCGGGCTTTGATTTGCTTGTACAGATCACGAAGATCCTCTGCCTGCTTACTGACGAGCCGCTGAGATTCGGCGTTATTTGCTTGCTCTTCGCGAATCTCCTCCACTCGTCCGACCCACGGCATTGTTCCATGAATGGGATGTACATTGTCTTGTTCGGTCGCTGCGCTCAGCAATTCAGTGACAGTCTGGCTAAGATGAACGGTTTCTTCAAGTACTGTAGGGAATACTCGCTGAACATCGTTCTTCGGTACGTGTAAAGCTTCATTAGCTGCTTCCATATTTATCGTCAAGACTTCTCGCAGATCAAAGGGAGCCTTGTTCACGCGCACGTTGGACGCATATGCACCTAGTGTGGTGGCTAAAGTACTTGCATATGCGACCAGTTGACTGCTAGACTTTCCAAGGCCTGGCAGCTTCATGATGGCTTCCATTTTGACTGCTTCTTTGTTTTCATACAGGGTTGTCAGTCTCCGCACAAGTTTGCGTGCTGGCACCTTCGTGGATCGGATGTTGTTAATGAGCTCTTGCAACGGTACAAAGAGATTTTCCTCGATGTTAAGCCCATCCATCCGCATTTCGAAGTCGGGTGCCGCAGATGGAACGGTGCCCTCTTGACCATTGTCGCCCATCTGTCGATTGTACTCGTTATAGAGCGATGCAATACTCTGTTTTGAATTACCGAGTGCTGCTGCGATAGTATCTAAATCGAGATCCAGTAATATTGCTGAGCCTTGTTCTTTGGCCGCTAAGTCACTGTCAATTGCTTCGCTGCTTCCATCGAGAAGGGCGAATTCAAAGTCTTCTAACATCTTGACGAAGCGGCGATATTCTTGTGCGCACTCATCTTCCTTAAGCTCTTCGCGACGCAAAAGATCGATGTATGCATCTATGCGCTTTTCCACAGAAATCAGCTCTTTGAACATTCGTCCAGACTTTAGGAAGGTGGGAATCGACGACAATTGTAAGAGTGCAGAGATTTGTCGGGAGGAAGCAATGAAATGGGCAAGACTATGTCGCATGCGACAGATGTTAATTAAGCGTTCCTCCACAACACCAACCAAGCTTCCTGCTATATCATGATTGTTCTCAATCACATTCTTGATAATTTCCGTTTTCGAAGAAATGCGTAAGAAGAACAGTAAACTTTCCACTGCATCCTTGTCTTGGTCGAAATATCTCTTAGGTAGGTAGACGGCGGTCATGTCGAGTTGTTGGGAAGCCTGACTGGCTTCAAGCTTGCCTAATTCTAGTTCAATAGTCTTTGCCTGTGACTTTAGTGAAGACGATTGGAGCTTCAAATTAAGGTTCAACATCGCCTGATCACCTGCCTCGGTAGTTGCTTTACTTGCATCTCGAGCCTTTTCGTCATTCTTTAAGCTTTCGACCTCACTTTGAAGATTCAGTACAAGCTCGCGAAATTGGGAAAAGGTCCCTTCATAATCAACCAGATTTGCTTCGAGAGATTCATTTCTAACTTGGTGCTCGCGCAGCTGCATTTCTTTAAGATCCAACTCCTCCTGCAGCTGTTTCTCCGTCTCAATATGAGTCTCTTCCAGCTCATCATTGAGTTCTTTGAGGGATTCCAACTCTTCAATAATGATTTCTTTCTCTGTCACCTTCTCGGAGAGAACCATGTTTCGCTCCGTGAGCTGTTCCAGCATCTCTTCAGCACCGAGGGCATCATCGAGCTGAACCTTGAGATCCTCTAGCAGTGTATCGGACGCTTCCAATTTCGCACACACCGATTCGTATGATGCCTGAATCTCATCCAGAGCGCGCAATTCCTTCTCTTGATCCGCCAATTTCTGCTTTTGTTCGGCATCAGTCTCTGCAGTGAGATCGCGCAGTCGCACAAGAGCTTCTTTCAACCTTTCATTTTGTTTTTCCATTTGGATGTACGCAACCGACGTACGATCGTTGTGATCTGCGTTTCCATCTCCTTCGTATCGAGCATTTTCCTCGCGCTGCACCTCGAGGTCCAGTTCAAGCTCTTCGACACGGTCTTTGAGGGTCTGCAACTCTTCAGCAATTGCCTCAGCCTTCTCATCTGCTACTTCCTTATCGAGAGTGATAATCTCCACGTTATCATTAAGCTCTGCAATTTGTCTTTCGTATTCTTCCTTTTGGTATCCCCAGTCTCGTTCGAGCTTGTGTAGATCCTTCAATTGCTCTTGCAATTCTTGCTGTTTGGATAACAATTTTGGCCTGGCAGCCAAGACTTGTTCAGATTCTTGTTGAATCCGCTCCGCTTCCCGGATTTTGTTCCTGTCTTCCTCGCGTTTACTTTCCGATATCCGCAATCTTACCCGGAGCTCCTCCAACTCACGCTGTATCGCATTGAAATCGCTACTACTTTTCAGTATATTTGTCATAGAGGGTCCTTTGCTTAATGACATATGATCGGGTTTCTCAGCCTTTCGCAGTGAAGGGCTTGTAGGATCACCAGAATCAAGTTGCTCTCCGCTCCAGTCACCTTCACTGGAGGCATCTAGATCAGGCTGTACATCCATCAAGTCTCCTTCTTCCTCAGCTTCCTTGCCTTGTTGCCCAGTACCATATCTTGCCGTATTTCCAGGAGTTGTTCGTGCAGTGACGGAACGGGGTGCTCCAGACGGTGGCCGCTGGGATGTAGCGGCAATGCTTCGTCTACCAGTTGCGGAAGGTGTCTTCGCAGTCGTCAACGCAGTTCTGGCTGGAGTTTGAGGAGGTGCCATAGACGATCGCGTCTTGGCAACTGGACGGAGCGCGCTTCTCGCAGTTGAGGTGTCGGCTACCTTGCTTGCTTCGATGGACGCCCGTGTTCTTGTAACAGATGCTGCTGGGGTCCGTGCTGGTGTCGTCGAGCTCGGTCTAGTATTGCGTATGGTACTGAGGGCTGGGGATGCAGCACTGCTCCGAGAAGATGTTGCCGAAAGTCGAGGAGTTGCTGCTGACGATCCCGTCCTAGAAGCAGGAGCGCTTGCTGGCATCCTTGCAGGCGTTTTCAATGGGGATTGTCTGCTGCTTGTGGTGGCTGCTTTTTGCGGCGACGGTGCTTGTTGTCTCATAGAAGAAACATTCTGAGAGGAAGGTCGCGAGAGACTTGCTCGACTTTGCGTCGATGATCTCTTCACAGGACTGATGCTTCGAGAGGAAGGAATGGACGCGCCTGTCTTCGAGGGAGATACGGTTCTTGAGCCAACACCTGAGGGACGTTGAGAGGGATTTGCAAATAGTCTGGTAGGTACATCATCCTTATACGAATTGTGGCTTGCAATACCTTCCTCATCCTCTTCTAGAGGGTGTACCTGGCTTGGCCGGATGAAGATGCCTTGGTTTGGACCAGTGGTAAAATACCGCTTTCCTTGCACAATGCCATCATTCTTCCCCTTGGGATCATCTAAAGCGACTCCGACCCAAATACCATGGCTAAAGGAGGTCTGACCTACAAAGAGAATCTCGCCTTGACCGTAACTAGTTAGCTCGCACCGTTGGTGCAGTCGTAGAGGTGCGCTGCCTCTGGGTGTTGTCATTATGATCTGATCAAGTAATCATAAATAAGCCTGGTAAGGCACTGCGGCCGTTGATCTGTATCCGATCACGCAAAGCAATATGGGTAGAAAAGAGAGCCGTGTTACTTTGAGTACGCACGCGTCTGAACGATGGACCCAATGTAGCGTGGAACGCTACTGCTTTCTCTGCTTGGGAACCGTTTCCTGAGACGAAGGGGTAAGCATCGGCCTTCCAAGAGGATCGATAAACTTTTTCTTTGATCTTATCAAGAGGCAACTAACTGAACGGTTCTCATCAGATGTCCTTCCCCGTTGTTCAGCCGCCTCAGATCTATTCCGATTATCAGTTGCAGATCATTACTCCAAACTTCGGCTTGTCGTATCGGCGTTCGACGCGTCGCATGGGCCATGTGTTGTCCGCCACGCAAGCGGAATGGAGGGCGAGTTCAAAATATAAAGATAGCCGGCCGGCTCGAAGAACGCACTCCTTCCACATCTTCAAACCCCTACTCTGTCACCATGGCTTCTGTAAGTGCCCCCAATGTACATTCATTATTTTGAGCTAACATGCCATTCTCATACAAGCCTGATTCCTTTGTAGGCCAAGAAATTCCTGAGGCTACGTTGGTCGAGGTGCCCTACTCGGCCGCTCTCGACGACCCCAAAGTTTGCCCGGGAGCACCAGTGAAGCTCAACACTCGTGAGGCCTTCAAGGGCAAGAAAGTTGTTATTGTTAGCGTACCAGGTAGCTTCACACCCACGTGCCACGGAAATCATGTCCCTGGTTACCTCCAGAAAGCCGCCTCGTTCTCCGAGAAAGGCTACGAAGTGTATGTGATCAGCTTCAACGATGCATTCGTCATGAGCGGGTGGCGCAGCTCATTGGGAGGAAAGGGAGAGGTTCACTTTGCGACTGAAGCTGATTTGGGTCTCTCCAAGGCTCTCAATGCGACGTTTGATGCGTCCAAGAATGGCCTGGGTATTCGTGGTGCCCGTTACGCCTTGGTTGTGGACGACTTGAAGATCAAGAGTTTTGCGATCGAGAATACTCCAGGCGAGCTGGAAATCTCGTCTGCTGACTCTGTCTTGCGTACGCTTTAAAGGCTTCTTTTCGGACGCTGTTAGACATGCCTCAAATAGAGCCTATTGTAGAGATTACTTCCACTTGGGGGTATGCATTGATTTGTTCGACCAATAGGTATATAAATAGAATGGGATACAAGTACAAATAAGTAGAAGCTTAGTGAAGGAGACTCATTTTCTGACCAGCGAGATCCCTCCTGTAAGTTGACTCCTCTGCTGTAAGAGCCAACTCTTTGGCTTGTCACCATATATTTCCGCGGCCGCTCTGGTTTGGGCTCGTAGTGCGCTACTTGCACCTGCTCCAGGACTACCGTAAATGTTCCTCTGAAATAACTGCTGGCTTAATGTATACCACGACGACATCATCAGACTCAGTTCTTGACGCAATGTGCTGGACTCCCGTGTGAGATTTCCGAGTCTATCTTGGATTTCTTCTGGTACGCCCGCATGGGAGTCTTTAATCAACTTATCCTGCTGTTTGATGAACGTACGTGCTTTGTGTAATTTCTCTTGCAGAACGTGGACCTGGTGTTCCTTTTGTTGGAGAGCATCTTGGGCTTCCTGGGTGATCATTTTGGGTTTCCAATCTCCAAGCTCCAATTCGCGCTGCAAGGCATGATCTCGTTGCTCAATACTATCATTTTGGAGATCGACCTTGTCCATCAGGAGGCTATTAATCTGTGAAACATTCATTCGGATCTGTTCTTCTTTGCGATCCAAATCTTCTTGCATCTGCTTCAATGACCTCTCCATTTCGCCTTTTTCCACATTCACAGATGCACGGACCGACTCGATCATTTCCAATTTGTCCTTGTCAACTAATGTCACTGCAAGAGCTGAGCAACGCTGCAAACAACTGAAGAGGTGCACTCACAATCCGCTTTGGCCAAACTTAGCTGGTACTTTGTTTCCTCGTGGTGGACTTGCAGTTCACTTAGGTCCTTTTTGACTTGGTCAAGCTCAACCATGCTTTCGTTTAAACGCAAGCGCAGCGCATGATTTGCCTCGGGGCTTTGGAGGCTGTCAGAAGCAATTATGGGGTGTGTGTCTCTTACTCACCCATCACCAAGATCAGATCTTCCTTCTTGTACCGCGTCAAGCTGCTTGCGCAGCTTCAGAGCAGCTTGATACTCGCGCAAATAGTCTTTCTCATACCGACTCTTCATCCGGTTGGCATCTTGTAGCAAATTCTCGACAACCAAAAGTCTGCCCGCATCGGCTTTGTTAGCTTGTGCTACCTTCAGCTCACGAGATAACTTGCGGACTTGAATTTTTAAGCCAGTCATGGTAGTCCCGCTGAGTGCATCCTCCAAGTTTTCATCAGCCGCGTCGTCCTCACTAAACTCTTCATTGTTTGCCGCAAGCCCTTCCGCACCATTTACATCTCCTGCTCTGGTACCTTGCCTTTTGCCGATCGCCCCACCGAGTTCCAACTCTTGGATCCGCTCTTGATACAACTCCATCTCTTCCTTCTCCTTGGTTCGGGCATCTTCTGTAGCCCGTAGTTTAGTTGTAATCTGCTCCGTCTCGTAGCGAGCTGAATTGAGATCACGATGCAACGTCGAATTCTTTGTTTCCAGCTCTGCTATTTGACTTTTGTACGAATCCATCAGAGGTTTGAAATGAGCAACACGCTTGTATTCATCTTCAAGTGCTGCATTGCGGTCCACCAGTTCAGAGTTCTGGGCTTCCAAAGACTAGAAGTGCATCTTAGCCTTTGTTCAATCTCGGTTCATCCTCTCACCTTCAGTTGACGTCGAACTTCAGATCCCTCTTCCAATTTCCTTTTGTATTTCTCCATGACATTTTCGGTCTTCTGCAGCTTATCTGCTGCATGCTTTAATTCATCCACTTGGTCCTTGAGTTTCGCGTTCTCATCGGCTGTCTTTTGTAGATCATCAGTCCGTCTCGCAAATTCGTGAACAGATGTTTGGAGTTTTTCTACCTCGCGTTCTGCTTCGGCCAGATTATCCTCACTTCGTCGCAGCTCAGACTTGAGACGTTCAATCTCCTGCCTCATCAACACATCTGCTTGAATATTCCTATTTCTTTCCACCTCATCTTTGAAGCGTGCCAATTCGGTTACTGCTTCGTCCCTTTCTGCATTTGCATCATCGAGAGATGTTTGAGCGTTTCGATGTGCCTTAAGCAACTCATAATACAACCCCTCATATTTGAGGCTCTCACTGTCTTCGCTGTTCACTCCTAGAAGCCCATTGTCATTATTTTGTTGTGTTTTCTCATCGCCTGTGTCTTGCATCGGCTTTAGTGCCTCCATGACCTGCTCGATCGAATGCATAAGACGCTGCTGCTTCTCGAGATCCAACGTCTGTATAGCCTCAATGTGTAGATTTGCTTGGTCACTACGAACGGCGATGCCAAGCACCAGGCGACCTAGGTAGGAGAGCTCCTGGGATGCGGAATCTCGAGCCAGCGCGTCAAGATTGGGTACTGGTAACGCATTTGGAGACTGGTGGAGGACCTCTGTGTAGCTTACGAAATCGTGGTCAGAGTGGAAGGGAACCAGGTGTATACGTACTTACTATTGAACAATGAGCTTGTATAGACGCTTCAATCTACCAATTTTTAGAATCCAGTTTTCCTTACCATCCGCCCGATGAGGGTTCTTGAAATGCTTGTCGTCGCTGCAGCAAGTGAAGTGAGAGAATGTACATCAACGAGACTTTGTTCACTCACATACTCGTCAACACATCGAAAAATGCCGTTCCATCGCACAAGTCATCCACGTCTCGGACTGTCTGGCTCAGCACAGGCCCATCACTCCCCATGTGTTCTAAAGACTGCACCCAGCCTAATAAAGCTGTGCACTCGCTCTCTACGTCCATGTCACCTTCGTGGAAGGCAGGGATAGCCGAATCTGTTTCCTCAGGCATGGATGGATCCGCAGATACCGGATCTGCACCGTCGATGCTTTGCCGATCCTCCATAGTCTATCCGAGGCGCTTTTCCGAGCGTCTCCAAGTAACACAGAACGTTGGTGTGAATGTACATCACGCGTACACGTGAACAGACGCGCCAAACATCATGCGAAGATAGGGGCTCAACACAGCAGAGTCTATCTGTCTTCCATGCAACCATGTCAGAGTAGTGGAAGATGTGATACCTTAGATTGTAGAGAAAGTCAACTTGTTGTACATGTGATATATACTTGGGTCAAGAGCAATATCATGTTGATGAACTTCCTATTTCTCATTTTGCCTGAGTACTTTATCTTCCCCCTCCATGTGGAGAAAGCGTGCTAATTAGTGTAACCCTACACCGATAGGGGCCAAGGCGAATTTCGATGCTTGTTGACACGCGCGAATGTTCTATTTGACCTATTGCCAAAGTCGGATACTCCTGTCCGTCGAACATTGTAGTAAGTCGACAGGTCTCTCCTTCTTACCTTTACAAAAACCGACGGAAGAGTGATTGAACCATGGTATGTAACACAAAGACTTCTGGAAGTGCGCATATTCACCAGCACTCATAGCCAAACATTGGCTTGCCTACCCGCTCTCCTCTTCTTTCACCGAGGAGAAGCTCCTCAGGCTTACCAGCATTACGTGTCAGGCGGGACTCTAGTGCCAATGCAGATCGGTCCACCAGTCAATCTAGCACATCTCTTTCTCAAAGCTACACTGATGCTGTCTCTTCTCCTATGGCGACCAGCTCGAAGGATTCGAACGGGGTATATTCGCCCCCGCTAAACTTATCGCCATCTCCTTCAATAACAATTCCAGCACCGAACATGCACGTAGGATCTGTACCCTACGTAGACGGAAAGGTACTAGCCGATCAGTATGTGCTGTTGGAAAAACTTGGAACGGGAAGCTTCGGGACGGTATACAAAGCGATGCACAAAGAATCTAAGCAGATCGTCGCGATCAAGCAAATTGATCTGGAAGATTCTGATGACGATATTGGAGAGATCCAGATGGAAATTGCACATCTTGCACAGTGCGACAGTAATTTTGTCACCCGTTACTATGGCAGCTTTGTCAAAGGCTACAAGCTGTGGATTAGTATGTAAACAGCACTTCTTCTAGGGAAGAGATCTGACATTTTGCTTGTAGTCATGGAATACCTGGCTGGAGGTTCATGTTTGGACCTACTAAAAGCAGGTCCTTTCTCCGAAGGGCACATTGCCATCATCTGCCGTGAGCTGCTGCTTGGTCTCGACTATCTCCATAGTGAAGGGAAGATCCATAGAGATATTAAGGCGGCCAATGTCCTACTGTCTGCCAGTGGTAAAGTCAAACTTGGTGAGTGGAAAGAAGAACAGCAAATCTCTGATTGCTCACGCGATCCCGTTTTTCGTAGCGGACTTCGGTGTTGCGGCACAACTCTCAAATCACAAATCTAGGAGAAATACTTTTGTCGGAACGCCCTTTTGGATGGCTCCGGAAGTGATTCGGCAAGCGGGATATGATTACAAGGCAGACCTATGGTCGCTAGGTATTACAGCTATCGAAATGGCAAAGGGTGAGCCGCCACTGGCCGAATATCACCCGATGCGTGTCCTTTTCCTCATCCCTAAAGCCAAGCCTCCCACATTAGAGGGGAGCTTCTCCGCCAGCTTCAAAGAATTTGTCGAATTGTGTCTCATGAAAGACCCAAAGCATCGCCCGACGACAAGGGAGCTATTGAACCACCGCTTCATACGGTCTGCTCGGAAGACATCCGCGTTGACTGAACTAGTAGAACGATATACTGAATGGAGATCCAGAGGGGCAGAACGAGGTGGTGCTATCGTTCGCGACCATTTGAAGGAAGCCACAGATCTGACAAACACCACGATCAATGGGACTGTAGCGAGCGACTGGCAGTTTGATACGATTCGATCGCGTTCATCACTTTGCTTCCCGCCAGACGAGGCCGACGAGAATGTATGGGAAATGAATGGTCGTGGCCCACCAGCGGCTGGCGAGGAGCGCAACGGCTATGGAACTGTGCGAAGAGATGCACGGCCTGCTGGACAGTTAATGGGTGCAGTGGATAGTCAATTGCCTCTTGAACGAGTATCACCGACGCAGAGCGCAACTCCTCGCTTCCGAGACGATGCAAGCTTTACATCGAATTCGTCCGCGGATGGAGTCTCCTCGAGTGTGGAGGCAGAGAGTGGTACAACAGCAGCCAATTCCGAAGCGATGCATCATCCAGATTTGCACCAAGCGTCCATACACATTAAGAATCTGCAGAACATTACAGACGGTAAAGATCAAGCGCCTCATAGGATTCTAAACCGGACAGCGTATTCACAACAGAATGAAACGCGCAAAAGCACTTTCAACGAGCGGCGTAATACAAATGGAACGATCTTGAAAGCTGGAGACATTGCAAGTGGCATGAATACCATTCGTCCAGTAAAGAATCTCGATCAGGGCGGCTCTGCTCGTCAGAGCAGAGGCTACATCGGATCACTTCGCGCTACATCAGGTATCGGTCTTGATGGGCTCGACGAGGTGGAAAATGGCCTACACAAGCTCTCACTTCATGAACCGAATGGGCACTCGAGACGTCGTAGGCCTACTGAAGACAGCCGCGTAGAGACATACATGGATAGCGGACAGGTAGGACGCGCTCTGGTGCGAGATGTGGTGCTTCCGGTGTTTGAACGCGCAAAGGACGACGAAATGGATGCACGGGAAATCGAAGCACTGGAAATGATCTCGAAAGGTTTTGAGGATTTAAGCCGGATCAATGCAAAGATTGCTTACTCCACTATTGTTGACTTGCTGCTTAGCATGAACGAGTATGTCTTCCCGTCACTTTCGGAACGCATCACTAAATTTTTTTTACAGGAATGACAAAGCTCGAGACAATCTTTCGACTACCTTCCGGGAGCGATTGTCTCCAGAAGCGAAGGAGCATCGTAAGGCGCAAGCGCAAATAGAAGACGCGGACACAGCAGATGCCAATGCGTATCGAAGTCCTATTGCAGATCTACTGTATGGACGCTGGATGGAAGGCCTGAAGAGCCGATGGAACGTCTTAGCGTAACTTCTAGACTGACAGGTTGATTTTTGTACTATTTTCTTCGGTCTGGATTCTTTTCTGTCCGACTCTGTACTTGACGAACGACATGCATTACGACAATAACGATTTTATGGCAGATGTGTTTCACAGTGCATGATAGAAAGAGATAGACAGAGTGAGAGCTACAAGCGATCATCAAAAGGACTAGGCTGTACAAAGTTTATGCTTTCTTCCTTCGCGAAGGCATACCACGCACTGGACGATTACCCGCCGGGCTGCTAGCGGAAGGTCCACCAATATTGAAGAGATTATTCGCCGGGGCAGGCGAAGCTGGTGCACCCGGCGAAGCGCCGAAATTGAAACCACTGCTTTGTGCTGCCTGGGGCGCCTGGTTGGCGGTTGATCCAGAGCCGAACACGAATGGTGCTGGAGACTGGCTCTGCGAACCCATAGCGCCAGGGCTCGGGGTCCCAAAAGCAGGACTGTTGGTACCACTTCCTCCGCCCATGGGCATCGAGAAGGAAAACCCGGTGCTCGTGTTTCCCGCAGTGTTTGGTTGTGCACTTCCAAATGAGAACGATGGAGTCGATGCTCCGCTTGCTGGACCTGTGGTACTCCCGCCTCCGAATGCTGGAGCTTGCTGGGTCGGTGCACCGAAAGCAAACGGTGCAGGTGATCCCTGTCTGCTGTTGTCTTGGCTCCCAAAAGCATTGGGTGGTGCGCCAGATGTGCTTGTGCCAGTAGTGAATGTCGGCGCGGTACTACTTGCTGGTGCACCACCACCAAAGACGTTGCCACCCTGCTGTTGTTGACCGAATGTATTACTTACTGGTGGTGTAGCGGAACTTGGTGCACCAAAAGAAAGCTTGCTAGAGGCGGCATTGCTTGTAGGGGCACCAAATGTGAATCCAGAACTTGGTTGACTAGTAGGCACCTGTGCAGACGTAGGCGACGAGACGCTCTGACTACTGCCGAAAGAGAACGGTGTTTTCGCTATGCCTGTGTTCTCGGACTTGCCTAGACCGCCACCGAAGCCACTGAATGCCGGCGAAGGCTCAGAGGAAACCGTAGACGCGCTTATATCCATTGTGCTTTGTCCACCAGTAGTTCCGACCCCGTTCTGTGTTGGTGCTCCAAATGAGAATGGAGCGGGACTGCTTAGGGCTTTGCTGGCCTCGTTTTGTGACGAGGCTCCAAAAGAGAAGGGAGAGTCACTGCTTGCAACTTTATTCGACGCATCTCCATTTTTACCGGTAGTGAAGCTAAAGGAGGGCGCCGAGGAAGGCTGCCCGCTGCTTTGCGATGGTGTGACACCAAAATTCAAATTAGAACTTTGTCCAAGCGGTGCCGTTGAGCTTCCGAATGGTGAGGAAAGTTTCTTGAAGGCGGGCTCATCGTCGCTGCCAACCCCCTCATCCTTATTTGAGCGCTTCTTCGAGTCCGATAGACTATGCGCATCCTGTGTAGTCGACGGCTGGCCAAAGGAAAAGGGGGCCTTCGAGAGGGCGGGGGCCTCCTTTCCTTTCGATGGGGGATCTAATTCTTGTGCATTGAACGAAGTTCCATTCTGCAATGTGGATGCAAAAGACGAAGTCGGCTTTTGAGCATTAGTTGTCCCATCTTTCTCTTCTCCAATTTTCGTAGACCCGAAAGGCAATTTCGGTGCTGAAGAGAGATTCTCTCCATTCTGGTCTACTTTTGCTTTGTCTCCAAAGGAGAAGGATGGCATGCCATTGAATTTACCTGAATCCGATGTTTGATCACTGCTGTTTCCGATAGTGGTAGTTGGGTTAGCTGTCTCGGCTTTGGTATGGTTATTTGTACTTGTGGCCGTTCCAAAGGTGAATGCAGGCTTGTTTGATGGCTTCTCCTCATCTTTCTTAGCGTCTTTGGTCAAAGGACCCCCGAAGGAAAATGATGAAGTACTAGTACTGGTGTCAGAAGGTTGCCCAAATGAAAATGCTTGTTTGCTTGTCGCTTGCCCTTCCGCTGATTTCCCATCCTTACTATCACTGCTAAAAGAAAAAGACGGAGGGGCCACCTTTGCACTTGACGCTTCACCAAAGGAGAAGGAAGGAGTCGCAGTATTAGGTGCCTTGCTCACATCAGATGAAGAATCTTTGGATGTGCTGGCCACGTCTTTTTCTTTGGCAAGCGACGAAGCAAAGAAATTTGGAATTGGACCGTCTTTCTTTGCTTCAGGAGCAGCTGCCTCCCTTTTATCTGCAGACGGTTTTTGGAAAAAGTCTGATGCTCCTGAAGTATCACCTATAGAACTGAGAGGCTTCGACTCGTGAGATAACGGGGAGGGATTAGATGGTGCAAACGAGATAGGATTCTGCTTGATAGACAGAGAAGAATCTTGCTTTTCTAAATCACTACCACCAAACGAGAAGCTTGGCTGCGCTTTTCCCTGCACACTGTTTTGATAAGAGGGAGCAAAGCCACCAATACGATTTAATAGAGACGATCCTTCATTTGCTGCTTTGATCTCGGGCTCCGACTTCTCGAGATCTTTGTTAGGAGCAGGGAGCGTTTTCAAGACTGGACCCTTTGTATTCCCGGAGGTAGAAGATTGTTGAGAGATATTCTGTGAGCTCGAAGCAGTTGGGGCACTTGACTGAAACGAGAAACCTTGCGGAAAAAGGTTGTCTGGAAGCTTAATCTTATCTAGTTCATCCACGCTAGGCGAGTCATCCATGGAATCATCCTCATCGTTTATATCAAGAGCAATACGCCCAGACTTTGTGTGAGAACGAGAAGTCTTTTCGGCCCCCTGTCGTAGAGATGACTGTTTACGGGCCGTTCCCGAAGATGTATCGCTCGCAACAGAGAAATTGTCTTTAGATGACGAATGAGTTTGCGAAGTTTCTCTTTCTGACTGCTCTCGTCTCGAAGCTGATGCTCCACTTGCAGAGATTCCGATGCGTGCTCTTGAGAAGGGTTTGGCACTCTCTTGCCCAGCAGCCGGACGCTTAGGCTCTTCCTTGGGGACAGTCTTGACAGGTGACGAGGAAAGAGGAATTTTCCGTCCCGATCTCAGAGACCTACTTTCCTCATTTGTTTGTTCTATTTCCATCTTGTCTTTTGCGGTGGCAAGTTGCTTTGCTTTTCCGTTTCGGCGAGGAGGTTCAACAAAGTCTTGTTCCTCATCGCTTGATTCATCGCTTGATTCATCGCTTGATTCATCGCTTGATTTCCGAATACCCTCGTTGTCACTATCTGGCAAAGCCTCATCAGCGTCGACTTTCAGTGGTGGTCCACGTTTTGGCCGGTGCAGACGAGAACGTAAACCTGGTGTCTCAGGTTCAACAGACCGTGAAAGTCGATCGTGCCTCAACGCCCTCGAATATGGAGACACTGCTGGTGCTAAATCACGCGTAGACGACTTGAGAGGGGAATCGAATTCTGGCCTTGTCGAAACGTGTATTGGCACAGAGACCTTCTGTGATAGGCGCGAAGGTGTCGATGCTCGGGCACTACCTTCTCTTCGAGCATCCCCCAATGGTGTGCGCATGCCTTCCAAGGCATTGAGTAGTCTTTCAGCTTCGTTGGTTGCTATTGGTTTGGGAGGTTGGGCAGCGCGTAGATCTCTCTTGCTGATGAATCCATATTCTGGATCCCACACCATTTGTCGCTTTCTGGGTATATTACTATCCAAATTTCCATCGCCTTCGAGGCTCGCACTTGCTTCTCTCTTTAGAGACCCGTGTTGAGAAAGTCCCACAGTAGGATGCATCTCTTCGCCAACAGAATCATCGCCATCCAAAGTGTGATGTAACGCGTCCGAGGCCATAGAAGCATCAGAAGCACCGCCGAGCGACGCCATATAATCTTCCATCAGCTGTTCGCCTTCGGAGCGACGAGCACTTGGCGGCGCGAGTTTCAGAGCGCTCCAGTGCTTTGCTCGAGGCGTTGTAATGGTGCTACTGGCTCTACTTCCCGCCACTGATCCTGCGTGACCATGACTGAAGTCACCTGCGAACATACTGACAGGACGCGAAGGGGTGGTCAGATGTGCGGCACTCTTTCGGTAAGGAGATTGCCCCATCACACCCATTTCGTTGGTATTCGGGGAGTGTCGATGCAAAGCAAAAGGGCTTCGTGAAGGCAGGCGTCCATACGACGAAGAGCCAGCCAACGGTGTAGGGGGAAGATGGCCTCCCATGCTAGTCGACGAGGACAGCCCAGCTAAACGCCTTTCCGAACCGAACCCGAATGCAAATGAAGCACTGCTTCGGGCAGCAGAGTGCTCGCTGGTGTCGTCTACACGGTGTGAACCAGCTCGGCGATACCCTGGAGATCCTAGAGCCATGGTTGAGTGACGTGCCGATGGTTCGGCAGACATCCTTTGCCTTCCGTACTGCTGAATTGCAGCACTCGCCGAAGAGCGTGACGGCGAATCGTGATGAGATCGAGTCTGCGGACTCATACGAGAAGGACGAGATGGCTGTGTAAAGGGCGTCCTTACATTCTGTGATGAGCTCATAGTGTAAAGCGTGCTACTGCCTTGTAGAGATTTGTCGCTGGTGGGCATGGAACTCTTGCCGTTGGAAAGAATGTTGGAGCGTTCTTGATGACTGGCAGCTTGGAAGTGATCTGAAGAAGCAACAGGAGTAGTTGGATCGCTCTCGCGAACAGAAGAGTCCGATTGTGGCGCACCACGCTGCAGCCAGCTCAATGGTCTAGAAAAAATAGCGTGACGAAGCCCATGGAGAAGGCCCGAAGGCTTCTGTGGCTGAGAGGTATGTTTCGATCGCGCAAACGCATCCCCCACGGTGTTATGCGTATTTGCATTTGTTGCAGCATGAGAGTCGTGCGAAGGTGGGGCAGAGGAATCCATCGAGGGTCTTCCGTATGGCTTGAGCAGCGAGGATCGCTTCTGCCGAGTGTCACGCCTCGACCTGGAGGGGCCGGAAAGCGCGTGTGTTGCAGGAGAATCATCAGGTTGATTGGGTCTTGGAAACTCCATTTTGCAAGTCTCGCGTACCTTCTACGACTGTACACGTTCACGTCTGTGCTTCAGGTGGATTGTAAGAAGGTGCGAGGGAGCTTGCCGAGAGAGAATTCAGGTCACCGCCCGGATCGTGACCATGGGATGGCACTTGTTATTTCCAAGAATGCACATCCCTCTTTTCTCAGGCGGAGATTCTCAGGACGTACGCGCACGGTTCGTCACGTGTAATAAAATGCATGGTAGATGACAATGTACATAATGGTGAAGAAAGGCAAAGCAGAAATGGCATCATGCATCAGGTTTTGGTCCGAATCCGCCTTCTGGTGGCTGTCGCCAAGCCACTGGGCTGAAATCTAAGGTATTTTGAAAGACTGTATTTCCCCACCAATTGAGAGAAATTGCCCCGTTCTTCGGGAGTTGGAGAACGAGGAAAATGACGATCAAGGACACGATAGTACCAGAGTCGAGGGCGGCGGACGTGACAAAGTTGAACTTAGACCACCAACGGAAATTGTACTTGCGTATGAGGTATTGGAAGATAAACGCGACGGTGAACCAGGAGGTATACACAAGGCCACCAACTGGTGGCACAAATGTCGTGCCGTTGAGCAAAATCGGGATGGAAATATATTTGACCCACGACTTGGGAAACTTGCGCGCCAGGAGCCAGAATGGAAATGGAAGGAAACACCCGATCAAAAGCGCCCAATACAAGGGTGTGTAGAGATCGCCATTACCAAATAAGCGTGCTGGACCGATCGTCCCCCAGACAACCGACGAAGTATAGAAGACGCGAGCGTGTGGACAAGTGAAGTGGTGTTCCTGGGTAAACTTACACAGATCATCCACATGACCCAGCATGAATTGCTGGACACCAATCTGGACGATGGTGACCCAGACGGAGAAAGTCAGTTGCACACAGAAAGATTGACGTGGGGGAACCTTCATATAATGACCCAGCTTGAGGTCCTGAACGAAGCTGAGCCCATTTGAAAGCGTCTGCAGCGCGTACACCTTGAAGATCATATTTGCAATGGGGTTACCAGGGAGTGCGTATCCTGCTACTAGCTCGCCGATCAAATTGGTCCCAACAATGGACCCGGTCATGGCGTAGATAAATCCAGACGGTAACATGTATAAGCAGGGGATTGCCACGGAGACAATCAATGCCCACACCGGCATGCCAGTGTCGTACACTTCGATAGCCACGACGGCGACCGCAAACATGATGACACCAATTGTGGCATACCACCATTCTGGTACCTCAGGATAGCGACGCATGTACTTGGCATGAATATCATCTTCCTCGGTCCGAATGGAGTGGATGCCTCGCCAGAGCGCCTTGCCATGATACAAGACTGTGTGAGTAAGCACAGCAGTCGCTGATCCGAAGCCTGCAATAAAAAGAGTGATGTATGTAGCGGAAAGAAACAGGGGTGAATAGCTTTCATATTCTTGCTCATTCAAACGACTATCTTTGTTCAAGACACGCGAGATATCGTACGGTTGCCCCATATTATCGTATGAGGCCGAAGTATTGAATGGCAGGTAAGACGTTTGAAGAGTATTGGTGAAGTATATCACAGGCGCAATGATGCAGACAAAGATAATGTACCCAGAGAAAATGTTGCACTCGGACCACCAAGGGTAGATGAGTGGTGATCCGATTGTGTTGACCTGATTCCAATCGAACGTCAACACACTCAGACCCAGTCCAGTTTGGACACCGAACACAGTGTTCACGACAAAGTTGTTCGGCCAGATCCAGCAAAGCCATCCAAAGACAGACACAGCTTGGAATAGGAAACCCGGGACAAAATTCCAAATGATTGCGCCTCCAAAAACAAATAGGAAAAAGCGGAACCGCGAAATGGAGCTATCTGATTCGTCTTCTTCGGCATGGAGCGTGTTGAGAAATGTGGCGAGAACCAAATTCTGTGGCCAGATCATACTAGCGGGCCAGACCAAGAATCGACGGGAAATCCCCGCAAGGCTGAAGCCTAGTAGCTGCGAAGAGAGCACAAAAAGAATCGAGAAAAGTACCGGCCGTTTGGCATCGTAGAACTCCGGAGAGTTCAACACAATGGTTGCGTAGATACCGTACGCCTGAGAAATGGTCAGGTTCATGACGATAGTAATCAATGTGTGCTCTTTGATATTGAATTGACCTGGATTCAATGAGAAATCAAATCCACCGAGCCATCGAGGAAGGGTAATTGTCCGTATAGGTAGGACAGCTGCCATGAACTTTCCAATAGGATATGCAATGAGGAGCATGACCACAGGAGTGAGCGAAGGTGCAGGGTAACGAAGATTGAGGACGACATTGACAGCACCCGCAATCGTTCCCAACAAGAAAGCCAAGAACCAGGCGCGGAAAGTTCCTGAAGGCATGCTTGGATCGTCGATATTCGACACAGACGCGCGCACTTCGGGATAAGGCGAATCCTCCTCAGTCTCCATCTCCAACTCGACCATGCGCAGACCCTTGGGTCCGATGCTGTCTTCGCTTGGAGGAAGCTGCATGGGAATGCTTTCTCCGTTCTGCATATATTCCGCCTTGCCGTCCATCTCGTCTTCATACGGCGGTGCAGACATATTGAAGTGCAGGTTGTGAGTTGGGCTCATATGGGCATCCGCTGCATGGCTTAGACGATTGTTACGCTGTCGAAGAATGCTACTCTGGTCTCTTCCCAGCTCGTCTAACTGTGGTTCGCCTCTTGCTGTCATGCCCACATTGCGATTTTCCGTACGAGCAGAGCCGTCTCTACTTTGGGGACTCTCGTCGACTTTGTCCATGTGAGGAAACCCTGAAATAGACCTCGCGTGGGACAAGATCGGTGTTTCCATTCCACGGTGACTTGAAGAATATGAGTCTTGTCTACTCAGCGACAGGGAACTACCTGGCTGCAGTCTTTGCCCAGCAGGGTCTACCATGTGTCCTTGAGAGGACCCGAAATCATGCATGGTAACTGCAAATGGCTCCGCTCCATTCCGCACTTTAGATGGCGAGTCAGCAATGCTTGTATTCTGAGCGACCGTCTTAAAGTCATCCGTTCGAGCTGACGATTGACTTGTGTCTTGCATTTGAATGCTCGAGGGGTCGAATCCAGGAGGCATTTCCACTAAATGCCCTTGTGCATCATATACAGCGCCAGTAGCCTCATCATAATAAAACGTTTCATCGTCGTTTGTTACCTGGCTATTGTTTGCCTGATTATGTGGATCTTGTGAAGCAAAGCTGTTCGCTACATCTACATTCGGTCCCGACACATTAACAGTTTGGGCAGAAGGACCCAAGTCGGCTAAGGTTAATACAATCAGTAAAAATTTGGCGAGCATTTCACTACTCACGAGGCACAAAGGCAAAAACATCGCCATCGTCATCACTCTCATAATCGTCATCATCATATTCCTCCTCTATGTATTCTTCTTGGGGCACTTGTTGCGAAGGATTTGCTGTGCCAGGTCTTTGTCCGCCAGCGGAAGTGGACGGCCGGTTTGATGCCGTACCTAGCCGTGCTGTACGAGGTCTGCCACTCGATGAGAAATCCTGTCGATCACCCGACCGTGTTCCTGGTCTATCAGACATGGTCGGGGTCTTAAAGATGGTTAAAAAGGGGTCTAATTTCTAGAATCTACAGCCCGCTTCCAAATGAATGCTTGTATGAGCGAGGAACGTTGCTTGTCATTTGTACCTCTGAAGGCGAGAAGACGGACGTTATTGGCAGGAATAGTCCACCAAAGTTCAGCGCGCAATTCTTTCTCTCCTTTTGGCAGGAGATAATAAGCCAGCCGTTGACTTTACGGACATGCCGGCATTTTTGAAGCTGATTCACATTTTGTATTGCCCTAGCGCGTTTCGAAAAGAACCCCCCTTTCGCGAAAGTGAAGTGGGGCTAGATTGGCAAAGCCTAGACTAGTATTGATGCCCGAAGAAGCGGTGACCAGGTACAGTGCATGAGCCAAATGCTTGTCACTTGTACACAAGGTGAGCATGAGAACCAGAGTCGCGAAGGGTGGGAATAAATTCTGGACGGCAAGGTACGCGGATAAAATGGAGGAGGAAAAGCAATTTCAACAAAGAAATGAACGGCTTGATTCGATGGAGCAAGAACAGCATCGTCTAGCTCCCGAGCTGCACAGATGAAAAGCTACACCAATGTAGACCTGCGCGGATAAGCACCTCCGCCATGACGAGCAACTTTGTGAAGCTGGGCTTCTTTTCATGTAATGTAAAACAGGAGAATGACACATGGTCCGACAAATTGCTTTGTGGGCACGCAGTATGCCTCCATGACTTATGAAAGAGTGAAGAATCTCACTCGATCTTCCTACTCATTGGCCGCATTTGAGGACTCGAAGAATACAACTTCACGCAGCGGTGCACACTCGCACACCAAAGGGCATCGGGGTCACCCAGATTTTTGGAAGGTACGCGTGGACTGACGCGTAGAGAACGGCGCGTCTCATGTTGGACGGAAGCAACACCTTGGCTTCCCTCCTCATCTTCCCGTTCTCATCATGGACGATGATTTCTCACAAACGGCTGCTGGCTCCTTGATGCAGCAGAGCAAAGGTGTAAACATACAGGCTGTGCATTCTGCCGGCCTGACAAGAGTAGTGCATGCACCTCAATCCCCCCAACATACCAACCCTCGTCTCTTCACTGGGGGTGATGACTATCTTGTTCGGATTTTGCCGGCCCAAATTGACTCATCATTTGAACCTCTAGTAATCGACGATGCCACTAAGTCTATCACTTGGATCGATGCAGACCAAGACTATCTCGTGACTGCTTCGGAGGATGGTTGCGTGCGCATCTATCAGCACTCTGTCGCACAATCTTCGAACCAAGATTTCTCGAGCGCGGCTCCAACGGACCTTGTGTGTATTTTAGCACGATGCCCCCTGGCCGCACGATGTGCTACAATAGAAAAACATGTCCCCTCCGGCAAAACCCCCCGAGTGGCTATTTGCAGCGACGATTTAGTCGTCAAGATCGTTTACGTCGAAGATCCCAAACGTGTTCAACTCATCACAGGTCATCAGCGAGGTCTTCGATCTGCCTCCTGGAGCCCTTCAGAATCTATTCTGGCATCCTGCTCCACAGACGGCACCGTGATGCTTTGGGATCTCTCGAAAACGGAGCCACAGCAAATCAAGTCCTTCCACGGACTGATTCCTACCACTTCAAGCGAATCCGAGCTGACTGTTGAAGCAGCATGGCATCCTTCAGGAACCTCTTTTATTTTGCCTGGCAAAACGCACGAACTTATTGTTGTGTCCTTTGACGTTGACCGAAAAGAATGGAAACGCTCTGGATCTCTTGTTGCACCAGACGATTCGGCCATTCCAACAGCTTCAGGTGATATTTCCTATCTCTCTTTCAGTCCGAATGGCAGATACCTTGCAGCTGCTACCACGAGCGGACATATTACGATTTGGGAATGGTCCTCGCGACGTCCGCTACGCTTCAAATCATCAGAAGCGTTGGTCACAAGCATTAGTTGGCACCCGAGCTTAGATGCTTTGGCGTGGACAGATAATGCAGGGCAATTGCATCGCTGGACAGGTGTTGTGGGCACCGCACTTCCCAGCCCCGCCGAGCATGTCGACTTTGGAAATACAAAAAGCGTTCGACAACAGCGGCAAAGAGAGGAGATCGACGATCTATTTGATGGCACCGGTGCAGATGATGAACTTGATGGACATGATACCGACGAAGACGAGCAGCGAGAAGCATCCGGAAAATCAGTGGCTTTCAGACCGTCTGGTAGGCATGACGATGCAAGACGGTATGCTGGTGATATGGGCAAAAAACAAGCCCCGTTCCAGCCTACATCGACACCTATGCGAAACTCTCGCCGTTTTCTTGCATTCAACACGATTGGCTCGCTCATTGCCATTGACCAAAACACACATCAGTCTATCTCTTTCGAGTCGCACGATGCAGGGGCACGCAGGAAATGGCGCTTCATCGACAACTATGGGTACAACATAGCCTCCATTGGTCCGAGTGGCGCCCTACTCGCATGTCCCCCTCAGGAACGCAGTGACGTTTTAGATGAGCTTCAAGATGATCAAGCACAAACAAGTTCGCCAAGTACTGTTTATTACAAACCGTTCGAAACGCCTGGTGCATGGGAACTCCCCGGGTCAGAGTGGTACGTACATCTGCCACGAGGTGAAAGAGCTGTTTCATTAGCTATGGGAGGCCGACGCTCCAGGGAGAACGGGGCTGTCGATTCGTGCACCGCCGTTGTGGCCACATCGGAGGGGTATCTTCGCTTCTTCTCGGGATCTGGACTTCAACGTTACATCTGGGCGTTCGGCAACCAAGTCGTAACGATGTGTGGTGGGGATCGCCACCTATTTGTGGTACATAGGAATGGTTCCGCCGTGGACAGCGAAAATATGCGCTTCACTTTGATTGACCTGATTTCGTACTCCATAAAACAAGAGGGCTTCTTACCACTTACACACGACGTCACACTGGTCTGGGTTGGCTTCCATGAAATGGACGTGCCCGCCATTTTCGATAGTCGCGGCGTTCTCATGATTTTGGATCGAGCCTTACTGTCTCACGGGCAAGCTCGATGGACACCGATCTTAGACACCAACACACTCACCAGCAAGGATGGAGGAGAAGGCATGAGCAGTATTAAATACTGGCCAATTGGATTTGACGGAGATAATCTCTTGGCCCTGATGCTCAAGGGCCAGGCCTTCCCTGATGCGTCCTCATCCAATCGCCCGCTCATTCAGGAACTTCAATTATCGCTCCCCGTCCTTGAAGGTCCATCAAGCACGTTGGAAGAGCAGGTAATCCGACAAACACTTTTCGCGACCTTGTCGAAAGCATTCCAGGCTTCGCTTCAAGGCGATGAAGCTCAAGATGAGTACTATGCGGAGATCCTGGACAAACCATACGCCAAAGCACCCACGTTGGAGCACGAGGCCGACAAAGCTGTGCTTCAAATCATACAACAGGCTTGCAAGAACGACAAGCATCAGCAAGTGCTTGATGCTTCTCGCGAGCTTCATAGTGGCCGCACTCTGGATGCCGCCATGCAAATCGGTGCATTCTTCCACTTGAGTAGTCTCGTAGACCGAATGAGTGCTTTGAAAGAGCATGTGGCAAGTCGTCGCGACCGTGACGAGAACCTTCTTACCGCTGGACCCGTCATCATACACGCTCCAGCGCCATCTTCATCCCGAATTCTTGCAGCTAGCAGCCCAGCTCCTGTTGGTCATGAAGTCAAGGCAGCCAAGCAAGCACTGTCAACTGATTTCACCACCAAAAAACCGCGCTCTTATGGGGCAGGACGTACATCCGAGCTGGCAAAGATCGCTCATTCTCCTAACAGCTCATGGTCCCGCTCGCAAGTGGAGGGTCCAACTTTATCTGACAGTCGCCAATCTGTGTCGGAGGATGAGGAATATGGTGGTGACGGACACCCTTCGATCAGCAAACGACGATCGAACGATACCGATGTGGAGCTGAGCAACGATGAACAGAGGTCCATGAAACGTGTTCGAGGCGGCGCACCCGTCGAGCCATCATCACCATTTACAAACAAGACAGGGAGTAGTTCCTTCACTGCGCCTACTATGAGCGCTTCAGGCAAGAACCCATTTGCACGCACCGCCGCCATGACACGCGATCGCAGTATGCACAAGAGCAACTCGTTCTTTGATCGTGTCGATGTTGCTGCTCCCCCTGCCACCGTTGTCTCGCGACCCAAGGCAAAACAGGCAACGCTCTTTGACATCAGTGCACGTCATCCTTCGGGCTCGCGCTCGACCTCCATGAGCGCCGCCACACCCGCCTTTGCAGACGAGAGTCAAGCATCCCACGAAGAAAGTCTGCGTCTAACCCTGAGCGCCGCAGAGGCGCAGGACGAAGACAGTGCGCAATTGGAAGAGACACAATATACGGACGAGTACGAGACACAAGATTTGCATGAACAAGCGTCGATGCACGAGGGAGAACAGCACTCGACGCGGTCGGTCTCCATCCCCGTTGCGTGATGAAGAAAGAATGTACATAGACTTGTACGTGTGTCAATAGTATGTCATTCGTCATGTACCAAAGGCAAGAGGGTAGTGAATCAAAGAAGCAGGACGATCAACAGCATCCGCCTGCGTTCTGATCGGCGACCGATTGGCCCTGTCCTAGTTTGACATTGGATTTGCCGGGCGCATTGTTTACGGTCGACGAGCCCATGCGATCCTTGATCTGCTTGGCCATAGTCAAGAAGGCTTGTTCAACATTTGTAGATGACTTGGCCGATGTTTCCAGGAAGGGAATGTTGAGTTGGTCAGCAAATTCCTAGGAAAAGTATTAGAAGGACATGCTGACCCGATCATGTATGCTCACCTTGGCGACATTGTACTCGACGACGCGTTTGCTCGTCAAGTCACTCTTGTTGCCGACCAGCAGCTTGTTGACACCCTCGGTAGCATAACGATCGATTTCCTGCAGCCATTGCTTGACATTGGCGAATGTGTCTGAAGGGGTGTAAGAGGAACGCTGCTGTAGTATTTCTGTCCAAGCTCACCTTGGTCTGTGACATCGTAGACCACAATGATACCATGTGCTCCTCGGTAATAGGAGGATGTGATGGTACGGAAACGCTCTTGGCCAGCTGTATCCCACTACGAAACGTATGAATGCGTCAGACATGCTCTACAAATATACTCGTCGTGCTTACGATTTGGAGCTTGACCGTCTTGCCCTCCAACTCAATTGTACGAATTTTAAAGTCAACACCGATGGCTAGAAAACACATGAGCATCCGATTCCCTGTGTACCAAGTACTAATTGAATACCTACTAGAAATGTAACTTTCCGTGTATGTGTCATCGGCGAATCGTAGAAGGAGACACGACTTGCCAACACCTGAGTCTCCGATCAGGAGTAGTTTGAAGAGGAAATCATATCTGAAAAGCAGGTAAGCTCCTATCGAGGAATATCCAGTAAACGCACTCAGGATTCATTGTCACAGTTGAACTCAATTCAGCCGCCTCGATTCGATTGTGCAGTGGTCAATGAACACCGCACCCAAGTCAGAGCCAAGAGGGATGATGAATGCAAATGGAGGTGCAGTACGCGCGCACTGAACTTAGAGTTGTGAATGGTAGGCAGGTCTCTCAACTAATTCGATAGTGCACGTGAACAACACTTGACAACGATGGGCCAGAACCTTTCACTCCTTTCTCTCAATGCACACAGCAAACTGGGCAATTGTACATGTGGCCTTTTGCTTTATACTAGAATGCAAGGAAAACTATTCGATCCACTGGCTGGTCTGAGCTCGACACTGGCATTTATTTGTTCTGTTTGTATGACATTTCCCAGTGCCCCTGCTCCGACGTGGCACCGTATCCCCACGCAAGCTAGGTAGAGCACGTGATTATTGTGCCAACTGACCACGTCTGTGCGAAGAATGGCGTGCTCAAGGGCTGCACTGTCGACATGCGAGAAGAAAGTCGATTGCGCAATCCCCAGCGGTCAAGCTCATATCTACAGTGTCTAATAGTCTAATAGTGCCATACACAATGCACATGTCCACGTTGACTAGCGAGGGTCACAAGGTTGAGAATTGAGAATTGACGTCTTCTCATAAATAGTTACATTCAGAAGTTTCGGTGTGTATTCCTCCCCTCATTCACGTCATAGTCTCTATTCGCACAATGGCTTCTCATTTTGACACACAACAACTCCACGCTGGTCAAGAGCCTGACCCTGGCAGCAATGCCAGAGCGGTGCCCATCGTGGCATCTACCTCGTTTGTCTTCAACGATTCAGAGCACGGTGCTGACTTGTTTGGTCTGCGAGCCTTTGGCAACATTTACTCTCGTCTGATGAACCCCACCAACGATGTATTCGAGAAGCGTGTTGCTGCTCTTGAAGGAGGTGCGGCCGCAGTTGCTGCCAGCTCTGGTCAGTCTGCACAAGCCCTAGCATTACTTGCTTTGGCCAGCGTTGGTGATAACATCGTATCTACCTCTTACCTCTACGGTGGTACATACAACCAGCTCAAAGTCCTCTTCCCCCGATTTGGTGTGACAACCAAATTTGTTAAGGGTGACAAGGCCGAAGACTTTGCCAAAGCCATCGATGCCAAGACAAAGGCTATCTACATCGAGAGTATTGGTAATCCTCGCTACAACGTTCCCGACATCGAGGCCATCGCGAAAATCGCACATGACAACAAGATTCCTTTGGTAGTAGACAATACATTCGGCATGGGTGGCTACCTCATTCGTCCCATCGACCATGGTGCTGATATTGTGGTGCACTCGGCAACGAAGTGGATTGGAGGTCACGGTACAACGATTGCCGGTGTAGTTGTTGACTCAGGTAAATTTGATTGGAAAGCCAGTGGGAAGTTCCCTCAATTCACCGAGCCTTCGGAGGGCTACCATGGCTTGAAATTCTGGGATACTTTCCAAAGCATCACCTTCGCCATTTACGTTCGCGTCGTCTTACTTAGAGATTTGGGACCAGCTCTGAACCCTTTTGGTTCATTCTTGCTCCTTCAAGGTTTGGAAACACTTTCTTTACGTGGCCAACGCCACGTTGAAAATGCTTTGGCCATTGCTCAGTACCTCGAGAACCACCCACGCGTCTCATGGGTAAGCTATCCTGGTTTGTCTAGTCACCCCAGCCACGAGCTGGCAAAGAAATACCTCAAGAGAGGATTCGGCGGTGTGCTTTCCTTCGGTATTAAAGGTGATGCAAAAGCTGGCTCCGCCTTTGTCGACAACTTGAAGCTTGCCTCCAACCTTGCCAACGTTGGTGATGCCAAGACCCTTGTCATTCACCCTGCTTCCACCACTCATCAGCAGTTGAGTGACGAGGAGCAACTCGCCTCTGGTGTAACCAAGGACTTAATCCGTCTGAGTGTTGGTATTGAATACGTTGACGATATCAAGGCCGACCTTGAGCAGTCATTCAAGGCCACAGAAGGTGTTGCAGGAGGCATTTCAGGTGGTAGCAAAGGTCCCTCCGGATCCGCTTCCTTAAGTGGAGCAGCCTAATTGTTATCAAATAGTGTTTGTGAATTCCAATATATCCAAGCGATTTATGTGCTGCTGTCTGAGAGATATTCCGCGCTTTTCGTCAAGTATGTACAACAAGCCACAACCATACGTCCCTGTTTCTGAAACATTAACACTATGAGTGAAAGGCGGTGGCATCTTGAGTATAACAAGTCTTACGTGCAAGTACTTTTGGAGACACTTCCGTCGCAGTCACACTTACCAATATCATTACATGTACTTCCACATCTCTCCTTCCACATCACCTAGTTGTACCGATCAAAACTAAGCTCAACTCGCTGATTAAGGTTGTGGAAAGATAATATTCGATTAATATCTCACACCACGGCCGAAAATGTCATATGACCGTCTGGAACATCCGCCTCATTGTGTAGCATTGTTCACACAACTCAGCTTCACTAAATTGACTAAATAGATCCTTGGCTCAGTCATCCAAAGAGCGTTCAGTCAGCTGAGTACCAGAATCAGGGGATAAAAGAAATTATTATTTGAACTTTTAATAATCCAAGATGACTTTACATGGCCTCACTGGCTTTTGTCATCTCATGAGCATATAAGACAGAACCATAAAGTGGCTCCGAGGAGATATTTCAGTTCCAAGATGAACGCCTCCTTATTTTTCTTCACATTTCTTTGTTTCACTTCTCTCCTTGCTTCACAAGCTATGGGCTGGGCGTGTCGCTGCATGTAAGATACGTTTTCAATTGAGCAAAGAGTCCTGATCTCATTCACTACACAGTAAAGGGAGCAATGTAGCTTCATGTACCGATAAAGACAGTCAACAAGCATGTCTAGATACCTATCCGGGGGCATCTTGTGCTTTTGATGGCATGCATGTGTGCTCTGATTCCGGTGATGCAGGTTGCTGTCGGTGAGTTCGTAAAACTTGACTAGCTTGAATCTAATGTTTGTCGTGGAGTTTCCAAAGCGCCAATGGAGTTCAGAAAAGATTTGAATTCTCCAGCAACTGCGATCTCGAGTTTCTCAGGATTAACTTTATCAAGAACCAGGAATGCCCCATATACTGATAAATGTTCTTCGACATGAAACACTCATGTACTGCGTGAAAAACTAGTCTAATCCTAGTGATCGCACTAAAGCCTTCTATAATCCTACCTTGTAGCAAGTAAGTCTTCAAGTAGTAACAATCATATCTGTCACTAATTGGCTGAGCCGTGGACACTCGAACGCATAGCTTGATGCACTGATGCAATTGTGAACTATATGAGAATTCTCTGTTCTTCCCTCATCCCTTTCAGATGACATGTGTACAGAAAGAGCCCGTACTGGTAGTCAAGTGCTGCTCCTGCGACCATAATTTGGTACTCATGCCTACAGAGAAAGTGGCAGCATCAACTCAACGAGACTGATAGTGGTTTGTTGTGTTTAATTATACCCAGCGGATGGCATATTTGAAGACACAGAGAACATGATTTAACCTCTCGCTGCTTTCCAGCCTTCGTTTTCATACTTTTCCGATTGCAGATCTGAAGATATTATTGCATCAACAGAATCATGAGCACGAAGAGTGAAGACTTTGCCGGGTAAACTGTAATTCTATTGAAAATGGCAATTTTCTTGCAGATGAAATGACACTTCAATTGAGAGAGCACGTACAGAAGCGCTCATTACACCAAAACCGGCTGTATCACATCGAGCAAAGAATCTTTTAGCAAATGTTTATAGTAATGAGCCATGTCATGATAGAACGCACTGGCATGGTGCGATAGTCTGACAGTGCGCCGTCCGTTCGATGGTTGGACTGGTCGTAGTGATGTGACTGAGCTGATAAAGTATGAATGCGATCTCTAACTGTGTCTAACTTTGATACGATCATGTGAGATGTACGAAGTTCAAGTTCAAAAACCTCATTACAATGTAACTCATGTTTCATCCGTTTTATGAGGTGGCTGGTTTTATGAGTGGCTGATTTTATGAGTGGCTAAAATGTTCTCAATTTATTAATTAAGAGGACCACCGTTCCAGTCTCTATAAGACCACCTATAAAAGCTGTAAGAACTGAAGATGTCTCAATCTACCACTGTTGCACACTATGAAGCTTGCCTTGTTCATTCTTGTTTCTACGAGCGCTATGTTATTTTCGGCCCAACTTGCTATGGGATGGGCATGTCGCTGCGTGTAAGGTTTTCTGCTCTCCGAAATTTTGTTTCCTAACCATTCTTATAGCAAAGGAAGCACTGCTGCCCAGTGCATCGATAAGACTAGTTGGGCAGATTGTCAAAACACGTTCCCGAGTGCTTCCTGTGCGTACGATGCCATACATGTGTGCTCAAATTCAGGAGATGCAGGTTGCTGTCGGTAAGTATGATGCAACATAATATATGTCATGGACTGAACACTTGAAAAGGCATCAAATCAGCAGCGGAATAGCCAGAACATTTGATTTCTCTACGAACTGCAACAAAATAGCAGGAATGGTTGGATTTGATGATAATCAAGAGTGTTAATGACTGTACAGAGAGCACTAACAAAAGTAGGTACGCTGCACCACTACTATGTTATCTTCGTAAATTAGGGTTCATGTAGAGACTTTCAATGACGAGACAATGAAATCCACCTTCTACACCTCGACTCGAGAGTGTTTACATTGAACTGTACACTGGAATGGGATAGGTACAACGCTCCACACCTGAAGAGAGTTATGTAAGCGTGTCATGATCTGAATGACTGTCGAAGGACTAGCTTCGCTCACTTGTGCTGCTGGGACTGCTAAATTGGTTTGAAATACTATTTAGAAGTCAAACGTCTGTAGGATATAACAGTAACTACTTGAAGAACACGTGGCTGTAGGCCAGGCACAGTTGCATAACGCTGCTGTGATTCCCATTGTTCACCCCCTTTGTCCTGCATCCCGACCACCATTGTTAAACCATTTTTACAGCCCCTGTAAAAGATAATTAAAGGGACATGTACGACGATCCCATTGAGAATGAATAAAGGTAGTTCCCTTTTCCAAATTGCTACTTGCACTGTCTTCAACAGTGCACTTCACAACATTTGTTGTTGGAAGAATATCGTGCGTCTTTGCGAAATTGATAACGAAATTGATAACTTTAACCATGTTCCTCCTCTCTGGCACTTCTTTGTTCTGGAGCCTGGACGAAAATTTTTCCAACGTACTTATGCGTGTTGACTGAAGGTTTTCTTGACCAAATATTTACCGTGAACAGCCGCCAATCTAATTGCAGGTCCTCAGTAATTTGGTGCACTTGTTAGTGTTAACATTCGAAAAAGTGTCAGCCTTGATTCAGTAGAATACGAAGTATCAGAAAAGGGGAGACATATCCACTGAGACGTTATAACTTCGAGTAATCGTTACCATGACATCAGATTTTGGAACAGGCAGATTATGCTGGATTGATGAAGAATTGACGAAGGTTAGACAAATAAGACCAGATCTTTCCAATAGATTTGTCGATCTTCCTATTTAGTTCTTTTTCAGCTTTGCTAGGTTGGAGACATTGCAAAGTTTTGCATCATAGAATGTCTATCATGCTTTTCAGTCGGACAAATTCGTCAAAAGATGATTTGTCGTGTATGGGGGAATGCCATTCAGTGAGATATTGAAGTCCTTGGCCATCATCCTCTTTCTTTGAAAGGCGCCAGTGTGGCCCAATGGATGATATGCAGTAAACAGTATCTCTTGCTGTTGTGTCAAAGGCAGCACTCGCATAGCGTTCAAGCTGCTGATCGACGCGGTTGATGTCCTTTGGCCATCTATTTGTGTTTTTAATCTCCACAATGAGAACAATACGTGCTTCAAAAGGAGGTGAGACAATTTTGACAAGTTCTAGAACAAAGTCAGGTTTGTGCTCAACCCTTACACTATCGGCGATTGTCATTTGAGGTCGAACAATGTATCCTTGTGCAGGAGGAAACACTTGCCCAAGTAGTGCGGTCCACGGCCCGTACCAGCGACTCTCATTCTCAGGGTTGGAACGAGTTAACTCCACGAAATAGGCTTCAGTGACGGCATCAAGCATGTTGGTATGAGCAAATGTACAAAAGTTACACATCGTTGCGTTCTTAATACAAACTCCATGCTGGCACGTGCCTGGATGAGATGCTCAAGTCAATACAATTGCTTCGAATTTCCACTCTTGTGTTAAGACTCCGTGATTTGGCGAAAATATGTATTTCTGTGGGGTTCGATCGTAAATGACAGACCGCATGGTAGCCTCATTGTTCGTTGTCTATGTACAAGTCCTTTTCCACCTTTAGCTCAGCGGAATGAAGCCGAAAGATTCGAGAATAACAATCGCCGCATCAATCACGTGCAAATATTTATCTCTGAAAGGATACGCTGCAATTATCCACTGCTTTTCTTGTGTCCCTCTTGAAGTTGAACATGCGCTTACCTTCGTAGGCCTGGCAAGGTACTCGCATCAGAACCTGAAATGTACTTCTACGATAAATACGAATGTTTTGAAAGCAATACGGCGGCAGGTAACACGCGTAATCTCGTGCATGTTCATCGTTCTTGATATGTGTGAAATAATACTCTTTCGCATTAATCCTGATATCTACTTACACAATTTGCTTGCGATGTAGGAAAAGACACTGTTGGATATAACAGTCACTACTTGAAGAACATGTGGCTGTAGGCCATATGTCCCTATGAAATAGAAAGGACAGTTGCATGACGCCACTGCGTATCCCATTGTTCACCCCCTTTGTGCTACATCCCGACCACCATTGTTAAAGCTCAATACCACAATCATACGCCCCACACATGGTTATACGTGCGGCAAACATGATCACAGCTCCCACATATGATTGTAACCATCTCAAAAGCTATATAAGTGACCTTAGTGTAAATACTCTCGATGGGACAATAATAGCACCGCCATACGTAGTAATAATGCTAGATGGAACTCAGATGGCTATGAACAAGACTATTATATGCTAAATGTCCACGTGGCTCGAACACTACTCCCGTGGATCAGACAAGGTCTTCATTTGATGAAGTTGACGTTAAACTGCTTCACAAATTGGCAACATTAATTGATATGAAGTCTTCCTCGGACCGGTCAGCTGCTCTCAAGATCTTAATACATGGCTTGTCATAAATAAAGTCGTCAGAGGAGGGGTATATTAATTCGGGTTTTATTGCCTTTTACAGGTGCCATATAATTTTTCAATTAGTGACCTCCACACAACACAAACATGTTGCTCGTGAGAAAGCTTATAAAGCCAACAATTGTACAAAAGCTCCACCTTCTTACGACATATACCATGAAGCTTGCCTTGTTCATTCTTGTTTCCACAAGCATTTCTTTATTCTCGGCCCAACTTGCTATGGGATGGGCATGTCGCTGCGTGTAAGGTTTTCTGCTCTCCAGCATGTCATTTCTTGATTGTTCTTATAGGAAAGGTAACACCGCTGCCCAGTGCATCGATAAGACTAGTTGGGCGGATTGTCAAAACACGTTCCCGAGTGCTTCTTGTGCATACGATGCTATACATATGTGCTCAAATTCGGGAGATGCAGGTTGCTGTCGGTAAGTATGATGCAACATAATATATGTCATGGACTGAACACTTGAAAAGTCATCAAATCAGCAGCGGAATCGACAAGACATTTGATTTTTCATCGAATTGTTACTCGGTTCAATTATGGGTCGGTTTCGATGCTAACCAAGAGTGTTGATTCATTAAAATGTGTAAATGTGTAAATACAATGCTGCCTTGTCTGTTTCCTTTCACATGCCATTACTCAACGGCTGGATGTTGATGCAAAAGAATTTTTATATTGGCCTTATAGGCCCAATATACCCAAAGACCCATCTCCAATGCATAGACTTTTCATGTCATACTATGACAAGTTATAACGTGATGTGAGTGTTGTACGTTATTGTAGATCCGATGGGTTGAAAACAGTGATCATCAATGAAGTAGTTGTGTCTTCGAAAACTCGTCCCAACTATATCGTATTGGTAGTGACGAGATAGCCTCATTTGGTGAATAAGCTTGATAATGCTGAGAAGTGCACTGTGAGATACAGTGCCGGTAGTAGTTTGGGAAAAGAAATATCCTTATTCGCTCTCAACACGGTATTCGTACATGAGCCTTATAATAATCTTACAAGAGCTTAGGGCTGCAAAAGTGACATTATGCTGAACAGAGGGTCGAGATGCTAACAAAGGGAAGTATACATAAAGAAGCCACGTGTTCTTCAAGTGACGATTGCTATATCCAACAGATAATATAGTGGTAACATGTGAAAAGAATAACGATACTCATCAAAAATCAAATAACGTTGAAATTACCGCTGCTGTACTTACACTGTCTGATGAGCGAAAGCTGGTAGATTGGAATCACGGAAAAGCACGGACAGAGTTTGAATTAATCTAATCATTGAAGGATTTATAAACGCTTGAAGCGGTACGAAAGTCATCGTAGTCCAGCTTTACGTTTCATCATGAGATCCAGACTGCAGAGCATTTTTTCTGCCAGCATCGTCCTATTTTATGCTCGTCTAGCAGCATCGAATTATGCTTGTCGCTGCATGTAAGCCCGTCAACAGAAACAAAGTCCTTAATGACAATCTATAATTGCAGTAAAGGATATACAGTGACACCTTGCTCTGAGCAACCTAACTTTGATAAGTGTCAGAGCACGTTTCCGGACGCATCATGTGCATTTGATGGTACACATGTCTGTTCCAACTCAGGCGAAGCAGGTTGCTGTATGTGAGTACATTATTCGTTTTCTATAGGTCCTAGCTGAGGCTCATCCTCTGTGTAGTCAAACTTTGAGCGCTAAAACTTCTGTAGCCGAATTTGATTTCTCGAGTAACTGCAAGTATACGTTTTACAACAACCAGCAATGCTAAAGAAAAGCATACTGTGTTATGCCAGTCAATGGGCACCTTTTTAATATCATGCTTTATAGCACTAAGTTTCTCACTGTGTGATTTTACCTAAACATGACAAAGATTTTCATTGAACTTAGTTGACGGATTTTGAATCGGAAAAAAAGTTGCGGTGCTCAACTTTTGCGTTTGAAACTCGACTCACATGAACGATTGCCGTAACTTCGGATGAAATACAGTCACACTTTGGTTAAGCCAGACGGAGTTGCAATAATAAACTGGCCAAGAATATTAATTTATCTAAATCGATTGCCGTGACTGGCCGTTTGAGAATGGAATTTTAGGTTAAGTAGAGGAGGCGAGAATAAATTGCAAACTACGGAACCTCAAGAATAATAAGCTTCAACCAGATTAAGAATAGTGTGGGTTTATAAAGCTCTGAGTTGAACATAACTCTTGTCAGCCCAGTAATCCTGTTCTATCATGAGGTACCTACTACCAATTGTTCTTTCAGCGAGTGCAATTGTCTTTTATGCTCGCTCAGCATCTGGTTATGCCTGTCGTTGCATGTAAGACAAATGTTCGGCATAAAAGCCATTTCTGAACACATTTTGCAGTAAAGATACTACCGTAGCAGCTTGCTCTGAGCAGGCTGACTCCTTTAAATGTCAGAAGACGTTCCTAGGTGCATCATGTGCATATGATTATACGCACGTGTGCTCCAATTCGGGAGATGCTGGCTGCTGCATGTGAGTTGCGAATTTTAATTGTGCTTTTGTAGCTAATTCTGACTTAAAACAGACGTACGGTGAGCGAGACTACGGCTGTAGCTGTCTTCGATTTTTCGAGCAACTGCGAAAATGGCGCTATCTTTAAAAGGAATCAACAATGCTAAAGAGCAGATTTGTTTGCTTTCGTTTTCCTATTCATCTAAGATGCAATACTTTATTTTTGCTTTATGAAAAGTTTTACCGTTTTGTGGCCTTTTAAGAGAAGACACATTTCATCTAAACTACAGGTTGAATTGAGTAGGACAACATCCCTAGACATGGATTCGTGAGGTTAGGATTCATGGGTCCATGAGTGAAGAGGTCCGAATCCAAGTTGAGCATCTTCTAATCAGATTGAGCAACAGTATTTTACTTTGAACCTTCACCGAGCTGTCTCACTCAATGCGGTGGCTGGAAAGGTCGCCGTCCAGCCGAACGTTGGCCTGACTACCTATATGATATGAGTATGGCTGCCCAGGGTTAGGCGTAATTGTGCTCTTTCATTGTATCTGGCTTTGAACCTTAGAGAAGGTAGTAGCATTCTCATTAGAAATAACCGAAATGAAGTCCACAAACGCCGATCCGCCGAAAACGGACCATTGATGTCATCTAACATTGTACGGAAATTGGAATATATAGACCAGTACCTCGCAATCCTCAAAGTGGTAGTCACCCTTAGCCTCCTGTCATGTACTTTAGCAGGTTTACGATCTTATCTTTCGGCATCTTCTTTTCTGTGCTCAGAGGGTATTGGGATTCGCTTGTCGTTGCGTGCGAGTAGCACAGTTAGATGAACTGATGCGTTACTGATTTTGTTACATAGCAAGGATAAAGCGGTAGCGCCGTGCTTTGAAAAGGCAAATAGCGCTGATTGCCAAGCAACTTCACCCGGAGCCGAGTGTGCCTTTGACGGAAAACATGTATGCTCCAATTCTGGAAATGCAGGATGCTGTGTGTAAGTGCTTGGTGGAGGAAAAGGGACTATCGTTGCTCAATGGAATTTAGTCAGGACATAGGGAGCGGAAACGTTGCAGAATTCTTCGACTTTTCCTCCAATTGCAACCAAATCCAGGGCAAAATTGGCTTCACTGACGGGAAACCATGCTGAAAAAAAGTCGAAAGGCACTTTCTGTCCAGATACATTCTGTTACAGGAGGTTTACTTCCATGTTTATAATTCGCTTCATACAATTGAATGTGATGGCCGAGTACGAAACATTTGTGCCTTTTCTGTGAGTCTAGAGTCTAGTAGACTATCAAGTTGGGCACCGAAGAGCTGGATGGCTCCAAAGGGTTTATGCAACTTTCGCACTATGTGTAGGGGCTGTGGTGATAGCGTGGAGAGTATGTGAATTTGGGTTTTCGGTATATCTGGCTTTGAAACTTCGCGGAGAGTGACATACCTAACCGAAAAGGTTTTATTACCCACTACACTGTCAGCTTTCTGTTTGAACGTGAATAAATGAGATCATGAATTTATATAAAAGGTTGGTCGGCTCTTGAAATCTGATTGCTAGGTCAACTAGCCAATTAATTGAGTGCGCATATATAGGTGGAACTTCGAAGTGTTGAAACGCATCCTTCCTATGTTCTCTAGTAAGCTCCTCGTTTTTTCTATCTCTATTCTTTTCACCCAGAGTGTTTCTGGCTTTGCTTGCCGCTGTATGTGAGTACTGCACATGGTAAGGGAGATTGTTGCCTTACTGTTGTCCATAGCAAAGATGCAACGGTAGCACCGTGCATTGAGAGCACGTACTTTACTGAATGTCAAGCGACTTTTCCAGGAGCAACATGCGCTTTTGATCCGGATTACGTGTGCTCCAATTCTGGAAAAGCCGGGTGCTGCACGTAAGTGTTGGAGAAGGAGAGACCCATTTCCGCTCACTAGCGCTTTAGTGAAAAGATTACCGATCATATGATTTCTAGATTTTTCACGTTTTCTTCCATTTGTGATCAAGTGGAAAACAAGACTGGTTTTGCAGAGGGGCAATTATGTTGAGAAAGTTACAAGGCTACTTGTACTTTTCAAAATGTCACATACAGATTTCACCATTTGCCGCTACATTCATATTTTCCCTATGACGAGCGAAATGAATATTTCGTGAAAAATGTTTCGGTCCGTTCATGATTGGATTGACGCAATTTAATGACCACTCTTACTCAAGTGCTTTTGTATATATTACCTCCAGGTATCGAAAGCATAAATATTTTCTTGTCTTATCATGTACTCCGGTACGATAACCATCTTCCGTGTTGCCATCTTATTTCTCTCCATCCAAAAGGTTTCAAGCTTTGCTTGCCGTTGTATGTGAGTAAAAAATGAATGAACAGATGAAAGCCTAACTCTGGTGTGTTGTAGCAAAGATAAAACGGTAGCCCCATGTATCGAGAAACCGTTTTTCTCTGACTGTTTAGCGACGCTTCCAGGAGCAGCATGTGCTTATGATGGGATACACGTATGCTCCAACTCTGGAGAAGCGGGGTGCTGCATGTGAGTGATGGAGGAAAGAAAGCTGCTACTACTCATTAGACTCTCAGTCAAGATATTGGAGACAATATGATCTCAATGTCCATGGACTTTTCTTCTAATTGTAATCAAGATAAGAACAAAGTTGGTTTCAAAGCAGGAATAGAATGCTGAACAAAGACCGCTTTAAAGTCTTGACTACAAAGCTTTATCTCCAGTGCCCTATTTCACACGTTTTATTGCCAGATATTTATTCCTGTCATGTAGCCCTGATCACTACTGGTAAAAAAAGAAATATCTACAGCCTCGATTTTGTCTTCGCTTCTTCTTTGATTCTATCGCGGTACAATCCTTTCAAGTTGCAAGGTCAATGAGACTGTAATAGTAAACAATTAAAAACTTACTTCGTAAAATTTTTCCACTTGGACTCTTCTGAATCATGTTCTCCGCTACTACACCACCTCGAAGCTTCTTGTGATTCGCCACCTTAGAGTCAAACCAATTGCGAATGTCATCTGTGAAGGCCTTTACCTGTTCCTCATTCTTGAGATCCACATTGGCATCTGCGCGAGGAACAACATAAGCTCTTGGTAGTTCGGTTGCCTCTTTCTCCACGTAGACGCCGATGACGGCTGCATCAGAGACTTTGGGGTGATTCAAAAGCATGGCTTCGATTTCTGCAGGGGCCACTTGAAAACCTTTGTACTTGATCAACTCTTTCTTTCGATCGACTATGTAGAAATGATCATCCTTATAAATTGCAACATCCCCAGTTTTGAACCAGCCATCTGGTGTGATGGATTCTTCCGTGGCAGTTTTGTTGTTCAAATAACCCTTCATGATTGTCGGTCCACGCAACCACAATTCACCTGGTTGACCGTCTTTACCTTGTTCGAAGGCGACATCACGGCCATCATCGTTGACCAATCTAGCTTCTACACATGGCATGAGCCTTCCACAAGAACCTTTGTGCTGCTGGTACAGAGAAGCAGGTGTGTAGTGTGCAGTAGGAGATGTTTCTGTGAGTCCGTACCCCTGTGTAACCTGACAACTTGGGATGCGTGCCATTACCTCGTCACCCAGCTCTGCAGAGAGAGGGGCTGCACCTGACATAATGACCTTGAGCGATGACAGATCGTACTTGGTGACACTTGGATCTTTTGCCAGCAAAACTAAGATAGGTGGGACAAGAATACCCAGTGTGATTTTGTAACGAGCTACTGCTCCTAAGAACACAGGTAGCTCAAAGCGAGGCATAACTACTACCGTCATACCGTAGTACAATGCAAAATGGATGAACCTGAGCAAGTCAATGTAAGTGAGAACGTAGAACTAGATTATGGACATACTTTGCCATTCCGAAAATGTGCTGGAAGGGCAACACACCCAAGATCGTATCTTCTGAAGTGAAATCAGGCAACATTCCGTAAGAGATGGCCGCAGTGACGGAGGTAATATTTCGACTAGAAAATAGGGCTAGATTTCAGCGCAAGTACAAGCAGTACAACATAGAAGCACTCACTGTGTCAATTCTACACCTTTGGGCTTACCGCTAAAAGTCACGGGTGAGCAGCATTCATGAATGAAATATTCTTACATACCTAGTCCCACTGCTGTAGCAAACAAGAGCGGTCCTGTCTTTGGGATTGCGAACTTGGATCGGATTCAGCTCTTGATCGTCCAAAAGCGTGCGAACGTCTTTCTCCTGGCCGGTGGGAACACTGGCCATGCTGTCACCGTCATCCAAAAGCCAAATCCGTGGCAAATCACCGCGTTTCTCCGAAATTCCTGCCAATTTGAGTGCTTTGCGCATTGTATCGGCTATTGCAGGGTGTGCAAAGATGTACTGCGCCTTAGAGTCTAAGAGAGGGTGCACAAGTTCCTCGGCGTCTAGATGAATGTCAAGTCACAATCGCCTCCCTGGCCATCTGTACTCACTGTACGCAGGGCTCCAAGGGGTAATCACCACACCACTTGCATATCCAGCGTAGACACATATGGGATAGAAAGTACTGTTGGGACTAAAAATGGCGATTGCTTCACCTTCTTTCAACTGCAGCTTGTGACGGTAGGCATGTGCGAGTCGACGTGAGTCTGTAGAGATCTGCTTTCTGGTGGTGCCCTTTCCATCGTTGACACGCACGAAGATGGGCTTATCTTGGGAAATGCCTTTGGGATTTTGCAAGAGGAAGTCCAAGATACTACGGGAATGTCAGCACCTAGCGGAAGGAAGCGCAAGTCACTTACTTGCCACGATCGATATCGGGCAAAGGATCAAGCACCGATTGGATTATCTGCTCTTGCGAGGACATTGGAAATGGTCTTTGCTCAGTGTTAGGGGACGAAACGTTCTATTTGCACCTCAATTTGTACTCACGAGCGGGTGTTGGAATGTAGGGCCGAGAGCGCCGAAATGCATATTTGTCCCCACAAAGCTTTGCACATTGTACGCTATTTGCTCGGATAGGTGGAGGCAACCGAAGGCCGGCAGGGCCTCCTTAGTGTTTACGTGTTCACTCTTACAAAAAAACCGTGGCTTCACACTGAGAATTCTTGCAAATGTAAAACACGGTGAAACGGCACTTGTACTCTACGTAGATTATCTTTACAGAATGGTTAGGATACAGGAGTGATACGAGACCGAATGAGATGTACAGCAGGAAAAGTAATTACATCGTACTAAAAGCCCTGCTGCCCAGAAGGCTTTGCCTTGATATGACCACGGGCGACCTCGCTATCCGCCGAAGTCTGGAATTCAAACGGCGGTTTGCGCTTCCTGACGTTGGACAGTGAAGGGGAATCGAGAGGCGTGTTGGTGGCTTGACTGTCGGATGCTTCCGCAGAGACTGTCCTGTCGGGAGAAGTGGATTCGTTCTGCTGGACCTTTGCTGCGGGGCTGAAGGCGAAATCGGGCGATTGGTCGATGCCTAAGCCGTCGAAAGTGCCATTGGAAGGAGACGGAGACGCGCTTCCAGGAGGGGCGACAAGAAATTCTTTGAGGAAGGAGTCCATGTCGATGTCACTGCTAGGCTGCGGAGGTTCTGAGTGTGCTGTCACTACACTAGGTTTTGGCTCGTTTGATGAGGTTTGAGGTGGTTGTTGCTGAGCAGTAGGGACGTTCTGAACACCCTGAACAAGACTATCGACGGCATTCTGAATCGCTGAAGCATCTTGAGTCGTGTTCTGCAGATTGTGCTGACTGCGTCCTAGCTTGGACACTTGACTGTTATATGCATTGTTTGACCAGGGTTGCTGTGATGAAGACACGGCAGCAGTGTTTGTGGGCGACATAGGATCGAAATACCCATTTGCATTTTGGCCTGTTTCAGTACTTTGCCCGGACAGGATGGCCTGCAATACAGCAAGAGTCTGTGCATCAAGCTTGTACGTGCTATCCCCCCTGTTGGCTGATTCGAGATTATCATTGCGCGTGGCAGGCGATTGCCCGCTACTACCGACATTCTGCTGACCGAAATGAGTCGCAATCCACTTGTTCGCCTCTCCACTGGTAATTGCCTGCAGGATCTGAGCACCAGCATCCTGAGATATACGCCGTCCACCTCCGGGGGTTGTGGCAATGGCCGAGGACACTGATGGGAGCGACTTGGTACCAGATGTACTGGGCAAGCTCTGGAACCTGCGTTCAGGCGATCCAGTTTCCTTTGGTGAGTTGGACGCGGAGCGCTCTTCAGTGATGCGGCCCTCGGGTGTGAGGTCTTCGAAGATGTTGTCAGACTCATCAATTGGTAGCTCAATACCCTCATTCTCATTTGATCCATCACCAATCATGAGTCGATTGCGGTTTCCTTGAAATGGACGAAGGAACGCACGATTGTTGCGGTTTCCATTATCTCCGCCCGCTGCAGCTCCTGATGTGCTCCTACGTTCGCCAGATCCAATGCTGTCCATGTCTTGAGCACCAAATACACCTGCAAGGAAGCGGAGCATCTTATTGATAGTCTCCTCCTGCTTTTTATTCCTGGCTCGCTGTTCTGCCGCTTCGCGATACAGCTCCGCATTGCTGTTATGCAAGTGTCGGAGATTGTCGTTGATGCTATTCTGCGCTTGCTGTATTGCCTGAATGGCGTTCCAAACGGAGGCCATCTGGAGGTTGTTCACCTCGCCATCGTTGCGCTGTGTTCTAGTTAATGCCCCTTGATATGAATCCAATGCGCTACTTTCATCCTCCTCTCCCTCTCGTCCTTTGCCCTTGTCCGTTCCGTGACGGACACCTTTCTTCCGCTGCATTTGTAAAAGAAGCTCGGGGTGATCACGCAGAAAATTATCGTTGCGGAACTCCCAAATCTCTCCTTCTTGTCCATCAGCCTTCAGGGCTCCTTGTTGAAGATGTGGGACTTTTCCAAATCCATACATATTCAGCTGCCTGACGAAGGACTGGAAACGATTGTGCTTGAAGAATCTTGGGAGCAACTCCTCGCTGAATCGAGACTGGTGCGGTACAATGAACGTTGTTCCATCGTCCGACCAGTGAATCAGATCATCCGTGTTCGGATCGTCCACCATGCTAGCAAAAGGGGGTGTCAGAGACTCTAAAGCTTTCACTCCAGACGTACCTTCGAAGTTTGTTCAAGAACGGATTGTTCTTCACAATGTGTGAGGGTATATGAGCATTTGTTGGTCTGCTGGAGCTCAATGTTCCTGCATTAGTGACGGACGAATTCGCCTCATTGGTAGACGTCAAAACATCAGATATGGCAGCGTCTTTCTGTCCGGAAAGCTGAGATCCACTGATAAACGGGATACCATCATTTGCATCCAGCTCCCAAGGAGTTTGCGCATCGTCCTGATCATCTCCAAGCTGAAGTTTGAGGTCATGATACAGAGAAGAGTTTGGAACGAATTGTGTCATTGTCATTGCATTGGGGTTCACCGATGTCGGAACGGATGGTGTGCTGGATTGGTGGGATGCAGATCTTGCTGAGGAAGGTGACATGGTGGAGGATTCCCTGTGATTCTCGCGATCACTCATTTTGCTAATAGGGTTGTTGACATGCAAATACGTTGAAAAATCGACAAGCCTAGATACGGGCAGCGTCGCAGAAGGAAGAAGTTGATAAGATGGAGATGGATGCAGCACGGAATGCGCCTGTGACCAAGCGTCAATGTTCGAGAGTTGAAATTGGCGAGTGCAAGAGGAATTGAGCAGATTACTTGCCTAAATTATAGGACAAGCTGTGTTGAAAACAGTATAGGATCCGCCTCTGAGGGTGTGCGAAGGAGAAAGCTATGCGTGGGCGAGGGACCGTCTATTGGAGCTCGATCGGTAGAGAGCTTGGAGAAGGTTGCGTGCGACCTGAACTTTTAATGCAAGCGCGCACTACAAAAAATGGAGCCCCCTCCACGGCTACGAACACGTGGAGAAGCCCGACCATTCTTCCGACCACATAGCAACATGGCCATCATTCACATTGTACTCGTCAAGGTGAGACAGCTGGACAAGCACATTTACCAAGATGCTCACTCTTGTTGTGTAGACAAAACCTGAAATAAAAGCAGGTGTAGGTTTCAACGAGTTCAAGCAAGCGTGCCACGATCTTTACAAGAAGCCAGAGATCAATGAACTTGTGGAGGAGATGACATGGGGCCCTCCAGTGTATGAGACGAGAAACGTGAGCAGAGCGATGAACAAATTATTTGCAAACTGATATCTATTTTTTGCGGCACCATAGCATGGCTACGACTGGGGTATGTGACATGATTGCTCAAACGACCAAGTACAGATGCTGACTTGACGGTAGGACTGTATTCCAAATTCACTGACCAAGTGCGTATCTGTGAACTCTAGGCAGCGGTCGTTGTTAGGCAGAATTGACAAAATGTTTGTCTAGACTACCTTGGAGAAATACCGTGATCATCCGGTGCACCGAGCATTCGTTTCTGACGTCGTAGGCAAATACACCTCTGGTACGTGGAAGCAGTGGCATGCAACCCCTCACTCATAGTATCTCTTCTCATTCATCTCTTTCCTCCACGCTTATTCTTTTCATTCTTGTTCAACCTGTCCGTTCTCTGTCAGACTTGTTGGCCTATGACATTGTGATTTAGCTGGAAAGGAAATTGAATTTCTTGCTCGTGCTTGTGGCTCCTACTCTCGGACGCGTTCCATTTCTTGCCATCGCCTCACCATCATTCATTTGTGCTTGTAACTTCACTTTCTTGCACGTTGCCCGTCTGTTTCATGCCGACATTCTCCAGTCGCCCTTTGGGTGGAAGTGGCGGGCAAAGGGGCTCTATTTGGGCAAAATTCACACCCAAAGTCAGGCAACAACCTTTTGTGTTCTTTGGGCTCCCGTTTCTTCTCACCATAGTGGCTGGTTCTTATGGTCTTTCTGCCTTGACGCAGACACGCTATGACTACAATGCATCGAAGGTGCAAAGCATGTCCAAAGAGGAGGAACTAGGGATGCGCAAGGATCGGAGGAAGATCGACATTCGAGAAGAATACTTTGTATGTGGAACATTGAGTTGAATGAGGTCTGGTGACTGACATCCCCCCTGTAGAGATTGCAAGCCAAAGATTCCGAACTGGAGAACTGGGAGCCAAAAAGGATACCAAGGCCGCAGGGTGTACCCGAGTGGGGCGTAGCACCGAACGTGGCTCCGTCTCCCGAGTCTACCGATAGCCCTTCAACTCGAACATCCTCTCGTAAGCTTCACGCCGAGGAGAGGCCGCAAGATGAGCAAGACAATCTGACGCCTACTAGTATGAAAGCTTTCTCCAGTCCGCGCGGCGCTACTGTTCTTGGTCCAGACGGTAAGCCATGCCGAGCATGTAATTCTAAATTGGCATTCTCAGCGGCCATGCGGGGATCCAGAGGAAGCACAAAAGAAACACACTTTCCAAACAACAGTTCTGGCGAGAACAAAAGCACACACCTTCAAGACAACACCAATTCTGACAATGACAAAAGCACACAGCCTTGTCCTCCGGACGGTGATGCGCTTGGTCAAAGCACATGGACGTTCCTCCACAGTGCAGCAGCCTACTACCCAGAAGCTCCCACAACGACACAACAATCGGCAATGCTCGACCTCATACGAGCGCTGCCTCATGTGTACCCTTGTCATACCTGTGCAGATGCATTGAAAGACGAGTTGGGCCGAGAAAAAGAACATGGAAAGTCATGGGAGGGTGGTGCGGTCTTGAAGACAGCCGTACGAAGTGGTCCGGGCATGCGGAAGTGGCTGTGTGGTCTGCACAACGAAGTGAATTTCCGACTGGGAAAGCCTACTTGGCGATGCGATGAAACAACACATCAACGAAGATGGCTTGATGGGCCCGAGGATGGAAGTTGCGACTAATTTTGACAGGAGCATTTTGTATTTTACTACACCACTCGCAAAATTGTTAGAGTCTAGAAAAGCAAATGTATTGTACGTAGTGCTATACATGCATTAGAAGGGCTTGTCTGAATCGGGTGTTGTGTCTAAGGAAATCAAAACATGAGGCTGTCGGTGTCGTCGCATGAGATCATGCACAACTCACCTTGGAAGTACGAAGACACAACAGGGATGCTCTTCAGAACGTCATTCTGGAACAAGGGCACGGAGCTCAGGAACAATGTGACTGCGCCTCCAGCGCCTGCACCCCAGAGAGCCAATGTGGGTACCCATCTGGAAAAAATAGGTGAGTCAAGAGGAGAGCGGGAAGATTGGTTCGTACTTTGAGACTTTCTCTACGGAGAACAGACCGACGTGCGGTTGGAATTGCGGCTTGACAGCACGAGCGGGGGCAGAGGGACGGAATGCACCTCTTTGTGCCGCCAGGGCACGCATGACAGAAGGTCGGAAAGCAGCCATTGCGACTCGCTAGGATACGGATGGTAGGGCGAGAGAGGCGCGACGACCCAATAAAAAGAGGATTTCGCAGGCGGGCGAATCGGAAAGGAACGTAGGGCTGCTCTCTTTCGCATTATTCACGTGTGTAAACGCGATGCGCATAATCTCGGATTAGTCCTTGTTGCATGCAGCGTGCACAGACAGACATCAGGTCCGCATGTTGCTCTCAACCATTCGCCACCCCTGACCTTGTACTTAGCATGTCTGCGTCAGAGCGCAGGACTTCCCATCGTAAGGCAGATGCTCTGTCTCAAATGGAGCCGAGGGAAACCACATCGAGTAAGTTTCATAGTTGTGAGATGCGCGAATATCCACTGAAGAATTGCAATGCCCCTAGTCACTTTTGAATGGGTAATGTCTTTTCCATATGTTGTTGTAGATCGCGCTCATTTAAACAAAGCCGCTCCGTGGACTGCGTCAGATATTTGATTCATCCAAAAGCGACACAAAATCCAAGGTCATCAAGTCGACTCCATTTGGCGGCGGACGCTGGACAGTTCTATTTTATGCCCAGAGCGGCCATGAGCAAGTAGGTTTCAGACTACCCCAGAAGGACCTTGTACTCATCCTAGTTGTGCAGTTCTGTTCTTTGTATCTAAATGCTGAACCTCTACCAGAAGAAAGAGTCAATCCGCTTCTAACGTCTTCTTCTGCCACCACAGACAGCACGTCAGTTCGTGATCCATGGGCAGCAAACACTCGTGTAAAGTCTGATGGAAGCCTGGAAGAGCAATGGGCCAGGAAAGGCTTGTTTCGCTTTGTATTTAACATACAAACGCTCGATGACAAGACTGTTCTTGGTACAAAAGGTACGGCATTGCGAACCACTTTCTCCTCCATCTCATCCCTTTTTCACAGAGGCACACGACCACGCATTCTCCTACAAGACTTCGAACTGGGGGTACGTACATATGTTTCGTTGGTGAACCAGTATATGAATGAAGTTCTCTTTACAGTTGGGCACAGTTTGCAAAAAGGGAGCATGTCTTCTACAAGAATGCAGACGTGATGCGCGAGGATGCCTTTCTCATCAGTGTGATCATCACTGCGTGTGCAGAAAAACCCAGGATTGCCGCGCCACTAAGTCACCCAGTTCCACCCGCTCTTGTACATGCCATGGGATCTTTACTAGATGACCCAGAACATAGTGACGTCGTATTCTATCTACATGCATCTCGGCGACAGAGGAGAAAGGGTACTGGACAACTGAGGAAGATTTACGCTATCCGCAAGATCCTTGCATCTCGCTCGGAGTACTTCCGCCTCATGTTTGAAAGCGGCTTTCAAGAAGGTGAACTGGAGGAAACTTCAGAAGAAGAGGTCGATGCCCTCACTCGTGATAGGAGACGAGCAGATACACTCTCATCTGCGCATCCATCTCAGGCACATCATGCTGCTGCACGTGCTCCACTCGCTGACAGGAGCTCAGTCAGTCCCGACGACCCCTTGGACGATGATCCAACGCAAGACGAGCTGGGTGAAGATGATTTACCGGAAGCGATCTTGGAAGACTCCGATGAAGAATTCGACGAAGAGGATTATCCATCTCTCTCTTTCGCCAGTCGGAACATAGCCGGAAGCGGTTATCATAGTCCCAACGAAGATTACGAAGCTTACGATACACATCCACTCGGGTCGAGTGAAGATGAAGATGATGCAGTGAATGTAACAGGAAACGATCTAGCTCCGAAAAAAGCGAACGAGTCTGGAGCTGTGACGCCTCTAAATAACGTTCCACACACGGAGCCCGATAAATCTCTCGAAGCCCTGTCCAGTACAAACTTGGCCATCCATGCTAGCACGGTCACCACGCATTCGTCGCTCTCTAAGCGTGAGCGGAGAACTCGCGAGATTGGCGTCGATACCCCCAAATCCTTTAGTACGCAGCAAAACCGGCGCAAGAGACGAAAAGTAGTAAGTCACCAGCGCCGTTTACGCACATGACTGAGTGTTATTTTTTCCAAATAACCAGACCGTGATGGACAGTGCCTACTCCACATTCAAAGCGCTCCTCTACTTCTTGTACACTGAGACCATTGACTTTGCACCACTCACATCGAGCTTCTTGTCTCCACACATCGCTGCAGATGCCAACGACGACGATGTGTTTTATAAGCGAACGTGGCATAGGTCAGGCACGGACAAGAGTGAGAGCACTTTCGTCGAGGAGATTCATAAGGCCCATCAAAAGTGAGAAGGAAGTTAATACTGTATCACATGCTCATTCCTTTTGCAGACGACGAGCTGTGATTGAGAAGCACAAAGACCGATACCCAGACCGCCCCGCGCCATGTTCTGCAAAGGCAATGTATCGCCTTGTAAGTGGAAGAAGCGCAGCACATATGTCCGTGATGCTGATGATGCACAACCCTTTTAGGCCGACAAACTGGATCTAGTCGATCTAAAGAGGCGTGCGCAAGAACACATCGCTCAAAGCCTTACCATCAACAATATTGTTTGGGAAGTATTCTCCGGCTTCAATACTCAGTACAAAGACATACGTAAGGTAGGTGTCTGCATAAGTATGCAGCGAACGGATGCTTTACTGACCTCTCCACATAGATGGAAACAGATTTCCTTCTTCAGCACTGGGAAGAGGCAAAGCGCACTCACGCTATGAAATCCATCTTTCTACGTGCCAGAGCACATCCGGGTCTCGCAGAGGGTGAGTGAAGCATCGTGCTCGTCGTTTTTAGTCTCATCGCACCACAGTGTGGCCGCACCTACTGGAATACCTTGAATACAAGCAACCCGACCCCGAGGATGCTGACGACGCCAACACATAACAAAGACGTGTACCATGAACCTTATCACAGCGCTGTTTCTTTACCATCACATTCACCGCATTGTAAAATATCCATTACTCTCTATTTGCCATCCATGATGGCATGGACTTTCAACTGTTCCGAATGTGATCTAGTTCTATATTATCCAGAGTAAAGTTTGATTAGTTGTCAGAAGCGGATGCGGATGCATTATGGTCGTTCGTCTGCACGGGAGCCGCAGAAGCACTGGAACTTTCGTGGATGCGCAATTGGAACAGGCGTGCACTTGTTCCAGAGAACAAGCCATATGGGAGTGTGGTTGCCACGTAAATCAAGCCCCATACGTACGATAAGAGCCATATGGAAGCTTGCTGTGTCCAGCGGAAAGGACGCGGTTGAATTGTTGTCGGTGCCGACGGCAAGACATTGTCGAGATTCTGTTCACGAAGGAACGCCAGGACTCTCTCATCGGCATCAGACTTGTTTCCCATACCCTTACACAGGTCTTCAACTTTGGGCACAAGCTCGAGCATTGTCAATTGCAACACATCCAGAGGAAGCCTGAAAGGAGTTATGAATTAGCTGCGCTACCACTGTGCGGTGCAAAGAAACTTACCCTTTGTGCCAGCTTGTAACCCAGTCCTGCGAAGAAACGAAACCATTGCGCCCTACCAAACTGGCAGCATACGACAATTCTTCGTCAGAGAAGCCGTTTACCAATCGAGTCTCTTCATCTTCCAATTCCTCTAAGCCGTCTCCATTGTTGGCCTCCTCAGTAGACCCAGCCCGTCCCGAATGCTGGCGCATCTTTCCGCGCGCTTTCTCGGAAGCAGGTGGTTCGACTGAAGCAGGTAACTTGGGAGTATCTAGAGGTTTTCCTGCCTCTTGAGTTTGTAATGTGTTTTCCAGCGGATTATGCTCCTCCACTGTATTACTGGACACATGAGGCGGTTCAGAACTGCCTTGCTCATCTTGCAAACCAGTCATAGCTCTTTGTCCGCTGTACTTCCGCTCATTTGCTTGCGTTGGGGGTAATGGCGGTGTTGTGTTGACTAATCCTGCTCGTCGGTGTGTGCGACGTATTTCGGCAATACCTCGGCGGAGCGTGAAGTTTGCTAGATTCTCAACGGAAGCATGGTTGCGGACCAACGCATACGTAAGGTTGGGATTTCGTAACAGTCCGTATTGTATGATGTTGTTAAGACATTCAGTGAGATAGTAGACCAGGCGAGGGTTACCTTCATCAGCGAGCAAGAAGGAGGGACTACTGAAGCTCTTGAAAAGGGCAACGAGTCGGTTGGCGGAAAGAATGGAGAGATTGCGCATGAATGGGCTGACGTTGGTCAAAGTGATGATCAGAGGTGCATAGAGAGCAGTGAGGGTGGACCTGGTCGTGGAGATAAGTGCATAGACAGATTGAATCAAGACATCTGCACCCGTGCTAGACTGATGATGCTGCGTACTCGACGTGGGAGCAACGACCGTGCTGCTCCCACCCGCAAGTCCCCAACGATGACCCCCAGAAACCCTTGCTCGGACCCCACTTCCAGATTTACAGATGTGTACTGCAAATGCTTGATCACAACTGAGGTCTTGAAGCATAAATGTAACAAGACGCACAAGGCCCTGCCTTGCAACATTGTCCTTGTTGTTCAATGCATGGTATAGTAGATGGCTGACGAGCTCAGGCGACCGTTCGTCTAAGAGATATGTGCGGAATTTGGAATTGTACATAGACAATCGCCAAAGAATAATCAAGCTATCTGGAATATTTGGTCCAGAACCACTGGTGTCGGTTGCTTGATTGGCTCCAGCTACTGAACCCAAGAGAGACGCAGTGAGGTTCCGCTGGCTGATGATCGTAAAGATCCCTTCTACCAAGAGAGAAAAATCGCTTTGTCTATGGAGTTTCCCAATGTATACTCGAAATTGATTCTGCGTCCGACCCACAGGAGCAACCGATTGAGAAGAGGATGTGGAGAGGAGAGAAGGTCGGGTATTTTCGCGGTGCGGGCGGTCGGACGAATCTATTTGTACGTTGGAAGCAGGAGGATCATAGCTCAGAAGAACATTGAGGATCTGCAGTGCTAGGGATACAGTCATTTGGCGGCAATCTTCGCCTGTGGGATGAAGACGGTCCTTCACGAGCCCGGCAGGAAGATTGGAAAGGCTGCTAAACCATCCTTCACTCTTCATCCAAGCAAGTGAGACATTGAGTAAGCTACACAGCAGTGGCAGAGTGATACTCCTATCTAGAGCGGTAGTGACTTGCCGTAAGGGAGGGTTGTTAAATGTGACCTGTTCGTCGGGAGCCACATAAATGGTTTTCGACAAAAGCACCAAGAAAAGCCGTAAAACCTCTGATCGATGTGACTCGTGCTCTTTCGTGCATCCTGGAAGATCTGTGGAGCTCCCCACGCCCTTTTCCCAGATTGTGTACTGCCGACGAGAAGCAATAACAGACACTTCAGACTGGTGGGTTACTTGATCCTCTGTCCAGGGTATTGTGAATCCAGCGTAGAATAGCAGTTCCACTGCCGTTGTCGTCAAACGAGACCCAAGTGAACTTGTATCCAGCAAACTGCTTCCCTTGCGCCCCTCGTGTGAATGAGTCGGTTCGGAGTTCCTTAACGGGTCTGATTGTAAATCTTCTTTCGCATTACGTGGATGCTCTTGCTGTTCATCGTCATCGTCACTTTCCTCTGCAATGACGAACTGGTCCTGCGTATCATTCCCCACTATGGCACTTTCGTCTTTTCTTCTCGGCTCCATCTGCCCATTCATTCCTTGATTTCTGAACTCATCATCAGACAGTGGCACCCAAAGGAGTTTATGCTCAAAACTTGTACTGGAGCTTGCATCGTCGTGATATTGCTGGTGTGTTTGAGCACCATTTTGTGGGCCGCTTTCTCCTTCCATGATGATTGGAAGGACTCTAGAAAGAACACGACAACAGTTCAGAGCTTCTTTAGTCCGATCTCGAGAATCTTCTGCTGATTCCTCGTGAATGTCTGTCCCACTTTTTCTCGTTTGGCTTGAAGTGCCAAGGTTGGGTACGAAAGAGCCCAATACCGCTGCACCTCTTGAACTGGCATCAATAATACTTCGCGAAGCATCAAAGGTTCCTGCATATCCTTGGTTGCTTGGAGCCGTCTTTGTCCCTCTAGTTGGTGGTGGACTAAAGAGTGGATCATGCTTTAAGCTCTCCAAGTGAGCAATGAGAATCTCTACGAGAGAAGCTATATTCTCTGGGTATCTTTCAAGAGACTTTTTCACATCTGCTACGGAGAGTAGATCGAAAACATCGTTTGCTGAATCAAACAGCCGAACGTACTTCCTCCAATAGCGTGCGTCGGATTTCGGGATCTGGGGTTCTGAATAGAGCCTGGCAATGCCATCGGTCGAAGAAGACTTGAACTGTAGCTTGGCTTCGTCTCCAAAGAGAAAACGACGAAACATTGTCGTTTCTGTCGTAGAAGATCCGCTTTCTTTGGCTTCCTCCGCAAAGGTGGTCAACGATACCTGTCGGGTCTTGTACAGTTTCTCGATTACGCACAAACCACGTCTACCTAAACACGTTATCGGCTGGACTTATTTGGCTGGCAAGCTCCACTTGACATCTCGCGAAGAGCACAACCGTTCTAGGCGGTATGTAGCGTAGCATATATAATGAAAGCCTGAGAAAAGAACTATAATGGGCGTGTACTGACACCAATGCGATATCAATCTAAGAACATATGATCGAAGTACATCTACGATGGGATTTACGTCCCAATCATTCGCTATGTGCTCTCGCGTCGTCAAGTACATCCTTCTGAATTAGAATGCGCCTTGTCCACAAGCTCAAACCCAATCAGAATGTCCGAAACTTACACCAATTTGTGTGCGCAAGGTTTCCGAAGTCTGTTTGTTCCTTTCCCAAGCTGAATAGTCATCGTCAACGCCAGCTTCTCTTCTCATATAGTTGCGGGATGTGACAACTACGAAAACAACGGTTCGACCCTGACATTCGAGCTACTTGTGTAAACTGTGACCTTTGCTTTTTGTGAGATCATTGTTCCCCCCTTTGTTGTCTTTCACTTGAGCCATCTGCCTCATTCCTTTGTTTCTCGCGCGCCTAGTTTTTATTTCCCTGCTTCGCAATTAGATACAAACGTGACGAGTATTTCGATCTCCTATTCTTCTCAGATCAAATATTAAGCAAGAAGGACCTTATTGAAGAGACAAAGGTACATTCAAATGGCCCTAGGCAATCCAATAATCCTGCACACTATTCTCCGACGATATACCATAATTGACTACAATGGGATGTCCTTGAGGCTGACCGTGAATCATGATAACAAAACGTGCCAAAAATGCCAAACGTCACGAATATATCTACTTCGAACTGTCACTCTTAGAGTAATCATACTGATCTGTCATGTCAAGAAAAGAACATAGCCCTCCTAATCGAAAGGATTGGACACCACCAAAACCTTCCTACAATTCTCCAAAGCCGATTCCGAGCTGTATGTACACAAAAACGTTCAGCGTCAAACATACAGTAAGGTATGTCTTCGTTTTTGCTTTCAAATGATAATGTATAAACTTTCAAGGTTTTTCAGCCTCTCTGAATCCCGCGATGATGGTTACGACAATTTTCTCGAATTCAAATTGGGTGAGGAAGATACATTCCCATTAAGTTTGTACGGCAAAATGGAAATGTCTCCTCGTGTTGATGTCTTCAAGCCTACTATACCTGTCTCTCCTTTCGTATCGGAGGAACAAACGCGAAGTGTATTTGATGATTGGGATGATGAAGAAGTGATAATGATTAGGGACCCTGCAAATCATAATGAATCCAAGAATTGCAGGTCTAGTGAACATAAAGCCAAATTATTCTCGCTTCCGACTACTTTCTCAACGTCATCAGAACATCACTCCGACCACAACTCTGAAATTCTTTCAACCTCACCATCTCAATTGCCTCTTTTATCCCCTTCAGGAAATACTAGGCTAGGACATTTAAGTCGTAGACTTCGCGCAAGCTCCTTCTCAGCGACATCTGGATTTCTGAAAAAGGAGCCTTCTCTCAATATCGGTAGAGGTGTAACAGCAAATTTTGCAATACATTCTGTACTACGACCTTTCTCGACGAGGAAAATGGTAAGCTCCAACACTAATCCTATGCTGCTAGAAAGATTTGCACAAGAGAGCAATGACAAACAACCGAGCACGCAATGTAATCAGCTGCCGGAAAGTTTTGATCTAATTCGATCTTCAATTGAGCAAGAGGTGTCAAATTCAGTATCCGACTGTGCTCTTGTGAATCCACAGCAGGAATTACCTTCTCCACCAAAAGATGTTCATCTTTGCGCAAGTGCACATGTCATAGCATTAGAGGAAGGCAGCAAAGCTCGCCAAAAGGAAAGTCAAACTCATACAGAATACCACGATTTCAAGGACGAAAACGACTTAAAGAAGGCGCCAATTTCGTCTCATTCTAATACTCCGAAGCACAGTAGCCTCGAACATTGTATCACACCGCTCTGTACATCGCCAACCAAGCATAATTCTCGATGCCGAAGAAGCTTTCTGCTTCGCACTCGTTTGCCGCCTCCAACAATCCCGTTGCCTCCTGCGCCAAATGAAGATAGTAGGAGTCCAGTACAAACAGATATCAACTGTATTAGTCATCCCTTTAAATTGCCAACACAAAAGGCAATAAATAGTTCTCAAAAAAGGGGATCATCATTACTTACGAACACTGCTGCAGATACATCTCAAATAGAAAGTACTTTATTACTTTTAGAAGAGTCAAAAGTGGCAAAATGTTTTGAAGCAATTATCATAAGATGCGTATTTTGTGAAAGAATTGAAAATAGCATCGATCAAAATGCAAATGTGCATTTACTTGTGGGAGGAATGACCTTTTCATCAAGTGCGGAAGTCCTTTATTCTGCATCAGATGATGGCATTCCCGGAAACGGACTTGGTCGCTTTGTTCACGATGCAATTCGAAATCTAGAGAGCAGAAGAGGCAATCTTATGCAGTACGATGATAGTGATGACGTACAGATTCCATGTTTTGACCAGAAGAATTGTAATCTTATTTCACAAAGCAAAAGCTCGACAAACAGTTATGTCGATTCTGAAGAGACAAGTAGTATAGAGGTCAAGGCAGGCGAGAAGCACGGTAATTTTCGCACCGATGAGTCAGAATATCCAGAACTCAACTATTTTACTCAAAGCCCAAAGACGGATACGTTTAATGAGCTGAATCTTGACGATATTTTCAATGTGCATGAACCTTTATTCCATGAGGATATGCCAACCATTAGGCCACGACTGGATAGATTGCCGACGAATGTATCGGCCGATAGCAAATACTCAGACTTGGACACACGGAAGGAGCCTCCTCAATACATTTCCCACACGGGCTTCGCTACGGAAAATCAAGGTGCTAACGTCTGTCTACATACTCGAACAAGTATGCGTAGAAATACTGTTCAAACACTGTCCATCGAGCTACCAAATCGAAACCCTGCTTGGTACCCCATCATTTTGTTTATGCTTCGATACAATAAGCTGCCATCTTACTTCACTCGGCACCATCCGCATCCATCGTGTGGCTCTCAGCACTATGTGTTGAGTTGCGTTCGAGACGAATGCAGGTGGCTGGAGTACTGGGATCTTGTGGATTTATGCGAAGAAAATCTCTGAGTGATGTAGTGATGATAATCATGACTCTAATGTGCTGCCCCTAAAACAGTCGAAATCATTCACACAATTTTCAAATAAGAGATATGGTCATACAAGTTGTACAGACAGTGAATTTAGCTGAGAGAACAAGTTCCAAGCGTGTGACTTTGCGGCTCGACATTGAAATGAAACCAGAAATGTTCCTAATAACCATTTCGAGCTCTTTTCAGGTGACGGGGGTCGGACGCAGGTGGCGAGGGAGGATGAACAGCGGTATGTTGCGTCCGTTCATCAGGAGGTAGCACCGATGTTCCACTGTAGAATGAACGGCCAGCATGAGGAGGACCACGGCCGTCATAATACATTGATGGGTGTGGCGAATGTAAATGAGACGTGCGAGGCGATTCACGATAGGGAGGTTGTGACACCATGGTCTTAGAACCAGGACGATCGTACATGTCATGCGGTGGGAGCATGCGAGACGATGAAGAATGTGCCATGTGGGGCGAAACCGATCCTCGCGCAGGGACAGCATAAGATCGTTTGGGAGAAGCGACAGAGTATCCGCTAGGGGGTGGATAGCCCCGCTGATCAACATGCGAAACATGATACGGGTGTGGCTCTCGTCCCATTCCATCTCGTAGATCATCACGTAAGACAGGTGCAGCCTCGCGATCTTGAGGAAGGGGCAACCTTGCGCTACTGCTCATATCTTCCTGCACCCGGTTTAGATGTTGGACCCATTGCGCAAGATTGTCAGAGTGTATTTCAAGTTGTTCGATTTTTCTGGCCAGCATATTGTTCTCGGCAATGAAATCTTTAGCTTGTTCATGGACTTGGAAAGCATCAGTGACAATCATACGTTGGGAAAATGTACTTACGCATTTGTTGCATCATAATACTAGCTTCCTGTATAACGTCGTCTCGAATCTGTCGGTGTAAATCTTCCAGAATGGGCAGTGGGATCGCTTTACCGTATGGTTCTTCGTAGATTGTACCCCCTGGAGTCAATGACCTGGGAACCACTGCTGGCGATGGCAAAGAGCGGCTCGCTGAAGCTGCAGTATGGGATTCTAATGGCCTAGCTCGCGGTAAACCCCTGTTTGGTTCCACATCACGACCAGAATTCGAAGTTCGTGGTGCTCGCTGAGAGTGGCCAGCAGCATAACGATCAAACGCTGCAGTAGCATTATCGCTACTTTCAGTACTCTGTGATCCTTGAACAATTTCCATAGCTCTCTGTTGTCTAGCAACACCATATGCCCCATGGTGGATCTAAACGAGGCAAATTAGACACAGCTATGTAGAGCGATTTGATCACATACTCGTACGAACTCGGCAACAAGTGCCTGCTTGCTTTTGGTGCTTTGTACATTACGTTTTGCACACCATTCAAGCCATTCCTGATACAGCTCAGTAACAGATTTCGCCATATCGTCCTCATTTGAAGTATCCAAATTATACTTCTCGATCAAGTCCAAGAATTTGTCCACTGTAGTTGGCATGGTTAGCAGAAAAAAATTCACCTCACTGCCATACGTACCTTCCTGACTGCTCAGATCGTCGCTTTCATATCCGGCCAGCTCCGTCTTGAGGTTCTGTGGCGCCTTCCCCGCGTCACCGGTCTTCCTGGTCGCGTTTCCTTGCTGTACTCTTGGACTTGATTGTCCAGCATGCATATTTGGCTGTGGGTAGTAGTATGGCACTGGTCCACCCGTAGCAGTACGGCCCAACATCTCTCGTGAACTGGACTGGGATGGCTCTCCAAATTCGTGTGAAGTCTTCCCAGGAGTCGCACGAGCGGGTGATGAACGACGTGAAGGGGCATTGGAGCCAGGACGGCTGATATCCTGATACTTGCTGCTGAACTTACTGTCCTGTGAGTCATTAGGCTTTTTCTTCTCTTGAGCAGATGTATCTGCTTTGGTTGAAGACTTTCGGGAAGAGTGCGCCTTGGACTTGGACTTGGAGTTCCGCGGGGTGGAAATCTTCAGACCTTTCTCTGTATCTGAGTCCACCAACTCATCTACGTCTGATTCTGCTCCTTGTTGCTGTGGAGTGGCTGCTGACGAAGACATATCAGCTATGTCTTTGTGGGCTGTGCTTGGCTCCATTGCGGAAGGTCTTTCTGCACTTGTTTTTTGCACAGAGCTCATTGTTTCAGCAAGTTTTGTGCTGTGTATGGTCTTATGTGTTTTGCTAGGAAAAGCAAAGGTTGCTTTATATGATCGAATGGGCTGAAATTGCCAATGAGACGATGGTACCTGGGCAGCTGTAAAGGCCAGAAAGCACACCTCCTTAGAAATGAGGCTCCGCTATCAAGAAGGCTTAAATTTTGGGCTACACGCAATGCCAAAGAACAGGCAAGGCGAACACAAGCTTTGGTCGGAGGGTCGAAAATGAGTTAACACTCCGAGACTCGATGTGCCAAGGGCGGGCGGATTATTTGCGACAAATGTGGCGTGTCGAAAGTAAATGGGCTGAAACGACAACTACTGTTGCTGTGCGTCCTATGATTCTGGTGAAACTTAGTAGAACATGAGAAGCAAGGGTGATAGAGAAATATTACAAGGCTTGCTCCTTTGGATTGTGATGATGGTCTCAGTGAGGGATGGCGCGCAAAATACTTCTCATGCCTGCATGACGCACATGCCGTTGCAGCTGCCGCGTAGGAAAACTTTCTTGGTGCGTTTTCGTTTAACTAGGATTTCCCTTTACGGTACGGCTTATAATACTGTTCAACCCTCTTCGGATTACGCTAATTTTTTGTAAGGTGTGATTTAGCGCTGTATCGCTGGAGCCTATCGATACTGCTGCGATGAGAAAGAATGTGAGGCTAAGGACAATTGCCAATTTCAGCAAAGTTCGTAAAGCTCTTCGACAACACAACGTGGTCACTTCAGACAAGAAAATTCGGCATAGAAAAGTGAGAGCTCAATATGATGTAGTAATGGTCGCTTAGATTGGATGTGCCAACCATGCGGGACAGATGGCGCCAACGCTCCTAATTTTGCGCGCCAGAGGCACTAGTCGAAAGGTTCCTATCGAAACAACATCCTTGCGTCGGTAACATGAATGGCATCAGTCGATCACGACCATCTTTGTCACGCAAGTTTAACAGCATATATCTGTTCGCATGCCACTGCATCGCCAATTTGCAAAGCTTTTGTTTGCCTTTGGCTTCAATAGATCCAAGACCTCGGAACCGAAGATCTTCCTTCGCATCTCCGTAATCCGCGTCGTTTGAAAAACGTGGCGCAAGGCGCGCCACACAATTTTCTCGGACATGTTCGTTGACAATTGCTTGAACTCATCCGAGCGCACACAGTAAGGCGGACTGAGTGTGTACATTTTTATTTTCAAAACATGTACAGTTCATTGGAAATGAATAAGCTGTGTGCTTCCGGAATGATGGCTGTGCCGAGGGACACCGTTGTCAGAGTGGCTTCTCTCTGAGCATACAATGTTCGGCGGATTACGCCCCATGCACCTCTCAGATTAAGCTCCCTTTCTCTCTCCTCTCTGGTGCCTTTTTCTGGTATGTGCCAGCATGCAGCCCTTACGCGTGGGGACAACCCGGATTCAGTCCGTCTAAGCTTTATTTTTGCCCGTTTCCTTAGTAGCGGCCAAGAAAACTCCAGGCGCGTCGCAGGCTGCGGTGGAAAGGAGTCGTCCAGAATAAGACTTCCATATACCCTAGACCAACACTTCCTTTCCATTCCGACACACTTCATTGATACTTTCGTTGGCTACAAGGTAGCACAATAACGTGCAGGTATATCCTGCACAAATAAGTGTTAAGGTCACTGGCACATTCTAAAGCTCATCACTCATGCTTCGTAGACATAAGAAACGAGATGAGGTGTTCTCCTCTCCGAATGATGTCCAGCAACAGAGCACCAGCAACTCTCAAGCTGTTCCGCGGAGCGGCAGCTCTGGAGGTATGCAACATGTGCCTTCATCGAGTACTCACCCTCTGTACATGCAAGGCTCAGTACCAAACTCAAGCTCCTCCAGCATTCTTGGCTCCAGGCAGCATACCCAAGGTACAACCCAACAGGCTTACGAGTATTCTCGCTCTCATAAGCATATTCCCTCAAGTACCAGTGTTGACACAATGATGTATGTACCACACTCACAGCAGTCTCAGCAGTCTCAGCAGATACCGAGTGTCAATCAAGGCGTCATAGGAAGAAGCCAATCTACGCTGAACTTTCTTCTTTCCAAAGCAAGAAACCCGTTTACATCCAATCCACCCTCTTCTTCCACGTCACAAACACATCCTATGTCGAATCCCTCGCTCAATGCTTCCTCTTCGCTTACCTCGCTCTATTCCTCTGCAAACCAGGATGAGCAGAATCGCAACGAGGGACCTTTAACACGCTCGAGGGCCATGTCCAGTTCGAGCAGTGTCTATTTGCAAGGGCCAGTGCCAATAGACAGAGGATCTTCGCCAGTGGAAGGGCATGCTCCACGTCATGGAGGTGCGCCCTCCAGCTACGGCGAGGACCATTCGCCCCTCATCAGTCCTACAAAGAGGGGCTTCTTTGGACGTGAGAGAAAAGCTTCCCACTCTTCGGTAACTCGAAATTCAGAGCGTGGTACGCTTGTAGGGAGCGCAGTACGTCCTACATTCTCACCACTTGGACGCTCTGCGCGACAAGATTCTTCCTCTAGCTATGCTCTGTTCAGCAAGAGCCAGTCCGATCTACATTCGCGTCCTGACCTCTCACCGCCCATGATGAGTAGTGTCGACCTTCCAAAGTCTACTACAACATCGTACGGAAAGAATGCGGGAATGTTCTCAAGTGGCGACACATCCTTGCTTCGTTCCCCGAACTCCAATGTGAATTTTTCCAAAAGCGTCGATGACCTCAGTAGAGGCCAGACGCCCCCTCCCGCAGTGCCGAGTGCGGTGCGAGGAGGGATCCATCGTGTACCAGCTAGTGAGGTGGGAACTTTGGCACAAGACTGGGGTCGTGCCAGTGATATTGGACCAATCAAAGCGAGCGGACGTCGGCCTGATTGGGCCTCTAGTTCTATGAATCCAACACCGCTGGCCTCTCCTCTTACAAGTAACGCGCCTACTCATAAAATGGGTACTCCAGCGATTGCCGATCAGGAACGACGACTCCCTCCCGGAGTCGACTTTGAAGGCTTTTTGAACCGCAACACCAATATCTCTCTTTCCATACATCAACTCACAGATGCAGGTACTTACCACAAATCACGCGATCGTGAAAAGGACATTGGAAAGGGTTGGAAGCCTTGGAAAGCAGTTCTACGCGATGGGAAATTGTACTTCTTCAAGCCTCCAAATACTATTTTGGACGAGGTCAAAGGGCTTTTCCCCTCTACTGTCGTGCAGGATGCATCCGATGAAAAGATTCATGATCATGAACGTGGGCTCACAGCCGAGGACCTGCTTCGCAACAAGGTGAACACGCGTGACCTTTTGCTCACGACCTCTCCCTCGCCTGCGCAGGCGAGCCCTAGTAGAGTTCAGAAAGACCGAGGCGACCGCTTGAGCGCCATTGCTGATGAAGGCTCCATCTCCTCCAGCGCAAACTGGGAGCAGCCAGGAAAACACACAGATTTGGAGATAAGTGACGTTAAAGGAGAGCCTCCCTCTTGGGCCGAGCGGATCAAAGGAGGTACATTAGATTCACTTTGTCACGAGTTCGTCTTTGCTACGCAAGCTACAGGGAACCCCTCCCAGGATGAGGCAGGTGTCTATTTCTATTCGATCCTCTTGACTTTGCGACGCTCTCAAAGACCATTCCAAGGATTTCTCCTAGCTCTACAGAAGTGGGCAGTGGTCGCTACCGATCCCGGAGAGGACTCTCAGAACGATATTCCCGACTATGTCCGGACAAGATCCTTTCAGAACTCAATGCGGCAACGAATGTGTTTAGCAACCTCATACGACGTTCTATACTTTGTTGATGAATCAAATAGAGCTTCTATCTTGGCCATAATTCAAGATATGGCAAAAGAATTCGCCCGTGTAGACACAAACGATGAAGCTGTCCTTACCGACCTGCAGGACGATGATCAAAACAGTCAGGCTAGCGCAGCTGAGCTCGCAAGGTTCGATCCACACGCCTTGTTGCGTTTGGACCCTGTCAAGGTTGCCAAGCAGATTCATGCGTTCCACACAGCACAGACTAGTCTTCTCACCAAGAATCCACAAGTGTCTGTGCTTCGTTTAGTAGCAAGACATACCATAGGCTACGGTGTAGGTCTTGTGGCTTTTGATTGGGAGCATCCACATTTCTTAACTCGGGTGATTTTGGACCAAATCCTAGACGATACGCCACCTAATTCTCCTGCACCTCATTCTTCGCCGAAAAGCAGAGCTGCAGTCTTGCGACACTGGATCGCCGTCGCATCATATTTGATCCGCCTTCAGAATGTATCTGGATGGCTTGCTATTTGCGTTGCGCTTTGCTCTCGCGCAGTAGCTAGACTTGCCACTTCTTGGAGATTGGTCGCACCGAGCGATCGCACCCTTGTAGGGACACACTGGGTTCCTATCTTAGCTCGACTGGGCTGGTCTGAAGTCCATCGTCCTTGCGTAGATGCATTGTTGGATGAGAATGCATCAATCAGATCTTCTATCAACGCAGCCACAAGCTCTCTTTCACGCAATAGCACGCTTCCCTATTTGGGTAACTCTATCGTCGCCGCCACAGAACTCGAAAGCTTGCATTCCTCGTCAGCTTACTTGCCTGTACTTGAAGCGCAACAAGCCTCCTCGCAATTGTGGAAGTTGCAACAGAACATCACATCCAATGGCAAGATCAATAGTCTGCGACTTATCCACGACGTTGATACAGATATGCAAAGTATGTTGTCCTGCATAGCAGCAACTTCAGCTGCGCAAAAGGACATGGCATCCTATCTACGCCTTTCTCTGCAAATTGAGCCACCATCCCTCGGACAAATAGACCTATCATGGCATCCTCCTTTGTCACTGCAGATGGCTGCGTGCACACTGTCGCCTCTCGTCATCCGCGAAGCACTTCCAAATCTCTCTCTCGTAGATGTTAATGAGATAGCAAGTCTGATTCGCTCGGACAGAAACAACTCTGCACACAGTGGCAACAGAACTGGATTCCACGATCTACCATCACAGTTGCGAAGCCGGACATTGGACAGTGATTCTACGATTGTTGCGCGAGGCACAAATCGTCCTTCTATTGTGGGCATACCACCTTCTCGGTCGAAGTCTCTGTCTTCTTCGCTACCGGTACGGCCTCAGAGAGGCGTTCCCTATGGTGATATTGTGGAATGGACATCTGGGTCTTCTCTTCAGACTGGCGCAGATGAGAACATCATCCGCATTGGTCCTGACTTGATATTCTCCACCACGATGGAAAACGCTTTGAGTACCCCATCATCGCCCATGGCTAGCAAGCGTTTCTCCCAAGAATTTAGTAGAGGTTCGCGGCCCGTATCCCTTGTATCAAAGCGATCCAGTCTTCCTGCGTCAGAACGTAGTTCTCTCATCGAGCCTATTGTTGTCCCTTTGCAGGTGGCCGTTAAAGCTGCAACGCTAGAGCGGCTGGTAGATATTCTAGTCATGGGAGTTCAACATTTAACAACAGGGGCAAATGAGGAGAACATAGAGAAAGGGATCATGATGTCTCGACGGCAACGTTTGTCTATGGATCTTCCTGCATATCGCAAGGCATTCTTGGCAACGTATCGGACAATATGTACACCCACTGTTCTCTATGACTACCTTCGAAAACGTCTTTTTGCATCGGTCAACGCAGGAAGAGAGATGGCTTTACCTTCTCAACATCGACCTTCCTACCCATCATGGCCGCGTGTTGAACCATTAGGCGCGTACATGCAACAAGTTGATTGGGAAATTGTTGTAAAGATTCGTCGGGGGATCATTGACGTGCTTTCGTTGTGGATCTCAAGCTTCCCACAAGACTTTCTGGAGAGCAATGAGCTATACAATGGAATCCATAATCTTTCTCAGGAGTTTTACAAAAACTCGCAGCAGCATGTGGACGATATGGACTTCGACAAAACACAGCTTCTTCTCGATGAAGTCATTCGACAGATGCGTTATTCTACGATGAACTCACAAATAGACAGAAAGGTAGCGAAACGTACAAGCAGGAGGGTTTCAGTCAAGACTTCTATTACACCAGGGTCTCAGGCAGCTTTCAACATCGACAACGCATCTCCTCATGATTTGGTGGAATACCTTGAATCTGTGGTAAAAATCTTCTTTGACAAGATTGACGAACGGGATCTACTACAACTGTACGAGATTTTCCAGGAGAGATCAAGCAGGGCGGGTGCATGGCATGTCTCCCAGAACCCAGATGTTTTGACAAGACATCCTGACGAAATCCCTCAAATCAACAACATGTACAAGTTAGTCGAACTACTTCAAAGCTCTCAGACCTCCCAGACTCTGTTGCAGCGCTTGCCAGGGTCTATTCGTGATGCATGTGCAGCGCAGAACCTGCTTCGTGGATGGACCGCCATTCAAATCATTGAGCAAGGTATCGGCGTCGATCGGCGACAGGCACGTATTTGCAAGTTGATTGATGCGGTATGGATCTGTCGTGCTCGAATGTGCAACAGTAGAATGGAGGAGTTCTCCAATTCTCCACTCAGCCCAGCATTTGTCTTCCAAGAACCAACGATTGGATCATTTGTGGAGAGCATCATTATAGGAAGCCTGACATCTTCGGAAAGTCGCATTTTCACAAGAGCATGGCAAGGTGTGGCATATGAACGAGAAAGCCAATACGAGTCGCTGGCGAGTCTCAGTCCACCAAGAGAAGTTTCCGATCGATATCGAGAGTCTACTCAGCGGACCGGTACACCTGATGTCGGATGGATAATGAAGTGTATTGCGCAAGCTGTCACACGAGTTTCCGACGTGATCCAAGGCGAGAGCACACTGATAGATTTTGACAAGTGTCGCACAGTCTGGTCGTTGATCCAGTCTTCCCTCGGAAGTTACAAATCATCAGCCACTGACGTATCTCTCGTAGACTTGGCAAGCAACCGTTTGGCAGTTGTACAAGCAGCTCTACGCAACGTTGCATGGGAAAGGAGGGCATTCAAGGAAGAAAATGCACGTGAAATGGCCTCCGCATCACCTCTACCAGAAGATTCTTTAATCTTTTCACGACGAGGTCTGCGCCCGCTAGCAGAAGATCTTGCAGTCCAACAAGAAAAACACCAATTAGATCGCAATGCCTTCGAGTATATTGTTGTTCAAATGCGGCGTTCCCATCGTCAAGTTACAGGTGCCGTCACCGACAGTCAAAACTTCCCGTCACCGCGAGTGGCTCAATCCAGCTCCGTAGGGTCAGCAGTGAACGAGAAGCGCACACGGCGAATGACAGCTTTGTTTCGTGGTGCAGTGCGTCCAATGGGTCTGATGTCGACCTCGTCTAGTGAACGAAGTAGTCAAGATAGTCCCGCACATACACAAGTAGAGTTGCTCGAATTGACCCCCTCTCAAAAGTGTGTCTCTACAATAAATTGTGGTTCAGGTCGCTTGAGTGTGTGGAACAATTCTCAGCGAAGCTTCATCTTCAACTTCTCGCCCCCTGAAGGAGGTCACATTCTTCTCCAGGCACCAAATTTGCAGGAGCTTCATGAGTGGATCAGAGCCATTGAAAAGGCCAGTAAAGACTATGCTGTACATATAACGAATACCCCCGCATCAGCAGAAATGGTCAAAAAAGGAAGCAATTCTAGCTATACGAAAGCTACAAAGGCGCCCATCATTCCCTTGTACGGTACAAGCATCGTGGAACTCGCTCATATAGAGAAACGCCCAATCCCACTTGGTATTATGAATCTGCTCGAGCAGGTTGAAGCTCGTGGTCTACGGGAACAAGGTATTTACCGCATTTCCGGTGCGAAAAGCTCGATTGAAGCACTCAAGCAAGCATTCTCGAAGTTTCCAGCCGATACCATCAACCTTGCTACAGGAGAATTCGGTGATATTCATACGATAGCTGGTGCAATCAAGCAATGGTTCCGCGACCTACCAGAACCCGCCATTCCCTACAGTCATTATCACGCGCTGATGGAAGCAGAGCAAAGAGAAGACGAAGAGGAGCGTTTGTACGCCATCAGAAACATTATCTGGGAGTTCCCCAAAGCTCACTTTGAGCTCGTGAAACGTATCAGCGAACATCTGTCCCTTGTCTGTGACGAAGGAGAACACAATTTGATGGCACCACACAACATTGGCCTTGTCTTTGGAACATCACTGTTGAATCCACCGCCTGGACCAGCAAGTGTAGCTGAAAGCTTCGGAAATCTTGGCAAAGCAGCACACATTGTCAAGATTCTCGTAACAATGCATGATTGGCTCTTTGAAGCGGAACAGGAATCAGAGAACAACGACGCCGAGCATCCTCCCGAGACAGACGAAAACCGTGATACAAAGCGTTTGTCACAAATGGAAGCGACCAAATCAGTGGACGATCAAGAACGTATCGAGAACCCGTCTTCTGGAATGCCATCCATCGTCATTGAGCAGAGTGATGACATCGTATCGAACCCCTCTGAAGGGAGCGACATTGGTGCTGGTGGGAATTTGACTCGCGATACTAATGATGCTGGTAACTTGAAAGATGTCAACCTGCAAGTCCTTACGGAAGAAGACGAGGATGACTCCCTCGTCATCAAAGAGGATCTCACTGTTGACAGTCATACGTCCGATTCGTCGATGATGCGTGCAGTTATGGATGCCGCTAGCAACTCGCCCAAATACCCACTTTCAACGCTTTCGGAACCTCGCGACGAAGCCGCTATCAAGAAAGCACGTCGACGCGAGTCGATTATGCCTGGCCGAATGTCTTCGCTGGCTATACTTGGTGACAGTCAGACGAATGTGCAGTCAGACCCATCGCCCGAGTCTACGGTTTCTACCAGGAAGGGTATTGGAGCTGGTCGTGAGAGGGTGGTGGAATCAGTATACCTAGACGCAACAGACGCTATTGCGGTGCTGCAAGAGACGCTCGAAGAGGAAGAAGAGGAAGAGGAGGGAGAGGACGAAAAAGAAAAAGAAGTAGAAGAAGTAGAGGTAGAAGGAGACGATAGTGGTAGAGAAGATACACACTTGAACGGGGGTGGCCATATCCAAGCCAAAGATAGCTAATTTGCCACGTCACCGCACCGCACCGACAATTGCCTACCACAATCACAACGTAGATCACTGCTTCCTCGCTTGAAAGTCGAACTGTATCCAGCATACCACATTTATAGTAGTACAAAAGAGCTAGTTTGATACTGGTATATACATACGATCACAGGTGATTGTCTTGCTTTTACACAGAAATGTAATATACCACGCTTCCATGACACTTTGTGTGTTCCGTTTTGTTCCACCGAATGAAGTGACCTGAAGAGGACGCGTGAGCATCGACGCGATTTTTAGGGTACCAGCACAAAAGGCTAAGAACTTCCCTCCAATATCCATCTCCATTCGGATCGAGCCATCTCTGAGCGTGTCACGCCACTGACACCCAGTCTCTTTTGCAAAGCATCCAAGGTCGTGTGGAGGATAAGAGACAATGTCACGTCTGTTGGTTCGCCTTGTATACTAAACATGACAGCTGAAATCAGTGAACAAGATGGTGTCGTCTCACCAGTTGGTCCTATTCAACAAGTTGACAAATGTCTGAATCATCCTACGCATACGGAAAATAACGCAAACAATGGGGTCTCATCTAACTCAGGCTCGGATCGACTATCATCTGTCGAAGCAAATCAAAGCTTACCTCCGTTAGAATTGCCCATCAAAAAAAAGCGACGGATGTTAGATGACCTTCACTTCGCCAGTCCTGGGCCAGCATTCATGTCAGCTTCGACGAGCAGTGATGCTGCTACTGAAAGTGAGGCAGAGGGGAGTAGAGCCAGAAAGCCAAGGCTTTCTACACAGTCTGCTTCCAACACCAAAAGTTTCCACCAGAAGCCCTCGGACTCATCTGCATCCAACGGCAAGTCTGTGTCAACCTCGCATACATTTGCAAACCCTGGCATTTTCCGAAATGTTTCACAAGAAAGTCCACACACCCAGAACCAAAACGGACATGCTCTTGTTTCGCAGAAGCGAGTGCGGAGAATGTCCTCGCGTACTCGAGACTACGATGAACAGTTCGCCACCGAAGCCTCACCTTCTCGTCGGCCGCGAACTCACTCTTCTACTAACAAGCAGAGCAATAAGCCCCATCCGAAGAGTAGAAGTACAGCTTCTGATGGTCACGGAAAGCAGGTCGAGAAAAGGTTATCATCGAAGCGAGAAGAGGTAGACCGTGTGTACCACGATCATGATACGCTTGTTCGTGAGCTGTTTCATCTGCGCAAGTTTGTCACATTAATAGGGTATGATCCAGATCTCGCAAAGGAAGATCATAGCGATGTCTTTGAAAGATTTCGTATGGAGTATGATTTACCGTCAGCCCTTGGGTCTTCCGGCAGAACGACTCGAAGGAACGTCAGCGCAAAACGAGGCACGCTGGCATTACCACAATCCCGAAGCATACAAGACATGCATCAACACTCTAATGGTATTCGGAAAAGTAAGTCTGCCGCGAGAGATGCAAGTGACAGCGATGCACTTTCAAGTCAAGACACACGTTTGCACAAGAAAAAGCGCCCAAGACCTGTGAAAGTGAGCAAAGTAAGTAGCGAAAGCGAAGACGACAGTCGACTAGAAGAAAGAGCGCAACCCCAACACAAACGTCGTGTGCGTCCATCAAAGGGGATGGACCTAGAAAGCTTTCATTGGATGCCAAAGGAGCCTATCCAAGTGGAACATATCGACGGTATTCCACCTGTCCGGGCCTTTGGACCTGCAAACTTGCCCGCACCTCCTCGCTTCAATCGATCCCTCTCTTCCTATCTTCGATCGTGGTACGCCACAGGAGAGTTTATGGGAGGAAATGGAGATTTTGAAACTCTATCGTACGACCAACTACTTGAGAGGAATAAACGTGATGTGCAGCTCTACCACAAGATCGATGAGTATCGCAGCCAAGGGCTTCTGCAAAGCCGAGAAGAGGCCATTTCAAGGAGTCATCAAAGTCGTTCGAGGGAGCCCGATCGTCGACTTACTGCGTGGGATTCTACACTCGTTGAAATGACGAATTATGCCTCACGACGGCGAACGGAAAGTAGAGCGAAGGTAGCGTTGTCTAAGCGCATAGCGCGAATGGTAGAGCACTATTGGGATGAACGACTTGGGCGAGGTGAAAAGCAGCGCAAGGCTGAAGAACGTCGAGTTCGTCAATTAGCAAAATGGACTATACGTGAAGTACGTAAACAGTGGAAGCTCGCAGTCAGCGTCATACGTGCCCAGCGCTCAGCGAAGGAGAAGGCAGAAAGGGACCGAATGGGTCGACAGCAGCTGAATACGATTTTAGAGCAAAGCAGTGTAATGTTGGACAGGCAGCACCGTGCACTACTGGAGACAGATACCGCAGGAAGTTCAGAAGAGAGCGAATTGCCTTCTAGCGATGAAGACGTCTCAGAGACTGAAGGAAGCTTGGTGGAATCTGTCGCGGACGATTCAGAACTGGACAATGACACTACTCCCGTCCTCGACTCCCATAAGCACGACTCATCTGCATCACAATTTCCTTTCACACCAACAGAAAAGGAGACAACTTCTCTGGAGGGCAATGGCTTCGCTGATAATAAACCTGACGACATTTCCCAATCTATACATGTGATTCAGCCCTCAAATGAAAACGAATGGCAGGCCCAACAAGAGCTACGCCCTGTCAGGACAACGAGACGACTGGACCCTGCAGTACTACAAAAGGCAGCCAAAGATATGCAAGAAGGCCACGATGTTGAAGACGATGACGACGACTTCAATATGAGAAGTCCTCTACGTATCGATGAAGACATGGAGCTCGAACGCAAAATGTGGGAAGAAGATCAGAGCGATTCGGACGAGGAACGGGGTCTGGAGGACGATGCTAAACTTTCCATTGAAGAGTTACTCAAGAAATACAATTATGATGCAGAAGCTATGAACGGGTCGCCAGCCACCTCAGACGAAGAGGAAGAGAGTCATGTCGCGAACGGTGGTGCCCATTCCGATCATCGGAAAATCATTGAGCTTGATGCGGATGCGCAAGTCGACCCTTCCGCAAATGAAGAAGCTGCAAAACGGCGCTCAATTTCTGAAACACGAACAGCAACGCCTTATGATGATCAATCTACAGCCAAAGTCAAACCTCCTTTTCTTCTTCGCGGTACGCTACGGCCCTACCAGCAAATTGGATTTGAATGGTTGGTCAATCTCTACAATACGGGTAGCAATGGCATTCTTGCCGATGAGATGGGGTTGGGAAAAACCATGCAAACCATTGCTTTGTTGGGTCACCTTGCATGTGACAAGGGTATTTGGGGTCCACATCTTGTGGTTGCACCTACAAGCGTCATGCTTAATTGGGAGGTGGAGTTCAAAAAGTTTTTTCCTGGTTTCAAAGTACTGAGCTACTATGGATCGCAACGTGAACGGAAAGAGAAGCGCAAAGGCTGGAATACAGAGAATAGCTTCAATGTGTGTATCACAAGCTATCAACTTGTGCTGGCTGATCAACATATCCTTCGGCGCAAGCCATGGCAATATTTGATTTTGGACGAAGCACACCACATAAAAAACTTTCGCTCTCAGCGTTGGCAGACGCTACTAGGTTTCAATTCCCAACGAAGGCTGCTTTTGACCGGAACGCCATTGCAGAATAACCTCATGGATTTGTGGAGTCTTATGTATTTCCTCATGCCCAATGGTACAACGAATTCGGAAGGTGTCGTCAATTCCGGGTTTGCTTCTATGAAAGAATTTCAACAATGGTTCAGTAATCCATTGGACAAGGCCGTTGGAAACGCTGGTGTCGCTACACAGAGCGACGAGATGGATAGCGAGACACGTAGTATGGTATCCAAGCTCCATACGCTTCTTCGCCCGTATCTTCTTCGTCGATTGAAAAGTGAAGTCGAGCGAGAATTACCCAACAAGTATGAGCATGTGATCAAATGCCGTCTGTCGAAACGCCAACATTATCTCTACAATGATTTCATGAGCAGGGCTAAGACGCGAGAGTCGCTAGCCAGCGGTAATTATCTTAGCATCATCAACTGCCTGATGCAGCTGCGTAAAGTGTGCAACCATCCTGATTTATTTGAAGAACGGCCGATCTTGACAAGTTTTGCGATGAGCCGGAGTGCTGTTGCAGATTTTGAAACGAAGGAGCTTCTTGTGCGACGAGAGCTGCTCAACGAACTCAAAGACAGTCATGTCAACTTGTCAGCTCTCAATATGAGTTTCAGTCCCACTACACAGCAGCACCTTACACCTATAGTAACGCAAGAGCTGCAGAAGCTGGACGCAAGCAGCAAGCTTCCACATATCCAGGAAGCAGAGCCTCAGCCTGTTGTGATTGACACTTGGTCCATTCAGGGATTCAAAGATAGTATATCTCAGCAACAGCGTGTCGCGAAGGTCAAGCGATGGAAACACTTTGCCTATCTGAATCATCTTCGGTGCCAGCAACAAGGGCTACCTCTGTGCAACATTGATTCGATGAACGCTGTCAGTTTGCACAATCCACAGACTTTGTTACCGTTCTCAGTTGTGCAAGATCAACCAAGAGATTTCTTGAATCGCTGTGACCACATTCATCGGGCTATCCTGTCCTATGAAGACCGTCGTCAAGAAACCCAGGGCTTCATTGACCGATTCGCATTTGTGACACCAAAAGTTGTTGCTGTCGACATGCCCTCTTGGTCTTTATCCGAGCTTTCCAAGGCATCGATTCCAGAGAGTTTCAGGGATGTTAGCTTCGACACGCTACATGAACCTGCTGTGCGACTTCAAATTGCTTTCCCAGATGCCTCACTGCTCCAGTACGATTGCGGAAAGCTCCAAGCGCTTGCAAAACTTATGGAAGGATGCAAGTATGGATCTCACCGAATCCTCATTTTCACCCAGATGACCAAAGTACTCGACATACTGGAGAAATGGCTTAATTTTAATGGATTCAATTATCTGCGTTTGGACGGGTCCACGAAAGTGGAAGACCGTCAGACTCTTACGGAAAAGTTCAATAGGGATGAAAGAATCAAGGCGTTCATCTTAAGCACTCGCTCTGGTGGGCTCGGGATCAATCTGACTGGGGCTGATACTGTTCTTTTCTGGGATTTGGACTGGAATTATCAGATTGAAGCGCAATGTATGGATCGAGCTCACCGGATTGGACAAACACGAGACGTGCACATCTATCGATTTGTCAGCGAACATACAATAGAAGAGAATATGTTGAAGAAGTCGCAAGAAAAACGACTTTTAGATGCAATGATCATTCAAGAAGGCCAATTCACCACTGAGGGCCTCAGCAAGATGAGTTGGATCGAAAGTATGTTCGATGAAGGCGGCCGTACGATCGCAGGCGTACAGGTGGGCGGTAGTCAAGAAGTGTACTTAGCCACAAATGATCGCAACGTCGAACAGGCAATGGATGCTGCAGAAGATGAAGAAGACGCGCATGCCGCTCAACAAGCTCGAGCCGAATTGCATGTGGCAGATACCGATTTTGCCTCAGAGATGGGCACAAAGGCTGCCGATGACCCATCGACAGCAGAGCAGGATGCCTCTGTTGTCCGTGGAGAACAAGAAGAAGAGGAGGGTGGGACTATCGACGACTACATGCTTCGTCGAGTAGACAGCGAGTGGGACTATTTTGCAGCAATGTAATGAATGTACGTATAAGTGCTTTGTACACACCAGAATCTACACAACAATCGGCGGATGATGTTGGTTGCTCTGTATTTAATTTTTGCGCTCGTGTTTGTGTTCCGTGCGTACAAAACGGCGTGACATCCATGCGAAGACAAGCGAAGCCGATTTGCGGTCCACGCGTTTTGGCACACACCAGCTTGCTTCTTTTTCTCTCCGCGACATTCATCCTACCATGGCATCTCCGAGCGCCAATGGCGGATCGTCTGCACCTACACCAGGATCGAACGTAGCCTCAGGTGGTGCCGGCCAGTTCATCGGTGCTCTGATCTCCCTGATTTCTCGTTCCGATATCCGGTATCAAGGATTTTTGGCATCCATTGATGCAGGCCAGGCCACCATTGCTCTGGAGAGAGGTGCGTTACCCGCGGCAGAATGATCGACTCTCATTTTCCGATTTCAGTTCGTTCTTGGGGCACTGAGGGACGATTGGCACAGCAAGGGCGGCATCAAGAAGAGTTGCCGCCGAACGACAATGTATACGACTATATTGTCTTCCGAGCAGCCGATGTCAAGGATCTCAAGATTGATGATGCCAATCCAAAGAAAGATGGACCGCCGCCGCCACCACAGGCATTCCAAGACCCTGCTATTCTCGGTGTGAGTATCTTGCTACGTATTTACGTGATGAATCATTACGGATGTAAAGGGCTATTGCCCACTTGTCCGAGAGCGCAAAACTCGTGTGGATCTCTCCGTTGCCTTCCTACTGAACATGATCAGAGAAATGTGAACATGCTGCTGACTCCTACTTCTAGACGGGTGATCCATCAAGACAGTACGGTCCAACTTATGGTGGACCTCCTCCACCTCCGGGCTATCCATATGGAGCGCCACCTGCTCCCTTTGGAGGCCCTGGTGCGCCTCCGACCGGACACTTTGTCCCCCCCTCTACAGGCTTCCAGGGACACCCCGCTAATCTTTCGGCACCTATTCATGCGCAGCCGCCCTCAGGTCAACCATCGCCTCTGGCAAATGAGCCCAAGCAGACTGTTCCTACTAGCAGCACACCGCCAAAACAGACAGACAAACCGCTGGAAAAAAGACCGGTCAGCGAACAAAACGAGGGTACCAAACATACCGACCAAGACCCTGTCTCGGAGCATTTGGCCAAACTGAACCTGGCTGGTGCCGCCAATGTACCCGCATCGTCGAAAGGCAAACCAACTAGTCAATCATCACAAGCCAAACTTCCAGAAGTGCCACACGCAGCGGCAGCAGCAGCCCGGGACAACGACAAAAGCTTGCGTTCAGTGCCAGGCTCTGGCGGTCGTCAGCGTGGTCCACGCTCCGTTTTCGACAAGCCTCGTGGGGCAGCCGTGCCTGTTCCAGATGCAGACTTTGATTTCGACGCAAGCAATGCAAAGTTCTCCAAATCGGTAGCAAAGGGTGACGATGCACCTACATCTGCAGAGCTCACAGAGGCACCTGCGAGCAATGTATTGGACAGCATCCCGCCACCCCCAGCTGAAACCCGTAGCTTCTATGACAAGGGTAGCTTCTTCGACAGTATTAGCAACGAGGCCAGTGAGCGCGAGGCTGGAGGCCGCCGCCGTGCTGAGAGGTTTGCGGAAGAAAAGAGGAATATGGACACTTTCGGAGAAACGGGATCTTCCGCTGGACGTGGCAGAGGCAGGGGCCGTGGACGCGGTGGACGTGGACGCGGTCGTGGGGGATATCGAGGCCGTGGCGGTCCACAGACTGCAACAGTGTAATATGTTGACAGATGTATAACGATATTGGGACGAGTGATGTGTTGTTGTTTGTCTTCCGTGCACCAGTGAATATGTATACATTGCAAGAATCCATTTCTACATGTGTCCCTTTGCGCTATCCTGGCCGAGCGTGCTTCTACTTCTAAGAACACTGTGGGCCTTTCTCTGTACTTCGTGAGGCCCACATATAAAATGTTTTATTCTTTCTCGTCACTATACAAGCATCACGAAAATGCGCCTTCCTCACTGTGCAGAGCAGAGCAAGCCAGTTGGAAGAAACACTTGGTGTGTGCGCGACACCCACGTGAATGAGCCGCGCGTACCAACGAACACCGAGACGAATCCATGTCTTCCACTGTTGCACTATCCACTTCACACCATTGCAGCATGCCAGCTACAACAGAAGAGGTGAGTCGAAGGGTCAGTATACATCTTACCTATCTCTGATATTTTGTTTCTTCTTCCATAGACCCTGGCGCTTTCGCAGACACTCATACAAGTCCATCCTCTTGTGCTGCTCTCTGTCGCCGACCATGCGTCCAGAAGTGCGGGAGGATCGCGCAACCGGGTGCTCGGTGTTCTGCTCGGACAAGACAATGGCAAGACAATCAATATTGCCAACAGCTTTGCGGTTCCTTTTGAGGAAGACGAAAGTGGTGGAAAGGGCAGTTGGTTCTTGGACCACGATTACATTGAAGCCATGATGGCCATGTACAAGAAGATCAATGGTACGTTGGACAGATGCTGATGTTGTCTTTCTGACAAGCAATTTTGTAGCACGGGAGAAGCTGGTCGGTTGGTACCATACAGGCCCACGGCTAAGAGCCTCCGATCAAGAAATCAATGACTTGATGAAGCAAATCATCCCACGACCTGTCATGGTTATTGTTGATCCTCGCTCTCGTGATACCGGCATCCCCACAGATGCATATTTTGCCGTCGAGGAAATCAAAGATGTAGGTGTCAACAGCTTCTTGTTCTTCCTATCTCACTCTGATCTTTTAGGATGGAACCGCGACGCAGCGGACATTTCTACACGCCCCTTCGACTATTGTGGCGGAAGAATCGGAAGAGATCGGTGTGGAGCATCTGCTAAGAGACATTCGTGACACAACTACAGTCGGCTCCCTCTCTACGCGGGTGGCGCATCAGCTTCAATCGTTGCGTGGATTATCGTCGAGACTGCTGGAAATCAAATCATACTTAGAGGCGGTCGCTCAGGGCGATCTGCAAGTTAATCACCAAATCATATACAATCTCCAAGACATCTTCAATCTCTTGCCTGACCTTGACAAGAGTGACACGGCAAAAAGCTTCAGCGTTGCACAAAACGATCAACTACTTGTTGTATATCTGAGCAGCTTGATTCGCTCCGTCATAGCACTCCACGCGTTGATCAACAATCGTGCCGAGAATGCGAAAGGCGAGGAAGACGATGATGAAGGCGTCTCTCATGCCAAAGATGACGAAGACAAGAAAGGCAAAAAGAACGAGCAGAACGATGGAGAGAAGAAAGAGTCATCATAATGTAACATGTAGATTGCACACTATTTCTAGTATACTTTACGATCTTTACGCGCTTGTTTCCTGTCCAGGCACTCGCTGTTGCTCTTCACGGTCAGGCACAGCTTCGGGCGCTTCTCGCGCACCCTTGCCCCTCCCACTTGCATTCTCGAAAAGTGCCTTGAATCCTTTCTTATCGTCACTGTCCTCCCACCGACCAAACATCTTAGCTGTGTCTTCCGCGGAAGGTTGTCCTGCGAGCGGGTCGGCACCGTGTTGGATTAGGATATTCACCACTTCGTCATAGCCCTTGAACACGGCTCCAGCGACGATCGATTGTCCTTTACCATTGAGTTGATTTGGATCTGCACCATGTTCTCGAGGTATGCGCACATCTTGAGGGGACAAGGAGAGTATCTCCGAGACGAGCGAAGCGTGGCCATGATACGATGCCAGCATCAAGAGTGTATCACCTCGATTGTTGGTCAAATTTGGCGGCAGCCCTGCTTGAAGATATGTTATCAAAGTACTGTCTCCCTGTCGGGCCAAGTCGAACATCTTTCGGCAGACATTGTGAGAAGGAAGTATACAGAACATCATTTCCTCACCTTTGCTGCGAAGTCTAAGGCTTCATTCGAGAGATCTTGCACGCCACCCTCCGGTCTTTGTGTGCTCTCAGAAGGAACACTAGAAGTTCCGCTAGCTGTGTTTGTTTGGCTTTCCTGCGCAGTACTTGTGGGGACAGGGCTCATGGTGTTGCGTTGTTTAAAGGGTAATAGGAAGGAGTAGCTTACTTTACACGGAGATATGTCAGTGGAGGATTACCTAATCCGCCGCGTTTCTTCTTGTTCTTCGTGTTCCGCTGCGCTTTCCTGGCGTGGTTGATGGTGACAATGACTGCGCAGGCACCGAGTGTTTCTCAGAATTCAGCCCCAACATTGCAATCAGGGGGAGGAGATCCGTTAGCCCACGATACATCGAGAGTAGCGGCCCCTTCCGCTCCGCCAAATGATCAATCGCTCTTCTCACGCATTTTGGAGGGAAACCCCTACTTTTCTGCCGGGTTCGGCCTGATGGTCTTTGGTGCTGCTTTGGCTGGTGCAAGGAAGGGAATCACTGCAGGTGCCTTGCAGGCACAACGTCGGCTTCTCGTCACTCTTGAGATCCCTTCCAAAGATCGAGCACATTCCTGGTTCTTGCAGTGGATGGGGGCTCAAGCAAAGGCCCAGGCGATGCGGAATGCGGGTTTGCTGCCGCACCGGAAGGAGTCTTTGCGGGAATTCATGGGCCTTGGTGGCGATCAAGACAACGCTTCAGATGTTGCAAATTCAAGCAAAGACGATCCTCTGCAGAGCGCTCATGGCAGAGCCAGTCCTATCCGAATCTACAGTCATGACATCTCTGTCGAAACATCGATGGACGAATCAAAGAAAATGAAACATGATCCGATCATCCAAGGGCAACCACTTCCGGGAAGCACTGGAACGAACCCCTCCAACCTCCGAGATGCTCGTTTTTCCTTTGTTCCCGGTCCGGGAACGCACTTCTTTCGGTACAAGGGATGTTGGATGCGGGTAAGTCACGGTCCAATATGTGTGAACGGAATATGCTGATGTTACGCTTAGTTACAAAGAGAGCGAAATGGTCGACTCGTTGATCTCACAACAGGGGCGCCATGGGAGACAGTCACGCTCACCACTTTACGCTCGCACCAATCCCTGTTCAATGAGCTTCTGTCCGAGGCAAGACAACTTGCACAGTCGTCGACTGAAGGGAAAACAACCATATTTACCGTGTGGGGTGTGGAATGGCGTCCTTTCGGGCTGCCTAGGCGAGCGCGTAATCTAGACAGCGTTGTGCTTTCTCAGGACAAGCGACAAAAACTAGAGCACGATGTGAAAAGATTCATGCAACGCGGTTGGTGGTATGCAGATCGCGGTATTCCATATCGAAGAGGGTACCTTCTTCATGGGTCGCCAGGAAGCGGAAAATCAAGCTTTATATACGCTTTGGCTGGCGAACTGGATATGTCTATATGCCTTTTGAATCTCTCTGATCGGGGTCTTACAGACGACAAACTCAATTTTCTTCTATCAAATGCACCAGAAAGGTCGATCATTCTTCTTGAAGACGTAGACAGCGCCTTTTTGGGGCGAAAACGATCTGGTGAGGGTGACGGCTTTCAAGGCAACGTGACTTTCAGTGGCTTGCTGAATAGTCTCGACGGCGTGGCCAGTTCAGAAAGCCGCATTGTCTTTATGACAACAAATCATGTGGAGCGTCTGGACCCTGCACTGATTCGCCCAGGTAGAATAGACTACATTGAAGAATTGGGCGATGCCGAACCAGAGCAAGTCACACAGCTCTTCAAACGATTCTACGGACGTCGTAGACGGACTCCCGACGAAAATGGAGTTGTACAAGAGGAAGAAAAGCCACCCATGAGTGACGAAAAGCTCAATGATCTTGCTATGAACTTTGCTTCCGTCGTCGAGCAGGAATCTATTCGACGACGACGCTCTTTAGGTCTCGATGACAGTGGTCGTGTGGCAAGGGAAGAACCCAAAATCTCGCAAGAAGAAACTCGCTTGCAGGCAAGCCGAGCCATGAGGCTCCGTTCAGCTGCACGTGGTGGTGTTAGCATGGCTGAACTGCAAGGACTCTTCATTCAATACCCCGATGATGGTCAAGCTGCCGTGTCGGCTTTTCAAGCTTGCTGTGAATAAGTCTGCCCTCTTGTATCCAAGACAAAACCGTGCACGTGTGAGATGTTTCACCCCGTACTAATAAACACGCTTTTGCTTGTATAAATGTATTTTATTTTCATTGCTGGAATGCAAGGCACATTAGGGGCGACGGCATCTCTGTTTCGCGCGCACGCGGTAAGTTGCGTCAAGACATCTGTCATCTGGCACCGTTTCTTGTGGTCTTTCATTTTGCTTTCTTTACCTGAACCGTGTGCACCCGTACACGGAATCAGTCTCCGGTTGGCAGGCTACCTCACCAATCTTCTCGTATTAGTGGGCTGGCTGGTCCAGATTGAATTTTTTGAGCTCCTGATCTCCACTGTATTCATCCGCAGACTCACAAATCTTCTTGACGACATCCAAGCACCGAAACGAAGTGACGTTGACGACTAGTACTCTCATCCGAAAAGAATCTTTCAGGACTTGTTTCACCATGACAGACAACCTTCACAGGTCTTTCGACAACCTATCCGTCAATAGGCCGACGCAGACTGGAAGTCTGTCATCCAACAATTCGTCTGTGCGTTCGCCTCCTGGTTCTCTAGGTCCTATGTATCAATACGGTCATATGCCCCCCACCAATGACCCTCAAAGTGCTTCTGCTCGGTTTGAACGCTTTTTTAACCCTTCAAGTCCACCAACATCTTCCTCGCACACTTTCGATGCTACCAACTCTTTTTCACAACATCCCACTTCTGCCAGTCTAGGCCCCGGCAGTTCAGCAATTGGCTTGGCGAACAATGGTGCATTTGGATCATTTGGTCATAGTTTTACAGCGGGCAACTCTTTTGGCAACAACTCTACCGTACCTGCTCTGCGCTCAAAGTCAAGTGGTATTCGTCAAAGTATCCCGTCGCAGTGGAGTACAAATGTGGACGAATCTTCTCTCGGATCATTCTCAAGCCCCACGTTCCCACCCAATGGCTCCACTACTACGGCCCAAAGCGCCGACGATGACATCATACCAACCGCGATCGTAGTGAAGAATATTCCATTTAGCATCAAACGGGAACAGCTATTGCAGATCATTGAAGACTTGCAAATTCCAATGCCGTATGCGTTTAACTATCACTTTGATCAAGGCGTTTTCCGAGGGTTAGCATTTGCGAATTTCCGCACGGGCGAGGAGGCGGATGCTGTGGTGGCAGCCTTGAACGGATTTGATGTGAGTGGACGCAAGCTACGCGTGGAATACAAGAAGGTGTTGCAAGCCGGCGAAAAGGAACGCATCGAAAAAGAAAAAGCAATTAAGCGAATGCAAAGCATGCAGATGGAAAAAGAACGAGTTCGCCGACAAGTAGTGCCTGGACCTGCAGCAGACGATTGGGGCAGTCAGTATGGATCTGTGTCTAGCCACTCTGCCGTTGGTGGCGGTGCCACTAAAACTCGCGGCCCCGAGCTAGATTCCGGATATGGAGAGGCGGTCATGGGTGAAAGTGGTGTACCGCTCACATCTGAAAACCTGCGTAATGTCGCGGATACGCATACTGAGATTGCTGCTGGTGCTGCATCCGAAGTCGGAGGCCGAAAAGACGAACTAGATTTGAATGACCCAGCGACATTGGAGATCTATTCTCGCGTTCTTCTCTTCAAGGACGACCGTATGCGCGACGAACTGAGCTTCTCGAAAAGTTTGACAGCGATGGAGAGAAGGATCGTTCATATGGTTTCCAAGAAACTAGGTCTGTATCACTACAGTATGGGTGAAGGAGACGAACGATTTGTCACTGTGACAAAAAACGATACCAATCAAGCTCAGCGACCGCTGCGCACTCAGGCATCCACTATCGGTCGTAGCAATCGCGGAGAAGCAGGAGTAACCAACCACACAACCAATGGCCTGCTTGCACCCGGTACTATGAATGGCCGCAATGCCTTGCGTACAAAAAAGTCGGCACCAGATATGAAAAGGCAGCGTGAGCGAAGCGAGGATGGAACGAACTTTTCGAATACATTCTCATTTGGTCAAGGGAACCCGCCAAGTGCCCATGCTAATGCACTGAGTCGGAAGAGTAACAGTAGCCTGCGTGAAGGGTATTCGTCCTCTCTAGGCCGTAGGAGCGCACAAGGCGGTGTAGTTGGTGGAGCGGCAGGGTTGCAAAGCCTCTTTTCCTCTTCCTTCGATGTCCCCCCTGTGCCTGCTTTGCCGTCCAACGCATCTGATCCAAACTCAACATATGGATTTGCCCCAGGATCACACTCATCTTCGCCTTCTCCGATCGGTGTTAGTCAAAGTAACACAGGCACTGCATCCTCCTCTTCACAGCATATTCTTCGACAACCTGCCGGACCCGGATCTGCCCATCGCAATTTTGCTCAACGAAGCCGTGTACCCCTCGGCGGCTCTTCGCCCTCCGAGAACACAGTGTCTCTGCCTGAGCATAGGCAAAGCGAGTCCGACTTGAAAGTTGCAGATCGTTTTGCTATCCACGGCGATTTGAGGGACAATGATGTCCGAACACACGAACCTCTTGAGGTGTAGACGTCAGCAGCACTTCTGCTCGTTTCCACTTCTTTCCAGACGCGCATGACGATCAAACCGGAACGATTCTTGTTATGCCAAATATACGATATGCCAAGATCCGATGTACGCACCGAACAGGCAATCATGTCTTGCTCTCACTAGCTCTGTATCCCATGAAGTCAATTGAATGCATATTTTTCTATGTTTTTGCCATGGGAGACCATACAATTACAACTAGCAACTAGCAGCAACAATACACTATACATCGTCGAGATTTCCTGTTATGTCTGTACAACTTGATTAGGTCGTCTACGACGGATTTCCGGACTCACAATCAGGGCTCTCCGCTGCTCGATATTCTGGATAATAGATGTGGTCAGTTTGTTTTGCATGATGGTGTCCATTTCACTTACCAGACATCAGTTCAACGACCGTTTCCCTCGCTTCATCACTGTGATGTGGAAGCCTTGTCAGAAGTTCCCACTTAGAAAAATCCTACTCACAACTCGGTCAGATCATTGCCGATCACCCGCTCTTTTCGATACATCTCCAAGAACGCATTCCGCTTGCGCAGCTTATCAAATTGATCAACAGTACGCTTGAAAATTGCCGCAATACCTGTATGGTTCGCAAGCATCAGTCCATTCACTCGGTGACTTGCAGGCATGTATGGACTGCGTTTCGTCAAAGCGACTTGGATGCTTGCTGGCCCCCAAGGAATAAAATTGGCTAGATGGCGTTCTCGAATTCGTAAAAGAGATTTGTGAACATCGCGTGGATCAATAGCATCTCCTTGGATAATGTCCAGGATGGACAGGTAGCACGATGCCTTTGACGCTCCCTGTGTAGACACCATCCGGTTCTTGGGCTGTAAGAGGCGCCTCATGACATCCAAGACAGATGTCTTTGTTGTAGCTTTGCCACGATCAATAGTGTCGGAAGTGAATGGTGTATACGACGTCATGAGAAAGTGTGCTCGGGGTGTGGGAATGAGAGATGCAATGATACCAACTAGGTCATTGTTCATGTAGCCGGGATAGCGAAGGGTTTGGGTTGAGGCACCCATGATCGTGCTGACGAGCTGATTCGTCTGACTGCTCACAAAAGGTCAGAGACTTGCGGGCAAGAAGAATGCAAAGAACGTACCTGTAACTTGGATCCTGGATGTGGAGCCTATCTGTTGCAATTCGAGAGAGAGCTGCGTTGTCCAGGACAACAACACTGTCAGCATTATCCACAAGACGTTTTGTGGCCAAGACAGAATTGTACGGTTGAACAACGACATCCGACGTCTCTTCTGAGTTGGGAAACACACTATATGTCTGTATCAATTTCTTGGGAAAGGCATCAGAGAGGCGTTCCAGCAAAAATGACCCTAGCCCAGATCCAGTCCCACCAGCAATGGAGTGCATCATCATGAAGCCCTGTGAAATGAATATGAGCATCAATTAAGTCTGAATGTTCCCACATACTTCGAGGCTATCGCTTCCATCTGCTTCTCTCTCGATCATATCGATCAGCTCGTCGCATCGACGTTCCCCTTCTCCGTACCCTTGAGCCCAATTGTTGCCTGCTCCCCCGCCATCCTTGCTCACATATACGTTCTCAGGATTGTATAGATTCTTGTATGGCCCTGACATGATTCCTTGTATGACCCTTGGCTCGAGGTCTACGAGAATGGCGCGGGGAACATAATGTTCATCGTCTGCCTGATAGAAGAAAACGTCCTTTCGATCGTTGGCGAGTCCCTCAGTTGCAAAGTCTTCTAGGGTGCCGTCTTTCGCTATTCCATGATCACGGCAGAGATGCTCCCAAAATTGGCTCCCCACCTGGTTCCCACATTGTCCTGTCTGTATCGTTATGAGTTCTCTTGGCATGTTCAAGCTGATATTTCCATGCGCATGCTTTGAGGGACAGTGTTGTTTGAGACGGTGTTGGTACGCGTTGCTTAACGCGTTCGACACAATGGCACGGACTGGATCGTGCGGCCGATAGTCTCCATCCAGTGGATTTCTTGCACGTGAAGTGCGCATCAATGAAAACGAAAAATTCGTACGTACCAGGCAGGAAGTTGTGCGTGCGTAGGAAGAGACGGTTCGTTTGCAACGGCATCCATCGTGATTCCTTGAACTGAACGTACTTCCCACATACAACATAATGGCATTTGGTGGGTATTATGTCAACAGCTCCGAAATTTTGCTGACAAAACGTAGGTGATCGTGGTGGTCGCGGCGGTGGTCGTGGCGGCTTCGGAGGCAGAGGTGGTGGTCGCGGGGGCCCACCAGGACGCGGTGGTGCGCGAGGTGGCTTCGGTGGCGGCAGAGGCGGCGGCCGTGGTGGTCCTCCTGGACGTGGTGGCCGTGGTGGTGGTCGAGGTGCCCCTCGTGGTGGACGTGGCGGTGCTCGAGGAGGTGGTCGTGGCGGCAAAGCGGGAGGCAAAGGAGGATCGAACGTGATTGTCAAGCCGCATCGTCACCCAGGTATCTTCATTGCCGAAGGTAAAGAACATCTTCTGGTCACCAAGAACATCTGTCCCGGCGAATCAGTCTATGGCGAGAAGCGTGTCAGCGTCGAGAGCCCTGCCCAAGATGAGAGCGGACTCAGTAGCAAGACTGAATACCGTGTCTGGAACCCCTTCCGATCAAAGCTTGCTGCGGGTGTTCTTGGAGGTCTTGACCATATCCATATCGAGCCCGGCAAGAAAGTACTTTACCTTGGTGCTGCCTCTGGTACCAGTGTAAGCCACGTTGCCGACATTGTGGGCCCAGAAGGTACAGTATACGCTGTTGAATTCAGTCACCGTAGTGGCCGAGACTTGATCAATATGGCAAAGAAGCGCACAAACGTTATTCGTAAGTTCCCTAAGATTGTTTGGTGAAAAATTCTCACTTCGGATGATAGCCATTATTGAAGATGCTCGACACCCGCAAAAGTACCGCATGCTCATCGGAATGGTCGACACCATCTTTGCCGATGTCGCTCAACCTGACCAGGCGCGTATCGTTGCCTTGAACGCATCTTACTTCCTCAAGGATAGTGGTGCTGCATTGATCAGTATCAAAGCCAGCTGTATTGACAGCACAGCCGTTCCCGAAGCCGTATTTGCGGGAGAGGTAAAGAAAATGCAAGAAGCTGTAAGTTTGAAGTTGAATAATGGTCGGCATGTCTGATTGTACGCTCGCATCTACAGAGCCTCCGTCCTCGTGAACAACTGTCCTTGGAGCCATATGAACGTGACCACTGCATTGTCACGTCCGTCTAGTGAGTTTATCCACCATGCCACTGCTACTGTTTTTGACATTGCATCCTTCAGCCAACGACACAAGTAAAAATATCTGTGTCTGTAGCTCAGACTCTTTTGTTTGCGAATCTCGGTTGTACATCTTAGCTACTCTTTCTCATGAATTTCTTTTGCACTCCATCAATGAACGGCGGCGCGTGCATTTTATTTTTTCGTCCTTGCACTTCTTCTCCACGCCAGACCAATGCAGTCTCGAGGGTTAGGGTCTGGCGATATACCAGCCTCCATTGGTCCGAGATATCTTATTACTTTCACGACAGCGCTTGCAAGCTTCCGTATCGCTGAGTTCCATGCTGCAGCGGACTATTATGATATCTCATATGCTTTCGTAGCCCTGCCATATGCTGCAGGGCCTGCCTGTAACCTAGAAAGTCGTAGGTCTCCTCACTCCCCCCAAGACTCTAATCAAGACGACAATGCTTGCCTCTCGGACCGTGCCTACATGCTCGTCCATCTTCAAGATGACGAGGCTGCTCGGAAGTTGGCTAAAAGGGTAACCTGTATACGAAGTATCTGGCAACATTGGGCAAGTGGTACCACGACGCAAGAAATCAAGCAGATACTTGCGGAAGACGAAAGCGTTCGGCATCTGTGGTTACCCTGGCGAGATAAAAAGTACACTTGGAAGGCAAATGTGGACGGCTACATGAGAAGTATATCCATGCAGGAGAGGCGAGACAAGGTGGAAAATTTTGCTGATGTTCTGGCATTCCCCGGCGCAATCTCACTCCATGGCGCTGATTTTGAATGGTGCTTAACAGAAGAATGGACAACTCCACGAACACTGGGAGAAGATGAAAGGAAAGACGAGAACATCATGCATCACTTCATACCTGCTGTGGCTCATGAGGGCATGCTCAAAGCACAGTACCAACGCTTGATTGCTGTACATACAGGACGGAACATTACACCTGCCGCCGGCGAGCTTGCTAAGGATCGTATCGCGCGGATGAATGTAAAGAAGAGGGCACACATCGGCAATACAACGATGGAAAGCGGGATGAGCCTTGTTCAGGCAGGCATGGCACTAGCCGGACCTGGGAAGCTGATTTACGATCCATTCGTTGGAACAGGATCGCTGCTTCTTGCAGCTGCAGCACTGGGAGCCACAACACTTGGAAGCGATATTGACGCCAGAGCGATACGTGGCAAGGTTGATCATGGGAAGATTGGCATCGTGCGATCGGCAGAGCAATACGGCGTTCAGCATCATCTTTTGGATAGTCTGTGTTTCGATGTCACTCAGCATCCATTCCGCTCTGGAGAATTGTTCGATGCGATTGTGACTGACCCTCCATACGGTGTGCGGGCAGGTGCGAAACGAATCGGCAGAAAAGATGTGGACAAACTTCGTCGAGAACCTGTGCTTCTCTCTGACGGTATGTGGTCCCATGAGAGATCCGATTACCTTCCCCCAAAGCGGCCGTATATACTGGACGATCTTTTGGCGGACCTTTTTGCGTTTGCTGCTCGGTTTCTTGTGAAGAAGGGTCGACTTGTATTCTGGATGCCCACTATGATAGAGGAAGAAGATGACATCGATACAAGCACTGGGCATAACGCTAAGGAGCTTCACCTACCCCCCACTCGAGACCTTCGTCTGATCGCCCATAGCCTTCAGGATTTTGGATCATGGGGTCGGAGATTGATTACCATGGAAAAAATCGATCCTGTGGACCGATGTGCAATGATGCTTCAAGACTTGACTCTTCCAGCCCCACCCGTTTCTCATCAGAATGAGTCCCCTGCACCGCATCGCAGACCTAATCCAGAGTCTGGAAGGATCCGAGCGACAGATGACCCCAACGACTTTCGCAACAAATTCTTTGCAAGTCGCAAGGCAGGAAGACATTGATCAATACCACATTCTGTACTATAGACCCATTGCATTTGTTTAGATCATGCTAAAATACAGTTTGAAGGATGGTATCCGTTTACTCTTTCACATCCTCGTCGCGGAATAAGAAGTTGCATGACGTACACACAAAGCTGCAAAGAGTGTTAGCTAGTACCTCTACGAGTTCATGATAACGAACAAATAGATCATCCGGTTCAACGTCCTCTTACTCTGATCCTGAAAGAACACAGACCTAGGCAGAAGCATCAGCCATCCGGCGTGGAAGCTCCGTGAATACGCATGCTTACTCATGGTGGCCACAGTTGGGGCAGGTGTGCTCGGTGGAGCGAGGTAAAGTGGGGTCTTTCATCAATTCATCAATGACCCCTGCTTGCTCCTGATGATTTTTTTAGTAACTATACTCTCCCATCCAGTAGTCAGAAAGCATACCTTCGACACACTCATAAGATCGTTGCGGAACACCATATTGTTTCGAGCTTCTTCTCGATAATTGCAGTTTCGACATGCATTGAGAAGAGTCAGAGTCGTACGGTCGACTTGTGGATACAACAGATTGTTGCTTTGCAGGACATCCTATTAGACGTCTCCAAGATGCGTCATGATAAACTCACCATTCCGCACAGAAATTGAGCGTCGTCATTGCCCAAGAAGGATATGGATCGCTGCCAAGTTGACGGAAATCTTGCGAGCGACGAAATAAACGCGTCACATGCTCAACACCTCGAAAAATGGGATCCAATCACCTCCACGCAATATCTGCTTCAACCCATACCATCTCTCTATTCGTTGACCTGAAGGACATGAGATAGCAGTCATGGAAGCATCAAAGTCGCTCTTTACAATTTCTAGAGCATTTGCGTCTCGATCATATCGAAGATGTTCTTTCTACTCTCGAACCACACTGGCACGAACGCAGCATACCCTTCCTCCATCAAGTCCTCATGACACACAACATGCTCGGCACATAGCCTCATTATCAACAAGTGCAGCACATAGAGATCTCTGCATACAACGACTTATATGTTCTTTCCAAGGCCAGCACAGTCGAGCCGCTGAGCTGCTCGTGAAGCGCCGAAGTTTGTCCACCACAGCGGTAGCCTTCAATTCCTCCCCTAGCATATCAAGGAGACCAGATAACCCTGAGGACCCTGATGTAGACGTGGGCGATGAACCGACAATCAATCTGACTGACCGTGCTATTGAGGTATGTAGCTAGCGACACAGGAGAATGAACAGGAGACTAAACCCCAGTGGCAAACAGCAATTAACCAAGGTGGCGAATCGGGAACAAAACGACAATCTAGCTTTGCGAGTTTCTGTGGAGCCGGGCGGCTGTCATGGTTATCAGTACAAGATGGAGTTAACTGAGGATATAGAGGATGACGACTTGTAAGTGCGATGTTCGTTCGAAGATCACGGTCTGACCTTTCGTATCCTATAGTCGATTCTCCCTGGGAGACAAAGTGCACCTCTTGGTAGATTCGACGAGTCTGCGACTGATCAAAGGAAGTACGATCGACTATGTGACAGAACTCATTGGAAGTCAATTTGGCATTTATCACAATCCACAAGCCAAAGGCGCAGGTTGTGGATGTGGAGTGAGTTGGGAACCCAACATCTAAGACAGAAACATACGCGCCGAATACAACTATGTATAATGTAATGCGATGAGCAAGTATGCCTATTGCGAAAGAATGAGCCTATAAATCACATTGTGTATAATGAGGGGATGACCATGAATTGGCTCGACGCAAAGGAAGCGAATGCGACGGTTGACGAGGATACCAAGTGGAAGATGGTTGAATGATTGCTTCATCACGCGACAATTGGGGGCGATCGTTACTGGGAGTGGCTGCAATCATACTGCGACGGCTATTGTGGCGGCCGATGAATCGCCCACCAACGGTGGAGTCCCGTAGGGCATGGCGACGAACAAGGGATGGTGAGGCAGGGCCTGTTCCCAAGAGTGGCGTGGTCTCTTCGAGAACACGTTGCGAATGTCGAGTGATTTCGCTGTCCTCGTCATTACTTTGAATTAAGGATGCGGGTACTAATTGCGGAATGTGATTGTCTGCGGTTATTGGCTCTTGCAAAGCCTCACGCGGCGGTATTGGTTCACGATTACGCTCGACAATCCGACCTATACGTCCTTGTCTTTGCCGCAACTCATCGAGCTCCATCCTACGGCGAGCTACTTCGATGCGCAAACGCTCCTCTCTAATACGGAGCTCACTCTGTCTCGAGCGAAACTCTTCTTCTAGTTGCGCACCAATTTCCGATAAATCATGCTGGTGTTGCGGGGAGTGGAGTTCTCTGGGCATATCTGGAGCCCTCGTTGGCTCCGGTGAAGGGGTATCTTCACGTTCAAATGTGCGAGCTTCCCTAACCCTATTCATACTGCTTGTTTGGTGCATTCTGCTCGAATATTCTGGACGGCGTTGAGGAACAGAAGCGCCTGGGGTGGGACGTGAAGGACGTATCTCATTCGCAACGTCCTGCAACGAATTCGATTCACCGCTGATTGACTCGAAATTGTCGCTTAAGAGGTTCCCAAGTCGCTGTGGTCTACGTGACCTACGTAGATTCGTTGCAGTTGTTTGCCTTGTCGTACTTGCGTCATCAGAGTCATTTAAAAGACTTGGGCTGGTGCTGAATGCTGGTCGCCGGAACCATGTGGTGACGAACTCGCTGCCTTCATCTCGCGTGCGTCTTAGGGGACTTGATGGCCTTTGATCTATAACTGTCCATCCGTCTGCTACATTGCCGGCATTTGAAACAGCTGACGATTCTTCAGTAGGATCGGCACTCTCGGCTATAACAAGAGTGGAGCGGTTCCGCAGCCGCTGACTGGCACTCGTTCCGCTTACTACTCGTCGTCTGATTGCCACATCCTCGGTATGTTGGGAAGCGGAGGGATCTTGGTCTTCATGCTCACCATTCGGATCGTCGTTGTGAGTTGCAGCAGCTGCCATCCGGGCACGCGCCATCTGATACCAATCTAAGGTGGCCCCGTTGGGATCAAAGGAGGTTCCAAAGTCACCAGATTGTGGATTCTCATGCAAGCTCAACCTCTCCATTTGCCTAGACAAGCGATTCTCCGGAGGTTGGTACCATGGAAAGACTTCCCATGGCCTTGGCGGACTAGGCGGATCGTCAAAATGGACTGCAGATGACTCTGGCGCGTCGGATTGATCTCTTTCCAAACCATCAAGCACACGAAGGCGTCGAATAGTGTCCATACCTCCCCGTACCGACCTGCTGGCTAGCGGGCCACGTTCTCCGTTTGAAGCGGAGGGTATAGCACCACGCGTATTGTTACGTTCCCGCGTCAATGTAGCCATCCTTGCTACAAGCCTAGCCGCCTCATTGTTGCGAGAAGAACTACTATGACGTTGGTCACTGTTGTGTGGGGATGTACTATCCTGAGCTTGCTCGCTGCTGCTGTCTCGGCGGATATCTGGTTGTATGTTATCCGTAGTCAAGCTCCTTCCTACCAACTCCATCGGTGGAGGTGTTGAAGCAAAAGCTGTAGCACTCGAAGGAACTGCGAGAGAGATTTCAGAACGACTGTTCGCCTGCACAGTTGCGGCAGGGACAGTATCAGCTACAGAAACATCTGACCCATCTCTATTAGAGGGGTCAAGAGAAGGAAATTGCAATACGTTCCAGGGTGAGAGTGCATTAGACTGAGCGTTTTGAGGGTCTCGTGGTCGTGGACTCGAGAAGAGGTCGTTAAAAGGGGTTGAGGTCGATTGCCGCGCCGTTGCATTAGGGTCCGTTTGCCTTTGGCGGACATGACTGGCGGGTGTGGCCCTTTCCTGCGATGAAGCTTGTGCACGCCTTGCAAGCTCACCCCGCAACCACTCCCCAGCTGCTCCGGGATAGCGACGTGCCCATATGGGATGTGGCAGCAGGCGCGAAGTCGCTCCACTCGATAAGCGGCTACCATGAGAAGTGTCCGCGCGTGGAATCGAGGCAGAGAGAGCTAACATAGAAGCAGCAATACCACTGGAAATGCCTCGAGAATACATTCCGCCAGCCATACTTCCATTTTCTTGCCAGGATCGGTAGTGATTCCCTACACCAGCACCAATAGCTAAGTCTTCCACCATACGGTCCCATACTTGGCTTTCAGCAAGACCATCATTTACTCTATGTTCGCGGTTAGGAGATCCTTCGAGACCTGGAAGGGACTCTGAAGTGCTGAATAGCATTTCTGGCACACTGCCAATACGGCGACCCTCCCGATGTAGTTCTGCGCTCGCTCTTCTTCTCTGACGAGACGGTTCCAGAGTAGCTGCGATGACTTCCTCTTCCGTCTCGTCACTACTGTCGGAGGAGGTATCGTCATCGAGCTGAAATGATTCCGTGCTAGAATCCCCATCGCTTGCATCTCTCTCCGCAGAGCCTGAAGCAGGACGTGACAAGTCGCGGGCCGCAGATAGGTATGCTTGTAGGGTGGAAGAATATACCCGGGAAGAAGGACGAGATAAATCAGATGGCCGGCTTCTTTCATCGGTGGCTCCTTCCCTTGCGGACATCGGTAATCGATGGTAATGCCGCCGTTCATATCTGTTGTGTGCGTCAACATTTCTTGACTGCTGTGCGCGCCACTCAAACCTTGCCACTTCGGCGGCTCGATGTAAACTTGCGATCTGTGTGGCAATGGAGGGTGCCTGCTGAAGATTGCGTAGGTATGGAGAGGCTGATGGCAAGACTTGTGACACATAGTGGGGAGGTGCTCTTCGCGGAATCCGTAAATCCTGATGTGGATAGGAGGCGTTGGCCCCAGGCCTGGCATCGACATGGGTCCCGGAAGAGGACGATGACATGGTGTCGGTCACTCCCCCAGCTCCACCCCCTTCCACAGATGATCAGTGATCTTTAAATGATGATATCTCCGAAGTGGATAAGCAAAATATCCACAACCTTCGCGATCCAACGGGAGACGGCGGGTAGAGTGAGTGAGATGATTAAGGAGTTAGCTAGGCTCAACATTTGTGGAGTATCAGGGCGCGACGATTCCAGCAAAATAAATACGTTATCCACCAGGTACACTGGCTTGTGAATAGTGATTTTCTACAATTCTTTCTAATTTAGCAACATCGGACGTATACATCCTTGCAATGATGCATCATGATTGGCGGGATCATCCACCTTTGTGTTTCAATGCTGTGTAAGAACAACTTTGACCGATCAAATCCTCTCTTTGGACACGTTCATGCTCTCAAGAAGTCAATGCTGTACGGACTGTGACATACACAGAAAATGTGTAAACCTTATCGCCCTACGACAACACTCGCTCCAGCAGATTTGTTTGTGCCATTGAAGAAAGCTTCTACGATATCTACATAAGAGATTATGGATGTAACGGGCAAATCATTGCTGCTTTTGCGCTTCTGCCATGTTAACCTGGTTGGTACGATGAGAATCTATCTATTAGATGCTGCAAGCCACTCACACTTTCACCGGCCTTGCCTTCCTTCCACTCTTGGTATCGCAGAGCCATGTATCCACGCTTGTCGGCCCGAACACGCTCCTCCTCTTTGAGCGCTTGACGGGTAGCGCGAGCACAGATAGAAGTGTACTTGTTGTACCTGTATGAACAAATGTTAGCCTTTTCTTGCAAAGCACCCGGTTCCATCTTTCGAATGCTCCATGCTTGACTCCATCCCAATTCCTAGCACACCTGCATTGTCAACCACATCGAGGAAGATGGGTGTTCACAACAGCAGGTGAATTATATGTCATCATCTCTGAACCGAAAGTCTTCCCTTTACAGCTTTCGTCTCTTCTCGATCATACTCACGTAAAGTACTGGCGCCATGCAGCTTGTGACGACATAGTTGTATGGATCTGTAGAAGGATGAAGAGGACATTCTCGATACGCGCGCCCAACCTCTCGCCAGCCGATCGTTCCGAGATCACACGTGTAATGAGCGCTTCACGTGGAATAAGCTTCTTGCAATCCCTTAATGTTTGTTGGTGTTGATCTGTGAAGCACACTACAGGAAGGCTTCATGATACGGTGTCAATGACGAGAGGACATGTCGACTAGTCTCGACGAAGCGTCCACACACACATATGAGGCTCAAGATGATCCGCCGAGTGCGCTGGCAAAAAGGGGAACCAGGAAACGAAGAGAGTCAAACAGTGATGCAGGAGATAAGGACACCAGTCGCAAAGATTCACTCTCCGGAGCTTTTGCCCGAGCTCTTGTAGGTACATTGGCTTTCGTTTTCCGGGCACCAGTTCGTCTTTTTCGTCCAGTAAAGTGTGAGTAGTGTAGTAGCAGCCCAACTTCTGTCTCACCCTAGCTCTTTTCAGTATCTTCTTGGAGCCTTCTTGAAACAATGGCACAACGCGAAGGAAGAAGCCTTAGCATTCGATATTTGCGAACATTGGTACGCCGTGAAAAATCAAGTTTCTTGCCCCACCTCCTCATTCCACCGCTTCTCGTGAATACAACAATTGGTTTCTGTCTGTTTGAAGTATACACGCTCACAGAAGCACGCCTTCTTGCTCGGTACTATCACTCTGATAATGTCCAAGCTATCCATGGAAAGGTGGACGTAAATGCAACGAAGCAGATCCCCGCTACATTTACACCTCTTTGGATTGTCGCGCTCGCTGGAGGGAGTGCAGGGGCGGCGCAGTGCATTGTTTCTGCCCCGCTGGACAATGTGCGTCTTGTCCTTTCCAAAGAACAAAACAAGCCTAAACGACATCAACACGGAGTGTACAGACGTAAGAGAACTCATATCATCTCATGGAGGGCTGTTGCTCGTGCTGCTGTTCTTCCGTTTGCTCCAGATGTTACACGCACCCGATTAGTCCAAAAGGTGAAGGAAGGGCCGGGTGCCACGACGGCATCGCAGCGTAAAGAGTGGGAGAAGAGGATCAAGCGTTGGAGAGGCGGTGTACACGGTGCAGGTCTGGTCATGTCGCTTCTGCGAGATTCTGTAGGATTTTCAGCGTTTTTTGTCGTCTTTGAAGTTTCTAGACGATTGGCATACCGTGCGTCGTTGGAGATCGATCAAATACTTGCCTATTTCAACACATCGGCTGCTCTGCCGAAAGCGCTAGACGAACGAGAAGAGACAAGTTCTGAATATACCCCAGGAGACATATCATACTCCAAATCACGAACGAAGGTGGGGCGAATCGTTGCTGCTCTCGTTCTGGTTGTTGGTGGTGCCATAGGTGCCGCATTTTATGAAATTGTTGGGAGACCCGCGGAATTGATGCGTCTCGTCATTTGGGAAGGTCGGAAAGCTTGGGAAGAAGGTCGCAGCTTTTCCATCAAGCAGAAACGCAAACCTGAGCTTGGTCGAGACCACCTTGCTGGAGCACGAAACCAGGCAAGATCATTCAGCACAGCGTATTCCGCCACGCTCAAGCGCGGAAATTTCCTTGAGGTTCGTAGCGGAAATACGAACGGATCACATCTCAGTCGTATTGAAGCAGGGAGACTTCAACGGCGCCAACGTCCAATGCACCCATTGAAACTGACACCAGCACCGCGAACACATGTGTTTCCAGATGCACCTCACAATCCCGTCCACAGACGAAAAAGAGTGCACTCCTCCCGATTGAGACTCAAAGTTCCACTCACACAACACAAAGCCCTTAAACCACCACCTCTGAAGACTCGACCTTCGGCATACGAATTGTTGTTGAGACATGCTGAGGAGGTTTCTCTACTCAAGTATCCCTCAGCGCGTGATGCAGCTCTCCGTGTGAACTCTACGCCCGTCCCAGCACCTATCTTGCTTTTACACACGTACTTTGTAGCACCATTCAGCAGTGCTCCGCAACCACTCGACAAACTGCTAGCCACCATAAGAGGTGTCCCAGGTGCTGGCATGTCAAGTGTGTTGGATAAGAACATGCGGCCGAATAAGCTGGAACAGACATCTAAAAGCTCGCGTGTTCATTTCCTTCAAAGAATTACGAAGCTTCTTCCCGGGCGTCTCGGTGAAGTCCGGGCCCCCGGCAGCGTTAAGACGATCGCACAAGCTCGATCGTGGGGGACTGGTCGCATTGCATGGTCTCTACGGCGGGTGAGTATCTGATGGATCAGTGGATGCTACAAGCTAATGTTATACTTCATTTTGCAGCTTGCCTCACCATACGGAATTGGATTCATGGTCTTCGCATGGATGTCAGGCGACCTGTCTGCGTGATCATGAAGAGTCATGCATGCTACAATTTCCTTACTAAAATACATGTACGATAATGTTGCAGATAGTGTTGTATTATTATGCGGTATTCTGATGCGGGATGGAGACCCATCGCTGTCGCCATGCTTGCGAATTTTCTTGTTCACCTACGTCATGTTTCCGCCCCCCTTCGCCTTCTGGGCCTGGTCCTTGAATAGTATGAAGTACGCTATTATCACAAACACCTATCGCTTTCGCACTTCCCCATTGTCCACTACCCTGGATTTGACTTGCTACCCATTCCCTTACAAAAATGAGAAATTGGCCGATCATGAAAGAAATCACACAGCCTACTCCAATGGCGATGATAAAGCCCGAAACAGTGCCCTCACCGTATCTGCCCTGATCCAAGAAAGCATACACGTAGAATCTCTGGTCTACAGAAAGGCATCAGGACACGCTGTGACCTTTAAAAATACGTACCAGCGTATGTGATATATGCAACGCCAACATAAGCAGCAAGCATAACGACGACAAGGAGACAATGGCTCCATGGCATCATCGGCTCACGCCCTAAAAAGACAACGTCGACCATTGAGAACACCAAATTGAGGGCATGCACACTGAGGTTTGACCATGAGCTTTCTTGGGAGGTGTAGGCACCTTCAGCTAGAATTGACCAAAATATAATGGTCACGATGAGAGGCTGAAATATTGATGAAGTTAGCACGAGTAAAGCGGACTAAGTTGTACAAACATAGGTGTTTATTGTGCTGAAAAGCAAGTAATGCAAAAACTGCAGTGGTCGTGGGAATGTAGAACTGAGCCATGACCTGGGTTTCTGTTGATCGCTTAGAATATTATCTGGTGTATGGTTGGTGTTCTGAAACCGTCTTTCCCATTTTCGGTATTGCACACAGTAAGAAAAAGTGTGAACTGCTGAGATTGTGTGGTATGCCCAGACGCCCCAGTAGGACAGTATCGTACTAGAAAAAGAATCAATTAGACAGCACACATTTGGATGCAAGTATCTCCCTACAAGTAACTGAATTCCTTTGCTCCATCAAATACGTAGGACAAGACTAAGGTCACAAACGTATAGAGGGAAACAACTGCTCGCCAAGCACAGAGAGCGATCGGGGGAACCAAGTACGATGTCACAAAGCGGCATTGCGGATCGAAAGGTGTTGTCACGCCGAGCCACCGATACAAACTATTGGTGAAGCCCATCTTGCTTTGCACCACGGTATGCCGCTTCTACGCATCTTCTTTGCGGGAAGACGATTATGCAAACATGGCCCGGGCGTTTGGCCGATAGTGGAGATCCACGTGCTGCCTGCACGCTCCACGATAGCTCTCCTGAGCAATGCGCAATTAGACGCTCATCCTATCTACGCAGCATGTGCGCAGCGACCTCATCCGATGGGACCACCATGGTGTCCAGAAAGAGGGCCGAACAACCTGGTGAGGCTGTTCAGGACATCATCAGCAACCCCCCATTGGTACCGCTCACTAATCAATATCTCGAAGATCTCTCAAGGCGTATTCAATCCAAACCTGTGCCTTGGGAAGGGTATGCACGGGCCGAACTTGTTTCTCAGGATGAGCTTCGTATGATTCGCTCACTTGATGGAAAAGATGATGATGAAGTATCCAAGATCTTGAGCAAAGACAACGCGGCCCTTGGAGACAAATATGCTCACCTCTACATCAGGTTGCTGAACAAATTGACAAGAACAGACACGCTGCAGCAGATTCTTGTTCTCATGGGAAACCTCTTAAAGAATCATGATGAGCGTGTTGAAAGTTTCCTCAATGTGAAGAGTGCAGACAATAAGAGTGCTTGGCCGTGGCAACCTCTCGTACAGTACGTTTGACCTTTTTTATGAAAAGCTTGTGTCTTACCATTCGTAGATTACTGGAGGCACATGATGATTTCTGTCAACTCAAAGCTGCGCAATTCCTTACATTGTTTCTCGTCTACCCAGCGCCGTCATCTTCCGATGTCCCAGACTTCGTCCTTGGACGTCTATTATCTTTTATCTCGGCGCTCATTCAGTCTGCGGGTGGCAATACTAGCAACGGCGCCCCGCGAATAGGTGGTACGACACTAGCACCCCCTTCAGCACAAGCAGGATTTGCCGAAGGCAATGGCGCCGATGTCGGAATCCAGTTGCTGCAAGCATTGCTACGTTCTAGGCACTATCGATTGCTGGTGTGGGAGGACGAGGTTCATAAACAAGGGGACTTGAAAGAAGACCAATCTCAGACTGAGGGTGATCGCACAGCTATTCTGACGGGGCTACGAACAATCCTTCAGACTAGTCTAGTCCCTCGAGCTAGCTCCAGTGCAGGTAATTCCGGGACTTCGACACCTAACCCCTCTGGGCAAGCTCCGCAGTCTTCCGGGGCAACAACTCCGGCTGGTGGTGTGGGCGTTCAGATGATCTATCAAGTGGTCTTTTGTCTATGGCTATTGAGCTTTGATGAAGAGATTGCAAGTCAGCTTAATGTGTGAGTGAAAAGAGCTTGTGTTTCATTCGACTGACCCTTCCTTGTAGCAAATTTGGCTTTATCGCCATCGTTGCAGACGTTGCCCGCAATGCTGTCAAGGAAAAGGTGGTTCGAATCATCGTAGCGTTTATGCGCGTGAGTCAATTGTTCAGAGAAGTATGTACGGAGCTCAATTTCCCCTCAGAATCTCATAGAGAAAGCACCATCGGTTAATGAGTCGGCCATGCTAGGCTGCAAGACCCTACCACTTATGGAAGCCCTTTCTGTCCGGAAATGGAGTGATGAAGAAATCGTTCAAGATGTCGAATTTGTAAAAGGTGCTTTGAGTGAAAAACTCAAAGGCATGAGGTACGTTGGAGTTGCAATTGGCTTGGGCGAGCTGATCGTAAGATTACATTTGTAGTACATACGATCAATACATTTCCGAATTGGGCTCCGGGCGTCTGACATGGGATAACCCTGCGCACGTTTTGGATGAATTTTGGAAAGAAAACACTGCGCGGCTCTTGGAAGGATCTGCTAGCGAGGAGACTGGTGACCAGAGCGGACTGAATATGTTGCTTGGGTTAGTCAAAGATTCCGAGAACAAAGATGCAACTACACTTGCAGTCGCAAGCAACGATTTAAGTCGCATGCTGGGAGCATCGCCTGAGGGTGCGGTACGAAAGCGGATCGACCAACAGGGCGGCAAAACATACATCATGACCCTGTTGGAACATAGCGATGGGCAGGTCAAGTTCTACGCTCTCAACACCGTATCCAAACTTGTGTCAGCGAGCTGGCGAGGCTGAGGGAAGTCCACTAACAATGAGCTGTAATTACCAAACGATCAAGCAATGCTATAAAGTCATGAGATTCTTCATCCAATGCCTTTTCTGAACATGGACAAAATAAAAGAAACATACAACCCGGTCATGAAACAAGATCACGTAGCCATGGCAAGGAATGCATCTCTATCAGTGAGGCTTATATGACCTCGACGTCAAGTGTACATTGAGATCGAATGAACACATCAATGAAGTTCAACTTCTTTTGTACCGTCCACAGAACGGTAGATCATGATATGCACCACACTCGCATGTCATAATCGAGAGATTTTGCAGATTAGATAAGGTCTGCAACATCGTGAGGCATCTCTTGTACTTCCGTAGAGTAGAATTGCTCGATGTCACGGAGCATTCTTGTGTCCTCGGCGGTGACGAAATTGATTGCCACACCCTTACGACCGAAACGACCGCCACGTCCGATACGGTGGATATAGTTTTCACGGTTGGAGGGAAGGTCGTAGTTGATGACTAGAGAAACTTGTTGAACATCGATACCACGCGCCAACAAGTCTGTTGTGATGAGAACTCGCGAAGAGCCGGAGCGGAACTCCTTCATGATGACCTCGCGCTGTGCTTGATCCATATCGGCGTGCATGGCAGACACTGTGAACTCACGCGCATGCATCTTGTCTGTGAGCCAGTCTACCTTTCTGCGGGTGTTGCAGAAGATGACAGCCTGAGTGATTGTGACGGTCTCGTACAAGTCACACAGAGTGTCCAATTTCCATTCCTCCTTGTCGACATTGACGTAGAATTGCTTGATACCTTCCAAGGTCAACTCGTCGCGCTTGACGAGGATACGGACGGGATCGCGCATGAATTTCTTGGTGACTTCCAAAACCTCTTCAGGCATGGTAGCGGAGAAGAGGTTCACTTGAGTGTCTTGAGGAAGCAATTGGAAAATTTCATACATTTGGTCCTTGAACCCACGAGAAAGCATCTCATCGGCTTCATCAAGGCAGAACATCTTCAAGTGGTCGGTGCGGAATGCGCGACGGTTGATCATGTCGTACACACGGCCAGGTGTACCCACGACGACCTGAGCACCTTCTTGGAGCTTAGCCATGTCCTCACGGACAGCAGTGCCACCAATGCACGCGTGGCAAGAGATCTTCATGTAGTCTCCCAAAGCAATGACAACCTTTTGAATTTGTTGTGCAAGTTCACGAGTGGGTGCTAAGATCAGGGCCTGGACGTTCTTGTTAGAGGGGTCGATACGTTGCAAAATAGCAATAGAATATGTGGCCGTCTTACCGGTACCGGACTGAGCTTGGGCAATGACGTCGTGTCCCTTAATCACAGGAATGATAGCACGAGCTTGGATGGCTGATGGGTGCTCGAAACCGTAGGCGTAGACACCATGGAGAAGGTCAGGGTTCAAGTCCATGTTGTCAAAGTTGTCTGTGACAGTGTCCCAGTTGGAATCAATTTCGCCATCAGCGATTTGAAGATCATTTTGGGTTTCTTCTCTGGAAGAAGCAAGCAAGTCAGTATGAGTTAAGAAAACATTGGGACACAAGCCATGTCTGCTTTCGTCACGAAAGAGGATGGCATGAACAAAGTTGCCACTGCAAAATACTCACTTTGACATAATGGACAAAGAATTGAAATCTCAAGGAAATCGACGAGCTTTTGTCGATTTCTATCTCAAGATGTGTGTTTACTTTACTGTAGTGGTTGTGAGAGTCCTATTCCTTCAGGCTCTCAAAATACAACGGTGATGGTGATTTGTTAAGGAGGAGCAGCAAACCATCTTCTTGGATTTTCTCGCGCACACGCATAGCTGAATCTACTCTAAGGTCGGCGCCTCCTGCCTGGAATGAAAATTTGACTTTTTTTTCCACGCGGCACAAGTGCACTATGATACAGACACAACACGTGCCACATGCCATGTCTTTGGTGGCTTCAAATGATTGGTCTACCTCTAGCTACTTTACTTCCCGAATCTTCTCAAAGAAGAGCCTCGTTTACTTTAATCCCAATCTTTTTTTCTGTGCCTATTTCTGTGATCTATTTGGCTCATGTCAATGACGCTATGTGAAATGTTATTCCAGAAAGGCAGAGAAGAACACGTGCGTTGGAGAAAGAACACAATTCTGTGGAGATGGAGCTAGTCACGGTAGGTAGGTGAGCTGCACACGACTTCATCATAACGCCGCTATTATGGATAGGGGAAGAGGAAGGGGCCGTGGCAGAGGGGGAAGGTCGGGACGAGGAGGAAAAGGAAAGGGTATGTCTCCTGCAACGCAACGTCCGATTGATAAAAGTCACAGTAAAGACAAAGACAAAAGTGAGAATGGTACGAAGAACAGTAGTACATCACTCGACCCTGAGCTGGGAGACGAAAGAGGTCTGGAAGAGCTTTGCTTAATATGTGCTGAGCCTATAAAGCTATTTGCTGTCCCTCAATGCAACCACCGGACCTGTCATATTTGCGCTGTGCGCCTTCGTGCTCTGTACAAGAAGAAAGAATGTACCTTCTGTAAAGTGAGTAAGCAGTAACGGGCTTGTTGCTTTACTGATCCTTTTCAAAGGCAACAAGTGATACATTGATTCTATCATCGAATCCAGAGAAAGATTTCATGTCATTCTCTGGTGAAGATATTCCGTATAAGGATGATCGATTGAGCATCTATTTCGAGACGCAGCAAGCCCGCGATGAGACTCTCATTCTACTCCACTTCAATTGCCCTGAAGAATCCTGCGATTATGCCGGAAGTAGCTGGAAGGACTTGAAAAGTCACGCAAGTGCAGAACATGGACGATTTTTCTGGTAAGTCATTCATGTATTGTGGAAAGAGCAACAGTAACGTTGTCTGTACAGCGACCTGTGTATCCGACATAGCCATATTTTCGTTCATGAACAAACCCTCTATACTTCGCAAGAGCTTTCAAAACATATACAGCAAGCACACAAGCATTGTGACTTTTGCAAGCTGAACTTCTACTCAGATGATGAGCTGTATGTTCACATGCGAGATCGGCATGAGCAATGCTTTCTGTGCAAACGACACGAAGAGTTGCGCGATGAGTATCATCGAGATTACAATGCACTCGAGCGGCACTTTCGAAAGCAGCACTACCTGTGTGAGGCAAAAGAATGCTTGGAAAAAAAATTTGTTGTATTTGATTCGGAGATGGATTTCAAAGCACACCAGGTGGCGGAGCATGGCTCGGATCTTACAAGTCGCGAAAAGCGAGAAGCACTGAAATTCGCTGGCAATTTTCATTTCGAGCAAACCGGAAGCCAACATCGCTCCGACAATGAACATCGATCACAAGCGCGAGCAAGAAATGACAGTCGACGTTCCGAAAGCACAGCCAATCGCGATCCTCTTGGTGTGTCATCCTTAGCATCACGCAGCCACGTACCTGGATCAGGAGGATCTGCTGACCACCGCAGCCGTAGAGCAATGTTCGGCAACAACTTGTCTGGGAGTACTACGCCCACAAGCTCCACACCTCACGCGACTCCAGGTGCAGAGCGTGTTCAGCGACACCAAGCCTACATGGCTCGTGTTGCTGAGATTGTGCAACATTCTGAGGCCAAAATGCACTCGTTCCGATCGAATGTGCGAACATATCATGCTGGAGAGATGTCATCTGGCGACCTAGTCGATGCTATTCAGAGCATCATCACAGATCAGGGGCAAATGAATACTGTCATGAATGGATTAGTGGACCTCCTCGAGGAAGAAGACCAGAAACAAGATGTGTTAGCATCATGGACTGCCTCTCGTATAGAGCAAACCCACTTCCCATCCCTTGGAGGCACTAATGTTAATGAAGCCATACCCACACTAACCCGTGGTCAAGTGCGCAATGTGAAAAACCAGGCCACCGCGTCGAGTCGGAATGTGTGGGCGAATGTTGAGCGTGCTGCCGCTTCTGGAAGCGGATATCGTGGAATGAAGCCTGGACCAAGAAGTACGGCTAATCCTTCCAGTGCCAATAACTTCCCGTCGCTAGGGTCTGCTTCAAGAAACAGCAATATACCTGGGTCCGCAGCACATTCCTTCCGGGCAACAGCGGCTGCGCGTGCTAGTGTAACGCCATGGGCAGGGACAAGCTCACCTGCAGTACGGTCAACACCCTCCATCAGACCTTTTTCAGTCGAAGCCTCCTCGGATGCCGGTCGTTTGAACCAAACATCAGTGCAAAGTAACTCTTCTGCCTTTCCTTCGCTGCCCAAGAACGTAGATGCCGTGAGATTAGCAGAGCAGAAACGCATGCTTTTCGAGCACAAGCGAAAGCCTGGTAGTAGTCAGAATGCAAGTGGAAGGGGGACACCCAGTGGTCCAAGTGGCACTTCTACACCTACCGGTGCTTGGACATTTTCAGACGTCGGGCGCATTGACACGGATTCACCAGATACATTGGATGCAGACATGCTTGCAAATCGTTTGGATGATGCAGCCAGCATAGAAGGAGCGTCCACCCCAAAAGGGAAAAAGGGCAACAAGCAGAAGAAAGTGTTGGTTACTCTTGGTGGTCTGCCCCGAGGGTAACGATGACATACTATGTATTGTACAATCTAGGAGTTTCATTGCATTTGTCATATCAGGACAGTAACGAGTGAATTGCATGAATATGATGCAAATGTGATCAAAGTGGTTTACTTCGTCTTGTATGTTTGGATACCACCGCAGCGACGTAGTCTCTATAGTCTATGCTGTCGTGTGCACTAGCTCGCGCTTTGATTATTGTTGAACCCACCTCAGCTACAATGAGAGCCACAACAAGCGCCACCAAGACGCCAAGAATGGCACAAACGTCCTGAGCGCTCAAGGGTATACGGCCATGACGAAGTTTTCGGTTTCTTTCACGCCTTGCAAGTATTTCACGATCACCAGGCTCTATTTCTGACTCTTCTACTGTGTCTTGAGCAGCGATCCGAATTGTATGAACGTACCCTGGAGTAGTGATGCTATGTTTCACGGATAAGGTCTGGTTCCCAAGATGCAAATCGTAAGTACCATCGCTAATTTGGACGCGAACCTTGAACCCTTTGAAGTGATACTGGGGAACATACACAAGTGTCGTATTTGCCTCCTGTGCTTTCAGAGATTCGGCACGCAATGCGTCGGTGTCGGATATAGTGCCTATGTGCAGTGAATTCTTGTTCTCGGAATCCATGGCAGCTAGTTTGAACTCTAAAGGCGTATTGGTATACTTGAATTCAAAAATCCGCTGTTCTCTGTCCCATGTTGTCGTTAACGGGAAACCAGCCACCTTGACAGCGTAGGGGCGAATAATTGCTGTCAGTGCTCGTCCACCTCGATGCAGCGATTCTATGCTCCAATTCCGGTCTTTCGCAGGTGCTGTCGGTAGGTTTTCTTTGTCACGAGGAGCAATGTCGTTGTGCAGATCACTGGCTGATGGTTCGTTGCACAGAAAAGAAAAATCCTCCTTATTCCAGCCATCGCCAAACGCTACAGTGTTGTCCGGGTTATAGTTCCATAATGTGTAAGCAACTTGACTTTTCTCCATTGCTTCGATCAAGGCGTCATATAACTCAATATGCTTGACGTAGTCTCCTGTCCGAAGTGCACGTCCACCATTTATATCAAAAGGGATCCCCACCTCTCCTATGATGATGGGAACAGCCCCGAGTGAAGTTTTGGCGTTTTCTACAAGAGTAGCAATCTGCTTTGCATAATTCTTTTTGAGTCCCTCTTTACCAAAGTACAGAGCCATCGGTAGGAAAAGGCCGCGGCTCAAACCTTGCACATTGACACTCATTGCGCCGTGTACTTTCCCGAACAATACATTAAGGTCGTAGAAGTGTGGACTGTACACGAATCCTAATGGCCTAGAGGTGTCGATGAAGGTCTTTGTTGCATACTTTTGTTCGTAAGATGCCTTCATCAATTGGAATCGTTCTGCATCATCAAGCTTATTCACTGTATCTACGTGAGACCAGGGTGGCATAAACTCGTTTGGAATCGGTTCGACCAAGCATAACAAATGCCGATTCTTGCGACGGAGCCGTGCGATAAGACGCACAACAAATGGCGCATAAAAGTCACGATACCATTCTATTCGAGCTTTGTTCTTGCCTGGCCTAGGATCTCGCAGGAAGTAGTCATCCGCCAAGACGATTGGTTGATTCTTGTCACTGTCCCATTGCCATACACCATGTGCACGCCACACGCATTGTGACATACCTGCATCAGGTAGCCAAGCGGATTTCCCCAAGGGGTCAATCGTGCTGTAGTGTGTCCTTCGTGTAGGAAAAGGCCATGACTTCACGTAGAAAGGCACTTCTTGCTTGTAACCACTTGCAAGTGCGAAACTTTGGATAGGACTGGGGAAATGACCTATATGAAGATCGGTCTCATAGCACCATGAGTGCCAATCAGACAAGCCAACATATCCTCTGTGAGGTTCATTAATCAGATCAAAGCCAAGTAGAGCGTCTAAGTGACTGAGACGGTCAACCAATAGTCCAAAAGATTCAATAAATGACGATTGGAGATACTCTTGAATATTGATCATCTCTTGTTTCTCTCTCTGGTAGTGTGGAAGATTCATCTGCGATGCGAAGGTGCCCCCCGCCCAGAACAAAGTTGCCATTGTAGCAGCGGCTGCCTTCTGGTATCCTGAAGGCCACACAAATGCACCCACGGGCTCGGGCTTCCTCGAAGATTCCCAGTCGCCTGCGCTTGATGCGTTTTGCTCTTCTTCACCAAAGAGATTGTGGACAAAAGCTGCGCCTGTTGCTTTGAATGCCTCGATATCAAGACCAGCTTTAGCGAACGTCCATCCTGGTGCGCCGCTTCCTCCACTAAACCGACTCCAAACATCTTGATGTGCACAAATGATGACCTTAATACCATACTGATCCATCATGGTGATCAGTTTGACCAGGTATGTAACGTACTCCTCATCTACATCCACCTCAGCATTGGGACCACGATGTGAAAGGGACTCCCAAGTGACTAGCAGTCGCACAAGTGTGTGCCCCCAAGTCTTAATCTGAGTCAAGTGAAAAGGTGCCTGAAATGCTGCACAGTCAGAGACTCAAAAGGCAACGGTGAAACTTCACTACACACATCTTCGAGTGGGAAGGGTCTCCCAACAAATGAAACAGATTCATGATCAAAAAATCCATCTGCTAGATGGGACAGACCGTTTGGTTTCGTAGGGCTATATTGAAGAATAGATTAGTACTTGATCTCTAAGTTGAAGCGCTTTGCTCACAGCTTGCTGGCCGCACTAATGTTCACACCTCGCATCTGGAGGATGCGACCATATCCATCGACAAAGTGACGCCCGAAAGTGTTGATGTGCTTCGCACCGAGTGCACTGCTGGAGAGATCGGCTGCCTCATGTTGAGAGGCGTTCGTCATAGTCATGCATAAGGGTATACCTGAGGTCAGTGTTTGAACATTAACCAAATGTGAACATTCCAGAATTGCACCGTGCACCACCTCTGACACGCGGCACAGGTGACACGCCAGATCCGAGAACAACAAAGCGTCCTTCTTCACACGACGTGCAGTACTTGTCGCAAGCATTGCTGGAGCGACTTGTGACTCTTCCACTTCCCTTCAAATAATGTCCGGGGAGATGGGTTCTCGAAGCAGAGAGAGCTCTGGGGTCTCTTCTTTACAGCTTGTCCACTCTGAGATCAACGCAGTCACATCTGCTATACGGAAGCATGCTAGAAATACAGCCTCTTCTTCTTTTCTGGGCGCTGCTACCAGCTCATACTCCGCGGGAGGCGGTAGCGTCAGCAGCATCGGTGGACCAATTGCGGGTGGATCAAGTTCTGCTAGCCTCCTGAAGACCGCTGTGGTATCTGCTTCCTTATTTAAACATTCGTCAACTTCATTGGAGAACGGACAGTCCTCGGACGATCAGAAAACCGTTACTCATGAGGCCAACCCCAAGCATATCAACAATGAAGATCACCATAGGCTAGCTATTACGAAATATCGCACGAGATTACATTACACATACGCAGATGGCCGTCGAGATGACTCTACGAGCAGTTTATTAACAGGATTCACCATTTTACGGGCTCAGTTGAGAGATACGCCTAGTGAGTATAAGAGGGACATGCTTGAATATACTCACACTGTGTCTAGATCTCGAAAGCTTCCCTTTGCCATTGTTGGTCCACCCCTTCCTTCGTGTGATCCTATCCCCGCGGACTACAGGACCAGTCACTTCAATCGCACTGCAAGGGGTCCATCGCTTGATAAGTTACGGTATTATCAAGCTTCCCCGAGGAACAGGTGACGATGAAGTTTTTGCCTCGCGGCCTGAAACCAAGGATGGACAAATATACTTTCATCGATCGAGCACAAGATTGGCGATTGCAGAAATTGCCCATGCTGTGAGCCATTGCCGTTTTGAAGCCAGTGAAGCTGTTGCAGATGAATTGGTACTTCTTCGGATCCTTGCCGTGATGAGGGAGTTGATCTGTGGTGATGGTGCCACCGCTTTTACTGCTTCTGACAGCGACGACATTTTCCTTTCCGCCCCTCTGGCAAACTGCTTGGGCGATGAAAGCATCTGCGAGATGATGGAGACAGGTCTAAGCATGTGCTGTCAAATGCGCTTATCTGACCTTCTTCGTCGTACTGCCGAGCAGTCCATGACAACAATGGTCCGAGCTCTTTTCTCACGCCTCTCTGTGTTACCACTCTCTGCGGACGATGCACATTCCGCAGACCCTAATGTACCCAACCCGGAACCTGAACATGCGACATTGGCAGCAGACCCTGTTGGCGAAGATGCTGTAGAAGCTTACAAGGACAAGCGGCTGCGACGCATGACCATGCCTGATCCCGCCAGCCTTGACTTCCCTGCTGCTTCCGACATTCCACCCTCTGCCTTACAAGAACTCAAGGAGATTGGGGAGCAAGAGGAAGATGATGATGCAAAGACCGAATCTCAACTTACGTCCGAGAAGCCTAAAGGAAGTATAGCTGAACAAAGCCTTATGGAGCAAGCACCAGAACCAAGTCCCAGTGCCGCTCCTTTGCAAGGTCGATCAGCTGAATCAAGTAAAGAACAAGCTGAAATTCCCAATGAAAGCAGCGACGCGGAGTCTATGAATGCCATTCCAGTGGAAGTGCAACCATTCGGCCTGCCAGCAATCAAAGAGGTTCTGCGGGTTATAGTATCGCTTCTGGACCCTCATAACAGTCAGCATACTGATGCGATGCGACTGCTTGGATTGTCGATGCTTTGCTCCGTCTTTGAGGTAGCAGGGCACTCTATCGGACGTTTTCCATCGCTCCGGGCAATCATTCAGGATTCTGCTTGCAAACACCTCTTCCAGTTGATACGATCGGAAAATTCAACTGTCCTCACTTACGCTCTACGTACGACATCCGCATTGTGTGAGACGATGCGGGAACATCTAAAGCTGCAAAATGAGGTGTTTTTGACATTCCTTCTGGACCGCCTCGCACCCACTTTCCCTCTTGCATCTGAACCATGGAAGGAAGATATCCACCAGAGCGGTACCAATCGAAAGCCGCAATTGCTAGATAGTAAAGGTTTCAGCAGAACTTCGACGCCAGACCTTGTTTCACCCTCACCACCACCACCACCCCCGCTACCCAAGACATCCGGACGTTCTCCAGCACATGGGGAATCGCGTGAATTGATCATTGAGGCCTTCAACCTTTTCCTAAGTACACACATACCACGATTGGATGGTGTCGATCCCCTTGTGGAATTATGGATCAACTACGACTGTGACGTGGACTGTGAGAATATGTTCGAGAAAGTCATCCATTTTCTTTGCCGAAGTGTATACGCGGCCAATCCATTGCACCCCCAAATACAAGAAAGCATACAACTATTCTCGATTGATGTCATTCTCAATTTCGTCTCAAGCATGGCTGCAAGGCAAGAGAATGCGTCCGCTGGTTTGAATGTCGAGCACTGGTGGCCGGAAGGCCTGCCTTCAGCAGAGAATTTGGTCAAACAAAAACAAACAAAAGCTTCCATCTTGTTAGGTGCAGAAAAGTTCAACAATAAGCCCAAGGATGGACTCAAATATTTTGAAGAACAAGGCTTCATAGATACAACAGGCAGCGATGCGTCTAGAGATGTGAATTTTGCTCGTTTCCTAAAAGACTGTCCTAGATTGGACAAAAAGGTGCTGGGTGACTTCTTGTCTAGACCAGATAACGCTGGTATTCTAGATGCATTCTTGCGACTCTTTGACTTCTCAGGCACACCAATCGCTGAGGCAATGCGAGAGATGTTGGAGGCCTTCCGTCTTCCCGGGGAGTCTCAACAAATTTCTCGAATCACAGAGACCTTTGCAAAAATTTACTTTGCCTCGGACCCTTCCGGGATCAAGAGTGAAGATGCAGTCTATGTGTTGAGTTACTCGGTCATTATGCTCAATACGGATCTGCATAATCCGCAGAACAAGAGAAGAATGACCATTGATGACTACAGGCGCAACCTACGTGGAGTGAATGATAATACGGATTTCGAACCTGACTTCCTCGGATCCATTTATGATAGCATCCGGAGACGAGAGATAGTGATGCCAGAAGAGCACAAGGGTCAGCTTGGATTCGACTATACCTGGAAAGAGCTCTTGCGTCGATCGAGAAAAGCTGGCAACTTACTTTCTGCCCCCACCTTGCATTTCGATAAGGCAATTTTTGAAGCAAGTTGGCGTCCTGTCGTAGCAAGCATCGCATTTGCGTTCTCCACGTTCCGTGATGAGCATATTCTGGAAAGAGCTATTAGTGGCTTCCGCCAGTGCGCAGTGTTGGCAAGTCGATTTGGGATGCATGAGCTTTTCGACTACATGATACAGAGCCTTGCAGGCGCTACTGGTCTTCTTGATTCAAACGGAGTGGGGCAACTGACTAACAACTCTGTCGTTGAAGTAGAAAATCAAAAAATCACCATCAGCCCCCTCTCTGTCCAATTTGGAAGGAATTTCAAAGGCCAACTTGCTGCTGTCGTTCTATTTACCATTGCAAATGGTAATGGTAACGCGGTTCGAAAAGGTTGGCTGCCTATCTTTGAAATTTTCAAGAATTTGTTCATCAATTCACTGTTGTCAAGTTCCATCGCTCGTATGTACGAATTTGGGTCCGAAGAGGCCAAAAGCATCCCTTTGAAAGTGAAACGTCCTCCAGGCATTCCTACCCAAGATCCAAGGTCTCAAAGCGGCGCAGGCCTGTTCAGCACGATCTCCTCATACCTTCTCTCCCCGTATTCTGTCGAGAAGGAGCAAACAAGACCCGATGTGGCAGTCACAGAGGAAGCGGTAGAGTCGAGTTTGTGCACAGCAGATTGCGTTGGAAGTTGTCGCATTGAGGACTTGTATGCCGAACTGATGTTACTTCACCCAAAAGCTCGACACGCTGCTTTGAAAGCTCTGGAGGAATTGGCAAACAGATACACTGTAGAACGCCGTGCACAGCTCTTGTCCGATGCTCCACCTGGAAGCGTAGAAACAAGTTCTGGAAGATCGACACCTATACAAGGAATAACCAGTGGGGGACCATTACGCGCAGGCCAAGCGCTTCCGTATGATCCTTGCGCCGCTTTCGTTTTAGAGCTCGCCATAAATCTAGCAAGTTCTGCAGACACCTCCGAATCTAAGGATTCCTGGGTAATTCTGATTGATCACATCACAACTCTGATCACCTCCCCTACTGATTACCATCCTACGCAGCTCGAACGAGCAATTGTTGCGCTGCTCCGTTTGGCAATGTGCGTTTATGATGTCGAGGAAATCCATGATCAAGTGTACTTGGCATTGGACAGGCTGAACGGACTCCCTTCCGAAATTCGTTCTTCCGTTGCAGCTCAAGTAACCGCCGGCATTTGCGAGATTCTTATGGCTACTACGACATTTGCGCGTTCACAGACAGAGTGGTCGATTCTCTTTTCCCTTCTGTGGAATTATGGTAACACTCGCTCCGCTGCAGGGGCCAAGCATGCCTTCAAAGCTGTTCAAAGCATTGTCCGAAAAGATTCCCTTGTCTCTCCGGAAAACTTCAATGGTCTTGTCACAGTTTTGCGAGATTTTGCCATGCTTGCTGATCCCTCCCGACACGAAGTTAGTCTGCGTACAGAACCAAACCAGGCACGGATTACCATCACCGAGAAGAAATCACTGGAGGAGTTCCGAGAAGCTTGTCAAGAGCGTGGACCAGCTGCTGTAGAGACACTGGACTTGATCAGAATGGAAATTCCTCGTCTTTCGCAAAGTGCGGGCTCCATTGCTATTGATGACATTTGGAGGGTGTACTGGGAGCCTTTGATGAAAACCATGGCGCAGCAATGTGCGAATGGCCATCGCGGGACAAGGCAAGCGGCGCTCACCCACCTGCAAAGAACCCTGCTGGCTCCCGAAATTCTTTCGTTAGGTGACACACACTCTACACACGCACAAAAGAGAAGGATTGCGGAACACATATTCGAAGAGGTTCTTTTCCCAACTCTAGACGAGCTACTCAAGCCCGAAGTATTCCATTTGGACCCCGGCAACGAGAGTGGAAGCATGTTAGAGACTCGTATTCGAGCTTGCAACATTCTCTGCAAAGTGTATCTTCACTATCTACACTTCATATCGCAAGCATTCATTGACGGCGAGCCGGACGAAAAGTTCACGGCCCTGTGGTTGCACATCCTGGACTTCTTTGATCGTTTCATGCATTCAGGCAAAAGAGATCAATTGGTGAGTGTCATGAACGCGGAGTACCTAGAAGTAATGCTAACGCGTCTTTCCTGCAGATGGAGTCCACACCAGAGAATCTGAAGAACGTTTTGCTAGTCATGAATGCGTCTGGCGTTCTCTTGCCTGAGCAGAAAGAAGACGAAAATGCAGCAGATACTCGCACACCTGTTCAAAAACAATTCTTCCTTCAGACTTTTGAACGTATCCAGCCGTTCTTGCCCCATTTGCAGAATGAGTTGTTTCCAAAGCCATCGGCATAATGTGTATTCAAATAGCATGCAATCTAGTAGAAACATCTGATATGTACTGTCCGTGGTAAAAGACATTTTGTTACATGAGATCTTCATCATCATCTCCTTTCTCTGCCTGATCTAGGCGTTCTGAATTGTCTTGCTGTTCGGATTTCTGTGCAGCTACGAAGGCAGGCATAGTCCTACTAGCATCTGTTTGATTGGACGTATTGTTTGCTTGTTCCACTTGAGACATTGCATCCATGGGTTCTTTTGCCTGATTGGCGTTCTGGGAAGTGTGTTGTGCAGATGCATATGCGGCAATATAGGACGTGTCTGTGTTGAATTGTGCTTGCACGGAACGGCGAATCCGAAGCATCTCACGGAAAGTATCTTCGGACCCATGTTCAATCTCGAATGCATTCCATTTGGCCCAAAAGTCTTTCTCTGTCCTTGGGTCGCAGAACTGACTAGCATGAGCGAACAGGGCGCGGGAGCGGTCGATCTCGCCAAGCTTCTGTTCTAATTGCGCAAAACGAAGGCACATCTCGGCTGCCTGGCGATCGGGGAGTACCTCAATGGCACGCTCGTAGACGGGACGAGTGGCGGCCAACCCAAAGCTAGAAGCCACCTTAGCAACGTAAAAGACAAACATCTTTACAAAAAGAATCAGCAAAGCACTTCCAAACAATTTCATCTACTCACACTAAATTTATCCTTGCTGGGAACGCTTTCTGTTGCACGCTCGTAAATATTCATGGCTCGTTTTGCTAGACCATGCTCTTCTTCTAACTTCCCATACATGAGATAGAGAGGCCTACAAAACTTATCGGGGCACTTTTCTAGGGCTTGCTCGAATAAATCTCTAGCTCTCTCTAACTTGCTTGCGCCATATCGTTTGACAAATTTAGACAAATATATGTTCCAGAGCTCAAAGGTGACTGGATACGTAAATGCATCGATTCCACGCTCGTAGACCCGGAAAGCTTCCTCAAAGTAGTCGTGCTCCTCTAGGAAGCGCGCATAGTTGATGATAATTTGAGGCGTGGCAATCTTGAGTTCGATCATTCGATCATACATCTGTCGAGATCCATCGACAGATCCAATACTTTCCTCTAGGTCGATGTAGAATCCCCAAAGTTTGCTCGATTTAAATAGCCGCTTTTGGACAGGCAAGCTGTCGTCATGGAAGCTGATGGCCTTGACAGCTGCTGCAGTCTTGGGAGCGACAGTAGCACGAGCCATGATTCTTAGCGCCCCGTCAAAGTTTCCATGGCGGATCTCCATCTCTGCCCATTCGCACCAAACTTCCGCCAAGTCATCAACACGAGTGAAAGGCGTAGTTGTGGCCTTGTCAAGAACATCTCGTGCCGCATCAAGGTTGACCTTTCCTGTACTTCCTCCCTCTTCAAAGAACCTCGCAAAATTGATGTAGAGTTGATTATGATTTGCCGTGGCTTTTCTTGGGCTGATAGTCTCTATGGCCTTGTTGTACGTTTCTATTACTTTGTCATCATCCTGACCAAACAGTACCACCCTTTTCTCCCACTCTTGTACATCGCTAGGATTTCGTCGTAACAAAACGTCGTTGACGAGGAATGGTCTTCTTTCCATCAGATCTTCGAAGTCCTTCATCCGTTGATCGAGATTCTCTTCCTGCTCCGCCCTTTCATCGTCATCCATCTCCTCATCTTCGTTGAGTTCCTCCATGATATAGCCTAGAACGTTCTCACTAGTCTCTGCGTATGCGTCAAAAATTTGTGTAAAGTCTCTGACGGTCAGAACAGAGGCAATGCCCTCCTCAAAGATCTCCTTGGCTACATCTAAATCGCCTCGCCGAATCCAGTATGTCGCCAGTCCAGTCCATAACCGTCCAGCTTGATCGGAAAAGCGCTCCAGACCAAGCGTTTTCACAATGTGTTCTACTGGAATTTGAGAAGGCGACACTGCATCAAGGAGATCTGACGTTAGTGCTAGTGCTTTTGAGCCGAACGCCGAATCTTGTTCTTTCTCTAAACCAATTTCATCTGCGTACTTTTCACAAATCTGCAGCCAATCTGTAAAAAGTTGGAATGCACTTTTTCCTTCTGGCGAAACGTATTTTCCCTCTGTAGCATCTATTGCGAGCCTCAACAAAATTTTGGCCGCTTCAAGAGACCTTTTTGCTCGTGTATCTCGATCTTGTTTGCTGTCTTCATCTTCCTCATTCTCTTCGCTCTGTTGTCGCATTCTCTCCAAAAGAGAAACATATCGCTCCGTCAGGCTGGGATCTACCCTGAGATACCTTCTCCAGACCCGCAAACACGTTTCAGTCCCTCTTGTCTCTGCCCAACGTAGATAGCTTTTCCAAATGCGAAGGTGGAGAGAAGGCGTAAGAGTGCGAAGAGCTCTGTCGAAGGTCCTTCGCGTATGCGTATAGGACAATGTCGCTGGACAGGCTGGATGCATAAGAACAGTAAAGTACAGCAGCCAAATACGTGGCATCTGGCGAATGAAGTCAGAAGAGATCATCAACAAGGCGACATACTCACATTTGGCAAATACATCAGCGCCCTTTCAAACACACTTGCTAGGCTTTCCCACTCTCGATGACCTATGTGGCCATCTAAGCACCCTTGCTCATCGTCATCGGATGACCAATCCCATTGTTGACCTTCACTGTGACCTGTCCCTTCGAGCAGTGTGGGACCCGCTTCCAGTTTATCTCGACCAATCTTAATCTGTTTCTTCCAATAGGAGTCCAATCCGCCTTCCGGAATACCTAGAACGTATGTCATACGGTGCAATAGATATTCTTTCCATAACGTATAGCTGTTTGGAAAGACAGCGAGTGCTCTCTCGTATGCAAGCGTGATACGTCGCAAGGCCAAACGGTTGCTTGCAGAAGCGAGAGGACCCAGAAGAAGGACCTGAGCTGAGGACAGGTGAGAATCTGCGTCTGTATACAGCGATGTAGCATCATTTGGTTTATTGGACTTGACTACGTGGTGTATGTAGGTATTCCATGAGCGGATGTTTGACATATTCAGGAGGAGATCCTGCTCGAGAGCGACATCACCTGGGGAAATCAAAGTACCATCGTCGAGAGGATCCAAGGAAGGGTAGCAAAGGGGAAACATGGAGTAAATGTCTCCCGAAGTACTGCTTCCGCTGGGATCTTCCTTCTTTCTCCCATCTTCCTGAACCTTCACAGGTGACATGATGTTCGTACATGAAAATGGAAGACTTGTGAAGAGACGTGGATGGACCGTGCCTAAGACGCGAGTGTGTACATCACGTGAATACACGAGTTTTTGGCCTCAAGAAGAAGAGAGGCCTTCGCCTCCTTGCTTGGAGACACAGCACACAACATGATAGGCAGAGCGACGAGGAGCTCGAGACTGCTCAATAAATCAGGTGTACTGGAACCCCTAAGATGGAGAAGGACTCTATCCACATCCTTCACTAGATCCAACCGAACTGACACGCTGCCTACATATCTCCTGCTATCGCGCCCGCCAACGATTCTTCCCGCACCTACACCGTTTGAATCGGCGTACTATGCATACAACCGAAAGCTCCACAGAGCCCTATCGCAACCATTCGACAGAGATCTGTACTTCAAAAAAGGAAGCGCTGCTGAAACACAGTTCATCAAGGATGAGGCAGAACGCACAAAGCGCATGAAGGATGGAGAGGCTCCCGTCACAGTAACAGCAGTACAAGGTGCAGATACCTCAGAGCTCGAAACGGAGTCAGCAAATGAAGGATCAGAGGGGAATATGTACAAATCGCTTTCTAGAACAACAGAGGCGGATGTGAACGGAGATATCACAAGTATTGAACGGAATCTTGATCGAACACTGTTCCTTGTTGTCAAAGGCGGACAAGCTGGAAAGGAATGGACTATTCCTATGAAGGACGTGACCAAGTCTGGGCCAGAATCTCTACACAAAGAGGCCCCTGAAGCCCTTTATGAGCTACTTGGCCGAGATATGGATATCTGGATGATCACTAACTGGCCTGTGGGCGTGATTCAACCGCACAACGATGCGAAGAACGTGAGTGTCTGACAAGGAGAAGTCCAAAGAGTGCTCAGACTTTATTGCAGGCTTACGTGATGCGAGGACATCTTCTTGCAGGGCAACCTAAGAAAAGCTCTGACGGTATCGAATTTGCTTGGCTTACACAAGAAGAAATGGAGAAGAAGCTTCCGAGAACATTCATGGATGGCGTCAGAGATTTGCTTAGTGCGTGATGCATGTGGATTTACCAAGGCGATGTACAAATATTCAATCTAATTAACAATGGGCAACCCACGTTCATTGTCACTTCCTTACATGATTGTGGCGTGAAGAGGTGTGGGAGGAATATCGATGAATCTATGCCTTTATATATTCACTGTCGCTATGAACCACTGTCGCTATGAACCACTGTCGTATGAACCACTGTCGCTACAAACCACTCTTGCTATACCCGTTTTGTGACTGAACCTTACGAAGGAATCACAAATAAAGTCAGAATTTTTGTGAGTATGCCTGAACTTGCTGTCGATCCAAGGAAGGGCCTAGAGTTCGGTAGCATCTTCCAAAGTTTGTCTATTTTTTTGTGGCGCCATGTCTCAACTCTGATTCCACGAGTTGCGCCTGTCACGCTCCACATTTGCGGTGCCGCCCGCAAATCAACCTATCATACGTTTTCACACAACATCTCATGGAGGCCATTTGATATTTTGGTGAATGAGGTATCTCATTCAGAATACAGCAGCTAGCAAAGGGAGATCAGTTTTCAGTCACCAACGATCTATTGGGCTCAGGTGTCCAGATGGGGGAGCCTTTTCAAGGTAGTTCCACGAGCAATATGGGCAATGAGGCAACACATCAGGGACCTAGAGCTGTTGTGCGCACAGCTTGCCTCAATTGCCGCTCAGCGAAACGTCGCTGTGATGGTGTCACACCTATGTGTGGGCCATGTGCGGCCCGGGGGGTCGAAAAGGGCGGATGTCATTTCGTCACTTCCAAAAGAGGCGGCCCGCGATTCAAAGGTGTGAGTGGAAAAGATGCAGTGAAAGTCAAAGCGACCCGAGATTCGCTAAGAGAGATCAGCAAGTCTACAAGGACAAGTGGCAAGCACCAGCAAAAAGCGTCAAAGTCCTCAGACTCTCAGTACACCTCTCCCGATAGTAGTGACCACGCCATGTTGCGCAGCAACCTCGGGTCACCTTACGACGACCCCTTCTTCAACGTACAAATGTATTCTGGAGTACAAATGTCGTACCCGCAGGGCTCTTTGCAAGAGTTCATACAGCCATCGTCTTCTGATACACAAGCACAAGTCTACTCCTCTGCATATCCACAGAATGTTTCTCCATCATATTCTTCTATGCTTTCCGTGGATTCGACAATTTTGCATCCTGAACGACATGCACACCAAATGCTTTCATACCATTCAGCTCCACAAATTAATTCGCAAGAGGACCACCATTCTAGTGGAAATTCGACAAGTTCTTCCAGCGTTGCACCCGGATCGAATGAGTACCACCAGCCTTTTGCAGATCCATCAGCAAGTGCATCGAACGATAGAAGTTTATTCTCGTTTGCTGGTGTGGGTATGTGGAATAATGTACAACAACACCTCACAGAAGCAGAACAGGAGAGCTATTCCGATTTTCTTCGTCGTCTAGATTCGCTTCCGAAGACAGGATTCGTTGATACATCGTCTACTCCATGCAACCCTATGGATGTCTTTATGGAGTGGGAAGGAGCAACTATTGGAGGAAATATGCAAGGAAATGAGCAAAGTGTCAGAATATTGTGAGTCATTGTCTGCTGGTGGTGATAAGGCTGACAGAATTCTTGCAGTCTGTCGGAATACTATGAACTGGTGTATCCCGCCTGTCCAGTGCTTCCATCCTCCGAAGTACTCCCGTCACTTGCATTTTTCTTCTCTGGAATGCAACCATGTGGGCTATTTGCAGCCCTTTGTGCAGTTGTTTGTCTCCATTTGCCACGAGAAGAAGCTTGCAAAACCCTCAAGGCCAATCATGATTCGACGCAAACATACGAAGGGGCTCGAAACGGGCTTTCAACAAACGGGGAAGTACTTTCTGTAGGCGACTCCTCTGAAGATATAGCAGCATACCACGTCCGATCTGCAGAGCTCCTCATACACCGATGGGAGCAGAATCAAGATACATGTTTCAGAGATCCTACAGCCGTCAATCTTGCCGGAGATCTTGATCGAGAGTTAATTGCCATCGAGAAAGGAGCCACTCATGTCCTCCTATGTCACTACTACTATGGGACTCATAAGCCCGTGGGACACCAGCGAGCATATAAACATGCGATACAGGCATGGAAAGAGGTGCAAAAGGTGGATATTAGTGGTGAGTCATGGCAAGATGATACTCTAGAAAGAACGAACTCTTCTCGCCCCTTCGCTAAACACATCAAGATGGAATGGGTAAAGCGCGTGCGATGGTGTAGCTATACGGCTGCAAGTGTAATGAGCTGCACAGGAGGTTTCGAGCCTTTCGATCCACCTGCAGGGGGGGAAATGAAGCTCTATTCGATGCCATCACTCGAGTCTGATCCAAACGCCTGGTCCGTCTTTGCTCGTGGCGCACAAAATGTCTCCAAATGTTATCGGCTCTTGTACGAGCTTGATCGGCTACGGCATCGCGCTGCGGAAACATCTGTCGGTGTGCTGGAAGCACAACAAATTCATTTGGAGAGGCAAGCAATTTTCAACGCAATGCTAAAATTGGATGCGGGAATCGTCGACTACATGACCAATGACCCCATCTGGACTCAACAGCATGCAAACGGCCAATCAGAAAACGCAGCAGCGAAGACCTCCGATCGAGAACTAGCATGCGCTCTACAGACTACTGGCCGACTAATGACTTCGGGCGCCACCATCCTGCTGCATCGAGCGCAAGCCTTCGCAAACGCGCTTGTATTCATGAACCCGCAGTGTGGTATTCCAGAAGCGAGCAGACCGGCCGAGCACAAGACCATCGACCCGATTGTGCACCTTTCCGTCGAAGTGAAGTTGTCTGATGACGCCAAGGGAACAGGCCGACAGCATCAGTCGGAATCCAAAGAATCCCCAAGCGAGGTGACTCACCCGAAGTTGTCTGGAACACGTGGTACATCTCTTTTGACTGACAAGTATGCTGGTGGACCTTTCGAGCCTCATCATTCAATTGAAAGATGTCGTATTGCCTCAAACAGTATAGCAGGGACTTTGTGGAACGTACTCCAAGACGAGTGCCCTATCGTACGACTGCCCCCCTTCAGCGCATGCAGCTATGTTTTGGGGGCTTATGCTATGCTTATGTTAACTCTCCTCACACAAATTCGTGGGGAAATCGCATTACATCAGCATAGCAAAGGCAGTCCTGCCTATATTAGACATCTTCAGTCGCTCCAACAGCATGTGGATGAGCAAAGAGCGCCCGTGCATCAAATCATAGCCACATTAAATAAGTTTTCCTACGTATGGGCTCGAGCTCGAGAGTACAAGGATGAGGTTTCCACATTGCTGGAAGCCAATAAGACTCTGACGTAACTCTTGTTTGTTGTATTGTATGTTTCTTACCATAATTCATACTTGTAAACACCGAGCGCGACTTTAGCGGCGAATTCTAGAAGATTTGTTGTTTGTTGTCACCACCACTGGCCAACTCCATCCAGAATGGCGCCAAACTCTTCCATCATCCTCTGTCGTCACTCACAGGCGGAGCACAATGTAGACCTAGACTACAGTAGTAGGTTTCAACGAGCAATGTGAATGGTCATTCATGCTGAACGACCACACAGTCCCTGATGCTCCACTTACGGCATTGGGCAAGAAGCAGTCCGCTGCGCTTGCACCTCAGATCCCCGAACTGCAGAACTCTGTCGATGTGATCATATCCTCGGCCCTGAAACGCACATTGCAGTCCACAAAGCTAGGCTGGGGACCTGCCGTCGATCGACTGGGTATCGGCAATGTGATCTGCTTGCCTCAAGCGCAAGGTAGGTGGGCAAAACGAGATGCTTGTCTTCTTGCTGAAGTGGGTTTGTGATTCTAGAGTGCAATGCATTCCCGTGTGACACGGGTAGCCCAAGAGAAGTGCTGGAAAAGGATCCTGAGCTTCAAGGATTTAATTTGGAGCTGCTGACACCTGATTGGACCTCAAAGAAAGGCTTCTTTGGTACGTTCCGCCACCGTTGCTGAGGAAATCTGACAAAGTACTTTCAGCTCCGGATCCTGCCTCTATTGCAAACAGAGCAAGATGGGTTCGTCAGTATTTGCGTGATCGTCCAGAGAAGACGATTGTTCTCGTTGCACACGGAGACATCCTTCGACAAATTACCAGCAGCGCCAACGGCCCGAGCGTATACCAATGGAAAAATGCGGAAGTACGCCGCTTCGAGTTTGATCCAAAGTACGTCGACACACCTGACTGTTTCCTTTACCAGACGGAGAACGTCGCTGTCGCCAGTGGTTATGAGGCCACATCTACCGAGATGGACATTCTGTCTCACGCATAGAGAGAATGAAGAGCACTACGACGACCTCTCCAAGGCGTATGCTGTCAATTCTTTAGCGAGCATTTTTAGAAGCTGATGCAATAGAATGATCATGGTTATCTTGTAGGATGAATTTATCGATTATTCAAACACATGAATATTCGCCTCTCTAAATTTACAGAAGGTATGAACTGGATGGAGGTCACACTCGGAATCGAAGCTGGACATTTGAGGATGGAAAGGTTTGGTGTGATTCGACGCCTTTCAGCAGATGCAATGCTTCTTTGCCATTTAGTAACCTTTGTACGCTCTAGCACGTTCTATAGAGCACTCAGACAAAAAGAGAAGAGCGATTCATCCCCGTGCTTACCACATAGTTGGTGTACTTTGACACCGCTTTTACTGCCCTTGAGAAACACTGAATTGCGTCGAACTGTCCGTATGATGATGTCGCGCTGGTCGTCATTCACTGTGGTGATGAGCTACGACAGGCATATCAGACGAAAATACATGCTAGCATGTGCTCACCTGTGTGATGATCTGCAACCCCGAAGCGGAGTTGGCCACCTCCACAAGAACCGGTCGGAAGTTTGGTTGAGTAGAGTCCTGCACCGATGAGCTTGCACTTTGCGGGTCGGTCTCACACAGAGCGTTGACATAGCCATTCAAAAAAACTACATCCTTGGACTTCAATGCGCTCATGATGGCTTTTTGTCCTATACCATTTGTGAGACGTTGTACTGCTTAGACTTACCTCCTTACCATATTGTAACAAACTCAGCCTGATGGGATCTTGTAGTAGCTTATCCAGTGCGCAACGGAATGTTTTTCTGTATTCGGATAGATGAGATTGTCTACATATTCAGCAAAAGACTCACCCGCAACTGTGCTCAATAATGTGCTACCGCAAATAATAATACAGTGAGTATTCACGGCAAGTGTGCAAGATAGACACACCTGTGCTACCCAGACACCCCATTGGTTCGCAGCACATATGCAGAGCTGATCCATTATTTCGTTTAAGCATTCGCTCTAGAATCTGTGTCAGAACTGCAGATGGAGAGACTTCGGCTTTACTTTCTCCGTATCATCAGCGCTTTCGAAGATGTTCTGACACACAATACTTCCGGTTTCTTGCATAGCCGCCTGTGCCCACTTTCCCCGCATTGCATCGTTGATAGCTTGATAGATATCCTTACGAATGCTTTTGTCCGACCAGCGGGCCTGCAAGCGACATCAGATGACACAGGAATGTTCATACAAAATATACCTCAAGAATTCTTTGCCACTAGCACAAAGCATCAGTGTAGTGCCAGACAAAGAAAAATTACCCACAACATGAATGGAATAACGGCATGTCAAAGACTGCTCTACGTCACTAGCAATGAGCTCTTTGACTATCGTCGCCTTGATGCCTTCTCCAAGTCCCAGAATCTACAAATGTCTTGTGAAAATACTTTAAAGACAGCACTGTGGTCCGCACCATTTGAACTACATGGCACCCGAATTGGGACGCACAGAGTCGAGAAAAGTGTCCTTTTAGCCTCCATGCTACTTCCTCATCTACAGAGACTAAACTTCATTAAACCTTGATGAATACAATTCATATTGCCAACACTCACTCGCCCTTTGAACCAAGAAATTTCCATGTTTGTCCTCTGCCAGCTCCACAAAATGGGGCATCATTGCTCCAAGGATTTCCCTACGCCGCGCAGGTTGACCAGATTTGAGCTGGTGCTGAAGGGCGATGCTAGATTCTTGACCCTTTCCTGATAGGATACGTATGACCAAAGATTTTGCTGGGAGAATATCCTCTTGTTTTGTAGGCTTTGGTTCCCTTGCCGGTTGTATCTAGCGAGTGCTGTTTGGTAAGGACAACTTTCGATGTGCTTGATGACACTAACATTGGAGGTCTCACGGTTTACAGGGATAGCATCTGATGCAAGTGAATTACTTGCTGTGCTGCGTAAATTCAGCGTCGACTGAAAACGCAAACTTGAATGTAGCAATGGTTCGCTTGCCATCGAGGGATTTTCATTGCCACTATCCTTGATGACACGCTTCTTTGCAGATAACGTAAACACTCATGATCCGATCACATTAGCCTCGCTTCAACTCACGGTAATAAATGAGGCGTCACTTTCCTCTGTAATTTTGTTACAACCGCCAGACATAAATGAAGAGCGTGTGCCTCTGACTGGCAAGTCTCGAGCAATAGATCCAATATTGATATTGGTACAATTGCAATCTTTTGCCATCTGTCCAATAGTATCTTTTGTCTGAAAGTCAGGCTTAATTCTATCATCTCGTACTTTCTGAGAATCAAAACAAGATCCTATGGAGTCCTCTTGGGATACCATCTCTAGATTCGGAACATGAGTGTAAGCATCCATTGTTATACCTTTTCCTTCGTGCACATCTTCGTGCATATGCTCGAAATCATGTATGGAAGCAAGTTTGGAGACATTTCGGCGCTGAACATGGCTGGGAGATGTTATAGTCTCTTTGTTTGCTGCTGTACGAAGCTCCATGATGCGGGCTTCCAGATGCTCAACTCGACGCTTCTGACGTTCAAGTTCGTACAGGAGCTTAAAAAAAAGATTAGGCTAATGTGCACTGTAGGCCCATTCAGCACTTACTAAGGTCTCGTCATGCCAGGACTGAAAAGAATGTCTGTCGGGCTCTGAGTTCAGCAGAAGTTGAGTAGTGATGGGCACCAATTGTTGGGAAAGCTGCAACAAAAGAAGTTAGCCTTAACGATAAATAATCACACTGCTTCACATTTAATTTTTCCAGAACATCTGCGGCTTCTTGGAGCTTTTGCGTTTGAATCGACGCAGATTGTATATTGGAATGAATAGAATGAAAATCATCTGTTACCTCTTTGTATACGAGATTTGCCTTGTTCGTGTTAATGAATGAGCCTTGTTCTGAAGGAATGCTCAAAGCAGTTTGGAAGGTTTTGCACTGAAAATTCCGTCCACCCATCTCCACGGATGATTCTGATGATGGCATACTTGCATTTGTAGATTGGTTCCATAAATTGCTCACGTAATCAGTGCCAGAAGGGGATCCTATTATCAGACTAGGTTCAGCTGATGCACTGTGCTCTGCTGTAGTACGAGAAGTTGGAGGGTCGCTTAAGAAACTTCTTTCTGAACTCTGTTTCCCGATAGGATTGCTACAAAAGTTATTTTTCTGGATGACTTCATCGCGAGAGCATGATATGCTTTCTGTCGGAGCGTTGTTGCCTACTTCAAGAGGTACACAGCGCGAAGGATCCGCCATGGTGTTTTCGAGAAGCCTGATCACAATTTAGTATGAGTGGTATATCGATCAAAAAATTCGGGACGTCTGCAAATGGTGTTTGTGAAGAAACAAGAGCGGTGCTCAAAACAAGAGATGAAAACGAAGTGAGCTTGTACTCGATTAATAGGTGGTCAGCCGTGGCATGGGCAAGTCAAGACACGGCCAACAATAAATTTCTTCACACGGGAGTGCTCTGTACTCGAATTTACTCAGAAAAGGTCATCTGTGGATGGGACACTGTTCCCGATGCACTTAGTGAGCCACTTGCCAACGGAGTTCATTTGCAATTCGATCCGCGTAGTTTTCAGTCATGATTGCATTGTCAGCTTACACAACGAACTACAAAGAGGTATAATCTATGAATGCCTCGTGGCCCATATTTCGAGAAACAGCAGCCTCAACAATGATGCGTTGGCAACGGTCGGATAGGGGGTAAGATTGCTCCGCTGGAGAGGATACATGGGCGTGCCCGACTTCGAGAGATGATTTCTCTTCGCCGTTATCTAGCCATCGGTTCTGCTGAAGAACTGCATCTTTGTGGCTGTACTTGCACGGCTTTCGATGCTCTCTCTTCTGCTGATCTAGACCCAAGCGCGTGGCTTGCTCATCCAATGACAAGGAAAATGTCGCAGCAACGTCGTGATCTTCGTCATCGTACGGGAATAGACCCTGTTCATAGTCATCCACATTCTCATGTGTCTTGCTTTGCGGGCTCGAGTCAATGCTATCGTTTTGCTGGTCATCGTGCCATGCAAAGGATTCGTCGTCCTCTACGTCATAGTGAAGCGCGCCTGAATCCTCAAGACTTGTCTCAGATGAGCTTAGGTCTGGACAGCTTTCCAAGCCGGCTTTAGCCATATAGCAAGTCAGTTCTGTCAATTTCGACGAGCTCATACCACACGCGCAAACCACTTCGCTCTTGTCCCGAGAAAGGAGCGTCCGCGCCACTCGAAGCGGGAGAACATTCATGTCGTCCGTACTCTTGGACAGTACCTTGCGAATATGTACATTTGCGCCGAGATCATTTGCCATGCTAGACAGCACTCGAAGGCTTGCTTGCATCTCTAGCAAGCAGATGCCGATACATTTGCCATCGTCCAAGACACCGATCTCATACGTGCACTGCCCACCGCCTTGGAGGAGGCGCCACTTGAGCTGTGTCAGCAGTCGATCGTAGCGATGTCGTGTTGGTGGCAAAATCCGCAGCTTATACTCGAGATTACCAATCGTATCGGGCTCGGGAGCTAAATGGGTTTGGAGACATACAGTAGAATCGCTATCCTTTGTGTCGGCACCGTCGGCTACTGTCATACTTTCAAGATCCAAATCTACATCCAGCGCGAAGAAACCATCCGCGGATGGCTCTCGATCGTCTACTGTTGAACCATTTCGGACCTCGACCTGTCTGTCTGCGCAAGCTGGTGGATTTTTGTCAGGAGGCGTCGCAGTGCTGCTCTGACTACTGCGTGAGCTGTTTGTGTGTCTCGCAGCTGCAGTCCAGGGCGACGGGACCCTGCAGACGAAAGTCAGTTGAATCATTTATATTGTGGGACAAGCACATACCTTGGGCTCTCTGATGTTCGTTCGCCAAATATCATAATGGCCTTTCTTAGTAATAGTTATATGGAGATCGTCTTCTGATCGAACTTGCTATTCCGAACAGTGCTAATCGGTCTATCATTATCGGCGCCTTACAGGCAGAAGGAAGTGCGTGTCTTCGGTAGATAGGAGATGAAAGAGTAAGTTTACTCAGAAAGCAAGAATGAACGCTGTGTTGGTTGCGCTCAACCTCCGAGTCATTCATGGATCTCCGCCTCTTGTGTCTCGACGCGCCGCGATTGTTGTGAAATGGAGGCGACGTGAGCTAGAACTGACGTTGGTGCGCTAATGCACGAGAAAAAAATCTCCTTTCCTCCTTCTCAGGACCACTCCGCTGTCTTCAAAGCCGTGGTAGTGCCATGGTTGGCGAAGCAGACTCCGACCCTCTGGAAGTCGTCTCTCCTAGTACTTCCATCGTGCATAGCCGTGAAAAGGTCCAGCTCTGCTATGAAATAGTGTTGGACAATTTTGGTGGGCTGGCGGCGGTGAGTAGATCTCGGTGCTCCCAGCTGTTCCTTGGCTAACAAACTTTTTCAGCGTGTAGCTCTCATCCTGCTGCAACGGGGTCGCTTGACACTTCGTGAAATTTGTCGTTTCCTTGCCAATCCCACTTTGCACGCACCTACCGGCTATATTGATGGAGACGATACTAACACAGACGATGCACACCTGCTGAATGGAAGCTCATCGGTTTCCACACAAGGACCCATCAAGTCCCAAAGACTCATTCAGCAAGCGCTCTTCATTCTCATCCAGCACAATGTATGTTGGTTTGCTTCGTCAAACCCTGACGGGACTCTCGTGGAGCAAAACGACAATGAAGATGCTCTGCTTGGTACCGAGTATTTTCAGATGAATGTGGACAGTATCATTCCGCGATTGCGATACGGAGCCTATCTTGAGATCGCTGAACAAACATTCAATGAAGTGGTACGTAGAGTCTTGTTATTCCATTTGAAGCTCATTTCATGACTTTTATAGGGTCGGGACATCATCGATGAAGTTCTCAAGAGTGGCAAGGTTCTAGTTGCAGACGTGATTGATAAACTTGGTGGTCCCGAGTCGCTTCGTGAAAATCACCAACGTAAGTGACACTCCCATTTGCGTTTCTACTCGTTGATTATCATGTACAGGACGTACTGTTGTGACTACTGTTTTGACAGACTTGCTGTACGAGGCATATGTGAAGCCATGTTCGCGAGAACAACAAACATCTCATCGGGACTGGAGAATTCATTTTGAATCGAAAATTATGAAGACAAAAAGATCCACAATTGGTCGCAAGGAGCAACTGGAAATCGCCAGACAAGCACGAGACAAGACACTTGAACAAGAGAACAAGGTGTGGTGGTGTGACAACAAACGATTCGGCTTCATCCCTTTGACGAAGCGCAAAGCAAATGGAAAAATTAAGGCGGCCTCGTCCAAGAAGTCGCGTACTTCCAATGGCAAAACCCGAAAAAGCACGTTAGTGCCTGAACTGAGTGACTCGGAAGACGATGATGATCAGAGACGACGAGACCTCCAGATAGACGTATGTATGGCAAGATCGACTTTTCTCACTCTAACACCTCTTGCAGCCCAATATCATACTGATGATCAACACTTCACGCTTCGATATCCATCTACGCGATCAGGTGAGTGCTACGTAGGATCGGATTTGCCTAAGTTCACCTCGACACTTCAGATCATGATCGATGCTGTTGACTCGCGTTACAACGAGACTGTTGCTGGAGTGATGCAGTGCATGCTGCAACATTGCGCTCATGTGCAAAGCCCCGAGTTTGGCGTGCCAAATGTAAATGCAACTTCGTCCCGTAAGTATCATACGTATCGATCTTGTCTATTTCTCATCTCTTTGCCCCAGCTTCATTCCACATCAATACCATAAAGTCGGAGCTTCCTTCTGAGCTTGTTCTCAAGAGGGCATTTGATCGAGATGCAATCAAAAAACATGTCGGAAGCGATGTCACTCAATCGACGTTGTTAGAAGAGGTAGCAAGAGTACTGATGGGCTCAGGCGATACGTCTAGAACGGGACTGAGCAAGCGCTTTGTCTCGCCGGCCCTTCAGACTAGCACATCTCTCTCTTCCGCACGCCCTACCACACTTCAAATTCAATATCGAAATGCTGCTCGTGCTCTTCGTCAGCAAATCTTACACAACGTAGTGATCGCAAAATTCGAATCATCTGGCATCAGAGTCATAGCCGTGCTGAGCGAGATGGGGAAATTGGACGAGAAACAAGTGAGCTTGGCATGCCCTTTGACTGAATCTTCCTCATCATTGCTCTCTAGATCTCCAAACTTTGTCTCATGGCAATCAGCGAGACACGTGATGTATGTGCTCGACTCTTTGCGGCAGGTCTACTTTCCCTCCAAGAGGTGCCCAAAAGCAGTGACAGAACGGCAGCTCGCACATTCTTCTTGTGGTACGTCGATACTCGAAAATGCAATGCTTGGCTCGCAAACCATCTTTACAAAACTCTCTCGAGGATAGCGCAAAGGAGAAGATACGAGTATCTTCGGGAGAAAGACCTCATCAACAAATCTCAACGCACTGACGTGGCTAATGATGAATCGATGATGCGAGAAGTGGAGCGCATTCGTCTGCAGCGTGTCCGAGACACTATCAACACCCTCACTTTAGCTGAGCAACGAACATGGCGAGATTTACTTGTGGTGACTACACTTCCTGATTAGCACTTATCAATTGTACTGTACCTAGCAATGCTTTCCGAATAACACTTTCTCCCACCCAGTATAAATAACTACGTCAGGTATGCACGGGTGCAATATGCGCTTCTCGACGCATGCTTACCAAAGATTCATGGCTCTGCAGTCTGTGCGCTGCACGTCCTGCAGGGCCCGGCGCAGTAGCGTCAAGATGACATGATCTTCTTCGAAATGCAAGCTCGCTCCACTTGTCGAGTAGGCAGACGAAGATCCGATGAACCGTGCAATTGTTGACAAAGAATGCATTTTAAACTTGTCTGAATCTATCTCTGAATATTGTGAAGACGTTATCAGCCCTCTGTCGTAAAGAAAGTTGCCTAGCAATTTGTGCTTTCTTAGAAAGCCCATTACCTTCATGACGCCCTCACACACGAATGATGGCAGTGCATTGCAACCTGTCACTGGCTTCTTGCAAACATTTGCAGGCCCTGCGTACAAATCTTCCATCTATCTGGCTAGGAAAGCGTGCTTAACGCTATTCAATAAGTTAAATCAACCAGAAGCACAAGGCTTGCTGCAGATTACTGAACAGGATGGTTCCGTCCAACGATTCGGAGACCCTGTCAGCAAGCGGTCCTTCCAGAGCAATGATGCTTCAGTAAAACCTTTGCGAAAAGGTGACCCCCAATTGCAAAAGGCGTTTGCCCATATTGAAATCAAGGACGATATTTTCTGGATCCGCTTAGCACTCGGGAACGATCTGGGCTTTGCGGAAAGCTTTATGCTTGCAGAGATACAAACATCGGATCTTCATAGCTGTTTCAAAGTGCGTCAGAACTTTCATCCATATGTCTTCCTTAGGTGCTGACAAACATTCTCTAGCTTTTTATCGACAATCGTGCAATTCTTTCCGATTTTAGCTTTGGCATTGTATCCAAGATCACATCTTCCGTTCAGAGTCTTTTGAATCGCAGATATGCAAACACTAAGGCAGGGAGCTTAAGAAACATTGGAGCACACTACGACATTTCCAACCAGATGTACGAAGCTTTTCTAAGCAACGACATGACTTATAGTTGCGCCGTATTTCCCACATTAGATGCTGATATTACAGGTCCTCTTTTGGCATCAGTACAACATAGAAGCCGCGAAAATAATCCTGAAGCACCTGAAACAAATGGTCATAGTCTCACGAATGGGGCTAGATCGGAAAGTGGTAGATTGCGACCGCTACGATATGAATCAAGGGCACAGACACCGAATGGTATACAACAAAATTCGCAGCTGAATGGCGCTAATGAAAATAATTACCATGCGTTATCGGGAGCGCCCCTTAATGTACCAGATGAATTAGAGGATGGACAGCTTCGAAAGATTCATCTGCATCTAGATCGTGCCTCGCTTCATTCTCAACACCGAGTGCTTGAGATTGGAACAGGATGGGGCTCTCTGGCCATTGAAGCGGTGAAATCTAGTGGTTGCAGAATCGACAGTCTGACACTCAGCGTAGAACAAAAAATTCTAGCCGAAAAACGGATTGCAAACGCCGGTCTTACAGATCGCATTAAGGTGCATCTCATGGATTACCGTGACATGCCTCATCAATGGACAGATCAATTTGATCGTGTAATCTCCATTGAGATGATCGAAGCCGTTGGGATTGAATTTCTTCCGACATTCTTCGCCAGTATTGATCGCGTCTTAAGGAGGAAAGGGGGGGTATGTGTTCTGCAAGCCATCACGATGCCAGAGGAGCGTTTTGAAGCGTACGTAGACTCCGTGGACTTCATCAAGAAATGGATTTTCCCAGGTGGTGTTCTACCTAGCGTTACATCACTCATTAGCGCTGCAACAAACAGTAGCCAGGGATCTTTAATACTGGACTCAGTTAATAGCATTGGCCCTCACTACGCTCGTACGCTGCGAGAATGGCGAGACCGCTTTGAAAAGAACTTCGATGATCGCATCGCGCCGGCGCTACTTCGAGACCATGGTGAGATAAAATCATTACCATTTGATGAACAAAAAAAGCAAATACAAATTTTCAAGCGAAAATGGTTGTGTAAGTACAAATGTAGTGACCCTTGCCAATGTGCTTAATTTGTTTCTAGACTACTTCATATACTGTGAAGTTGGTTTCACGGAGCGAGTCATAGGGAACCACATACTAAGCTTCACTCGTTCTGGGAACAAGACATTGCCCGTCTGTTGTATTTAAAGAAGTCATACTACATAGAACTGATCTACTAAAGAGTGTCGCCGAGAATTCAGTCACTAAGGTGATTTTCAAGGATGGAGTTGAACACGATCCCAACGCACCAGAGGCCTCTGGCTCTTCTGTGTGCTAGATAAAACTACGTTCGAAGTGGGAACATTCTATACCTTGGCAGAGCAGGTCCTTGTCAGGAGCCACGTGAGCGTGTGTTCCTAGGTTGGCTTGAACGTTATTCATTGGGAATCGACATGTTTTGTGCACGGACGTGAGCGTACGTGGAACGAACGTGTTTTTTTAGCATGAGAAGCTTAAAAAGTACCGTTCTACTACACAGCGACCTCCGCGGCTATCGAGACATGGAAGCTCTATAAAGCAGGCGCATCTTAGCGTAAGGAGGTTTTCTCAAACAAGCTTCACACAAAGCTTGAACATGTCGTCACTCGCTACGTTTCTTTCTTTCTCGCTGCTTTTTCACCTTCTTTATACTTTCTCAATCTTTGATATTTACTTTACATCCCCTGTTGTCCACCCTGCAAGACGCTTTTCGCCCTCCAGTACACTCCCTCTTTCATCACAAGAACAGAATAAAGAGAAAAGTAATCTGCAGCCGCCCGCTGATCGCTTGGTACTGATCGTAGGCGATGGTTTACGGGCAGATACCTTATTTAAGTGGCACCCCACTTCTTTGTTGCCTCCATGGGGCCCGCAAGCTGATCTAGATATCCCGGGCAGAAGAGCGTCGTTGGCCTTGAATCCAGACAAAAACTGGACGAGAGATACGATGGCTAATCATGGAGACGGTCTATTCGATGCTGCGCCGTACTTGCGGCATGCTGCATTAAATCGTGGCTCCTGGGGTATCAGCCATACCCGCGTTCCCACGGAAAGTCGACCTGGGCACGTTGCATTAATAGCTGGCATGTATGAAGATGTCAGTGCCGTGACAAAAGGTATGTTTTTCAAGCCATTGCTTCCAGAGCCATTGAGTGCAGTAGCTGATTTGTGATATTTACAGGGTGGAAACTAAATCCTATTGCGTTTGATTCGCTGTTCAACCAGTCCGACCACACGTTTTCATTTGGGTCCCCTGATATTTTACCCATGTTTGCTATGGGTGCATTGCCCGGCAAGGTAGATATGGAAATGTATGGCGAGGAGGAGGAGGATTTCACTCTAGATGCCAGCAATCTCGATCTCTGGGTCCTGGATCGTTTCAAGAATCTACTGGAGAGGGCCAAATATGATGCTAATCTAAACAATCAACTACGCTCAAGGAAAGTGGTCTTTTTTCTTCATCTTCTAGGATTGGATACTACGGGACACACGTATCGACCCAAGTCTCCAGAGTACACTGGTAATCTTATGGTGGTAGATGCAATTGTGTCTGAAGTAGAAAGGTTGATGGACGAATTCTACGGCTCAGCGAACAAAAGAACAGCATTCATCTTTAGCGCGGACCATGGTATGAGCAATAAAGGCAACCATGGTGATGGAGAACCGGACAATACTCGTACACCTCTTGTTGCCTGGGGTTCTGGTATCCGCACTCCAAGGAGTGAAGAGGCGACTCAGCTTTGGAGGCAAGACGAGCGAGAAACAGATCCTTATTACCGTGATTGGGGGAGTCTGAATGATTTTTGGAGACAGGATGTGAAACAGGCCGATATCACTCCTCTGATGGCCTCGTTACTCGATACGAATATGCCAGCCAATTCAGAGGGAAAGCTGCCGTTGGATTATTTAGATGTCTCTGATGAGTATGCGGCACACGCTGCCCTAGCAAATGCGTTGGAGGTCTTGGAAATGTTCCGAGTAAAGCACGAAGAGCGTAGCGCAAGAATGATTCATTACGTGCCGTTTCCAAAGTTGTCGAGTGATGATAACAACCTCCCTGGTTCCAAACAAGTTTCACTCATACAGGAATTACTATCATCCAAGAGATACACGGAAGCTACTGAGCTCTGCGAAACCCTCATTCAAACTTCACTGGAAGGCTCCCAGTATTTACAGACTTATGACTGGTTGATATTGATCAGCATTGTTTTTGTAGGATATCTGGGCTCAATGATTCACGGTCTAGCTTTTTTGATCAAGACCTATATATTAGTTTGCCCACAAAAGCAACAATCACAGCTCAATTCACGTATACCCCTGGGACGAGTGCTTATTATCTCAACCCTCCTCGTCGTCCTAGCAAAATTCGCAGTAGAGAAATCGCCAATTACTTACCATCTTTATGCATCGTTTGCGTCCTACTACTGGCTACGCATTGTAGATGATTTGAACGTCTTCCAATCTTGCTGGCTTAGTGCAAAAAAGCACCTTGTCCATTTTGCTCCTCACAGCACCCATCCAAATCGGCGCCTCATATTGTCGTTAGGGTTTCGCTTAGTTCTGAGTATCGCAGCCCTAGAGCTAATGGTGACTGGATATCTGCATCGGATCGCTTGGAGCGCGGGGTTCCTCATTATTGGGTTTGTTTGGCCTGCCATTGGTATCTCAAACGACATCAAGAATCGACATGAGCTCTTGTTTATCCTGTGGACTGTATGCTGTGGGGTTTCGGCCACATTCACCTTGAGCGACATTGACAAAGAGGAAAGTATTCCATTATTGTGAGTGCTCTGTGACGTTAAGATTGCAGCCCATTGATGTTGCCCGGAAGAATCACATCTGGAGTCATGTTTCTTGCTGGGGGTGTTATTCTTCTACAATACCCACAATACTTTCTCAGTGGATCAAACTCAGAAGGGGATGGGAAGTCCACATATACGTCACGAACCTTAAAGGTTATCTCTGGGCAAATGATAGTCTTGGTGATCTCGACATGTGTGACTGCAAGCTCCTCATGGAATCTCCAGCAAAAGAATGGGTTGCCACGTTTGAATCAAGCTGTTGCTTGGGTTGTATTGGGCACATGCCTCTCACTCCCTTTCTTCTATGGCTTTAAAAGAATTCTTCATCAAAGCAAGCAGCCACCATCACAACGCTTAGCAATTATCATCTTCGCATTTGCACCTCTATACGTTCTCCTCTCTATACGTGACGAGACTCTCTTTTTTGCATGCTACGCCGTCACTCTTCTTGTTTGGGCAAGACTAGAGGCTTCACTTTTTGAGGAGCGACGGTACATTGCTTCTTTCCAGCAGGACTTGCAGCTCAGTAAGAGTCGGCGGGAAGGTGAACAATTCGAGGAAAAAAAGTCTTCCACTGGACGACCTTTGGAGAAAGAAGATCTACGCACCGCCGTGTTCTTCCTCTTTTTCTTGCACGTCGGCTTCTTCGGTACAGGTAAGGCAAACAAGCAATGTGCTGGACTTTCGCTCATTTCTTTTTAGGTAATGTTGCCTCGATATCGTCGTTCTACCTATCCCCAGTCTATCGACTTGTACCAATCTTCAGTCCCTTCTTGATGGCATCTCTGCTCATCATGAAAATTTTGGTACCTTTTGTCATCTTATCATCCGTTCTTCAACAGCTGTGCATCTTACCGCCCAATCAAGCGCGCATCGACGGCTCAAAACCTCGTAAGAGCGGCGAAGATCTTGCTGGACCCCCCCTGCTGGGTTCTGACAGTGTAGGTGGGCTTGGCATGCAAGATTCCTACCCAATCATGCTTTTGGCTTGTCTTCTGACAGACGTATTGGCTCTGAATTTTCTTGTCACGGTCCGGACAGAAGGAAGTTGGTTAGAGATTGGTCGATCGATTACCCACTTCGCTATGAGCAATCTGTTACAGGTCTTCATGCTTATACTAAGTGCCATTTCCACGTTCATATTGGGGAAACCTGAGCACATAAGTCGTGCAATTGCGCGGAGTGCCCGCTCATCACAGTATTATAGTGCATCATGAAATTTCAATGAAGTGTAGAACAAGCCTAGCGCACAGTGGTACGCGTGTAGTATGTAGTGAGTTAGGTGCTTTCGTCTCCATCCTTCCACTACGATGTCAGGAAACGATGAGTCCAGTACGGATGGCAGCCCCCCGCCCACCGTAGAGGCTCTTAGTATGGGCAGGGTACGACGTACCACTGCAGGCAACCGTATGCGTGAGCTTCTCGAACAAGAGAGAGAACGAATGACCTTGGAAGGCGAAGAAGGAGGTTCGACCAGCCAAGCCACAAGAGTTCCGAAGCCTGCTGGTGGTGGCGAGGAAGAAGGGAATGCAATTTTTCTCGAAGAAGACAATGACATCGACTTTGAGGAAGTTCGCGGCGGTGCAAACGAAGAGGATATAGTGGACTCTGATTTTGACTTGAGCAGCGACCAAGGGGACGATGATGAAGAAGAAGGGGAAAGGGCGTTGGAAGAAGAAGAGCGTCAAGCCAAGAAGGCCTCAAGGGCGAGAGCTCAAGCTATTCCTGCAGCAAGGCCAAGACCCCTCGCGGGTCAAGCTTCAAAAGGCAGAGAGAATGTACCTAAAATGCCTACAAAACGCCTCTCATTTGCGGGGACGCCAAGGTCAAGTAAGCGTCAATCTACAATGCAAGTGTCGCAAACCATTCAAGAAAGGCTGGACCTGCAAGAAAAGCGTCGAGCCCAGCTGAATGAAGCGGCAAAACCGAAACGGAAGAAAATCAGATTGTCCCAGGCAGATCTTATTGCAGAAGCTCTGGAGACTGAGGAGCGGAATCGAGAAAGCCTGAAGGCATTTCTTCAGCGTGAACATGATCGAAAAGAACGTGACAGAAGGAGAGGATTGGTGAAAATGGATGGACCTTTTCTCCGGTGGCGAAGCTTCACGGTTGATCGCAATGCGGTGAATCGCAAAGTTGTCGAAGTGGAATCGCATCTAGAAGTCACTGGTGGGAATGCGGATAATGAGTTTGTTGACCCCGTATTTGCTGCTCGCAAAGCGGCTGTAGAGGAAAGAGAGAGGCTCGAGGCAAAAAAGGAGCAAGAGGCGAGAGTTTCACCAAGAGAGAATTTGTATGAGTCAGGGACTGTTATCGACGCACAACCGATAAGTACTATACATGTTCTCGAAGAGCCTATATCGCAGCAACGTCACGAAAATCATGAGGTGAAAGTGTCTCAAGACCCGGCAGTACACGGAGATTCTACCATGGAGGTGCCGGCGCTCCCCGTAGCAGATGTAGAGGGGAAAGGTATACCAGAGGAGAAGGAGACATTTCATGTCGAATTAAATCCAGGCCACGAAGTGAGACCAGACAACAAAACACAACCGGACCATGAAAAGAATCGCGAAGGAAATCAAGATCGCGAAGCAAGGGCAGATGTATCACTGCACGGTCTGCCAGCTTCCTCACCTTGGACTACGATCTTCTCGCATCTGCTTGGCTCACACGTGGACTGGTCTCGATATACTTATGTTCCTGCTCGCAACCGTCCATTGCGACCCCGTCAAAGCGTTTGTCCGGTCACTGGCTGGCCTGCTCGATATCGAGACCCACGTACGGGGATCGCATATGCAAACCAAGAAGCATATGACATTCTCACCCAGCTTATTCGTGGCGAGTACCGGTGGAGTTGTGATCGCGGCCGCGACAACACTTCCAAGGCCGACAAGAAACGATATGCACCCCTCAGTATGGGCTGCTACATGGATAAATTCGACGAGCCAGGGGCTTGCAATGTACTTCTCAAAGCTGCTCAGTCCATGCCTGCCAGCGGTTCGCGTGATGCCACGCATGGCAATGTAAAACGCGCATCCGAGGGACGCCTTGCCAAACCAGGGTATGGAATGCGTCCAGCTATAGCTCCTGGAGACGAAAAGGCTGTCATTGCGGCAGCCCAGGCGCTGCCTGCCGGGACGACCCGATCGGGAGGACGAAGGAGCTTAGCTTCTTAAATCGAACGAGGATGTGTGAGAGACTTTGGTGTCTTGGCCATTTCAATCGTATTCGTAGTTGTTCCGTTTGCCTTTTCATTCTGTATGTTATTCAATGCAATGTAATCTATTGTAACACAAAGAGGTCTTCTATATTTATACACCAAATCGTTTGCTCTAGCTCTCGACATTCAGCCTCAACCATTCTCTGACACTATTTTTCTCGACAAGCTCACTCAACCCGCCGTGCTTTTGATGTACGCGGGCGGCTATTCCTATGCCAAGCAGCTCTTCTTCCTTCAACTCGTAGAGTCGGTGCTGCGCAGGAGGCGCTGCATCGTACAAGCGTAAGATGTGACTTGACACGATACGTAAATCTCTTCTTGTCACATCGAAAAGATCCCACCACGGCCTAGGTTCGAGCGGAAGCGGGGGACAAGAATCTAGTAGGATCGTGGTCAAATAGATAGAGGCAGCTGCGAGAACGTGGGGAGGAAACAACACATAGACTGTCGTCTGTAGGCTATGACGGGATGGGGGCGTTAGCATCCCTGAGGGGCATTTTCATAATACGTACGCATCATTCAGTATAGACCAGGCTCTTTGCGCCACACCAAGGTTTGGGTCTGTGAGTCCGAGCATTTGGAGATAATTGACCATCGTCGCGTACGGAAGATTGACTTGCACTTGGAAACCGAGGCGCTTGAGGATCTGCATCTCAGCAATGACAAGAGCGTCCTTAGCTTCATAAAACTCGTTCGCAAAGTACGACATCGGTTTGTACTGGAAGTCAGAGGGATTTGCTTTTCCAGACTGCACATGAGGGTTGTCACCGTCTTTCGCGTTGGAACGAGGCGTTAGAAGTTGTTGGTAACGGAAGCCCGGGTGATGCTTGGATTGAAAACGTGCAGAAGAGAGCAGATAGTCAAAGACATTGATCAGATCCCGAACACGCCTAGGAGTTTCTTCAAGCTTAGAAGCAAGGAAAAGAGCTCCCATACATATGTCTCGCACACTAAAATTCTTCATGGATGAGACAAACCAGAAGCGCTGAAACAACACTTGGGCTGTCGCCATGGTAACCTGAGGCCTGAAAAAAGTCAGTGCATGCGTGATGGAGAAAGAATCGACATACAATCTCATGAGGATACCTCCTTGCTGAATAAGCTGACATCCATACACCCGCAATTCTTCTTCGAGACTTGCAGGAAGACCATCTTGCCTTGAGGGTGTTTCGGATACCTGTTCCCTCGAGGCAAGAGTGTTGAGCATCTGCGGCATTCTTCTAAGGGCACTGGGTTTCGTCGCTCAGGACAAAAGCCCCAGTGCCACAATGTGGTAATAGGAGGGAAGAAGTGGATCTCTCCACTCGATGAAATGCGCTACGAACACGTACAAGGCAAGAAAAAAGTCCATGCATTGCAAACAGGGCAACTCTCACACCACGTCAGAATAATAACATATATAGGTTTGATAGGTTTTCGTCAGGTTCATCCTACCCAGATAAGTGCTCCTTGATTTCGCCCTTCGAGAACTTGTCGGCGACAGCCTCCACACTATTCTGAAGAGCGCTTTGTATGTCGCTGAAAATGTTCTCGAGCGATGTCGAGAGCTTTTGACCACTAACCGGCGAACCTGATAGAGCATTGGCTAACTTGTCAGCGCGAGTTTTATCTTCACCAACTAAAGATGACACTTCATCTGCGATCTTGTCCACGACTTTCCGAATCATGTTTTTGTGCTTACCAGAACGGGCAGAGTCTGTCTCTTTGTGAGCAGTTGTTGCTTTAGACACCGCCCGAACGGAGCCCAGATTCGTCTCCGCGCCAATGTTTTGCTTTCCAATCTTTCCATTACCGATCGTGACAAACTTGCCTTGACTGGGGACTCCATCAACAACAACAAAGGCAAGAGCAGGTCCAGGTGCAAACAAGGCGGCATTGGGTGGCATACTTGAAACCTTCACGGTGGATCCGTCTGTGGCAGTGCGCAGCTCAAGCATACGTTGGCCCATATTCATAGCATGTGTGGAGAAGCCGGTACGAAGTACAACTACCTTGGTCTTTTTAGCTTCATCAGCACTACTCATTGTCAGAGAGAAGCCCGATCCCCCGTAGCCGATCGAAGTAGGAAGACCTTTATTTGATGGGCGCTCCCGGTCGTAGAACTCTGGGTACCAGCGTTCCACACGGTATTCCGTCTTCCATTTCTGCTTGGAGGTCACGTCAGGGGAGGGGTTGCTTCCTGAAATCAAAATGGATGAATCAGGCAAGAGAGTGGCAGTACTGTGGTAAAGGCGGCCGATGTCTGTTTTCCCTACTTGCTTCCAGCGTTGGCCGGAGGGCTTCGACGGGTCGTATACCAAAGGCTTATACGAGGGATTGTCACCGAAGCTGGTTCCAACGGGTTTTCCGGGCGAGTTGGGGTCAGTCGTATAGCCAGCAACTCCAGTTGTGACTCCGTTGCCAAACCACAACTTACCATCGGGCAATTGGATGAATTGCCCCATAGAGCGTCCTTCAGGCAAGTCATCTTGGTCCTCCCATTGCTTGTTTCCAAGGGGACTGATTTGAGTGCAGCTAGTCGAAGCAGCACGCTCGGTGACCATGGTAGCCGGGCCGCCCTCGTTACCCCACTTTTTAGCGGAACCCAACGAAGTACCACCGCAGAAGAGAATAGTCTGCGAGTAATTGTTGGCAGGCGTCATTGGAAGCAAAGCACTGCCACCACTTGCAGGGTAGACACGAGGGGCACTAGGGATATTCGGGAGCGTAGTCTCCTTCAGCGTATCCGTATTCCAGATAATAGCTTGACGATTGGCCTGGATAAAGACTTCATTGTTGGATAGCAAGTACGTGATCGGGTACAAACTTAACGGCACCGTACGCTGAAGAATATCCAAATGGTACACTCCACCGGCATCAGGGTAGAATTCATATGATGGCTCGTTGCTGCCATCACTTGGCACGAAACCGCCATCACGCATCCCGCCCAAAATCATGGCGTGGCCGTCGCTCATGGGCTCAATGGTAGCATACCAACGCTCTTTTTGTAGGCCCTTTGGATCCTGGTCTTGCCAGACACAGCCGTCACCGCTGCAAGGCTGTAAGAATCGAATGGATCGTCCACCATTTGTGTTGTAATAGGGGCTCTTATTTTGCTTTGCAGTCACACCTCCCGTGCCAACAGCCTTATTACCTCCAACCACAAGCCAGCGCCCATCCCCGAGGGTCATACCACCAGCACAGAATGGATTGGTCTGCAAGTTGTCGGCTTTCACTTCGTTGGTCTTGTAATTGTAGAAGACTGCTGCAGCCGGTCCCTTGCCATTTGGTCTCTTAATGGGGTTATTTTCCACTTTATCCAAAATGGCCACTTGACCATTGGACTGCAGGAACATCATTTGGCCAGATACACCTGAATTTCCAACAACCTCCATAGTGCCAGCCTTGTTGGCAGCCTGCACTGCTGTCGCCAGTGTCAACGCCATGGTGACAAACACCGAGCAGAGTTGAGTGTTCAACATGACGATCACTCTTTATTGAAGGGGGAATTAACAAGGAAAGTAACGCTCTTCGAGCTACGCGGCAAGAAATTCAAGAACTCTGTGCGCCGGACACAGAAAGCAGGAAGAGGGAGAGGGATGAGGGACGTAAGTAGAGGGGTAAGCTGGAATACAGACCACCGTAGCTTCTCCTCGGGACTCCGATCCAAGGAAAGGTGGTTTCCGGCGGCTGTGGGATTCGTTCCAGCTCAGTCGAAACGTACGGGACAATTTCATCACACCTCTACAGTGATCTCACAACGGTGCGCCGTCCGGGGCGGATCGTCCCTTGTCGCACATTAAGAAATGAACGGAATTACCACTTAGTGTATCGTGTAAAGCTGATGCATCAATTTGCCAAGGCAGAAATCGCTGTCCTTGGCAAAAGTAGATGCGCGATGAAATAAATCTTACAGTGCTTGGATACCAAGCCTTCACCCATAAGGCACCAGGCGCATTCCTTCTTTCTTGAGAAAAGATTCTTTAGTATGAAAACGCGGTCTAGTCCTAGCAAACAAATAACAGGCGACGGATCTGCAGGGCGGGTGCAAATCTGGGGTGGTCCCTTTCGCGTGCATTCATACATTCCGGAAAGTACCCAATTGGCGTGGTACCAAAGCTGGTACGACGGGCTAGTACTGACATGGCCCGCTCAGAGGACTCTTGAGATCATCAAGCTCTCATTTCGTCTCACCATCGACGTTCCAGCAATGTGTCTCATACCTTGCGACTTCTCTTTTTTGTTCTCTTCCGATGCTAGCTCTCCTCCGTCGTACTTGTTTGATCCAGTAATGTCAGTGCCGATATGTAGCTTGCCCCATCAATGTAAATCGGTCCACCACCTTTTTTTTGCAAGTGAAGCATGATACCCCTGAGTCAGGCCCACGACTAGTTTTCACGGTTCGTTTCTCGCAAAAGACCCACCAACATCACGTCTATGCCCTACACTGTGGAGGCTTTCACGCTACCTCCACGTGGGTCTAAGTTATGTGATTGGCGCGTATGCTTCAACATCTTTGATTGACATTGCATCGATCTCGCTCACTGAGGCGCTGCGATGAATGCATAGAGGACGATCCTACCTCCAACATCCTAAATAAAATAGTCTTGGACTCATATTAGTGAGTACCCATCCAATACTGGCCTCCAACAGGTCTGATCAAGAAAATGGAACTTACGCAGTTTCTAGCCAAACATCGTACGCACATCCACGGATACAAACCGTATTTGAAGCAAAACGCCGTATGCCTACAGAAGCAGGCCCTCGCACTTCTCATACTTCAGCTACCGTTCAAGAGGGACAACCACCTGCGTCTAGGGAAGTCTTGCGCGAACTTCAACCTCCCCCGTCTGACGATCTCCTTGAATCTCTAAGTTTGAGTGAAGAAGGAGAGCAAAGTGAACTCTCTTCCGACGAGAAAACTCTTGAAGAAGTTGGACATCCGCACCGAAGACATCGTCTTACCCTTCGTTCGAGACATAGGGACCAAGAGAGGAGAAGAAAACGAGACCGAGTCAGGATGGTCGGACACAATCTACACAGTGCTTTCAGGGCTTGGTTCAAAGACGTGAGTACGCAGCTGTGCCAGAGATTCGATGCTCATACGACTTCTTATTGATACAGACTGAATCTGATGGCACTCCAATACTTCCAGGTCCCCTTTCAAAGCGTTACGTCGTGACCGATCAAGTGCTTGGACAAGGGTCCTTCGCACTTGTCAAGTTAGCTAAGGATAAAGACACAGGTGAAGAACGAGCGCTGAAAATCATCGCCAAAAGGCCTTTGAAAGAAGGCAACGAGATGATGCTAAAGGAAGAAATTGCTATTCTGGGCCGTGTAGAGCATCCTCACATTATCAAGATGTGGGATCTGTACGAAACTAAAGAAGCAGTTTTCATTGTGACCGATCTCTGCCGAGGCGGAGAATTGTTCGATAGACTGGTGGAGAAAGTTCACTATGATGAGCTGGATGCTAGACACATCACGCGACAAATATTCGAAGGGATTGCTTATTTGCATGACCACGACATCATCCATCGTGACCTCAAACCCGAGAACATTCTTCTACGAGAAAAGGAAGAGCCTAGCGAGATCGTCATTTCTGATTTTGGTCTTTCCAAATTTATTCCGGAAGATGGTCACCTCCTCATGACAGCTTGTGGCAGTCCGCAATATGTTGCCCCCGAGGTGCTTCTCGGGAAAGGATACGATGCGGCTGTTGATGTGTGGAGTGGCGGCGTAATTGCATACTGTCTCCTAGCAGGGTATACGCCTTTTTACGGCGATGATCAACCTTCACTCTTCAAACACATCCTCTCGATGGAAGTTGTCTTTGAACCAGAGTATTGGTCGGAAGTGTCATCAACAGCGAAAGACTTTATTGTCAAGTGTCTGTGCCCTTCGCAACAAAGACTGACAGCCCACGAGGCATTGAAACACCCATACTTGGCCGATCTCCCATCACTGGATTGTCACAAGGATAAACGGGGATGCTGTCTGAAGAAGTCGGCAATGCGAAATCAAGCCAGTACCAAGAGCAGTAAATTCTCTCGTGCTGTCACGGCTGTGGAAGCAGCAAATTACTTGCAACATCTGCACGACCTACGCAATACTCATACTGACATTCCTGCGGAGAAAAAATCTTCTCTGACACGTCTTGCCTCTCATATCAGCCAATTGAGTGGTCATGCCAACGACGATCCAGACCAAAATAAAAGTGCAGACACTCTGAAGCCAAAGACATCGAACGAGCGAGGCGACTCTGGTGCTTCCTTTGACCTTGTAGTCATGATGGCACACATTCCTCCACCAAAGCTATCAGGTACGGCGGCTGTAGCACAAGAAGCTGAAGCTACACAACACGGTGAAAACCCTGTTTCTGTACAAAAGCACGAGGAACAATCTGCACAGAATCCGGCAGAAAGCCCCAGTCAATCTGTCTCGGAATTTTCCGATTCTACCACTACGCCGACAAGTGAGCAGCGAAAATCGTCTATTTCAAGACCCCGACCGCGCCGTCAACAAAGTTCGCGGAGTAGTAGGAGTGGGAAAAGCAAAACAAACAAGACTCTGGACACCCTGTTGGACCAATACCGCTCGAATGTCCTCCCGTCAACTGCGCGAACGGATCCGACCACTCCTATGAGTCAACCTGAAGGCATGTCGCTTGGTAAAGCGTGGCGATACGTGCCATTGTTGGTGAACACAGGTATATCCATTGGAAGTGCCATTGCCTCCCACGCATTTTACGGACCTCCGAAGAAATCCTGGGGAATTGAAATGTCTGTGTTTACAAAAATCATGCGAGATACTGCTTCATACACGGAATTCGCCACTGTATCGGGGCTGCAACAATTCTTTGAATTGAGCAACTTCCTGCCAGTTCCGAAAGATGGGCTCATCACACCCGTTACCTACAAAGTCAAGAAGCGTGGACTTCGAGGCTTGCTGAAAGAGGCAGACGAGGCGGAAGATGGCAATCGTGAGCTCACGGGAGAATGGGTTGTGGGCAAGCAGACATGGCGCCGACTTCAGAGCGAATGGCGTAATGGGAAGCCGTCAAACAAAGAGCGGGTCATCCTGTATATCCATGGAGGCGCCTACTTTGTCATGTCTGCCGTCACCCATCGACCTCTGACCATCAGTCTGTCGAAGTACACAGAATGCCGCTTATTTGCTATCAACTACAGATTAGCGCCAGATTGCCAATTTCCTGGCCCGCTTCACGACGTGGTCAGTAGCTGGTTCCGTCTTGTGGAAGATCTTGGTATCCCTCCTCAGAATATCGTGTTAGGTGGTGATAGTGCTGGAGGGGGCTTAGTCATGGCTCTACTTTTATACTTGCGCGACAACGACTACGAATTGCCATCAGGGGCGATCCTCTTCAGTCCCTGGGTAGACCTCACATTGTCATGTGATTCTTGGGAGACTAATGCTGCGTATGACTATCTGCCAATGCCCGTGCCTGGAAACCATATGAACCCTGTCAAAGCTTATTTGGGGGACAATATTGACAAATACTTGACACATCCCTATGCTAGCCCACTCTTTGGAGACCTCCGAGGCTTGCCACCGCTTCTCATTCAATGTGGAGATGCTGAGGTTCTTCGAGACGAAATCACACTCCTTGCTCACAAGGCATCCTTGGCGGGCGTGGCAGTCCGTCACGAGCTTTATGAAGATTGCATCCATGTGTTCCCCGCATTCTTGTTCTTAGATGCCAGTCGCAAGGCCCTACAAAGTGCTCGTCATTTCGTTCGTACCGCACTCGATAAACGTGGTCAACGAAAGGCCGAAGTGAAGAACAGAAGCCGTGACGAAATCAATGATGAGATGCGCAAAGGCATGGAGAACGAAAAAGGTGAATTTGTGGAGCCGTTGACAGGTGAAAAGTATGGAAGCAAGTCGAAAACCTCTTCTCATCATCACGACAAAGAGGCTGACCGTAGCGATGAGGACTGGCGTGACTTCGAAGAGGAGCAGTCCTCACAAATGCAACGATCCAAGAGTCAGCCGGACGACAATGTATTCAGTGGAGATCTGCGGAAACATGCCAAATCACATACGCTGGATACTTTTGCACCATCACAACCTCGAACGACACGTATATCCGCACCCACAAGTCCGGCCGCTGCGCCGCCTACACGCAGCGGCCGGAACCGTTCTGGGTCGGCTCTACCAGGATCCCTGTCTCACATAACCCTGGAACAGGCGCGCTCTCGGGCACAAGCAGGAATGCTCTACCAAGAAAGCCGCGAAGCGCCACAATTGAGCAAATTCCACACTCTACACAAACCCTTGCAGCCTCGAATGAGGCGATCGGCTAGCAATGCCACAATCAACAACCTTGTACAGAGCTGGACACAAAGTCAACAAGGAAGTGGGCTCAATACACGAGTCTTCACGCCAGGTGTTGCTAACAACGACCCGGATGACAACCCTCGTTGATCGGTGAGAGATCTACCATGACGAGTTCGTCTTGAAACAACGGATGTATGTTAGTATGACAAGTAGATAAGCATTTTCTTTTGGCAAGCAAATGATGTTTGATGCTCCGTACCACATAATTGTCAACAGGCATAAATTCATGTGCCGCGAGATTGTACCGTACAGGATGAAAAGAATGAAACTAGGTGGGAAATTATAACAAGATCCATATGTAGAATATCGAAAACAATGAACAATGCGATCGCCTGTCTCGCTTATAGAATAAACGCAGCACCTGCTACGGCGGCAGCAGCCATCATGGAGAATGTCGCGAGAGTGTCGTACCGAAGCATATGTGCACCATCGACGATCTACAATCATGGTCAGTGTCGAGCAACTTCTCTCTATGATACGCACCTGGAGATTGTTTGGATCAGGCGCAAGACTGCTTGTATAGGCAGTCGGTTCGCCATTGGCTTTTAAGCTGCTAAACAGCGAGGCCTGGTCTGTGCCGGAAGCCGATTGGAGGGGCGCGGAATACGTGTAGGCGTATGATCCAGTCGCAGGCGATGGTCCTGCTGAACCCGAGATGATAGTTTGTGTGACGGGTAGATTGGAGGAGTACGTTGTGACGATTGTGTATGTTTTGGGTGGATTATACACGGGAGTCGAGAACGTTGTTCCGCTCAGAGGATCAGTTGAAATAGACGGAGTGACTTGAGCCTGCGCAAGATGTTGTCAGAAGAAGAAGCATGACAGCTTTGTGTGTGTGACTCACAGAGACGAAGGCTGCCGCCAGCAGAAGCGACGCCATCCAGGCCTGGAAAAGTGTAGAATAGGCCATGGTAGCTATTTTGAAGAATCAAAATCTCTGATCTTGCGGTATATTTGAACGATGGGTATGGATATTATACGGCAGAAAAGCGAAGGATCCGAAGTTCAGGTAGGGAATAGAAAAAAGGTACGTGATCGATGAGGAAGGGAGGATGTGTGAAACAATACGGTGAGTGGGGCTAGAAGCCAAGTGGGGTCGGAGGACTCCCTGAGAAAATAAACTGAGGCGCGCATCCGCACCCGCACTGGGCGAAACGTTCGTGATTCGAATACAAAATAAAACGAGTTCTTGAATTAGTTTGTTCTAATGGATTTGTGGGGAAGTTGTATTGGGAGATCGGTCCGAAAGCGCACCCGGTCCCATTCTGGCATTGGCATCTCCCATGTCTCCATCATGGTCGTACCGAAAGTCTGCATCTTCGACATTGGTGGTGTGGTAGTTGGCTCGCCGCTAGTAGGCATCAATAGGTATGGGACGAACACAAAAGCTTAGCACTGCTGATCGTTGTTGAGTAGCTACGAGCGAGACCATGGATTACCACACAACTACTTGAATGTGGCTATCACCAAAGCAGGAAAGGAGGGTGCTTTTCAAGTGAGTAAAGAGGGAATGACAAATGACACTTTTCTCATACCTGCCTTTCCAGAGACTCGAACGATCAGAAATCGACCTGTACACATTTTACCGGGACTTCGGCAAGGACTTAAGTCAAGCAGAAATTATGAATGTTTGGTACACAGATTTCTGTAAAGTCAAGGGACTCCGTAAGCAAAGGCGAATATGGTGACCCCATTCTGAGTGACTCACACCCTAACGATAGCTGTCCCACCTCTGCCTGCCTCAGTCACAACAGATGGTCGCGAGGTATGTAGTACGGCATATGTATTTTTTCTCTCTAACACATGCTCTGTGTCAGCTGTTTGGTATCATGATGAAAATGTCGACAAAGATCGATCCACACATACAAGAGGCTATCCGTCGGCTACGCGATAGTGGCAAATTCACTCTAGCAGCTCTCACGAACAATTTTGCACCACCCACTGCCACGGATCCCACGAAAGGCCAACGTACCCCCACACTGGACGAGGAACTCGAACATCTCGGCCTAGGGCAAGGTACAAAGATGGTCCGTAATCTATTTGATTACTACATTGAAAGTGCTGTTGTAGGGATGAGGTAAAGTGACGCCCTTTCTATACGACCAAGCTGATGCATGCCACCCGCAGGAAACCTGAGCTGGGCTTCTTCCAATACGCTTTGGACCTTCTGAAGGTGAAGCCGGAGGAAGTCGTATTCTTGGATGATATAGGCATGTGAGTGATTCAAAAGTTTTCTCAGCCAATATGATTTAAAGCGTGTATGTGCGTATTTAGCAACTTGAAAGCGGCGCAATCTCTCGGGATACAAACAATCCGTACGTGCATTCGTTTTGTCAGGAACTGACTGATGAGTTTGTCCGAGCTAGGTGTAACGCCTGATTCGTCTTTGCCCGCATTAAAGCAATTGGAGAAAATCGTAGATATGCCGCTTGTCTCACAGAGCACAGTCAAGGTAGACCACGCGGCCAAGCTTTGATACCCTCGTGAATGTGAATTAATTCATAGACCTTACCATCCCAACGTGCTTATGCGTCAGAGGTCCAGGTGCTTAGGCCTTAGTGCACTTAGTGCTTAGTGCACATTTGTCAAATGTGTTTTTATTCCTTCTCCCTCCCACGCGAAGAACGCCCAAAGGAGAGATGCACGCGAATGTTCTCGTTCTAATAACAACGGCGGCTCGCCATTCATGACAGTATAGTCGTCCTATCTCCACGTTCTGAAAACGTCCCTTGCGCGCGGTCTACTAAGTGACCATGCCACGCACATTCGATGCCTGCTTCGACCTGCCATACAGTTGGCCGAAGACATCTTTGGCGGTGTGGCATAAATACCCAAACCCACATGCCTCTCACGTAGTGTCTATGGACGTTGTGGATCGAAAGTTTGACGAAAAAACAGGCCTCCTGAGGATCGAGAGAATCATAGGTGTCAAGCAAGGCGCTCCCAAGTGGGCTGTCAAGGTATGTGCAGATGTACATGTACATACAGGAAGAGTGTACTAAGGTATGATTCAGCTTCTTGGCGGCTCAGAGGATACCTTCGTTCGCGAAGTGACTATGATTGACCCTGAAAATCAGTCACTTCAAATGACAAGTACAAAGTAAGTGCGTAATTTCTATGAAGCTTGCCGCTCACCACCCTCGGACAGCCTGAGCCTAAGTCGCTATCTTCTCGTCAAGGAATACATTACGTATCTCCCCAGTGTGGCACACACGACTTCCCCTCTTGTGTCGACAACGTTTTCACAAAAAGCACAGATCACTTGCACCGGGTTATCTGGAGGTCTTCTCGATCGCGCCGCGAGGAAGATCGAGGACATGAGCCAGCAACGGTTTCACGACAATGCCGGTAAGGGTCGGTTGGGCCTTTTGAGCGTCTGTCAGAGTCTCTGGGGCGACGCAAACTCCAGCTAGGCTACCAAAACGAACACTTCAGGGCTACCAACACAAACACTTCAGTGCTACCAACACAAACACTTCAGTGCTACCAACACAAACACTTCAGTGCTACCAAAACGAACGCTTCAGTGCTACCAACACAAACACTTCAGTGCTACCAAAACGAACGCTCCAGTGCTACCAACACAAACACTTCAGTGCTACCAAAACGAACACTTCAGTGCTACCAAAACGAACGCTTCAGTGCTACCAACACAAAGCCACCAAGATACTCTTCTTGGACACACGTCCACAGGCTACAATAATCGACGGTAGACCGAGCAAATTCTCGTTTACAACGTGTAAAGGACTCATGTATTGCAAATGTTGCTCCCGTCTAGATGGAGAATTGAGATATACTTGTACTATACAGATCGTGCTATGCCTGGTAGGCAGCATAAGCGTATAAACCACTCTCTCGACCGAGCATGCCAAGCCCTAGAAGGACTTCCATCTTCTTACTGTGCCAACCTATGGTGCCTTCGACGTGTCCTTTTGCCTGCGCAAGACGCTCCAGCGTAAGACGGCGAGGGTGGGTACCGGGGAGGTTACGTATCACTTCATTGCGCTTCTGTACGGGAGAGTTTTCCTCAGATTTGTTTGCTATCTCGGAAGCTTCTTGCTCTGCGAGAGAAGTGCCGAGCTGACGCGATCGAGAATGCGAATGCGAGAGAGAGACATTCCGACTGAGACGTGCGGACCCCTCCTTGTGCGAACGAGCCATGCCTACAGAGGGACTGCGAGACGCCCGTCGCGGAGGAGTCTCTGGCTCGAATCCGGAGGGGACACTTCTTTGTGGATCGCGGCCCCTGCGCTCTGTGAGATAGGTTCGTGGGCTCCTTGCAAGCGGTGAGGCAGCGCCCCTGAGAGAATTTTGCATCTTCATATCATGAGGCAGCGAATCATCTAGAATCAAGTCCTCATCAACAGCCTCAGGATCGGGGCCAGAGCTGATATCTACCAGCCAACCTCGCCGGCCTTGACCGAAGATGACACGCCAGTTGCCCAAAGCCCCTCGGAACTGTTGCAGTGTGGGCATACTCAAGCCAATGGTTCGTAGATTGGTGCGTGGCTCTGTTTGACGGACCGGAAGTGAAGCAACAGCTTGACCATCCGCTGCAAAGCCCATAGCTGCCAACTGCTCCGAAATAGACAAAGGAGGAACAGTTGTACATGGCTCCAGCAATGCGGCATTAAGACGCACAATACTCATGTGCCCTTGACGTGGATCATAGCAGCTGTCGACTAATTCAAGAAGCTGAACATTGGGAGCTTTGTTTATGAGGAAGGAAGATAACGTCTCCAGAGACACAGTAGGGGTGCTTGCCATTCCGAAGTCAAGCAGAGCAGGTTGACGCCCAAACTGATTCAGCAAATCATCATTCAGACCGCAGCCGCCGAGATCAAGGTAGCGTAACGATCCTGAGCGTAAGCAGGGCGCTGTAGTGATGATTGTCTTTAGATCATCATTAGTGATAGGCGTGGGGAAAAGCAGTGAACCTTCGAGAGAGAGCTCGATGAGGTCGGAACACACGGGAGAATCGACAATCAGCTCGGTGATGCACTGTGACGAGATCCTGGGACATCTTGCTAGGGACAAACTTTCCAATTCCATGTCTGGCGAGGCACCGAGTGCCATGAGGAAGTCATCATCCACCTTTGTACCGGTAAGGTCGAGATGCGTGAGGTGTGGAAAGGCAAGGACGAATGGTGAGATGATGTCTGGGGAGAAGTGAACACCAAGCAGTCCCAGTCGATGCACAAATGGGAACATAGTGGGTCTGGCAGGGTGCGAGGAAGGGATGCCGCTGCGTCTTGTGGACATGGACCGAGATGGCGTCATTGTTCTTGATGATTCTCTTCGCCGTGTTCGTCCACGCCCTTCTTCTTCTTGCTGCTGTATAACATCTTGATCGCTATCCTCTTCTGGTACAGTCGATGTCACTCGTCCGCTGAATTTCTTCAAGTGCTTGTTCACAAACTTCGAGAGCGCCGCTTCAAAGTGCGGACTCACGCAGTTGCACAGATCTAGTGACTCTAGTCTGCGGCGACGCTCGTGCTTGCGCTCCATAGAGCGCTCAATAGACACGCCACGCAGGCTATGATGTGCTTTCGGAACGACATTTTCGCCGTCTCGGAAGAGCAGAGCTTCCAGCACTTCTAAGCTTAATGCGCTGTCCATGCTACTGCTTGCACCAAATGCCATCAACCCCTTGCTTACAGCAGTGATAAGTGCCAATAGCTTGGCAGGAGTGACGAATCGTGCATCTTGACCTTCACCAACGGTACGACGAAGGCCTTGGGTTGTGAACGTGGAGAAATCGAGCACCCGAGGAAACTTGTGTACATCGCTGACGTCGGAGTCGTCGTGCTGAAACGTCACTTGGTATCGGGATCCTGTTCCACGTGCATCCCTTGTTTCCTCAATCCATACTAGGTCCATCGCCTCTGGGTGCTGCTGTCCTGCAGTGACCATTCGCTTTGTAGCATAGATTGTACCTCCTGTGACTCTTGCAAAACCGACGGCAGACAGCATAGCATTGAAATCCATACGAGCATCTTGAAGTTTCTCCGCCTTAACTTCGTCTTCTTCTTTTGCTCCATCATCCTCTTCCATCTGAGTGTCATTTTCTTCGTTGGCCATGGCCACATGTTGCTGCTCATAAGCTTCCGCCAGCCGGCTTACTCCGAGACTTCGAAGGAGCAGAAGAAAGCTGTATGGCAGCGTGATCTGCAGGCGCCGCCATAGGAGCGGCTTGGCTGCATGGTAGAGAGCAGAGTTTGTGAGGCATAATGCGTGCAGTGTTCTCTTGGTCAAGTGTTGCGTGGAGGAGATCAGACGGCCGTCCGGGTATGTAGATGGTAAGCCATGAGGATCGATACATCTGAATAGTGAGCGCGGGAGGTGGTCTAGATAAATGAGTTGTGCAATGATACGCAGGATCTCCGGAGGAAGGTCACTCAGACCTGCCATAACGCGCTCGACACGACATTCACGGACAATTGGTGACGAAGCAAGATCGGGGGGAGGACAAAACGCGATACGATCAAAGCGATAAAATCACGCACGGATCTCCTTGCTTCTCGATCATCTCCAATGACAGCTAACGAGCCAGAAGCTGGTCGGATCGTTAGTGTTCAGAGTCATGTGGTGACTGGCTACGTCGGTAAGAAATATTATTCCAGGAGGTGTGTGCTCTCTGATCAGTACGTTAGGCAACCGGTCTGCGACCTTTCCTCTCCAGCTCTTAGGCTGGGAAGTAGACGTCGTGAACACCACGCAGCTCAGCAATCATACGGGCTATAGACGATTTGGGGGGATGCGACTGGATGCCGCACATCTAGAGAGTGTTTTTGAAGGGATGGACAAGAACGGCTTGCTACGATATGGCCGTATGCTCAGCGGTGAGTGTTTCGAGCATGGAGCGAATAAGCTGACTCCAAGAGATTAGGATACATTCCCTCTTCGGCTGCGCTCAACGTAGTCAAGACCTTCGTACTTCGTCTTCGATCGCTGAATCCTGACCTTGTGTATCTCTTGGATCCCGTTCTAGGTGACATGGGACGTGGTTTCTATGTGGATATGGAATGCCTCCCTATCTACCAAGAACTTATGGCATTGGCCACGATTATCTGCCCGAACCAATTTGAAGCGCAAGTGCTGGCAGGAGAAGACATTACTTCATTAGCATCGCTCAAGAGTGTTCTCCGAAAACTACATGCTCGAGGCACTCCGAACGTGATCATTACTTCCGTAGATCTGCCCCGCAGCGACGTGCAGTCTATCGGAGCTCAGGTGGACGGTGGAATGATTCTCATTGGGAGTTCTGCCAAGGCCGGTCAAGACATTCAACCTTGGTTTATTCAATTCCCCGAGCTAGATGACTATTTCGTGGGGGTCGGTGACCTGTTCTCCGCTCTCACTCTGGGACGGTACCAAGAGAAAACAAAAGATCAGGCAAGGCAACGTGCTCCTAGTGCAACAGAGAAGGGCCGGATCGTTACGAGCGACCTAGCTCGTGCTGCTGAGCTGGCCGTCACAACTGTTCAAGGTGTCCTTCAAACAACGCTACAATTAAACCGTGATCTGGCGTTGCCAGCCAACTATCAAAGTCTCTCAGAAGCGGACCAGAGAGTGGAGATTACACGAAGAAGAGAATTACGCGTTGTTCAGAGCCGCCAATCGATCGAGCATCCTAGTGTCATTCACTGGGCACATTGGATAAAGTAGTGAAAATGTCTTGTACGATGCGTATCAAAATATAAGTAGACTTGACAAGACGAATGTGATTTTAAGTAAATATGGTATTGAGTTGCGACCCAGTCTATGAAGAATCATTCCGCCACGCTCCACTTCTGTCCCTTGTACAGAATTTGGAGAATTACAGTATTCGAAGTGCAGTGCGCCTCGCACTCAGGCTCGACAACAATCGTCTGTGTTTCGTCGACAAGAATGGCCGGGCCACGGATACCTTGGCCGGGGCGGATAGCGCTCAACCGGACAATAGGGATTGGAATGCGTCCCGTCTGCTCAAAGTACACGGATCTCTGCGTTGCCTGTTGGAGAGCATCTGCTGCTTTGGGTAGAACGCCGTGGTGCTCGCTCAGAAGACGAGCATGCTCCGAGTGGGTTGACTCGTTGAGAACGTCAAAAGACTTCCCGATGCCTCGTACGCGGATATCGTCGACGATGATGTCCTTGTCTGAGAGGACGAAACCAAACTCCTGCCTGTATGTTTCGACAAATGCTTTTTCAAATTGCCAACTATCCGAAGGCTTGATCGTCATGAGTGCTGTGTCGGTTCCATCGTATCGTAGATTCAAAAGAATCTCGATTTCCAAGCGGTCACCGGAAAATCCGTGAGCATTGAGTTCTTTGCGTACATGTCCCTCCAAGACCTTGATGCGTTCCTGAATCCTTTCCAAGGACTTGCTACCCTTTTCAGAACTCCAAATCTCGCTGCTTGGCTCTTGCTGCTCGTAAACACGATCCGCCAGAGCCATTCCGTAAGCTGAAAGAATACTTGAGTATTTATGGATCATCACTGTCCGAACACCTAGACTCCTTGCCAGTGCACACGCATGCTGACCACCAGCCCCACCAAAACAGGAGAGAATATGCTTCGATGTGGAATAGCCTCTTGCCTCTGTCAATGCGCGAATTGGTCGACACATAGTCTCGTTGGCAACACGAATAAATCCTTGTGCTACCTCATCAAGAGAGAGCTCCTTGCCTGTCTCCGCGACAATCTGTTTCCGAAGCTCTTCGAACTGCGCCTTACTTCCTTCCTCATCCAAACCTTCGTTCTCATTTGGTCCGAAGATCTTAGGAAACATTTCTACAGCCAAATGGCCCGTCACCAGATTGGCATCTGTGATAGCGAGGGGACCGCCCTTACGATAGCACACTGGACCTGGATGTGCAGAAGCCGACTCCGGCCCCACCACAAAGAGCCCATTACGGAAAAACAGACGGGATGAGCCACCAGAAGCTACAGTGTTGACATCCAGCTGTGGACTCTGAATTGTGACGCCCGCCAGCGTAGTCTCGAACACCTGTTCATACCGACCAGCATATCGTGCGACATCGCTGGATGTGCCCCCCATATCAATCGACACAACAGGTCTTCCGTCGGCCTCATCGTATGCAGTCCGTGCCATGGCGACGACACCCCCAGCTGGACCACTGATGATGGACTTCAGTCCGGAGAATCGCTCCACACTCGTTAGACCCCCGTCGGACATCATGAATTCCACACGTGTTCCAGACGTCCCATCTCGTAGACTCTTATCGAAGCCTGAGAAAAAGCTGTCGATGTAGGCTTGAAGGACAGGTGTTAGATATGCATCGGCTGTTGTCGAAGTGCCGCGCGGAACCATCTTGATCATAGGCATGAGTTTGGAACTGACACTGATGTGGGTGAATCCGATGTCTCGTGCGACTTTCTCTACGATCTCTTCATGCTCAGGGTATGTATAGCTATGCATCAGTACGACGGCAAGAGCACGATAGCCGTCATTGTATAGCTTGAGAAGATCCTTCTTGATGATTTCTGTATCCGGCTTCTTCAGGATGGCAACTGCTTCTCCACTGACACCCCGAACAATCTCTGGATATTCGCCATTTTCGTTTGGCGGCGGTTCATCGTCGCCTTGGTACTTGCTGTGTATGGTGCCATTGTCGTCAAACTTGACCTTGTTTGCCTCGGCATTTGGGTCAGACGTGTAGCCAACCAGAGTCACGCGCTCATCTACCTCGACCAGATCAGAGTAGAGAACATCAGGCTTCCTTATGGCCAAGTCAAAGATTCGCGGGCGCGATTGGTTGCCGATACGAACAATGTCCTTGGATGGGGTCAGCTGTGTGATCAGCAAGAGCACATATACGTACTTTGAAGCCTTTCGTAGTAATCAGAGCATGTTTCTCGCCTTTTCGTTCCAGTAGCGCGTTGGTTGCGACGGTCGTAGACAGACGGATATACTCTGTCAGAGTGGGTGAGCTACTGAGAACGTAGGAGAGAGGAAAAAGTACACCTACCTACGTCATGCGTCTCAATTTTGTGATCGCGGGGGATTTGGGTGTTTCGGTAGGTCTCCACGATCCGACGGACTGCCTCCCGGGGGGCATCTTTGTAATTGCTCGGGTCATGCGAGAGGAGCTTGATCACAATATCATCTCGATGTGAGTCACCAGGGATGCGCCCAAGTGCGTCGGTAAATGTGCCACCTCGGTCGATGGAAATTTGAAGTTTGGACATGGCGGCCTGGTCACGACGGAGGCTCGTACTCTGAACAGGAAGAAGGAGTCGTAATAGCGTCGCTCCACTTGGTCTGCGCGAGCTTGTGAGCAACTGGGGCGAATTGTCGCTAGTCACGCGTGCGTCCGATTTCAAACGAGCGTGCGAGCCTCTTAACACTCTTCCACATTCCCCTATGTCCATTCCGCGAACGCTTTCGGGTCCTCTATTGGGCACAGCTGTGGCGGGAGTGATCCTGTACAGTGTGAGCACCAGCTTGTCCACACGGACTCACCAGGTGACGTCTGCGTTGCACGGCACAAGTTACAATTTGCGACGTCTTGCACAAGTCGACGATACACGCGACCTTGTTCGTAGTCTGCAAGTGGCTCCCGACAATCTTACACTGACTGGCGAATTAGATGCAGCAAAAGACATCCTCAGCTCTTCCGAACCTACACTAAGGTCTGCCTATCACCCACCTTCCAAGCCCTCGCTGACAGAACAGATCAAGTCAAGATGGAATGTAAGTGCCTGTGTACTTCCGCTTCGATGCTGATCTCCTTCTTGTCGTAGCAACACCTATTGTCTTTTTCACATAGTCTTGCAGAAGCTGACATAGAATCCACCGTAACCTCTGCATCGCTGCTTGCCAGGCGGCTTTATGCCCGAGCCACGGGATCACCACTTCCGGAGACGTCGGATGTCAAGACACTTGCATCTTCATTGACAGCACTTGCTCCATCGTCACCGGAATCGGCAGCCACATTACGTGATCCTGTACCTGCCCGGATAGACCCTAGACTAAACAAAACTAACACACACTACCTTGGACAAGGGACAAGTCTACGATAATGTGTACGTTGTCATTACAATGAACAAAATAGTCCTTAGCAATTATAAACGGCTGTCAGATTTCATCTTCTCCATTCTAGCGCCCAGATCGGTGAGAATTTCATCGCTCCTGAGTAAGGAACAGTGTCAGTGAGACTCTTTTATATGCTCTGGCGTACTTACCCTCCGCCAACAACCATGACACTGTGAAGAGACAGATGATGAGTTGGGCTCCGTGAGGATCAGAAAGAACTCACCGTAAATCACGACTAATTTGTTCAATCCGTGCGCCTGCATGATTCCCGCCTCGCTGGTACGACAGGCCACCAAGGATTTGCTGTGCTTCTCTATTGACGAGTTCGAGGCATCGGCCACTCTCGACCTTCAGCAAGGCTATGCGTCCTGCCAACTCTAGATCTCCCGTCTTCTTGGTTGTGCTTCGGGCTTGGTGTGCCAGTTCTTCTACCCAAGCTTGTAAGCGCTCAACAGCACGGCCCATGTCCGAGATCTTGGCGCGAATGACAGGCTGGGAAATGAGGGTCTTACCAAACACTTGACGGCGACATGCGTACGAATAGGCATCCTCGATGCAGACGCGGCTCATTCGTGTGGCTTGAGTGGCAAGGGCAAGACGTTCCCCATTGAAGTTACTCATCACGACACGGAATCCTTGATCTTGCTTGCCCAAAAGGTAGTACGCGGGAACTTTGACATCGTCGAAAATGATCAATGTCGATCCAGATGCATGAACACCACTATTGTGCAGTCGACGGCGTTCCACGCCCTCCAGTGTGAGTGGAATGACCAGGACACTGATTCCTCCCGCGCCGGAGTCTTTGTCGCCCGTTCTCACGACCGCCGTAACATAGTCGGCATAAATACCATTGGCTAGAGAGACTGATCAGAAAAGTGCAAAAGACCACTGGGAATACGCACTGATCCATTTCTTCTGGCCATTAACGACGTAGTGGCTTCCGTCAGAGGAGAGCTCGGCTGTCGTTTTGAGCTGGGCCACGTCCGAACCTGCCTGTGGCTCAGTGACGCCCTAAAGCTGTGTGTTAGAAGGAATGTTACGGTGGTGAGTTGAACATACCAAGCAAACACGTTTTTTCCCCTGCAACAGGTCGGGGATGATTTCGTCTTTGAGTCTCTGTGTTCCGAAGCGAATAATAGGAGGACCTCCAATCGAGTTGCCTCCACCAAGCGACCAGACGACACCGAGATAGCCACAGCGCATGAGCTCATCCGCAACGATCATGCTGTGAAACGGATCCCATTCTTCCACGCTGATACCTGCTGGTAACGTGATACCAGCTTTCTTTAAGTAGTGTGAATCGAAAGGCTGAATGAAGCTTGCAGTGAACCCCAATCTGGAGTGCTCTTGCCATTGAGATGAACTGGTGACGAGTTGAGAAAAGAATGCATCACTGTTATTTCACTCACGGTACTTCGCCCTTCTCTTCCCATTCTCCGGCTCGGTCGATGAAGGAATCCACATACTTGCGAGTGAATTCCCGTAACTTCCTGTGGGAGTCTCTGTAGTATGGATTCGTATGGCCAAGGGAGCCGGACCACGATGGCTCGGCAAAAGGCACAACACTGCCGAATGGTTCTTGTGCTTCAACACCTTGTTGCTCAGATTTAATAGACATGGTTGACGACGATATAGGATCGAAAACCCGCTCTACCGGAACCGCCTTCCCGAGCCGGAATGGTGCTCGCAAAGTGGGACGACGGAAGTTACGCACAAGCCAGCCAGCCACATCCCTCCTCGTAGGAAATAGCGCGTCTGGACACAAGATTGGATGGTGCGAAGAATAATAAATACATCTACCTCCACCATGCCTTCAAGATTGGCCCCGATCCGGGTCAACGCATCCTTCTACCGAGGCGGCACTAGGTGAGCGCTTCCTTATTTTGATAAGAAGTAATCATCTGATCCATGCCACGCCAGTCGCGGCCTGCTGTTTCGGCAGAACTCGCTGGCGCGTTTTACCCAAAAGGACAGAGAGGCCATCATCTGTGCGGCAAGTGAGTCGATCACGCTGTAGAAAGTGTTCTTAGGACTGACGCGAGTCTTTTTGTGCACAGTGGGTTAGTATGTCTCTACCGAAGAGGAAATGCGTTCACATCTTCCTATGTAGGAAGTCCCGATCCTGACGGAAGACAAATCAATGGTTTGGGCGGCGGTGCGTCTTCGCTTTCCAAGGCAGCCATCGTGGATGCAAGCACATCTTTTTCCTCGAAACCTACGCGGGATGCGGGCCACCCTTTCCCCGGACTCCCCTGGATTGACACAGAGCCTTCTAAAGTAGCCCAAATTAGCGACATCATCTATCGATTCGGACAGGTGGAAATCAAGAAGAAGTCCATAGACTGGGGAAGTACGTGTGGAAATCTGATTGCAGCCGTGGCTGTCTTCGCGCTCAATGAGGGACTTCTCGACTCCACTAGAGTTTCTGGTCAGCTCCCCCCCATTCATCAAGTCTGGGACGAGAATAGACAAAGGCAGCAAGGGAATCAGATGCCCCTAGATCACTCTGTCATCCTCCGAATTTTGGCGCACGACACCGGCAAGGTCTTCAAAGCACACGTTCCAGTCATGCCCTATGTTACCAAAGGGACTGGTGCGAGGGAGAAAAAGCTAGAGTGGGTACCAACGTGCGAGGGTTCAAGTAGCATAGCAGGTGTTCCGGGCACAGATCCCGGCATTGTTATTGAAAGTCCATTGCAAGACAGCGTGCTGTCTACAGGTAATGAACGTGATGAGGTCGTTATTGATGGTAACACAATAGAAGTTTCTGTTGTTGATGCTGGTCTTCCTGTTATCTTTGTTTCAGCGCAGAGTCTAGGCATTCCACTCTCTTCACTCATCGCTCCTCCTCAGACAATTGATTCGAACCGCCCTCTGATGGACCTACTGGAGCGCGTACGCGAAGCTGCTAGCCATCTGACCCCATCGCTAGCAGCCAAGTTTAGTCCACCTGCTCCTAAGATTTGCGTCCTGCATCCTCGCGCAACATACACGTCTTCGGGGGGGCAGGTAATTCATGAGTCAGAGATGGATCTCGTTGCTCGCACAGTTTCCGTCGGACAGATGCATCGTACCATCCCTGCCACGACGCTGTCCGCACTAGTAGCCGCCCGGTGTTTTCCTCACAGCGTCGTCACACAAGTACTAGGAGAGGCCTCATCACAAACACCATCTCCTGCCACAAGACAGACCCTCGAAGAGCTCCGTTGTCCTCCAGAGGAGGCCTATGCTATCACAGCAGGTCAGCCTGCGGGACTGTCATCAGCCAGTGTCACGACGGTGCTAGGAGATGGAGGACAGCGAATCCCGAACGGTATCGCGATGATCAGAACCGCCAAAAGAATCATGGAGGGGCACGTTTTCGCCCCTCTGGATGTGGATCGAAATGAAGATCTACGGTCTGTATTGTCTCGCCCAAGGCAAACCGATCGACGTGCCAAGAAAGAAAGTACCAAAGACTAGAGTACAAGGATGAGGACGTCGCATACGTCCGAACGGTTCCAAATGAAACTTGTATTGCTACTGATATTACACATTGTACTAGAGTACAGGTATCTTATCCTATAATTACAAATCCCTTACCAAACAGAGAGTGAATCAGCCTGTGAGATCCGGAGCAACACGAGAAGGATCTTGCGTGATGGACAAATCTTGGGTGCTTGGTTGATCACAGGCTGCCTCTTGATCCGTCATATCGTTTGCAGCGCCTCGAAGACCCATCCAGGAAGCAAACGTACCCCCCCATGAAGACGAGTTTCGGTCGTGGGCGCCACCTTGGGAGACCTGTGCCCCGTTTGACGGTTCCCCGGAGCTATTTAGTCGCCGCAAAGCCTCTAAAGCACCCTTATTGCGAACCGAATGGGAGTCTTTGGAAGATGGATGGTGCGAGCTGCGTGGATCGAGATGATCGGGATGGATGTTAGACAGCGAGGACCCACTTCCCTTCGACTGTCCGGCGAAAAGTAACGCACTCGGTGATCGCAAATGCGACAGACTTACCCGTTTGGCTAACGAGGAAGTTGCCTCGTGGGTATGGTTAGGAGTAATGATATTCTCGTCGGGCAGATCGCGTAGCGTACTTGGCGGAGTAGAGGGGTTGTCTGTAGAAGGGCTGGATTCTCCTAAGGCAGCATTCAACAGCAGACTTGCGGTCGAGACACCTCCAGTTGAGGGAATTCCTTCCGCTCCATGGTCGGCAGATCTTAAGCTATGTGCCATTGACGGTTGCAAAGAAGTACGACTCGACCTCACAAGAGCGGGAGATGCAGTCGCTGTGACGGACTCTGCCTTTGCAGATGCCGAGAGGCGAGGTTGTAAAGTATTTCCTTTGGGCATGTCTGAGCGAGATCGATGGTCACTTGGAGGACCCAGCTTGGAATCTTTGTGGTCGCTCGATGAAGATGGTTGCGAAGCGTGTTTGAGCATCTTTTCTAATCTCTTCGCAGCGGACTTTCCAATTGTTGCACTCTCATCCCTTGCCTCCACTATGCCCAGCACGTTCGATCTTTCATTATTGACGATGTGGCCTGTGGAGGGAATACGTTCGTGTGGCATGTCCACATTCCCTTGGGATCGGATGAAAGAATGAGGATTCGGTTTAGACGGAAATCTGCTCTCTACCAGTGCAGTGATTTGTTCCAGCTCCTCGTTTGTTGTTATCGATTCAGGTGTACGTCCAGCCAAGAGATCATCTAATCTCCGACTTGCGTTCTCGATCCACTGCGTGGTCATGTTAGTTGAATCGATCTGTCGCTTAATCTGGGACTCTCGTTTGTCGAGCTCGCTTTCTAATGCGCTTTCCAACGCTCGCATCCTAGCCATTTCACGCCGCGACGCCATAGTAGAAAGAAGCAATGAATTCGCGGTAGTTAATGCCAGCATCGTCGAGGAAAGTGCCGCATCCAAAGCGGCCTCTGACGTCGGTGAGGGGGGCGATGAAAAGGCAGAGTCAGATAATTCGTGATCCTCCACACTGGAAAGCGTATCGACACCAGTAGCCGATTGGTCCTTGCTACTTTGCGAATAAGCACTCTTGTACTGGGCCATAGCCAATGCCTCTTCTTCACGGCTGTCATCATTGGACTGAACAGCAGTATCCGCTGTCCAGATGGACCATCGCTGTCGATGAGATTGTTCGTCCCATTTGTCATCCATATTATGTGAATGTGTAGTAGGAACACCATGCGATTTCCTCAATCGAAAAGATGCATTGTCTGACGATGACTGCTGAAACGGATCACCCGCTGGATGCAATTCCTGGGAATGCCTCATGTGCCATTCAGTACGTGGCCATCACAAGCGGGTTTCTGCAAGAAAGAAAAGAGCAGCAACAGCGTCGCACGACAGGAGGTGAGAATACACTGCGGTGCCAGCACAAGAAAACCTGTGAAAGGATCAAAATGCAAAGGAAGATGCGTAGGTGGATAAGGCGTATAGGCAAGTCAGTACGCATGTTTACCAACCAACTTTAAGCGCGTTCCGAAATAGGAGTAGAGGCGTGAAACGACGGATTTGGGTAAAATGCGTCGTCCGTCAAGGCAATTTGTTCGTCAATCAGAGACGGTGTTGGGGACGGTTTTCATGTATGGAAATTAGACGCTGTCGGGACCATTAGAAGCGGCTTGTAGGTTACATTTCCACTGCGTACATGCTTCTGAGTACCGGGCCCATCGTTTTGCAAGCCAAGCACATTCTTTTTTAGGGGGATGTCGACCTTCGCCCTGGATCGCCCGCTCTAGATTGTAAAGTCTGCACAGCAGCTCCTGTCTGCCAAGTATATAGGCATTCCTCACTCTCTCTCTCTCCATCAACACACATTTTCTTTTTCAGGCATTGGAAGGACTGGAAGAAGGGAGTTTACCACAAAGCAAAATAGACTGCGCGCCGTGCGACATGAGTCCGCTGCGTCTGTTGGCCTGACGGCCTTCTCATGACTCTTGCTCGATACTTGCCAAGCTTATTAACACATACTGCCTTGATTTCCAGAAAGCGAAACAATGAAGCAAGCGGTGATGTTTCGAACTCCCAACAGGTGACTCTGTAGGATTCGGTGCTATTTCGGACCTAGGCGGTCGATGCAGAACACGCACGCACTTAGGGTCTTTTCGAATGAGTTATTCCGAGCTGATGCGCCGTGCATCACTCGATCAAAATTTTGACAGACGCCGCCTAGAGAAAATTTAGAAGCAAGCAGATCTCACCTGTTCGAAACAAAGCTCGAGTACATGTGTCTCGGCCAAATACGTCATACGTAGGTCTCTTGACTGCTCCGAACGCGAGTGCAGGAGACACAATTTCTCCGACGTACTCGAGAAATATGTGAACAGTGTAAGGCGGGAAATCCTTGAACCATGGGGAATAATGAGAGCAAGCGACGCCTCACGGCTAAGTTCTGATTAGTGGGCGATGAAACCCTTACTGGCTTGCCCTTTCTCTAGTCCTTCCCGTCACCTTACCACCGCAGTGGAGCCCTTCCCGGTTACTCCACTCTCAACATGGTGCTGAAGCAATCTTCGATCCATGTCAGTTTCTTCCCCTCTGGAGAACGATATCACACCTCCGATGCTGAGCAAGGACGGTCTGTTGACCACAGCCCGCAGTCAACAGCCGTTCATACCCCTGTGCAGGGATCATCGCCCGTTCACTCTCGACGTCCTTCTTTGAGTGTGGGTAGAAAATCTTCTCAGGGCGGCAACACGCTTTGGAATAAATGGAAAGGTAAAGAAAAGGGGTCGAATGATGTACCTGATTTGGCATCTCATCAACAAGACAGAATCATTCTGGTCGACTGGGATGGCCCAGACGATCCTCACAATCCACTGAACTGGTCCCTGAAGAAGAAATACATCACAACAGGGATGCTTTGTATGATGTGCCTGTTCATAGGCTTAGCAACCGCGGCCTACTCATCAGGCATTGATCCTATGTGCGAAGAACTAGGATGCTCAAATGAGGTGGGCAACGTGGGTTTGTTCCTCTTCAACGGAGCATTTTCTATTGTGCCTCTGTTTCTGGGTCCACTCTCGGAGTTCATTGGGGCACAACCAGTTTACCTGGTCTGCTATGCTGGTTTCGTTCTCTTTTTCATACCCATTGCGGTTGCCAAGAATGTGGCGACCGTACTAGTTTCCCGCTTTTTCCTCGGTTGCTTTGGTGCAGCTGGCACTACGATCATTCCCGGTACATTAGCCTCCATCTGGCGCACAGAAGAACGCGGCAATAAGGTCGCCCTTTTCAGCCTGGTCGCGGTTCTGGGAACCGTCGGTGCACCGTTGTACAACGGATACATCGTGCAATATACTGACAATGGCAAGGGATGGAGATGGGTCGAGTGGGTACAATTGATAGTAAACGGTTCTGTACTCTGCATCGAGCTACTCCTTCTTCGAGAGACGCGAGGGAGTGTAATTCTCACCCGCAAGGCTCGCAAACTCCGTAAACAGACTGGCGATGAGCGCTTCCGTGCGGCTGCCGAAATAGAGACACCATCCATTAAAAAGCTGCTGCACGCTTCAACAACGCGAGCAGCCATCCTACTTGTTCGGGAGCCAGTGGTACTCTTTTTCAGCCTCTGGCTTGCCTACGAATGGGCGCTCATTTTTGCTCTTTTTGCGGCGATTCCACTCGTGTTCAATGGTATCCATGGATGGAGCACAGGAAACACTGGTCTGGGCTATATTGCACCCATCCTGGGGACTTTCTTTGCGTGGATCATCAATTTTCATGCCACTCGTCTTTATGATCGCGCGCGGGAACGGAACGGTGGCGTACCGGTGCCTGAGGCAAGATTGTACTATGCTACGGTCGGTGGCATAATGAGCACGGTGGGCATGTTTATTGTGAGTAACGAACAATGCTGTTGGTGGAATATTGATGTGATGGTACGTACGTAGTTTGCATTTACAAGTTACCAGCACGTACATTGGATTGGACCGGAAATAGGTCTCTTCTTCCTGATTGCGGGTGTATTCTTTGTCTTTGATGCTGTTCAAAATTACCTCTCTGATGCATACGGAGAATACGCCAGCAGCGCCATTTCGGCACAAGGCTTTGTACGGAATTTGCTCGCAGGTAGGTCTCACAGAGAAGCATGCTCTCAACCCACTGACAGTTAATATTCTCAGCATCATTTCCACTATTCACCACACAGATGTTCCACAATCTTACCATTCCTTACGCCGGCTTGCTGTTGGCGTGCCTTCTCACTTTGGCATGTCCTTTGCCTTTCATACTCATTCGCTATGGAGAAACAATTCGTGCAAGGAGTCACTATGCTGCTGCAACAACAGGTCTCAGAGACACGACGCAAGAAGATGGCGCGCAACCTAGCTCAAAAGATTTAGAGAGTCATCTTTCTGGACCCGTGTTGGGAGCACGCCGGAGCCACAAGAAGTCCTGCAGCTCCGAAAGTCCTGCCCTACATGACGCTACGAAACCTGCTACACATGATCAAGCTAGCAAGACGCAAGAGACCAAGCAAGACATAGCACAATTGACATCAAATGAGGAGAAGGAGTATGATACTCAGCATTAAGGACGCTTCACAGCAGTCTGAAAGTACAACATTATGCTAGATATGATTGCGTAGCAAAGCTACAATTTGCTACGATTCGTGGATGGTATCATCTGATGAACGTGTTCATCTGTACGATAAAAAAACGAGGTTGATCTCAGTGCAATGATTAAATTCCATATAAAGTGAATGTCTGTATCTATCCTATATCTGATTCTTCTTCTTCTTCTTCGTCCGATTCAAATGCATTATCACTTTCTGATGATGAAGTACCGTCATCGCCTAGTGATAGCACTAGCTTCTTCAGGTCGGGGTCATCCAGCCACTCTAGGCCCGACTCTAGGATTAAGCCCTGTAAAAATTGAGTCTACCCGTCAGTCAACAACGAAAGCACGTACCATCAGCACCCCTTTGACCAATTCTCGTTTCCCTCGAGCCACATTGAGCGCCTCCGTGAGCCTGTCAATCTCGCTGTGGGCTCTTCCCGCAGCATGAGATGAGATTGCCTTGCGTTTCTTTTCTTGTGTATCAGCTTTGATTGCTCGGATTTCAGTAAATGTCGTCGACGTGGTGGACCGGATTTCTAAACGAAGGCTTAGGCACGAACAACTCCGACGAGTAAAGATGATTTACCTTGAATTTTTTTTGTGAAATCCTCTCGATTCCGCACGATATCTCGTATCTGACTGTCTACACGTAAGAATTCAAGTGCGAGACTGTCCCGTCGCGCGACCAAGGATCGTAAAGGCTGGGAGCTCTTGGTTCTGCGCAAGTGTATGTGAGTCACGCATGCGACGAATCGGAATGGTAGACATACCCCATGTACGGATGATAATCTGGCGGAATGGCAGCCATGGAGGAATTGATCGAATGAGCGGCATCCACGCTATCTAATCATCAGCTTAGGTGAGAACGTTGTTGCTCATACATACGATTCGACAATCGAGTCTTTGAGAAGCTTGCTCTGCTTTACTTGTGACAATTTCTCCTTTCTTTGCTGAATCAGACTGTCGTAGAAGCTTTCATCGATGACGCCCTCATGAAATTGATTAGTACGATCTTCTTTCTGTTGCTCGTGGTAGTACTTCTGCCAAAAAGCGAGATATTCGCGTCGTCGAGCAAGTTTGTTCCGCCGCGTCGTGAGCTCATAGACAAGGCTCTGCTGCAGAGGTGTCAGGTAGGAGGTGGAAGCATAGCTACTGTCCTCTAGCTCGCTCTGAGACTCTGAGAGCTGTTCATCAAGCACTTCATTCAACATTTGGGATGGGGTAGTCATGGATAGGCTGCGCCTAGTCGCGAAGAACGTCGCCAACCACCTGGAGGAGGAGCGTGCATGATGTTAAACACGCGCACAGATGCACCAGAGAAAATCGGGCAGGCAGGCTTGAATAGGAAATCTCGAAGGAAGCCCTATCTTGGCGCGTCAGCAGGCGTTCATTAGTTGCATAAGCTTCTGCGTGAGTAGAAGAATGGAGAGAATTTACGAAATTAAGCGTGCAGGCAGGAATACAAAAATCATGTACAATTAGTCAAGCAACTAGAACGTGGTGACAGGTGACCGAAAAAAAGTCGGAGGCCACACCACTGACTCACACGGTCATTCTTCTCGTCACATCACTTCCCCCGTTCGCACCAGTATGTCCTCTGAAAACCCCACTATCATCGGCAGCAGCAACGCCACAAATGGTGTAGCCAATGGGACAGATAAGCCCATCCGCGCGACGCTGTCGTCGCACCCGAGTAACATCAAGGGCGAGCCTTCGAACTTGGGCACTTTTGGTGTCAAGAGTGGTCTGGCCCAAATGCTCAAGGGCGGCGTCATCATGGTTCGTTGGAGACTCCGTCAATAAAAATTTTTCTTACGCTCTTTTAGGACGTTGTGAACCCTGAACAAGCTCGCATCGCTGAGGAAGCTGGAGCTTGTGCCGTGATGGCGTTGGAAAGAGTCCCTGCGGATATCCGTGTGGAAGGAGGTGTGGCGCGCATGAGCGACCCCACCATGATTAAGGAGATCATCGAAGCTGTTTCTGTGCGTTTATTTCATTGCATTACCCGTGGAAGACATTGACAATCTTTTGGGCAGATCCCCGTCATGGCCAAGTGCCGCATTGGACACTTTGTGGAAGCACAGATTCTCCAAGCGCTCAATGTCGATTACATTGATGAGAGTGAAGTCTTGACACCGGCTGATGACTACCACCACATCAACAAGCACAATTTCAAGGTGAGCGATGTGTTTGGAAAGTTTGTCTAGCGCTTACATATTGATTGCCCAGGTGCCATTTGTATGTGGATGTCGGAACCTGGGAGAAGCACTGCGCCGTATCTCAGAGGGAGCTGCCATGATCCGCACCAAAGGGGAGGCAGGAACAGGAAATGTGGTGGAAGCCGTGCACCACCAACGCACTGTCCAGGCAGAGATTAAGCGGGCCGCCAGTATGAGCGACGAGGAACTGTACGCGTACGCCAAGGAGATCCAAGCGCCATTCCACCTTCTGAAGGAAGCTGCACGTCTCAAGAGACTACCCGTTGTCAACTTTGCAGCCGGCGGTGTAGCAACACCGGCTGATGCTGCATTGATGATGCAACTCGGTAGCGACGGTGTGTTTGTGGGCAGCGGAATCTTCAAAGGTTCGAACCAAGCACAGCGTGCTAAGGCCATCGTGCAAGCAGTAGCGCACTATGATGATGCCGAGAAGCTCGCACAAGTGTCTGCAGGACTCGGTGAGGCTATGGTCGGTCTGACCATCACAGACAACATGAAAGGTGGGCGTCTCGCGGGCCGTGGCTGGTAGATGGGCACGCCATGGCTATCTGGCATGCTACAGATCCCCATGAGCATATTATGTTCAACACATGATGTCTCCTTCATAGGCTTGTCAACTATGAGATTGCATTTGGTACATAGAAAGTATAGACAGGTGCCTAGCCCTGATTTTCCGCATTGTCTTCATATGAGTTGGACTTGTGCTTGGGCGTGAAGGACCATTCCTCTGGCGCTGCGCCCAGGAACATTTCGGAGATGCGAACCCAGTCATGAGCATTGGGAGAAGCTAAGAGAGTCTCGAGGTCATCCCGTCCTTGGAATGCGGGAGGTCGGTCGTTCATAGTCACCGGCACATGCTCGAGGATGCCGACAGGAATGTATCGATGCATGAAACTCAATGCTTCACACACAAATCTACGTGTTTGGTTCACACCAAGCGAGTCGCTACCCCAATGTGTCAGACCATAAGAGGACAGTTGCCGAATCAAGTCCAGACGTTCTCGGCTGCTGATGTCCCAGTCGCGCCGTTCCTTAATTTCCGTGAAGAGCCATGGTTTGATCAGTGCGCCTCGAGCGAGCATTTGGCCATCGACGCCAGTCAATGCCTTGTTTGCCTCATAGTCTTGCCAGCTGTATACATCGCCATTCCCATAGATAGGTATGGGTGCTACCCATTCTTCATCGGGATGGTCTTCGTTGTTCTGCTGAATGCTCTGCCGCAAGGATGCAGTGCACCGCCGAATGTACTCCCAGTCCGCAACATGCTTGTACCGCTGCTGTCGTGAGCGCCCGTGAAGCGTAGCAGCACCCACGTCCCAATCCACCTTCAGTCGTGGGAAGAGCTTGTGCGTCGTCTGTGTGCTGGTAGTACCTGTTCGTAGCTTGACTGTGATGGGAATATCACCAGTCACGGCCGACATTCCTCGCACAATCCGCCCTAACTTGGCCGGGTGGTCTAGAAGCGCCGATCCACCGCCCTTGGAGAATACCATATCGATGGGGCAGCCGCAATTGATATCGATAAAGTCGAGACCAGAAGGGAACTCGCGTGCAAGCACTTCTGCCGAGGGTACTAGCAGGTCAGGCTTGCTTCCGCACAGTTGTGTGCCAAAGCAACGCTCCCCCTCCCATCTGCGCACGAGACTCCACTCGTTCTTGCTTCCTTGAAGGTAGCTTTCCGCCAGGCCCATCTCGCCACACGTAATGTCCGCACCGAGACTCGTGCACAATCTCCGGAAAGGCAAATTTCCTGTCGTGGTAAGCGGCGCAAGATACAGTTCGTCATGGAACCAGTCCAGCCTTCGCTTCTCACTCTTTCTGATCCGTGCAGTATCAGTGACTGATTGAGAGGCTTCTGCTTCTCGTAGCCGCTCCGTCTGTTTAGGATGTCCATTGACCAGAATGTCCATCTCATCCGATTCATCCATAGCATTGGGAGGGGCGGTTGATTTGCCGCTGACCTCGGTGCTGGACGCATAGCTGTCCTTTGCAGCATCTCTATCAAGCACCATAGGTCCACGCCGGGAGGACTCTGACATCTGACTCTCTAGTGATAGCCTCTCCAAAGCTGCTTTCGTCAAATACAGAGGATATTGTCGAGTTTTGAGAGACTTGGGGACAGAAAGAGGCAGCCAGTTGAGTTCGTCGGGCGCATTCCTACGTACAGCATCCTCCGAATCGTTATCCGTGGACGAAGATGAGTTTGTGAGCTCCCATGATGTACCATTATGTCCATTTCCTAGTCCCACATTCTTGACATGGCTGCCTAAAAAGCGGCATGTCCATCCCGCATAACACGAAGAGCCCGCATGAGTACTTGCCGAGCAATGTGTCTCGGGATCTATGATGCCTGATACATGCTCATTCGCAAACTTTGTATAGGGCGGAGTGTCTCGATAGTGTGCGTCCAGATACGACATCCTGTCGCTTGGATTTAGCTCGATGAGACTCCCGTGTATGGAATCACTAGGAGGTTTGGGGAAACGAATGTCCTTGGGCTTTGTGGAAAGGTACTGCTGGATGGAGTGAGTAAATTTGCAGCTGCATGTCAAAGATAAGTGGCTCGTTCCAGCGACATTTGGGGAGCACTTACTTTTCGCGAGGGCATTGTCGTCCGCGCGAGATATTGTTGCAGACCATATTCTCATCATGTATCTTTTCGAACTTGCGGGCTTTATTCATGCCCCTGTTCTTCTTCCTCTCTGCCGCTGCTTCAGCCTTCTTGAGCTTCTTCCTTTGCGAGCCACTCAGTCTCACTGCCTTAGCCGGCGGCTCGTTCCCGAGCTCCTCTTTGGGCCGTTGTGATGCAGGGTTGGACACCCTTTCGGCAGCATCGTCGTCCACGCACTCTTTTGCTGCATTCTTGATCACGTACTGCTCTTTGATGGGCGCTACGCCGCGGGGTAAGGGCTTTGGAACAGCCATGCAGCAAACAAGGGCCAAGCTGCAGTAATGGCCACCAAGATCCTGAAGTGGAATGGAAAACTTCCAAGCACGTGGAGATATATATGTCCCCCAGGAGTTTATGCGCGTCATGGGGGCAACACGCCCGCCCAGACGGGTGTAACTTCCCCGTCATCCTGACAACAGAGCCACCAACGTTGTCGAGTGGAAGCACTTTCAGACAGTCTGTGCAGAACTTGCTCCGGCCATTACAATGCCGCTCTTCTCACGATCAAAAGGAAAGGTTGCTGATAGAAGCGATGATGGTAGTCACACCGGCGCAGAAAAGAAGACTTTCACTGCTCGCAAACCTGCCAGTACGTATGCACAGAGATCCTCATAATAGTCACTCATCGAATCCTTTCTCTAGACACTGCTTTTAAGCAACAACGTCTCAAAGCGTGGCAACCAATTTTGACTCCCAAGACCGTCCTTCCAACGTTCTTTTTGGTGGGACTGATTTTCGCACCTATCGGCGCCATTCTCTACTATTTTGCCTCTCAGGTCTCTGAGATTACGATCGACTACACAGAATGCAAGAAAGCCGGACCTGATATGGTGGAAATTCCGTCAGACAAGTACAACTACCAGACTGTTGTAAGTATTATGGCACTGCCAGACGAACAAGTACTCATTCCTTATGTAGGGTAATGATGAATTTCCTTGGAACGCACCCTCGTGGCATTACATCGACAATACAGATGCACCGAACGGGAAGGCCTGCGAGATCAACTTCAATGTGCCTAGCACACTAGAACCCACGGTTCTGCTCTACTACAAGCTCACAAACTACTATCAGAACCACCGTCGGTACGTCAAAAGCATCGACATGAATCAGCTTCTAGGCAAGTACGTAGCCCCGTCGGATCTTCAATCAGGCAATTGCAAACCTCTGGGGCGGATCGGAGACCAAGGCGTGTACCCGTGTGGATTAATTGCCAACAGCATGTTCAACGGTATGTATGGTATGACGTGAAGACTCTCTCTCACATACCTCTATAGACACAATCTCCGACCCGATCCTGCTAAATCCCCCCTCGACACAAAGGAAGCGACAAGACGGTACGCAGACATATGTCATGTCGGAAAAGGGCATCATTTGGCCCGGGGAGAAGAAGAAATATGCAAAGACCACACAAGACCCCACCACCTTGACACCACCCCCTTTCTGGCGTGGAAACTACAACAATTCTCCCTATGCATGGCCGAACGGATATTCCCAGGACAACATATTTGACCCCTCGGAGGATGAACATTTCATGGTATGTGAAGGATAGTCATGATAATCGCACGCTCATGCCCTCTGCAGGTCTGGATGAGAGTGGCAGGGCTGCCAACTTTCCGTAAGCTATACAAGCGCAACGACGGCGACCGGATGCTCTCAGGACGATACTCAATCCTCGTCTTTGACAGTGAGTGGCTTTGTGTGGGCCTTATCACGCTGATGCCTCGTTTTAGACTACCCGGTGGACATGTTCCACGGCACCAAGTCTATTGTCATCTCCACGGTCTCCTGGGTGGGAGGGCGCTCTCTGTTCTTGGGAGCGGCCTACATTGCTACTGCAGCGCTGTGTGTGCTGCTTGGGCTCATCTTTACTGCTAGACATCTCATCCGTCCACGCAAACTGGGCGACCTGAGTCTGTTGAGCTGGAACGAGTGAACATTTACGCGCCGTGTTTGTCATGAATTGTTGCTACTTGTACATACATACTATTACATAATTGTCCTCTGTGAAAGTACGGTTCATTCAACTCTTGGAGTCAGGAGTTTTCTCGCCTGTAGCCGTCGAGCTGTAGATTGTTCCACCTCCGGGCGCAATGCCGGGTGGGAAGGACTGCTCGTCTTGGTCCTCGGTTTCTGTCCACTGGGCTGGGTCTTTGTTTGGAGGCGGAATGCCGGAAGCAGTGAGCATATCAAGAAAAGGGCCCCACAGATTCGCAATAGGCTCGAACTCTTGACCCACACTAATGGATTCTTCCAGCTTTCGGTTGAGGGTGTTCACGTTGCCTAGTAGAGACTCCATGCCCTGTGAATGAGAAGATTAGTCACTACCCGTCTGAGGTACGGCAGACGCACATTGGCAATTTCTGTGATGAGCTTGTCGCGTTCCTGATGAAAGAAAGAGCCAGACGTAGCATTGCCCTTCGTGCCGGATGTCGACGTCATTGTAGACGAGGGAGACAAAGGAAGGCGCCTGCACCAACACGACGGGTGCGTGGGTTGGTGTGGTGCGTGCAGACGCGTCTCTTTGCAAACATGGGAGTGTGATGAATTCTTGTTGCAGACAACAAACAGGATTAATGTATTACCAATGTGAAGAGTGTACAAAGAAAATAAACCAGGCATAGAGAAACCCTCTGATAGCGCTGGGCAAGTACAATACCACACTAGATGGCCTTGTCAATGGTTACAAAGCGATCCTCATGGGCCAGATAGGTACGAGTACCCAATTTACTGTCAAGTGATCCTGGAGACGAGCGGGGCTCGTACATGACGACGACGTACTTCTCATCCGTGAGGAATCGTCGAGCTTTATACAAATTGGCTTGGCCGAGTGTGCGGCCTGCATGGGGAAATAGGCTCGCACCGTCTCGACGAATGACCTCGTTACCAGTGTTGTCACATGAATCACTGCCACAAATCAGTAATGTCTCGGAGATGTGGATGTACATACACATATTGAACGCCATCCGTGTTTGTGAATGCGACGTCGTATGCATCTCCATTTTCAATAGATGACCGCGTGTAGAAGCTGCTCAGCGTACCACCCTATGGACACCTCCATTCAGATATAGCACTTTACAAGCAATACCCGAGACCCACCTGCACACTGTTCTCATGAGCAGGAACACACCGTGTGACGGCGCCTGCACCGCCTTGCTCGGAAGATGCATAAGGATATTCGTCACAACTGTTGCTTTGATCTTTAAAGAGAGGATTAGCGAAGTATACTGGGACAGACGGGCTGCTCACCGTCGTTGCCACTGCAGCGGTTAGGAGTACGACATGCATTCGCGTCTCGATGAGCAGAAGCATTCTCGCTGTCACGGTTCAAAGAGGTAGGTTTGCCTGCAGAAAAAGTGAGGTGTTGAGGTGATCGGGCGATCGGACTCACCTTCGCAATTGATTGCGTACATGTCATTTCCGCAAATATTTGGTCTACAAAATACATCAGATCCGTAAATCCTTTCAAGGCAAAACCTACACCTCTACAATATGAACAGTATCAGAGACGTCCTTCAGTACATTTTTCTCACTTACTTGAGCAATCAAATGTCACCGTGGCGGCCTTAGCCGACCAAAGGAGTGCAGCCACAGCAACAATGGTCAGGCGTACACCAACCATGGCACGATCTTGGGGTGAGGAAGGAAACAAGACGAAAGAGCGGCCGTACTTATGTGTCGACGATAAGCCCATCACTACGTGTGTAGTGCGGGGCCTTCAATTTAAGCTTTATGCAGAAACGTGCGCAAGATAACAAGTAGACGCTGTCAAGCGGTGGTGTCGGGCTTCTCGCCGGTGCTTGGCGTCGTAAAAACCGCCATATCGTTAGGCTCTGTCGCGGATAGACGCAGCGGCAGCCCTCTCTAGCGTACTTAGCATGAGCAGCTCAAGGTGCTAGTAGGTATTGCGAAGAGATCTTACTCAGGAAATTTAATCGGGCCATCAAGTCTGTCTGCTCCTCTAAAAGGTGCGTAGCACCATGCGAAGCCGCTTTTCTTCGAAAGGCACGTTCGCATCCGAAGGATGGACATAGTAGGCAACGTGAAGAGACACACACAGGAGCAACCATTCGTGAGTCGACCTTTTCTCTCGTGACAACGAATGCATAGTTTATTTTGCAATCTTCGCAAAAGTCAGTCAGGGTTAGGTACATCTTGAGTTTGCCGCTCCTCCAGCTACTCTTGCATTCGTAGACATTGCTACTATGCATCTTGGATTCACATCTGATATATATCTTATGTGGGCAGGAGGTCCCTGCAGCATTTGCCTCGCGCTATTTGCCTTGCGCGCGTGTGACTTCTTACCCTCGATCAATCATCGCACACACGACCAATCCTTGCTACGAAGCGTAAAATACAAAGCGCAGAACCCAGTTCTATGGGCAGTGAAGCGCAAATAGTACAATGACGCACTCCTCTGTCGCTGTTCCATGCGACTTGCCATCTCCGCCACCCTCTGCCGTGAAGCATAGCTCCGAAGACTACATATTCAATGAAGACAGAGGAAGCGGAACTTCCGCCTCGAGTCACGATAGCCGCACGAGTTCTCCAAGCACCTTCCACGAGCCCTCCAGTATAAGCGGGAAGGAGCAAGAAGCACACCAGGCAGATGAGAACATCGAGTTGCTATCCCCTCCAGCATCAGTAAAGGAAGAGGGTGATGCAAGCAGAACTAAAGCAGCTCGACCAGCATATCTGTACATGGATGATGGCTCCCATTTGCCGCCTCCAGAGGAACCATGCGATGATATCGCTGGTGTCCCCGTCTTCACGCCTTCATGGCATGATTTCCGCGACTTCTATTCGTACAGTCAGAGTATAGATGAGTGGGGTATGCGGAGCGGGATTGTGAAAATCATCCCTCCGAAAGAGTGGACAGACGCCCTCCCGCCACTGGACGGCCGAGAAAATGCGCAGAAAACCTCCGCTGGTAGCCGATATACGAATGACAATCGGCTTTCTCAAGTGCGTATCAAGAACAGCATCGAGCAGATCTTCACACCCGGTGGATTGGGTGTGTGGAGGCAAAGCAATGTGGTGCATCCTGCTCGAATCGTGAATGCCAAGCAATGGGCAGATACATGTGCATCCGCGGACCAAAGAGGTCCTGACATGCAAAGGATGAAAGCCAATGCGGAGCGCAAAGGCGACAGTGAAGAGGACGGCGTGCGGACCCGAAGCGGGCGTGGGAGTGGTGCACCGCTGAGACCGTCGGTGTCCAAGATTGGTTCTTCGAAGCACAAGAAGGGATCAACTGTAGAGTCAGCTGCCGAGCAAGACGACAGTCAACCAAGTAGCAAAAGCTCCACAAAGCCCAAGATGGCGGAACGGACAACACAAGAGGAGTGGGATGCATTCGACTACAGGAATGACTGGGCAAAAGAGGCAGGCGATGCATCGCCCGATGATTGGACTCCTCGAGTGTGTCGAGAAATCGAGAGAGAATACTGGCGAGGGCTGAATTACGGGAAACCACCCATGTATGGTGCCGACTTAGCAGGTACGCTCTTCACCCCAGAAACCCCTCATTGGAACGTAGGCACCTTGGACAACATCCTGACGCGTCTTCGCCTGAAAAGAAAGCTGCCTGGTGTGACCACACCGTACCTCTATTTCGGCATGTGGCGTGCAACATTTGCTTGGCATGTCGAGGACATGGATCTGTACTCCATCAACTACATTCACTTTGGTGCACCGAAGCAATGGTACTCGATTCGTCAAGCTGATAAGCAGGCTTTTGAATTGGCCATGTCTGCTGCCTTTCCTGCTGATTCGGGTCGGTGCCGCCACTTCATGAGGCACAAGTCTTATCTGGCGTCACCCACATTCCTGGGTTCAGCAGCCAACAGAGTCAAGCCCCTCCGGCTAGTGCAGAAGGCACAGGAGTTTGTGATCACGTATCCCTATGGCTATCACAGCGGGTACAATCTAGGATATAATTGCGCCGAAAGCGTGAATTTTGCTTTAGAGAGATGGCTAGATATTGGTCGCAAAGCGGGCTACTGTGACTGCACGAATGACAGCGTCAAGATGGATGTCGATGCGATGCTCGAGGAAAGCAAAGAGTTGGAGGAAATGGAGCGTAAGCGCATGGAGCGCGAGCGCAGAAGGGAAGAAGACCAGAACATGGACGAATCGCAACTGCAGGCACGGCGCCTGCAAGATAAACAGCGCCGACTGGAAAGCAAACGTACACATGAAGCGGATGGATCCGAACATGCCGAGAAGAAAAAGAAGGTCAATAATCCATGCATCTTCTGTCCATCACTTTCCGAAGAGGATTTGGTTCCTATATTTAGCGACGGAAGTAAAGGGCCCCGACGCCGAGCACATCGCCTGTGTGCAAGTTTCCTTCCAGAAACGTGGGTAGCCCCTATTACGAATGGCAATAGTCGACCAAAGGATGCTGTGATGGGAGTGGAGGGGATTCCCAAAGCCCGCTGGGCTCTCAAGTGCCAGTTGTGCTCCGACCCAGCCATGCAAAAGTTTGGTGCCAAAGTTCAGTGTACATTTGGCAAATGTTCACGCACAACACATGTAAGCTGCGCTCTGGAAGAACAGTCCGGCTGGCTACTCGATGTGACGAACGATGAAGAAGCAGACATTCTGGAGAGTAGGGTGAAGCCGTCAAAGGACATTTCCATGACAAGCACAGAGACGAATGAAGAGAAGATGGATAGCAACGATGATACTCCACCCAGACTTGTCATTCTTTGTCGAAGCCATAATCCAGACGAGCGACAAAAAGAAGCCAGACGCAAGGCAGAAATTATGAGAGCCTCTCTGAATAGGCTTACTGTGGGTCAGCGAGTATCGGTCAAAATAGCCGGGGGATCCTGGGAAACAGAAGTGAAAGATATTTTCGTCTGTTATGGACCTCTTCCCGCCGAGCCCTCGCACGAAGATGAGGGATATATTGTTGTCGAGGAGGATATCTCTGTCAACGCATCGCGCATCCTTTTCGCACCTGAAGTCAGCGTAGCCGCCGAAAATGAAGTGCAGAGCCAAGAGACTGAACGTGAGGAGCGCATTGCCAGGGAGGCTGTCCAGGTGGAGGCCGATCGTCAGGCAAGAAAAGAAGCTAAAGAAATTGAAAAGCGAGAACGTAAAGCGCTTCAAGAGCAAAGGAAAATCGAAAGGGAGGCTAAAAAGGTCGAGCGAGAGCAAAAGCGTGCCGAAAAGGAGGCCAAGAAAGCTCGCCAACAAGAAATACGTCTTCAACGTGAAGCACAGAGGGCTGCACAGCCGTCGTTCGGCACCCCAATGCAAAAGGAGACTCATCCTCCTTCCACAGATACTTTCCAATATATCCGTGACTGGCGTCCCCGCTTTCCTACCTTTCCAGTGGATCGCCAACACCATCCTCTCCCTGTTGGCCGCACAGGATCCAGTGCTCATCCCTACTCATACCATCCTTATCAGCCAATGTTAGAGCCAAGAGATCCGATGCCGGTTTCTCCATATCATTATAAGCCACCACCTCACCAAGCGCCACTGCTGCCCCCTCCTGCACAATCGCCATATCTTGGATTCCCTCCCGTGATGCGAGCAGTCCCTGCACCTTGGATGTCATTTAGGCCACCCCACCCACAGTATCCTCCGTATCCCCCTCATGGCGTCGTAACACAGCAGCAAAAGCTGGACATCACCACACGACAGCAGGACACGCAACCGCAAGCACGTACATCAAGCAGTGAAGGTCAGACTTGTGGGAAGCATTAACGACAGCCATTCTGTATCATTCCTCCTATCCCTTGTATCTTATATATGCCCTATATATTTATGAATGTGATCTGCATTCCATATTGCTTATAAGGCTTGTTGCACGTGCAGTATTTTTTGTGGAGCCATCATAGTGTGGTGAGAATGTTTCTTTGTCTTATCGCAAGCCATGGCTACGTTGGCAGCGTATGATCGACGGAGAGTCAATGCGCCTGATACCCTGCCGGTAAAGCGGACGGCTTCTTCTTCTTCCACATCACGAGGACGCGAGCAGAGTGGCAGACAATCACCCTACCCCATTCATCTACAGACCGGCCTCATCCAACATGCGAACGGAAGTGTTTACCTAGAGGCACAGCACGTCAAAATAGCTTGTGCTGTGTATGGACCAAGACAGGCAAAGCCTAGTGGTGGCACAGGTGTAGCATTCTCTGACGAGGCCGATGTCAATGTAGATGTACGGCTGGCAAGTTTTGCAACGCCGTACCGACGCAGAAAACCAGGCCGCGATACAGAAGCGCCGGCCATGGCTGCATCCATTCGATCCGCATTACTGCCTTCTATTCGCTTGGATCTACTGCCAAAGTCCAACATTGATGTCTACATCACCATTCTGGAAGCCAACGTTGGTTTAGGAATGGGCAATACGGACGATGAGGAAGCGTGTGCAGCCGCGGCTACTACGGCGGCAAGCTGTGCATTGGCGGATGCCGGCATACAGCTATGGGCACTCGTCGTAGGCTCCTATGGAGTCTGGAACAGAGACGGATTCCTCGTCGATGCTACACACAATGAAGCACAAGGCGCTCATGCCTCTCTGGTCCTGTGGAGTATGCCTGCTCTAGGCTCGATATGCAATGTAGAGCAGCAGGGAGGAGTTCGCGTAGACGAACTGGAGGAGGTATGTTTTGAGTTGCATTAGATGTTGGCACCTAGCTCACTCTACGACAGGCTATCAAGCATCTACAGGCTGCTTCTTCCACTATCCATTACACGATCGCCAAGGCGTTAAAATTACAGAGCAAGCCGCAAAATGCTTCGTGATCACATTTAAGCTCCCATTAGGGACTCTATTGTATAATACAAACCTCATGTGATCCGTGCCTAAGAATTTGTTGTGTGTGATGAGTCAGGCGGATCTAGTTCGCTTTGCATTTCAGGGAATGCCTGCTCCAATTTGTGGCGGAGTCTATCGTAGTATAACTAGCAGTAGTGTGTCAGAGCTCTACTTTCGTCGGAAGGACCAGCACGTACATCAAAATTATTCGCCTGACCTCGCATCTGCTGATTGTCACTGTTGAGACGATTGGTAAATGTCCTTGTGTGAGCATCAGGGTTTCGCCCTTGATCGATCATTCCCATCACATCTTCCGGAATCATATGTGTCAGGTCAGGGAGATTCGTTGCATCTTGCAGTGCTTGGAGCGCCAACATCGTCTCGTTGCTACGAAGCTAGTGTGAATGTCTGCTCAGATGTGAGGCATCGACTTACACCTTATGCAGTACAATTTGCTCATCACCGTCTTGTACTTCGGCGGCACACGTAGCAAGCTGCATGAGCTCATCGATGGCGATTCGTGTTTTCTCTTCAAGTATGCGACGAGCACCTTCGGCGTGATCTATTTCCTCCACTTTGTCCTGGCGGCTCAGTCCTTCCTCGGGGGCGGCTGGGGGGGCCGCCTGGATACTTTGGCCACCTGCAGGTTCAGGCGAGGGAGAAGGCGACAGCGGCGTCCTCTCTCTTCCTCCTCCCGGGGACATGATGGAGGAGGTGATGTACGTAAGAGACGACACAGGAATTAATTGACACGCGTACCTATGGAAGATCCATCGACATCTCTGAACACAGCCCGTACGAAACCAGCTATGTAAGACCAATCACCCATTGAGTAAATCCTAGAAGACCCTTCGCAATCAGGACAGACGTCTACTGATCCTCTCGTGTATCTCGTGCCCGCTGATTGCATCATTACAGGTCGCACTGGCTTCACATGCCTATTGCCATGTTCCTTTCACATTTTTCGGTCGACAACGCGCGCTGCAGGGGCCCAATTGGGTTGGTTGTGCGCACGCATTAATAATTGCGAATCCACACACAGATTCCGACGGACCATCCGTGTACCCCGCATCGACCCAAGTTGCACTAAAGGGCAGGAGATCGCTATTAAGCTCTTCCCCACACTCGGCTATTGGGAGTCCAGTCGTACTAAGTTGATTACTCTCATCACCACATCTACTTCGTCATGCCATTGTGTACGCTACATCTGATTCGTCTCCATAGACAAAATCAGGATCCGCACGACAAGCAAAGCATCTTTGCTTCTCGCCGGCAGTTCCTGAAAAATCTCATTGCTCACGACAAGGCGTTAAATGAGCGACTACTTCTGGCATGCGTTGTACGCCGACCAGTGATTGTCGCAAACCGGATAGATACTGTCTACCTAAACGCGACCCCTTGGGATCTTCTTCTTCTCTTCCAAGGAGCCGACTCTACCGAGTCTACTTCTCTCTGTCTGGAGTCCCATCCCACCACGGGAAAGAGCATTTCTGCCGAGTATGTCGTCCAAACTGGCATTCCTTCCAGGATATTGGAAAGCTATGAACAGAAGTCTGAAGATCTTCTGGCGAAAGCTCAGGTGGACGATGTCACGCCTCTCGATAATGAATATCTCCTCAGCAATCCTTCTCGATCATTCCCACCTTACGCTCCGAAAACCAGCCAGAATTTGGAGATGTCTCCCGACCTCATTGACCTGATCGAAGCATTGGAACATCTATCGGAAGGGGATGGTCTAGTCAATGCAGCAGGACCTGTTCAGCAGTTTAACTTGTTATCGTTCAAGAAATCCCAAGAGGATAAAGAAAGGTACCACCAGTATGGGAAGGTATGTTCTGCGTGGTGTACAGTGAATAAAAACTCATACAAGTACTTTCAGAATTTCAACGCTGTCGCACAAAATTACGGTGGTTCTCCTAAAATTCTTGGTAAGGTAATTGGAAATTCCGGTCGAGAGGGACGGTCACCAACACCATGGTGGGATGAAGTGAGCCTGGTACATTATCATTCCATTCGACATTTTGCGGCTATGTCTGCAAGCTCAGAATATCAGGATATCAACAGAAAGTACCGGCTACCATCCTTAGATGACACGAGTATTATATGCACGCAGGAAGTGGATTTGGCAGGCCTTCGGTCACAGCTATATATTCCTGCTGCGCAAGCCAGAATGTAACTTTGGATAGCCTTTTAGATAATTTATTGCTAGATTACCACATACAATTGTGTGACACCTGTCGTTAATGTGTGAATGATGAACTTGCAGCTGGAGGATGTATATGAAAACAATCGATGATCTTGGCATGGAAAGTTTTACAGACGCTCTTCAATCTCCCTGTCGTAGGAGAGCCACCTCATCGGGCTCTACTGTGGTGTGCGAATGTAGACGAGGACCTTGGTCCCCACATTTGAGATGTGTGCCTCCACTGGTCTCTTGATAGCATTTGGAGGAGAACTCGTTGCGACTATCTTGACGTGGCAATGAGTGAGAGTTGTTTACTGTCTTCCGAGCGCTCTTGCCGGCAAGGACACCGAACAGTGCAGCAAGAAGTGTAGCAATAATGGCACTTAGCAATGTGAGGAGCATGGCGATTGCTACTGAGGAGCCAAGAGCATGAGCTCCGTAGGTGGCGAGGCCTAATAATTCTAGGCATGCTCCTAATGAGATAATAAATCCACACAGAACTGTTAGTCGGTCTAAGACCGCAGTAGCAAGCGGTGATAAACATGTTTGAGCTGGTATGCGTGATGGTCCCGTATCTTTGTTTTGGTCAAAGAAAACGGATGGCAAAGACATCTGGTTGGAGCCTCTGCGTGGATCTATTTGACCTATTGATTTACAAACTGCATTTTGAGATCGAGTCTGAAGGGTTATGCTGGCAACGATGGTGCCTGCTGCTAAAAGAGCGCCGTACACCTCGAGAAAGAGTGCAGAGCAAGAAACTGCTACGACGAAACGGTAGGGTGTAGATGACATATCCGTCGCACGGGTATCTTTGTTGTAGAATGTTAGCAAGGTCGCTTGGACGCTTCCCAGAAGAGTGGACAGAGTGGCCCAATGGGAGAGAATTTGCTTTGCCTGCGGAATGGTCCAGTCACGATGCGATAAAATCGGGCCCATCGCTAGAGCGTAGATAAGTCAACGCTTCCTCAGACAACTTTCTACATACCATTTCCCAGCCAGTCGAATCCTGGTGAAATTTTTACATCGCCCAACGGAGAAAATGAACTCTGTCCTCTATACTCTCCATGCCCCCCATAAGCGACAGGGATCTGTGGATTTCTTGGAGTGACGGATATTGGAGACGATTCTTTACTAAAATGGGGCATTCTTTTGCCCTGTTGGTACTTGGGATCATTTGTACTGTAGCTTTGCTCAAAGCTACCATGATATCCAGGAGGAGGTAGGTAGTAGCCACTTTGAACTTCATTTTCTTGTTTGGGTGAGCCAAAATCGCTGTTCATGAGGCTAGTCCGCCGCACAGAAGCTTGGGAGAACGGACTATGATTTGCGTGGGGAAGAACACCACTATGCATCCTAGACATAGATATATTGTTTTCATATTCGTGAACCTTGCTATTCACAGTAGCACTTCTGGCTCCCACTTCCACGGGTATTTGCCCTGCAATATCCGGTGACGCTGACGGGCGACGATTAGAACCTGCGAGGTGCGTCAATCCAGCAGAACCACTGCTCCGAGCTTGGGGCGGAAAACCTTGCATTCTGCGTCTCAAAGAATTGTAAATACTCGAGAATGCAAATGTCCTGGCGATGAAGAACGCCGCCTTCGGCGGGTCCTCGGCCTCAATGAAGGCCTTAAAGATAGGATCCTGCTGGGAGCGGTCTGGACAATACAACAGCTAAAGCAAGGATTAGACTTATGAAGCTGGATATAGATATTATGGATAACCATGTCGAAAATCTCCCTGTAGCCCCTTTCTCAACTAAGTGTCAGAAAGTGGAGAAATATGTTCTCGCTAGCGGCCCCCGCTCAGGGGCTCCTCAACGCTTTAACGCTCGCGTGACGATGGCTTGGGTCTCACCAGCTTTGTTGGATGTGGCATACCGGCGTATGCCAAGCTTCTGCGTTCGTAGAATCATCCAGATTCACACTCAATGGCTTGCTCTGCAGACCAGCCCAAATCTATATGCATGCCTACAGAGGGGTGGTATGCTCTGGACGGCCGCTAATTATGGAAATATAGTTGCCGTGGCGCGCCATATGCACAACTTTTTTGGGAAGGTAGTAGATTCCACCACCTGATTTCTGCAAGTACAGTGGGGCACCTTGATGTAGGGGCGCTAGCTGCGTTCTGCATACCGATTGTCAATTTCAAAGTGTTGGTGTCGCGCTTGGCACTTCAATAATTCGCGAACATAGATTGTTCGATGGACATTGGCAACCGTACCATAGAAATCTTGCAGCGTTTTCCCATTGAATATGTAGAGATGCCGACACTGCATTTGAAGAGCGGCAGCCAAATGCATGACTTTCAAGACATCACCACTTTCCAATCCATCATCTCCCCTACCAGGCTGTAGCGGAAAGAGTCCCCTTTACACGTCGTATTTGTGTTCGAGACGCCAAAACCAGTGCTGTTGGCGCCCTGCATCCTCACAGAGAAGTGACTCATACATCTTTCTCAACATCTTCGAAAATAGTACTCGACCATCCCGAGGGCGAGGAAAGTAGCGACCATGTTACGCTTTGCGAACAAATTTGCAGGATTGTATGGTCTACTTTTATTTGTGGTCTTCATTTCGTCGACAGTCTCTCGACCATCCGGCTCTCGCCGCTCGCCCTCTTTTGACGATGCTGCTGGAGCAAAGATGTTCATGAATAAGCGAGGGGAGATTTCTGGCGATGAACTTTACAATAAAAGAGGAGAATTGGCAAGCAATCCTCGCATTTATCTACAGGGCGAGAAACGACAGAGCTCCAACTTTAATTATGGATCGACAAAAGTCCGTGGTGTCAATATTGGTGGTTGGCTTGTCGCGGAACCCTGGATCACTCCGAGCCTCTTCGATGATACTGGAGATTCTCGCGTCATCGATGAGTGGACTTTTGTACGTAGATTCGGATTAGCAATATGCTGGTGATACTGACACTATGAAACAGGGCAAGTATGTCTCAAATGCTGGAAGCCGCCTGGAAAGCCACTGGAGCAGCTTCATCACCCAGGATGACTTTGACCAAATCGCAGCAGCCGGTCTGAATCACGTACGGATTCCCATCGGATATTGGGCTTTAGACAAGGGAAGCTCTCCCTACTACAAAGGAAGCCAGTATTCTCATCTCAAAAAAGCTGTTAAGTGGGCCCGTAGTGCTGGGCTCAAGGTCATTGTTGATCTACACGGAGCCCCGGGCTCTCAGAACGGGTTCGACAATTCGGGCCGTAAAGGTCCACTGAACTGGTTTACCAAAGAAAGCTACAAAAGCCGTGCTAAGGCAGTCATTCAGAAATTTGCTCAAGATTTCATGAACGATGCAGACACAGTGACGGCCATTGAATTGCTTAATGAGCCTGCAACTACGTCTGGTCCAAGCAATGCGCTAAGCTTCTACGAGGACTACTACAACAATGCCTATTATGCCGTGCGGTATCCATCGGGCAGTCAGCAGAACACCAACGTAGATGTGATGGTCCACGATGGATTCCAAGATCTGTCTTATTGGCATGACAAGCTGCAACCACCCACGTTTCAAGGTGTTCTTCTGGACACCCATCAGTACTCCGTCTTCTCCCCTGAGCAGGTCGCTTTGTCTAACACAGATCGTCTGAACTACTTTTGCAGCCTCCGGTCGACCATTGGTGGTGTGAATCCTCATCTGTACACCATTGTCGGAGAGTGGACAAACGCGCCAACAGACTGTGCAAAGTATCTGAACGGTCGCGGAGTCGGAGCCCGTTATGACGGTACCTACCCGGGAACAAGCAAAGTGGGCAGCTGCTCTAAAAAGACCGGTACCGGAAAGAACTTCTCGAGTAGCTATAAGAGTTTCTTAGGTCGCATGTTTGCAACTCAGCGCTCTGTCTATGAGTCTTCGGGCTCTGGGTGGGTGTTCTGGACTTGGAAAACGGAACAAGCGGCAGATTGGGATTATCAGCGGGGCCTCAAGGGAAATTGGATTCCGTCCAATTTGAACAATTTTAGTGGTGCTCAGTGCTAACATGTATAACACATTTTTGCTTGTGTTTGATCGGTGTAAATTCTCTGTATAACGACCAAGTTTCAATGCGATGCATCTTTTTTCTCTATCTGACTAGTAGTACAAGATTTGTGTGTAGACTGCTGAGATCACGGGGCTTTTCCCGCTTGGGCATTGCCCTGTTTAATCTCGATCAACTTGATTGTTCGCAGATCAGGTATCACGCCTTTACTCCGAAGCCAATTGGCGACAGCCCATTGATTGTGCTTAACAGCCTCTTTGAGCATCTTATGATCCAATCTGGCTCGATCCAAAAGTCTTCGTCTTTTGGAGGAAGACTGATCACTTGAAGCTTCGTCAAGTGCAGCGTAATCTTGCGTCACAATGGAAGGCGACTGCGCAGACACTAGATGTATTGGTGGTGTCGTCAAATGATTGGAAAAATGAGAACTCATTTTCTCCTCAGGAGACACCTCCCTGGAAGCAAAGTAAGTGCGGATTTTTTCTAAAGCCATTTGGCACTCTGCAATCTTTCCCTCGTCCCTTTCTACTAGAAGTTGCAGTCCTTCCAACCAACCATTACGTATAGCAATATACAGAGACAGACCCCCCTTTCGTGTCGGATCTGCACCCAGTGCAAGAAGGAATTGTACCATAAAAGTGCTCTTTGCCCAAGCAGCTCTTGCAAGAGGAAACCCTTCAAATGAATTGAATGGTGTCGAAGCTGATGGGATCGCTGTAGACACAGGGACATGGTTAGAAGCAACCGCCAATAGAATCATCATGGTAGATGGTTCGGGCAGAGGTCCTGGACCAAATTTCGCAAGATGTCGTCTTAAGGCCAGGCCAAATTCCGCCGTCCCCTGAGATGCCTCTTCACCTTCACGCAATTGTTGCTCACGATCGTTCTGTACATCGCAAGAACTCGATCCTGTCTTGGAATGCTGGATCCGCTGCGTGACCATTTCTTGATCCTCTTCCTTGAAATGAGGAGTTTGTAGTTTTCGGAAGAAGCGCTTTGGTAACTCTGTAATTCTCAGGTGGGACGGGGGAGACATAGTTAACACCTCCTCGTCCACAGATTGAGACAACTCGGAGGAAGACATGGATCTGGAAGTTATTTCGTGCGCATGCAAATTCCCTTCCGTATCTCTCCAAAGACCAGTCGCTGCCACGATATTTCCAAATTCTGTCCGGGACAAGACAATATCTTCCGTTGCATGAAGAACGTCCAGGGATGTTAGTGGATATCGCAGGCAGTAGTCGAGTATATAGTGATCTGCACTTCTCTGGAAGGAGTTGCTGAGTGGATATGGAAATTCACTCGTAGGCAAAACTGGAATAAATTTACTATTCCATTCAAGCTCTGGCAATGCACCACCCTCGAGAAGATCCCAGGATGGTGCAGAGGGCAGCTCGGGCCCGTTGTCTACTTTCAAAGACCTGTTGCCATTGTTTCCTGGTGTGGCAGGGAAAAACCCGTAGCAGTACGCCTCATGCCACCTGGCAAGGAGATAATGGGCTTTGATTGATGTGGGACATGCTTTGAAGATGTTATAGATACGCTTGTTGAGTACAGTGAATGAAGGATTCTTGGAGCACAGATGAATCGCGTAGATGAGTTCCACAGGTAAAGCGAGAAGACCAACATTTTTTGCAGACGAAGTAGGCAAAATATCCTGCGTATCTAGTCGTCCGCTACGAGTGGAGCGTGTATCAGACGGAGAAGTGTCATTGCGTCTGCGCCTCTTCTTGCGATCTTCAGAGGAGCCAGGGTGCAGACGCTTGCTTCCAGGCATGACACTGGCTCCTAAGCAAGAAGTGTCGAGTTTCTCCACGTCATGACGTTCTCACGATGGTGGAGAGAGGTTGAAAACTTTCTTCAAGTGTACTTACTACGCGCTGTGCCTGGCCTCCACGATGAAATAAATCATTCTGACTTTGGGGTGGGTCGACCGACCGCGTTACCTATGTGTTTCGAACATAGGCGTTGCGATGATGAGATCTGGTATGGGAAGCATCATACGTATAGTATATATATATTGGCATTGTAATAGACTCGAGGCAGACTACGAATCATGATATGTGTGTATAAAAGCGCTTTGTTATTCTCGTGCGTCCTGGTCAATTTACCTCAATCAATTATTGTCCTTACTTAAATATAACGCCAGAAGTGTCTCCAGCAAGACGCACTGTGTTGAGATATGCTACAGATGATTCAGGCTAGACTCGACCTTCCTTTTGCTATAGCGCTGTCTTTGCGGACGCAGCAGGCAGGTAGCTATGAAAAGCTGAGCGGGATTTGAACAACAACCGAAACCTTCAAATTAGATGTATGGCTTCTCTGCTATGTCGTCATGCCGCTAGTAAGGTAGGGTTTTCGGCACCCGTTAAGCGTAATGTTTGTTACAAGTGGAGACATGCTTTTGTGTACGTCTGTCAAAGTAATATGTGGGGCGTACAAAATAGTTCCTCCCTCCACCTTCGTGTTGTCAACAAGCTCATCACACCCCTATTGCCTTTCCAAGATGCCTCGCAAACCCGATTTGAAACTTTCTAGTGATGTGTTCCAGCAGACAAATCAGTTAAAGACAGGAAATGCCGCTACAGGTCTTGAAAGGCCGGAAACTGTTCGTGTTGTCTTGACTGGAAGCGCAAGTCTACCAGCTTTGGACTCCATAACGAGGAAATGGAAAGCAGATGGCTTCGGATCAAAGCCTGGAAATACGAAATTAGGCGGTGTAGTTTACGAAATGCTGCAGTCTGATAAGACAGATCAGACCTTAGATGCTTTCGGGATTGCACACGAATCTCCTGGCAATCTTCCTGTCACGCTTGTGCATCCCATACCTGGCGACATTGATGCATCAAAACTACCCTCTCCCGATACTGCACCGCAATTCGCTACCATTTGCTTCTCTCTCCCTCAGATTCGGAGCGCTGCGGACTTGCAAGGTGGCAACGAGAAGAAGTGGTTGGACTTGTTCAAGGTGGCCAGTGAACGCGAGCTCACGCTGGAACTATCAGTAGTGCCTAACGATGATTCCGTACGCGAAGCTTTGGAAAGTATCCTTGGCAAAGCATGGGACCAAGAAGTGGAAGCAGCGAGAAAAGCAGATAACGAAGCAAGCATCAATGAGAAAGGAGCGAGGATTGTCATCGGTAAGTACTTTGCGTTCTCTTCTCTCGAGTCATCGTTCACATTGAAATAGATGGACTAGCATCGCCGCCTCTAAACCAGACGAGCACACAGCTTTTGCGAAGCAAGGAGTTCGAAGAATGGGCAGGCTTCGTCACTGTGAGTACAATGTGTAGCAAGTACATCATCCTGAGCATTCTGACGCCGCGTCCCAGCGCCTCGCTTTGCACCCACGCGTGTACTTGAAGCTGTCTCCATTGCCGCTTCCAGGATTACTCCCCTCCGCTCTGGCTACGTACACACGTAACGTGGATGTGAGAGGCACAAGTGCACCTGTTCCTGGCGCGAATAAAGTAGCAGAATCAGCTCGAGCGGCTGGAGATGCTGCTACGCAAGCTTTCAATTTTGCAGAACAAGTTGTCAGCCAAGGGGGTGCTCGTGAAGAGCAGTCAAACCGTCTACGAGTATTCTTAGAGACAGTTCTAGAGGCATTCGGGGATGAGCGCCTTCTTTGGACATCATATATTTCCAGCGGCAGCGAAACTGTCCAAGCGGCTCAGAAAGGGGAACTTTCGGAACCAGAGCAATGGTTCGAAATTGTCCTAGAATGTTTACACGGTATTTGTGTCACCCAAGACGCAGCAGACAATATCTTCAGTCGGTAAGTTTATATGTGAATTGACAGACTATGCTGATGGACGATCAAATGAAAAGAAATATTTCCAAGTGTTATAGAATGTGACACTTCTTCCATATCGTATAACATGACAGAAAAGAATAGATGCCGCTTTGTGTGCCTTACTCTGCAGGTGCTGGCGCCGGTGCCGGTGCCATGCCTCTCTCACTCAACTTCTCAAAGTCGCCGTGGATAACCCATGCATCGATGTATTCCTGCTCCGTTGGATGGATGGTTCCATCCTCTTGCAGTTTCCGAAGAAGTCCTGCTCCAGGGATTTTTCCAACCGGTGTGAAGCCGAGGCGCTCCCAGATACGCACAGACGCTTGATTGTTTGCATAGACCAGATTGAAGACGCTCCCTCGGTACCCACAGAGAGGTCCATAGTGTAGAAATGTGACACCGGCGACGCTACCTAAACCTCTTCCTCTTTGATAAGGAGGCACGACGAAGCCTGCATTGCAGAGGTGTGACGATCGCCCAGGGTAATTGGGTTTGATATAGTAGCTGAAAGCATATGATTTCGTCCACGTACGTCCTTGGACGATGTTTTCGGCAGATACAAATGCTGAGGATAATGATACGCCTTTTGCATCTACATCGGATATCTTGGTTATTCCCGCATTGGTCAGCAATGTTTTTGCTTCGTCCTCGTTGACAAGGACACCAATGACGACGTCGTAGGACAGGAAATATTTTTGGAATTCGATTGCTGACATGGGTCCGCGCTGTGGGTATGTGACACCATTTTCGAGCTCTCTACAGACACGATCAGCACCCAGTAGTACATGCTGGACGTCACCTTCGCAGTCACTTACAAATTAAACACATTCCGCAACTCAGTTTCAAGAGCTTCTGGTGGTCTATGACCTTTTGAACAGTCAAACGGAACTGTCACTATGGCAGCCGCATCGGTAGCTGCTGCCCGAGGAGGGATCCGATACAATCTGAGATCCAATTCATGAGCCTTCTGAGGAGGAGGGACTTCGCCGTACGCCATGTATCGATGGTGGGTGCGAGAAGATTTCGTCGGGAAAGGTCTGTGCACGCCATCTTTTTTTCTCTGTCAAGAACCATCATTATCCGCGCCATGGCGGGTTCTCAATATGCTTATGTGCGGAATTTCGAGCTTCCCGATCCAGTACTTCCCAATACATACATGGTGGTTCGTATTGATGGCAAAGGTTTTCATAGGTTTTCCGAACAGCATGGTTTTGCCAAACCAAATGATCCTAATGCTCTTGAACTGATGAACAAAGCAGCATTTTATGTCATGGAAAGTCTTCGTCCCGACATTAGCTTAGCTTTTGGAGAAAGTGATGAATACAGCTTCTTACTGAGAAAGTCATGCACCTTGTATAAGCGAAGGCAGAGTAAAATCGTGACACACATCGTCTCTCTTTTCACCAGTTCGTACGTGTTCTTCTGGTCACAATACTTCCCACACCAACCTTTGATCGCGCCTCCTTCTTTCGATGGCCGCCTCGTCGTATATCCCAGTGAAAAAGAGGTGCGTGACTACTTTTCCTGGAGACAAGCCGACACACATATCAACAACCTGTACAATACAACATTTTGGGCTTTAGTACTGAAGGGAAACCTAAGTGAACGCGAAGCGCACAAATCCTTGGAAGGTACAGTGTCATCACAGAAGAACGAGATTCTCTTCAGCAAGTACTCCATCAACTATGGGAAGCTACCTGCATTGTATCGTAAAGGGACGACAATTGCATGGGACCCCCAAAAAGTCATGCTTTCAAAAGGAAACAAATCTCCGCAACGGACGCCACGCTTGAGGATATTGCATATTGACATCATCGGCAAGTCGTTCTGGCAAATTTACGAAGACCAAGATGCCGTGAGCGCTAATGATTCTCAGGAATCACTCAGTGACTGGGAACATCCGAACAGACAAGACAACTTCTCCGGCCTGGGAGACATTGCACTGAAATGATGCTGAATGAATTATACACACATTGTACATTATGTAATTGCAACTGAATTGGCTTCATTTCGTTCCCAAACGCCTTCTCTTCCATGAGCTCTTGCTACGAAGTCTTCAAATCCCCTTTGCTCGCTGCTGGTCACGTATTGAACCACATGGGACGTACTGCTTTCGTCCTCATCATGGCGTGATGTGTCCGAGGCATATGATTGTCGATGATTCAAGAACACAAACCGCTGTCTCCCTAAAGTACTTGTCTCGATCTCGTGGAGAGACTGGATAGTCTCTCTGTCCATGTATAAACCTGCTTCGATCACTAACAATTTCAATGGAGGTACCGCTCGGCTTTCAGGGACGTCAATTCCTTTCTCGAGTAACGCTACTACGCTCGGGAGCAAATTTTCGGAGAAGGGTCGAGTGAGCCTGACATGTGTCAAGGACGGCAGGTGGATAATAGCACAAAGGAGTTCAGTGGTCAGCCTTGCAAAATAGAGATGCAACCGCTGCAAATTTTCAAAAACGCCTTTGCGAAGTGTTTGCTGGTCTATGCTCTCCTCTTGCAGGTCTTTTGCAGCCAAAGTGAGGTGTGAGGGAGCCAACGCTAATGCTGAAATTGTCACTTCCTCAGGCTGAACCGCTAGTCTGGGAGGAGAAGACCGTAGTGTGTCAAGACGCTCCATAGCCATCACGGCATCATATATTTCCGTTGTCGGTTGGCTTTCATCTACGTCATCCTCGCTGGGCTGCAGATTTCTTCCACGAGCAGACGGACCACCATTATTAAACATTCTTTTGGTCCAAGGCGAATCTGGAGACCCAACAAAGGCTGCACGAAAAGCAGAGAGAAAATCAGACAGCAGCATTAGGGGGTATGGTACGAGAGGTTTTTCTTCTCGAGTCTCCCATGGATATGATATTGTCCAATACTCTTCGAAATGGAACACCTTCAGATTGGCGGCAGCCAGTAAAATTGAAATCATCCACATTTCCGGCTTTTCTCCCGGTGTGAGTCTTGTGAGACCTTCGCCATCACGGTTGTTATTTAAGTATAGGAAGGATACTGCATCTTGCAGACGACTGATGCTCTTCAAATTCCCCATGTTCCTAATATCTGACATAACCACATTGCCAGCCAATGGTCTTCGACCAAACGGAGGATAGATGAACTCAGAAAACTTCTTGAGCTCAGTTGCGTTTCTCAGGCAGACAATACGGTACAGTGACGGCCAGCATTCTATGTAAGCGGATCTACATACGAGGCAAATGTTGCGCGAATGCGATGTCCCCGATGCTTGAGAAGAAATTGCCAGGATTCGGAGGATTAGCTCTTTTGGTAATGTGAAAGAGTCATGAAACCGCTGTTCCATTGGATACATCGCTACTGACATGCACAGTGTAGCAGATGTCCATCCTCCTTCACGATGATCTGACGATGCACAAAACTGCTTGTGGAGGGTTGATACGCTAAAGATGGGAAGGGTAAGATGCTCAGTCACTCTAATAGAATTCTGCTAATAGATAAATTCGGCGTGTGCATCGACAAACATTAAGTGTGTATATTTACGAAGAATAACAAGCGCGGAAAGAGTGTAGAGGTGACAAAGTGAAGACGTGGTGAGTCCAATCCTAGTATTAATGTTCTATGAGGTCCAGCCTTGTACAAGTAGGTAATACTTAAGCAGATCGCTTGACTCGCTTTTCCATGGAACGCTTCTTTGAAGCACCACCCAATCCGGAAAGGATTTTCTTCAGCGCTCCACTGGGCTTCTCCTTGTTGACTGTGAGGTCTGGCTCCCCATCAACAAGGCCTTGCTCTGATCGGACGACTTTGCCACCGGTAACTTGATGAAGGACCTTTCCAAGGTCCTGGTCGCCAAGCTTCACACTTGGCTCACCAGCGATGATTTTGTCTTGACGCTTGGAGAGACCACTGGAAGAGCCGAGCGGGTCACTTATTCCAGAAGAAGGGTTCGATGAGCCAGGATCTGAAGCTGAGTAGCCAGAGTCTGAGCCTGCGGCACCAAGAGGGCCAAGACTTTTTCCAAGAGGGTCCTCAGGTTGGCCACCTGAAGGCACGCCGCTACCGAATCCACCAAGACCGAAGACGGTGCCGTCGGAATTCACACCCTTGGTGGGTTTGTCTTCACGTTTAGTGCCTGGAATACCACCGAAGGGGCTGCTACCGCCAAGAGCACCTCCACCAAGACTGGAAGCTCCAGATGAGCCGCCTGCACCTTGGGGAGCACCACCTGTGCTGCCACCGGCGGCTTGTGAAGGGTCGCTGCCTGATCCGCCAGAAAGTCCACCCAGGTTGCCAAAGGGGCTGTATTGAGAGGCACTTGCAAGGCCAGGTGAGCCACCACCCTTGCTCTGGTCACCTCCTTGTTGGCCTGTGGGAGCACCAGCAGCAGCAGATGAAGATGCAGATGAAGCAGGCTGGCTTTGACTTTCAGAGCCTGAAGGATTTTGTGAACCTAGTCCAGACCCACTGCTAAGACCGCCACTAGCAGGATTGTAACTCAAGCGCTTGATGAAAGAAGAGCCATGTGATTGGTCACCGCGGCGGTGTTTTTGAGCACCCTGGCTACCGTCGCCATAATTACCGAAAGTAGCTCCGAGAGCAGTTCCCTCTGCGCCCAGGGTGTAGCCAAGTCCTGAAGCTTTGAAGAGGCTGCCCAGGGGGTTATCATCACGACGAGTTGGGATTTCGGGAGTGGGCGGTGCACCCAGAGCTTGACCAAGACCGCTTGCTCCACCAGCTAGACCTTTGTAGAGGTCTGGGAGACCGTCTCTCTCAGTCTTAGAGTTAGCGTTTGTTGGGATTTCAGGGGTAGGAGGGGCACCAAGAGCTTGACCGAGGCCGCTTGCTCCACCAGCTAGACCTTTGTAGAGGTCTGGGAGACCGTCTCTCTCAGTCTTAGAGTTAGCGTTTGTTGGGATTTCAGGGGTAGGAGGGGCA